>OY720418.1:107429437-108908437 GCA_963082815.1 Melanotus villosus | reverse complement strand
CTTAACATTCCTGTAACTTTGTCGTGCTTTTTTGGGTCTGGGAGAATTTGGAGTCTTCCAGCGTGAAGAGTGGCCCTTAGTTACGGGATCATACCCATAAACCCTTGTTTCATCGGCAGTTATGATCGTTTTTAGAACGTTTTCATCATTTCTGACGCATTCAAACAAGTCACTAGCAGCTAAACCACGGGCATGTTTTTGTTCAGCTGTGAGAAGTTTTGGTACAAATTCTGCTGAGACGCGTCTCATAACCAAATTCTCCGTAAGAATGGATTGAATCGAACCAAAACCAATGTTTAGATCTGTGGCTAACTCACGAATAGTAATTCGACGATTTTCCCGCACAGCTGCACGCACAACTTCCACATTTTGTGCACTTTTGCTGCTTGTAGGTCTTCCAGAAGGCGGATCACTCTCAACACCTTCACGGCCGTTTTAAAAGCGTTTATACCACTCATACACTTGCGCACGACTCATACTTCAACTTCAAATACGTATCTTTACAAGTTTCGTCAAGTTTTTGAGAAAATCTGGTGCAAATTCGTTGATCCTTTTCTTCCGACATGATAAATGCGGCAAACAACTACGCAAGTGTCAACAGAAAACATTACTGTGAAACAACCGATTAAGCAAAGCAGATGATATTTACAGGACGTATATAACAAATATTAAGCACACTTTGTGTAAAACCACAGCCCTTTGTGTCCAGCCATTACAAAGTCATAAAACCATTCGGGATAGTTTTCGATCAGACCCCGTATTACGCGGCCCTGGGAATCAAATCCGGACCATTCTTAAGGTTTTAGGGGTTAGACTGAACCAGGACCGCTACTTAAAATCGATAATAAAGAATCTGAAATCTTGGAATTTTCCTATAGTGCATTTTGAAATGAGACGTGCTCTATATACAGTCTTGGTCATAAGCATTAGGCACCCTAAAATAATCTACCTATTTTAAAATGTTTAGTAGTTTGGTAAAAAACAACTATTCGTTGTTGAGAATAATTACTATTTATTGATTTGTTCAATATTTGGTGGGCCTTAATTATTGCAGCAATTCTTTTTGGTATATTGGCGACTAACTTTCTACGCTCTTCGTCTTGTATCTTATTTCATTCTTCTTGGAGAGTGATTTTAAGAGTTTCTTTTGAAGTAATATGCCTTTTTCTTCCAAATACTCCACAATTGTTCTATCGGATTAAGATCGGGGGACTGGGCTGGCAAGTCTAAGAGTTCAATTCCAGATTCGTTAATCCATCGTAATGTGGTGGCCGCATTTGTGACATGGCGCGTTATCTTGTTGATATTTAACATCATGCATGTTAGTGTCTCCAAAAAGTTTAGTGAATGACGGCTGAAAAGCCGTTTTCAGGAGATTAATATATTTTTCACTATTTATGCGACCTCCGCAAATATACATTTCGCCTATGCTACTGGCGGCCATACATCCCCAAATCATAATACTCCCTCTCCCATGTTTTACCGTAGACGCTGCACATTGCGGAAGGTAATCCTCGCCCATCCGTCACCTCACGTACCTGGTACCTATGTGACACCAGGAATTCCAAAAACCTAAAATGCATGAGAAAATGCCGCTATTATCTAAAAGACATTATTATTTTAAATGACTGTCGCAGATATTTCAAAAAAAGAAATAAAACAAGACGTACTTCAAAGTTATAGATGTTTTTTAATCCTTTCAAAGAAAATTTCATTATTTAAATATTCTTCTGAAGTACATTACAAACCGATAATCAACAATTACGAATAGTTTTGAATATGAAGAGAAAATTTAAGGGTGCCTAATGCTTATGGCCAACGCTGACATTTGCTTGCTACTTGCTACCCTGACACTCAAACTACAAAATAAGTCCAAGTGAAAAAATTTTAAGATAGAAGCACCTCTCTCCCTTTAATTTGCTAATAAATTGAAATAGCAAGAACGGGGATCCAAAGAGGTCTTATGATTTACTTAGGTCAATATTTAGGACAAAAAACTTGATCGTATTTGCAAAATACAAAAAGGGATAGAAATGTCATTATACATACATGTCCTTTTCTAATAGATTTCAATAACTCCCTTTTACACTTTTAGTTATTGTCAGATTCATGGATTGGTACTTATTTACCACTTTCGGTGATTTTCTCGAATGTACTTATCACTCAGAACACGAAACAATCTTATACTACTATACTATAGTCTATCAGTGTTTCCCAACCGGTGGTTCGCGAACCCCCAGGGGTTCGCAAGGTTTATAAAGGGGGTTCGCGAAAATAATATTGTAATGGCGGAATTTTAAATCCCTATATATCCCATTCAGGGTTTTTCAAGTTCAACGGAGGCTTAGCTAAGAACTAGTTGATATTCATTGACATTAAAGATAATTCCGTTTTATTTTCAGCCTACTAGGATTAATGTTCTGTTTTATTCAATTAATTTTGTATAAATTTTTTTGTAGATTAAGGTTAAGCTATCACTTTAGTTTTATTAATGTTTGCTTGTAGATGTTTCACGATTATGTTTTAGTTTTTCGTTATGAACTACTAGGCAATATGGAAAATAGTTAAATGTTAATAACAACAAAATTTTATTGTTTTCTTTACTGTTACTAATAATGACTACACAGGGGTTCGCTAATTTTTTCAGTTTTTAGAAGGGGTTCGCAAGGAGAGAAAGGTTGGGAACCACTGGTCTATAGTGTATAGTAGGTATAAGATTGTACCTACATATTTAATACGAACGTGACTATAATAAAAATATTATGACATTTTTGCAGGTTAGTGAAGAAAGCTAAAGGAATTTTTACTCGTGAATCTCTACATGAAAAAAAGTTACCTCAGTGGGAGTTAGATTACAACCTTAAAGAAACAGGACGATATTTTCTTATTGGAGAATATTCTGAAATGAGTAATATATTAATAATTAATTATACAGGGTGGTCCATAAGTAATGGGACACAAGCCAACAGTAGATTAATGAAGCTAAAATATTACGAAAGTCAAAATCTTAATTTTAATTTTCTTCTGTAATTTCAAAAGTTTTCGAAATATTGAGATGAAAATTGGGGAAACTGCCTGTTTTGGGACGGGAAACAATAATCTAGCTCTTAAAAGAACTTTACTTTTGCTATACCCAATATCTTAAAAATATTTCAACCTTCAACTTTTTTATAGTTTAATTCATCTTTTTTATGCAAAATATTATGTCACTAAAGTTAACTGTTTCCAAGATATTTGCTATTGAAGTAAGTGTGCCAACATCTGATTCATTTTTTTAGCATTCTGTAACGCGGTAGGAAAAAGAAGTAATAGGACACGGAGCAATAGTGGATCAACCGATCAATGGGACATTTGTCACTAAAAAAATCTAAGATTTTAGTGTAACACAAGTATACTTTATGAGGAACTAAAAAATGTTTTCATTGTCTGGATGGAATTTTCACGTGATAGGCAACAAATCCTTTTCTATTATCGTGAAATACTTTTGGCAATTTGCTACAAAAACTTATCAAGAAATAATAAAAAGCCTTTAAAACATTAACAATTTATTTTTGTCGGACTCATGTACGGCGCAAAAGGCCAGGGTTTAAATTTAATTACTACAACACTAATTAAAGATTGATTAGAACATGAATTAAGACTTGTCAAATTACCATACAAAAATTAAATGTACTAAAAATACAATGTTAAAGTTAAATATAAAAAAAATATTAATAATTCATTCATGAATTAGAAAAATATTAAGTAGCTAAAATTTATAACAGATAAATCAAAAGCTAATTCATGATTGAATTGAATTATCATGACAAAATACACACTTGATCTAAGCAATGAATTTCAAAAACGAACAGGTGTACACACACCTGTGCGATATATAAATTGAATAAAAAGTAAAATTTATCAAATTCAAAACAATAGTAATAACACTTATCTTAAGCTTCCTTGATTAAGAATCTTACGAAATCTGGAATTCAGCAACACTTGAATTAAACTGGAAAAAAAATGTGAGTGGTTCATCCGATATGACATCTAAACGGCATAGGAAAATGGCGTCCCTCCACGTGTAACGAAATTACCAAAAGGATTAATTTCCAACGGAAATTAAACTATTCCAAACAGGAAAATACACAAAGCTCTTCCAGAAGGAAAATAATGTTAATTAACACCATATAAATTGAAAGAGGTGCAATTAGGAGCTGAAAATTCCAATGCAATCAGAAAAAAATGAAGATTAAGCAAAAATTTAAAAAATTAACTTACCACCAATTAGTGCAAAAACAAACTGTTAAAAAGCATAACAGCTACCAATCCGAACATCGGATAAATTACAAAATTACGTTCATTACAAGTGAAACGTACAAAAATGATAAAATTTTACTCAACTCAAAACGTTCGTTCAGTATGAATTTCTAACGCCAAAAGAAAGCTAAATTTGTGTCAAAGAATCCACAGCGCCTCCGACAGTCAAACTACTGCGCAGGTTCAAAACATAAATAACCAGAATGACACTTATGCAAATATAGCTGCATAATAAGTAGGCGAAGATTTCACTAAAGAAAGTATTTAAAATGAATTCAAATAAGCTATGGTAACCTAAATAACACAAAATAGAATATAAGAATAATAGACTCGGAAAACCCGAAAGAATTACTTTTAAACGACAATAAAGACAAGCAAATGGACTAAATAACCAGGCATCAAGAAAAATTAATGAAGAAAAATATGAATTTAACAAGTCAAAAAGTGAAATTTTGAAAATAATTAAGTGAATGAAATTTTGAATAAAAGAAAGTTAAACAAGCACGAAACAAAAATTCTTAACGTTCACAACATTGGCAAATAGGAAAAAAACTGCTACAATTAATTTGTAATCCAAAAAATTGTAACAAATTTACCACTCCATCAATAAATTCAGCTTGTTCTACATTTTTGGCGAACATACAACCTACACCATTATACCTTTTGGAAATGTAACTTCACACTTAATACAGTCTTTATGAAATTATTCATTTCTTAATCTAATAATTCGTTTAGGGCACTTCTTTTTACAGGGATCCACTATTATTCTGTGTCCCATTATTTGTTTTTCACGCGAACATGTCGCAATTGTCATTTTAAATTCAAACCTACTGCGTTGAAGATTATTCAAATAGTGAATAAAATGTTGTATTACTTACTTCAATAGCAAAGATCTTGGAAACGGTTTAGAGACATTTTAGTATTTTTTGCATAAAAAACACGAGGCAATTGTTTTTTTCAAGTAATCTGCCCTAGCTTTAAGTATAAACACGTTTAAGCTTTTTGAAGATATTAGGTATAGCAAAAGTAAGCTTCTTTTAAGACCTAGATTATTGTTTCTCGTCCCAAAAAAGGTAGTTTTCCCAATTTCGATATGAATATTTCGAAATTACAGAAGAAAAATAAAATTAAAACCTCTCTAAGTATTGACTTTTGGATTAAGGTAATCTTAGATAAATTGTAACATTTTGACCCCAGGAATCTACTGATTGTCTGTGTCCCATTACTTATTGACCGCCCTGTATATTTTCTCAGATGTTTAATACAGACGTCATTACTTATCATTCTTACAGAACTATTAAGCATGTTTATGTTCCTTTATGTACAAAAAATTAGCAAATTCAGAAAAGCAGAAAGCATTTTTTTAAAGAAAAATATTCAGATGTGTTTTCTGTTAGAGATGGGAATTTTCTAAAAATGTATGCTCAAATTCTGTTTGAAACATTTATATAAAATCTGACTCTATTACTAACTAAATTTTTATTGATCTTATCCTATCCAACTCTTAAAAAAAAATTTTTACCTGCTTCGTTCTAATCTGCCCGATTAATTTTGATCCACATGATTCCATCCACCTGATTTGATTCTTCAACTTTGTAGTAATATAAGACATTGATTATAAACAAATCTATAGTTTTTATTTTTTTAAATTTTGAACATATTATTTTTAGTAATACAGTATGGGTTTGTAACGTGTTTCGCTGCAGCTTTTCCTTTAGCACCATTATGTGCTTTAATAAGCAATACAGTCGAGATACGAACAGATGCAAATAAATATGTCCGAAACTATCGCAGGCCCATTCCAGTTCGTGTGAGTACCTTAGGAGCTTGGAATCAGATTTTGCAAGCCCTGACATTTCTTAGCATGGGTACAAATGTAGGTATTGCTTTTATTTTTACTACCGATTATTAATTGTCTAAACCTTTAGGCATTTCTTATCGCTTTTACTAGCGACTTCGTCCAGCGAGATATTTATAGATACAATGTTCACCACACATTAGCAGGTTACATAGAGACTACTTTATCAGGTAACTCTTATCAATAATGTTTAAAGTTGATTTTTGACGAACAAATTTATCAGTTTAAGCGGTCTAACGGATTAACATCATGTTAAAATACACGAACTTAATGTTTAGGGTAGCTATTTATTTGCCTTGTTTGTGCATACTATAAAATAGTCAAAGCTATGGTTAACTTATTATGTTATTATAATCAGTGGCGGCTGGTGCTAAAGGGCACAAGGGCACGTGCCCTCCCTACAATCGAGACAAAGAAAGCTTTTTTTAATATCTTAATAACACTTCTCACTTCTTTTATTTTTTTTACACAACAATCTATTATTATACCTATAATATCAATATTATAGTCCATTGTCGCGTTGCTGCTGAAACGAAGTTACCAAAACTTTCATCCGGGGACTAGATGAAAATGATACGTATTTGCGCAAGCGCAGCGGAAAATTGCAGCAAAATTTCGCCGCTGCTTGACCGGCGAATAGGGCGTGGTAAGGGCACATTAAATCGCGGCCGTTGGCACGTGACAGATTCAAGTTATTTGGTACGGGTGAATTGTGTTAAGCGCGCATGTTCCGTTTAACTGTTGTTTTTATTTTGACTTCGTGGATTGTTCGTTGTTACGTTGTGATCTACTGTTTGTTTGTTACTGGTTATAGTGGTTATTGTTGTTTACAGTGAAACTTGTTAAAAGGGAAACTCGTATTTGCGTATTTAAAGGTTTGTAATTTTTAGACACAATCAAACATAACTATATTAGCTATTTGTATACGTTTTAATTTTTGCAAACATGCATACATAATGTATGTCTTGACTGTCTTGTAAACTTGCAACTTTGAAAGTCCTTTTAAGCGAATGAAATAAAATGGGATCTCGTAGGTACAGGGTGGCCCATTTTCGATGTTTTTAAATGGGAAGTACCCTTAACATCGGGGATAGTCAAAAACTGATGTCGGAGTCCAGGGCCCTTTTTTGACGCAAGTTCAAGTCCCGAAAACAAAATTCCGCTATCTTTTGTTATTTTTTAGTTATAGCCCAAAATTTATAATTTGGCCATATCGAAAACTTCAAATAACTGTCTTGGTTTTGAAGATATCCAAAAACGGTAAAAACATTCTACAGGCACTTTTTCAAGTAGAATGCGATAGTCAATCCAGATATCTTCTAATTTTCATGTTTTAAGAGTTATGACATAAAGTTGGCATTTTTTAAATATAAGTCGTAGTTGGCCATGATACCATTAAATTGCATATTTTTTCTGCTTTCCGAAAATATATAGTTTATAGGGTTTAAATGTAGTAACAATGCCTTTTTTGAACAAAATCGGATTATTTGATGTTGTTAGCAATTAGTGGGCCATGGTTCATGATAGCAATAAACAAAGATTGATTGAAAATGAACGACAGTTGTGTAAGTTAACAAAACTAAATAATTACTTTAATATTTTGTAGAAAATCTCACGTTATCTTTAACAGCTTTTAATTATCTTGACATATGGAGATTTTACAAGTTTCTACGTATAACCTGGCAAAATTTTTAGTTTCTTGTTTTTCAGAGCTTTTCTCTAACTGCTTTCTCTGGGAAATATCACGTTCCTTAATACTCTTTTTAATTCACGATAAAATTTTCAATTACGTTCGTATCAACTGACCGTGGGAAAAATTTTAAGTAACTGAAAATTTCAAAATTATGTGGGTTAAACCATCCCTCATCTGGTTAAACACATCTTTATTCGGTTTGATATTGTAATATGTAATATTTCCTTTTTGGTAAAATTAGTATACCGATGCATACAAATCTACCCTTTGTTTACCCTACAAGAGTTCAGCTGAAGACCTAGTGACGTCACATGCAACCACTCTAGTACTTTTTGTTTTGCTATCATGAACCATGGCCTACTAATTGCTAACATCATAATATAATCTGATTTTGTTCAAAAAAGGTATTGTTACTGCATTTAACCCCTATAAACTATATATTTTCGGAAAGCAGAGAAAATATGCAATTTAATGGTATTATGGCCAACTACGACTTATATTTAAAAAATACCAACTTTATGTCATAATTCTTAAAACATGAAAATTAGAAGATATCTGAATTGACTATCGTATTCTAATTGAAAAAGTGCCTGTAGAATGTTTTTACCGTTTTTGGATATCTTCAAAACCAAGAGAGTTATTTGAAGTTTTCGATATGGCCAAATTTTGAATTTTGGGCTATAACTAAAAAATAACAAAACATAGCGAAATTTTGTTTTCGGGAACTGAACCTGCATCAAAAAAGAGCCCTGGACTCCGACATCAGTTTTTGCCTATCTCCGATATTAAGGGTACTTCCCATTTAAAAACATCGAAAATGGGCCACCCTGTACAACGTACTACAAAATTTCGGTAGCTAATTGTCTGCAATCAGATTTATTGATTTATAATTAAATATGTATAAACCAAATATAATCTGTACAAAACAGTCCGGCATAATTATTCCGCGAATTTGCCACACGACCTTCGCCCGTATCTAATTTCGACGCAATTAACATGTATAGAGTTACGTCTGGAGAACTGAAACGTTCGTTTCTTTGTTTTAAAAGGGTTTTCCTTAAATTTTAATTCAATTAGCCACGATTTCCGTTGTGAATTCTTATCCTATGTTAGATAGTGTAAAATTAAAAACTGAACTTAAAGCAATTTATGAACGAGACGATATGTGTAGTTGTAGTGTAGGTGGTATTTTGTCACTTTTGGTGTTTATTGCTGATAATCTGATAATAATCTCACAAGAGTGTTTTCAGAAACTAATAAATTAGTTAACATTATTTGTACAACACCGATGTCTACGACTGAATGTGAAAGATGTTTTTCCACTTTAAAGCGCATAAAAACATTTTTGAGAAGCACCAGTGTTGTCGATTGAAAAAAGTTTATACAATCGATCCCCGATTTCGACAATAAAGTTATTGATGTATTCAGCAGTAAGAAGAACAAAAGGATGGACTTTCTATTCAAATAGGGAGGTAAGTGTTTTTAGATATTGTTTACAACTCGATTTTGATGTGCCCTCCCACTAAAAAAACTCACGAGCCGCCACTGATTATAATCATCATATCGTGAGTCCTGTAGATCCTCACGGGAGCATAGGGCGTCCTAAGACGATTCAAGACTGTCTGTTAATTAGCATAAGGTAGTCAGTCTTACACTAATACACACACACTTTCACTTTTATTTGAGAGTTGAGTTATTCTTCCTCTATTTTCGTAGTACATATAGGTACTCTCTACGAATTCTTTCCACTTATTCTTGTTTTGTGCTAACTGCTTCATTTGGTTCCATGTTACATTCTTCTCCTTACACTCATTCAGTATATTTCTTCTCCAGGTCAACTGTGGTACACCCTGTTTCCTTTTACTTCTGATATTATATTCGAGAGATTTCTCACGTGCTGATTCCGCACTAAGAGAACCTATAGGCTATAGGGCGACGTCAAAGTCGGTGGCTCGCGGCTAACAAGCAGTGGAGAAAAGAGGGGTTCGAAACGCTTAACCCTTTAGATGGGGGGTCGTAATCGGGAGATAAATAGGCGGCACTGCGGAGATCACCCAGAATGGTCTCGAGGAAAGTACCGCAAATGGTTCATTCAGGGCTCGAAGGGGTGGGGTGGCTGCACCCTATTGCCAGATACTACTTACCCTTTCTCACTGAAAGAAACTCTGTTACTGGTAGCCAGGCTCACAAGGCTATACACAATTATTAAAATAAACACAAAACACAAATAAAAGGCAAAAGTGAATTAACAATGAAGTTTAATGTATGTAAGAATTATTTAAAATATGACACGGGATGAATTCCTAAGTTTTATCTTAATTTGCATGAGAGGGGATTGAGGGATGCCACATTTACTCAAGCTACTGCAAATATGGTTAACATCTAGGCTCCCTCAATCGCAATAAAATGGGTGATAACGATAAAAATCTGATTACAAATAATTTTCAAACATGCAAGACGAAATTGGTAAACGCCGTGACGGTCCGCACTGTTTCTAAATTGTTACCACTAAAGTAAATATAATTACAGACAGTAGTTGACTGGTGCCTGGCTACAAGTAAACCGTGGTGTACGGTATTAATTAGGGTTGAAGCTGGTATTGTTGCAGCCGGCTAATACAAAGCGACAGCCTGACATATTGTTACCTGGGCAAGGGCTTTGGTTGTCAGGGCCCTTGGAAGCGATGGTAGGCTTCTTGTCCCATGGAGAATAGCCACGGTCGGTGTAGAAAGGGGGATGTCCAGAAGCGGGTGCGAAGATAACGAAGGTTCCTAGGGCTTGAAGCAGTGGCGTACCTACCTACCTACTATTTGAAAAAATAGACAAAAAACGTGCTACTAAAATTAGCCCAAACTAAAATTTTCGCCTGTCATTTTTTTTCTATAATATCTAAGGGTCCCAAGGCGCCTTCAAGACATATTGCCCTCTCCGCCTCCTAAAGATAGGTACGCCACTGGCTTGATGCTATTTGATCCGATGCGAAACCATGTGAAAACGGTACTTCACCAAAAGACTAAACTTTCACACAGAAATCTATTTTCCGAAACGGTAAGGCACTCTCTACAAGAATCCGACAAACAAGTCCTAAAATAATTCTCCAAAACTAAATTTAGAGGCTTTTTCGGGATTGACCTACAAGGCCCGGAACTAATGTTTCTTTTTCTTTTTTGTAAGATGTACAGATGATAGAAAAAGATGCCCAAACGTACCTTCTGTACGCGGGGGGGGGGGATCTTGAATGACGCCACTCTGTCGTAACCTCATGATCCTGTGGTTCCCCGGACTTTTTAACCAAAGAAATACACTGAACAAAATATCAGATCATCATATTTGGCTTCTCCGAATTATTTCGCAACAAAAAAGAATGCGCCGATCTGGCGTTACTTTCGCGAATTTTTGAAGCTTCAGGCGGGCTTAAACTTCGAGAGACAGGGACGTATTACACTTAATTCATACAAAATCTCAAACGTCGTGACAGCTTGTCGGGTTATATCTGTACTCTGCTTCCTTAACACATTGGCTGCCATGAGGATCACCGGTGATCCACAATTTTTTTTATCACTGTGCCATGAGGAACACATGTGTTACTCAGCACGCATCTAAGTTCTAGGCTGATCTAAAACCTGGCATCCTAATAAAGCTTTTGATTTTGAACTTGACACACAGGGTAGGCTTTTCGATAATTCGTCTTTAGCACCTGGGGTTTGGGATTCGTCTCTTATGGTGGCAGCCAAAGTGTTAAGGTATGCCCAATCTAGTTCCAGCGGCGTCTTTTTATAGTTTTGTAAATTGGTTCTTGTTCCGTGTTAGTTCATAGATCCATATTTGAGATTATATTAGACCAATATATTTTCATTATTTTTCTTAAGCACTTGTTTACAAAAGTTTGAATTTCCTCAGTCTGTTGTTTATTTAGCGCCCACAACTCAGATCCGTATAGAAGTACCTACGCTAATAACATTTGATCTAAAAATTCGAATCTTCGTATTATTTAAGAGCTCATTTGGTACCCAGATTCTTTGTGGAATTTTGAAAGAGTTTTGCGCTTTGCACATCCTTATCTTTATGTCGGCCTGACATCCTCCCTGTTCTTCTAGTAAGCTACCGAGGTATGTGAAACTTTTAGCATTATGCAGTTTTTTCCCTTCCAGTTCTACTTCCGTAATTTCTGTATGGGCTGTTTTTAGCGTACTTGTCTTTGTATTTATCTAAAGCCCTACAGTAAGCGCATTCATCTTTAATATGTTTAGTTTATTTTGTAAATGATTTCTATTCTAAGTTATTAAGCAGACATCGTCGGCATATTCTAGGTCCTCCAGTTTGGTATCCAATCTCCACGTTAATCCTCTCCTGTTGTTCGTCGATTTCTTCATAACCCAATCAATCACTACCAGGAATAAAAGGGGCGACAGGATACAGCCCCGCCTAACCCCGGTTTCTATCACAAAGTTCTCTGACCTCAATCCATTATGCATTATGCAAGCGCTATAATTCTCGTACAACAGTTTTATAATTCTAATATAGTTTGAAGGAATTCTGTATTCTTTTAGTATTTCAGTATTTGCCACATTTTTAATCTGTCTATTTTGTCAAATTCTTTCATGAAGTCGACAAATCCCATGTATACGTCCCTTTGGACCCTTTGTCATTGGTTGCATTCATCTAAAATTATTCTTAGGGTAATAATGTGGTCAATACAGGCTCTTCTCGGTCTGAACCCAGCTTGATTTTCTCTCAGAGTGGCCAGTGTTGCATCTTTTAATCTCTCTAATATTATTCTTGCTAGGATTTTACTTGTTGTATTTAGGATTGTTTGGGTATTTTAATAATCATTCCTATTGACCATTCCATAGGGATTTTTTCTTCTGTCCATATTTTATTCAGTAATTGATGTAGAATATGAACATTAATCTCTGTGCCTGCTTTTATTAATTCCCCTGGTATATCATCAAGGCCAGCTGCTTTATCGGGTTTTAAAAGCTTTATAACTTGTTCTATCTCTCCCTTTGATATCTCGTTCATAACTATATTGCTTTCCTCTAATACTGTATCATTCTCTTCATTATTAGTATCAATCCATCTATTCGTATTATTCGTAATGTCTTCTTGTGACTTAAGTACTCGTATCATCCCATTCTTATCCTTAATGATATTCGTTGTTATAGTTCTACTCCATGTCATTTTTCGTGTTATGTTGTACAGGGTTTTCAAATCGTTTTTTTTTAGCTGCCTCTTTTAATATTTCTTCCTGTTCTATCGTTCCTGCACTCTTTTTTATCTGTGCTCCAATATGTCCGCTCCAACGCTTCTTTTCTGTCTTGTGTTTTAGCGGCTAGTAGCTTTTGTTTTATTTTGTTTCTTTCTTCTATCAATTTTGTTGTATTCACAGTTAACCATGGTTTGTCATTCTTTTTTTTATTCCGATTATTTCTTCTGCTGTGCTCTTCAATATACTTTTATATTTTTTGCACATCTCCTCTATATTCAAGTTTTCAAACTCTGTCTCTTGTTTTAATTTTTCCAGCTGTCTACAATAATCACTTTGTATCCCGTCATTTTTCAGAAGGAGGGTGTTATATCTTACCCGTTTCTGCTTTGTGTTATGTTCAGCCTTTATTTTAATTCTTATTTTTGCCCTTACTAAGAAGTGGCCGGAGCCTATATCTGCTCCACGCATAGTTCTAACATCCAAAAAACAACTTTCCTTTCTATAGAGCAGGCGCTGAAGGAATTTGAGTGGTATGCAAAATATGATGACCGAAAAATGTATACTGATCGTATAGGTACCTGAGACTGAGACCCTAAGGAACATAAAAATACATGTTGCCGGCAGCTGTTTTGGTTGCTTTCTTTCTCCTCACCCTATTGCCCCGTACTCCATTGTGTAGATGCGTACACTGTTGCTAGACTGTACCGGAGCATCAATGACTAAGAAAACGTCGTAAGAAATTCAGATGTTATCGGAACACGCGGAGAATGCAGAAGAACAAACGATGGAAGACGTATGTTGGAATTTGCCCACTTAATAATCTAATAATAGCTAACACATTCTTTGAACACAGTGCAGAAAGTATCATTAAAAATAGATAATTCTTTATTTACACACCCCAAAGTGTAATGCATTTACCTTTTTGCTCCACATTTTATTTACACCCTGTATAATTATTCAAAGAAACGACAGAAAAATGGTAATGGATGTCAAGGTACGAAGAGGTGCAGAAATATTTAGCGACCACTGAAGAAAATGAGTGCGGCCCAAACTAGGAAAGCCACTGTTGAAAGCTTCATTCCAAGAAAATAGGACAACATCGGGTCATATAAATTAAGGGAACAAGATATAGGAATTGCTTCTCAGGTTATCAGAGAAATGTGGAGAGAAAAATTGAGAAATTAGATAACAGCACTGAACAAAAAAATGCTGAGAATACATGGCAAATATTATTTTCATGCTCCCCCCCTGCGAAAGTGTTACTTTCGTAGCCTGGTAGCGCGAGCGAAAGCGAAAATAAATAGTACGGTATTGTTACCGTAGTAATGTTGACAATAACCCACCTTATTAATCACTGAATCATTTTATTTTATTATAATTTCATCTTTTACGGTGGTTAAATGTCGAGGGGAGCATGAAAAATTTAATACATTACACGCTGCGAAAGCCGTTTAGGTGCTCGGAGTTTTTAATTAGCCTCGGCTGCGCCTCGGCAATTCAAAAACACCTCGCACCTAAAAGTAAACTTTCGCAACTTGTAATGTAAATAAATACTAAAAGCATCATATCTGAGGCAGCCAAACAAGTCTGCGGTACAATAACAACAAATAACAGTAAAAAACAAACATCTTGGTGGAGTGATGAAATTAAAAAGGTAGTTAAATTCAAAAAACAAGCATGAAAAGAATACTTAAAAAAAGGAATGAACAAAGGTATAACATTTATAATGAGCCGAGAATAAAAGTAAAAAATATGGTTCTAGAAGCAAAACAGAAGTCATGGGAAGAATTTGGGAAAAGGCTGGAAGCAGAAAACAAAGGTAATCGGCAATAGTTCTACAGAATTATTCAAAACGCTTCGAAATGATAAGGAAAATCAATCTATCACTATTAAAAATAAAGAAGGACAATTATTAAAAGACGAAGAGTTAATTATGAATAGATTATTTCTGTGAACTACTCAATCCAAGGAAGAAGATGAAAGTGTACAAAAGTAGAGAACCATATAAGGGATATGGTTAATGAAGTACTTATCATACAGGAAATAGAAGAAGCTGCAAGAGGAATGAGAAGCGGAAAAGCACCAGGCCATGATGGGATAACACCGGATATGATAAAACACCTGGGACATAAGGGAATAAAACTGCTACACATTTTTAACAAAGCATGGGAAGAAGGAACAGTACCTAATTACTGGAAAGTTACCCCAACATTTTGCCTATACATAAAAAAGGTGATAGTAAGAAGTGCCAAAATTATAGGGGGTAGGGGGATTACACTTCTGAGCACTGTGGCCAAAACTTACGGAAGAGTTTCAGGAAACAAACTACGGGTAATTATAGAACCGCAAGTAGGTACATATGGCGCAGAGTGGATTTCGGAAAGGTTATGGTACTCAAGGCCACATATTTACCATGAAACAGATTACAGATAAAATATTACGACAGGACAGAGAAGTATATTATTTATAATCAGTAAATAAGACAACAGGCTGGGAATAATTCTTTATTACTAATAAAAATAATAAAATGTCTGTGCACAATTGAATTGGAGATTGGGAAAGCGTGCTAGTGGCGGCGTCGGCGCCAGTGAAGGCGGTAGCGACGGTGAGGGCGGCAGCAACGGCAAAGACGGCAGCAACGGCGTAGGCGGCTGTAAAACCGAAGGCGGCGGGGTGTCAACAATGAGGGACGGTGCGACGTGGGCGCACGGCTTCCGGGAACGGTGTAGGCAGCAACGAGCGGTTCCAGCGTTGAGGGGGCTTGAAACAGGCAGCGTCTGGCGGCGTTGGCAGCGAGGAGCGGTTCCAGCGGACTGTGAAGGCGATGATGGCGATCAAATGTGCACCGAGATGTTGATCTTGATCAAGCGCACCGAGATGTCGAGAATGATGTTGTGGATGATGCTGAGCTTGATGTTTGAGAATGAGTTGGATTTCTTGAACGTATTTATAGCCCGAAAATCCGATGCTGCTCTTCCATTGGCTGGCGAATGTCAGTGGAAGAGGAAGATTAACACAAAATCCCTGTTTCCATTATTCGCAAATAACTGTCCCAAATCTAATTACTGATTTGTCTAATAGTTATCGTCGTCCTGCTGGCGTCGAGACGCATCGATTGATATCCCACACGAGCTATTTGAGTCAAGCTAGAATGGGTTTATGTATCACTGATGCCTTCGCGAATAAAAACCGCGACCTTGCCCCCGAGCTGCTCCGCGGTGGTGTTTGATAGCAGATAGATGTTTATTAAAGTTACGGGAGCAGTTGACTTGAAGGGAAATTTGATATTAAGATGTAGTATATATTTTTCTTAGCTGGATTTAAATAACGAACATATGCTTCTCTCAATTAGAAAGATTTTACTAGCACTTATGTATAATATGGGACCTAATTAGTTCCGCCAAACTAAGGGAGAAAAATTCTGTCTTTTGGCACCACGGGTGGGTAGAGACTTAGACGGAAGTTCTCCGCTGGTGGTTTATGGCACACACCGTTGAATAAGGAATTCTGGAACCCTTTTTTTATAGAGTTCATAGAAATTGAGCAATTTAATATTTGAAACTGTGAAAACGAGTACTGAATAGTTGACACACGTCAGATGAAGGGAGAATATATAACCAAAAATAAAGAAAAGGGTATTGTTAGAAACTTCGTTCTGTTTATGTTTTGAAATTGCTGGGTTTTTAAATATCGATTAAAGCGTATCGCCGGTCGATAGTCGAGGGCACAATGAGCGATCGTGTTAACATCAATTATGCAAGAACTCGTAATATGCAATCTCAAGAGTTTTCCACCAAAGACGGTCTACGACAGGGTGGTGTATTGCGCCCGTTACTTTTTACCATACTGATGGATGATATAATAAAAAAGTCTCCAAAAAGTCAAAGAAACTTGAAGTAGGCTATTGCAATGTACAAAAAGTCTGCATATCAGAATGTGCTTTCGCAGATGACGTGGCTGTAATGGCCAGCACTGAAAAGGATCTACAATATAACTTGGACATTTGGAAAGAGACTCTAGAAGCCCATAGACTGAAAATCAATATAAATAAAACAAGGATTATGGTTATAACAAATAAGGATGCCAAAGTAACCAACATAGCTAAACATACGAATAGACAACACACGTATAGAACAAGAAAAAGAACAAGAGTTCTTTTTCTTGTTTTTAATTATTTCATTCATCACTATTATAAATAACAGAAGGCTGAGGGTGTCCCCCTGTTTTATACCCCTTTTCATCTCACATTTTTTTAATCTTTTTCCATTTTGTTGTACTCTTTCATATACGGTTCTGTATACGCTTTTCGTTACTTGGATTATTTTATTTGGTACCTATCTCTAGTTCTTCTAATAATTTCCATATTAATTTTTTGTTCACCATGTCAAATGCCGATTTCAGATCTATAAAAGTTTTATACAGCTCTTCCCCTTTTTCTATTATACTTCTTATTATAAATATGTTGTCATTTTTTTGTCTCCCCTTTCTGAACGCTGCCTGCTCTTCTTCTAATTTTCCTTCGATGTCTTTTCTTATTCTACCCTCTATGATTCTTGTGTAGTTTAAATGCTATAGTGGCTACGTGGCTAGGCAAATGGGAGTTTGTTTCTTCTCCTTTCTTATGTTGGTACTATCAGACTTTCCTCCCACTCCTTGGGAATCTTATTTGTGTTCCATGCTTTTCTGAGTATTTTCAGCAAACATATTTTACCCTCTTCTCCTATCCACTTTATTAATTCAGGGTCTATTTCGTCTACTCCACTAGCCTTTCCTGTCTTAATCTTGTTCAGTCCCTCTTCAAGTTCCTCCGTTGTAATTTCTTCTATTTGTTCTACATCTCCGTCCTCTTCTTCGATTGGAACTTATCCCTCTTCTCTTCCAAGCATTTCTGTGTAGTGCTCAATCCACGTATTTAATATGTCCGTTGTATTTACTATTAGTTGGTTATCTTTATTTTTTATGCATTTTATTTTTTTCCTTCTTTTTCCTTTCATTGCTCTTATTTTGTTCCAAAATTTTCTATTATTGATGCTGTATTATTGATTTATTTCATTACCTCGATCTTCCCAGCGTTTCTTCTTTGGCCCTTTTACTAGTTTTTTAACTCTGTTTCTTAGTCTATTGTAATCTATCTTGTGTTAGGTTTGTTTAATTGTATTTCTTCCATGCCGCCTTCTTTTTTCTTACTTCCTGTTTTATTTCATTGTTCCACCATTTGATTCTTTTTTCATGTTTTTTTATTTTCTTTTTTCTGCATATTTCTTCTGCTTTTCCATGTATCGTTTTCTTAAACTTTATCCACATTTCATCCAGATTCCAATCTTTTTCTGTCTCTTCTACAGTATTTTTCAGCTAGGATTTGGGTTGTGACGGCAACGCGCTGCTTATAAATTCACAATCCAACTATACTTCATCTCTTTCTAAACTAGGTTTTCATAACCTACTGCGCACAAACGCATGTCTACCCATACTGTTTTTGGGCGGAGCTTGTTGCCGTCACAACCCAAATGCTAGATGAAAAATACTGTAGTCTTCTAAACTCCTGGTCTGTTTCTTCACGGTTCCGTTATCTTTTTTCGGGGTCTTGTAATTTTTGTATTGCTATCTTAGTATATTCATATTGTTCTATTTGATTTGTTATTTTCAGGTTTCTATCTGCCTTTACCATTCTATGTGCCATTCCTATTCAGCTTCCTTAATTGTTTTTATCTCTTTGAATAAATTTTTCATTTCTCTTGTGTGTACACCATGAAATCTATTAGGCTTTTTGCATTTCTCTCTTCAGCTATGTAGGTGTATTTATCTTTATCTTGTATTGGTTGCTCCCAGAATGTATTTCCAATTAATAAATCGTTGGTTTGACAAAATTCCAACAGCTTTCTTCCATTTCTATTGATGGTTTCTCCTCCGATCTTTCCTGTACATCCCAGGCTTCTATTTACGTCTCTTCCTACTCTTGAATTTCAATCGTCCATTATTATTATATTTCTGTTTCCTTCTCCTTTACGATCTAGCATTTCCTGTCAGTGCCGATTTAACCATTAGGCGGACTAGGCGGCCGCCTAGGGCCCGGGAGCTCACTGGGGCCCTAAATTCATTGAATAAAATTTTTCGCGACACCGCGGCAACTCCGCGCCGTAATAAGTTAATAAGTTACACTCAGTAGCGTAACCAGAAACGTAGTTTGTAGGGGGCCCAGTCCACTGTTTGGTTTTCAAATTCACCATATTGGGTGGCTTTTGTAATGCCGATACCTACAATTATCGATTTTTTTAAAACGAAATTTTGATTAATAACTTTGTTCTTGAGGTGGTCCTGCCCCCCCCCCCCTTGGTTACGCCTCTGGTTACACTACACTATTTACACTATAAGTTAAAATTGGAAAACCGTTGGACTAAGTGTATTGACCTAAAAGACGACTATGTTGAAAAATAAATTGTTTTTGGCCAAAAAAATTATTCCTTCTTTCATTTTTACCAGACTTATCACTCCACCCTCGTATTTTTTGCACAACTTCTAGCACATCCGTTTTATTTTTGATCCAACAACCCTGGAGCCCCCAGACCCCCCCCCCTCCATTTACAAGGGGTTGCGCCCGCCAGACTCCCCATTGCCGCTTAGGGCCCGGCAGCGCCTTAAACCGGCGCTGTTTCCTGTAGTTCATTATAGAATTCTAACATTTTTTCTTCCTCGGTGCCTTCCACTGGAACATATATGTGTAGTATATTAATTTCTTCTTCTAGTTCTATTGCGATATGCATTATTCTTGATGATATTGGTTCAAATTTTGCTACTCTTTTATCTAATACTTCAATTACAATTATCCCTACCCCCTCTATTGCTCTTCCCGTTGAAACTCCTGAGTAATATAATCTGTATTTTTCTGATAACCTCCATTTGCCACTTCTTTTTGATATAGGTTACACCCATAACCTGTATTCCATATTCTTGTATCAATTCCGGTTCTTTTCCATTCAACGAGGTTCTATTCCAAATCCCTAATGCTATATTCTTTAATCTATCATCGTTTGTTTTAATATTTTTTGTTTTTTGGTATTCTTTGGTTCCTCTCTTTTTCCTATCTCGTTTGCTTTGTCGTCGTCTTATATTCTTCTTCCAAGTATTTCTGTGATTGCTATTGTTCTTGTTTTTGTTGATTTTTATTTCTTCTGTTCTTCATTCCCTCATCCTGAATTGGTACTAGCAGTTGTTGCACTAGATTTGTTTGATTTTGTGAGACTGGTGGTTTTTTTTCTAAAAGTTCTAATCTTTTTTCTTGATCTACCAATTTTGCTTTTAGGATACTTATTTCTGCTTTCAAGTCGGCGTTCTTTGTTAGCTGTTTTATTTCCGTTTCATAGTTAGCTAGTTTGTTTTCTATTCGTGTATTTCTGGTATCTATTTTGTCTAGTTTACTGTTAATTTCTTCGAGTATTTTTTCCATGTTAATAATCAGGTACGACAAAAACAAACTGATAAGTATTGAAGGTAAATAGAAATAAATTTTGGATCTGACCTATTGCGCTCAGCTAGTTGCGATATCGTCAAGCGGCGTAAAATCCGACCAAGTTTCACAAATTATAACTTATTATAATAAAAATAAATGATTTAATAATTGTGTAAGCAAGTCTAGTTTTTACATTATTCACTGGCATTTCTTTTACAGAGTTTAACTTGAGTGATTTACAAAATGATTATGGCAAAGGTACATGTTTTTATCGTGGTAAAAGAAATCCTCCAAGTCATCAACATAAATATCAACTTAGTGGTGATTATTGGTACGAACTATCTATGAGATTTATTGTAGCAATTATTTTTGAGGTAATATTGTGCCGCACTTTTTAATGAATAAGTATTGTTGTATACAGCTTCATTTTCTTTTTAGCATGTAATGCTTGCTATATCTGGAATACTAGCTTATGCAATACCGGATATACCATACGATGTTAAATCACGATTAAAGCATCACGAAAATAAAGAAAAGGAACGGCGTATGCAAGAATTAAAAGGCATCGATAGAGGAACAAATATTTTTGGCGATACACAATAGCAGTAAAAATAAAAAAAAAAAACTGATATTCCGCATCTTCAAAAGTAAAATATTTATTTAACAATAATCATATTCTCTTTACACCTTATAAATTATATGCAATATGTTCTTGATCATTTTTAAGAACAATTTATTGTAGTGTATTTTTCCTAATTAAATTATTTTATACAATGAAAATTATTTTGTTATGTAACATATAAAAAGGGATATTGTGAAGCTACTGTTAAAGGTAAAAACACTAATATTTTCAGTCTAAAACCAACAATTAAACTTCATTACCCCTCCATTTATTACATACAAATCTCAACTTTACATTTTTACATAAATACGAAGTCTTCAGTGATTAGAATCGTAAATGAGGTTTATACTGCAATATGTGTCTATAACAAAAGAAAATTAATTAGCATTTTGTGAGTTACATAAAAACCATAAAATCTCATAATTATAGCTATTAAAACAAGTGTTTTATAGAAGATTTAAAAATCAAGGTCGTAGTTCAAATCCGAGAGAATAAAGTGAGCCGAGGATTTGATAGACCGAGATTTTTAAACTATAAAACACGGGTTGTCTTCAAGATTTTTTCCAACACTAATATCTTATCAGAAATTTTCTTTCACTAATATATTATTAGAAATTTTAATAACTTATTATTTGAGACGCGCCACAATACACAAAATGCGAAGATTGCTAGGCAATTTGGAGGAATGTGGCAATTCTAGCTCAATTACTGACTGGGGATTCTTAGGCAGTTAAAATATTGCTTTCACTTATAGCACATTATCTAAATTGAAAATGCTATCAGAACATTTGTTTATATCACTGTCAAATCTTCTGTGAACAAGTTTTAAATCATAGTAGAATACTTACTTATCTAATCTTTCCCAGAATACCATCAGCGCAGCTCGATCTAAATGTCTCTTTGTACGAGAAAGTTCAATTACAGTCACAGCCCATCGAGCTACATTTGCATCCAATTTCATTTCATCATATTTTAAGTGAAATGCACAAACTGCGGAAAAAATTAAGAATATGTATTAATTATAAAACATCACATCAAAAAAAGATCATACTTTTTGCAAAAATTTCCACAGGATTTTCCCATGGATAGCCTTTAAATTGCCAGGCAGGACCCATAACGAACACACCTACAACACGATCCCAATCACTAGGACTTAATTTAGCAGGATTGTCCACTACTCGATAAGGCACTGACACGCCATTTCGTTGACGTTGAAGAAGCACTTCGTTGTCACGCCTTACACCTTCTGCCTTTTTTTGCTCTGTAGTGACATATCTAGACCAAAAAAATTATTAAACATATAATATCTGAAATTTTTTGAATTACAAATTGATTCGAAAAGATAGGGAGGCATTAGGATTAATTAAGTAAGTGATTATTATAGTGGGGTGGGATAGCTGAAAAAAACTTCACATCTGGCAACCAAAGCGCCCCTTTGGATTCAGATAGTACATGGGTAGACGAGTCTAAAAATCCCGGGACACAAATTTTCCTGGCCCTCTAGCAGTGTTGATGACGTAATCAATATGGCCACCAAAGTTTTGTGACACGCTTCTACATTTCCCTATATAAGTCGAGTTTGTATCTTGATATTAACCTATATTATTAGTGATTATTAATCCGGAGAAAACGCGCTATCCAACGGTATATTTGACATCATTGTTTAGGTTCATAACACCAGAAATATTTATAACTTCATTAAAATTTTTCTTTTTTATTTTGATTTTTTCGATACATTTTGCTAAATAACTTGGAATCCGTTACATGTAGCTGAAAACGTATCCTATACTTTTTTGTTCATCAAAAAATTAGCTATGACTTCTATTTTATCACAAACAGTTGCTGCAAATTTTCCAAAACAATGTAGCGTTGCACAGCGAGTCGTTATATATAATCGAGTGCAAGAAGTATCAGCCACAGTTACAAATGTGCTGTGTAAATAATATATGGAAGATGGTGTTTACCCGCCAAAGTTGTGTCCAACTGTGTTTGTAACATCAGCAATAGATAACATTGATCACAATCAAACTTCTTCTACTGCCGTTACTTCTTTCCATGGTTCAAGTGTTACGATTATTCAGCATCCTCACAGTGAAGCAATTATGGAGATTGACGATGACAGCATTCGTATCCAGCAGTGGAACAAAAAAATTGTCAATGGCCTCCCTGAATATTAAACTACACCTTCCAGAAAAACATCCAGATATACATTTGAATTTCTACGTGGCAACTTTACGA
Source organism: Melanotus villosus (assembly GCA_963082815.1). Classification (NCBI taxonomy): domain Eukaryota; kingdom Metazoa; phylum Arthropoda; class Insecta; order Coleoptera; family Elateridae; genus Melanotus; species Melanotus villosus. The sequence goes on along the minus strand of OY720418.1, from coordinate 108,885,071 downwards.
GCAGCAAAACTGCTACATCGTTTTCTGCAATATCTGACGATCAGCTGCATGAACACACTAACAAAGTTATAAAGGGTGAAGGTGGCGCTATTGGAATCCTTGATAGCGAAAATGCTCTGCTTAAGTGGATGGTAGCAGGCCCTAGGATCAGTTCTATAATTGAGGAATTTGAAGAGAAATCAAATTTAAAAGATGGCCAAAACGTGGGCGCAAAGCATCATGAAGATCACAATGCATTTGAGAAAAGGTTCTTGGCCCATGCCAAAGAAATGATTAACGTCTTAACCGAACAAGGAAATCCATTTGAAGAAACCGATTTGGTGTCAATAGGGAGCTCCAAACTAATTCCAAGTGTCCAAGCTGTCAAGTGTGTTACGGAAGCATTTACTCTAGGACTAAAACAGTATGATGAATATGTCGTGTCCCGTCTCGATCAAGTTCAAAATTCAATTCATGAAATTATTCCTCGAACCAATATTCACATCTTCAAGACTATAAGAAGACAAGCAGATAAGGCAAAGTCCAAGATTGCTAACTTGCGTAAAGACTCCAACTTGTTCTGCAGATTGTATGTCGCATCTGAAGCACGGGATGGCAACATTGGTGATTTCTTTTCACATGAAAACCAAATGTACCCACCATCTATTTCAGATGATGGAAAACTCCGAAAACCAACCAACAAGTCGGATATTATTGACTGCATTCAAACAAAATCTAACATTAGCTTTAATCACAGCCAACCGAATGTAACAGCAAAAATATTTGATGGAGCAGCTGTAATACACATGCTTAATCCTGGTATTGCTACAACATTTTTCGGATACTATGAACATGTTTTCAAACCATATTTCACTAATCAACTGAAGAATACTTCACGACTAGATATTGTATTCGACAGATATGCTAGTAACAGTTTGAAGGCAGATACCCGAGAAAGAAGAGGAAGTGGTATAAGTATTAAAGTCTCAGGCTCAACTGCAATTCCAAAAAAATTTAAGCAATTCCTATGTGTCAACGAAAACAAGACACAATTGTTCCAGTTGCTAGCTAAGAAAATGATAGGAGACGAGTATCCAGGAAAACATGTTGTCTGTACTTATGATGACCTAGTCCTCACGTCAACAACTATGGATGTATCAAGCATTTCTCCCGCCTCCCACGAAGAAGCAGATGGCCGCCTACTTCTCCATGTTAAGCATGCAGTAGAAAGTGGACATTCTCGCATCTTAATACGAACTGTGGACTCAGATGTAGTGGTTATTTCAATATCACTATTCGTACAAATACCAGATATTGATGAACTATGGATTGAGTATGGTTGTGGGAAATACAGGAAATTCATTCCGACTCATGCGATTTGTGCCAAACTCTCATTGGAAATTTTCAGAAATTTGTTGGCTTTTCATTATGTAACTGGTTGCGATACGGTTTTCACATTTTGTGGCATTGGCAAGAAGACAGCTTGGAAAGTGTGGATGTCATTTCGTGAAATTGATTGTGTATGGCATCAGCTCTGTACAGGCACCTCTGATATTGATGATAAATGTCATGATCTGCTGCAACGATTTGTTATTCTACTTTATGATCAGGCATCAGATCTTCAGAGCATCAATAACTGCAGACGAGTGTTGTTTACAAGAAAGAATCGAGCAATCGAAAACATTCCTCCTATAGCGGATGCTTTAACACAACACATCAAACGAGCTACTCTCCAAGCAAGAATTTGGAACAACAGCCTCGTTGCACAATACACAATACCTTCGCCAACCAAGTGGGGATGGACAGTAACTTCAGGAGGATCATACCGACCTGTGTGGACAACAATTCCAGAAGTGTCAAAACACTCTGTACAACTTACCTCCTGTACTTGCCGCAAGCGATGCACATCTTGTAAATGTGTTAAAATGGGATTACGATGTACGAAACTTTGTGTATGTGAAGGATAGTGCTCCGACAGTGATCGGTAATCACAAGTGAATTTACACAAATCATTTGGATATTATTGCATATGACAGCAAGATATTATTTTATTTGGATATTATGGTAATTTGACAATGTATAGGATATTATGTAATTTGGATATTAAATTGGAATAATATTGTATTGTACATTCTTTTCTTTCTCATCCTTGTACCTAATGTTTGAAACGTATCTTACAGTTATGCCTTAAGTGTGCCTCATGTCACTGTTATAAAGCCGGTCTATTACTTTTCGGAACCTAATATAAATTACACTGTTGCCATAACGACTCGCTGTGCAACGCTACATTGTTTTGTCAAATTTCCAGCAACTGTTTGTGATAAAATAGAAGTCATAGGTAATTTTTTGACGAACAAAAGAGTATAGGAAACGTTTTCAGCTACATGTAACGGATTCCAAGTTATTTAGCAAAATGTATCGAAAAAATCAAAATACAAAAGAAAAATTTTAATAAAGTTATAAATATTTCTGGTATTATGAACCTAAACAATGATGTCAAATATACCGTTGGATAGCGCGTTTTCTCCTGATTAATAATCACTAATAATATAGGTTAATATCAAAATACAAACCCGACTTCTATAGGGAAATGTAGAAGCGTGTCACAAAACTTTGGCGGCCATATTGATTACGTCATCAACACCGCTAGAGGGCCAGGAAAATTTGTGTCCCGGGCTTTTTAGACTCGTCTACCCATGTACTATCTGAATCCAAAGGGGCGCATTGGTTGCCAGATGTGAAATATTGTGGTATAATTTTCAGCTATCCTACCCCACTATTATGAGAGTTGCTTTGATTTGTCATTTTTATTTCAACGAAAAAGGAACTTGTAATGCCATATTTGCAAAAAATAAAGAGTATATTACATACCGAGGTGGAAAGCAGTTCATTATTGTCGAGAGATAATTATGCTTCATGTTTCAGTTCACTATTCTCGAGACAGTAATGAAACTTTTCACCAAGGTTTGTATACTATTTTATTTTCAACCATACAAATGAATTAATATGAATCGTTTATATGTAATAATAATTCATATTTTGAACAAACAAGCCGTCATTTAATGATAGTTCTTAATGCGAATATTCATCTCCGTCGCGAGTAGGCAAGTTTTCATTTTCCAGTACAGTAGCCAAGGCGCAAAATATGACATTTGTTTATTTTTCATCATAATTTGTGCATTAATTTGTCAGTCTAAGAAAACCATGATACTGAGTGTGGTAGTTGCACTCTGCTTGAGGAAGATTGCAGATAATGCCGAAAAAGATTTAAAGCCAAAGAAAACCGAGGTACCACAAAGCCTATGATTCCTTCAAAGCTTGGCGCAAAAAGTGTTAAAAACTTAGAATCAGAAACCGTTCAAATTGCTTACTTTACCGAAATGGCAAGACGTAAAAAGGCGTCAACGTTGTGGTCTACTTATTCGATGTTGCGAACAACACTTGGCCTTGAAGAAAGAATTAACATATCAAAATATGGGAATCTCCTGGCATTTTTAAAAAGACAGAACGTTGGATACAAGGCAAAAAGTCAAATACGTTTAGAATGGAGAACATTGAGTTATTTCTAAAGGAAGGACCTAAGGATTTTCTTGTTCAAAAGGCAAATTTTGTTTTTGCGCCAAATATATTAGTTCTGATTTTTTTGTAAAATTTTAGGTTGCCCTGATAATTGGACTAGTCCTCGAGAGCATAGTAAGAAAAACTGACATGGAAGGGACAATTAATTGCAAAGAAGTACAAATAATAGCTTATGCGGATGATCTAGTAATAGTAGTAAGAAGCAAAAGAAAACTAAGCGAAACACTTAACCAAATTAAAGAAGAAGCAAAAAAACGGGACCTACAAATAAACAAATGGAAAACAAAATATATGAGATGCGAAAGAAATAGATGCGATGCGCGGAAGATAAAAATAGATGGAACACATATTTGAAGAAGCAGAATCGATGAACTATTTAAGAGTAAATGTAAATAGCAAAAATGACAGAAACACTGACGTCAAAGAAAGGATAATAAAGGGAAACAGAGCCTACTACAGCAATAAGAAGATCTAAAAAGCAAAAAAGTAAGCAGAAAAACAAAAAGAAGAATTTATATCAGTCTAATAAGACCAGTAGTAATGTATGCAGTGGCATCCTTATATCTTACGAAAAAGGAAGAAGAACAATTGAGAATATGGGAAAGAAGGATATGGAGAAGATTGAGTCAAAAAAAAAATAGGGGAAAATGAATTTAGAGCAAAAATGAACCATGAAATTATTGAGGAAACAAGAGGAGAGAACATGGTAAAAGCTTAAAGGCACAAAGAATACGATGCCTTGGGCACATCATTACACCCAAAGAAAACAGAGCAATAAAAATAATAACGCAATGGAGACCCACAGAATCAAGAAGTAGGGGAAGACCAAAGATGAGATGGTGGGATGAGGTGATGGAATACCTAAGAAAGATGGAGGTAATGGAATGGAGAAGAAAGGTAGTAAATAGAAAGCAACAGTGGCGGCAATTCCGCGGGTGTTCCGGGGCTGCAGCACCCGCTAAAACGTTCGTAAAGTTTTTCTCACGGAAAATGATTAAAACCACTTGAGATTTTACATCTATAAATCCCTTGTAAAACCTAGTATGTAATAAGTGAATTGCAAGCACCTTGTCGGCATGGGCCGTACTATTAAATTTTCTAAGAATAACTCGTTTACAGTTATACCGAAACATCTTTTCGCTTTTAGGTATTTATTTCCTGCTTTTAAATAGAATTTTTAAATACAGTTCTGCTACCTGCAGTCGGCACCTGCATTAGGTTTTACAAGGGATTATAGATGTAAAATTTTAAATTTATTATATTTATACCCACTACAGATGCCTAATCGAATAAATAAATTTTTCGAATTTAATTATATCTACATTGCAAGGGCGTTTCGTGGAAATAATGTTCGAAACAATAAGTGTGTTAAAAAAAACGTTTAATGAACTAAAAATAATAATAAAGAAAACAATTAACAACAAATACAAGAATACAATTTAGGTTTCACGTCCGCACTCCTCCTTCTTCTTCTTCTTCTCAATTCCTTTATGCCCAATATGAGCGTCGGATATTTAGCATTTCCTTAATTGTTCATCCATTTCTTCCATTTCATTCGGTCCCTGGCCAGCTCGTTCAACTCTACTAATGTTTTCCCCTTTTTCCTCCCTATTTCTGCTATTCTGTCTTCCCACTTTTTCCTGGGCCTTCCCCTCCTTCTTCTATCTGTATTTCTTGCTTCATACACTTTTTTGACTATTGCGTTCGAGTTCATTCTAACTATGTGAGCATACCAATTCAACTGTTTTTTCTCTATTTTGGTAGTTATCACTTCTTGATTTATTTTGCGTCTTATTTCTTCATTTCGTATTTTGTCCCATTTTGTTTTCCCCGCTATCTTCCGCAGGAATTTCATTTCCACTGCTATGATCTTTCCTTCCTGTTTCTGTAGAAGTGTCCATGATTCACTTGCGTATGTTATTATTGGTAATAGAGGTGGGCAGATCCGCTCGGAGTCGTTCCTTCGGAATGACTCCGACCTCGGATCCGGTCGGAGTCATTCCGATTTTTATTTCTGAGTCGCTCCAAGTGGGTCCGGACTCTTTGGTTATTAGCAATCAATTATATCGACAAAGTTTTGAATCCAAATGAGTCCGGTGACGAATCGTAATTCGATATTCGGTGATTGGAGGCAGGATTTGATTTGTGTACTTGCAAATTTTTCTTTACGACAACATAAACATTGAAATATCGAATTACCGAATATACGCCACGTCATTTTGTGTTATATACTTAACCGTTCGTTTTTATTTGCATCCAGTAATTACACTTATTACTTATTACCTTATTAGTAGCAGCGTAATAACTCTATTAATTTTTATTTAACCCGGCGTTGGTAAGGTGAAAAAATGGAACATAAGTGGTAAGGTGGGGTGTAACAAACCCCAGAAGTTTTTATTAAATGAAACATGCTTATGAAGTATTTTTGGATCTATTTAATGATTATTAGTTTAATTAAACATTACTTATTTAAATTAAAGAGAATATATATTAATAACAGCGCTAGTAAAAATATAATAAAAAAAAAACTAAAATTAGTCATTTCTTGGAATGAGAACAACCTACATAGATGTAATTGTCATTTAAAAAAAAACTATGGCCTATTTTAACACAAAACAAATTTTTTATAACTATAAACTTAGTATGCAATCAATTAAAATAAAAAGTATAGAGATATATTAATAAATATAAAAAATGCTTAAATTAGATACAAAATTGTATGCACTTCACCTTCAAAAATATTGTAACACAAATGGTAAGGTGGGGTTTGTGACACCCCAGAGTAATATATTTGTCTGCCAATAGCGTTAGAGCCTACGACTTACTAAAATATTAATATGAAACGCAAGTCAAATGTCTCAAGTGAAGCTACTAGAACCCGCAGGTCTGTAATTAAATGTTGACTGAAGTTGCAGCCTGATAAAAACGCGTGGGGTTTATCACACCCCACCTTACCAACGCCGGGTTAAGGGGAAAATACAGGTATAAAGAACTGAACTACAAAATTTCTGAAAAAAAATTTAACTAAAATTTTAAAATATAGGTACACTGCGTTTTCTACAAGACATATTTGCCCCTTACAATAGCCTATTGTATGTACTGTAGTACTTAGTTACACCTCTTTTGAGAGGTGACAAGTACGTGACTTTTGTTGTGTCCGTAAAAATGCAACTCTCCCGTATTATATTTAGACTAGAACAATGTCATCAATTGTATTGCTAGCCGCTCACATGAGTAATCTCGCCAAAACAAATCCGCACCGCTCCTTGATTAGGTTTGGTTTGCCGGATTCTCTCTTAAGAATGAGCCGGAATCGGAACGACTCCATCGGAGTCGTTCCGCAGTCGGATTTGGTTTGGCGGAACTGGATCCTCGAAAGGAACCGGATTGCCCATCTCTAATTGATTGGTAACGCCACCGGGTTATATACCTTTAGCTTAATATTATTATCAATTTCCTTTTTTCCGAAAATGGTTTTATTTAAAGCATAATATACATTATTAGTTTTCTTTATTCTGTTATTTATGTCTGTGTCTATTCTTCCATCTTCTGCTATCATGCTTCCTAAATACTCATAATTTGATACTTTCTCTAATCTTTGTTCTTTAATGTATATTTCTGTTCTGATGTTTCTGTTGTCTCTCTTGTTTATAATCATAGTTTTGCATTTATCTACATTTATTTCGAGATTTATTTTTGTTATTTCTTCTGTCCATATTTCTATTAATTTTTCCATCTTCTTATGACTATCTGCAATCAATACGATGTCGTCTGCGTAAAGTAGGTTGTCCATTTTTACCGGTTCCAATCTTTTATATCCGATTACTGTTTGTTGTTTTTCTGATTTTACTCTTGTATTTTTTATTAGTCTATCCATTAGTACTATGAACAACAGGGGGCTCAAGCTGTCCCCTTGTTTTATTCCCTTCTTCATTTCAAATTTCCTAGACCTTTCTCCATTCATCTGTACTACTCCGTTTACTGTCTTATATAGGTTTTCTATTACTTTAATTAGTTTTCTCGGTACGTCGAGTTGTTTCAGGCACTTCCATATTATACTCCTGTTTGCTGTGTCGAAAGCTGCCCTTTAGTCCAGGAAGGTTAGATGGAGTTCTTTTCCCGTTTCTATCTTCTTTTCTATGATGTTCCGGATTACATGTATATTATCATTAGTTTGTTTGCTCGCCCTGTATGCTGCTTGCTCATCCTCCAACTTACTTTCCACTACTTTTCGCAATCTCTTTTCTATTATCTTAGTGTATAACTTGTAGCTTGTTGTTGATAAGCATATGGCTCTATAGTTGTCACAATCTGAATAACTTCCTTTCTTATATATTGGCAGTATGATATTATTTTCCCAATCTTTTGGGATTGTTTCATTTTTCCATGCTATTTCACATATTTTCAGTAGCCATTCTTTACCTTTTATTCCCAAGTATTTAATCATTTCTGGGTCTAATTTGTCAATACCCCCGGCTTTATCCGTTTTGATTTTCGTTAATGCCTCTTCCAATTCCTGCATTGTGATTTCTTCTATCGCTTCTTCTATTTCATCTTCCATTTCTGCCTCTTCTCTATCCCTTTCTTCCCTGTTTTCTTGCTTTTCTTCCTTAAATTTATTCCCATAAAAATCCGACCAAGTCTCTAGTATTTCCCTTGTGGTTGTTTTTAATTCGTTATTTCTATTCCTAATTGCTCTCACTGGTTTCTTCTTGTTGCCTTTTAGTTTTCTTACTTGATTCCAAAATTTCCTGTTATTCATTTTATAGTTTTCATTTAGGTTGGTTCCAAAGTCTTCTCAACTTTTCCTTTTCGCTTCTCTTACCATATTTTTCGCTATATTTCTTTTCCTAATATATTTTGTTCTTTCTTCTTCTGATTTTGATGTTACGTATTTTTTCCAGATTTCCTTTTTTTCCCTAATTGCTTGTCTAACTTCCTCGTTCCACCACTGTGTTCTCTTCGCTTTATTATTGTATCTTCTAATTCCACATATTTCCGCTGCCTTATTATATATTATTTCTTTAAATATCCTCCATCTTTCTTCTAGTTGTAAATCTTCTTCTTGTTCTATTTTCTGAAATTCTTTATCTGTTTCTGTTTGATATCTCTTCATGTTTTCTTCTTGTTTTATTTTATATATAGGTATTTTCTTATAATTTACTATCTCTTCTCTCTCTATTTCCACGTTCTTTATTACTGCTGTTAATAATCTATGTTGGGTTCCCAATTCCGCTTCTATTTCAGTCTTAACTTTTTCTACTTCTCTTTGCATTGTTTCCGTGTATGTAATGTAGTCTATAATGCTTCTAGCATTTCTTTCTTCTGCTATAAATGTGTATTTATCCTCTTTATTCTGGCTCCAATTCGTGTTTCCGATGAGTAATTCATTTATCTGGCAAAATTCCAACATTTTATGCCCATTCCTGTTTATTACTGCTTCTCCTTGATTCCCATACATTCCAATACTTCCCCCACCTCTATGGTTATCGTTTCCAATTCTAGCATTCCAGTCCCCCATTATTATTACTCTATCATTTTCTTCCCTGATTTAATCTAGGACCGCCTGCAGATCAAAATAAAACTCTTTTATTTCTTCTTCTCCTGTTCCCTCTATTGGAGCATATTTTGTATTATATTAACTTTTCCATTTAATTCTAATTCTATTTCCATTATTCTTGAGTTTATTGGTGTATATTTGCTAATTCTTTTATTCATTTCTTCTGATAAAATTATTCCCACACCTTCCTTACTCCTCTGTCCCTCCTGCACTCCTGAGTAAAAGAGACTGTATTTATTTGGCAATTGAATATTGCCTTTTCCCTTTTTCTTAACTTCACTAATTCCCATTATCTCTATACCAAATTTTTGCATTTCTTCTGTTATTTCTATTTCTTTACCTGTCAACGTTGTTAAATTCCATGTCCCTATTGTTATTTCTTGGTTACTTATATCATTGTTTCTATGTTCCTTCTCATTATCCTTTTTCATAGCTTTTTTCGTTTTCTTTATCCGTCCATTATTAAATTTTGCTAGTTTTTTGAGAAATGCCCTGTTTTGGTAATCTTCAGTAGTCTTTCTCTCAAATTCTCGTCCTCTGAATTTCCTGGTGATCTTTGACTCATCGTTCTTCCTTTCTTAGTTAGCTCATTTACCTTTCCCTGTATTTCTACTATTTTATTCGTGTTATTGTTTTCTGTTATTTCTTTGTTTTCCCCTTTTTTACTTGTCTCTTTTAGCTCTTCTCTTACTTCTTCCTCATTTATTTCAATCGCTTGGAGTTGTTCAAGAGTGTATGGTTCACCGTTTACTATCAGTTTGTTATATCTGATTGTGGTTAGATTGCCTTTCTCTCTTATTATTTTCATATATCTTATCAATTCTTTCCTCAGTTTTTGTATTTCCTTTGGGAAATCTTCTTCTATATAAATCTTTTTCCCTTTTAGATTCTTTGCTTCTCTGAGAATTTCCATTTTCTTGTCCGCACTCGATGAATGTTAAAGACCCAAGGCTGCGTTCTTGGTCCAGCGTACCCTCCTAAACGAAGGGGTCGTGAAAGCCAGGGGGGTGGTGAACCCAACAGGGCTGTTTGGGACGTGGCGTCCTCTTACAACATTCATTTTTGAGCAGCCGCACCCGATTTTGTAACTTTACGCCTTTGGAAAGCAATGGAGAGAATTGGTGAAAAAGGCAAAATCACATCGACTATAAGAGAGTACAAGAGATAGAAGATATGGGAACTAATCCACCCGAAAAAATTGATTGCGAGAGCTGGAAAAGAGGAGCGGTTACGCCTATTATAATAATAATTAGGAAAATATTTTTCAACTTTTAAAAATAAATTAATTGTGTGGGATAATAGAAAAAGCGATTTTATTTTCCACCAATAATTTTGTAACCGCACCTCCTACATCAAATTTGTTTGCACCATTGGATTCCTTATAAAAAATTGCCATACTTTGCAAAATTAACTGTTTTTCTATCTTTACAAATAAAAAGGTTATCAATATAACATTCAAGAAATAGAGTACCCTGTATAGCCTTACAAAGTTTTATGGAAATTGTAACAATACAAGCAAGTCATTTTAATAAACACTATTACTGATTTATAAAACTTGTTAGTAGCTCAAGAGCAATTTTGTACATACCTCAGATCTTGAAGAATTTCCTTAACATTATACATTGATATTAAAGATGTTGTTGCTGCAGGTATGATAACAATAGGAGTACGCGAAATACGTTTTGACATACTACCAGACTGTGGCCGAGCAGCACTAACTGGTAATGGAGTTTGAGGCTGTGCATTAGCTGGTCTAGTTTTTACTGATCCTTCAGTCACTGATTTTAGTGTCATTCCATGGTAAGTACCCATAGTATCAATTTTGAAACCCTCAGTTTCTATAATTTTAACGAAACAAAATTAAAGATATAAGAACAATTATGAAATGTAACTAACAAAATACTAAAATCATTTAAAAACCCACCCTCTCGCTGACGAATAAATCGTTCTTGATCATAACGATTATAAACAGATGGTTGAGCTGTGGGCCTTATAGGAGTCTGACGAGGTGTTACTATAGGTTGTTGTTGTGGAGGTCTTTGTCTACCCTCTTCTCTTGCTTTAATGCTGTGTAACATTGCCAAAACATTTTTGGCAAAAGTCTAAATAAAATTAAACGATGTTATCTTTCGCACTGAACGTTATTAAAATGAATGCCAAATATGCATTGAAACATAAATGATACTCACTTTCCCATTTGACTGTAAAATTGTAGTACGAGTTCTCCATTGCCTTTCTCTACTAATAATATCTTTCGTGATATCAACATCAAGATCTAAAATAGCTCTAATATCATATTCTTGTGCAATATCATCATTCCCTTTAATTGTTGTCCTCTTTTTTGCTAAACGTTTGGCTTTTATGGCGGCAATTTTTTCAACGGACATAGCTTCAGAAAGTGACCTAAAATTAGCCCCTATTTTAACTGCATCAAAATAGCCATATCACAACTTACTTAATATTATCAACCGTAACAGATGCTTCTTTAGGTGCATCCAATCTTGCAGCCAATTGTTCCTTAACTTTCTGAACATGAGTATCCTCCAATCGAGGTTTCTTTGCTGTACTATCTGAGCCATCATACTCGGCTGATCGTTTTACTTGTGTTGGAAGTTCAAGAGGGGCACTTTTGTCTATGGAAGGACAACTTGCTGTTTCACCATTTAAATAAGCCAATAATTCTTTTCTGTCCGGCCTTCGTACTACTGGGATATTTTCTTTCTATAAGTACAATGTTAATCCGTACAATATTGAAAATATTAACGTTATATATTACATACCGCAGCTTCTCGTACATACACAGGATGTGTAAGTAAGACATTCTTTAAAATAAACAATAGACATTCTAAGGTATAATATTCTTTGGGGTTTCCGTCCTTTCCAGAACTATAAAAAAAAAATATGAAAAAGAAACTGAAACGCAATTAAGGTTAGATTTAAAAACCAATACACGTACCCCCACATTAAATAATTGGTTTTTACATTTTTAGGCCACGAAAACTCTCCAAAAATGATTTGATCTTCACGTTCTATAATTTCTTTTTTATTAACATTATACTGACGAAGTAAACTCAACGGATCAGCCATTTTTATTTACTATCTACGCGCACATAAACCAAACCTATGCTCACACACTACGCTTGTAAACTTTTCCGCTCAAACTGACATTTGACAGCCGGTTAAAGGAAATTGTCAAAATAATTATGTTAAATTCTCTACTACGCATGACCTCCACTATGTAAAACTTTTTCAGATAAGCAAAAGTTCGACAGTTTAATTAATTTTAGGTGTGTGAAGTTGTAAGGGGTCTATGACACAACGTCCACCCTAAAAATTGGACGTTATGGTCATAGTCATTTGTCACAACGGCCACCGAAGCCTTATTGTCGCAGTATTTATCGACGCCGGTCGTAACGGGCACCTTGGTCATAACGGCCACTTTTCATTTTGGTCACAACGGCCAGCTTGGTCATAACAGCCAGTTTTCATTTTGGTCACAACGGCCACCCTGCTCGTATATCTCCGTTCGTTTGGGTCCGCAATTTCTTAAGTGATTACAACGGGCAATCAAAGTGTTGTGAATAGTACGCGGCAAGTCCTGCCATAAAGACCCTACCAGGTACGCTTTAAACCTTTGAAAAGCTACAGGAAGGAGGGTATCGTTTTAGTAGCCATACAAAAAGTGCGACGGAAGTCGCCATTTTGATAATCTATTTGTAGTCATAGTTTTGAGACTGACAGCTGACAAATAAAATGGTTAGTTGTGCTGTTTGTGGTTTTTCGCGAACAAAGACAAATAAAAATGTAGGAATAACTTTCCATAGGTAAGTATTTACCTTCATTTAGTGCAATTCCGTTTATTACGAATAATATTTAAGAACAATTCGATTTTATAATTTCAATGTCAAAGAAAGGTCACGAGTGAATATCATAGGCGTCACATACGTGTTTTATATAGATTAGCACTTTGCAAAATATATATTTAAAAAACTGTTTTAACTATCAGTAATATTGAAAAATACTTTTTAGATTCCCAAAAGATTCACACAGAAGAAAATTATGGATTGATTTCGTGAAAAAATCTGAGTGGATTCCAAAAAATACGAGTGTACTGTGTTCACAACATTTTACTGCAAATTAAAGTGGACCGATTAAAATACGTGAGTATAATTGAATTATTAACTTAGCAGCATCTCGCTGTCGAAACGTTTTTATCTAATAAATAAATTTATAGAATATTACTCAAACAATTTTTAATTATTTAAAATATGAAAGCATCTTCTTTTCACTGATTTGTTTGATACACTGCGGCTTCGCCGTCGTGCATCAAACTTTAAATTCGTGAAAAAAAGTACATATTGCTTTAATTACTACTGGTTCAAATAACTACTGAAAGCTTCTTTAAAGTTTTATTATTGTACATCACTATTGTAGGTAAAGACTTTCAATCCAATGCTAAAAAGAGCTGTCAAAGGAATTACGGAGACTGGATCACCACATGAATCACCAAAAATTCATGAAACTGATGTTCGTCAATCTACAGTTTTCGGGCCATCTACTTCAGCGTACACCTTCTCATCTATTTCTACAGGTACGAAAGAAATGACACAGGACTCCCCTCGCAAAATACGTTTAAAGAGGACGATCGATGAATTGTGCCGGAAAGATATTTTGAAGAATGAGAAAATTCGAAGACTGCAAAAGACTGCTTGGCGCCAAAATAAAAAAAATTCATCATTGAAAGCAATGACAGTTCAATTAAAAATGAAAAATTTGATGTTAGAAGAACATGAGGAGATACTTTTCGATCACTTTAGCGAAAATAAAGATATTATGCAAAGACTGTTTAAAAAAACACAAAAAAAAGGAGTAAATAAAATATATGAACAATCTGTAAGAGCTTTTGCCGTGAAACTACACTTTTTTTCGCCTAAAGCTTATAATTACGTGCGAAGCAAATTTTACAATTGTTTATCCCATCCAAAGACTTTGGCAAAATGGTATTCATCAATAAAATGCGGAACCTGGATTCACTTCAGAGGCTGTGAACTTTCTAAAAGCAAAAGTAGCACATTCTACTAAAGACACTTTATTTTGTTCGCTGGTATTTGACGAAATTGCTATTCGGCAACATTTAGAACACATTGGTGGTAAATACTATGGTTATGTAGATTGTGGGAATGCTATTCATGGTGATAGTATGGAGGTGGCTAGGGAAGCTTTAGTATTTATGATAGTTTGTATAAATGAAGCGTGGAAACTGCCGATAGGCTACATTTTATATCAGGCATGAATAGTGAACAAAAGACTTCCTTGGTAAAACAAGCTCTAACATTATTAAACGATATTAACATTGTTGTCACTAATATTACATTTGATGGGTGTGCTGCTAATTTCGGCATGTGCAATTTATTAGGATGTCGATCTAATAAGATCAATTTAAAAGTAGATTTTGTATTAGATAATACAAAATACTTGCTGTTACCAGATCCTGTGCATATGTTAAAATTGATTAGAAACTGTTTTGGAGAAAAGAAACAGCTTATAGATGTCCATGGAGATTTTATAGATTTCAATTTCTTAGTTAAATTAAATGATCTGCAAGAAAAAGAAGGGCTGCACTTGGGTACCAAACTCAGAAAACACCATATAAATTTTTTTAAGCAAAAAATGAAGGTAAAATTGGCGACTCAGCTTTTAAGTCGTTCAGTATCTGAAGCTCTTTTATATTGTAGAGATCAGTTAAATTTACGTGACTTCAAACATGGTGGTCCTACTGCAAACTTTATATTATTAATTAATGACGCATTCGACATATTAAATTCCCGTAAAATTACAGATTTCGGTTTGAAGCAGGCAGCATGTTCTAATAATATTAATAATATCAAATCTTTTTTTTTTATTTTAAACATTATTTAATAAATTTAAAACATTGTGATGGGACACTCGTTTTAGATTCCCAAAGGAAATCCGGTTTCATCGGTATGATGATGGGCATTACAACTGTGTTGGAAATGTACAAACAACATGTTGCAAATGGGACATTACAATTCATTCCGACATACAAGTTAAACCAAGATCACTTGGAATTATTTTTTGGAACAATTAGATCTCAACAAGGGTATAACAATAATCCTACGAGCAGACAATTTACTGCAGCTTACAAAAAAATTTTAATACACGCAGAAGTAAGAAAAGATGGATGTGGTAATTGCATTCCCCAAGAGGTCATCAATATTCTTAATGTTGGTTCTAATAAAAAGCCTCCGGAGCAAATTATCAACGAATCTGTACTGCATCGTCCAGATTCATGCAGTGAAAATGAAGATGACACAATTGTTCAATTTCTAAATGAACATAGTTATGCATTTCAGTGTGATTCTTTATCTCCATATAATTTGGAAGTTATAAAATACATTGCAGGTTTTGTGAGTTTTAAACTTGGACATAAATTGAGATGTGAACACTGTATTTCACAATTATATGGAATTAAGGAAGATTTCTTGCAGTCATTAATTTCACATAAATCAAGGGGAGGTTTGAGTTATCCCAGTGCAGATGTAATAGATATTTGTATTCAATGCGAGAAATTTATTAGGCGAGAACAAATTAAAAATAAATGTAAAATTGATGCAAAATTGGGATGTATAAAAGTTGTAAATATTTTTTTGCATCGGGATGTATTTCCAAATATGCCAATGCACGATCTTACACCAATTGAAAACCACAACGTTTTATTAATTAAAAGCATTTGTAATACCTATTTTAATACTAGAATTAATTTTATTTGTAAAAATGTTATTAGTAATCAAGAAAATATTAGAAATATGTATACTAAGTTAATTTTGTTTAAAGGACAATAAAGATGTTATATATTTGCTATTATAATATTTTATTTCTTGCAGCTTCTAATTTTTGTTCGTTCATACTTTTACTACATTTTTTTGCCAGTTTACGTCTTTGAATATTTTATATTCAAAGGTTTACGTACCCCGTATTCATTCTAAAAGGTACGCCACTGACATACCGGAAACATTCAGCCGCCATTTGCATGATCTATCTTGGTCTAACGTATGTTTTGCATATCCTCCTTCCTGTAGCTTTATATTCAAAGCTTTAAACTGTTCCAGAAAAATATTTTAACAGCCAACTGCATGAATTCAATAATAAAAGTGACGGAAAATTTTGATTTTTTTTATGTTGGGGTTACCTAATTGTTTATTTTGTTTGACAAAGAGAAATGGATACTTATAGACTTGCGGCCTAGCAGTTGTTACAGAATGCGAACCCTTAAGTATGTACTGGCCCTAATCACATTTATTATAAAATGAACAAAAAGGGACATACCTATTATTAGCGATAAATATTAAATAGCTACATATAAGTAGTTCTTTATTTTCCAAAAATCCAATTGATGAGAGAGAGGTAAGTTAATACAAATGACTTCTTCTTAGTTATTTCTAGGAAAATGCAACGTAAAACTGATGTATACATTTAGTATTAATAGATATACATTCAACTAAAAGGGTAACGTAATAACATTTTTGATTATTTTCGTTTTCAAACTGCTTACAAAATCAATAGACTTTAAAAAATCACATATTTTCCGTGATATCTGAGTGAGACTAAAGTCGAGAATTAAAAGGTTCAATGTTAAACACAACCTTCGCAAAAATTAATTCGATTTAAATCCCTTATTAAATGACAATTTAAAAAATAAAAAAAATGCTGTAAAAATGCGGTAAGGCATCAGGCGCATCTGATTTCCATTTTGATTCGGATTTCCATTGTTTTATTTTGCCGATTTAAAAATCCGATTAAATCCAAGATTCAAGTTGATATTTTAGTTGTTAATTAAACGATTTGTCGTTAGATCGCTAGGAAACCTAATTTTGTTGTTAACGTGTTAAAAAATGACCTACGACTACCTAAACGTTCATAAGAAATATTAGCAAGACAAAAAAGCCCAGATGAACATAGCCCATGAGCAATTGTTATAATAAGAGACCCAAAATACCCCCACCTATTTATAGTTACAATCCCCCCTAAAACCAACGCTATACAATTTCACTTTTATTACTTTTTTCGTAAAAATAACAAAATAGGACCTATGCAACCCAACTGACAAGAATCGAAGAAAACTTACATAAGGCTGTATTTCTTCTAATACTTGATCTGTGGTAGAAGTCTGAAGTCATCTGTATTAACTTACCTCTTTCTGGTCAATTGGATATTCTAAAAAATGAAGAACTATAACTATTTAATATTCATCGCTAATAACAGCTATCCTTTTTGTTCATTTTATAATAAATTTGGTCAGCACACACTTAAGGGTTCGCATTCTTAACAACTGCTATGCAGCCACGCCGCAAATATGTTTACGAAAATAACATAATCTCGCATTTTTATAGAATTTTTACATTTTACATGTACGTGTGCTGTCGTAATAAGGCGAATCTAATCTTAAATATGCAGAACGCAGAAACAGCGATTTAAATGGTGACGCATTTTGCGTATTGTTATTGTAAATGATAGTTGCAGGTACTGTCAAAATTGACAGATATAAAAAATAAACAATGAAATAATCACCTGTCGCAATGACAGACGCCTTCAGTATTTCTGTCTCTTTCTAGCGTTAACTAAATCCAATAACATACGTTCAGCACTGAATCCATACATTTTCCAAAGGTACCGTGGATTCTTTCTGAAAAAATACATTGGTGCTTCTCTATGTTCCAACGGTGTTCCAACGCTATGTTCCGTCTTACCTAAAACACCCGGTATAGGCTACACAAAGAAGGAATATATAGGTAAAGGAAGCAAAACTTTGGTCTTACGTAATAAATATTTTGACGTTTGTTAATACGCAGCGTTGCCAAATGTATATAAATAATCTAACCTCACTTTGTTTCCAACTCTTCTTTACATTAATTGGACCACCATGATCACGTTCTTGTTCAAAATAACGCAATAAGGATGCAACGAGCTCTTTAGATCTACTCCCCAAAGGCTTTGGCATGCTGAGTACTGAGATCAGCTGTTATGTAGAAAGAAGGAACGGTTTATAAAGTAAATTAAAACTGAGGTTAGAACTTACCAATTTACGTAAAAATTTGGTGGGTACAAGCGTACAAGAAGTCAAAAAAGTAGCCAGTCTTTCTGAAAAGGACGTTGTTCTGAACTGAATTTTAAAAACAATACAAAAAACCGGGAATGGTGATGCTAATAACGTAAACAACACGCGCGGATTGACAACACTGTGCTCGATCACGTATCACTGCCAACCTTACGTGAGAAAGTAACTGAATATGACAGCGGCGAAGAGTCAGGGAAAGAGGGAATATTTTTGTTTTTAGTGGTATTACTATTACCACGAACAGTGACGTAAGACCAAAGTTTTGCTTCCTTTACCTTTTTTATAAGAGTTTATGGATAAATGTTCAAAAGTCGAAATTCATGGAAATGGGGAAGAGAGCAATGGATCCAACAGCAGAAACAAGCTTCATAGTACAAATAAGTGATGATCAGGTGCTAAGTTTAGAAAAAGCGAATCATTTTGTGTATCTGGGGACGTTAATAACAGATATGTGTGATAGTCTCAAGCAGATTGAGGCAAGAATTATAAAAGGAAATAAAAGTGCGGACAGTACTCAATTCAAAATGGGCGTCACAAAAAAACAAAGAATAGAATATACCGGACAATTATACAGCCAACGGTTTCATATTCTTGTAAAACTTGGGTTATGAACAAAATAGAACAGGAAAGAATAGCTAGAAGGAAAGAAAAATTTTACGTGAGATTTATGGAGGAAAGATGAGTGGATAAGGTGGGATAACAATGAAATAATAGACTTATTACTTATACCAAGAACTTAACATTACCAACATTATAAAAGCTCAAAGACTGATATTGCTGGGCCACTTACAGAGATTTCCACCAGAGAGAACTACAAGAATTATGTTGAATGCAAGCCCAGTAAGCAACAGGAGAGGTAGACCACGGAGGAAATGGCTAGAAAAGGTTACAGAAGACCTAAGAAAACTAGCTATACCAAATTGGGCAGAGGCTGTCATGGATAGCTCAGTTCGGAGACAAACTGTGAAACAAGCCTGAGGCCTGAAAGGCCTATAGCGCTCAAAAAATATATATACCTAGGTATTAATAAGAAAATTAAAACGTATTTGGTACTGAAACCAAGTAAAAGAATCTATTTAACATAAAAACTCGTTTTCCGATATATTTATATATTTAGATACAAAACTGATCTGTATAAACAGCTCATAAAATGACAAAGTACAAAACTTTTACAGCTAATACTGCATTGTATGCAGGCATGGAAGGCCTCCCTTAGTCTTATGATGTGTATGCTTTTATTGACACTTTTTCACAACTAGAAAGTTGTACATCATTTAGTTATCATTGTCAGTTATGAACACAATGTACAATGTCTGGTCTTCAATAATAAAGATTTTAAGTTATAACAATGAAAAATGTAAAAAAAAAATAGACCAATAAGTTATTTTGAAACGCAATAATAACATACTTGTTTCATAATGATGACAGAATGTATGATATCTTAGTAGGTATTTTAACAATGGTTCAAAATATTGGCACCGATCAAATCAGTTTCGATGTAAAAGTAATGCATTAAAATCTGTAAAATAAATAATAGTACAATCAAACAAAAAATTTTGATGATTTTACTGCAATGAACTACTTTAGAAAGGCAGTTATTCAAATTTATATACAGAATTGGTGTTACGTTATTTTTTAAAAATTCATGGCCATTAAAAAATTACATTTAACATAATTTTTTGCCACTATTCAGTTATAAAACTGAGCATTCATTTACAAATGATCTACTTAATGGCTGATTTTTACAGCACACAATGGAACAAGTTTCATTTTAAAATGTTGCAACCTGTACTATTAAAATTCAACTTTGCATACATACTCGGCAAATCTCTCATAGATTTAATGAATGTTCATTATCTCCGTGTTCATTTTTTCGATACTTTCACTCGAACACATCTTTACCACAGCATTTCACAATAAACTTTAAGAACTCTCTTTAACTACAGTGATATTTGATTAACCTTCTAGAATTGATTTATAACACAAAAAACAAACAAAAGTAACATCGTGTCTTAAAATTTATTGCATCAAATGCTGCCTTACATACACACTTTTTATTACTGGAATGAAAGTCGTCTTTAGTGGTAAATACCACCACAGACCTGTAAATCTGCTCGATGCTCACATTAAATACGAGTATGTTTGAGCATAACTTACCTTATATAGAATATAGATATTAAAACTCAACGAACAGGCTTAAGCTTACCTCAAATAGAATAAAAAATATCAAAATATTAAAATAACTAAAAAATATATACATTTTTGATCCGTTTCGATCTTAAATCTATATGTTTGTTTATCTATCTAATGCTTGAAGAAATTAAGACTGGGTATTTTGGTGTTAAATTTCTTCAAACATAAGTTAAATCGAGTGTCCAGCACATAACTAAGTACGTAAAGTTCCACTTAAAGCTAAAGTAATAAGCAATACTGTCTGTTAAGTATGAACCCGCCACCAAAGCTAATAAGGCACATCTAGTGGTCCCCTCGAAGCAGCTCCAGGAGCAGGTTGAAACTTGGCCCTTCGCCGTCCTTCGATTTTATCGTTAGCATTTCCTTACCAACCTGACAACAAATAAATATTCAATATAGATAATTATTTTTAAAAAATACAAAAAAACACCCGATTTACCTGACAAGTTCGTTGTAATTCTGGTATCCTAAGTAAGAGTTCCCCAAATTTCGCAGGGGATTCTGGATAATGGGCCAAAGTATAGTGTTGTAAAGCTTGGAGAGCCTTTTCTTGTGATGCCCGCACTTTCTCTGCTTCACGTAATTCAGATGTATCTGTATTACAGAAAACTATTAAAAAACAATACATAAAATAAACACCGTAGAAGTACCTGAGGTAAGTAGTACAATAACTTTCATGGCAACATATTCATACTTATCAACTCTAAGTCTTCTCAAGTGATCGGTAAAATTAAGCATACGTTCTATGCATGCTCCAAGACCCATCTCTTTAGCTTGCTCCAAACTAATACTTTTACCTAAAGATATCCGAATTTCACCTGGAGTAGACATAGAACGAAAACAACATGAAAACAGTAGTAATTCGCACCAGGAATTTATCAAGAGACATATTTGATCATCAATCTAAAATATTATCATTATTACAGTAATCGTATTTAAATAAATTATAAATTCTATACTCACCGAAATATTTTTAAATAAAGGCAAACTTTTACACCATTTTACAATTTTGTATAATCGATGATCAGCAATATTGCACAAATTAGCAACAAAATCTGGATTAGTATCAGTTGAACCCGCAAGTGCAGTGCCAGCAAGTAGAGGATGAGAAGATAAATTATGTACTGTACTACTACTCGAACCTGCTTTACCAAGAGTACCATCATTTAATTTATTTAATTCTAGTTCGCTATAATGCCACAGATGCTCCACATCCATTATTTCCTGTTGGATAAAATTATATATTAATTCACTTTGACAGAATAATTGTTCTTCAATAACAATACAACAAAAGCAAATCTGCAGCCCATAATATTTGTACTACATATTGCTTCTGAGCAACACAAATAAAAACTGCTTTACGTCAATATTTAATGCAAATTAATGTGTAATTAATAATCAAAAAAACATTAATTGAATCTAACGCCACTAAAAAAATAAACAAAATGCTTGGAGGAGGCAAATTTTGGATTCCTAAATTATTTGACAACTATAATGAAGAATGTAACAGAGAAGTAATATTGATCTTATATTACGAACAAATATATAAATCACAACGAACTGAAAACGAAGTCGAAATACAATGAAGAATTCTAAGCTGTATAGCAAAGCTTAAAAACGAAAAAGCAGTAGGACCCGATAAGATCTCAAATGAAATAATTAAAGGCAGAAGCGGAATACTTAATTGAACCCTTGGTACAATTATTTAATAAAGTTCTTGAGACAGAACAAATAACCACACAATGGTGTTTATCAAACATAATATTAATTCATAAGAAAGGCGATAACAGAGATCTAAATAACTATAGACCAATTAACCTCTCATCAAATCTTTATAAAATCTTCACTTCAATAGATAGGATATATAAAATACTGGATGCAGCATAATCTACAGAACAAGCAGGGTTCCGAAAGGAAATGTCAACAATCGATCATATTCATACCATTAACCAGGTGATTTAAAAACATAAAGAATTTAACATACCACTATGTATGTGTATGATTGATTTTGAAAAAGCTTTTGACAGCATTGAACACCATGCTATATTTGTAGCCTTAGAGGATCAACAAGTTAATCTCAAAATCATCCGTATTATCAAGCTGATCTACAAAGAATGCTTCGCCAATATTAAGCTGGAAGCTGAAAGTCCGCTCTTTAAGATTGAATGCGGAGCGGTGTACATCAGGGCAACCCATTGTCTCCTCAACTATTTAGTGCTGCGCTGGAAATGGTATTTAGAAAAATTGGGAAAGCAGAGGTATAAGAATCGGAGAATCAAGACTATCTAATTTGCGTTTCGCCGACAACATTATTTTACTATCGAACTCAGCGACTGAAATGCAAGATATGATTTGGTTAAAGAATGGGCTAATATAGGTCTAAAGATTAACAACACTAAAAATGTCTTCGCACAAATAGAATTACTCACAGGCGGAAACGAAATTTGTTACAAAGACGAAGCCAAATATCTTGGACAGACCATTACAATTTCTTCTGTAAATATTAGTATTAGTATTAGTATATTTATTTACAGCAACAAAAACAGTTTAGCAACTGGTACAGGTGCCTTACACAGTTTCATAACATAGCAACTAAATAAATAAATAAATATAAAAAAATAAATAAATCCTAATTATAAACAAATTCAAGAAAGAATAACCAGCGGATGGAACAAATATTGGCAACTACAAAAAATTTGAAAAGGACTACCAACTTAAAACTAAAAGGAAGAGTATACAACGTACTACCAGCTAGACCTATGTAGCCCAAACATGGAGTCTAACACAACGTAACATTAAACAATTGGAATCGGCTCAACATCAAATGCTTAGAAAAATCCTCAAGATAAGGCTATTAGGTCGAGTAAGGTACGGAGAATTACGCAAGAAACTGGGAGTACCACCGATATGAACTAGGTATAATTAAAAAACTGAGATGGGCAGAGCACGAGGCTGTACAAGATCAAGATGGAAAGATGACTTCGTGAAATTTATTGGACCAACCTGGGAACATATAGCCCAAGACCGGGAGCTATGGAAGAGATGTGAAGAGGCCTTTGTCCGCGAGTGGGATTAATTACGTATATTATACAGGGTGTGTCACGACGACCGTCGATTAAACATTTCTTGAAAAAAACTTATAGTACGGAAATGAAAATTTGCAAAATAGGGTTTTGGGATATTATAAATTGATTTAAAATATACTCAAAATTGTGCAACTTCCGGTTATACCGGAAGTAGACACTAACTTCGTTATTTCAAATAGAACACCCTGTATATATTTAGATATTCAGAATCGCCTTTCAACGGCGAGTGTAATGATATAGCACTATAGGGGTCTATCGCTAACATTTCAGCAGCTATTCAACTGTTTTAAAAAAAAAACTAACCTCACTTTGGACGAACTCCACTGCGACATTCAATATACTAAAATGTAACAGTTAATTTAAAAATTGATATGTATAAATTATACCAGTACTTAATTATAACCTTGTATTAACTAAATTTAAATTTATCATCGCATATTTATTTTAATTTTACTAATTCTAAAAATTCATAGCGCAGAGATAGCCACTCTGCCTATCCAAGCCTGGCTATGTAAGCTATTAGCACACATATGGACAACCTCCGGCCCTCTACTCCTTTTGATCCGGCCCTGATCTCAGACGTGAAATAGCTCATAGCAATTTTATGACAACAATAATGAGGGCTTTAGCATGGCATTTAAGGAACCTGCCAACGTAGAGCTTTATACGAGAGCATTATATTATAAATAAATGAAATAAGAAGTAGCAACAACTTGTTTTAATTCATTTAATATTAAAGGCATTGTCAACTTATGCAACATATTTAGTAAATATCAAAATACGTTAGTTAAAATACTCGTAAAACTACCCGCAGTGGTAGAATTTCAATATCTTTTAAAATAACCACAATAAACGGGTAAAGAGAATTCATTTCCCGATACGTGACGTCACGAGTGTCGTCCTCCTGAGGCTCCTAAACAAACACAACACCCGCGTTGCTGGGTTACTAGTATTATTAGTCGACTCGGCATGCCGCTCTTGCTCGCAAGCGACACTCTTGACGTCATATCTTAAACTTTTAGCTCCCATAACACGGTAACGAATTAAAATTCAGCCGTAAAATTTTGCACAGGTGCAATACTCACTTTACTCAATCAAATTATAAAATAAAAAAAAACGACTTTTCATAAGTTGACAATGCCTTTAATTTATTTTATTTAATAATTTGGACCGGCCCTTGACTCAGAGACAGAAAGATAATTTGGCCCCAGAACTAGGAAAGGTTGCCCATGCCTGTATTAGCAGATGAAAACCCACCAAGGGTTAGAGGCCACAAGAAGAAGAAGAATGTAAATTCAACTTTACAACATTATGGGTTTGGTGTACTAATGACAGTATCTTGTTTTGAAGGGGTTGAATTTTTCATAACTTTATTTTCTTATACAGGGTTTATTACAATGATTGTCGATTAGATGTTTCTTGGGAATTACTTATAGTAGGTATGATATTACTAATCGATTGAAAATAGTTTAAAAATTGTACAACTTACAGTGATACCAGAAATAAGCATAAGCTTTGTTATTTCAAATAGAATAACCTCTATATTTTTAGATATGTATTCAGAATCGTCCTTCAACTATAGAGGTCTATCATTAATATTTCAATAGTTAATTAATTGTTTTTGAAAAATCAAACATCACATTGGATGAATGCCACTACCAAATTAGTTCAAAGTAAGCGTTCTTTCTCAGGACGTAATTAAGGACTTTATTACCTACGGACTAGCTAGGAATACTCAACACTAACATTTACTAGGAGAAGGCAGAAGAAGCGATAGCGGAGAGTTTTTATGATGCGCTGGAAAGAGAATGTGAGAGGGCCCCGAATCATGATATGGTAATCCTGCTGGGCGATTTTAATGCCAGGATTGACAAAGAAAGATACAATCGGGTTGCAGGCCAACATCGATTACATGAACTACCCAGGCAGACAAGACTACAATCAAATAGATCATGTCTTGACATTAGAAACTGAATTAGATAAAACGACACCTAACGAGGATATCGAAGGGGAATGGAAGCACATTAAGAACTGTGTATTGATGGCAGCAGCTGAAATAGGCGAGGTGGAACATAAAAAAATATTGAGTGGTTTAACCAAGAATGTAGACAGGCTATCCTACAGAAAACTGAAGCGAGAAAGAACAAAGAGATGTACGGGCTGGACCAACTATAATGAACAAAGAAGAATAGCAATAAAAATTTGTAGAAGAAAGAAAAGTGATTATATCAACAATAAAATTAGAGAGATCACAAATAGCAACCATAACAAAGATGTGAGAAACCAAACGTCAGAATTTAAACCAAGAGATCATGCTTGCAGAGACAAAAAGGAATAGAGGAACTATCTTGGAATCACGTTACTCAATATCACGTATAAGGTCCTGTTAAATCTAGCTTCCAAATAATACTAGTTTCATACCGCATTAAGATTTTAGTTATTTACTTTTAGTTTATTCAAATAAGCAATTCTTATCGAAAAATCACCGTCTCCTGAATATAGCATTCCAATTTTCATAATGTAATTCAAATAATGTACGGTAAACTTCCTGTTCATGTAACCCCCTTTTAATTTTATAATTTAGGTTTAATATTTTTTGTACCTTGTTGATTCCGTTTTGTATGTTTGTATAAGTGTCTTCCTCATGTTCGGTACATAATAATCAGTATCCTTCAATATCTCTTTGACAATTACTTGCTTTGTTTAATTCATTTACCTATTATAAACAAAATAAAT
Source organism: Melanotus villosus (assembly GCA_963082815.1). NCBI lineage: Eukaryota > Metazoa > Arthropoda > Insecta > Coleoptera > Elateridae > Melanotus > Melanotus villosus. Next base: position 108,858,802 of record OY720418.1, on the reverse strand, counting down.
TTGTAATACAATAATAGCGAATAATAATTGTTTTCCTGACAAAAGTTCTTTTCTAAGTACTTTTAAACTCATAAAACTGAAAAATGACAAAGAAACTAACACAATCTTCAACCATTCGTTTTTTGAACAAAATCGCATCAAACCTGACGTATTTACGGCAGCTAAAGTATTTGTAAACAAAATTCTATGCAAATGTTCTATGTTCAAAACAACCAACGATAAAAACAATCAGCAGTTGGTGCAATCGCTCATTAAATTGACTGCAAAGCTCGCGTGGGAATCTCTAATATGACAAAGAAACTAACATAACTTCGTAACAATTATACATGGACCCAACAAAGCGTCTTTTTAATAACCTAATCGTATTTAAAATTTTCAAGAAATCTTGAGGTTCGCGTTTTTCGATCACCCTGTATACGAGTATTAGCTTGCCAATGTCCCACTTCCTGTTGTATGCCTCAAAAAAGGATATGAATACAATATTGATATAAAACTCTTTTTAGACTTCCCAGAAGCTTTCGACTGCATACACAGGGGCTGGATGAAAATTTATTGTTGCTTGGCATCCCAAAAAAGTTGGTCAGGCTATTACAACTGATGCTAAAGAACACTAAAGCGATGGTGGTTATACATAATAAGATAACAAGCATGTTTGACATAAACAGTGGTATTAGGCAAGATGACACACTGTCTGCTCTTCTTTTCAACCAGCTCTGCACTCTGCAATAGAGAAGCTAAATATCAAAGAAAATATAAGAACTAAAAGCAGTCAGCTAGGTGCATACGTGGATGACATTGTGATAGTGGAAAAAAGTGAAAACGCAGTAAGAGATATCTTTGAGTGTTTGAAAACGGTGACCATAACTTTGAAGTAGTAAACAGCTTCATGTACCTAGGGTCACTACTCAATAACAACAAAATAAACGAGGAAATAAAATCGAAGATTGCTCCAGGATCTTAAGTCATAACAAGAAATTAAAAATTTACAAATCTATAAGGCCTGTGGTGATGCATAATTGTGAAACCTGGAGGATAAGGGAGTGCCAAAGAGTGGTTGAAAGTTGGGTTAGTAGATACTAAACCTATATAATTAATATGGTCCATATTCATAAACAGTGTTTAAAGTTAGATGTTACTAATTGCTATAGCAACATATATTAATTCCTGTACAAATTGTACAAAAACTTATACTTAGAATAATGTTCAAAAAACCGATGCTGCACCCGTCCAACCAGTTATTTGCAGAAAGTAAAATACTAAGCCTTGATAACCTTTATATTTACAAAGTTTTCACATTTATATATAAAAACCCTAAACTCAGAGAAAAAATCGACCACAAATATCAAACAAGATCATTAATAAATGAAGAAAGCAATATTCCATTAGTAAAAACCACTTCTGCTCAACAGTTTTTAACATACAATGGTGTAAAACTATATAACTCGCTACTGACGAATATCCGAAGTCTCAATAATATCAAATTATTTACGAAAAAAGTTAAGAAATATATTATGGAAAACTCTGAACAATTTAAGTCTAACAGGTGAATATTAAATAATTATATTCAAAATGCTTATTATCCGCTGTCCCCGCCAACAGTGTGTGCGCAACAAATTAAACAAATAAATTTTGTCAACAAATATATACCATGTCAAATTATTTATATTTATAAACAAATACTATGCAATTATTCGAGGCACAAACAACCATTGGGTTATGTGCCACATATGTACTAGATCCTAAGTATTTAATCTGTAAAAATGTTAAGAGAATAAATATTATTATTATTATTATTATTATATTGGTTTAGTATCTACTAAACCCCTACTAACTTTAAATACTGTTTATGAATATGGCCCCAAATGTTGCTATAACAATTAGTAACATCTAACTTTAAACACTGTTTATGAATATCAAGGCCCGCTGAATTAATATTGCATATAAGGCCTTACCACTTCATTTAGCCAAGACGCAATTAGCAAGGACGCAGGCGCCATTTGAGGTGAACTATACATTTGTGACATTTGTCAAATGTATAGTTCACTTCAAATGGCGCCTGCGTCCTTGCTAATTGCGTCTTGGCTAAATGAAGTGGTAAGGCCTTATATGCAATATTAATTCAGCGGGCCTTGATGAATATGGCCCCAAGTGTCCAGGGGATTATGGAATACAGATGGAGCTGATTAAATATGGAGAAATTAAAATACAAGAAGAGTTCCAGGAGCTTTTGAATATGGTATGGGAAGGCGAGGAAATGTCAAAGCAATGGTCGCAGGCTGTTATCTGTACTGTTTTTAAAAAAGGTACATCAAGGCAGTCTTCGAGAACTATAGAAGCATAGCCTTATTAGGAGCAGTATACAAAATAATGGCAACATGTATTTAAGAACCGACTAAATACAGGCAAACATTATTGGAGAATATCAATGTGGTTTGCGCAAGGGGCAGTCAATCACAGACCAGATATTTATACTAACGGAACTGCAAGCCGAAAGTTACAAACGTATGTTCTGTTTATTGGCTTTCGTCAAGCTTACAGTGTTTTTCTTTTGCTTTTCCTCTTTTGTCAATTGCGTTTCCCTGTTTAGCAAATGACTTTCCAGATTATGAAACGTCAAAGCTATGTTGCAAATGACATTCCCTATTTGTCAAATCTCTTTCCGTTTTTAGATAATGCTTTTTCCCAGTTTTTTTTTTATTACATACCTACTTTTTAAAAAAAGTGGGAAAAGCATTATCTAAAAACGGAAAGAGATTTGACAAATAGGGAATGTCATTTGCAACATAACTTTGACGTTTCATAATCTGGAAAGTCATTTGGTAAACAGGGAAACGCAATTGACAAAAGAGGAAAAGCAAAAGAAAAACACTGTATGACACAGTGATCAGGGGAAACTAATTAAAACAATGGAAAATTAGGAATGAACCCGAAATTAGTAAAATTGGTTGAAATGACCTTGGGAATTGAATCAAAAGTGAGAATAAAGGGTAACAATTCAAGACTCTTTCCGGTCAAGGATAGATTAAGACAAGGTCCGCTCTCACCAACATTATTTAACATAGTATTAGAGCAAATACTATGACCGAGCCGGACTATTACTCTACATGTCACATTAATTTTTAGTGTTTGCAGGCAACGTCACGCTGATGATGAGCAGTAAGGAGGAGTTGCAGACAGTAGTAGCAAAGCTCATACAGGCGGCAGAAGACTACGGCCTGCTAATAAATGAAGGAAAATCAAAATACATGGCAGGATGAAACTGATTTTGAAAAGGACAAGTTTCTAGAGGTGAAAGTGAGTACAGGCAAGGTAGTGAAGTTCGAGAAAGTGGACAGTTTCTGTCATCTGGGGACAATGTTCGGTAGGCTATATGGAACAATAGAAGTGCAGGCATGGCTAACGGCGGGAAACAAGGCGATATTCGCGTTAAATAATATATTACAGGACAAACAATTATCAAGGGGACTTAAGATCTGGGTGTACAAAACAGTAATCCAGTCAATTGTGACTTACGGAAGTGAGGTGTGGATATTGGGAAGTGAGGAAGAGTGATGCAGAAGATATTTGGGGGAAGAAAAGTGAATGGGAGATGGGAAAGACGCACAAATAAAGAAGTACAGAAAATGTATAACCACCCCGAGCTGACAAAAGTGGTAAGAGCCAACAGAATATGACGGATGGGACATGTGCTGCGCATGGAGGAAGAAAGAATGCCAAGGCAGTACTGAAGGGGGGGAAAGAAGAAGGAGTAGACCTAGGTCAAGGAGGAAGAATTACAGCAACTAGACAGGAACTGGAGAACAAAGATTCCAAACAGAAAGGAGTGGAGAAAATTAGTTCAAAAAGTCAAAGGCCCAAGTACTTACGTATATGTATCAAATCAGTAATTGAAAACAATAACGAAAAGTCAAATCAGTTTTAATTTAGTTTTGCAAATAATAAAGCCACCCACACATCTACCTAAAATTTAGGACGCATGTGGTGTTAAATTTGCCTACTCAAATCTATTTTTCACAGGCCATTGGAATTAGCACTTTTGTCTGATGAGACCATAGCCTTCGGTATTAGTTAAGAGAATATAATATTAAAACTCAAGTTACAGAAAGCAACCTTTCTGCACACTAGTCTGAAGTTTAGACACGAGCTGTGTAGCAGCGACAAGTGTATTTTATATTTTTATCTCTGTTTCGGCTCCCACTTACATTATTTATTGTTTCTTTTTATAAAAAATACTTGACAATTTTCATTAGGGAAAAATTTTTGTAAAATAGGTTGGTAACGGTGATTTATGTTTCATACTTGACAGAAAGTTTGATATTTGACATTTTTGTTGCCTAGCATTGAACAAAGAAAAGCAGCTAACAAATGTTTTAAATAAAGCCTCCTAGGTTTCTTCTACTAATTTGCTAAACCATTAAAAAATTAATACAGCGCTGAGATTATTAAAAAAAGATTAGGTTGATACAAATGGCTACATGGGAGATTTCGCTTTTATTAATATAGAACGCCAGGGATGCATGGTACTAATAAGAAAATTGTGAATCACGACAGTTTTTGAAATAAAATTTGGTAATTCATCAATGCTTTCTAGGAAATATGAAATAATCACAAGAAAACAAATAGCAATTGTAACGATTTATAAAACCACTTACCAAAACCTTTTATTTTTATCTAAGTTTCATATAAGATACTGTAGTTTTCGAAGCTCTTTAAATAAATTATGTACTTACTTGCAATAATGGTGGGACACCAAGTCTAGCATTTGTTGCGGCTGTCCTTTTCAGAAACATACTTGATGTGTCTGAGGGTTCAAGTTTTACTCTTAGCACTTGTTGAGGTGCATCATAACCTTGTCGAAGGTCTGTGGCGCTTGCCCTTAATTCTGGATGACTGGCCAGCGAAGGAGGCAGTGAATAAGAGCACTGATATGTTGAACGTCCACCTCGTGTTCTATCTTCTCTTATAGCTGTTATGTATAAAAGTTAAAATATTATAACTATGTACTTTTTATAAATATTAAATACCTTCAAGTTTCATCCCACACTGCAAACATTTATCAAATCGGCAAGCTGGGCACTTTTTTCTTGTAGCTACTGTAACAGGGCAAGCAGCACCTCTTAAACATACATAGTTCTTTCGGTTTTGTACTGTACGTTTGAAGAAACCTTTACAAGATTCACAACTAAATATTCCATAATGGAAACCAGATATTTTATCACCACAAATTGGACACGGACTACAATCCAATAACAAATAATTAGTAAACATGGCACATATTTTCACATGATAATAAAAATTATCTACCTATTAATTAGCTGCTGTCGAGAGATACCAGGTTGTGCAGGAAGGGAAGTGTGAACTAAACCAGTCTTATCTTCAGCCTCTTCTAAACCATCATGATCTGGTGCATATTGCAGACCACCATCTTCTTGTAAACTTCGGTACAAGACATTATGATGCAAGGGACTACCGTGCATTCCACCAGGCATATGACGACCCTATATTCATAGTCTGAGCTCACTCAAATATAGAATAAAATTTTTAAAGCAACTAAATTAATTAATAATCTATTACAAGCTCAAAAGATTACTACATATTAGGTCTTCATTTCAAGCATACAACAATACGATTAACACAAAATATACACTTGAAATACACACCATGTTCCTTTAATTGAAAATCATCTGTTTTAAACGTTTTATGAACAAATAATTTTAAGTAAAAAAATATCTACAAGAGAATTGTAAGTACAAATAAAAATTTGCAAAATTTATTTGCGGGAGAACAGAAAACAACAAATCACAAAATTAAAAAAGTTATGTGAACAATCCAATAAGGTTAATAAAAAAAAGCAAGTGATAGGAGATGATCATTGGAAGTTATGATTCTGATAAGGATAACAGAAAGCTGTGCCACAAGGCATTATAAATTTTGTTTTTGTTATGTATTAGAATATCTCCAATTAAAAATAAAGAATATTGAGTAGCAATTGGTTTTTGAATTTAAATTTTTTAATTTTAAACTTCTACTAAATTTTTTAATGTAAAAACTAACTAACTTTTTTAATTACAGAGGAATCAATTTTGTTTTGTTAAGAATCTCTAATAAAACATTAGAACATGGTGTGTAATTTCCATTTAATAATTTAAACCAAATTACATGCCAGTAAAATACAAATGAAATTAACACTGAACTGTTACCTGTATAGGACTATGAGTAGGAGAAAACTGCTGCGTTGGTGAAACCGACACAGACACACTGGAATAACTACAACAGCTAGAGTGCGAAGCATCACTATTATTCCGACTTAAATTCGGCGTTAAATGTCTTTGCGTTAATGGGCTTTGACTTGGTGAACTAAACACACTATATGCTGAATGTATAGCTGAATCGGGGCTTGGTGTTGGTGGCACGTTAAGAGCTTTGTGCATAATGTCCTTATGTGTAAGAAGGGGCACACTGCCTGGATGTCGCTGACTTAACAGGGGAGAATTGCTTGGAGTGCTGTGCAAGGAATAATTGCTAACAGCAGGTTGTTTTAGCCTCAATATGGGGCTTTCCTTGGGTTCTGATAATGGAAGGTTTTGCTTCGACTGCGATAGTGAGAGATTTTCGGGTAACTACAAAATAAATTAGTTTAGAATAAAAATAATACTTAATTACCATAATGTTATTACTTGAGATCCTCCATCCTCATCAACACACATATCCCGTTCCCCATCGGAGAGTTCTCCCTCCCATGACATGGGCCTAGGTATATCATTTTCGTCATGTTTTTTCTTGTGTCTTAGATTAACAGCCGTTGAATGGAAATCAATTTGGGCCACTTCTGCATCAGAACTGCTATCCAGAGTGTCTCCATTGATAATTGTAAGAGGTGTACTGGAAGGTGCCCCATTGTGCGTGTACTGAGAGTCGGAGGTGATGTGAGTATGATTAGGTAAAACCCCATTAGATAAAGAAGCCGGGGGATAGGGTTCCACATTGATGGGGGTTACAGATACGTTAGGAGACCTCATGTCTGCGGCCATGGCAGCCAGGATCAGCTTACCCCGCCGCCCCACTGTTCTTTTTTGGACATTGTCTCATGTACCCGCATCCACTAAAATAAAAAATATATATTAATAGGATTCTTTCTAAATTATTCAGCTATTTTTCTAAAACCCAGCAGACTCATGATTGTACAACTGATCTAACTAATGTGTTTTGAAGCAATCACGATTTAAAAATAAGTCCAACGTGAGGTGAAGCTTTAACTTACTGTTTAATGAGAACATGAAGCCTGTATTATTATTATTATTTTATAAATAATGTAGTGCTGTTTATTGTATTTACATATTTACAATATACAGTGAGCACGTAAAGGTTGGAACAAATTCGATAAAATCTTTATTGGGCAAGTAAGAAAATAATGCTCGGACACGTCGATTTTATTTTTTTGGTGCGCATTTTTTTTGTATACGTATATTTTTTATTATGTCATCCCTGCTCGAGTTATGACGTCATCATCAGTTTTTTTAAATGGCAACACCCTCTTTTGATAATACCATTTGAAAGAGCACATTTTTGTGGGTATAGACGCCAAATTTTGTGGTATGTTACATAACAATATTTTCGAAAAAAAAGTTTTAGAATTCATAACAATGTAATGAAATAACAATAGAATAAATAATAAATACAACTAAAACCCAATAAATTGAATGTTCAAATTGCATGTCATTCACCTCTTGACAATATCCATCTATTAGCGAAAACGGTGTTTAGATAATGACGCCCAATCCGTGAATAATATAGTGGCGCGCCTTCTTGTTGGTACCATATTGGTTCATCCGGCATTTGGGGATTTTTTTTGATTATTTGGATATAGTGCTATAAGTGCAGGAATTATCTGTTTTTGTAGCAAATTCAAATATTTCTCAGCATTTAATGCGCCGCCAATAACAAATTGTGCAACAATTGTGGTACTAATTTCTCAAAAATATTGTTATGTAACATACCGTAAACTTTGGCGTCCATAAGCAAAAAAAATGTGCTCTTTTAAATGGTACTATCAAAAGAGGGTGTTGCCATTTAAAAAAACAGATGATGTCGTCATAACTCGGAGGGGTGGCGTAATAAAAAATATACGCATACCAAAAAATGCGCATCAAAAAAATAAAATCGACGTGTCCGAGCATTATTTTCTTACTTGCCCAATAAAGATTTTATCGAATTTGTTCCAACCTTTACGTGCTCACTGTATAAGTACCTAACAATAGTTATATAGCGGATAAAGTTGCAGATTGCAACTATTTTGTTTGTATGTTTGTTTATCAGACACCATAGTCACCATATAGACTTGTAGCGGGCAAATATTTCAACACACGTTAACTGCTTTGGTTCTTAGCAACCTAGAATTTTATTGAACCTAAGAAATTTCATGGAAGGGATTTTTAACATGCCAAACATCTGTCATAGCTCATAGGATTTAGTGTTCTATCTCATATCTGAAAGAGAGATAGTTCCCATTATTTTTTCAGAAAAAATAAATACATAAATACATAAAACCTGGCTAGGCACAAACCTGAAACCTTTGGTTTACAAAGCAATCCTGCTATTTTCTACACTCTACACAGCATACCCAATCAAGGCAAGTAATATAGGTATTTATTTTTTTTTATATAAAAGCCTGATCTGGAATGTTGTTTGTTTACTATGTATTTGTTAATCAATAAACTTTTATAAATAACTCTTTCTATAATTACTCTAGGTATTACATTTTCATAAATGCAAAAAAAAAAAACTATCCATATACGTATATTAATTACACTTAAATTGTTACACAAAACAATAACTTCGGGAATTGTTATTTTACTACTACTTTAAAAATAGTTAATATTTACTTATATCGTATCTGATTGAACCACTCTTTATACTATAACTAATTCGATAAAAATATGGTTAAAAAAATTAGAACTTTAAAATTTTACCGTATACATATTTAGTCCGACCTTTTTCTTTAAACTTGTTTTAATCGTTTTTTTACACTGACTGAATATGCAATATTGCATTAAGCGAGTATTTAATTTAATCAAATTTTAAAGTTCAACCAGTGATTATGAAAAAATCGGTTTTTAATTCTAAGCAACTAAATTGCAAATAGCAACTATTTTTACGACGTCCGTTGGATAAACTTGTTAAACGACCTAAGACATTAGAAAAACTTTCAAAAATCTCGTCTAATAGCTTTCATATGAATCACGTCTCGCTAGATAATTAAATCACCTTGAGCTCACCGTTCGCCATACCTCAATGTACAGTCTATAATAAATTTTATCATTAAATATATAAATATAAATGGGCATTTGTTAAGGATATCAACTAAAATATCCAAAGTTTATCAAAATTATCACCTTCAAATTCTTTGGGAACATTCCCTTGAGGAAAGAATAAGTATTTTTAAAATTAGAATGTATATAACTTTCCTAATTAATAAATGAGAAATACCTATACACGATTAAACCGAGTAGATTAAACGGAGGTTATTTATTATTTACTTCGACACTGTTATAATAGATAGATATACCCTTTCGCAAGAATTATAAACGTAGATACGTTAGCTAATAATTTGTAACCTCATAAAAGTAACTGGAGTTATGCAGTTTAATACATATTAAAATCGAAACAGTTACATGTAATTATCGTCAGTGGCGGGTCCAGTGGGGGGCACAGGGGGCAAGTGCCCCCCCCCCCCCGAGAATTTATGTTTTAAATATGAATTCTCCTGTTTTTTCAATTTAGTAGTAGTTTTATTTCTACGTTTTATTTTCTTACATCCCTACATAAACCTATTGCCCCCCTCCCCGAGAAAATTGGCTGGATCCGCCACTGATTATCGTACATTGTGAAAAATTCAGATTTTTCCACAGTATGTTATTGCACCTTCATATTTAAGATACATTAAGGATTATGATCGACCAATTTTACTAAATCTAACTGTATTTCTAAATGATATCTGATATGAAACTTAAAGCGGATTGCACAAACATGATTTAACGGCTTCGTCAAATTAATCAATTATCAAAGTGAACAAAATCGATTGAATATTCAAATGTATATGGTATTTATCAACTTTGATCACTTGTTAATTTAACAAGTTTTGTGGAACCGGCCCTAAGTTATGTAATTATTATTTATTTGTAAATTATATTTAGTTATGTGGCAGAAAAGAAGATTCTCTCGATTAATATTTTAAAGATGTTAGTCATCCAACTGACCTCAAAATGTAAATATTTATGCCGGTAGTTTATTAAATGTTAATGATTAATAACTAAGAGAGTTCTTTTTTTTGCTAGAACATTTCAGAATGCCAAATAAAATACATTATTTGATACAGAACATACAACAATAAATAGGACATTTTGGGATTCTAAACCAGTGGTTCCCATTATTTCACATACCATGAAACCCTAACCATATCTATAAACAACCTAGTCTTAACTGGGTATTAAAAAAATATCTATAAATAGTTAATTCAACCATATCAATAATATTATAACATCTGACTTGCAGAACCCCGAAATTATTTCGTGCAACCCCAGGGTTTCACGGAACACACTTTGGGAACCACTGTACACCTAAACTATTTAACAACAGTACCGCAAGATCGAAAAAAAAGGAATTCGAGTACCTAGGCCTTGACTGGGAAATCGGTTGGCAATACTATACTGCTTTCGGAGTTATTCCTAACGTTATATTTTGTTAACAATAATGTTAGCTGCCATTTATAAATCAATGTTGCTTTCATTAAGGTATTAATTAAAGCATACAATTTTTTTTAAATTCGTCGTATTATAGTGTATACAAAATATGGTGCGATCTAGAAGAAAGGCATTAAAGCCTTGATTAGGATACTACAGTTGGCAATATTGCAGTTGTATATCAGTGTTACCATCATTAAACGGCTACTCTAACTTTTTTGCTATCGTGCATCTAACAAAACTGATCTAAAAATAATATCAGAAGCATGAAGATGCTGGTTGTGGTTAAGATTGTATTTTCTCGATTAACACTAAGAACAATTTTCTTAGAACAAAACATCAAAGCAATCTGCCCTTGATTCAATAATGGAATATCAAATTATATTCCATATATCTCGTTTTTCGATTAATTAAAAAATGAGTTTCAGTTACCTGTTTATTAATTTATTATAACTAACATAATAAGAATAACTGTATAACTCCTTAGAGAGTTCCAAAACTTATAAGATAAACCTCTTGCCACATTATTATAAATCGCACGTAAGAATTAGACAAAAAATTATAATGATTTTTAAAATCACAATCTATTGAAACGAATTTAATTATTTTATAGATGTCTTGCATCCAAGTTAAATTACTACACCTAAATACATATAAAGTAAATTGAATTACATACTTTATTTCCGATGCAAATAAAATACGCGCTAAAATTCGGTTTTTAAGTAAACACATCAGTTTATTGATTTATGAATACATATTTCTAAATTATTCTGTTATCGGATCAATTGTGCAACTCTACAGCGGCCCCTAGACGCTGAATATTATTGTGCAATATTATTCAGCGTCTGTACTTCATATTCAAAGAGTGTACAATATATTGAACAAAGCAAAATTGGTCTGATTGCTATTGTGCAATATAGAAAATATTGTACCGTCTGACGGTAATATTGTACAAAATGAGCTGAGCCATTTTAATAGTGTTCGAGAAGGAAGGTTCCTAGATGCAGCAAAATGCCTAGCCATAAAAAACAGAAGAAAGAAAGTTTTTGTTGGAATTTATCGATCACTGCCAGTATTATGGAATAGAAAGTAGAGAGGCAACAGAACAAAACAAAAACGAAGCTTATGACGTTATGATCAACTCCTCCAGAAATACAAAGATAAATTATCCAGACTCATTTATGTAGTTGCACAAATAGTGCTATGGCTACGGTTAACTATCCAGATTCATCACACATGTGCTTCAATTGAACTAAATTATTGCAAAAACATTGCATCGCCTAGGGCCAAAAAGAAAAAATATTGTACAATGCTATTGTGCAATAATATTGAGCGTCTAGAGTCTAGAGTCTAGGGGCCCCTTTATCTAGAGATGGACGTTTTTTCGGGGACTTTCCCTGGAATATTTCCGAAAATGGGAATGTGTAATTAAAACAAGAATAGGTGACGTAACAGATGACATAATAGTCTTAGGGCGGGTTACATAAACATAGTTTAACAGCTTCGTCAAAGTGAACAAAATCTAATAAAAATGGGAAAGTGTATGGCTTACGGTGCATTCAGACTCAGAAATTTCAAATTCTACACACCTCCTGATTGGTTCGTTTAAATTTCTCTATCAACTTTTCGGACAAAATTTCTGAGTCTGAATGCACCTTTAGACATTTCTGGAAGTGTTTAAACGGTTTATTGTTACGTTTCGATGAGAGGCACTTTAACCTATAGAATTTGTAAAGGAATGGAGTTTTTCGTAGCTTAATAGTTTTGCCTGGAAAGATTTACGATTTCCATACAGATGTTTTTTTCTTTTTTTTTTCGTAGTTATGTTGCCAAACAGATTAATTACGATGACACATATGTATACAAACTTCTTAATGGAATAGTTGCAAGTTCAGTACTAACTGCTATGCATTTATTTGTGCCACTGAATGTCTACCCCTATGTCCTTGCGAAGTTACGGAAATCGCCGAAATAGCGAATGATAAATCCAAGACTAAATTTTAATATTGTTATGATATGATGTTATGAAGATTTACATCATCCTATAACGTTATCATGCTAATAACTCCTTAGCAACGAGTTATGTTAAGATACCTTTAACAGCACTAGTGCTGTAAAGCTTAATAACAGCACAATATGACAGATTTACGTTACACTTTATGAATTGTCATTGAAAATATTTTTTTATTTTTTGAAAAAAAATATTATAGGATGATATAAATTGTGTTACGGCACACGTAACGTTATTTGCTGGTTACATTACTCGAGAATTAAAAAACTTTTCTCTCGTAATGTAAAATGCTTCATAACATTACTAGTATCGTAAATTACTCTCGAAATTACTATAACTTAATGCATATAAAGTACATAAATACATATATAACTCAGTTTTTGGGAATTTTCCTGGAGCTCGGGAAATTTCCGAGGAATATTTCCGTTCCCGAAGAATTTTCAGAAGTAATACCACATGTGACTAGAATTTTACCGGCAATTTTTTTGCCGTCATGAACACGACTGCTTGTTGCGACGATTTTCTAAAGCAACAAGCAAGAGTGATCGTGACGGCAAAAATTGCCTGTAAAATTCTAGTCACGAATGGTATTCGAAATGGCAATTCCTCGAATTATAATGAAATTACTGAAATACTTGTTACTCAAAAAATTTTGACAGACGTTGTCTCTAAGCAACGCTGCTAGCTGCTAGTCGTAAAATTTCCAGTATAATTCGATTGTAATTGGTGCAATTCACCAAAATACTGTGATTTCATTGGATGACAGATTATGAGTGGAATTGTCACTATTTATACCACGAGAGCATTGAAAATAATCGAAAATACTTTGACAAGTTACGAGACGTATTGTCAAGAAACACCACGAGTCGCGGCAGCGACAATACGTCGAGCAAGGAGGCAAAGTATTTGATTATTTGCGACTGCTCGAGTGGTATACAAGTAGATTATATAATGAATTTTAGCTTAAAACTGAATTTTATGTGCAAGTGACGTTTGTTGATAAACAATGTCAATATGATTGCTACGGAAAAAACTGAAGAAATACTCATACTAGATTCGAGTTTTTTGGGACCAGCCGAAACACCAAAGTGATTATACCACGTCGTCAAGGGTATATTCACTTATCAATACGTAGTAACCAAGCAAAATGCTTGATGTTGATTGGTTAATTATATTATGAATTGTATAATCTTTTTTAGCATCAGTAAAAAAAAATTAAATTATAAAAAATACACTAAGCAAGTATTATGTTAACTAATTAAGATTTATTATTTTTTCGACTTTCTATTAGCAACTAAAGAATGATAAAAATGATATATTGTAATAGTACAGTAACAGTCCGAAAATTAAATAACAACCAACAAAAAACGAACGAGGACAAAAACAACTACAGATATATTTCTTTGTCCAGTATGGTTCATGCAAATGAGCACCTAATTTTCATCCATTTTTGGAGAGGTGACTAACAAGGTTGTTGCTAAACAACACGTCAATTTTTTGCGCGTTTCGGGAATTAAAAACCATTTAAATGCAAATTAGAGATGCCATTCAGGCATATCCAGTAAAACGTAAATAAATGGGCAAACTTATTAAGAGCTGTCATAATTAAAGCTGATTTTTTTCCTTTCTTAATTGGTGACCTTCTCAAGGTGTTAAAACTAAAATAGCTCATTACGGAAAGTTTATAATTCTGTTAACAATTTAATAGCTGTTTTCAAAGTGAAAACAAACATACAGAATATGTTAGTGATTCGAAGAGTAATTTATTTAATTTTTAGTTAGAACAAGGAACCATCATGAATTTACAAGTTTAACAATGAAATCGTGCAGGCCGAATTAAATAATTAAATTCTCTCCAAAGTGCATTGTCTTTGGTCGCTAAACCCAATTATGCGTTCAATGTTTTAGGTTACATTCAAGGCTTTCCAGGTAACTAATAAGAAACCAAATGCATTCAACGCCTACAGAAATCATTTCGTGAAGGAAAATCGACAAGGATATTCAGTTTCTTTTCGTGTTAGTATCCAAATTCCTATCTACAACAATGTATTAAAATGCTGCCTAATAAACAATAAACTTGCCACCCAATAAATAACTAGCTGTTAATAAATTGGACAAACAACCCAAGGTGAAGTCGTGACTGCAGTGCAAAATGTGTCACCTACAAAGATAAATTAACGTTTGAACCACTGACAAAAACTTTGAGTCATAATTGGCGCCAGGTAAAGGTAAAGCCAGATTAGAACGGAAATTTCTGAGTTACATTAACGCCTAGAAATGCAAACGGACATTGCAAACATATTTCATTGGGTGATGCATAACTTATTCCGAAAAAGGTATACAACATTGGTGGTACATATTTATCGAGAAATCTGGTTTAATCGAGAATAATTTTCTACTATTAGTTTTGATACCATGCCGTCTACCTACATATGCAACTATGTATATTAGACTTAAATATGCGAATGAGTGAAATAAAGATTATTATTTAAAAATACAAAAATTAAACAAAAACTCAAACCCACTATTTTAAATTATTAAAACAATGTTAATTTTTAATATAAATTTACAACTGCTCATACAAATAGAGGTATTCGATCAAATGTTATTCCTGTTGATCGTATATTAATTACTGTTGAAATAAAATTTACTGCTCCTAGAATAGAGGAGATTCCTGCTAAGTGGAGGCTAAAGATTGCTAAATCAACAGAAGATCCTCTGTGTGCAATATTAGATGAGAGGGGTGGGTAAACAGTTGGAGCTCCAGATATGGCATTCCCACGAATAAACAACATAAGATTCTGATTGCTACCCCCATCACTAAGACTCCTGCTAATAAGAAGAATTGTAGAAAATGGAGCAGGAACAGGAATATTATTTTTTTTGTGTTGCTCTAGTCTTAGAGTTTACACAATTAAAAATATTTAATATTCAAACATAAAAATTAAAATTGTTGTACCTATGTACTTCCAAATTAATTTTTGTGCTTATTTTTAATTTTAAAGACAACGGATTAAGGATTAAGGTCGCTTTGTGAGCTACGGTATATGTAATTCCAGCACAAACATCCAACACGTTTCGTTCACTCTGAACCATCGTCGACTTTTGTTTTTTAAATAGCAATCCTATTTTGGATTAACCCATGAAATTTGTTCGTCTGATTATATTGATATATCACAAACATATGTATGAGTCTTTTTGATACAGTAATCAAGAATACCTAATAGTTGCATTTAATATTTTCATTTGGTTTCAATGATAATCACGTTTATTGTAGTTAGCGACATACATTAAAAAAAGGCTTACTTCAAATTTCTGAACTATTTTATAACCTAAATAAAAAACATTCTATACAGGGAATTTTTCTTTTTAGTATACATATCCCCTATGTATACTTTTATAATAAACGCAAATAGGCAAACCACTATACACTATAAACGTCACGTCACGTGGTGCGTAAAGGTTATGTTTCATGCTTGTAAATAAAAAATAAATCAAAATTAGTGGAATATCAACATAATTTTAATTCAACGATTATTCTAAAATATAAAATATCAACAATACAAAACAGAAAGGAAAATAAAAACAGCAACAGTTAAAAGACTAATTTTTTGACATTAACTTAATTTGATGATTTTTGCCACAGCATGCTAATTTTTTAACGTTTATAGTGTATAGTGGGTTGCCTATTTGCGTTTATTATAAAAGTATACATAGGGTATATGTATACTAAAAAGAAATTTTCCCTGTATGTTAGAACGGCTGGCGATTAAGTAAGGATAAAGAATATTATAATTTTTCAAAATTTACAAGAGTGTCCTAGCCCTAGCAAAAGCTCGATTTGTATTTTAAAAGTAAATTCAATCAAGCAACTTCGTTAATTTCTAATGACTTTTGTATTTATAATTTATTTTAAATACAATTAATTATTTACTTGCAGAAAAGCCTAATAGGAAACAATAAAAATTTTAACAAATCGGAGACGCAGTTTTGTTGCATTGAACAGCATTCGGCATTTTTCATACAAAACTACCATGTACAGTGCAACTCTCCACATACCGGACACCTCCCTACAGCGGACAAAAAATCCCGGTCTCATCGCTCTCCGCTATACAGGGTGTTTCTTAATAACATGCTAATATTTAAGGAGGTTATTCTTGGGTCCATTTTGAGAAAAAAACTTCATATGAACATATGTCCTAAAGGTCTTAACTTTTGAGCTACAGGGTGCTAAAGTTTTAAGAAAAAAATCTTTTTTTTATGATAACTTTAGTATGACCCTAGATATTTTTGTTAAACGTAGTACGCATCTTCTATGCATCAAAAGGCATTTTTTGCTGTACAACATAATTTTTTATTCTTGCCAGTGGCTTTCGTGCGGGATTTGCACTGAATCATTTTAAAGAGAAAAGTGATACGCCACTGCTTTTTCTTAAAGTAAAAATTATTTTTGAAATCCTCATTCCTTTCTGAGCAAATCTGGTCTGTTGATTTTTTTCGTTTGACGTACGGTTTTCGCATAAAAAAATAAAATTCATTCATTTGCGTCTCGCTAGACCACTTACGAGAAAAAACAATTTATGTAACTTTAAACAAAAATTTATTTAAGAGAATAATTTTTAAACGGTAACATTATAAAATTATGTTGTACAGCAGAAAATGCCTTTTGATGCATAGAAGATGCGTACTACGTTTCACAAAAATATCAAGGGTCATACCAAAGTTATCATTAAAAAAAGATGTTTTTCTTAAAACTTTAGCACCCTGTAGTTCAAAAGTTAAGACCTTTAGGACATACGTTCATATGAAGTTTTTTTCTCAAAATGGACCCAAGAATAACCTCCTTAAATATTAGCATGTTATTAAGAAACACCCTGTATAGAGGTTACACTGTATTAAATTACTGCAAAATAATGCATTCAATTACTAAAGCTACATTTGTTTTTAGTTCCATGATCCACCCGTTTTTATTAAGAAACAATATATCAGCAATTGTTGAACGCAACAAGAAATACGTTTGCAACTTAAACAATTTCTTAAAATTGTTATTATTTCTTATAAGGTTTCTGAATAATTAGCTGAAATTAATTTGAATTAGTTTTGCAAAAATTTGTACATAAAAAATTATTACCTCCGTAGTAATTTGAAGCGGATTTGAACCACCGACCTTCTGCGCCAACGCTCTACCAATCCTTAAGAATGTAAGTTTTAATTATATTTAAAAGCAAAATAGCATAGGGTTTAGTGGTTGTTAAGTATACAATTAAACTTTTGTTCCTATTTTTCTTTTAATTCCGAAAAATAGAGGTAAGTTAGTTCCTCGTATCAAAAATTTCATTTTGCAAATTTTCAACTAAACGGTGCATCTTGATCGTGTTGATATTGTTTTAAATGCATACACTTATGTAGGAATGTAGGGTTGTGCCTTGGTCAATTGACCAGTAAATTGACTGGTCAATTTGACCACGGTCAAAAACTGTGTGGTCAAATTCACTGTCAAATACTGTTTTAGCCTTAAAATTGTTTATATTAAATTACTCTATCAATCACCGTTTTTTTTATTTTTGCAGAAAATACTTAACTACTGCAATAGGGTATTTAAAAAATGCCTGCATTTCATGTCAATAAATGTGGTATTAGTATTATTTTAGTTATCGAGAGTATAAAATGAAATACATAATTGTTAAAATTGTTAATTATATGCACTTATAAACACCAAACAAAAGGTTTGGTGGTAATATGATACTTGTTAACCTTGTGACTTGCTTAAACTTAGAGAACTATCAATACAATTTATTGAAAAAAAGGTAAATTTAAGAAATTTAAATGGTCAAATGAGCGGTCAATTGACCTAAAAGTTGTTGACCGGTCAAATGCACAACCCTACACTTATGTCAAGGGTAACATTGCAAGAAATCGACACCTAATTAAAAAGTTTTTCATTTGTTGTATGGTTTTTGACAAACCCTTAATTATACAGTGTGTCCCAGAATTGATGTTACAATACATAGGTGCGATGGACTAAAAATTTTTGAATTTTATTTTAAGATTGTGGGATTAAGCCCTGCTTGGTTTGAAGAGAATTTTAAGAATATTTTCAGTTTTTGAAAAACAAGTCGGCCTTGACGTTGAAGCGAAAACTATTTTCTTTTCAGGTAAAGTACCCTTTTTGTTCATGCATGTTTAGCTGTGCATTTTTATACAATAATTAAGAATAAAAGCTGTATTCGATTTACTTTGGAATGAGCATCACTTCATACACCTTTATCATATTCAATAATTTTTTTATTGAAATTATACATAGGTAAAGATATCGGCTCACAATTACTCAAAACTATATATGAAGAAGCAACCAGTACCATCAAATTACACGGAACTACAAAGCCAATCAAAATATATAGACATATAGAGGCATAAGACAAGGTGATACGATATCGCCCAGACTGTTTACACTGGCCATGGAGAACGTATTTAAGAAGTTAAGCTGCGAAAATCGCGGAATAAACATTGATGGACAAAAATCAAGTAACTTAGAGATATGTAGACAATGTTATACTACTAACTGATGGCCCAAAAGAATTACAAGAGATGCTCAACGAGTTAAAAGAAAAATCGGAAGAAATCGGCTTGACCATAAACATAGAAAAAACCGGAAAAAACAAAAATAATGCAACGAACACAAAACAATATGGGGACATTTTAACGACATCAAAATTGATGATGAAGTAACAGAAGCGGTGGACGAATATCTATGTCAAAAATTGAGATTAGATAAAGAACTACAAGGAGCTGATTTACAGATACGAATTCAATTGGCATGGGCTGTGTTTGGTAAATTAAGCCATATCCTGAAAAATAACAGCAAACACATAACAATAGCCGTCGGTGCTACTATATTGAACAGAAATGTGGGCATTCACAGAGAAAATAATGCGTAAATTACAAACAACACAGCGACACATGTAAAGAGCTATACTTAACAAACATTAAAGGATAAAAGATGTACTTAATGGATTAGAAGTAAAACGAAAATGAAAAATATAACGGAGACAGCGGCAAGAAATAAATGGAGATGGGCAGGTCACATAGCCCGAATGGAAACAGAAAGGTGGACGAGGAATGAGGAAGACTACGAAATGGAGGCCGAGAAGTGTTGGACGTCCTCTAACACGATGGTATGATGATGTAAGGAAGATTACTGGGAAGAGATGGATGACTGAAGCAGAGGATAGAGAAAATGGAAGGAAATGGGAGAGGCACATGTTCACATGTGAACGAGAGATGCTGATTAGAGAGAGGCTGGAATGCAGCCACTCTCATAACAGATATATTGTACATCAAAGTAAGTGCTTTTCGTCTAAACTGTTGAACCTGGTCTTGGAATACTTATTTAAAAACCTGGATTGGCAAGAAAAAGAATAGACATCTATGGAAAATGTATAAATTATCTCAGGTATGCTGATCATGTTATGGAGATGGCTAAACACCCAACTGAATTTAAAACCATGTTAACACTAATAGGCCTGAATATCAATTACTAAAACAAAAATTCTAACAGAAGTTATAAATTCAAATTAAAAAAATATATACCTATACGAATTTTAACTAAAAAAAAAAAAATAGTACAAATATACAAAAGACAGAGACAACTAAAGGCATAATATGATGTCGAAACATGAAAAACAGGGAGCTGAAATAGGACGACGAATCGGATTAGGTTGGGTAGTAATTAGCAGATTGTCACATATCTGTTCAAAACAACTTAAAGAAAACACAATACCAGTTTTCGATGTGTGTGTTATTCCCAAACTACGGAAAATGCTGAGAATAAACTTGAATGGTAGGGAAAGCATTGAATGGATAAAAAGACCAACAGGAGTTAAGGCTAGGCAGTACTAAAATTTTATTTCGAGTTTTTGTATGGTGGGTTGCCGGTGTCCATTAGTTAAAAATAAACTGTAAATAACATGACAGACAACGAAAAAGATTACAATAGTCAGATTATTGCATGCTTACTACTCAAGTGCTCTAAGTAGGTACCTAAAAATCAAAATATATTTATAATTTTTAGTATGTTAGTATTTTTCCACAAGAGGATTACTGTTATGTTTACATTTTTTAAAGAATATTAGACTAGTACGGATAATTATTATAACATTCGTTTGGGAATTTTTACATTTCTAATACCCGTGGGTACCTGGCGCCCCTAGGCAAAGAAAATCCATGTGCCCTTTATCAATACATACTTACATATTCACATGCATAAACAAATTTGATATAAAAAAAGTTATTGGTTCTTTTTTAAATTAACAAAACAAAAAGTTTCGGTTTCTTTCACGCCTGAACGGCACGAACCAACGGCAGTTTCGTCTGATGGGCAAGCGCCCCATTGTTCTGCCGCCCGTAGGGGGTTGCCTAATGGAAAACCGGCCCTGGTTGGTCAACAAAGAGAAAGCCAAAGACGGGGCATGTATAAATTACTACTTTGGAGTATTTTAAAAGCACTAAAGGTTTAATTTATGAAGAAATTAAACTTATACGCCGTTCCTACCTTAGAAACAAACAAGTCCTATAAGAGCCTGTACTTCCTTCTGAGGTAGGAACAGACCAAGGACCGTAATAGTGTTTACGGTCCTTGGGAACAGACTACAGTTAAGCATACCACAAAACAACAATGGCCTTGGGCTGGACACATTATGAGATCGAAAAATGAAAGATGGACTAAAAGAGTAATATACTGGAGATCAAGACAAAGAAAAAGAAGAGTATGGAGATACCCATTGCAATGGATGACATCAGAGGAGTGGCAGGAAAACATTGGCAAAAAAAAAATTAATGGAGAAGAAAAGAGGCGACCTATGTACGTCCAACAATGGACAAATCAAAATTCAATAAGAAGGGTAAAGGCGCCAATACCCTACGAAAGAGCATGACCGCCAACATATATCTTGATACATTATATCCTCTCTAAATGTAATTCTAGAGTAAATTTTATTTATTAATTTTTCGGAGCTGCTCCAAATAAAGAATTTCTACATGTTTTTTTGTTTATTGGGTGAGTTCTCTGCTTGTAAACGTCAAGTATCTTAAGTACATAGCTCGACTACTACTGATGTTATTTTATGCACCAAGCCACGCCTACCGGCCTGTTATTTTTGACACAATAAAACCTCAAATCAAACCTTTTTTACAAATTTTTCTACACCTATTTAATTATATTGCAATTATTAGCATTTTTTTTGTGAAAAATAGTACCTATAATTCACTGCAGTGAATTATGGATTCATAATTCACTGCAGTGAATTATGATTTCGGCCAATCACAAATACAAATCCAAAAATCAATATTTCGCTAATCCAATCATATTTTAAATCGCCCGCGATCAACTCCTTCTGCGGCTGACAATCGACTCGCGTGACACGCCCAAGTGTGTTGTCATATTGCTTGTTTACAAAGTTATCAAATTTGACTAATTTGAGTCTAATATATTTGTTTAATAGGTGTAGAAAAAGTATCGTATTACACTCGCGATTATGGCCATTATTCGCTCAGATGATTTGTGCCACTCGCCTGACGGCTCGTGGGCTCAAACGTCATCTTCGTGAATAATGGCTGTCATAATCGCTCATATAATAATATACTATTAATTTTCAAGGAAATACAACACGAATTACTTCGAAGGATTATTGATATTTATATTAATTGTACAATCCGAATTTCCGGAAACAGTAATTCCTGGACTATCAACCGATGCAGACGTAGAAATTTGCATTTACCGAGATAACTATAGCCGGGAATAATTATGCTGAAATAGCAAATTTTACATGAGTGGCTGCGTGTTAACAAATTAAAATTGAATTGAATACAACGAAAACAAAGTATGCATATGGTACTGCGCACTAAAGCAAACTGTTTCAAATATATCAAACGTGATTTTGCAATTCATATGAATAACGAACAAATTGAACGAGACAATGTTATTAAATATCTAGGAGTCACTATTGACCCCCAATTAAAATTTACAGATTTTGTAAACTATACCGGGTGTCAACGAAACCTGGGGCACCCCCATAAATTTTTTATTCTTTAAGATATCTAAATAAAATTTGGCATATGTAATATACTCTTTAAATGGTATTTGTTGACATAGGAAACAGGTTTCTGTCACTTCCGGTTTCGCCGGAATTGACATCAACTTTGTTATTTTAAATGGAACACCCCGTATATTTATACATTTTTGGAATCTCCATTTAATTTTACGTATGGTAGTATCAAGTTTGAAACATTTTGATGACAAAGTAAATACTTGCAGAAGAGTTTATTTATTAATCTAGGATGCCATGACCTGCGAATATGGAAGTCAGGGTGCTACGACACTCAAAACAAATTATTTTAGCACTTCAACTGTGGCAAGTCTGTCTTTGTTTTGTGCATTTCATTTGTTTCACTTGTTTTAAAACACAGTATCTAGATTTAAATGTCCAAAATACGTTTTTTTTTAACGGAGAGTGTTATTCCGAATTAAATTTTCATATTAATCCCGCGTTATGGGTATCAATAAAATCCTTGAAAAACGCTCCTTTTTAATGTCCTAGTGTCCCACCCTAGTGCCATTTGAAAAAATAGAGTTATTCTCGAAAAAGCATTTTTGCCAACTTTAGGCCATTCTAATACAGCAACTAAAATAGTTAAAGTTCTAAAACAATTTGTCTCGAGTGTTGGGGCACCTTAACTTTCATTTTGCGTAAGTCATGGCACTCTAGATTAACTTCTGCAAAAAATTACTTTGTCATCAAAATGTATCGAACTTGATACTAACATACGTAAAATTGAATGGAGATTCCAAAAATGTATAAATATATAGGGTGTTCCATTTGAAATAACAAAGTTGATGTCAATTCCGGCTAAACCGGAAGTGACAGAAACTTGTTTCCTATGTCAACAAATGCCGTTTAAAGAGTATATTACATATACCAAATTTCATTGATATCTTAAAAAATAAAAAATTTATGGGGGTGCCCCAGGTTTCGTTGACACCCTGTATATGTATGTATGTAAAAAGTTAGGGAAAGGTTGGATTCTTCACTAGAATATCACACAATTTATCTTATTGGTCCAGATTATTAATTTGCAATACTACGATAAAGCCACATTTTGACTATTGTAACTCCCTATTGCTTTCATATCCAAAACATCAAATACATAGGCTACAAGTAGTGCAAAATAAGTGCAAGAGGATAATTTTAGGATGTAATAAATATGTGTCAATAGAATCAATGTTGATAATCCTAGACTGGTTGGTTAATGGTGGATGAAGGCATTAAAATGGCAAATATGGTTATTGTATAAGATAGTCCATCAAAAAGTTCCAAAATATCTCTGTGGGCTTTTAATTACCCGATATCAAATTCACTCCCGATTCCTAATCCTAAGATCAAAAGACAGTTTAAATATAGATTTTACAGGTAAATCATTTTTGATGGGGTATGAGGGTATTCGCCTTTTTAATGCTCTTCCATATGAATTAAAACAGTCCACTTCTGTTTATGCTTTTGCTGCTCAAGTGTCCCAATACCTTATTCAACAAAGAATAACGTTATAATGTAAATTGTAGAATCTTAATGCCTGTTTTCTAATAGCAAGTTGCTAAATAAAGTATTTATTTACTACAACGTGGCTTGGAGCTCATAAATGAGCTATAATGAAAACCCACATTTGAAGAAATTCAGTTTTTTCAATTTTCACATAAATGATTTAGTTTTTCAAAACAACCACGGTGGATGACATGGATTATCCGTGTATAAACCCGTCGAAGAAATTAAAACAAAAATGTCTTCTTCTTCATCTTTTCCGTGTGGCTTTCGGCGTCGGATTTGAGGTGTCTATGTGCCTTCTATCCATTTTTGCGACCGTTACAATCCTCGCTTTATCTCCCTTCTTTTCCGCTTCTACCAGTGGTACAAACCAGGACTGGACTAGCGTAATTTGTTTTTGCTTTGGAGTTGATGTCTTAAAACTCTTTTTTGCCCCGTTTTTTTGCTGCAAATAATTTTGGTCTTAATCTTTTCCTCTCTTCTATTACTTCTTTAGATTGATCTTCTTGTATGTATAATTGTATATTGATGAACCCTTTAGATTCGTTCTGTTATTTGGTATTTGCAACTTCCTTCTAAATGTTGTAAATCCTACGAGTATAGATCCTCCTGCAATACCTCTTCCGATCTTCTTTACAAAATCTATCTTCTCCTTTAAATTGACTTCTTATAACTTTTATTACTACATTTTCCAAGTTAAATAATTGCTACGTTCTTGAATTTTTATTCCGACCAATACCAAATTTTTCCTTCTCATATTTCTGTTGAATTGTTCTATCTGCCGTTCGTGTATTTTAATTTCTATGAATTTATTAAATAACTCGCTTTTATACTTAACCTCACGAGTAAAAATTTTAAAACAAAAAATGTTTTGGCCAGGAAATATGATAAAGGCAATACTTACATTAAAAATTATATTTCATTGTGTTAAATTAAAAATATTTTGTTACTTATCAAATTACACTGTATTTTGAGGTTTGGCCTGAAAACCAAACCAAACAGAAGTACCTTCAAAATTTTTATTTACAATTTATGTACCTAACTTGAAAATTCTTAACTCTTAAAGGAGCATTTTTAAGGACCGCAAATACGAGGGCGTACTTTTATGTTATCTACGTAGCCATGAAACAAAAAAGCGACGATGTCAAACCAATTATTAAAAAATAGCTGTGACATTCAGAAGTGCATGTGCTAAGTGGTGTTTAATTTGTGCGGTTTTAGAGATTTGGGGAGGTTTACTTCTCGATAAAATGAGTGAAATTTAGGTGGCACATCACAGTGTCATAAATCAGCAGATAA
The DNA here is from genome assembly GCA_963082815.1 of Melanotus villosus. NCBI lineage: Eukaryota > Metazoa > Arthropoda > Insecta > Coleoptera > Elateridae > Melanotus > Melanotus villosus. The sequence continues at coordinate 108,833,159 of OY720418.1, read as the reverse complement.
TCAATGACTGTAGATTCATAGAGTTAAGGCATCCACCTTATAGCACTGGCCTAGCTCCGTCAGACTTCTTTCTATTCAAAAATTTAAAAAGCATCTCAGGGGAAAAGCGTTTTGCATATGATGAAGCACTCAAAGAAGCTGTTGAACAATATTTTGCAAAGCTACCGAGAGAATTTTTTTCTGAGGGTATGGGACAATCGGAAAAAAGATAGAATAAGTGTATAAGTGTTGAAGGAAGTTACGTAGAAAAATAAAGGGTTGTTAATGTGATACGTGTTTTTTTCATAGCTAGGTAGATAACGTAAAAATACGCCCTCGTAATATCTAAGTAATGCAGTGAATATCTTTAATTTTTCTAATATGATTTTCCGAATTAAATGCGTTTACCAAAAAGATATTCACTACTTACAAGAAAGTAAAACTGTATGGATAGATGTAACTTTTCTTTTATTATGAGTTATTTATTTATTGGACGAGAGCTAAGTTTGTGGGTGCATCTTAAAACATTCAATCATTAAATAATACGTCCATTATATACGCACTTCCTGTTAAACAATGACCTACACTATTTACACTTGAATTATGACTTATAACTTACAGGCTGTCCCCAATCACGAAACAGTAGTTTTCATTATCCACGGTTTTCTGCTAATCGCGAAGCTGCAAATCCTTTCTGAGGTGAGTCTTCAAACAATAATTGCGGGATCTGTATATCTAATGCAGTGCACAAACGTGTTCAATGTGTAAAGTGTTTAATTTTTTATCACAATGGTTGCGTATCCAAGTTGAAAAACCCAGTAGTAATCGACAGTGATAACATTAAGTGTAATAAGTGTGAAAATGTGAGTGAACATGCAAGTGAATCTAACCTCGAACGAATAGACGATTCGTTTGTATCTCTTCTGGACATGATTGACCAAAACTCTGAAATTGTTTACTTAAAAACGATTATCAAAAGCAAAGACGAACTGATAATTGAATTAAAGGATAAAAACTTTTTACTGCAACAGTTACTACACGCTGTATATCCTAACTATAAAATTATGGATAATAATAAACAAAGTTCCTATTCTGCGGTACTTAAATCGACCAATATCGATATGAGTAACAAAAAAACAACTCAAACATTTCCTGAAGTTGATGAACCTGCTAAAGTAACAAAACTAAAATCACAGAGAGCGAATTTTGTTGAAAATTCATCCGGTAAATCATATCAATTTGCAAGTCAACAGGTATCCAAAGGAATTCACCTTGCACAAACATCATTAAAAATGAAAGAAATCGTTAATCTTCAGTCGCCACTAGAAAATGAAAATAAGGCTGGTGATATTGAATCTTCTACCCTTTCAGTCAAAAATGATTCTGGAGATAAAGAATGGAAATCTGTTTCTAGAAGAAAAACGTAATCGCTCAAATTTTCGAATTATTGGCAACAAGGAAGGGGATTACGTGCAGCTCCAAAATATGTAGCAGCCCATATCTCAAGATTACATCCCTTGTCTACTGTAGAAGAAGTAAAAAAAACTTCTTAAAAGCTGATTTCCCGGAGGCTACTATAGAACAACTTGTAGTTAAACATAAAGACAAATATTCTTCGTTTAAGGTCAGTGTCTATGAACAAAATTTTAATAATACATATAGTTGCTCCCGAGGTATGGCCAGTAGGTGTTACCGTTGCAAAGTTTCTTCATCGCAGACGACCGACAACTTCCAACAGTTGACTTCAAATGGTTTAAAGGTGTCACATATCAATAATACGTAGTATGATAAACAAACTTGCCGAATTAGAATTGTTTAGTAATTTATTTAAAGGCATTGTCAACTTATGCAACATATTTAGTAAATATCAAAATACGTTAGTTAAAATACTCGTAAAAGTACCCGCATTGGTAGAATTTCAATATCTTTGATAATAACCACAATAAAACCAAAATAAAATTCAGATCCTACGTACATGATGTCACGAGTGTCGACAACATAACCTAAATTTAGCGTTGTACTTGTAGCTATGCTAGAGCTCTTACCGGCGACCGACGTAGTTGACGTCATAGCTTAAACTTTTAGCTCCCATAACACGGTAACGAATTAAAATTCGGCCAAAAATTTTTGCAAAGGTGCAATACTCGGTTTACTCAATCAAATTACAAAATAAAAAAAAATCGACTTTTCATAAGTTGACAATGCCTTTAATCCTGACATACATACTATGTTTAAGTGAACATTGGTTGACCAACTCTGCAGTAACAACAGTGTGCGTACCTGGTTACAGCATAGTTTCTTCATTTTGTAGAAACATACGTATCTGTGGAGACTCTCATACTAGTAAAAAAAGAATTACTTAGTTTGTGTACAAAATTAACTAGAATTTCTGATTTAGCCTCAGAAGGTCACATTGAAATTTGTGGTTTGGTTTATTCTAACATTACGGTCTTGTGCATATACTTATGAGTGTTTTATTAATAATCCACATATTTCTGATCACTTTGCTCATATAATGAGTATTAATCATTCTGATAAATTTGTATCAACTCATAAAACATCTTTATTTGTGAAAGTCAGGGATTACTCTCAAATCGATTGCTTTGTTGAAAACCTACAGAATGTAAATTGGGAATTTCTTTTTTATATTGATGAGGTAAATGGAGCTTTTAATAATTTTTTAAACCTTTTGGTAGATTTATTTAATCAATACTGCCCATTCAGTGTAAAGAAAATGAATGAAAACAAGAAATATCTACAGTGGTACACAATATACAGGGTGTATGAAAAAAGCCGACAAATAGTAACATCATGAGAAACTACATCAAAAACCGAACAAGAAGCTTCAAGCATTTTGGCATCAAACTCATAGTTTCCACAATATCTTCGATTAAAGTTTCTTAAATTTGGCAACGTTGCTACAACTTTACTTTTTACCAATGTTACTATTTACAATTAAAAAATAATAAACTAAACTAAAAAACCAAATTTTTATTCAAAACTAGATAATAATTTATAATAACTGTTCAAAATGACCCCCTCCAACATCTCGACACATTATCACTCGGCGAATGATGCTGTCATTCATGGTCTGTAACATATTATTTTCTCTTATTGTGGCGACTGCTTGCTGCATTCTTTCTATCAGCTGCTCTTCTCTGTTTATTTCTTCTTGGTAGACGAGCTCTTTTAAAGTTTCCCATAAGAAGAAGACAGCTTAAATCCGTACTTCTTGCACACCACTCTGCCGACCCACTTCGTTCATGTTGTTTGAATTCCCCACTGAGCTGGTGCTCCATCCATTTGGAACCACATACTTCCTCTGGTTGCTAAAGGGATGTCTTCTAATAAATCCGGCAAGTTGTTAGTCAGAAACTCCACAAAATTGTTTGCAGTTAAACGTTGGGGTAAAATATTAAATATGTGGTCCTATTAATGTAGTATTGAATAATTCCGGCTCAAACGTTTACACTAAATCGCACCTAATGACGGGTTTGATAAATAGCATGGGGGTTCTCGTCACTCTATTGGTGCCGTTGCGAGTAAAAGTGGGTTCATCTGTCCAAAACACAACAAAATAATGAAACAAACGGACAATTTTCGAAATTATTAAAACAGACAAGCAATTGATGACAAGTCAAAATGACAGGAAAGCAATGTTGATCTAAATAAAAACAATTTCGAATTTTCCAGTAGTTACTTAGAAACAGTGCAGCGTTGCAAAACCTTTTAAAGCTTTCAGAAGCAAAGAATTTGCTTTAATTGAAAACCCATTACAGCCAAACTCCAAGCAAAAAATGCTAAAATACTAACTGGTTGTGTTTCCTGTTGCCTAAACTATGACCAGTCATTGTCATTTAATAATACTTCGCCCTATTAAAAAAATTAGTATCCTACCTAAGACTATCAATTTCTCGATAACTAGAGGGTTACCAGCAAAATGGGACTAGAGTTTTTTGTTTACTTCTTAATGCTGCTTCCCATGGTGTGCCTATTTGTCGGCTTTTTCATACACCCTGTATATACGGGAGATTCTACGGCGGTCGCCGCGTTTCGCTTCCTAGACGCCACGATTTGCGATCTGTCCAATCATTATCTTGTAGATTTCTTGATCGCATTGCTTCCTGTACTCGTTGTTTCCATTTTGTGCGTGGCCTTCCTCTTTTTTGTCTTTCCCATGGAACCCAATTGTATAGCCTAATTGGCCATCTTGTATTTGGCATTCTGCGTAAGTGCCCGTACCATAGCAACTGTTTCTTTTCGACTGTATCTACGATTGAATCTTCTACTTCCATCCTTTCTAGTATTTCCTCATTTCTAATTCTATCTAATCTAGAAACTCGGCAACTTCTTCTGTAAAAGTCCATTTCTAGAGCTCTCATTCTTCTTTCTAGTGTTTTGTTCATTACCCATACTTCTGATCCGTATGTGTTTACACTTGCTGTAATGGTTTTAAATATGTTTTTTTTTGTTTCTTTCGTAATTTCATTACTCCACAAGACCGGGTTTAATAGTTGAATCGTTTTTCTTCCTTGTCCAATCTTATTTAATATGTCTTTGTCTCTAACTCCGTCTTTAGTGATCGTTATGCCAAGATATTTGTATTCTGTACAGTACTTCACGATTCCTTTATCTGTTACTATATCGTCACCCTCTTTTCCAATGACCATATACTTAGTCTTATCTATATTTATTGTCAAACCCCATTTTTCATATTCGTCAGTTAGTTTTCTTAACATATATTGTATGTCTTCGTCATCTCCTGCTGTTATAACCTGATCGTCCGCAAATAATAGTGTGAACAAGTAATTGTCATTTATTGGAATTCCCATATTCGTACATTTTCTCTTCCAGTTATGCAGAACTTTATTAAGATATATCTTAAATAGTGTGGGAGATAACGAACATCCTTGTCGGAGACCTTTCGTACATCGAAATTGTTGCGATAGTGAGTTACCTACTTTTACTTTACTGGTGTTATTTTGGTACATTTTGTTAATGGCATTTACATTTATATGGGATGTATTTCACTTATCTCCAAGATTTCTAGTAGCTTTTTAATCGGGACACTGTCGTATGCTTTCTTCAGATCTATATATATTATGTGCGCCTCTCTATTGTGCGCCAGTGTTTTTTCTATTAATTGAGCTAGGCAGAATGTATTGTCGATACACGAGCGTCCAGACCGAAACCCACTTTGTTCTTCTGTTTCCTGTATTTCCTCTTCTAATCGTTTCTTCAGTATTCGTCCGTACAGTCGCCCGATAGAGCATGTCACACAAAAGAACTTAAATTGGAAAAAGGTTATTTACAAGATATGTATATATGTAGTTGCAAAAATTTCAAATTGTCAAGAAGTCTGGAAGAATTATGTTATGAAAAATAAACAATATAAACACAATGTCAAACAGGCTAAACATACCTTCTATGAAAGAAAACATCATTTTTCTGATACATAATAAAGTCAAGCAGTTATGGAACATTGTAAATGAAGCAACGGGCAAAGATAAAAATACTGTTAAATCCCTTATTAATTTAATGATTAACGGAGAGATGGTTTCCGATACTAATATTCTTGTGGCCAAGTTCGCTGAACATTTTAGCTCCTTTGCAAGTAAAAAGCTACAAAATCATCTTGGGGAGAATTTGTCTCTACCCAGTACTTGCGTACACGAAATTTGTGATTCAATCTTTATTGACTATATTGATGAAGTTAGTATCGTTAACGCTACGAATAAACTAAATAATTGTAAATCTAGTGGTAATGATGGATTCAGTTCAAAAGATGTTAAGAAAATTATCAATGCTATAACTACTCCTTTATGTTATTTGTACAATAGGTCTGTTCGCGATGGTATTTTCCCTGAAATACTTAAAATAGCAAATATTGTGCCTTTATATAAAAAAGGTAATACAAATGAAATTGAAAATTATCGTCAGATATCTATTCTAAGCAGTGGCGGCTGGTGCTAAAGGGCACAAGGGCACGTGCCCTCCCTACAATCGAGACAAAGAAAGCTTTTTTTAATATCTTAATAACACTTCTCACTTCTTTTATTTTTTTTACACAACAATCTATTATTATACCTATAATATCAATATTATAGTCCATTGTCGCGTTGCTGCTGAAACGAAGTTATCAAAACTTTCATCCGGGGACTAGATGAAAATGATACGTATTTGCGCAAGCGCAGCGGAAAATTGCAGCAAAATTTCGCCGCTGCTTGACCGGCGTATAGGGCGTGGTAAGGGCACATTAAATCGCGGCCGTTGGCACGTGACAGATTCAAGTTATTTGGTTCACAATTGGAGTGCGTGTACGGGTGAATTGTGTTAAGCGCGCATGTTCCGTTTAACTGTTGTTTTTATTTTGACTTCGTGGTTTGTTCGTTACTGGTTATAGTGGTTATTGTTGTTTACAGTGAAACTTGTTAAAAGGGAAACTCGTATTTGCGTATTTAAAGGTTTGTAATTTTTAGACACAATCAAACATAACTATATTAGCTATTTGTATACGTACCTATCGGTATATTGACTTAATTTTATTATAAAATGCGATCTCGTAGGTACAACGTACTACAAAATTTCGGTAGCTAATTGTCTGCAATCAGATTTATTGATTTATAATTAAATATGTATAAACCAAATATAGTCTGTACAAAACAGTCCGGCATAATAATTATTCCGCGAATTTGCTCCACGACCTTCGCCCGTATCTAATTTCGACGCAATTAACATGTATAGAGTTACGTCTGGAGAACTGAAACGTTCATTTCTTCGTTTTAAAGGTTTTTCCTTAAATTTTAATTCAATTAGCCACAATTTTCGTTGTGAATTCTTATCCTATGTTAGATAGTGTAAAATTAAAAACTGAACTTAAAAAAGCAATTTATGAACGAGACGATATGTGTAGTGTTGGTATTTTGTCACTTTTGGTGTTTATTGCTGACAAGAGTGTTTTCAGAAACTAATAAATTAGTTAACATTATTTGTACAACACCGATGTCTACGACTGAATGTGAAAGATGTTTTTCCACTTTAAAGCGCATAAAAACATTTTTGAGAAGCACCAGTGTTGTCGATTGAAAAAAGTTTATACAATCGATCCCCGATTTCGACAATAAAGTTATTGATGTATTCAGCAGTAAGAAGAACAAAATGATGGACTTTCTGGTTTCTATTCAAATAGGGAGGTAAGTGTTTTTAGATATTGTTTACAACTCGATTTTGATGTGCCCTCCCACTAAAAAAACTCACGAGCCGCCACTGATTCTAAGCTATATGATAAAATCATTGATTTCCTTTCAAGAAAAAAATATTAACCAATTGTCAGCACGGATTCAGGGAAAATAAATCCATTGAAACTGCATCCTATCATTTATTAGAATATGTATATTCAGAGTTGGATAAGGGATTTTATGTTATATCGTTAATGTTTAATGTTCGACCATTCCAATGCTTTTGATGTAGTAAATGTAGATTTCTTATCAAAAAAAATTATATGCCATGGGAATTAGGGGTAGCATTTTAAAATGGATTATGTCATACGTTACCAATAGGAAATTAACTGTAAAAATCAATAGTCATATGTCAGATCTGAAAAATTTCGAATTAGGTGTTCCTCAGGGGTCCGTTATAGGTCCACTTTTGTTTAATCTGTTTGTTAACGATTTGCCTCAATTCATAACACTTGGTAAGATCACAATGTACGCGGACGATACGACTATTTCTGTATCAGCTCGAACCCCTGAGGAGCTACTAAAAAAAGTGATAGATATTCGGGAACGATTTGTTACATGGTGTCAGCGGAATAGGCTAATGATTAATGATAATAAAACTGTTTATATTAATTTTCATAACAGGAGACAACTACCGCCGAATTTTGGTGAAACGCACAATATACATTTGATTTCTAAAGTGAAGTTTTTAGGTACAATGCTTAATGACAATTTATCCTGGTCAAGTCAAATAGATTTTGTTTGCTCTAAATTAAACAGTGCATATTTTGCTATAATGCACCTAAAATCTTACTTAAATTTATCATCTTTAATTAGTGTTTACTACTCTTTAGCTTATTCATATATTATATCCTTTAATATAGTTACATGGTGTAAGAGTAGAGAAGTAAATAGAATATTGATTTGTCAGAAACGTATAATCCGCTTACTTTTTAATTTAAGACCGATTTAAGACCTTTAGATAGTTGCAGAAATATTTTTAAAGAACATGACATTTTGAAGGTGTATTTATCTCAATTTACTAAATTAGGTGATCTACATACACATCAAGTTAGAAATAATAATCAATTAGCTATCCCTGCACACACTTCCTCTTTGTTTGAATGTTCACCTCATTACTGCTTTATTAGTATACAGTGTGTCCCCGGATTGAGTTCACTATAGGTATAATCGACAAAAAATTTGAGAATTTCATTTTCATGTTTTGGGAGTCCGCCCTGCTTGGTCTGAAAAGAATTTTACGCAGATTTTCAGTTTTTTAAAAATTAAGACGGCCATGAAAAATGTGAAAAAACTATTTTCTATCCAGGTAAAGTATTATTGAGAAAAGTTATTCAGAATATGAAATTATGGTTTTGTGCAAAATTTCAAAAAGATCAGCTCACTTTTATTAAATCCACTTTTTGTGTTAATGAACGAAAAATCGCGTCGTAATAAAGCAAACAATTGATTGTCATTATCTTAGATTAAAGTCAAGACTTGGAGGAAGTCAAATAGAGTAATTGTTATTTAATTTCTTTTTTTAATAAAATACTGTGTTAGAAACTTATGTTTTTTTTCTTTGAGCGGATCTTTTTGAAATTCTGCATAGACCTATAATTTCACATTCTGAACAATAACATTTTGCCGAATATTGACTGAAAATGCACTTTACCTGAATAGAAAATAGTTTTTTAACATTTTTCATGGCCGTCTTAATTTTGAAAATACTAAAAATCTGCTTAAAATTCTTTTCAGACCAAGCAGGGCGGAATCCCAAAACATGAAAATGAAATTCTCAAGTTTTTTGTCGATTATACCTATAGTGAACTCAATCCGGGGACACACTGTATATGTCACGGGCAATGTGGGAAATCCGGGCAGTGTTCAGAATGCCCGGGCAATGTGGATAATGTACTTTTATTATATTAAAAAAAAACTGTTCTTCCTCTACTTCTAACCTCCAATAAACAGTATAAACACCTCTACTGTTTTGGCAAAGGCATTTACTGGAGGTTAGAGGTAGAGTAAGGTAAGTTAAAAAAAAATAAGTGTTATACTAAGTACATTATCCACATTGCCCGGGCATTGTGAACACTGCCCGGATTTCCCACATTGCCCGTGACATATACAACAAAATTCCAAAGGAAATTAAACAAATTGCTAGTTATAAAATGTTTAAATGTAAAATGAGGCAGTTTCTAGTAACTAATGCTTTCTATAATGTAAGAGATTATTTAGAACTTAATTTATAAGCGTCTATTGTTAAAGGCATTGTCAACTTATGCAACATATTTAGTAAATATCAAAATACGTTAGTTAAAATACTTGTAAAAGTACCGGCATTGGTAGAATTTCAATATCTTTGATAATAACCACAATAAAACCAAAATAAAATTCAGATCCTACGTACATGACGTCACGAGTGTCCACAACATAACCTAAATTTAGCGTTGTACTTGTAGCTATGCTAGAGCTCTTACCGGCGACCAAAGTAGTTGACGTCATAGCTTAAACTTTTAGCTCCCATAACACGGTAACGAATTAAAATTCGGCCAAAAAATTTTGCAAAGGTATAATACTCAGTTTACTCAATCAAATTACAAAATAAAAAAAAATCGACTTTTCATAAGTTGACAATGCCTTTAATATTTTAATTTGTTTATTTTTAAAGTTAATTATTGACTACCCACATGTACTGTATGTATCAACGTGGCCAATAAACTATTATTCTATTCTTTATTTCACAGTTGCATTATTCTTTAGTAGCTATGGATGAATACGTCATCCACCACAGTTATTTTATTCGTAAAAATTGTTGACAGCCAGGGGCGGATGGGACGGCCGGGAAGACGAGAAATTTCCCGAACGGCCCGGCCCGGTCCTGTTTGGGGCCGAATAATTCAACTGGGACGTCTTTTGACGTTACTAATTTTTTTAAATTACTTATTCCTATACTGAAAGCATAATCATTGATATAAAAAACACTCCGATAAGATTCTTTATGTTTAAAAATAAGAAACTAGATACCACCGAATATAATAAATTTTATTATTTTGACTAAGCCAATATTATATAGCGTGAGTTGGCCATTGTATTCAAACCAGCGATTTAAATCACTTGATTTAAATCGCGATTTAAATCACATGATTTACTTAAAAAAAATCATGATTTAAATCAAGGTAAGTGATTTTCAGTTTATGGTTCTTGGTTTAAACTTTAAGGTCGCCAAAAGACCGCCTTCAAGATGTTTTGTATTGGGAATTACCGCAATATAGGATTACACCCAAACAAACTAACCAAAGCATTATTCACTTTTGTTGACTCAAAAATTCTGAGAAAAGTACATTATTACATGATGTAAAACAAAATAAGTAATTTTCACTTATGTAATTAATTCTAATACAAATGATGCCCATATGTTTCTTTTCTTTCCTCTCCAGTTAAATATTTTGGGACTAACCGTTTGAGTAAAAAATTTATTTAAATCAAAAAAATTGATTTAATTTTTTTTTTAAATCATAGACAATGACATTTTACAAAGCTTGACATTTGGTTTTGTGTTCTGAATCAAATTACGAAATATGTTTCTGAAATCACAACCTACTGGGATGTTGACAGTTTATGGACACCCGTTATTATTGTGTATTCACACTGATACTATATATTTAAACAGCTACACTGAGAGGATGCTAAGGAAGTATCAATAAATGGTAAAAAACTTAACCATCATACCGACAACATTGTCCTCATAACGGAGAACCCTAGAGAACTACAAGAAATGCTGACAAAACTAGATAGAAAGTCAGCAAAAATTGGTCTAAATATGAATCTACATACTTAAAACGTTAAAACCAACGTAATGTGCAAAGAAAATTACAATACAGCTAACAACACTGAACTAGATAATGTTAGTGAATATGTGTATCTTGGACACAGACTAATACTAGAGCGACACCACCAAACTAGCGAGACCTCACGAAGGAAAAAACTTGCATGGAGTGCTTTTGACAAGCTATGCAAACCATTAAAAATTAAAAACATCCCCATACCATTGAACCCGATTCTTTGGGTAATATATCATGAATGGAATTGATAGTAACAACGCGCCATGGAGTGTTAAATGCTCGGAATATTCTTAAAAGACCGAAAACGAAATGACCATATAAGGACAATCACAAAGTTTAAGGATATAACACAGGCAGTGGCCGAGATTAAGTGGAACTATGCCGGCCATGTTGTCAGATACCCAGACGAAAGATGGCTCCAAAATATCTTAAAATGGAGACCATATAACGGTCAAATATCACAATTTCATCCTCCCATGCGCTGGTCTGGCGATTTTAAGAAAACGGCAGGGTTGGATTGGTTCAAACAAGCACAAAATAGGGACAGCTGGAAACTTATGGGGAGGCCTATGTCTAAAAATTGACTAAAGACGGCTAAAAAGAAAAAAGAAGATGTTATTGTGAAGTGAAGTGCTTCTCACTTTTCTAGCTTATCCATTTCCTTCCAACTCATGCTTTTATTTTGGCTTCATTCCTTGATTGTCCTTTCTCTTGTATTACCTACTTTTGTTTCAATGACATCTCAGTTTTATTTTGGTCTTCCTATGCCTTGTGTCCTTCTAATTCTTGTCTCCCATATTCTAATGTTGGTTGTTCATCCGCTGTAAGAGGCCCCATCACTTTAACAGTTTTTCTTGTACGAGTTAAAAAAGGGTGCAATTCCTAGTTCTTCTCAAACTGACGTATTACATATTCCATTTAGTCATGTTTCCTTTAACGTCTCTTCATTTCTAGTACTTTAATTTTCCATATTTTTTTCCTTAAGTGTTCAAGTTTCATTGTCAATATGTTAAAATTGGTCTTAGATATTGTTAATTTGGTTTCCTTTGGCATTTCTTTTACCTTAATAAAATTGTGTTGCGTCCTGTAATGTCTTAATAGTTTTTTTATCTTTCATTAATATCCGGATCTTGTGTTCCATCGTTTTCTATTATCTCTCCCAGGTTATTTTCCTTCTTTTTCCATATTTTTAAGAATTTAAGATGTTGGTTTATCGTAACTTGGCGGTACCATTTATTTCTTTCAGTTATTTTATGACTCTCTTCCTATTTTTCTTTAATTGTATTTAATACTCCTTGGAAAAGCTTTTTCCATTTCTTCTATTATTTTTGAATTTTCATTTATCGTAATTTTTACACTCCTTAAGCCTTACGGAATTACGGATTGTAAACGTTTGTTAAAGTTGTCTAAGAGCTTAATACTTACAAAACATTATTATGATACAAAGCCGGTGGTTGCTTGTCCCGGGCTGGTTTACAGTGACCCATCCGCCCCTGTTGACAGCTGTCATAAAACCGCGATTTTTTAACTTGTACCAAAAAGTGAATAGTTAATAGAAAAATTGGCGAAGAATCTTCGCTGGACTTTCCATACTTACACAATTGAAAAATGCATAACAAATATATCATAAGCGTGAGGATAAGCAAGGTCTCTGTCACCCATGAACGATTTCAGAGTTCCACATCAAAACTATTAAAACGTAGCATTAAATTATGTTTGTATTTTAATGACAAAAAAAAAAATAAAACAGTCTGTGCTAGAGGGCTTACTTTATTTTAGGTGTTTATGCCTAAAGTCAAGTAAATACATAATTAAAGACTTTGCAACGAAAAAGTCCCGACAAGTTATTTAATAATAATCCTATATAATATGTAATAATGCTTTTATAATAAATAATTTGTATTTTCAATATAAATGAGCAGAGTAAGATAATATTTTTTTGAAAAAGTGGGTAATATAAACAAAAAAATATATATTGTAGTCACGCAGATTCGAACCTCCAACCTTTCAAGCGTATGCGGGTGGAAGCTTGGTCTCTTACCTCTGGACCAACACCGACTTTCGTTAAAAGGGTGACTCCTGCCCTGATATTTATCTTCGGTCTTTGGAATGTGCCGTTTCCGAGAAATTTTTTTTTGAAATTTTGAAAAATTTTTTCAGCTAATTATAATCAGTAGAAGTAGGGGTACAATTTGGCGTTAGGTTTATAACAAGATGTTGAGGTGTTTTTGAGAAAAAAAATGTTAAAGTCCAAAACTTCAAATGGTCATAAAAGGCGTTAGGGAAAAATTTTGGGGATGCGATCAACGCTATTTGAAAGGCATCTTGATTTACTATCGACCCAGAACATTTAAAAAAAATCGTGTGTGTCGTTTCCGAGAAAAGTTTTTTTGAAAATTTGAAAATTTCCAAAACTGTCCGGACTTTTTATTTTTGAAATTTTAAATTTTTTTTTCAGCTAGTTCTAATCAGCCGAGCTAGAGGTACAATTTGGCGTTAGATTTATAAAAATATGTTGATGCATTTTTGGGAAAATCGTCCTTAGTTGCGCTTTTCAAAAATTCGCCGCGGGCGCAATTTTTGACATAGAAACTTCGGGAAAAAATTATTCGATTTCTTTTCAAATTCTGTATTGATTTCCTAAGTAAAATTTTAAAATTTTTTTCAAGGAAAAATCTGCGCCCAAAAAAACATGGCTAACTTCCGTTTCCGGTTCCGGATTTTTTTGAAAAGCTTATTTTATAGATGTACTGTAATTATAGGTCCGCATACCAAATTTGATGAAAATCGGCCCAGTAGTTTTCGAGATATGACGATAACGCACGCACCCACCGACAGACATTTTTCAAAAAACACATATTTAGGATGCCTGGACCCTAAAACGTGTTTTTTTCGAATTTTTACGATTTTGAATTTTTGCACGATTCCAATACTTTCCTATACATGCGTTGCAAGTATGGAAAGTAAAAATTATAGTATTCTATTCGAGTGTATGTATGGCTTTTACTCACTGCGCCCTTGTCAAGTATTGTTGTTAATGTTAAATAGAATTTTATACACAAACTACCTACATAAACAATTTACGCCTGCAAAAATTATTATTCAGATGCTATATATTTAATAGGTACCTACCTCTTAAAATTAAACCAAAAAAAAGTAAGAAAAACGAAGGCTACGTGCGATAATTTTGCTAAGGATGTCTACGCCTACTTGCAATAAAGGTAAAGAGAATAATCAATGGCTGCTTTTTATCTAATCTTAAGCCAACCGTATCAAAAATTCAATAATGTGCTGATGATTTCACAAGGACGGTCACATACTATCTCTTATTTAGTAAATATCAACAGATCTGATTATAACTGCTATTATCAAAATTTTGTTTATTTTAATGGTTCAATGTAAATAATTTGCTAGGTAACTATATGTATGGGCTTCAGCATCACAGATAAATAGTACATATTCACAACACTTAAATTTATTTGTTTTGCATAATTATTTTATATAATCTGAGAACCAATTCGTATTACGCCCTCGAAATAAAGAAGGTGACAATATAATGTGAACTTATATGGTGTTTGTTCGAAGTCTTTGTAATACTTCTATTATCATTATGTTGTATTTTCATGATAAAAATAACGCATTCTAATACGAAATCTGTTATTAATTTTTTGTTACACATCTGAAACTAACGCGGACCTTATTTAATAAAGATTAATGGATACCAGTGTATACCGTTAATTATTTCAGATAAAACATTGAATAAATTTTTGGTGGACAAAAAACAATATAAAAAATACGGGTGAGGTTATAATTATTTCTGTATATACCGACCGCATTTTATTAATGACAAAATCGGTAATCAGCGAGTATACTGTTTTAATCACTTCGATAAATATCGATAAATTTAAATTGTAATCTGGCAAAAATATTATGGCGAGAATATAAAATTATAGTGTGGAATGTACAGCAAGCTGGGTGGAGTTGGTGATCGGTCAAGATACGGCAAGCGACCGCTGCAGCTGCGGCCCGCTATCTAGGAAACGGCCAAGACAGGAGATACAACAACCAACCGGCCTCGGGAAGGTCGACCGCACAGCGCTTATTAAACATTCCAATTATCTAGCAGCTCGGGAAAAACATTTGCCACCGCGACCGTTGTAACTTGCTAACACGTTGCACAGCATTCTTTGATCTAAATGCGACACTAATCCCATTTTAATATTTTTGGCGTAAAAAGGCATTCCACCTCACCTTTCTCTTTAACAGTTGCGAAGGGAATAACTCAAATAAATAAACAGTTATCGATGATAAAGGAAACATATTTTTTACGGATGTTTTCAGGATGCGCTTACACTTAATGGTGGGGAGAAGGTCAAGGCCCTCAGTCACGTGCTCAATCCCAAGGTCACTCGGCAAGTCGAGTACAATGGCACCACTCAAAATTTATAAACAACGTCCCATAAGCACTTACATGCAACACACACGACCCGTAGACCACACAGACAGCAATCACGACCGTCTATAAGAATGCACCGGCAGGTGCATTGCACCGTAAGATCAAGTAGGCGCGATTCGCAACTGTTTGTTCGCACACAGCGACAACTTGTTCGGGGACAAGATACAGATAGCACTTATCTCGTCGTCTTTCACAGGTGTACGATTGTCGTTTAATCGAAATTTCGTTAACAAAAACACGCGTAACTTGTAGAGAAAAAATGATTTTTCGCCACGTTTAATTCGAACGAACGGACCAGCTTTTGTCTGCTACGTAGAACAGAGAAAACCGCGCTCGTTCTCGCTTTACAGCCTACTACCTGTTCCGCGCACATCAACCTGACAGTTGCGCGGACCGCGAAGTCCATGATTCAGCTGGACTGCTACCTTTAGCGACGTTGTCAAACGTTCTCAATTTTACCTTGATTTGCTAACTATAAAACTATGCTATTTTTAAGGACGCATTTTAAAAAGGTTTTTGTTATACCAATGATTACTATTAAAACACGGCAAATCTCGCAAACTTCTTATCATCGTAAAATATTTCTCAGATTAATGTATAATTCCAAATATGGAATTGCGATATTATCTACAACAAATTAAACAAAAACAAACAGGGAAATTGTAATTACCTTGGTAAAGAGTTTCCTTTATTTTTAAAAAGTGGCGTACTCACCACGTATCATCTTCACAAAATCAACAAAACATTTCTGAATTTCTTATAAATTTTTAATTTCGATTTTTAAAGAAATGAAGTAACCTATTAATTACTAAATTAAAACGATTAGGCAAGTGGCTAGTTTAAAATTTAATTTGTTCTTTATACTGAATTCTGAAGAAAATGGATCGACAAGAGTTTCACAGAATAAGTAGCGTGGCCTAGTTTTGGTGTTTATCTTAGTCATTTCCATCGAATTTGTAAAACGGGAAAACCTTTAAACTACACAATTTCCCATATCATTTCTAATAGTTTGTCGACAGACTTTTGGTACCAGATATTCATAGTAATTAAAATTTATTCAAAAAAATCAAATGTAATTACAGGTAAATTTTAATTTTAGATTAATCTGTCATATTCTAGAATTGTTGGTTCTTGGAAACAGACTTCTTAATATAAACAATAAATGGTATTTAAACTTCAATGTTGTGTCCATTATAATGATTAATTGATTATGAGAATTCTTTCATTTCACATAATGCCCATACAAAAAACAAATATCAAATATCAAAATAAAAGAGCATATCTTCCATCTCGACTTAAACAGGCAGCAAAACACGTAGATACAAAAACATACCTATTAAATGAGCATCCTATTTGTTCCTATAAAATTCTTGAATATACAAGAAAACGGAATATCTATTTATTTGCTTATAATTCGGAAAAGAATTGCTTGTAATAAAACATTACTATTAGCTGCTTTTTATGCACGACAGAATGTACCTACATACTGAACACGAGAAAAAAAATCATTTGTAATTGTTCCTATTTTTAATCATTTTTATACGGCAATTTAATTTTACCAAAGGTGATAAAAATGAAAATTCTAAAAAAGAAATTTGGCAACGAAGCTAATCGGATTTTGTCGGTAGACTTTTAGGAAGGCCAAACAACACTACCTTATCGAACTATCTCGCTCGCTCTAACAGGACGGTGTCATGCATGACCCGGAGTAGTTGCCTGCATATGTTGACTTCTATCACGTGACCGACCAAAGCGCGACCTTCAAGCATGTACTGTACAGTCAAGTACCTGTCACTTGATTGCGACTGCTTTTAAAGGAGCGGGGTTAAGCGTGAGGTTGTTTGGGTGAATGACTGTACCTATATGCTCACCTTGGGCCTAAATCTAAATACCTTCCACTTCACGCTAGCATTTAAACGGAAAATATGCAATTTTGCGGAAAAACTTGCATTCCTAACCAGATATTTTGCCTTGGATTGTCTTACCGTTCCCTTCTTATATCCTGAATCCGTTCGAATGCATCCTTGAGTGGACACCCGATTAACGAGTTCACTTGGATAATTTGAAGGAACGGTTGGGAAAGCACGATTGGGTTAAGTAATATCAATTTTCACTTTCACAACTACATTTATGCAAGGCGCACCTTCGGCAGAGTTTATTGACACCGTCACACAGGTAACCTCCGTGTACACACAGTTTTTAATTATCTACCAATTCTTTCGGTATCTCGAGTTCTTAGTAAACACGCAAACGTAACACCCGAACAAAATATACTGGAATAAGTAATTAAAATAACCTTAAAACCCCACGGAACTTCTACACGCGTACACTCACCACTGAAAAAACGTACACAAAAAATGGTCAGTTCACAATCGTTGATTCGTCGTCTAAAAACAATGAAAAATTAAAAAGAAACCTATCCGCGCCATCTCTTCTGAAATAATAATACTTCATCGTAGTTTCCCGCGTTCATTTAAAATTAATAGTGCGTATGGCTCTATCTCGCACTAACTGCCTGTTATCCTATCTCCGTTCTTCTTGAAACTGCAAGCGCGAGAAGTATATACGACTGTACGAATTGATACGATACTTGGAAACAGCTGATTGTCACATCTGACACCCGATTGATTGTCAAAAAGTTAAACATACAAAACATTTGTTTGTGTGACTCCCAATTATAATAAAAAAGCAAGAAAAAAACGTAAAGAACATCTGGGCAATATCGTACATCCATGGCTAATTCGATTCGTATTATTCCGTAAGTTATCACCACATTAATAAGTGCAAATGACTCATCTTCAGCAAAAGAACATCCTGTTTTTAATTAGTTTAATTAAGCATTAATAAATAAATCGTCCATTTTCAGGTATCTGTGATATAAAATTAAATAGTAATCATGTCTGGAAGAGTGAATATGCGACCTTCTAATAAAAATACACTGCTTAAAGTTGTTATATTAGGTGATGGTGGAGTAGGAAAAAGTTGTTTAATGAATCGTTTCGTTTCCAATCACTTTGATGAACATTCGTTTCATACGATAGGAGTAGAATTTTTAAACAAAGACATCGAAGTTGATAGTGAAACATATACTTTACAGGTATGATGCAATATATTTAGCTTGTCAATATTACTAATAATTCTTTTTAGATATGGGACACGGCAGGACAAGAACGATTTAAAACGTTGAGGACACCATTTTATAGAGGAAGCGATATTTGCATGTTAACCTATGCTATTGATGATAAATCGAGTTTTCGAAATATGACCATGTGGAGGAATGAATTTCTCTATTATGCAGATATAAAAGAAAATATGCATTTTCCTTTTATTGTAGTTGGTAATAAGGTAAGTGACACAAACAATTATTTTATTAGCTAAGACAAAGATGTGTTGTATTTAAAACTGATAATTGAAATTAACAAATATCTTGGGTGTGAATCGAGAAGATTACTAAATTGCTTCGCATAGTAGTTCTTTAACAATAAAGTGACCATTCATTCTTGTTTGTTGATTGCATGCTCAGGAGAATAGGCAAAAGTAAATGAAAAGGTTATAAAAACTGAACTCTTCATCCAAAAAAGTTATATTGTAATCCAGATTCAAACAATTTTCTTGAGATATGTCTTAATTCAGAGAATTTACAAAAAAAGTAAATTCTAGGATGTGTAACAATGTAAACAAAGAAATTGTTTGGGTTAGCATGATTCACATATTATCAAAAGCCGGAAACTTAAATAAATTTTGTTCTAATTTCTGAATGTTCAAATTGACAAGTACTTGGATTATTAATTTGCACTATGTTATCAAATGAAAGTCTTTATATTGGTTTTAAAGAAATTATAATCTCAATTCTACGCAAACAACTGGAAACAAAATTGTAATTTTTCTTTAAGGTTGATATTAAACTTAATTATCTGTATCCATAAGTTGATCAATTTTTCCGTGGGTTAAATTATGTAAGTAAAATTAAAAAGGAACAGTCTTCCCCGCCTTTATTTGTTAAAGACAGCTCAATACTTTTTCATGTGATCCATTTAATCTCCAATATTTTATAACCGAATTAAATGTAAGATGAAATTTTTAAACCTAAGTTTAATATTAATATATATTTTGTTTTCAATTTACTGTATATTAAGAAGTTTAGGTAAGAATTTTGAATGTTATTTTCCTCATTATGTCATCTGGTCTGGTCTTTCTTAGTTTCAGTTAATTACTTATTTGTGAGCTAAGCCTAGGGATGTTATTCTAGTTTATTTTTTCAGTAACAGTTGTTTTAAGATCAGAAATTGTATAACTAAAAAAGGTCCTCCTTTTAATAATTATAATTATTATAGTCTTATTAGATGTGGAAAGCTTGAAGATGGCCTTCTTTTTCAAATGGCTGAAACATACAGGGTGTTAGGTAATACTTCTGCCAAACTTTGGGAATCGCTTTATAATGACAAATGGAGCAAAAAAGTATTATACAATTTTTTTCTAATATTCACACTTTCTGAGAAAAAGCATGCTTTTATTTACTGTACCCCATTTTGAGAACTGCTGACACTGCTGTAATAACAAAAACAAAGGGTTAAAGAGTCTAATACATCAAGTAATAATAAAAGTTTATTAACAACCACAAAACAATTAAAGAAAAAAAAGTGCAACTGAGAAAAAAATGGTATAAGAATTTTTTGTTCCTTTTATCCTTACAGAAGCATTACCTAACACTCTGTATACACTGTATACAGATAGAGGACGTCAAGTATGCCCATAGGACAGTAAAATTATATGTATTTTGGATCAAGTATGCTAAATACTATTTTTTTCCAATAATACTAATAACACATACAGAGTTGCTTGTATGTATGGAAACGTTGGATTATTTCCTAAAGTAAGATGGCTAGAAAAGAAAGGTTAAGACAAAAGTTTTAGGGTTTTTTCCAATCTATTTCCCAAAAGAAAAATTAAGTATACAGGGTCAGTCAAAAAGATACGGCAAAGCAAAGTTGCTTTTCTTCTAATGGAAAACCCTGTATTTTATGCAATAATTGAATTCTCCTGGAAACCTGAACAAAAGTTGTCTTTTTGTTTTTCCACTGATCAAGTACTTTGATTTCTTTTCATTAATTGAAGGCATGAGAATGAAAAGTGGATAAAAACCATTTTTCCGTATCCATGGTATGTAATTGACAGATTATTTATCTCATTTGAGGTTAACAATGGCGGATTGCGGGTAAATATGAAAAAGCGGGACGATATGAACATTTGCGGGTTTTTACCGTGCATGCTATCGACGTGACATCTACTGATAGAATTTAGAATCAAAATTATTATTTGATTATACAAAAATCTTCGTTTAAGTGATTGATAAGTGTAATTATTTTTTAAAATTCAAGCAAATACGATTATTTTTTACATAAATTCATTATAGAAGTTATTTTTAATACGAAAATTTGACATGTGTAATTTGAGGTTATATGTCAAAAACGTAGGTACATATTATATTATAACTATTTTTATTTAATACGAACTTCTTATGGATGCGGAAAAATAACTTGTGCCCTACGGGAATCTAACGGCATATTTCATCCCTCGGCTTTTGCTGCCCTCGCTCACTTCGTTCGCTCGTGCAGCAGAAATCTTCGGGATGAAATATGCCTATATCTTCCCTTATGACGCAATATACTATTTGCCAATTTTTGGTTTTGATCAGTTTTCGACTCTCCTAACAGAGCCGCATCGTTTAATGTGAAAGATGGACAAATTCGCTTATGTTACTGATTAACAGAGAGCGTTTTGTTATATCCAAAGTTGAACACAACTAACAAATGAGAATGACAAGTGGTCAAATCCGGATATGTCCAATTGTCATTCTAAACGTTTTGATGTGCCTAAAAAAGAAATAATTCATTATTTTGTTAATGTTGAGCCTTGTGTAGTAATAAGCTATAAATAATCAAAGTGACAGTGAATCATATTTTGATGATATGGACGCTGATCCGACTTATGAAGAGGTTGAAGCAAATGCGCTTGTTATTCAAAAGAGGAAGAAGAATCCTAATAGGTGGCTTCAAAATCTTAGAAAATCTAAACGAAATTCGGGCGAATATTATACATATACATCCAAGTCTGGAAAAGTAATACCAGCTCGTCACTATAGTGAGTGTGAGTGTAAAAAGAAGTTTAGTACAATAAAATTCAGTGACAAACAAAAACTTTTAAACAATTTTAATTCACTGGCAAATAAAAATATCCAAGATGCTTATTCACACGGGTTAATAGCTGATGACCCTGTGGCGAGGTAAACGATGCATAGAGTAATGTGTATCTAAATTTTGCAAATTAATATTATATTCTTTCAGACGTCGGATAGATCTTATGATATTATTTGTTTTACTTTTCTCCAACCATAAAGTGATCTGAATCTGCATCTGGTCCTCTGTAACTTCTTACATTCGTGATGCATCTTTCTCCCTTATTTTCGATTAGCGCATGATATATTTGGTTTGTGTAACTTTGGTCTGGTGAAATCCATGTTCCTATGTAAATGTCTTTGTGCTCAAAATATGTACTCTTTATTTTCATATTTCTTCTTCTTGCAAAATCAATTAAAATTTTGCCATTTTCATTGCTCCTGGAATGTTTACTGTACTTTCCTATTGTAGGTCTATAAATTTCTTCTTTTCCTATTTGTGCATTAAAATCGCCTAATACTATTTTCAGATCATACCTTGGTACACTTTCATATTTCATTTCTAATCTATCATAAAATTCTTCTTTTATATCCAGCTGTGTCCTCCGTTGGCGAGTGAACGTTTATAATCGTTATTTTCAGGTATCTGCCCTTAGTCTTAAAGTGGAAATCCTATCCGATACTGGCTTAAAATTTATTATTGCCTGTTTTAACCTTTTGCTTATAAGAAATCCTGTCCCTAACCGTCTTTTTTCACCTCCACTATTTAAGAAAGTTGTTCGTCAGACAGACTATATCGGGTGTCAATGAAACCTAGGGCACCCCTATTTTTCAAATTATATTTTACGATATCAAAATGAAATTTAGTATATGTAATACATTCTTTAAATGGCATTTTTTGACATAGAACACAAGTTTCCGTCACTTCCGATTTCGCCATAATTAACATAAACTTTGTTATTTTAAATGGAACAGCCTATATATTTATACATTTTTGGAATTTCCTTTTAATTCTACGTGTGCTAAAATGATATAGAAGCTGTAGAAGAGACTGAAGACTCAGCAGGTTCAGATACGGACTAAACTATACAGGGCATGTCACGACGACCGTCGATTAGACGTTTCTTGAGAAAAACTTATAGTACATGAATCAAAATTTGTAAAATAGGGTTTTGGGATATTAAAATTGATTGAAAATATTTGTAACATTGCACAACTTCCAGTTATACCAGAAGTAGACACTAACTTCGTTATTACAAATACAGCTTTCATAAAATACCCAATTTGATAGGTCTATAATATTAATAACTATGAAGTTATTAAAATTCAAATTTTTGACGTTATCGGCTCATATGTTAGTTTCTTAGTTTTTTCTTTTTTCCTGCCTGTGGATGCAATAAAACATGAAAAACTCAATTTTTCAAGTAGAAACTTATATTTCATAATTTTTATAAAGACGGGTTTTTTACCTAATAGTTTTCCTAAGGTAGAAAAAGAAGTTATATGCAATAGAAAAGCTGAGATACGAGCCGATAACATCAACATTTTGAAATTCAGTAACTTCCTGCTTATTAATTCCAGAACTATTAAGTTGGGTATTTTATGAAAACTTATGACAGTGGCTATCTAACTGTTATATCGAATATGGGGCGTTCCATTTAAAACCCCTGAGAAAAATCGGGGTCAGCATTTTTCGATCACCCTGTATGCTAGTAAACGCTAGAGTCGAATGGTCCTAGCTATTCCATGGATGATAAAGTCCTTAAATTAAACCCCGATAAAGAATGCTTATTTCGAACTAATTTCGCAGTGGCGTTCGTCCAAAGTAAGATCGTTTAAAAACAATCGAATAACTGCTGAAATGTTAGCGATAGACTTCTATAGTGCTATATCATTGCACTCGCCGTTGAAAGACGATGCTGAATATCTAAAAATATACAGGGTGTTCTATTTGAAATAATGAAGTTAGTGTCTACTTCCGGTATAACCGGAAGATGTGGAATCTTAAAAATATTTTCAATCAATTTTTTATATCCTAAAAACCCTATTTTACAAATTTTCATTTATGTACTATAAGTTTTTCTCACGAAACGTCTAATCGACGGTCGTCGTGACATACCCTGTATATTAATCATACGTTTTATAATATTAAAATCTTCATTTTTTTCCTTTGTAGTGTTTTAATTAGAAAAACCAAGTATTAAGTGTGCAAACTTACTTAATTTAAACAAAAAAAGGTAAATGAGAATGAAAACGGTTTATATCCAAAATTAAAAAAGAAAGAAATCACACTAAGATTACTTTTTTTTACAATAATTTCATGATAGATCATTACAAATAAGTAAAACAATCTACAATTTCCAAAAAATATATATCAATATTGCGTTGTTCTTGACGAAAACGGTTTTTTGTCTTTCCTGTAAAACTAGGTTTTTGGTTTTTATCCACTTTTCATTCTGAGGTATTGAATTATGAACCCGAACTTCTCTGCTTCCATGCATATCTTCCCCGCCCAGTTTTATAGTTCTTCTCTCGTTCTTGCTATTATCGCTAGAACTTCAGCATAAGCTAGTACTTGATAATACTTGATAAGCATTATTGATGATGTTACTATTTTGTTTTATTTTACAATTTCTGATTACCGTCTCTAGTACAATATTGAATAATACCGCTGACATGCGGTCTCCTTGCCTTAACCCGCTTGTTGTTGTGAATTTTTCTGACATTAGATCAAGTATGCTAAATACTATTTTATTCCAATAATACTAATAATAACAATATACATTTATTATATGTGAAACCTTTTTACAAAAAAAAAATGTCCAAGGCGGGGTTATGCTAGCAGCTAATCTGTGAGCTGCTCTTCCACCTAACCTTAGAAATATGATTAACAGACTTGCGACACGTTAATAATTACTAGTGCTTACAGAAAATATGACATGTATAAAATTGATATAACAGTAGCAAAAACAATAGTTACCATAGGTACTTGATCTTTATATTCTTTATAGTTCTCCTATGGGTACATTTGAAATCCTCATATACGGTATATGCATGTAGCTATCTTTAATAAACAGTTGTGGGGAAGACTTTTTCCTTTTTTTATGTAATTATCTGCATTATATGTAAAAGGATTATTAACTTGCCGATCCATAATCATTGGAGGCACCTTAAAATTTTTGCTGTAATTGCTTCAGGCAATTCGAAATTGTAATCGAGTAAAAATCCAAGATTTTATTTTGTACACCTCTTTTTGATATAAAATAGGTTACAAACCCTGGAAACAATTTGAAATTACCTCTGTTGAAAGGATATGATCAGATAGGAAGTTTCTGTTCAGCCACAATAATTTTTTTTTTTCATAATTTTTGGTTTTACGCCATAACCGATGCACTATTACAATTGCATTGAGTTTTCATGGCATGATACACGGATAAAGTTTCTGTCAACAAAAATGTAAAAATCCACTTGAGATTTACATCTATAATCCCTTGTAAAACTTAATGTAGGTGCCGACTGCAGGTAAAAATAGCAAAACCGTATTTAAAAATTCTATTTAAAAGCAGGAAATAAATACCTAAAAGCGAAAAGATGTTTCGGTATAACTGTAAACGAGTTATTCCTAGAAAATTTAATAGTACGGCCCATGCCGACAAGGTGCTTGCAATCCGCTTATTACTAGGTTTTACAAGGGATTATAGATGTAAAATCTCAAGTGTTTTTTTGCATTTTCGTTGACAGAAACTATACACCAATGGTGTTTTAATAGGTAGTAGCTGTAGATTTTGAACTATCTGAGGAACCTTTTTTTTAGTAAAGAACATTGTTACAAAATGTTCATAGTTTTGAGCGTTTATAAATTACCTCTGATATACACCATTATTGTAAGAACAGTAGGCAATATACAATGAACACTTACTGCTTTCTTCTTGTTTACCATTTCAAAAAATAAAGAAGTCATAAGTATTATAATCTCTCATTTAATGAGCTTGCATATTGACTGTCTAAATATGTAGTTAAAATTCTGGATTGTGTTCCAGTAAGGGTGTTAAGATGTCTAGGTTTGGAAAATTGTCATTTGACCCAGATCTTCAGATTAAAATACTCTTGTTGACAACCCTCTGAAGCCTGGATGTAATGGGTAAATTCTGTTTGTATAGAGTTATATACAAGTTTTTATGGGTAGATGCAAACCAGTAAAAGTTTTAAACACTCACTTCATAATGAACTTCAAATACAAACTTAAATATACCATTTTGTAAAATCAGGGGTTCATATGACAAAACTATTTATTCATATGAGTTCAAACAAGATCTTCTTTCTTTCACATATGGATAATCTATATTGGTAAGCTAACTGCCTGTCTGCTCTATTAAGCCTCCTCTGACGTTGAGGTCCAGTGTTTCGAGGGTCTGCCTCGCGTTCTTTTTCCCATCGGTTTATTAAGTTTTGCATTCTTTGCTAATCTGTTATCCTCCATTCTATCTATGTGCCTCCCCAATTCCTTACATCCGGGATTTTGCTGATTTCTCGAAGTTCTTCACTCCTGATTCTATCATACAGTCTTTCTATGAATGCTTCATATTGTTTTCATTTCTATCTTTCGCATCTTCTGTGTTGTTTTCGATGTGTCTGGCCTTGTGTCTGCTGCATACTAATTATCAAAAAAAAATTATTAATAAGAAATAATTAAATCGAAGGTGTTCTTTGTCTTACCAAAGGCGAGAATTCACTGGTGGCACTGGTTTCTACTTGAAAATTTGCGCAGTGGATCAGATTAAAAACTTTTGTGAGCCATATTTGGCCTGTGGAAGGCTTTGTGCACTTCTGCCATAGATTATCCTCTGAAAATCTAGAAATAAAGTAAACAAGTATGAGATGATCCTAGTGTGCATGATTTAGCTAGTGGCTTGTTGTTAGTCGACTGTATTGCCCTGCTAAACCCAAAAGTGGTAACTACATTTTTGAGAAAATTGATATGTGCATATTCGTTAGGTGAAACTGCGGCATCTATTACTTGAATTTTATGGTGGTATCTGGCCAAAATATCTTAGCTATCACGACAAATATGGATGGATCAACATACTGTGACCAGTAAAAAGTTAACAAAATACGGGAAAACTTTTTACTGTTTGACTATCGAACTATGTCAGTTACCGCTTTTGGCCTTAATGCGGCAGTATAAGGTCAAGTTTTAATCATCATGTTACGGAAAAATTGAAAAACTGCAAAATAGCATCATTGGATGGGGTATTTTTTTCTCTACAAAAAACATAGTTGCACTTTTAGTCTAAAATAATTAGGGAAGCAAATATTTACAAATTAAAAATTTACCGTTGAAATTCCTATGGTGCGTGAGGCAATGCACCACCCGGTATGTGGGAACTGACTGCTGTACTTCTAGTGTCCATTTAAGGTATTTGAGTTGTATTTTTTCTATATTCTCTTGTTCATCCCATCCCCATATTATACCCCATACCTTACTATTCCTTTGATTATCGCGTCAAACATCATTCTTTTTCTAAAATCCTCTATAAATTTTCTCTTTCCTATGCTCCAAAGCTGTCCCATTGCTTTTGTGGCTTTTCCTAATCTTTCTCGTATGTGTGCTTCTGGTCCGTTATTTGTCTGTAAGGTATAGCCTAAATATTTGCACTGTTTTACTTCCTCTATCTCGTTTTCCTCCCATTTCCATTTTGTTTTTTTTTGCCCTGCCCCTTCTCTTTCCAAACCTCATAATTTTCGATTTTTTGGTTTTTAACCTCATTTTTTTCTCTTTTAAATGTCTTGAATCTTTCCATAGCTTCCTTAAGTTGAATTAGGTCTCCTGCCAGTAACACGATATCATCGGCATATGATAACGTCCATATTTTTTCCTTTCTTAGGGTTACTGCTCCTGCTTTTCATTTTTTCCTCCAGGTCTGAAAAGTATATGAGGAAGAGTACTGGACTCAGTGGGCAACCTTGCCGTAATCCTCCCTCTGTCCAGAACTGCTTCGATTTGTTGTTTTTAACTTTGACTACACTGTAAGTTTCGCTATTTATTTCCTGCTCTTTAGCTATAAGTCTTTGATCTATTCCTTTTTTTTTTTCCATAATTTTATACAACGTTTCAGTGGCGGCTCGTGGGTCAAATGATAGGTGAAGTGCTATTGTGGTCAGGGGCGTCGTTGGCCCTTTTTGCCCCCCCCCCCCCCCAATTGACGTTTGCGTCCCGCCAATTGTAATGCAAGAATAAATACCTAATAATATAAGGTAAATACATTAAAAAGTTTTTAGACTTTTTGGAATTTTTACTTTTTCTTTCAAGTCTTGTAACAGTAAAGGGGAACGCAGTATATATATTTTTCTATCCTTGACCGAATGATTGTAGAGCTGGTAAAACGTTTTTCCGACAAAAACATGGAGATTTTTAAATCAGATTTCAGTCATTCTTAAATGTTTATAATATAAAGCAGCAAGACTTATAGTCTGAATTCCTTGTTTGTCAAAATTATATTCAAAAATTGACGCCTAAACCAAGTGATATATCCTCACTATATTCACATTTAGATTAAACAATGTTTCCTAATCTAACGAATACAGAAAATTGCATTATCAATTCCTGTAGTTGTGAAAGATCTTTTAGTGTACTAAGACGACTAAAAACGTATATTAGAGCAACAACGGGCCAGGATAGGTTATCAAATTTAGGTATAATTAATATTAATTTTCAGTTAGATGAAATTTCTGCGGAAACAATTAAATATCGTTTGGCGCAAATTGGTAATAGACGAAATAAACTTTTACTACGAAAAAATTTAAATTAATAAAGTGAGTTCGAAAAATTTCGTTATCAAAAGGGCGATATTAGATCTTATTCTACTATTACTACTTTTTTGAGCCCACTTTATTATAAATGAATATTGTATCATTCTGAAAAATATAAATCTTATTGAATGAATAAGTAGGTACGATTAATTTCTTTTTCTTCTGCTATTTTTTAAATTAACAAACTAATTATTAGTTTATATAGTTATAAATAGATAGTGTAGTAGATAGTAGATTATTATTATCTCAGGAACAGTAGAAACAGTAATAATTTTTAATAAACATAAGTGTAAGAGTGGAAAAACGTAATGGGGAATTGTTTGTCATTTAATGGGTCATTTGTCAGGCTTAAGTTCGTTTATTAGTTAGTTATGTTAGTCGGTTGTTTAAACTCACCGCTAACCTCTTGTCTTACGTAAGGGCTGTACAGAAAGCGGAGGAACACAAACAGTGCAGTGCGACGTGCGACCCTTTACAGCTCCAGTGGCGGCGCATTCGCCGGCCATCATAAAACAAACATTACAATTACTGTTCTGCAAAGCTTACCACTTTAAAGGTGTACTCACCGGGGGTCCACGGCCCCCTCGTTTCGGTGCGCCCCTAACTGGATACAGGATTGCACCTACTACGACTTCCCTGGGCTTCCATCTACTTCTATTTACGGGCTAGCCCTCGTTCGCATCTTGCGGAGCTCACCACAGAGCCTCCTCCACTTCTTCCTACACCCGGAGTCACACAGCATCGGGTGTAGTTAATGCCAAAGAGTCGATAGGGCCTCATTCACACACACTCGGCAAGATCTTACTTGCTTACGGCAATATCAGCTATTGCTTTACCCTATTGTAAAGTCTGCCTATCACCACACTGGGCATTCTGGCGGCTACTGCCAATTACAACCAGGAGCAGCACCTCTTTGTAAATGATCTTTCCTGTAAGCTAATCCTTTGGTTAGACATGCACAACATGCAACACAAGCAACAAGCACTAAGACAGAGGTAACACTTTGTTATCACACTTTAATTATTGTCACGCCACTGCTAACGTATTCACGTATTCAACTGTCCGTTGTGCCGTCACCGCCGATACTCTACTTAAAAACAACCCCTCTTGGCTATCGGCGCTCACACGCCACCCCCTCTTATATACTTAAGTCTGCATATTTGCTTGCGTTTAGGTCAACCTTTGGGATAATTTATGGCTTTCGTCTGGGAATTAGTAAACTAGGGCATTTCTGAATTTCAGTTTTTATTAAGAGCTAACATAATATGAATGTAATTACTAAAATGCACATTGAAGAACTCAGTGTCTAACATAAGTTAGTCTAGTTTTTCGTAATATACCTATGTTTTAGTATAAATATTTGTGCAATAAAATTTGATATTATTTTTCTGTACGTCTCTTTTATCTATCAAATTTCATTAAAAAATACTTTTTATTTGGACTTACCTAATTTTTTTACACCAAGTCAATCCTTCTGTCTTTTAGGGTAGCAAATTTGTTGGTAATATCTTCGTAAAATGGTTGGTTTTTAATTAACCCCAGTAAGAGTTCTTTTTGAATTGAAATATTCGCCAAAGACGAGAGTCTATCGTGAGATATTGTATTCCTTAGGTATATAATTTCTATAGGACTTCTTGATAAAAATGCTGCTAAAAGTTTCACTACCCTTTAAGTCCTTTTTTGCAAAAATGGTTAAAGCCTCTGTTTCATGTTTAAAAACACACACTTATTGCAAAACAAACACATAAACAACAAACAGTACAAACACCAAAACAAGACATTAGTTTCAATTATTTGAAATCAGTGATAACCGACTATTCGATAATTACGAACTTCAGATATTTAATAAAATCACAGATATTTTAATACCTCCTTTGTACGACACATTTGCTTCAAGACTATATCTGGCATTTAACTCTAACTAATAATACTAATAAATAAAAATAAGTAGGTTAGCGTCTCTCTCTTTATTGCCCAGACGTGATGTTTGTATAAACAAGTAAAAGAAAAGGTTCACATATCGATTCATTTTTGTCTAGCAATGAATTTATAAAATAAACCAACAACGATTACGTAAGATTGCTGCGCGATATACCAAACATACAACCATACGGTATCCACAGCGACAGGCGACTGATGAAAAGATCATTCACTCTTCACTTGTGGAAAACCTACGTACCGCTTCATGCGCGTGACGTCAGTGTTACCATGGCAACCCAGTGAATAGTACAGAGTTCCAAGCATATTTACGTTTAGCTCTGCAATTTGATACTGTGTTGCGAAATACATACCTATATCTATAAGAAATGTTTTGCGTATTGAACGGGGATAAAATTCATTTATAATTTAAACTATTTAGGAATTTAGATAAATGGTAAGAATAATCATTTTTATATACAAAAAAAAAACTAATTCGAGTGAAATATTAGGTGAAGAGGCACTTCACCTACTTCACCTGGCCACTGCAACGTTTGCCGGTTTACCAAGTCAAACGCGCTTTTCAAGTCTGCAAAGAATGCATATACCGTTCCATTTTTTCTTTTATTTTGTTTTCTATCAGATAGTTTAAAATGTATAGATTATCTATTGTGCTTCTTCCTTTCCGAAATCCTATCTGTGTGTCTGATAAAACTCCCTTTTCCTCTACTTCTTTTCGTATTCTCTGTTCTAGGATTTTTGCATACATTGTAACGAAGTGCCTTTTTGGTTATTTGCTTATGTTGGTAGAGTCTTATAGCACTTTCATTATGAGTGTTAAAACTTTGCTTATGCAAGAGGTATTCATTAAAAATACACGATCAAACTAACAACAAATATATTGGTATTAATTTAGATACAAACATTATTAAAACTGGTCTACAAATATGAAATCCAAAACACTTAAACAAGTTCTAAGTCTGATGGACTTAATACAAGATACAAAATCTTAACATTACTATCTACTTACATGAATAACACATCTTGGTAACAATGTAAAGAATGTTTAACCCCAACCCTTGGCTGAGGGCCAGGGGTTCGAGTAAGGGCCTCTCGTCTGATCTTAACTAGACATCGTAGTGAGGCTCTTGAGAAGAGACTGATTTTACTATGGAAATGCTCACGAATTTATACTGTCAAGATGTGTTCTTTCTCTCTTACAACTAAACATCTGCTTATGTTAGAACAAGGGCTCTATTCATTCTTACATTGTATGAATATAGGTCACGACCTACAACCCACACAAAGTTAATATCAACAAATGCAACATTGTAACACAATGGTATGATTGTGCAATACAACCAGCTGCATCGCCTGACTCATATTTATACAAGTACATCTTTATTAGTAAACAGAATTAACGATCCTTACTCTGTATTAAGATTATGAAACTTGAAACTTGTTATATCAAATACAACCAAACGGTAACTTATTGAATACATTTCTGATGGAAATATTTTAAGTTATTTATCAATTAATCCACCATATTACAATATCTTGTATGATGTGTTCAATAATGTGACCCCTCTATAGTTTCCCACCTGGTTTTTGTTCTCTCTCTTATATATAGGTGTTATTGTTCCTTTTCTCCACCTTTGAGGGTATCCTTCTCCTTGCCATACTTTGTTTATAATGTACCATATTCTCTCCACTACATTCATTAGTGCGTTTATCCATGCCTCATTGCTTATTTCATCCTCCCCAGGTGCTTTCCTCTTTTTTAACTTGGTTATTTGTTCAATCACTTCTTCTTTTGTTATCAGTTCTATGTTGCCCAGGTCTCCCTTTTCTTCTCTTACTATTCTTTCTTCTTTCCCTCTTAAAGTTTCCATGAAGTGCTCTTTCCATGTTTCCATATCTATTTTATTACTTATTTGTGGTTTCTTTCCTCTTTCTCTATTTATATATTTCCATAAGTCCGTCTCATTCTGTATTTGTTGTATTTCCATTTCGTATTCTTCTTCTTTCTTCTTTTTCTTCCCCTTACATAGTTCTTTATATGTTTTCAGAGCTTTTTTATATTCTTATTTTGTGCTCTTTCCTAGACTCCATTTTCTTAGCTCGTGTCTTGTTTCTCGCTTTTTGCTCTTGCACTCTTTGTCCCACCACGTGTTTTTTCCTGTTTTCCATTCATATACAACCTTCTTTTCTCTATAGGTGTTCTTCTTTATTGCTTTTATTAATTCTTCTATTGCTTAATTAATATCTTCTTTTTTAAATGTTATCTTTTCAATTTTTTTTTTGTTTGTATTATTTAATATAACAACATTAAGTAAATAAAAGTGCTGTTACATTATCCCTCGTCAGCGAAAGCCGCTGGTAACGGGACAAAAGAATACATACTGCGTACTAGTCCTCAACTGTACAGGGTGGCCCATTTTCGATGTTTTTAAATGGGAAGTACCCTTAATATCGGAGATAGACAAAAACTGATGTCGGGGTCCAGGGCTCTTTTTTGATGCAGGTTCAAGTACCGAAAACAAAATTCCACTATCTTTTGTTATTTTTTAGTTATAGCCCAAAATTCCAAATTTAGCCATATCGAAAACTTCAAATAACTCCCTTGGTTTTGAAGATATCCAAAAACGGTAAAAACATTCTACAGGCATTTTTTCAAGTAGAATACGATAGTCAATTCAGATATCTCCTAATTTTCATGTTTTAAGAATTATGACATAAAGCTGGTATTTTTTAAATATAAGTCGTAGTTGACCATGATACCATTAAATTGCATATTTTTTCTGCTTTCCGAAAATATATAGTTTATAGGGGTTAAATGCAGTAACAATACCATTTTTACACAAAATCAGATTATATGATGTTGTTAGCAATTAGTAGGCCATGGTTCATGATAGCAATAAACAAAAGCTAATAGAGCGGGTGCATGTGACGTCACCAGGCACACAATAACGCGCCCGACTGAAAATGAACGACAGTTTTTAAAGTTAACAAAATTAAACAATTAACTTAATATTTTGTAAAAAATCTCGCGTTATCATTAATAGCTTTTAATTATCTTGACATATGGAGATTTTACAAGTTTCTACGTATAACCTGGCAAAATTTTTAGTTCCTTGTTTTCTAGAGCTTTTCTCTAACTGCTTTCTCTGGGAAATATCACATTCCCCAATCCTATTTTTAATCCACGATAAAATTTTCAATTACGTTCGTATCAAATGACCGCGGGGGAAATTTTAAGTAACTGAGAATTTCGTAATTATGTAGGCTAAACCATCCCTCATCTGGTTAAACACATCTTTATTCGGTTTGATATTGTAATATAATATGTAATATTTCCTTTTTGGTAAAATTAGTATAGCGGTGCATACAAATCTACCCTTTGTTTATCCTACAAGTGATCAGCTGATAGCCTAATAACGTCACATGCAACCGCTCTATTACTTTTTGTTTTGGTGTCATGAACCATGGCCTACTAATTGCTAGCAACATCATATAATCTGATTTTGTTTAAAAATGGTATTGTTACTGCATTTAACCCCAATAAACTATATATTTTCGGAAAGCAGAAAAAATATGCAATTTAATGGTATCATGGCCAACTACGACTTATATTTAAAAAATACCAACTTTATGTCGTAATTCTTAAAACATGAAAATTAGAAGATATCTCTCTTGACTATCGTATTCTACTTGAAAAAGTGCCTGTAGAATGTTTTTACCGTTTTTGGATATCTTCAAAACGAAGAGAGTTATTTGAAGTTTTCAATATGGGCAAATTTTGAATTTTAGGCTATAACTAAAAAATAACAAAAGATAGCGGAATTTTGTTTTCGGTACTTGAACCTGCATCAAAAAAGAGCCCTGGACCCCGACATCAGTTTTTGTCTATCTTCGATATTAAGGGTACTTCCCATTTAAAAACATCGAAAATGGGCCACCCTGTACACTCTAATCATAGTCATTTACAATATCACTTAAAATCAAGTTTACATTTGCATTTTGTATGTTTATGTTGCTTCTTCATTCCATACCTCTTTTTCCTCTTGTTGTTTTTCTGTTTTGTAGTTTATTTTTACACACAATGGCTGGTGATCCGATTCTATTCTTTCTACCACTTCTAATCATTCTACTCTGTCCCGTGCTGTTTCATTTACTATAATGTAATCTATAACTGTCCGTCCTCTTTCTCCTATATATGTATACTCTCCTTCCTCATCTCCTGTACATCCATCTAAAACGCTCCATCCATTTTCTTCTATCTCTTGTATTAATTTTCTTCCTTCTTTATTTTGTATCACGTCCTTGGACCTTCTCCTGCCTTCCTCTCCTTCTCCCCTTGATCCCCATGTCCCTATTCTTACATTGAAGTGGAAGTCCCCTCCTATAACTATGTGGTCGTCTCTTTGCTTTCCACTAATTCTTTTAAATTTTGTATTACGTTCTCTATTCCTTTATTGTTATAAACTGTTATTATTCTCCATCTTTCCTCTTGAATTCTTATTTTCCTCTCATATAATCCTTCTTTTTCTTTTATAGTAAATCCATAAAATCTAGAAGAATTTAAAGGGTGTTAAAATGAAAACTCATTAATAAAGTTTGACTTATAATGTAATATCACCTATAATTTTATTGTCGACGAAGGGAATGCCTGAGTCAACATGTATAGTCTTATTGCTGACATACCATTGGGGGGATTGAACATTATTCTTAATATTTTTGATTGTAACCTTTGGATGATCTTGGTGTTAGAAGGTTTAGCACAGCCGCAAAGCTGTACCCCGTAAGTCCAAATGGGCTTGATTATAGATTTATTTTAGCGTGAGTTTGGATTTTTGTCGTATTAGCCAATTCATTTGTTATATCTTCAGGTTGATTTGAGTTTTTTGTTCGTAATGTGAGCTTTCCTTGTAAGTCTGCGATCAAGTGTTAAACCTAGGTATTTTATTTCTTCTTTCGCAGAAAGACGAATGCCGTTTATTGTTACTCCCGGACATTCAATTCTTTGAGCTGTAAATGTGACATGTGCAGATTTCTGTTAGTTGACGGTGATTGATGAGCCAGCTTTCAAGGAGCTTGAGGTGGTACTGGGAGTTTTCATTACTAGCAATTAATGCGGTATCGTCCCCAAAGGTGGCAATTTTGGTATTGGCTGTTGTTGGGATGTCAGCAGTAAAAATTAGTTGAGGAATGGCCCCAGCACACTACCTTGGGGAACTCTGGATTTGATAGGTGGATGTTTCCAATTTGTATTTAGTTTGAAAGTAGCGGTCAGTCAGGTAGGACTTTAATAGGAGGCAGTAAAGTGTGGGAAGGGTAAGCTTCAATTTAAATAGTAATCCATTATGCCATACAGGATCGAAGGTTTGTAGACAGTGCACAATTTCTTCTCTTCAAAACTTTTGAGTATTTCGTTTATTATTCTATGGCTTTGTTGGGTTGTTGAGTGAGTTGCTCAAAAGCCACACTGATGAGATGGTACTACTTCATCCAGGTCAATTGACTTTGTAAGTCTTTTCAGCAAAAGTTTCTCGAATATTTTAGACATAGTTGGCAGCAAGCTGATAGGCCGGTAGAATGTTACATCGTGTGATGGCTTTCCAGGTTTGTGAAACAATTATTTGTGCGAATTTACAAGTTACTGGATAACAAGTTAACCTAAGAATGCTATTGTAGATGGTGGTCAATAAATAAAACAAACCACTTACTTGTTGTTAATGTTTAGTTTAATCCATAGTGGTGGTTTTGAAATTACTTTTCGTCTCAAAATAGGGAAGATGTTTTCGGTCTAGCAGCTTTGACCGGATGAAGCCGTCCCTTTCCTTGAAACCACAGACATGTTTTGAAGCCTCCGTGACCTCTTTCACAATCCTCTCAACAGCTTGTGTGTGTGAAGGAATTTTGAACTCCTTCCTTTCACTAACGCCAGTTTCTACAATTAGTTCTAGCTCTTGATTGCTGATCTCGGTAACGAGAGGTGGCTCTGTCACAGTTGTCGATTGCCAATCAATCAAATCTATGTAATCTTCAGCATCAAAATTGACTTGGGGTGGTTTAAAAACCCTCAATCCTTTGTTTTCACTTTGACGAGCATTTTGGATCCTCTTACATGCAAGTACTCTAATGTGTTTGCGTTGGTCAAACAACATTCCTAAAAGAATATGCTCTGGATGAGCCATGAATGCGTTTCTTTGCAGTGTTGAATGGACAATACGCTTAAGCTCAGCATCCAAGTACTTGCTGCACTGTACCACTTTAAAAAAATGTTTGGATGCATGGATGATTGTAGGCTTACATTTAATAGTGAACCAAGAGGGAACGTAAACTTTTATTGTAAATTCAGCTAATTTATTTAGCTGTGGACTCGGATCGTCTGATGCGATGTATAAACGCATGATTCTGTTTGCCATCGTAAGCCATCTTGCGTGCGAGATGTTGCCTGGGTTTCTTCTAGCCAACTCTTGCGTACACACACCTGTAGTTACAGCTTGAGATATGTCATACAGGTATTTTTGGTCAGTACTTAACTCTTTTACATCAACAGAGGGTAATACACTTTCTATTTTTTTAAAACTGACAACTGATAGGTCCTGGCAATCTACTAAACTTTTTCCAATGGGTCCACTGAAAGAACGAGGTCCAGTAGTTGGGCCGTCAAGTGCACCCATCACTTTTCTAAGTGGTAATTCGTTCATATGTAATAAACAAACAACTGCTTGTAGTGGGCGTTGTAAGGACTTTTCAAATAGTTTAATGACTCCGTTTGATGTTCCTGTATTAGTTGCGGTGCCATCACAACCAATAGCTTTAATGGTTTTCCCATCAACAGTGCTTTCTTCTACAGAGAATTTCACTTAAGATGCAACATACATTAATTTTATTTCCTTAGTTACCATAAGTAATTGTTAGGGCTGTGTTGATTTTACATGTAATAAAATTGTTTCACATAAAATGCAACATCAGTTGTCAAATTTGTCAAAGTTAGGCCCGGTTTTTCAATCGATGGTTAACTCTAACTAAAAGTTTATAACTATAGAAATAATTGTTGCAATAATGGTAACCGTGACTTTTAACCTTTAGTTAGAGTTAACCATCGATTGAAAAACCGGGCCTTAGTTGTCAAAGGTTGAAAACATGTACACATACGAAGAGAGAATTCGAATTGTTACTTGGTATTTTTCAAATCAAAGCTTACGGTCAGTAGGCAATTTATTTGCGGAAACGTATCCAAACAAACCTACACCAAATCCATCCACAATTTCCAGAATTGTAAGCAAATTTAAAGCAAATGGTTGTGTTAAAACTGAGCATCAAAGAAGAAACCGTGTAAAATCTGCTCGTACACCTGAACGGACAAATCAGCTAGAAAACCTAGTACAGCAAAATCACCAAACATCCACGAAAACGCTTTCAGTGCAATTAGGTATCAATAGGAGTAGCACTTTTAGGCTTTTAAAAGAGGAAAAATATCATTGTTATCATTTCCAAAATCATCAAGAGCTTAGAATCGGCGACAATGAAAAAAGAATTACGTTCTGTGAAATTCTTTTTGAGAAAATCAACAATGATGAGAACTTCCTCAACCACATTTTATTTACAGATGAGGCCACATTTATTTTGTCAGGAGAAGTCAATTCTCAAAATGTGAGATACTGGAGCAGGAACAATCTCCACCTCTTCCACGAAAGTCACACCCAGTACCCCCAGAAAGTGAATGTGTGGACTGGATTGATAAGTGGTCATGTGATAGGTCCATTTTTTATTAATGGTAACCTAAACAGCGAACTATACTTAGAGTTACTGCAAAATCGAGTAATTCCAGCTCTACAGGATTTAAATTTGGATTTAAATACTATATTGTTCCAACATGATGGGGCAGCCGCTCACTATAGTCGACAAGTTAGGGAGTACTTAAATAATATCTTTCCTCACAGGTGGATTGGTCGTGGAGCAGAAATACAGTGGCCTCCGCGTTCCCCAGATTTGTCCCCCAATGATTTTTCTTATTGGGGTTATATGAAATCAAAAGTATTTAGTAGTGAACTAGAAAATATTGACCAACTTAAAAGAAAAATAATGGAAGTTTCTCAAACGTTCACTCCACAGATGGTTAATTCTGTTTTAAATAATTTTTATAACCGATAGGTTACTGTTTGGCCGTTAATGGTGGTAT
Source organism: Melanotus villosus (assembly GCA_963082815.1). Taxonomy (NCBI): domain Eukaryota; kingdom Metazoa; phylum Arthropoda; class Insecta; order Coleoptera; family Elateridae; genus Melanotus; species Melanotus villosus. The sequence continues at coordinate 108,794,566 of OY720418.1, read as the reverse complement.
TTTTGAGAATTTGTTGTAATTTTTAAATAAAAAGATTGTTTGTGATGTATGTTCTTATTCAATGTATGTTGCATTTTAAGTGAAACAATTTTCCCTATGCATTAATAATTCATTGTTATTAAGGATCCTAGGCAACCTAAAATGTTGCCCGTTATGTGAACTTCACTTAAAATTTGGTATCCTTGGTAATGATCTTTCGTATGTTGCGCGTTAATTGAAATTCCCTGTATATATTTTAGTATTGAAGTTAAAATTTCTTTTCCAGTGCCATTTACAGGAGATACATGCCCGAAATACTGAGAGTCTGGTTCCTCAACTAAAGATATATGTTCTTCTTCAACAGTTTTTCGTACAGATTTACCAGCTACAACTTCTTTGGTTATTGTAGAATCTTTTCTTCCATCAAAGTAAAGAGCCATTAGTTCTGACGTACGTGACGAGCTTGTGGCTTGGCGAGATTTTATTCTTTCACGGAACATCTTGGATTTATCTACAACTGCTGCCTGGTTCTCACAAGTTACAACATTAAGATCTTTCAAAAGAGCACTAGCTAATTGAGCCCCAGTTCGGCTAGAAATACCTGTGCGATCGCATGCTCTGGAAAACAAATAGAGGTTCTGTGGTAGCTCTTGCTTTACTAAAACAGAAGGAACTTTTTTCTTCGCTGTTTTAAGCATGCTTTTGTCATAATCACTTTCTTCACTTGATTTTTGAAACGTTGTGTCACTTTCCAAATCAGATTCATTTACAGTAGGATGATTTTCACTTGTTAACTCTACAATCTCTACATTTTCAGTTTGTTGAGGGCTTACATTTATTACTGGTCGCAAAGTTTTTAATCTCCGTTCAATTTTCTTTTCGCGATTTTTTGTTTCTTTTTTATCACAACCTCCAATTATCATAAGTCTAAGACTACGTTGATCATTTAAAAACTCACGCTCTATTGGCGGAACCTTCTTGGCAGCTGGGCAAAAGCAGTTGTTAAGATCACATTTACAAGAACAAGTATCGAACAGACTATTTACAATATTGGATTTGAACTTATTTACAGACCCTTTGTAGGTTTTTGAATGTTTTCTGATAGCCCCTGAAGATATTTTTATTTTTTCACCTTGCTCGTGGAGTCTCAAAATCATATATAGAATGTTGTTCGTAGTACAAACAGGAATAGAAGCCTTCTTCCATAACTCTTGAAGCTTTAAAGCCACTCGCATAGCTATTGCCTTTTTTGCTGGCTGATGACACCCCTCTGATTTCAACTGCTTTCGAACCCACTCAAAATACTTCAAAACATCTAATTTTGTTGGCAGTACACTAAAATCACTTATATCTTTGGGTTGACCGATAATCGGCACTTCCGTTAATTTTCGCGTTAAGTGAGCTTTTTTACTCATGATCGTAAACACAAATGCCACGCTGAATTCACTAAAGAACACTAATTATAATTACTAACTTTTAAAAGGAGAATTAATAAGCACATAAAGCAGTGGTAACACATATGAAGCACTTATGACAGCTACTGCGAGCCAAATGACAAATGGAACAGCTCACGCCACTTGCGTGGTACGACCTGCGCTGCGACTAAGTACCGCCTACTTATGCTTTTTTCTAAGTTTTATTTCAGATCATATTAAAGATATTTGAGACTCGCAAGAAACAATTGTTATATTCTGTTAAATTTGTCGTTCCCAGCGCCAGATACTAATTGACATGGACTACGAGAATAAGCTAAATTAGTTAAAATTACTCAACTTTAGGCCAACTGCGGGAGACCTAAATGTTGGCTTAGAGCAATACTTTTTTTATATTTTTATTTCACATCCTATTGTTAAAATTTTTCAACTTGGAAAAACAAATCACTTCCTCCTTCATTATAAAAAAAATATGGAAAAATTTAATTTTTTGAAGAAAATTCTAAACTTTAGGCGGCTTGCGGGAGACCTAAATTTTTTTCAATTGGGCCAAATTTTTTTGGGATATATGTGGGTCAATAGAGACAACTTTTTATCAACTTGAAATTTTGAATTTCCAAAAAAAGTTTTTTTCGATACACCTTAGTGGTCAATAATTCTACAGTTTTTCTTGGTAACTCTTTGAGAATTAGCGGAGTGATTAGGTCGAAACCATGAGCTTTATGCAGAGAAGAAAGGCACTTCTGGCAATATACTATGTAATTGGAAATACATATATACCATTAACATTTTTAATAACATATTTGAAAATTTAAAAAGAAGAATGCAGTTATGGCTTGCTAATCAAGGATATTATTATAGTTTTTTATATTTAATAAAGGTTATGCTTTGTTTAAAATTTGTTTTATAAATTAATTTAAAAAATCTCATGACGTATTCTAGTCGGTTTTTATTTGATCTTGATATTATTCACGATTGCACTTAACATACTAAAATATTTTATTATATTCCAGTCTGACATATCAGCCGAAGAACGAGAAGTATCACAGTTAGAACTAGAAACCTGGTGTAACGAAAATGGAATTGCAAACTGTATCGAAACTTCAGCAAAGAATGCAAGTAATGTGCAAGAAGCATTTAAAATGGCAGTGCAACACTGGTTAAGAGCTGAAAGCAGAGCTGATAAGAACGAATGTGCATACAGTGATACAGTAGATTTAAATAAAAAGCAGTCTGACAATAGAAGTTCGTGCTGTGCAGGTGCTACTGATGAATGAAATTGCTTTTTTTCAAATTTAATGTTAATCTCGTAAATATCAAACAGAACAGTTTGTGGTTTTATGGTGGCACAGTTCTAATGTTATTTATTTAAATAATACTTATTCTTTGAATGGCACAAACTGACTCATACTTTCCTATTAATATTAAATTTTATATCTATTCCAAAGAATATGTATTGTTTTAATTTTGTTATTTATTGTACTTTTATTTTTATCACTAAGATCTGTCTAATCATATTTAATGACTATGTTTATATTTCTTTTATTTTCACGATTTACCTCTATTGAGAGAAATTGAGAAACAAATTATTTTTTGTAAGTCCATTACGTACCTACTTATTTATGTGAAGAAAATCAAAATAAAAATTATTTTCTGCTTGTAGGTATTAAAACTGCAGTATTTAATAATATTAATACCAAAAATATCATGTATAATTAATAACTTTAATGGATCCTTTACAATGAAGAATGGATCTTTATACCAAAAATATCTCCTATCAAGTATGATAATAAAACATTTTTGGTGTGTAATAAATATCATTAATTATTTAATGGTGCGGGTACAGTTCTCATCTTATATATGTATATACCAAATTGTTTATTATTAAAGGAACTGTTTTAGCTGTTACACAATATGTAACATATTTTCACAAATTTGAAAAGATATTTTAGTAAGAGTGCTTGAAGTATATTATAACTTATTTACTTTACGATCAAAGTAATTCATTTTTGACAGTCATTCCAGTAATTAAAGTGCCGAAGTGCACTATAATTGAAAGATTTTCATAATAAATAAGACGTAATTTTTGTAACACCAAAAAAAAATTTTCCGTGCTCAACTTGCAAATAACTTAGCTGTTTAAGTGGTCATTTGTTGAAGTTTCAGGTTTCATACACCAAATTGAAGTATCAAGGCCTTTGCGTAGCGAATAGCTTCACTTTAAAAAGCTTCTATGTCTGATTTAACTTTCACCTATGAACATCATTTTGTATCCTATTCTAAAGCCTTGATAAGTCTGATTTAATTTTGAGTTATCTATTGCCAACTTTTTAAAACACGACGTATGCCAGATCATGGCCAGCTTCATTTGTCCCTGCGGAAGCGTTTACATCACTCTTCAAATTCACGTAAAACTGGATTTTGAGCAAGTAGGCTATGGGCAATCCCTATGGCGCCATCTATTAGATACTTTTATAAATTGATAGTTGTTTTCGAGTTTTGATTATTATGTTAAAAATGGGGAAAAGATGTTTAATTTTACGAATTTGTCTCTGTACTTTAATAAATAGCAAAATGCATAAAAATAAACCAATGGTTTGGCTTAGATAGTAATTATACATCCAAATGGAGGGCCTGTCAAAAATTGTATAAAATTGACATATTCAAGAGAAGCACAGATTCAATACGAGTTGGCCATAGTCCGATTAACCCACAGTTTTTACTTTTATTTATTATTATTATTTTATTTAAATAAAAATATACGAGGCTTGATCAATCTTGTTTCCTATAAAATTAGCTCTGACAGACATATAAGCTTTTAAATTTTAAAGTAAAACAACGTTTTGTATTTGTATATACAATTCTGTAGCTGATATAAGTCTTTATTATGTTACATTTATGCTTACTATGTTTCAAGTAGAAAAAGAAAATAGTCAAACCGGATCAATAATAATATAATAATAAAAATATGCTATTTGTCAAGACTAATATTGTATAATTACTGGAAGTCTTAATTTCAATGTACTAATTAGATAAATATGCACTTGTAATGTATTAAGTATTAAGATATCAAATTGTATTAGTGCTATTACAAATGTTACAAAAGAAAAAACAAAAGTAACGCACATAAGTTTTTTCTACTTGATACAGTTCTATTTATGAAATGATTAGGAGTTGATTTGCATGAGCAAATTACTAGCTTTTGTACTGCAATGTTCGTTTTATATTAATAAACTAATAAAAATGTTATCTTTTTTAATAGCAAATACATTTATTTCAACAAGTTTATTTCGAAGTATTGCAAATTTAACAATATAGGGGTCGTTATGGCTATAGTAGCCACCCATCACTTTGATCTACATAGATCTTTTGTGAACTACCCTACAATTCTATGTATGTTGTTTCCCATATTTTAAGACTTTTCATATAATCTAGTATTTTCTTGGGGGCCATTTTTCCTATTTCTTCAGGCGTGAGTGTCACCTTTCCAAGGTTGATACATCGCATTCACATAGTATGTGTTCTGAAGTTTCATTAGCAGATCCACATAATCTGCATGTTTGACTGTCAGTTTTACCCATCTTTTTGAGATGGTATCTCAGTGAGCAATGACCGGTTAGGAGACTAGTCATTAGTCTTATTAAACTTTCTCGCCTGGTTTTGTCCCGGTATGATTCTTTTTGCTCCTTTTTCCATCTTCGGACCTCTTCCGTTATGTGGCTTTTGGTAATTCTACAAAAAGACTCTGGTCTGATAAATGGTGCCTGTGCAGTGCGCACCTTTTCTTGCAAGGGCATCGGCAATTTCATTTCCTACTATTCTCTCGTGCTTCAGCACCCACATTAAAGTTAATGTGTTATTTTTAGCCAGTTTAGGGATTGTCTACAGTCCCAAGTTATCTTTGATTTAAAATTATCAGATTGAAGGGCTTTTAGAGTTGCCTGACTATCTGCTAAGATAAAAATGTTTGATCCATGTAGACCTTTTTGAAGGCACTCTTGGGCGCAAAGATCTATAGCATATACTTCTGCTTGAAAAATAGTTGGAGTATTACGTATTACCTACCTAAGGATTCTGATATCTTACACCTAGGCCCTAGAATGCCTATACCTACTCCTTCATTCATCTTAGAGCAGCGTTTCTCAACGTTTTAGTATTTGGGAACCCACTTTTCTGAATTCATTTTAACCACGCCCCCCTTCCAGCCGTTTTATTGGAGTACTAATAAAATGTCAGTATCTATCTAATAAATCTATTTTGCTCTGTCGCTGCTACGGCGCTACAAGATTCCACCATGAATTGCAAAATTTCCATGTCTGCCAAACTTTTCCTTTCGTGGATAAAATTTATCTTTATTCACTTATACTTATACCATAAATAGCCATTATGTAATTTTTGCTTCATTCTTCTCGCGTCTTCGCGCCCCCTCTTCCGTTATTTCGCGCCCCCACAGGTTGACAACTGCTGTCTTAGAGCCATCTGTATACTATATACAGGGTTTGTCAAAAAGTACGGATCATATGGGACTTTTTTTTATTAAAGTATTTATTTAAAAAATCAATACGGCGTTGGTTTGTACTTGTCTAAGGACTAAAAAAAGTGCACACAGATTTGATCAAATGACATTCTGTACCTGTCAAATTTAACACTTTTTAAAAAAGAGTGGCCCCATTTATGATTTTTTTGAAAGATTTTATTTGGAAAAGTTGTTCAGAATGGCATTTTACGTCGGTTTGCAAATTTTCAGCTAAAAATTCGGACCTATTCTTTTTTACTCATTTATTTGATTTTTCCAAGTAGGTAGTTATTGGTTATAAGTTATAAGTCTATAAGTATACAGTATACATGTATACCTACACTACAAAATTTTCGCGGATTTTTTTTCATTTAAATCTGATCAAACTCGCTTGTTCTTATAATTTTAATGTTTTTAGTAAATATATCGAAAATGATGACTCAATTTTCAAACAGTATTTTTTCAAGAGAGTCCAGGTGGGCAATTATTTATCGAAATAAGTTGATTTCACACGTTTCATCAGATTTCAATGAAAAAAAATGAGAATTTTGTAGTACTACTTGGAAAATTCAAAAAAATGAGTACAAAATAATAAGTCCGAATTTTTAGCTGAAAATTTGCATACCGACGTAAAATGCCATTCTGAACAACTTTTCCAAATGAAATCATTCGAAAAAATCATAAATAGGGCCACTTCTGAAGATTTTTTTCAAAAAGTGTCAAATTTGACAGGTACACAATGTCATTTGACCAAATCTGTGTGCACCTTTTTTAGTCCTTAGACAAGCACAAACCAACGCCGTATTGATTTTTTAAATATATACTTTAATAAAAAAAAGTCCCATATGATCCGGACTTTTTGACAAAAAACACTAAATAATTCTGACGAAAAAAATAGTACACCACTGCTTTTTTTCAAAATAGATATTTGTTTCTTAATCGGCAACCAATCCTAAAAATAAACGACCTCTTGAGTTTTTCGGGTAGGACAAACCGTTTTCGAGTAATAATCGAAAAAAACTCAAGAAGCCTGTCACGCACGTCACTACTGGAATTGTCAAAACTAGTTGGATCGAAAAAGAGTCTCTTCATGCCAGTATAGTGCATACCAAAGCTCAATTTAATATCTTTATCGTATCATTGATTATTAAGTCAACTTTATATTACACTTTTATTAGTAATTATACATAACATAATAGCATAGCAACTCCAACTTCATAATTCGTTAGTTACATACTATTTGTGTACTGTTGCCAATGATACGATAAAGCTTGAAATATAACTCGAATATTATGCGATTTAAACCGACTCGGACGTTGCGTGGTTGACTCGGCTAGCGCCTCGTCACCTAGCAACGTCCTCGTCTATTATAAATCGCATAATATTCTTGTTATATTAATAGCTATAAATCGTTTTCGAGATTTAAAAAAAAAATTTATTTTTTGGACACCCTGTATCTCGAAAAGGAAGTACTTTCGGACCCTTATTTATAGGAACTTTTTTCCTTATTTTTAGTCGTAGAAGCCGTCTGTGTACAGGGTGGTCCAAATTGGACACTTTTGATAGGAAACACCAATTTCTAGAGGAGCTAGAAAAAAACTAACCTACATGTTACGAGCTCGATTTTTGTGAGAAACTGAATGCCGAAAACCGCACATCGATATCTTGAACTGTTTAGAAGATATAGGGTGGTTTTCAATTTTGTGCATTTTTGACCCACCTCCGTAACTTATTTATTTATGAATATTTTTTGTTTCTGTAAAAACATTCTTAATGCACCTTTTTTAAGGGAATCCAATAGTGTCTCAAGTTTTTTTGTAAAAAGAATGGTTTTGAAGCTATGACATAAACTTCTACTTTTTCTTATGGACCACCCTGTATATTTTTGCATTTTCTTTTTCTAAATATATAAAATACTTGCTACTTTCCTTTTTAAACATTTATTTCATTGCCGTTTCTAAAATACTATAGATGAATTTTGTAAATCTGGAGTGTCACATGCTTGAAAAATAAAACGAAATAAATTTACAGCTGTTATAAAATAATTATTGCCTATTTTTTAGTAATTTATTGATTTAATTAAACAACACAAAATAACAAAAGCAAACAATATAACATTAAAACTACATTATAAATAGTTTTTTCTATCTCCCCTAGAAAATGGTGTTTCCTATCAAAAGTGTCCAATTTGGACCACCCTGTACACTCAGCCCACCATTTTTGTTACACCCTGTACATTCTCATTTTTAACTATTTTTTTTTTAATAGTAGAGGAGAAGGTGTAAATATGGAATATGCATGCAATATGGAATAGCGACCATTGTCAAAAACAAAGTGTTTATATCTAGCGACAAGCAGCTGAACTTACCGTCCTACGTCATCTAGACGTTGGTAGAACGCTACAAGCTACAACCCATTCGACAAAGTTTTTAGTCTGTCACACATGATATTATAAATCCCATGCCTCTAAAGTTTTAGCAGGTATGTAATTATTAATAGATATTTTTTTTTGTGCGTTGTTTTATTGAATGCGTTGCAAGTATGTCGTTATATATGAATTACACTTTTGGAGGCGATAACCACTTTTCTGTAATTTAATTTGTGTAACGAGGTATAACTTAAAATGTTGGCCACGTGCGTTGTTGGAAATATGGAATACTAGTAGGCAATGACGATTTGGACCTAGCAGATGATTCAGACGACAATTTTGATGATACACCAAGACGCTCCAAACCTGACGACAATGATGCAGAATGCATTTTTTGTGGCCAAAAATTTTCAACAAGCCAAAGAGGTGGGGTATGGGTCCAGTGCCTCCTGTGCTCCATGTGGGCACATAATGAGTGCGCAGGTGCGGAGCAAGACGAATATGTCTGTGACTGGTGCCCGTAGTCTATTCTGAAGTATTGTATTTTTAGTTTTTATTAATAAAAAATTCAGTTAATAAATTTATTTATTTATTTGTAAAGGTATTTCATATTTACATCCTATATTTTCAAGAGGTGATTTTGACATTTTTTCTAAGGGTTTTTTTTTCAAAAAGCATGAGGGTTACATAAATTTGATTAAAGACTTTTATCCTAACTATATTAGGTAGAGCCTCGCCAAATTTAGGTTTGTTTTACCTATTCGTTTAGAAGTTGTGTCTAATAAACAAAATGGAATTCCATATTTGCACCTTCTCCTCTATTTTGATATGATACGCATTTATGACCTATAAGAATATAACTATGTTAATGTATGTATATGTAAGATACTTATAGTTATAATTATTTTTATTTAGCGGTTAAGATTATAGTTTTTTTTTATTAATGTTCTTAATTAAATATACCATATATAGTATTTTTTTATTTTTATTTTACGGCCCCCCCTAACATGACTTTAGCCCCCTCTCAGAAAATAATCTAGCTACGGCCCTGTGAAAATTTCAAGCAGCAAACTTATTCTGGGAAAAAGAATTATAACAAAATACTTACATAAATAGTGAAATCTCTGCAGGTTGTTCAAACTTTAACCCACGTCTACCTAGTACAGTAGAATGCAAATTGTCTGGGGTTGGATTAACTCGGCGTGAATTTTTATAATAAATTTTAAAAACATTTCTGTTTATTTTTTAATGCTTAAAACGTGTTAAAAGAAATAAATAATTTAATTTATAATTATGTCTGTTAAGTTTAATTAAATGATCACTTTTAAACAATCACTCTAAATTTTATTCCAACTGATTGTGTGGTTTTCATTTATCTGGGGTAACCTTCTCCCCAGTTACCCTGGATAATCGGCGTTCTACTGTAATTGTGTAGAGAACTACATTGGTTATTTAAATCATATAAGTCGTGTAATGTACAGTCTTTCGACTAGCTTTACCTTAAATCAGTTTTATCAGAGACTGGGTATAAATTACATAGCGTAACTGATTATCACAAAGAAAAATACAACTTGCCAGCCCTTATGAACAGTCACTTGAAAGGGAGGTATTATGGTGGTACTTAAATAAATGATAACAATATGACAATTTTTTATTACATAATGAGGCAAAAAAGCAATGACATGTGTATGCTTTACAAATTAATATAAAAAGGCATTAAATATGTAGATATTTATTATAATACATTAGAATCAGTCATATACACATACATCATGTAGATAAAAGAATTATTCTTATTTATTAAAAATCACATATACACATCAAAATAATTAGTTCAGCTATGCCTTTAAGGACAAAAAATAAATATTATATTTATTTTTGCTACTCTGTTTCAGGTCACTACTGATATGCCCACCATAACTACCAGTAACTGTCAATCCTTAGATGTAACTCTATAATAAACTACGAAAAAATTGCGCAAGTAAACTGAGCTTCTTGGTAGTTTTGCAAAGAAAATATCATTTTAATACTTTTCCTGGGTAATCAAATCAGAACAGCTCTAGTATAGTTAGTATTAATAAACCTACGGAAATTTAATGAGCTTGCAAAAATTTGTTTGTATGAGATTTGAGCTTTAAATTCTGTCAGATTTTTGCACTAATATAGAAAAATACAATAAAATATCATCACATGTACTCCTTTGTGTATAAAATATTAACTTCTTTTTTAAAATCTACTTAGATCATTATACAGAAATAACATTTTTACAGACATAACAGACATTTCTGGGATACTTTCCTTTTCACCTTCAGTACTGAAGTTTATCTAGAATAAATGTAATGTCTATGAAATAAAATTACTTCTTTATAATAATCTATAAAGACTAAGGAAACTAACTTTTATCCTCAAACAACTGATTTCCTCGATACCTATAATTTAGCAAAATCCTTTCTAAAGTACAATCCATAATACGCTGCATACTATCAGCAGAATATTTGTAACCTAATATTTATTAATAATAATATAAGAATAAATTTATACAAAAATGTATTGTGTCCTTAAAAGCATAGGATATGTGAAGCTTAGCACAAATGTAATGTTTTGTTAACCGCTAAGCACAGCTGCTGTTAAAAAATCCATCGATTTTTATTTTTAAATACTAAAAATATTATGTGCAGAAAAATTCGTTTCGAATACCCAAAATAATTTACATGTATAGACACATTTTTGGCAGGCAATGCTGGCTCACACGTTATACAAATATAAAGATAAGTATTTACAAATAAACTATTTTAATAAATCTGCATCTGCCAATAACCTGAAACTGATTTTTCTGCATATTCATGCTTGTAGTCACAAGTCTGCTTCAAACGTACAATGATTTTTCTTTAGTAAACCACGCTGGCGCGAGCATCATAATCACTAACAAAGAAAAAAGATTGTTCCGACATTTGCATTAAGCAGACTAATGAGAATTTTCCCATTTATTTTAACTGTTACGTATTAATATGTAACTAACAACTTTACTATTATCAGCATAACTATTACTTAGTCCCATACTAAATTAACTGAGCACATAATTACTTTATACAAATATGAAATTAGAAAAAAGAAAAACCTAAAACTACGTACAACCTATTTAGTTATATTACAATTGCCTATAAAATAGACCAAAACATATGATGCAACATTAAATAACTAGAAAAATTAAAATTTGTTTTACACGAGCATATTTACAAAATAATCCAAACATATAACGACCAACGTTTCTTACACTACATTACTTTAACTTTCAACTAGTTGGTTATGGTATGTATCACGTACCATGAACAAAGTCTTATAAAAATATCTGTTGTAAATTGAAAGCTCTTACATACATTTAAATGCAATATTATTAATAAAAGAATTGAAAAATAAATTATTACAAATATGAAATCAATTCTCCGCATTTCTTGTATGTAAATTCAAGCTAAACTATGCATGAACCTTTTAAAAAATTTCATGAGCAAAACTTATTCATCAAACTTTCAGTTAAGTTGCACATACATATAAAAAGTTAAATCTGCAACAGCGAACCGTAACAAACTTAATTTTTCTGCAACTATTGCCACAATAATATTTATAAAATGTATGTGAACCAAATCTGCAACTGCAAGTTACCTTTACTAATAACAACATTTATATAGTACTATTTTTCTGTATAAATATCTGGTTTAATTGTGTCTATGAAGTAAATTACTGCAGTTATTTTCAAGTTCTCAACACATACATATCTTTTTATAATTAATGTAAGGTAAATACTTGAAATTAACAAAAATCTTAAAATATCAATCAGTATTTAGTTCACATATCTTAAATGCTGCGGGGCGTTTTAAAACAATAAGCTACAAATGATTATTTTCACATTATAATGATAGGTGGCATTTACCGTGCTGTGCAAACATAATTGCAGCAATCAGTTATACGTATACACATAATACAGAGGACGTTACCACGTTTTTCACAAATTCATATGTATTGAATCATTATGTTAGGTAACACATTTAGATGTTGAACTTAATTGCAGAAATCACCTTCGATCTGTTCAAAAATGTTTATGCCATGTACTATATAAAACACAATTAATTCCTTTTGACTCATCCTAATACCACCACTAATTAACCTATGTTCATTAACACATAGCACTTTTAAGGCATTTATAGTTTCAAAGATATTGCAGCAATTACTTTTCTATTAACACATAAAACTTCACACCCGATGAAAGAAATCAAAATAAAATTTTTTAGACATTAACATCTAAATATGTCACGACTACATTATAACTTTTTGTAGTTATTCTAAGTATTATATAAAGTGGTTTCAATGTAAGATGTTGGCACAAATCCTTCCTCAAATTGTCCGTTCATACGACGCACTCGAGTCCAACCATCACCTTGATCTAATTCTATGAGATGTAACTCTTCATTCTCTGCCATAGGTATACTTCCTTCGCTGGTGGCTAAAATATGCAACACATAAGATATATAACTAACAATTCAACTGTTTAAGCATGTTAGTAAATTTTTAGGAGGAATGACACCACAGCTTACAGCTTAAAAAATGCACTAAATGTTTCTGTAATCATACAGAAATTATCCTTAACCTTAACCTTTAAGTAGGCGCGTGGTTCTTAGGTACGCAAGTGGTCGCGTGGCGCCTACAAAGCGCCAGCGTTTTAAAATGCCCCGACTGTCTTAATTTTGGCTTCTTTTATCAAATAAAATGCATGTAGGGCTTGATACAAGTATAATGTTAAAATTTAGGGTAAATATCTACAGAAAAATATAACAATAAAAAGATAAAACCTTATATAGTCCCATCAGAATGAAAAGTGGAGGATAAACGTTGAAGCTAGTATTCTTTACGTAATTTTAGATTTCACAAAAATTTTATCTATCGTTGAAGCATTTGTTGCAGATATTACTTGTGTGTTCGCCGCAAATATTTTTTCCACAGAATTTACAAATATTCCTCTTGCCTCTTGGAGCCTTATACATAGGCGCCAGTAGCGTAACCTCTCGCATTTCTTGAAACAAAGTAAATGTTTTTTCGAAGATAAAGGAATAGTTAAGCATACCGATTCAGAATAGTTTGCTCAAAGTATACGTGAATGGAAATATTACACAAAAATTTATTTTAGAAACGGCAGGCGTCTAAACATGAACTGGCGCCTATAAGGCGCCACGCGCCTACTTAAAGGTTAATAATCATGAATGAGTCATCAAACTGAAGGACTCACTATACTGTGCAGTGCATATTTTTTTAAACGATTTGTTTGCCCTTTAATTTAATAGAATAAAGTATAAAATAAATTGATTTTCTTTAATTAATCACTTTTAAGGACCGGATTTTAGGTGATGAGTCATCCAAATAGGTAAATTTAGCTAAATCCAGCGGCGCACTAAATATTTCTAAATCAGATTGCCCCACCTGTACCATTATGGTTCATCAATAACAACTGATTGGTTTGTTAACACAACGAAAGCTTAGCCACGCCTATTCTAAATATATCATATAACTTTTCTAGAGAGCGGCAATAGTAAACAACTGTTTTAAAAGTGCTACTTAGGTGTGCCAGTCTACTGAAATGATTTTACTAAATTTTTACTAGATCCGGTCTCTATTAGGCTGGTCGCTGACATGCAATTTTTAGTTTTGCAATAGTTGTGCAACAGTTTGATCCCCGAACTGATCAAGCGCGCTCACATACGCAACTAAATCGTCGATCACATTAATGTAAGCACACATGCAACTAAGCTGTTTAGTTTCATCATGAAGTTTAAAATTAATAAAGGTGTAAAACAGGTAGACGCACTATCTGCAACTATATTTAACCTGGTATTGGAGGGAATAATTAGGGGCTAAACCAAACAGTACAATAATACAGCAAGAAGCCCAAGTAGTAGCATATGCCGATGATCTGGCAGTAATAGCTAAATTAAAAAAAAGAAACGGCAAAAAAAGTTGCAAACAGACATTAAAGCTAAAAAATATGGATTAAAAATAAATGAAAAGAAAACTATGTACATATTTATGTACATGAAGTGTGAAAGAGATTCAGTGAATAAGGAAGATGTTTTACTAGTGGGAGACTATACTTTTCAAGCAATAGAGAAATTTAATTATCTTGGAACGGCGGTTACAATGTTAAAAATTTTTAAAAAAACTAACAAAAATTGAAATACATAAAACGTTGATGAGTTCTACTGTGACATATGCACTAAATACAGGAACATTAACAAAGAAAGAACAAGAGGAATTAAGGAGATTTGAAAGGAAAATTCCAAGAGTAATACTGGATCCAATAAGAACTGAAGAAGAAATTAGAAGCAGAATGAACTTTGAAATAGAGAACGAAATTAACGAAGAAGATATAGTACGATTCATCAAATCACAAAGAATAAGACGGTTTGGACATGTAATGAGGAGGAAACCACAAGAAATGTTGAAGATTACTGAATGGATGCCATACAAAAAGAGAGAACGGGGTAGAGCAAGAAAAGGGTGGCGAGATGAAGTAACACACAGGACCTGGAAATTATAGGGATGAAGAAATGGGGGGTGGCAGTCCAAAATAGGAAGATATGGAAAAATGTGATACAAAAACCCCAATTACATAAACAATTTTAGAAAATAGAGAGCAGAAAGGATTAATCCACCTGAAAACAAATGGTTTAAAGTCTTCATATAATAAGAGGCTATAATCCATAAGCATTGAAAGGCAGGAAGAACAACAATCAATGCAACTGTTTGGTTGCAAGTCAGCTTTAACGTATTTGAATCTGTACGATACAAAACAATTGCACGGAATTGCGCAATCGAATAGTTTGTGTCAGGACACAAACTTTTTAGTTGGGCAACTGAACAGTTGCATATCAGTTGCATGTGAGCGCATTGTCATATAAACCCTTGGTAGTCACTCGCGCAACCAAATTGTTGCACAACTGAAAATTGCATGTCAGCGACCAGCCTTAATCACATGAGTTGTTTTGACACAATAAGTAAATGACTGGGGTTTATTAGACCATATTTTTAATTTAGTATTTAATTTCTTATATGAGGCGTGTCTAGATTCGTATAACCATATGCAACCTGCTCTTTGATTTATCGTTCAATTGAACGAATCATTTTGAAAAACTCTTTCAACACATTCACTGCTGCCGTCTCTGATTGGAGCCAAAATATATTCCCAATAAGTCATTTTCAACCAGACACCCAATGTTAGTTATTGTATGTTAATTAGGTAGGCATACAGGATCACAATATTTTGCATGTGATTTGTAAAAAAGGTGTTAAAGCAAAGAAAGGTAGAAAGAAAATTACCGATTGTTTAAATTATTATCATGAATCATTTTAGAATGTATGTATGTATTATGTTATATTATGTTCCATCCAAGAAAAAGACTTACAAATACCAGGTTCGCTGATGACATTGTTTTAATCGCAGAAAGCAAAACGCAACTACAAGAAATGATAACAAACTTAGAAGAGAAAAGCAAACAGTCGCGACTAATAATAAACTACGATAAAATCTGCTTACTGTCAAACAAAAAGGCGGAAAATATAAAGATAGGAGGAAATGTTCTAAAATACACAGAAGACGTAATATATTTAGGTCAGCTAATTTCCTTTAGCAACAAAATGGAAAAAGAAATAAATAGACGAATTAATCTAGCGTGGAAAAACTATTAGTCACTAAAGAAAATATTCAAGAGTAACCTCCCTCTACAAATAAAAAGGAAAGCTTTTAGTACATGCATCATCTCTTACCTATGGCTCACAAACGTGGTCACTAAATAAGAAACTAAAAACGTCATTAAGAGTTGCTCAAACCAGCATGGAGAGATCAATACTAAATCTTCGAAGACTAGACAAAATTCCGGTAGAAGAAATCCATCGTAAAATAGGAACAGTCAACGCAGTAGAACGGTGCCGGAAATTAAAATGGAATTGGGCAGGCTATCTCGCGAGAATGAAAGACGTACGATGGACAATGACAATGTGGTGGATACTCAAGGATGGAAACAGAAAGAGAGGATGCCCTCGAATAAGATGGGAGGATAAATTAATGCAATTGGCAGGAAACAACTGGAAATGGATGGCACAGAATAACCAACAATGGAAGCTTGATGGCGAGGCCCTTGCCCTGAATAGGAATGATGAGGCTATATTGTAACAAAGACGAATGTAAGAATACCAAAACTATAAGATCTGAAGACACGCGCCGTTAATATGACATCATTTGATCAGGTCATTCACTAGCAAGCCACACGCGCCGTGTCGAGGTTGCATCTTTTAAAATGCATGTATTTGTATATAGAAGTGCAATGAACGGTGAAACCCGACACTTCGCACGAGCTACTAGGTAATTCGATACTCCCCATGCGCATAAGATAAGACATTGAATATTGAAAGAAGGGAGTCAATTTTTTGTATAAATACTAAGCTGAAATACATTAAATGTATGGCCGTGCCTGAACCATCAAAGCAACAGTATGTACGAGAGTTGACAGTAATTACATGTAAGATTATTTTATGTTAACTTAAACTGTAATTCAGTTCTGTAAAATATTTGTGTGAATTATTTAAATTCTTGTTATGGACTTAGCCGTTTTAAATGTAATTGAAACTTAGAAAAATTTGTATAACTTTACTTTGAATTAGGACTTAGAAGAATAATTTATATCAGTTTACTTTGAACTAAAACTTGTAATAATTTGTATCACTTTACTTTGAATTGGGATTTGGAACAATTTATATTATTTTGTAACACCAAAGCACAGATAAGAAATACATGATGTTAGTTAAATTTGACTTTGAATAAAACCCTCTCGTAAAAAGCCAAGCAATATTCAAGTTGGTCAAAGGCTCTACCTAAAATATTAAAGTAACTTATTTATATGTATTAATTTCTAACAATAAACCAACCAACTATTATGCCACAATATAATAATATGTTCCATCCATCCAGCTCAGCTCTACAACCTTTGGTGGGTCTTGACTTCCTGTACGATGTACGATCAATTTTCATACATCTCTGTTTAACACTTTTCTTGACCAGTTCTTCACTCCCATCGTTTTAAGATCTTCTTCCATGTTATCTATCCATCTTTTGCTGGTCTTCCTCTTGCTCTATCTTCTACAGGGATCCAGGTAGTTAGTTTCTTAACATTGTTACTGTTCTTCATCCTGTGTATATGTCCAAACCAAGCTAATCTTTGTGCCTTTATCTGTCTTACTATGTCTGCCTTGTGGATGAGGTTCTCTAACTCACAATTCATTTTATGTCTATAAGTTCCATCTTCATTTTGTGTTGGGCCAAATATAGTTCATAGTATTTTTCGTTCAAAAACTCGTAAGTGTGTTTTGTCTTCTTTTAGTAGCGTCCAAGTTTCGCATCCATATGTTAGAACTGGTTTAATAAGATTGTTATAAATTTTAAGTTTAGAGTTTCTATTTAGATAAGTACTTTTTAGCAGGCTCTTATATTTGTAGAAGCATTTATTGGCACTTCCAATTCTGCTTTTTATCTCTTCAGTGACATTGTTGTTACCATTTATTTCATTTCATTTCACCGCTGTTCAATCCCTTGGGATTATAGCTCACTCTTCAAGAGAGTTTTAGATCCATTTTTTTTAAGGCGGATTATTCCTTTTCTTCTTTGGTTTGTTTATAACTTTTCGTTTCCCATTCTGTCACTTTCATTGATTTTATATCTTCTTCTATCTCATCTTGCCAGGTCTTTCTGGGTCCTTCCCTTACTTGTTTGTCCATGGGATCCATCTAGTTTTTTTTTTGATCATTTCTGTGGGTGCTCTTCTCATTACATGCCCTAACCAATCTAACTGTAATGATTTTATATATCAAACTATATTTCCTCCACTCAGTTCCTCTTCTATTTCCTTGTGTTTCTTGGCTCTTCTTTCTCTCTCGCTTGTTATATTTGTTCCAAGTATTGATCTCATTATTTTCCTTTCGATTCTCTTCAGATCTTCTTTTTCCTTTTCGTTCATTATCGCTGTTTCCATGGCATAAGTAATTGTTGTTAGCATTTATTATCGATAATGCAAAATGACGTTGACGATTTTTTTATCGATCGGCTATACCTGTCAAATTCGACACATTTTCAAAAAAATTGCAAAAAGACAGGTTATTTTTCAAAATTTCGAAAAATTTTAAATGCAAAAGTTGTTTCTTTTTCAGTTTTCTACCCATCTACCAAATTTGAACAAATTTGGACAACCTTGATAATTCTATTAGCATATTTCGAATTTTTTTGAAAAAATCCAATTAGAAACATTTTTAAACAGAAAAAAAAAACCCTTTGGAAGAGGAGTGTATTACATCTTTACGGATCTTTTCGGATTTTAATAAATTCGAATGAGCCAAAAAATTGTTAGGTTAAAAAAACGTGAAAAATATCAAGGTTGTCCAAATTTGGTATGTGGATAGAAAATTGAAAAAGAAACAACTTTTGCATTTAACATTTTTCGAAATTTTGAAAAATAACGTAACTTTTTGTAATTTTTTTGAAAATATGTCGATTTTGACAGGTGTAGCCAATCGATAAAAAAAAAATCGTCAACGTCATTTTGCACTATTTTCAAAGCAAAAACTGTACATGAAATCTAAATTTGCGTAAAATAACTAATAAAGAAATGTCCCATATGATGCGGACTTTAACGGTGACGCTGCATGTAATTAGTTTTTCCTTCATTAATTTTTAATCCGGATCCTGTGGTTTCTACGTCCAAGTAGTCCAGTTTTTCGATCAGTTCTTTTTTGTCTCTATTTATAATTGCAATGTCATCGGCATAAGCGCAAAGTTGTATCTTTTTACTATTTACACAGCCCTAAAGATCAAGTTTTCTAATTATTGATTCTATTACTAAATTAAATAGAGCTGGTGCCAGAATATCCCCTTGTTTCACACCACATTTTATTTCATGATTGTCAACTCGTATTACTGCTTTTCTGTTTTTTAGTGTTATATCTAATAGTGTTATTAGTTATTAGTTTATTTGGTATTTCCAACAGCCTTAAGTGTAGCATTTTTTGTCTATTTAATTTATCAAAAGCTTGCTTATAGTCGATATAAAGGTTATAGAGATGTATGTTGTGTAGTTGTGTTTGAAACATTTTTCATGTATTTGTCGTAACATACAGGGTTTGTCAAAAAGTACGGGTCATATGGGATTTTTTTTTAATTAAAGTATTTATTAAAAAAATCAATACGGCGTTGGTTTGTGCTTGTCTAAGGACTAAAAAAAGTGCACACAGATTTGGTCAAATGACATTATGTACCTGTCAAATTTGACATTTTTTGAAAAAAATCTTCAAAAGACGCCATATTTATGATTTTTTCGAAAGTTTTTATTTAGAAAAGTTGTTCAGAGTGGCATTTTACGGCGGTATCCAAAATTTCAGTTAAAAATTCGGATTTATTATTTTTTACTGATTTTTTTGAATTTTCCAAGTACTACTACAAAATTCTCATTTTTTTCATTGAAATCTGTTGAAACGTGTGGAATCAACTTATTTCGATAAATAATTGCCCACCTGGACTCTCTTGAAAAAATACTGTTTGCAAAAAACTATTTTCCTTTTGAAAATTCGCGGCATCGTTGGACCAAAGTTGTTTTTATTCGAAATTGAACCATCATTTTCGATATTTTTACTAAAAACATTAAAAATATAATAACAAGCGAGTTTAATCGCATTTCAACGCAAAACTTACGCGAGAATTTTGTAATATATACTTGGAAAATTTAAAAAAAAAAAAAAAAATGAGTAAAAAATAATAAGTCCGAATTTTAAGTTGAAAATTTGCAAACCGACGTAAAATGCCATTCCGAACAACTTTTCCAAATGAAATCTTTCGAAAAAATCATAAATAGGGCCACTTCTGAAAATTCTTTTCAAAAAGTGTCAAATTTGACAGGTGCAGAATGTCATTTGACCAAATCTGTGTGCACTTTTTTTAGTCCTTAGGCAAGTACAAACCAACGCCGTATTTATTTTTTTAATAAATACTTTAATAAAAAAAAATCCCATATGACCCGTACTTTTTGACAAACCCTGTATGTATATTGTCTATAGTTAATTTGTTAGCTCCTTAGATCATATATATTAACATGGATAGCACCATCCCTATGTGGGCCTACAGAAGCTACTGAAGCCAACATATAACGACAAACTTTATTGAAATTATCTCTTTCTACTACGCATAAATACAATATAACCTATCTCTCTTACAGAACGCGTTTACGCGGACATGCGCAAATGCACTTTACAGTTGCCTGGATTTCAGGCTTTTATTTTAGTTAGGGTCAAGTGGGGTAAATATGCAACGAAATATGAAACTTTCAATTTTAGGGCACTTAAAAACACAAATTAAAATATCTAATTATACTACTAGACGCAGTGTTACGTGATCTTGTCGATTATACACCTTCTCTGTTTAAATTAACGAAAAATTTAGTTAAAAATAAATAAAAATCGTGTTGTATTTTTAACTTTCACTTTGGGAAAAGTTAAACAAACTAGTAATTCCCGTGCTGTACATAATACTAAAATTATCGATGTAAATATGAAAAAATGCATAGAAAACATGTGCCGCATGCCTTTAGTTTTATATTTACACCCAAATGAAAATAAAATGCATCTAAAAGTGACAAATATTTCAGTAAAACTTTAATAAGGTTGAAAGACAGTTTATTGTTTTGTTCTTATTCATAAAGGAACATCAAAATTATAATAAACAGAATAATATCAAACTTGACAAAAACATAAGAAACAAATCCTAATACACTTTATTCAACAATACAGTAAATGTAATGATAAAAAATTCTGTAAAAGGTATACATTCCCATGTATGTGTCAGGTTATGTTGATTAATGCAGTTAAATTTTTGAATTTACCGTCAGTTTTCACACTTTCTACGCATACTCACAACTGAGGTTCCCACAAGTGAGATAGAAGATAGAAATACTTTGATTTAGAAAGAGATAGTGCAAAAATAGCACGTCTGTGCTATGTTGGCTTCAGGTTTAAACGCTTGTAGTGCTATCCATGTTAATATATATGATCTAAGGTTAGCTCTAAATCCACATTGATATTGCTGAACTATTTCATTATAATAGGGCATTAGCCATTTATGAATCAAGGATGCTAGTATTTTGTAAGTTATGCTGAGAAGCGTAATTCCTCTGTAATTGGAACATTAGTTTGTTTCCCTTCTTATGCAGGGCTTAGTTTTCATTCTTATATTATGTTATTCTTAATAATAATAAATGAAAAATAGTTCAAAAAGCAGGAGTCTCCGATTAGAGCCACTCTTTTTTTCACTATAAAAATAGTTCTTTTATTAGAACTAACATAACAATCATTCCCAAAATTCACATTTGGCTATTGGGGTCAGTGAACCCAATTTATTGGGCCAGCAGCGAATGTGTTAAAGTATGGCGAAGGAAATGTACAATCACATGACCCTTCCTTGTAACTGATTGAGATTCACGCTTACAGGTGTAAAATTTCTTAATGCTGAGCCACCCTGTATCTGTATGTAAAGCGTGAATTACACGAAGAAGAATATCTGTTAAGGAGAGGTTACAAGCGCCGTTAAAAGTAATTCAGTATTCCATTTACACGAAGAAGTTTTTCTTGTACAGAAAGTAAATGTGACGCGATTTGATAATTTATGTAGGAATGCCAACCACAGGCAAAACATTCATACATAACCTATAACTTGTTCGATTCCGTTCTGTTTTGAATTAAGTTATTAAGATATGTTTTGTAATAATTATTAATAACAATATAACACCACCATGGATACGATGACGACTATATGTTCAAGTGGTATGTAAAAGCAATTTTCAAGCATTGTCGAATTTTACCGTCAAGCAATTAATGTTGGTAATACGACGTTATAATAATGCGCCTGCGCGAACTGTCTACTTTTAACGAAAAACTTTTAGAAAGTAGCGCAGGTTGCAGTTTTACTGTAAAAGTTTTCTTGTAAGAATGACCTTTTAAGAAATTCTCTCTCTTTATCTAATGTATGCAAATATTAAACAAGGAAAACTTTTAATGGCACCTTAACAGAAATTCTTCTTCGTGTAATTCACGCTTTACTCCTGACATTTTATATTCATTATAATTGATTATAATCATGGTATAGTCTGTTCGTTCGGGTCCGCAAAATTGCTGGAAGCATTTTACAACTTAGTGGTGGATTATGAGCTTTAAATACAACTATCGTAAATAATAGAGGAATTCATTTATAAAATGTTAAAATATTTTGGGGAAACAGTTTAAAGCCGTCTCTAGTAGGGTGTTTATAACCGGACCTGCCACTTCTAACTTGTCATAATACTTTTATTGCTCGTTGTAATAACTTAAGAAGCCAAGTAAAAATTGGGGAACCGCACGAACAGACTATAAAGCATTCATTACATTATTTTCCTGTGGAATATTTGAAAATTAAGGAAATTAAAGCATTGGGTATGGTGCCTTAAAAAAAATTCACTGTATATTAGAGATGTGCCAGTCGTGAAGGATTAATTAAAAAAAAAAAAAACGAATCAGTACACTGCATCGAGTTTTTACTTTGAAGTGAATCGATTCACTGATTCACTCGACTCGGTGTGTGTAAAAGCACGCCAAGCCGCCGAGTATTTTTGTTCAAGCAGGATTTGTGAATCGATCCAGAAGGGAGTCGTTCAATTCATTCGAGTCTTTAACGTTTCTACGTAAAATTGATCAGTAAATCGGATTCAAAATTTAATGTAAAATGGCAAATAAGTAACTCAGTAAATACAGTGTGTCTCACTTTAGACGGCACCACCCCAGTATTTTTTTTATATATTATCGTTTTAAAAAAATTATTTTTTTTTATTATACCCCTCACTAAATTGTACTTTTAGGGTATGATACTTTTCCTTCACGGTAAAATGCTAGTCTACTACGATTTAAAATAGACAGCAAAATTGAAGAAGCCGTATTAGGGATTTTTTTATCAAAAAATCTTGTTAATAAAAGTTGTTTAGAATCGTTCGAATATGCTAAATCCAAAATTTCCTTAAAAACAAAAAAATTTGAAAATCTCTTTATTTTAGAAAACGAATAGAAAAATGTATACGTGCTAATGGCGATTTAGTTGAAAATACTGTTATTTAAGAAATTAAGCATCGTTTTTTGTTATTGTATTGAATAAAAAAATAAAATAAAAAATCATGCAAACTTTTGAGATTATTATTCGAATTTTCTGGACTGAGAGAGATTGTCAAATTTTTTTGTTTTTAATGAAATTTTGGATTTAGCTTATTTGAACGATTCTGAACAACTTTTATTAACAAGATTTTTTGATAAAAAAATCCCTAATACGACTTCTTCAATTTTGCTGTCTATTTTAAATCGTAGTAGACTAGCAATTTACTGTGAAGGGAAAGTAACATACCCTAAAAGTACAATTTAGTGAGGGGTATAATCAGAAAACAGAAATTTTTTAAATCGATAATATATAAAAAAATACTGGGGTGGTGCCGTCTAAAGTGAGACACACTGTATAATACTATTTTCTTGGCATTGATTATTTAAATTAATAATTTTTGGCAAACCTTGCGTAAAAGTGAACATTTATGCCAGCATTATATGTGATATGTACAGTTGTGGACAGAAAAAAATAGGACAGTGTTTTTTTTCTAGTTTAAAATGGTCCCTGTTTTGTAATTTGATTGCAAGTCAATGTGACAAATATCATAATTATAAAGCCAAAATCAAGTAACTAAATTTTATAGAATAAAGTTTACTTGATTTTTGGCGTTGTCCTATTTTTTTCTGTCCACAACTGTACGCATTAAGTACTTAAATGATACATTAAAAAAAAAAACAAATGAATTTTAAGAGTGCATTTGCCTTGTAACTCAAAGGCTCTTGCAGTATCTCAGCACTTTCGCATTTATGTGGAAACTACGAAAGATAGCGATTTTCGGCGAAAACAGCAAGAAAGAGCTACATTATTTCTACATAGGTACTGTACCACTTTTTCGATTTTTTTTATATATTAAAAAATACAATTTTAGAAATATCCCAAAAATGCCCCTCTTTCTCGTTGATATAAGACACGTACAATAAACAAAAACTAAAATCTGGTACAGCAGACAGCTCAATTGAACTATCTTGCCTTGATAAATAATTTTGGTTTAATTGTAAAATTATAATATTTCAAAAATCTTTGCTTAAACAAAAATGACTGTTATTACGAAAACACGGCATAAACGGTGCTATCGCGCGGAGAACGCTGCCGGTCCATCGGTAGGCAAATGCACTCTTAAGATTATTTCTAATTAACAAGTACAGCTATAAAGCCAAAAGTTCAAATCCAAATATTATAAAATGTAAAACACCAACTGAAAAATGCAAACGAACACAAGGAAAAGATATTTTAAACTAAAATAATATTGTTTGTTTAGTTTATAAGTAATAAGTTAATAAGTAATAAGATGTCATCGGCATCACCTGTATGCTTGATCGCTCGAATAGACGGCAGCAGGCTACATTTTTTGTACTTGGGGGTGTAAAGCGAAAGATTAGTTACCCCTTTCCTTCTCTGGATAAATACACTGGGAATTTCCGCATTTAAATTTAGTTTATTCCTTTATTGTCTAAAAGCATACTTCTAGTTGGTCAATTTTTTTCAAATCCCTTAATCCTTTGTGATGTAAAGTAAAATGACCTTGTAAAGCCTATGATTGCTATAAAATCTACTCAACTAAGTAGAAAGCTCTTAGTATATCACACCCAGAAAAAATTGGAATAAAAAATGCATATTTTAATAGAAAATTAAAAGAAAACCTTGAAAATAAATTTCTAGTATTGAGTCATTTGTTCTACAGTATTTTTCATCTAGCATGTGGGTTGTGACGTCAACTTGCTCCGCCCAAAAACTGTCTGTTTCGACAGGCGATCGTGCGCAGTAGGTAATGAAAACCTAGTTTAGAAACAGATGAAGTATAGTTGGATTGTGAATTTATCAACAGCGCGTTGACGTCACAACCCAAATCCTGGGTGAAAAATACTGTAGGTTCTTATGAAATCTATAAAAATCAATTTCTGAAAATTTCAATGAACTAATGGTAAGGAAATTAACTGAGAGTTTTCTGGTTTTTCCATGTTTTTTGATAAAATAGTTATTAAACCGAAAAACATATGTCTTTAAATGTTATTTGAGCAAAGGAATTATCCAAGAAAAGAGCGGAAATACAAGCTGACAAGTGAATGCTGACCGATCATTCCTTCGGTTGGTTGGGTCTTTGTTAAGACTCGTTAGTCTAAACAAAACGAGTGAATCGGCGAATCTTTCAAGAACGAATCACTTGGGATGAATGAATCGATTCACCAAAAAGAATTGAACTTCCCACCTCTATTCAAGATGGTTGGCAACTTTAATGAATTCTGTTAAACCTAAATCAACAAAACACGATAGATTTGACATTTTACACACAAATTACACCTGCAGAATTAACCAAGTAACAATAAGAATTATAAAGGATATAAAAAAAAAAAAGTTGAATAACAAGGTGCATTAAAAACAAGCACACAAAATTCAAAAAATTCCTTGCCACAGAAAGGTTGGTATTTAAAGATAAAATCAAAATGTTTAGTTTGTATACTCCAACTGCACCAATTGCTGATTCCTTCAACCATTGGTTGTTCTGAAATTCTGAACAGCACTAGAGAATTTATTCATTTACGAATACAGTAATTTCCATAAATGTTACAATCTTCATGTAATTTTGTTCAAATGACAAATAGTTTCAAACAATTAGAAGTTGGTACAGTATACATATTTTTTGAAAGTTTGTTGTAGCAAGCTTAGTTTTTATACTTTTCTTGTGGGTATTTCGCCAACATTTGCTGAAAATTCAAAATTAAATACATAACATTATTAAACTGTAACATAACATTTTCGAGGCAATCTTCGTTTTCAAACAAAATAAACAAGATTTCTTTAACTAGAGTAGTGTGTTTTGAAATGTCAAAAAGTATTCCAGTAAAAAAAAAAAATTTTATTATTATGTTTGAAAAGTGGGACAGACTTGTCTCCAAAATGTTATATTACACTGCTTTAGTGTTTTATTTATATAAATTTTCAGCAACTGGTGGTGAAATACCCAACTGTTGGATTTATTTTTAATCAAATTAGGTATATGCTTTTTGTTATTGTTATATTAAACATTGGATTTTCAACACGTATATAAAAATGGAACTATTCTTACCTTCAAATGGATACAATGCTTTACATATTCCTAGGGCTGGTAGAACATCGTAGTATTCACTCTCAGGTTCAGCAGGTTGTCCGTCATATTGGTCCTGGTCGGAATCTGCACCAGGTAATGAAGTACGAGATGTTCCAAGGCCGCTTTCCGGACTGTTGGAACAACTACATCAACGTGAAAGTACGTTCAGTTAAAATAAAATAAAAAATAAATGGGTATGTACAGTGGATGAAGCTTGATGCAGTTTAAATGAAAGAGTGGGTTATGCAACTATTAAACGCTTAATAGCAGGTGTTAAAGCAATAGTTTTACATAGTAGTTTGAAATTCATAAAAATAATTTGAGTGGCATATCGAAAAGGGGAGAAAACATTTTTAGTTTAGTATTGTTTCCATTAAAACAAAAAAGTTAAATGTCAAGATGATCAGTTTATGCTATCAAAAAATTTAGAACTTTTAATAACTTCTAAATTTTTCTAATTCTTAGTTCTTAGTAGGTACAGTCACGTGTAAAAGTAAAGACATTTAGGATTTGTTATTGTGTATGGTAAACTAACAGCCTTGCAGCAGTTGATGAGTAACTTTCTTTTTCTAACTTGTTAATCCTACCTACAAGGTCTTATGCTTAGTGTCTTTAAAAATCTTGGGCACCGAAGCAGCATATACTATAAAGTAGGGGCACGAAGTCAGACGACAGACGTCACCAAGTAAATTTTAGTGACGTCATAAATACCACCATTAGATTTACAAAACCGATATTTATTTTCTTATTTCCAGCTCATTTTAAATCATGCGTTTGGTTTAAGCTTAATCAATTATCAAGGAAAAATTAACAATTTAATGTACATTTAGCTTTTATGATGAATAATAAATAAAAAACATAAATGTGCCAGAGACTTTCACGCTTCAGTGTTGGTAGTAAAATATCACTAACACAACGTTTACGTTTGTATTGGATCGATTTATTATATTATTATCGAACCTGCCGCACGTGTTTTGACTGTTCGAGGTTAAGTCTGTTTTTGCGTTTGAAAAACTGTTCTTTTCAGAACAAAACCTGCGTTTTAGTGTCGAGTTCTTAGTGTTTAACATGCCTAAACCATTGAGTAGCCAATCCAAGCATCGTTCTTGGGATATATAGAAACATACTATGTCATTACTCTTGGTGACGTCTATCGTTTGACTCCGTGCCCCTACTTTATAGTGTGTTGCCTGCTTGATACTTAGGCGTGTCATTACTTTTGCACGTGACTGTACCTACTAAGCATTGCATTATTTAGCTATGCCAAAAAAAGGGTAATGTTCTTGTTCATATTTAGTAAGCTATGGACAACAGTGAAAAAACGAAAGAACATCGAAACTGCACATGCTAAAGTGCCGCTTTGTTCTAACGTGTGTTCACAAACAGTCGTCATCCCAGTTGCCTTTAAAAACAAAATTTTATATCTTTGATTAATTCGTGCAACACAATGAAGCTTGGAAAACGTCAACTAGTTTTATGAAACGTCATTGAGTACTGTCATAGCGCGTTTAGGTTTGTTCAGTTTTGAAATCATGTTTACGCCGCAACAGAAAGCATTTATGCTCGAAAGTTATTTTCGCAATGGAGTACTGGAAAATGGAGAATGGCAATACTCGATCGAAGCTTCTAAAAATGAATTCAGATTGAGGTTTCCAAATGTAGTGTTTAACCACAATCAGTTTAGGAAGCAGTTGAGCAGATCACTTGCAAATTTTCGGGAAACTGCTTCAACTGATAAACAACGGGGAGGTGGAAGACCTAGACTTCGCACGGAACATGTTGTCAATATGGTTAGAAACGCGATCGAAGAGCGACCTACATCTTCAGTTCGAAGGCTTTCCCAAGAACTAGACATTCGTACAACAACTTTGTACAATGTTTTAAAAAAGGATATTCACTCGCATCCATACAAATTACAAATGTACCAGGAGCTGTTAGGTCCAGATTATGTGAAAAGAGTTCAGTACTGCCAGTGGTTTAATGAAAATTTGAACAACATTGATGTACTCGATAAGACATTTTTTTCAGACGAGGCCTGGGTGCACTTGAATGGTTACATTAATGCACAAAATATGCGTATGTGGGGAACCGAAAACCCTCATTACTTTAGAGAAGCAACGATGCATCCTGTTAAAATAGGGTTGTGGTTAGCAGTAAGTCGTAGAAGAATAATAGGCCCAATATTTTTTGAAGAGACTATAAATGCTGAAAACTATCGGAACATAATGCTGGAACCGTTTATAAATCAACTCCACGATGACGAGTTGCAAACCGGATATTTTCAACAGGATTCTGCGCGTCCGCACGTTGCACATGTTACTTTAAATTATTTACGAGAATTTTTCGATGACCGTTTAATAAGTAAAGACCTTTACCCACCACGTTCTTGCGACCTTACGCCTTTGGATTATTTCGTGTTTCCGTACATTAAAAATAATGTGTTTAGAAACCCAGTACACACATTGGGGGATTTGAAAAACAGCATTCAACACCAGTGCGACCAAATAACACCAGATATGCTAATAAATGTATTTGAAAGCATGAAGCGAAGAGTTAATTTGTGTATTCAAGAAAATGGTCACCATTTCCAACAGTTATTGTAATCTCAGTTCAGTTTGGTTTACTTTTGACACATTGTTTGACAATTAATAAAACTTGCTGTTGTAAATAATGATGTTTGCATTTTTGCTCAATTTTAATAGACATACGTTTCTGAAGTCAAAACCTACTGGGATGACGACTGTTTATGAACACCCGTTACTTAACCATTATTTTTTACCATTTCCAAAATTTTCAAGTCTCCAACCTCAGGTACACAAAAAAATTAAATAAGCATACGCATTTTCTATACATGGAGGGCTCAGAATAGAAGTGGAGCAAGTCCTAGAAATCAAATGTTGAGAAATTAAGAGTTATCTTCTCATAAATTTCCAAATGAATATTAAAAAAATATAAAGACCTACACTAATTGAAAGTTTAAACCTTATATTTTACAAAGACTAAGTTAGAAAATAAATCATAATAATATTAAAAGTTTAATAAATAAAAAAATAACTCAAAACTGTTCTGAGCCCTCCACATGTAAATCTTTAGTCATTTTTATGTCTATAAGAACTTCTCCATCATTTAAAAATTAAAAAAAATTTAATGTACCTACATGTAATTTACACTTGAAATTACAAAAGAAAAGTTTTAAGAAAAAATGCAAATAGATATTATATACCGGGTGTCTCAGGTAAGACGGAACATAGGGAAACACCAATGTATTTTTTTAGAAAGGATCCAGGATACCTTTGGAAAATGTATGGATTCAGTGCACAACGTATGTTATTGGATTTAGTTAACGCTAGAAAGAGACAGACATATTGAAGGCGTCTGTCATTGCGACAGGCGATTATTTCATTTTTAAGTTTGAGATTCATTTCTTGCTGTACTAAACATTTTCTGATACTTTTTCTAATAAAACTAAAAACAAAATCTGTAATTTTAATAAATGAATGCATTATTTTGAACGAGCTTTGCAAATTTCTTTGATATTAAAAAATACCCGAAATTGTTTAATACCTACTACAAGAAAAGCGTTTTCAAAAAATATTATGATTTCTTATAAGTGTTTGACCAAAAATAATGGTATTTAAAAATAAAATACCATACTATTGAGCAGTGAATTTATGAAAAGACGATTAAGATGTTTTATAAATATTATCGATATACTTAAATTCGAACGCTAGTAATAATCCTAGAAAATAGCTTGGGCATTAATTATTAACAATTATCAATAGCTTTCTGAAAAATGTTTAAGCATACATTACATATACAAGTATTTTGAATCAAATTCCAATGAAAATTTTTAATATTCTTGTCACCAATTTTGTTGTTGCTTTCTAGTAGATTAAAAACAAATTTTTAAAAAACAATATCGTAGTATTAACTGGGCTTTTAAAGTGCAATTCATAGTCATAATAAGATTAAATAGAATAAGAAAATATCGTCTTTTGGCAGCAAACTAAATTAAATTCAGTATCTATGTTTTCCAACAAATACTATTTCACTCTGTTGATTTGGTTTTCCCTATTCAAGACCGAAAAAATGTTTAATCCCAGCCCACGCACGACTACATGCCCTGTAGTAGTCGTCCAAGCGTCCTTGTCTTTTTAAATCCCCTGCAAAAATTACATCTTAATTTATTGATAATTTCTTGATTATTGATATGACTTTTATGTTGATCAGTTTTTATTAAGCTACTCTAGGGCCTAATATCGAAATACCTTCAAATAATAGTAGCGCTAAGTTGCTAAAATATAAACGTATTTATGAGAAAGAACTATTTGGAATGCACTAAATATCTTAGTAACTGGTTTATTGAAAATGCTTTTTTTAGATTTGTTAGAACCTTGAACATACGATGCAGATTCCATACTTGCAAAAATATTTTGGAAATAACTACAAATAAAGGCAAAATTGTTAATAAACCTAATTTCTTTATTAATTATTAACAATAATTATTCAGTATTTTTAAATAAAAATAGGAAAAAGGGTTTGGGTCGTACCGCTTTAACCTTCACTGCGTCTCGCAGACTTTTGTTTAGCCTTGATTTTTTCCGCTTTATATTTACTTTAGAAGATTCTGATTTAAACCTGCTCCTCTCTTTACGTCATTACATCGTTACTTGTTACTTGTATTATGTGACGGAGGCAACTCGTCATTTATGCGTCGAAATCACAATCAGCACGGATAAAAGAATGGGATAAGTAACATCAATTTAGTCAGCTATAAACATTTGTCAAGTAAACATGTGGTTAAAATATTTACAAATTTTTGGCTTTGTAACTATAAGTGTTTATCAAGCAAGTCAGGCAGAGGAAAGTGGTGATTTTTCGGATGTCACAAATTCCGTGAAAAGTGATAATAGTGTTAACAAACAACAACTAACAGATAATAAATATACTATTTCTAACTTGCCAATTTCTGAGGAAAATAATAAAGTGAAAGTTAGAAAAATTGAAATCACCAACCAATCTATTTCTGTATTACATGAAGAAGCAATAACAAACTTGTTACATGTTGAAAAAATAATTTTACATGGAAATCAAATAACTACTGTGAAAATGTCGGCATTTAACAACTTACCTTCGTTGAAATACGTTAGTCTCAATGACAATCAAATATCGATCTTGGATTGCGATATATTAAGCAAAGTACCTAAACTGCTTCATTTACATTTAGAAAAAAATCGTTTACAGCATTTTCAACAACAGTGGTTTGGCCAACTTTTGGAACTTCAGTGGTTCAACTTACAATATAATTTACTAGAATCAATCGGCACAGCTGCCTTTTCGAATTTTCCTAATTTAATTTACATTAATCTAGCACATAATAACATTCTACATGTCAACGAAGATGCATTTTATGGACTCGATCGACTAGAAGTACTAGATTTAAGTTATAATAAAGTTTATCAACTACAAAACCACGTTTTTGCACCGTTCTTCGAACTGCATGTTTTAAACCTTTACAATAATGAGATTGCTTATATTTCCGATGAAGTTTTAGGATATTTAACTGGACTCCATGAATTTACATTTTTGTACAATCCATTACAATGTGCATGTTATTCAAAAGTGCTTCAGTGGGCCGAAAAAAATGATGTGGGGATTACTAATAAATACCTAAAATGTTTAAAGACACAAAACCTTAATGAAATTCCAGTGTGTGTTGCTTCTA
Source organism: Melanotus villosus (assembly GCA_963082815.1). NCBI lineage: Eukaryota > Metazoa > Arthropoda > Insecta > Coleoptera > Elateridae > Melanotus > Melanotus villosus. Next base: position 108,762,207 of record OY720418.1, on the reverse strand, counting down.
CCAATAGTTCAAGTGAATGTTCACCAGTTAAATCTAAGGAACTATGTGACATGTTACATTCAAGAGTGGGTGATTATGAATGTCATTTTCAATATGATAAGTTTTTTAATATCTAAAACAATTCAAGTTGTGGTAATAGTCACACTTTAAAGACAATTTTTATTTATTTAGTTAATATTAATTATTAATGTAATATTTATTTAAGCTGCATTTAGAATTGCAATCTACAGCAGCGGTTCTTAACCTGTGGTCCGCGGACCCCCAGGGGTCCGAGACGCCCTTGTAATGTAAGGGGTCCGCGAAAAATGTTGAGAGTTACGCGATTTCACATTAAAGTACAGGCTTTGGTGTCTTTAAAAAAATCGTGGGGTCCGCGGCATTCAAAAATTTGCAGATAGGGGTCCGCGAGTAACAAAAGGTTAAGAACCACTGATCTACAGTATTTTAGACTAAAACAGAACCACCTTTATTAGGTAACCAAAACATTGATTTTGATGATTCTATTGAACATGTTATGTATTGAGTCTATTGAGCATAATTCTGCGTAATAGCTATGAAGACAACCAGTGTTTTATAGAAGGTTTAAAAATCAAGGTTGTAGTTCAAATCCGAGCGAACGAAGTGAGCCGAGGATTTGATAGACCGAGATTTTTAAACTATAAAACACGAGTTGTCTTCAAGATTTTTTCTAACACTAATATCAGACATTTTCTTTCACTAATAATTATATGTATTATTACAAAATTTAATAAATTATTATTTGAAACGCGTCATAATACACAAAATGCGAAGATTGCTAGGCAACGACGTATTTTATAGAGAAAAGCGTATTTTAAAGGCCTATAAAATACGTTGTCATTGACGACGTATTTTATAGAGAAAGCGCATTTTAAAGGAAACAACAAGTGAGCGCTTATGCACCATAGAAACAGTATAAGACATTAGTGTTAGAAAAAAGCTATAATTATACGAGTTCTCCAGATCATAAATAGCTATCAATCTTTGAAATATAAAAAATCCAAACTTATGTATTGTTGACTTATGTAAAGTACCAAATAAGTAAAATATGATAGGATTTGAAAAATTATTGAATTGTACCTGCAGGGGAAACTATACCTATAAATTGATTGTGACTGACAAAAAATCAATTATTTATTGCCACATAATTATTTTGTATTGGGACTACTTTCCATAAATAAAAACTGCCATCTATAAATATTGTTTATCTTTATTGTATCAATAAAGCAACACTTATTTCATTTTTATTAGTTATATACAGAGGTCCAGCGAAAAGTGCTGAGCATTTTATTAACATCAATCAAGTTACTTTGTTTTGAATTAGGGTTTTTAACAGAAGTATTACAGAAAATGAAATTCGATATTTGCAAATTCCATCTCTCTTTTGGAAGAGTGCATCGCCAAGAATGAGTGGCATTTAAGATATATATTAAATTTCCCAACTGATAAGTATACGATTATGTACTGAGTTAAATAAATAAAAAGTTATTACATATCAAAACTGCTCCCTGCTTTTTGCCGGGCCCTGTATAAATAATAAAAAATTACTAAGACGCATAAGTTATTCATGCTATAAAGCTATAATATACAAATTTCCCAAACTGAGGAGTGTACCGTAAGTAAAGTGTTGTAATGATGTGCATTAGGGTGGCCCTTAATTATGGTTGCAACAAATTTTGACCGGGTCACCCCCCAAATCGATTCTAAAAAGATAAAAAGTAGTTTTAAGATTTACCAGACCTCTCAATTCCGTCGTTAAGGGGTGCCCCAAGGAGCCCGCTTTTTCCCATTTAAATAACATAGGTTTTCAGCACACTTCTGGTTTTTATTATTTTACAAAAGTACGTGTGCCTGAAAAAATCCAACGAGTGCTGCGATTCATTGCTCACTGGTGTCCCTTTCATGGAAAAATTATGAGTGTCATATCTTAAGCAAATAAATGGGGGGTGAAGAAAGGGGTAATTTTAAGATATTGTCGTTTTTTTCGGTTGCAACGAGTTGTTAAGATATGACACCTGGCTCCCATGATTTTTTCCGTGAAAGGGGCATCAGTGAGCAATGAATCGCAGGACTCGCCGGATTTTTTCAGGCACACATACTTTTATAAAAAAATAAAAACCAGAAGTGTACTGAAAACCTGTGTTATTTAAATGGGAAAATGCAGGCTCCTTGGGGCACCCCTTAACGATGGAATTTAGAGGTCTGGTAAATCTTAAAATTCCTTTTTATTTTTTTAGAATCGATTTGAGGGGTGACCCGGTCAAAATTTGTTTCAACCATAATTAAGGGCCACCCTAATGTGCATTTTAGCTACTTTTAGGTATTTGTAACTTTTCAGTACCGACACTCGTTATTTAATATTGGTTCCTTTGCTACTTTCATTATTGTCAATAGTTGATTATGATTAAAGATATTTAATAATAGTCGATACTTCATACTCCAAACTAATCAGGACCATAATGCATTTAAACTACCAAGACGGGTAAATAAGAAGAAACTTATATTTATATTTCCGTATACAAAACTATTTGTTGTATGAAAACTACGAGGCTGTTTCAAATGAAATCCGAATTCGGTATGTAAAGCTGTATTTATCGAATAAATTTACAAATTGACATATTATTTCTCTACGTAATATCCTTGCCTCTCAATACACTTTTTCCACAGGCCTACCACCGCTTAAATTCCATCTAAGAAGAATTTCTTTTGCGTGCGTGAAACCATTTACGCACCGCGGTTTTTACGCTCTCATCGTCTCGGAATTGCAGTTCACCCAGATCTTTTTTTTAATGCTCCGAAAATATGGTAATCACTTGGGGCTAGGTCTGGGAGTACGGTGGATGTTCAATCACTGTAAAACCAAGTTTTTCAATAATTATTTTTGTGGTTACTTTTGCAGTATGAGGACGCGTGTTGTCATGTTGAAGAAAAACAGTTTTTGGCGAAAGTCCACGGCGTTTGGTCCTTATTGCTGGTTTCAGGACATCTTTTAATAGATGTACAGTCGGTAGAACTATTAACTGTAGTACCTTTGGGTGTGTACTCTTCAACAATAATGCCATTCTTAACCCAAAATACAGTCAACATCACTTTTCCTGCGGATGGTGCAATTTTGAATTTTTTCGGTTTTAGTGAAGATGCGTGACGCCATTCTTAGCTCGACTGTCTGCACTCAGGTTGATAATGGTGCACCCAACTTTCATCACCAGTCACTACCCTGTCCAGAAAAGCTTCTCCGCCGTTCTCATACCGCTGCAGTAGGGCAATGCATGCCTGAACTCTTCGTTCCTTAAGTTCGGGAGTCAAGTACTTTCGAATCCATCTTGCACACACCTTATGAAATTTAAACTTTTCTACGACAATATTATGAACTAAACCAATTCTGATACCAATTTCTGAAGCGATTTCCTTAATTTTCATTCATCTGTTTCGATAAATTAGCTCTTGTACAGCCGCTATGTTCTCTGGTGTTTACGCGATTCACCCGTCCTGGTCGCGGTACGTCTGCTACACTATCACATCGATTTTTAAACTTATTGGCCCATTCAAATACACCTGATCGGGCCATACAACTACCACTATACACAATAACCATTCTTCTATAAATTTCAGAAGGATTAATACCCTCAGCAGTTAAAAATCTTATAACTGCGCGCATTTCTTCGATGGTGCAATTCTGTACCGACGCCATTGCAAACAACTATGACAATTTGTAGTTGAAAACGTTTTATCTAATAAATAAGAGCGTCAGAGCCTCCCCAGATAAATACTTTAAAACATTATTCAATGTGTTTTGTAAAGTTCAAACATTTGGATGCTCTGTAGGCACAATCCGGATTTCATTTGAAACAGCCTCGTCTGCCTCGTAGAATTCACGAAACAACGAAATAAAATTTGTATTTGTTGTACTTAATTTTTGATGGCGATGACGTAAGCGTTCAATTTCTATAAACAAAGACCGTTTCTTCTTAAACGACACATTCTAAAGCATAATCCCAGTTAGGATTTTTAAAAGTAGGGCAATTAGTTATGGTTGAGAGCTCCGATCCTCGGGGCTTGAGGGGTAGGTTAGGTAGTCGGTCTCGGAACACTTTAGCTTACACATGTGATAATTAAAAGACGAAGTGCTTTTGTGTATAATGTGAAATAGTAGTGCATTGATTGAAGACGCATATCTGTATAACTAGTAATGTAAAGATGAAAAGCTGGTCGGTAATTATTATGTAATTGTATGCAAGGCCAGTACTTGATATTGTTGAATATATGAGATTGTATGTCCGATGAGAGGAGGTCGATATGAACAGCTGTATTTGTTATTTATGTGGACAAGCAGTGAGGCTTGTGGTTGATGTTGTTATTGCTGTTGTTGTTGACAAGCAGTGAGGCTTGCTGTTGTTGTTTTTGGCAAACCGTTTGCCGGGCACAGTACGTTAGTAGATACGTACGTTATTGAGCATGAGGCTCGTTATTGTTTATTGGAGCATGAGGCTCCTGGACCTGAGATAACTAGTTATGTTCCTGGGCTTTCCACAACTAGACTTAACTTGTGCATAAAGCCCTTGACCTGGCTGTAATCGCGCAGCCAGTGACGCCCGCATGTGTGCCGCGGGGTGGCAAGGTAGGCCCGTCTCCACAATTGCCCTGTTCCTCCGGCTGCCTAGGGCTTGAGGTCACCTAGGTTGGGTGGAGCAGTGACATGGGTGGATTTCCCATTGTCGACTATGTTCAGCCATGGTTGACGCGCGCGCGTAGTTCCGGTTTCAGGTTCATAAGTAGCTGAAGGTACCCATCGTCATCATCCTCACTTCTCAACATCCCAGAGGGTTATTCTACTAGATGCAACGTGGGATTCCGCAAGGGGAATCCCTCCTCCCTGTAAGTAACACTAATCGAACCTATACTGCTAAATGTAGTAATGTGTGCATGTTTTGCTTTCATGTATCGCTGCTATCTGTGTTATATGATTGCCTGGGTGATGTGAGTATTTATGTGTGTCAAGCTTTGGGTGTTCACGAGACACTGGTCGAGGCTACGCATTAACCTAACCTTGGTGGAATTAACGTTATTTCTTGGTAAGTTGATCGAATGTGCTTTAGTAAATATGAATACGCCATTCTAAGGATAATTAGAGTAAGATGGGAACCGCAACCAACCGGTTCCCCGTCCGTCACCGTCCTACATATTGCATATTATATTCTAGTTTTAAAATGTTTTATATAGTCTGAAAACCAAGTTACAGTTTTCAGTAGTTTGGTTTTACTTGTAATTAATTCTTAGCAACTGGTAGTGAAATACCCTTGTCTTGAAAAAAATAAAAATAAAAAAGTCGATAAACTTGTCGCTACAAATATTGGGACACAATATGTTAATTTATCTTGAAATAATTCAAAAGTTAAGTCTTTTTTGAATAGAATAAACAATTGCACGACTGCTTGGTGAAGAATTTAAAAGATTCAACCTCAAACCTCCTTAAAAAAAGAATTTGGAAGAATTTACAAAATAAATAAATAAGTTACATTTTGGAATGTATAATGACGAAAGCAAAGAAGCTGTTCGGATTACAACATTATCAAGATTGGGAAATTCAAATAAATTCTGTTCAGATTACTGAGTTTATGTCTGGCAGGCAGATTAAAAAACATATAAATTTTCCACGCCAAAGCTTTCCTAATGTATTAATAAAATGCATGTTTGCCCTGCAAGTTGTCGAGGGCTGTCGGACGACGATATTATTGTTTAGATTTAAAATTTTTAAGAGGTGTAAACTGTTTCAAAGGTAAATACAATAGATTTAAAACACTGATATTTTGAGAAAATTATATAAATAATTGTAGCTCTATTTGCCTTTTTAAAACTGAGGCAGAGAGAAATATGTCTTGAAAATCATGTAAGAAATTATTTTGCTTAGGAAAAAACAGCCACATTGAATTAAGGATATATAAACCACTTTCTAACCTACCAATATTTATCAATTCCGAATTAATTTCAGTAGCCGCAAAAAGCAAGACAATTTTTTGTTGATCCAATAAGTACACAAATTTAGTGTCTCTAATTATGGAATGAAATTTGTAAAGTAAACCGTTCTATTATTGCGATTGTTTTTTACATAAAATTTGCTGCTCCTAAATGATATCTTTTTCTTCCTTCGTTACTAATACGGCCCTGATTAATTTTATTACGCTTAATCTGGAGCTCGTAGTTTAAATTTAATGTCGAAATTGGAACATCCCTGAAAACCACAGCAGTATTCAGAAAACCACATTTCCTTTGATAGTTTGGTGACGAAAATGTCATCTGGAATTCTGCTTTAGCCGCTTTTATCATGAAGTGTTATCAGTGAGGATGGTAACCCGGAATACGTATTATTTAAATACCATTGTGGTTTAGAGGGTTTTATCAATTTTTTCATTGAATTAAATTTTCTAATTAACACAGGAGAAAAGATTAGTAATTACCATATTAATTTTATCAATAAGGCTTTAACTAAAAATATTTTACTTACACTTTCCAATTACATTTTTTATGTAAAGTTTTTAACCCATAAACTAAATTTAAACTTACAAAAGCAGATGAAAATCGTTTAAGAATATTTGAAAGAAGAATACTGCGCCAGATATTCGGTACCGTACAAGAAGCAGATGGAACATGAAGATACAGAATGAACCACGAACTAAATGCACTAATACACGGAGAATATATAGTGAGATTTGTAAAATCCCAAAGAATTAGATGGCTGGATCATAGAGGTATACAAAGAATGGATTTAGAAAGACCAACAAGAAAGATAACTGAATGGAATCCCTGTGAAACAAGACATAGGGGCAGACCCATGAAAAAATGGGAGGATAATGTAACGGAGAATCCTTGGAAATTTGATGCACAAATTGGTTGACCATAGCCACCGATAGAAACATTATAGAACAGGCCAAAACTTATCCCGGGTTGTAGTGCCAACTGTAGAGGAAGAAACCAAATTTAAACAAGTTTAAAAGATAATAATAAAACTTGTAATCTGAATTTAGAAAAAATTAAAATTTATATGAAAAAGTGCAAACATTTAAAAGGGAATTTGTGATGTAAAACCTATATTTGCTTTGTAAGCAGCAGTGTAAATATACCGTGTGTTTACTTAAGGGGCGAACATAGGGAAATAGCATGGGAACTCGTATACAATGTGTCCAAGATTCCAAGATAAGGATGAAATGCATGGGGATCTTGAAAACGGTAAAAGATACGGAGTGGCTTAAATTAGAAAAAGTTGCGTAATTTTGAGCTCAATAAAATGCCGCCTCAAAATTTGAAAAATTCCAACTAATTCCGAAGATATCCGGAAAAAAATGAAATTTTGGAAAAACGTTTTTCAGATTCCTGCTCCCCGTTTCTGTTGATTGTATTGATAGTGGTATTAATCGAAAGACAAAAAAAAATGCGCTTAATTTGATACTACTTTACTTGAATTTGTTGATTGTTTAAGAAAGAAATAACTTAAAAACTACAATAAATAATTTGCATTTTGCAAGCAAGAATCTGCATATATACGATTTCCCATGCTATTTCCCTATGTAAGTCTGATAATTCATTGGATCAGTATCATTGATGGGTTTAAGAGACCACTACCTGATTAAATCAGTTTATTTATTTTATTTTTGCCTTCGTTTAATTTTTCTTTCTATTTTTGTAATGTAAGTTACTTTCTTGGATGTGATTTTGTATCGTCAGAATATACTTGGAAGAAATAAAAATCCTAGAAGAGTTCTTATTTAATTAAGAGAAAGATTTATTCTTGTTAACTTGTGCTAAATTTAGTTAAATCAATAATAAGGGAAAAAATAAACAATTACAAACCAAAATAACAAAACAAATAATTTAAAGAAACATGTAAAAACCTTTTTCAAGCTTAGATTTTCTTCTCCAAAACATTTATGTTTTAATAGTTAGATAATTATTAATTTTTAATTTCTGTTATTGATAGTGAGATACCTAATAAAAATAAAAATGTCGAAGTAATCCCATTTCGAAAAGAATTTTTAAAGTTAAATTTCACTTTTTATTAATTCAGCTTAACCGCATTTAAAATAGTTAAATAAATATACAGTAGCAAGCAAAAGTTTTGCATAAAGTTCATAATATAGCATAACCTTTTTACAGCTTTATGAAATGAAATTGTCTGAGGTATTATAGACATTTACTACTTGACAAGTAAACAGTCAGGTTTCATAAAAGATAGTCACTGCAATAATATATCTCGTAAGTTTTTTTTTTTTTAAAGAAGAGCAGATGTTTTGCGTAATTATCGAGCGTAATTATATTTCAGTTTTTAAAAATATTCATTTCCTTATACAGTAGACTCGCTATTATCCGAGTTACCTAATTGGGACTGACACTACCTCGGATACGAAAAAACTCGGATGATACGGAGATCAATGATTATGGAAGCGATGGCAGAAAGTATGTGAGACGTTCAGACGGTCATTGAAACGACCCTTGTTACATGAGTGTCACTGTAAAATAAAGGGAGTGGTTCAGTGATATAAAAATTTTACAGTGTTATGAATGGACAAATGTTTAAAGACATTTTGAAAAAGCATACCGTACAATGATACTGGCACAACATAATAAAATAAATCTGAAATCGGTGCCAAGACATCAAAATGTGGAAGGGAATGACAATCGCGGTTGCTACTGAAAGATCCCTCCCAAGTCAGAGCAGAAGAACTACTGCTGTTAACACGTTAAGCTTCGCTATACAAAAAAATCAGGATTCTGTCGACCGAGATGTAATTTATTTGTTAAGGTCTAAGGTGGTAGTGGTAGTATATGTGTATGATAAATTTTATGTGTGACTTATCAAAAATAATGCAATTTTGATTTATTTTAAACAATAAGTAGACGAGGCATCAGTTAGGTATCACCAGGTCCGTCAGTCAATTGTATTGCTGTGCGACCACAAGTTTCGACATGCAATTGAGTACCTATGTGTCACTGTGTAGTAGTCAGTGAGTGTTGGTGCAGTAATAGTTCATAATGTCTTACAAAGCACAACAAAAAAGACTACAAGAATTGTGGAATGAAATCTTGTCTGATGAAGATGACGGCGATCCCTTTACTAATTGCGGTTCATCAGATGAATTTGTACCCAGTAGTTGCGACAATTCCGACTCAGATAGTTATTTACCAAAGAAACGAATCAAAACGAAACATATTCCAACTTTAAAAAATAAAGTAATCGGGTTAGAAAGTGTAGCTGGACGCAATAATTGCGCAAGTAATGACGTAATGAAGTACAAATTGCACATTTACAGGTTGGACTATTTTATTTGATTTTACATCAAAAACATTATTTTTTTAGCAAGTGAAAATACAGCAAACTACTGAGGAACTTGTTTTGGCTGTATCAATTTCTGCAAATAATTCTGAATCAGAAAAAGAAGAGAAAGAAAAAGTGCTACGAACAAACAATGGGGCCCAGTTGATGGTTCAAAGTTGAAACAATTTCAATTTTCTCTAAACAACGTCGGTATCAGTGGCGGCTGGTCCATAAGCGCTGCGACACTGCAGCACCCCCAGAACAAAGTACGGAAATTAATTACCTATTAAATTTGTACTTGAAAATATCAATAATATAACAATCATTCAATATTTTGCATAATTATTACATACATTTAATTAATTAAACCGCTTTTAGAAGGAATTATTTTAACCGAAGCTGTAGATTCCATTCAGAGCGCTGAGGAATGTAGCAGTGTCGAAAACGTAGTACATTCGGTGCAAGTTTCGCCGCGATTTGTTTGTTTTAATAATACATGGTAAAAGTAGCCCGAAAGCTGCTGTCTGAGCAGCATCTCAGCATTATTGCAACATGCCGTTCAGCTCTTGGACATCCGATCCAACAAAAACAATAATAATTGTGCAAGGACGTCTGGGGCAACGGGCTGATACATAAACACCACGCACGGTATGTGTAATATATACAGGAAAATTAAATAATAAGTAGTTCGTATTTCCAACTTGATTGCAACATCACTGCGAAGACGGTCAAGGCTGCTCCAGAGTTAACAGGTGATCGAAAAATTTTGTGAAGCTAAAAATCGCAGAATGGATTTTATATTTAAATAAAAATTCTTTTTATTTCATTTTCCTGTAAGCTTATTTTTTTTATAAATTGAGTAAAATTTCGATTTGTTTTGTTTTATTTAAAAGGCACCTTAAAAATATCAAGGATCGTTACTGGTATGTAAATATATTACGAAAGCTGCAGCACCCCCATAATTTCAAGCCACGAGCCGCCACTGGTCGGTATAAAAGAAGACTATTATCAATTTTTTGAAGATCCTTGCTTCTTCTTCAAGTTGTTTGTAAACGACGCACTAATTCATTACATGGTTGAACAAACTAACCTGTATGCACAACAAAAGCTTCAATCAAAAGTTCCTTCTCAAAGATCTAAAACAAAAGCTCGGACAGCAACTTGTCGTGAAAAAATGGAACAAATTTTTGGGATTATAATATGGATGGGATTTCTAAAAGCTCCTCAACTAAGAGACTACTGGAGTAAAAACTTTTTATACAAAACTAATGTTAGAAAAATCATGACAAGAAAACGTTTCCAATAGTTGTGGCATTTTAATAATAATGAACTATCTTCTAATGAAGAAAAGTTAGACAGACTCTACAAAATTTCTCCGTTGGTTCATAAATTTCTCGAAAGGTTTCAGGAAGTTTAACTCCTGGTCAGAATATTTGCATTGATGAAATTATGGTACCCTTTCGTGGTCGCTTAAAATTCAAACAATACATAAAAGGGAAACGTCACAAATTCGGGATCAAACTGTACAAATTATGTTTAGAAGATGGATATACCTACAATATGGAAGAGATGTCCAAGAAGGTGGCAATACATCTTCAAACGTTGTTAAATCGTTAATGAATAATCTACTGAATAACAGAAGAACACTCTACACCGACAGTGTTTCGTTGGCACACGAATTACTGAGCCATCAAACTCATCTAGTTGGTACCATTTGGTCAAACATGAAACTAAATTGCTTAGAAGTGACAACAAAGAAACTAAAGAAAGGTGAATCATGTGCTAAACAGAGTAACACTGGTGTAGTTATGCTAAAATGGCATGATAGTAGGGATGTACTAATGCTGAGTAGTAAACACACTGATGAAACTAAAACAGTTCGACAAAGAGGTAAAGATATCGAAAAACCTTTGATTGTAATTCGCTACAATGAGTGCAAGTCTTTTATTGACTTGTCTGATCAGATAGATGAAGGCTTACTCTCATTGTTTGAGACAGGGTACTAAATGGTATAGGAAATTGGATGCCCAATTACTGGGAGTCTTACAACAGCGTTGCAGGATTAAATCCTAGAAGGCATAATAAGCCAATTAGCTCAAGTGCAGTGGGTTAAAACCACACCCCATGTGAATAAATAAATAAATACCGTACCATACGGAGAGAATAAATTTCGTTGCGGATGGATTATGCAGATAAATAAAGACTAAGCACTGTTCAAGGTTTATTGCGCAATGGATCGAAGAGAATCGTGTTAGGGTTTTGAAATGGCCAAACCAATCGCCAGATCTAAACCTGGTTGAAAACCTTTGGAATGAATTAGGAAAGCTCATTTTGGTCATCATACTCATCAAAATTGGGATGATCTCTTTGCAGATTTAACCAGAAGATGGAACAGTTTACCTATTTCCATGTGACAGGATTTGGTATACTCTGTGTCTTGTAGACGGTCATAAAGTCAAAGGGTTTTCAGACGAAATATTAACTGAATATTGAAATAATATGATTATTTTGAATTATGAATTCTTTTTGTTTACATTTTTCTATAGAAACAGAAACTTCTGATCTCATTTTTTTTCTTAAAAATACAGTACCTATTTCATTGTAAGAAATATTTTTTCTACTTATTTACCAAACAATAAATGAATAAATATTTTAAAAATCAGTAATAGAAAAATTATATTATAATATACTTTACACGGATAACCTGGGGGTTTCAAAGTCAATTACATGACATCGATTATGCAGACGATATTTGTTTACTATCCCATACTCACACAGCCATGCAAACAAAAATAAATAGGCTTGGTGAACAATCAAAGCTGGTCGGCCTGGAAATCAATCATAACAAAACTAAAACGATTCGTCTGAATACGAACAACCAGCAACCCTTCAATATCAATAATGAACCGATCGAAGATGTGCAGGAGTTCTGCTACCTAGGCAGCATAATCACAGCTCAAGGAGGGACAGACGAAGATATAAAACAGCGCATAAGTAAAGCAAGACTAGCCTTCGGATGTTTAAATAATATATGGAACAGCAACCATTTGACAAATAAATCAAAACTTAGGATTTTTGATACCAATATAAAATCCGTCCTACTTTATGGCTGTGAAACCTGGAAGTCGTCAACAGCAACGGATAATAAGATCCAAGTTTTTGTCAATAGATGTCCATGCAAGATAATGGGAATACACTGGACAGAATTCGTAACTAATGAAGAACTGTGGCGAAGAACTAGACAAAAGAAAATGAAAACGGAAATCAAACAACGAAAATGGAACTGGATCGGGCACTCACTAAGACGAGAAAGATCAAATATAGCACGCATGGCATTGGACTGGAACCCCCAAGGAACCAGGAAAAGAGGCAGGCCAAAGATGACGTGGCGACGAACAATACAACAAGAAATTAAAGCAACGGGTAGAATGTGGATCGAAGTGAAAAACATGGCACAGAACAGGATACGATGGAAATCGTTTGTTGAGGCCCTATGCTCCACCTAGGGAGCAAGAGGACATACATATATATACTTTACACGAAGCCTTAGCTCGCTACAAAAAGTACAAAAGCGTTATAATAAATTTATAATCTGGAATAAAATAAATTAACATACGTTAATTGATGACATACAAGGAAAATACACCATTAAGTATATGCCAGCACGTACAAACAAATGTGGTCAATTATCATTTATCTATGACGTTTGCAAAATTAAGTATTGCGTTTGAATAGCTTCCTTAAACAACAGTAACAATATTATAAATTAAAGGAAATGACGTGATAGCAAGATAAAGTATTATCCCACTTAATAGATTTATATAAAACTCTTAACTATCGTTGTAAGTTTTTAATAAATATTTTGACAGTAAAGATGCATTTAAGACAAATAATGTATGCTTTATTAATTATGTTTGCGATTATTATTCAAAAAAATTCAATAAATGGATGCAAAGCATCTTTTGGTGTGAGTGCTAATCTGTTGTACGAACATTCTCTTGACAATAAACAACTATTATATGAAAATTCTATTGATGATAAACAACTGTTATGGAGCCATGGAGGAAAAAAGCAAGTGGAAAAAATTAGAAAAATAATGGTTACTAATCGAACAATTTCTGTGTTACGCAAAAAGGTAATGGCAAATTTATTTTGTGTAGAAAAAATAGTACTGAGTGATAATCGAATAACAGAAATTAAAACAAATGCATTCTATAATTTACCTATGCTGAAATATCTTTATTTGAATAACAATAATATAGCAGTAATAGAATTCAATATATTTAGTGAAGTTCCTAGATTACTTCAGTTGCATTTGCGTAACAACAAACTGTGGCATTTTGAACAACAATGGTTTGGTCAAATTCATATGTTGGAATGGTTGGACTTGGGCTATAATTCAATCAAAACCATTATCACAAAATCATTTGTAAATCTGCCCTATCTAAGTTATATTAATTTAGAACACAATAACATTATGTACATGGATGAAGATGCGTTTGATGGACTTCACCATTTAGAAATTTTGGACTTGAGTTACAACAGAATTTATCAACTTCAGGATAATATATTTTCTTCGCTTAGAAGTTTACAAGTTTTAAATCTATTCAACAATCGAATTACATATATTTCTAATTCAGTTTTAGACAAATTAACAAGGCTTCAAGAATTTATGATTTTGTTTAATCCATGGCAGTGCGGTTGTTACAACAGAATTATCAACTGGGCTTACAATGAGGGGGTTAATACAGAAAATGATTATTTAACTTGTTCCAAGACAGACAATTTGGAGTCTATTCCAACATGCGTCATCATTAGCAACAATTTAACCGAATGTGTACCAAATAAGGTGGAGGATTTATGTGATACTTTATACTTATTAAAGGATTTTGAATGTCACTTTCAGCATGAAAAATATATAAATATCTAAAAGGTGGGAAATAATAAGACTGAAGTTTTTTATGAATACTCAAACATGAGATTAATAAAAATAATTATTAAACTAGCCACAAAACTTTTAGAAATAACTTGATAACATTGAAAGCAAATGATAACCTTATGTTGCTTAGTTGATTAACTATTACTAGTCAGTTAAGATGATTGTTTTAAAGGAAATCATTATAATCATTGGTATTTTATTTACTACATTAAAAAATACAGTGATATGTTGCAAAGTGAATTCTTTTGATACTGTAAATATGAAGGTGTACTATTCACATGGTGGTGTAATAGAATCTGATGTAAATGAAGTGAACAACTTATATACAATAGGGTGGAGCGAAAAACCTTACATTTAAATTTGACTAAGCCTATATGCGGAAAAGTGGTCTAGTTATGAAACATTGCACCAAAAAAAATTAGAACTCGATCGGACATGATTTAGTGGTGCCCCCACCACTTTGAAGATTACGCCACGCGATCGTTAACAATATATGCACCGGCCGGTCGTTTTAGTATTCAATCGACTTCAGACGTGTCCACGTTTTTGTTTACTTTTACATTGATGTTTGCGGATTGAGTATCTGGAAGATTTTTCTGAACAGTGGTGTACAAACATTATTTACTGTTGGTGTTGTACGCGGATAATTCAAGAAAAATGCCAAAAACTAGAAATTTGGTCTAGTGTCCTATATTTGGAGCTTCTATTAAGTTCACAAACCATGTGCTTCCTACTTATGCCGCTATTATGCGGAATTATTCATATATTAGGCAAATATTGCTAGATTCTTCGCCAAACAAAGCAGAGCCCACTTTGACAAACATTTCGTCAATTTTGCTGGCAGAAATTAAAGTTATCTGGTCAAAGTCCTCAATTCCCATCGTGTCAGATCAACAAATTTTGCATTTAATAAAGGAGTTCCATAAAAAATATAGAAATCTCAAAAAACTTATCAAAAATCGGAAAACAGATCAGCTGAGTTTAAAACTGAACAACTTTAAATCCGTCTATGAAAACAAACTGATTGACATTTCATTGTGCAAATGCAAGAATATTACTTTATGTAGCTGCAAAATAAGAGTACCAGTGAAAGAAAGAACTTTTTTAAGTGACCAAAGGAATGAGAGGAAAATGGTGATTGGGTCTATTGACCGCGAAACAACAAAAAAACTTGAACGTGCTGCATACAGAAAATTAACTGAAACCGCTACTGCAGCTACATCGTCTGACCACATGTTCCCAAGACCGGCAACATCAACAAGTATTATTGAAAAAGGAGGTTTAAGCAGTGAATGTTCAGACAAAAACATTTCAAGTGATTCTGAACCAAAAACTAGTCATATTGAAGAACAAGGCAACGGCAACTCAAATGATGAAATGAGACGTTTTCTTAAAAATAGAAAACAAATGCGTGTGAAACTGCCTAGCCTAGCTCAAGCTTGCGACCGCAAGGGAGTTTCTGACAGGTCGGTTGCTACTATTGCAAGTGCGGTGGTGAAAGATTTGGGTTTAATAAATGAAGAAGAAACTGAAAAAATAATAGACAGCAGCAAAGTGAGAAGAGAAAGGAAGAAAAACAAAAACAACGAATGGCAAAAACAAGAGGCCATAAGAGAGCCTCTAAATGCAATCTATTTTGATGGTCGAAAAGACAGCACACTTCTTCAAGAAAAGAGAGGCAACAAATACTACAAGAAAACAGTAATAGAAGAACACATTGTCCTGATAGAATGGCACAACAGACACACTAGTATAACTGAGCCGCCAATTACCAAAAAGTTTTCTGATCAGTTATTGAAAAGTATGATTGAAAGTGTTCCAGAAGAAATAGATATTTTAAAATTTCCTTACCATAGCCAAGCTGTGGAACGTTGCGTTAAATTGGTAACGGAAGCATCGTCCTTAGTCTGTGGAGCCGAAGCAAGAGATGGCTTTATCAGGGCACGAATCTCATCTCGAACCGTAATGCCAAAATTCAATACAAAATCCGAGTTTCTCAAAAATTTGTAAGTTTTTCGATATATTTCATAGGACAAATGTATGTTTTGGAAGTGTACTATTAATAAATGCATTTTCTTTCATTATTTTCTTTATTTATATATCCATGCAACATTTGGTTCATATTAATACACATTTTTCGAAAAAAAATATATATTCATAAGCTCTGGGGCACCGTTAGATATTATCCAAAAAAACTGAAACTTTACCACAACAATACACTATATATGAGACCACTTTTCGGCACATAGGACAAAACAAATTTTGAAAAAAAAAATTTCTACCTATACGTTCGCTCCACCCTAATATACAACTATCGAAACCACACCGGTACATAGATGTGCTTCACCAACCACGGATAATTTAGACAACAAGGTTGCAAAAGGATCTATACGAAGAATAACGATTAATGAAGAAATCATTCCAATATTATACGAAGAAGCAATAGCAAACTACTCCACACTTATGTATATAGGTTTACAAAGAAATCAAGTCAACACAATTAAAAAGGGTGCTTTTAGTAACTTATCGCAATTAAAAAGGATTCGGTTAAACGATAATGAAATAAAATATGTGGATGAAAACATATTTTTCAATGTACCGCATTTAAAATCGATATATTTGAACCACAATTATTTAGAATATTTCGAACAAGAATGGTTAGGTGACGTTCCTGAGTTAGAAGTGCTAATCTTAGCACATAACTTCATAGAAAATATCGCTAGAACATCATTCACGCTTTTAAAAAATTTACGTTTTCTTGATATTGGACACAATCGCATACAGCACATTCACGAAAAGGCATTCGATGGCCTTCGATTTCTAGAAACTTTAGATCTTAGTTACAACAGAATTACTCACTTTCAAGATAACGTATTCTTGCCAACATTAAATCTAACGTTATTGAATATATATAACAATAAACTTACATATTTTTCATCAGATGTTTTAGGAAAATTGAATCATCTTGATGAGTTAATTATGTTATTTAATCCTATACAGTGTGGTTGTTATCATGAAATAGTTTTATGGGCAACAGAAAATCATGTGAATGTAAGTAACGATTATCTAAAATGTAACAAGTCTAAAGACCTTAGTGATATTCCTGTGTGCGTAGTACCAACTCAAGAAAAAACCGAATGCGCAGCATATATTAAAGAAGACTTGATTAGTTTATTACATTCAAACACTTACGATTTTGAGTGCGAATTAAATCCATTATATATAGAATACCTTTACCTATAATCTAATTATTTCTGTTGCATGACGAACAATTTGTAATGTATATAATAATTAAATCAATTTTTTAACTAATTTGAATAAAATATTTAAAACAATATTAATGATTTTTTTCTCTGTTTATAAATGCGTAAAATAGTAATTGGTTTTCAGACATTTTTAAATAATATGATAAGAAATGTTTTATATCCACATAAAAGTGCTGCAAAATTTTATTTCCAACACCAACTAAGAAGTTGGTTCTTGCAACCATTTGTTCAGATGCTTAAACAACATCAACTGAAAATCTAATTATTTTATCATTTATGACACATTATTGAAATCACAAAATTTCTTGCCAATTAGGTTGTTGTATTTGAGTTGTAATTTATTAAAAAGGAGCCAAAAACAAATATCTATAATCTTGTAACTAATGACAACAAAGAACAAATTGCTCAGAAAATAAATGCAAACTTAAAGAATATTCAAGAAAACTGCGAAAACTTAGAAGACTTGTGGAAACAATTTAGGGGCAAACTGACAAGTTATTAGAAACCACAATAACTAATATAATAGTGTTACAAGAGAAAAAAGTGTATGACAGACGACATACCCGATTTAATGGAACAAAGAAGACTAATGAAAAACAACGCATAGGAATGTAAACAACAAATAAAGAGAGAAATTCGTCATGGCGCCAGAGATAACGAGCCAAATTCGTATAGAACTTTTAAAATTAACAGACGAAGGTAATATACAATTATTGGTTAAATTATTCAACCCAGTCTACAATACAGGGTAAATACCTTCAGACTGGCTAATTAATTTTCATAGTAATCCCCAAAAAACATAAAGCTAGGAAGTGCTCAGATTATCGAATGATCAGCATAATGAGTCAAACACGCAGTGGCGGCTGGTGCATAAGCGCTGCGACACTGCAGCACCCCCAGAAAGAAATACGGAAATTAATTACCTATTAAACTTGTGCTTGAGAATATCAATAATATAAAAATTATTCAATATTTTGTATAATTATTATATAAATTCAATTAATTAAACCGTTTTTAAAAGGAATTATCTTAACCGAAGCTTTCGATTCCATTCAAAGACGCTGCCAAATGTAGCAGTGTCGAAATAGTACATTCGGCGAATTTCGGCAAGTTCCGCCAAGGTTCGTTTGTTCTTAATAATACATGGTAACAAGGGGCGCGAAAGCTGCTGTTTAAGCAGCGCCGGCATTATTTGCGAGTAATTTGTATGTTTCTATTCGGAGCGAATCAATCTTTTATATACGTAGGATAATATTTTTCTTGTTTTCGTTGAGAGTTAGCAATAAAATATTCTGTTTTTTTCTTGTATCTAATTAACATTTAAATATTTGTTACAGAAAAATACAATTAAATAATAAATATTATTTTAAATATTTGTTATGATGGGTGTTCCTGTTGAATATATTATTAAAAAAATTACATTTTCCCAATTGACATTACCTTATTATGTGAAAAAATTGAAATAAAAAATAAAGGTCGATGTACTCCAGATGTTATTATTCATCAAACAGCAGTTAGTAAAACTAAAAAATATATTAGATCTTTTAATAAGGACTGGCATGAAAAAATAAAATGCTTTTGTGGTTGCGAAATTAGAAATGCTCTATTTCTATTTTGTTTTTCTTGTTTACTTTTTGACGACGATACTGTATGGACTGAGTGTCGCTGAGAATTGATTTTATATTTACATAAAAATTCTTTTTATTTCATTTTCCTGTAAGCTTATTTTTTTATAAATTGAGTACAATTTCGAGTTTTGTTTTACTTAAAAAGCACCTTAAAAATATCAAGGATCGTTACTGGTATGTATATATTGTATATTCGAAAGCTGCAGCACCCCCATGGTTTCAAGCCATGAGCCACCACTGCAAACACGTAAAGTAAGTACAGTATGGCTATTAATTTACAGTACTGAAACGGTAGGCCTACTTTTGCTTAAACCTCTGAATATGGCCACAAATATGCAAGAACGATATGAACTGTGCGTCCAACGTAATGGAGGGCACTTAGAACATATTATTCGTAAAGCTAATACTTAAGGGTTAATTTATTTTACATATTATTTTAAGTGAAAAAAGTTTGAAATTTTCAGTACTATAAATTAATAGCTATACTGTATTTCTAAAGATAATACACAACCGAATCAGAAACAAATGTCAACAAGATTTAGAAAGAGACAGTTTGGATTTAGAAACTCTTTAGGAGCCAGAGAAGCTTTATTCACTCTGATAGTCCTATTACAGAAGTGCAGAGACCAAAGAAAAGACGTTTTCGCTTGCTTCGTGGACTTCAACAAGGCGTTTGACAAGGTACAACGTGTAAAACTAATTAATATGCTTAAACACGACAGAACTGATGACAAAGACATCCATATAATGAGAAACCTATACTGGAATCAAAACGCCAAAGTTAAGACCTCAAACAAGTACACCAATCTTGTCTCCAACGTAATTTAATTACAGGCCTCCATTCACGTTGAGATCTGTATTGATACAGGTATCGATACAAATGGCAATACATGTAGGTATCTGAGATTTGTATCAAGTATCAGTACAACCATACACACTGAGACTGAATCATGAGACATCAGTTTAGTTCAAAACGCCAAACTGAAATGTTTCCTCTCGAACCTGTGTTTGTAGCAGTTGCAATAGCATTTTTGGTAAGAAAACTGCGATCTGTGTTAAGGTACCTAATCCTACACTTTTCAACCAGTTCTGCTGTTGCTGTTTCCCGAAGTGGTCTATTTGAGTAGTCTTTTGACTTAAAATCTCATAAACACAGAGATAACTTATACATATTCAAAAAAATCCACAGACATGATTTAATAAACTTTATTCGTACGCTACAATGAGATTGGCACATACACGTTGAAACAAGTAGAAATTCGTATCAGTTGCACGCTCAAGGTATCGATGTTTCAAGACACTGATGTAGACGATGATACCAGCTGATACTGATACCTGCAATATGTATCGATACAGATCTCAACGTGAATGGGGGCCTTTATATTCAGATCATATCTTCAAAATAGCACTCGAAGGACAAACACATGGTGTAAAAATCAGTGGTGAACTTTTGAATGTTATTAGATATGCTGACGATACGATCATTCTATCTGACACCATCGAAGGCCTACAAGAACTTCTTACTAATATAAACGAAGCAAGCGTAGACATGGGTATAAAAATAAGTGTGAAAAAAACTAAATTCATGGTTTTCAACAGAGACGAACGCCATGGAGTTGAATTACAGCTCAACAATTAACTAATTCAACAAGTTTGAAACATTATATATTTAGAAAGTATGATAAATGACCAACTCGATTCAGATATTGAAATAAAGAGGAGAATTACATTGGCTCAAGCAACATTTTCCAGGATAAAATCCCTTTTCTGCAATGACAATCTCAATCTCAAACTTTGACAACGCATAGTAAAATGTTATATATTTGGTCAGTAATATTATACAGTGTAGAGACATGGACACTCAAAATATCAACAATGAACAATATAAGGCTTTCGAGATGTGGATCCACCGTTGTATGCTTCAAATCCCTTGGACCACTCGTCAAACCAACGAGCAAGTCCTGTAAAGAGCTCTAGTAGAATGACAACTACTCACAATGGTAAAAATATAAAAACTATCTTACCTAGGACATAATTTAAGAGGCAACAACTATCATATACTTCAATTAGTACTGAAAGGTAAGATAGAAGGTCGTAGAGGAGTGAGAAGAAAACAAGCTTCATGGCTAAAGAACATCCGAGAATGGAGAGGGATCCGAAATGCTGTCATCACATACAGTAGTGAAACCTTGACCCTTACAATACAAGAAGAAATGCTGTTAATTTTCGAGAGGAAAGGTATCTGGAGAGTGGAATACAACCAAGAATTGCATGGACTATACAAGGAGCCAGGCTTAGTCACGGTGATAAAGCTGGGCTGGTCATGTGGTGCGGATGCAAGAACGCGTACCTACGAAAGTACGGAAAGGAGGTAGTAGGCAACAGAGCGAGGTGCAGACCTAGAGTACGTTGACGAGAAAATGTTCAAATCGATGTGGAATAACTTATGCATGTCAGAAACTGGAAGCAGGTTGTAGTAAACAGAGAGGAATTGTCGATTGAGGGAGGTCAAGGTGACACCATTGGAAGAACAGGTATATAAAGTGTCAATATGAAATTCGTAAGTTCGAACTGAATTAAATACTTAGCTTACTTATACAGTAAATAACTATTGATTTACCTAATACATATCAGTTAAATTAATTAAATTGTGATTTTGAATTAAGATTTTAGTTTTATTATTAATTAACCTTCTTCCACTATAAGTAACTGTACCAAATAATGATTCATTTTTACATTATTACATTTTTATAAAACCACCCTTTTAAAAAGGTGTTGATGTTTTGAACACATCTTGAAATTTGGATATTACGCTTATGTTAAAATAATGTTCGAAGCGACTTAATATTTAATATGATAAACAATCCGTGGAAAAACAAACCCGAAAAGAGTTTATAGCTTCATAAATTTCATAGTCGTTGAACTACATAATTTCTTTTTATTATTAATTTTGGAAAATAAGGAAAAATACCTGTTCATATACTTGTATGTTGTTCTAAACCGTTGCCCGATTACTTTTTTGTCCGTAGTTTTAAACTTTTGCGTATGCTGATCACTTCTTCTTTTAAACGTATTATATTCTTCCACTAAAAAGTTTAAATAAATTGGTTCCGCAACTTCAGAATATATGGCGCTAGAAATTTAGAAAATTATAGATTATACTAAAACTAACTTAGAAACTTTCCTGTTAGTAAAGATAATACCCAAAACAAAAATGTTAACCCGTTAATTTTACTTTAAGTTATTAAAACAAATTTTAGTTACGTTTGGTATGAACAATAATTAATTACACTACACCATTAGAGAATATCTCATATGATGATTTCTATATTTTTCCTTTTAAGATGGAATACCATTCTACGCAAACTTTTAATAACTACACCAATGTTTTTCCGACACATCCTTCACTACAAGTTTCAATGGAAAGGTTTAACATGGGCATTTGTTTTTACAAAATTCGTGGTTCCAATATAACATAATAGCTAGCCCAGCACTAGGTAAGTTTTTTTTTTTTTAATATGATACCAAATAAGGTTACTTTTCCTGAATTTTAATTATTAGTTTCTTTTTTTTTAATATATAGCAAGCTTCAAAACAAGGCAAGTGTCATGATTGTTAGTCAAATAAATTAATCCTTTTCAAAAGATATTAGGTTTGCAAAGTGACTTAAAATTTAAACATGATTTAAAGGAGAAAAGCAAAAGAAGGAAATTTATTTTTTAAACCACAGTGAATGTAGTACCTATTTTATGATGTATTTAAGCAATATGGCAAACTCATATTATGATTTTTTCAGGTTTTTTTTTTAATTGAGAATTAATAGGTACTTCAAATACAACAAAAGTAAATTTGTTTGGTATCACATTACATGTGATACAACTGATTTAATTTTGTTATAATAGGAAGCCAGAATTGTGGAAAATAATTTCCTATGTTAAATACCTAACGTTAAGACTTGAGCTGTGTTACCCAGTACACCAAATTATAATCAAGCCTGTTTTTCAATATATGTTGAGTTAGATAGAATATTGAAAACTTAAAATCTAGATACCTTTGCTTTCTAAGAATCTATACAAACTTTTATAATTTTATTTTACTTATTAATATAACCGCAGAATTAAAACTAGATATACAAATTAAAGATAATTCTATGCAGACTGAAAGTAAACTTTTTAAGTGGTTCCAAAACATAATGAATTTTATTTGAAAACATTAAGGTTATTGAAGATATATGTAAGTCTGTGTTAATTGCTATTAAATGGTGTTAAAATTTAAAATTCAATTTGCAGTAAATAAAATTATTAAATTAATATCAAATCTGTAAAAGTAAATGTTTCACTCCTCGTTGGCATCTTTGACCTTTCTGTCCTTAAATTATTTATCCTTGGAAAATATGATGCCGCATACACTGGTAAATCGTTATATGCAGGCATTTATGTTTGTTTGTTATATTTACGTGGGAGTCTAGAAACTAGAAGGCAAAAATACATCTTCAAAAGTAATAATTCTGATTTGTACTGCGACAATGACTTTTGTTTAAAATTTTGGTATTTGTACAGGAAACTTATGAAGCAGTAATTGTACATTTTTAAAATTTAGCTGCTTAATAAATACTTGGATGTATACGAAGTACGAAGTATAGGCAGATCAATACAAAAAACAATTAGAGTAGGCTCTGAAATTGAAATATTTTGAATTGGTACTTTAGCCACATCCACAGAATGACATTTCAGTTTCAATTTAAGGTTATAAACTTTGTTTACAATAAAAATGTCAAATTACAAACGTTATAAAATGTCATTCTGTGGATGTGGCTAAAGTACCAATTCAAAATAATTCAATTTCACAGCCTACCCTAATTGGTATTTTTATTGATCTGTTGTTATAACTTTACTGCATTAAAATACCCCACAGCTACGTCTAACTACCATTAAAATTCCAAACCAGTTATTAACATTCAATACTATTATTTATAATGAGATGATGATGATGACTGTTGTAAATTAAATTAAAATTTGAATCTTTTGTTTTCTGTTCATATCGAAGATGATACAATAAAAACAGAAGAATCTATAGGAAATGATTATTAAATATTATTTATAAATTTAATCATTGGCTGCATTTTATACAATGTGTTCTGGCAGATTAACAGTTTTTCAAGTTGGATGTTGCTACATGCTCAGAGTGAAGCTGAAAATCTTCAACTTCACCAACCCATAGAGGGGGTGTGATGATGTCATTAGGGTTTTAGGACTTTGGGATTTGTTATTTATATGTAGTTGAGAACACTACTATCAGGCCTATTCTCTAACTTAAAATCGAATAGAGATGAGTTAGTCGAATAGAAATGGTTCTTAGTTGGTATTCCCTAAATCTGTCACTTTTCGATTGATTGTTGTCTGCTTCCATAGGCTTTGTTTTCCCATGTAATAAGATTTTATTGACTGCAATAAAGTCAACCCAAATATTTAATTGTTCTGGGGAGGTCTTTTTTATTAATTAGAACTTTTGGATTGTTATCACCCATTCTAAATTGAAATATTTGAGATGTTTACTCTTTGAAAAACAATACGAACGGCAAAAATCATTTAAACCGACCAGTTATGGGAATTCCCCAAGAATCAAATTATCTCTGTGTTTTCCCTTTAACAATGGTCAAATAGTAGTTAAAACTCATTATTGCTTGTGGTAGCAAGGTAAACAGCAACCGATAGAAATTGTAGTCAAAGCTGAGAAGCAACTTCTGTTAACGTTACGGAATATGAAGTATCGGAAACTGCAGTTGCGATAGAAATTCAACATTTCAATTTGTAAACATTCCGATCCGATCTGACAATTTCTATTCGATTTAGAGAAAGTTACGAAATAGGTTTGAATGTTCCATGAATGCTACTTAAAATTCTTTATTAGAATACAATATGATAAATGCTGTTCTTAAAAATGGGCAATTCAAATGTGCTTTTGTTTTTCAGAAATTATTTAGAACTTACTAAAATACCCTTTCTTTGTTTGTAGGAAATCAGTGTAAATTAGACCTAGCGTTTCTGAAAGATATATCTCAATGTTTAATAATAAAAGGAATAAATATATTTTAAATGTGTCACTTTTTGTTTCATTTAATACTTTCGTCTTTCATTACATCATTATGATGATTAATAGGGAATTCACACATGCCAGTGCTCTACAAAAGATTCTACAGAATTGTTCGGTTAATAAAATCAGTGTTTTTATCTATAATAACATTACAAGGACATTATAACCATTTATGATTATGAATTATGACACACCAAAATTGTTTGAAAATAAAAAACCCTCAAAGCATAAAATTTATTGTAGATACAAACCTCCTCTACTTCATCAACTGAACAATTATGTAGAAATCTTTCTAGTTATTTTTTGGAGTACTGGCATGTGGGTAAATTCCCTGTTAATAATAGGCACTTTCTTTTTACCATAAATCTCACGAAATCTCAACTCCATTTGAGTTGAATTCACCTACTGAAGTTCTTTTTAACAATCTCAATTTGAGCAAGTTACCTCGCCCCTTACCGATCAAGCACTACCTCGAAAGGTTGTTCAAAATGAAGTGAGCAACTCATTTAGTAATATATGGTTTATGTATTATTAAGTTTTTTATGTTGAAATGTAATTTTATATTACTAATAGATTTTCTTCTAATATTGCAGTCTCCATAATAATTGTATCTCTTGTTTAATTACATACATATTGAAAAGACGTAAGCAATTATTAGAATGTTAGGTTAGGTTTGGAATGCTAGTCGATTCGAAATGTCAAATATTAGGGATCTTTTTGTCAACTGAGCTGACTGAGCTTTCGTCGTTCTTTTCGCACCTCGCTCATATCACGTTTCTCACTTCAGATGAGATTGTATCAAATTGAGACGCTTTGCAAAAAGAAAGCACCTAATGAAATATATAAATTTCACAAAACTATCTTTTTTTTCTTCCTATTGTGATAGAATACTAATTCATAAAAACAAGTTTTATGAGCCCTCTTTGCAGATACGCTAGGCAGGAGGCTAACCTTACACATCGAATGAGATTGGTTCATAATGGTGCGAGGTTAACGATTGTCAAAGGTGTTAGTATGACAACCGAGACTACCAGCTTCACATGCCTTCTGAAGTATAGAGGAATATACGACATATTATATTCCAGCTTTGCTGGTCTCAGAAATTGAACCTGAGATGCCTACGCGAAAGACCGAGCTTTTACACAAAATTATCCGCTCCTCTCAAAAAACTATATAACTCTCATAAATATAAATTTGAACTGTATCAGTTGGTTATGTGTATATCTGATGCAGTAAAAAACTGCGATCATATGCTACCAGTGATACTGTTCAGTAGACTTGTTAAAGTAATTATCAGGGTTTCCTTTACTTATTTTTGATTTATAATCAGTTGTTATTGTTATATTGAACATTATGGAGACATGGACATAGCAATAGCCGCAATTTTTGATTTTCCTTTTTAACATATGGTTTAAAATGTTTCAGAAAGAACATGAACTCTAAATTTGCCACAGACCTTTGGGAAAATGTTAAAAATAGCCGTTTTTTTTAATTTACAATGCAATGATGGTATGCTGATATGTGAAATAGTGATAACAATGAAGTAAAACCTTGTATCGACTTGCAAGCGGCTCAAAATGCTGAGCTCGCAATGTCGATACCTCTTGTGCTTGTCCGGAGCCGAAGAGAAGGGATATGGAAAGCAATATCTGCAGAAGCGAAAATGTTTGTGGACGAATTAAAGAAAAAAAATGACGTCACTTTTGAGTTCTCACCCACCAACGCTAGTCTTTTCCTTTTAATAATTACAGATAAAAGTGACGGCAATTTGTGTCCTTGGTTTCTCTGTTGATGCCATATTTACCAGATTAAAGAATCGACTGAATGCTGCTCGTTCGCTCGCCTCGAGCGGCAAGATTATTTTTTAACTCAGACTCGTTCTGAGCCGTGTGTGGCGAACTGCTCAAAGCGAGCCGTGCACGCAAGTCGTTACGAGGCTTATGTTTCATTTGTGATACAAGAAATAAGAGCAATTATGTGATACTTTTAATGATACCTAAAAGTATAGTTGTAATATTATCCTTTGAAATCATAATTTATTATTTTTCTTTATCTGTACCTAATCAAGTAAAACAAACAGTTCTCAGAAGAAAGGCAATTTTATTCCAACAAAAAATTACGTCTGTTCAGTACCATTAATTTGGTCGGAGTTTTAAAATAAATTCATAAAGCAATAATTGCCGCTGGACAAAATATTGATCATGCTAATTATTAACTGTCATTGACTAATGATTGTAACTGAATTCAAAATTAAAGCCACACGGAACATATCAGCATTATGGTATTTTTAAAAAGCGATTGGCCTAAATTGTCAAAGCAAGAAAGTGTGTAAAATAAACTGAAAATAACATTGTTCTATATTGATAACATTACAACTATACATATACGTACTGAAATATTTCAGATTATTGGTTAATATAAATTAATTTGAATAGAAAGTAAATTTAATTCAATCTTCCCACAACCAGTAATTTTTATGTAATTTCAACAACTACACAGACAAGGATCTATGAAGTCACCTGCATCTAATCTACCAGAATACTAATTTGATGCTACTAAAAATTATAAACATATAAAGATTGTGCTAAAAAGAAAAGCTGTACCTACTTTAACCAGTACACTAATTTATGTGACAATGCAACTGGCTATGGCTTACATTTACAGTATGCTAAAATTTATTCGTTTCTTTAAGAACAATGAATGTATCAATTGGTTGTTTTTAGATTATAACTCTCCAATTACTTTTTTTTTAAATAAAAAGATACATACCGTACTTACATAATAACATTTGTAAAAACTCATGAATATTCAAAGTAAGACCTAGATTACCTAGATGTTGCATGTTGCACAACTTTTCTTTTTACCAACTAAGCAAAAATAAAATACATGCAGATAAAAAAAAAAATGCACCCACCCGTGATTATTAAGCTGAGGCGTGCCAGGTGCAGATGGTTTGTTATGGTTTAGCGTAGGATTAGTAACGCTGCTATCACTGCCAGACCTGCTCAGTGATTCCTCATCGTGTCCGCTGCCACCAGAATTCCTATGTTGTCGGGAACCATTGAGTAGTCTCGGAGAATTATTTTGAGAGTTGGAATTTTGAACTCCACTTTTAGACGCTTCTTCCAAATAATTCTGGTATCGTCGTAATTCTAATTGAAGTTTTTCTAACTTATGACTACATTCATTTAATTGACCTGCAAAACAATTAAATGTAAATATAAATCTCTTGGTTTCTAGAAGTTACTATTAAAAGTTAACATAATAACATTATAATCGGTGGCTTAAAAATCTCTACAAAGGTAATATTTTTCTATACTTAAAATTAATTCAAATTAATTAAACATAGGTATATCCTCAAAATAAAATGCTGCATGAAAAATACAAAGGTTACAGACAGAACATTAATGAACAAGATATGGTATGATGAAGAATGTGAGATGGAAAGAAAAGAAAAAAGGGAAGCAAAAATTAAATGACTAAGAACAGGAGGGGAAGAAGATAAGGAGAGGTACAACAGAAAAAAAAGAGAGTAGATAAGGTATTTAAGAAGAAAAAAAGAGGCAGAAAATGGAAGAAATAGAAAATAACAGACAAATGAACAATAGTAGAGAAATGAACATGAGAAAAAGAAACAATATCAAGCAAAGGGGATTAAAAGATAGGACAGGACAGATGCAAAACGATAACGAGAAGGTGAAAGAAATATGGCGAAAACATTTCCAAGATCTCACATATACGGAAGAAGAGAGTGAACAAGATACAAGAAGAAGAAGTAAATGATAAGGTATTAGAAGAACCGCAATATAATGAAGTGAAACAAATAAATAATAAAATATGGAGAAGAGTTACACAACAGAGTACACAAAATTAATAAAGAAATTTGGAAAAGCGAAGAAATGCCCGATGAGCGGAGATGTGGGATAATTGTCCCAATATTTAAAAAGAGAGATCCGGAGCTATGTATAAATTACAGGGGCATTAACTTGTTGACTACAACATACAAGATTTTGATTTCTATAATACAGCAACGCTTAATACATATACATATAAAACAGAAAATTGGACATTATCAATATGGTTTCCATCTAGGGATCTAGGTAAATCAACGGTGGATGCAATACACATTCAACATAGAACTTCACATGATATTCATAGACTTTAAAACAGCATTCGATAAATTCAAGAGAAAACAATTAATTGAAAACATGAAGGAAATGACACTAACTAGATCAGAAGTAACAGTGAAGGTTGGTCAAGAAAATACAGAAAAAATATAAATTAATATAGGACTAGGGCAGGGGCCAGCAAACTGCGGCTCTTTCGGTACGTACATGTGGTTCTAAAGTAAAATTGAAAGGCCAGCTCCACACATTGCATTTTAGCAGGTCCTGCTTAACGGAAGCCATTGGAAGGATGTGAGCATAACATTGTTACATAAGCGTAAAGGGAGGATGAGGGTGGAGGGGATGGTTGAGTACATGGTAAGCAGGTCAGCCAAAAAAAGTTACTAATAAGTGAGTGCAGGGCGCCCTCTACCAAGCAAGATAATGGCAAAATGTGAAATTTACGGCCCTCGAATAATCAAAAGTTTGCCGACCCCTGGACTAGGAAAATTAGCAAACAAAGAAAATTGAGAGTGTACAGAACAATGATAAGATCGAGAGTGATTTAGGCAGCAGTCTCACTGCAGCCACTACCACCCACTGCCATCAACCACCACCAACTAAAATAATCCTGTGCAGTCCCACTGAAGCAAGTAGTGACCATCAGTAATTTAGTTAAAATTTTACATTTCACGCTTGTTTTATGTTTATCCGGTTTATCTATTGCCAACTTAGCAAGCTTAGCACTGTTATTATTATTTCCAGCATTAAATTAGGTTATGTCCATTGGTTTGCGTCAGTGTTCGTTTACTATTGTGCTTAATAAATAATAAACCACGGAGAATAAAGACAGGAGGCTGCACTGCCTGACAAAACTCTTGCCAGTGTTTGTCGCCGCAATTTACGACAAGGATAGAAGATGCATGTCTACGAATGTACAGGGATAATACCACTCTACAAAATAAACCTAAATATATTACTCACAAATGCAATACAATCAGCGTTTTATTAATTTTAAGTGCGTTTCTCGTATGCTCCATGTACTTTTGTAGACATGCATCTTCTATCCTTGTCGCAAATTGAGGCGACAAACATCGGCACGAGTTCGGTCGGTAGTTTAAATGGAAGTGCATTCTCCTGTCTTTATACTCCGTGTAATAAACCGAATTATTGGAAAATATGTCATTGTCAGACGATTCATCAGAAAAACGAAAATCCCCTGAACAGGAAATGCAAATTTTTAGTTGTCATAAAGTCCACTGGCACTTGTGCATTTCAACCACCGCTGACCACCAACCATCAAAATTCGAACTTCGAACATGTTGGAAATTTCAAACTGGTGGTCACCGTTTGATGGCAGTGGATGGCTAGCAGTGGCTTAGTGGGACCAGCACCATTATTTAATGCATATTTAAATTTTAGTTGATGGCTGTGGGTGGTTGATGGTGACTCAGTGAGACTGCTGCCCTATTTATGCAGCGGAAATAATCCGGTTAACAAAAAAAGGCATAGAACAGCTGAGGATTTTTGAGAAGAAGATACTGAGAACAATTCGGGAGCCAAAGAAAATTGATACAAATGAATACAGAAGCAGGATGAACTATGAGATAGATAAATAAATAGACGATGGTATAGTAAGAGAAATAAAAGCACAAAGAATAGGGTGGTGGGGACATATAATGAGGACAGAAGAAGAGAAAATAATCAAGAACATAACAGAATGGAAGCAAGGACTCACAATAGATGGAAGGACGAAGTGCTAGAAGATCTAAAGACTCTGGGAGTAAACAAGTGGAGGGAAACAATTAAAAATAGAAAAGAATGGAAAGAAATACTAACAAAAGCTAAATTACACAAGAACCTATAAAGAAAGAAATAATATACAGAAAAGGAAGTGATTCACCAAAAACTAATCCACATTCATGTTTAAATGAGTTCCGACAGCATTTACCTGAAGTAGCAGTGATTAGTGAGAGCTAGTTGTACTATTGCCTTCACTCATAATTATACAGGGAATTTTTCTTTTTAGTATACATATCCCCTATGTATACTTTTATAATAAACGCGAATAGGCAACCCACTATACACTATAAACGTCACGTCACGTGGTGCGTAAAGGTTATGTTTCATGTTTGTAAATAAAAAATAAATCAAAATTAGCGGAATATCAACATAATTTTAATTCAACGATTATTCTAAAACATAAAATATCAACAATACAAAACAGAAAGGAAAATAAAAACAGCAACAATTAAAGACTAATTTTTTGACATTAACTTAATTTGATGATTTTTGCCACAGCATGCTAATTTTTTAACGTTTATAGTGTATAGTGGGTTGCCTATTTGCGTTTATTATAAAAGTATACATAGGGTATATGTATACTAAAAAGAAAATTTCCCTGTATAGGAATTTACCTTATGATTTATTCTCTAGCATGCAGTGAGAAGAAACTGACGAATTACATTTTTATTTGTATAGTACTTAATTTAAAATTTTGATGCCATCTCTACCGGTCAATTTAGAAGAATAAGCAAAGATTAACCCCTATGCTGCAAATGGTAAAGGATTATGTCCCAGCAGGCCATAATCCCGAGGGTTTAGGAGCCACTCAATTACAAGGTAAGTTCCTCTTTTTTATGAACTATTCCTACTTTTTATTAACACTTTGGAAAATCAGACTTAACTAGGTGTCATCATTAAAGCTGATAATTATTATTGTTATTTGATTTGATTTGTTTAATAGTAACAATTTGTTTCTTAACTCTTCCTCCAACAACCAAATAATAAAATGTATCTAGAAATCCTAATCCTAATACCACCTAATGAATGAATGAATGAATTATTGCAAGTTTGAATTTTGAAACACAACTAGACATCAGATGTATTAATTTTTAATTATAACCAAATGTAGTTTCAAGACACAAAGACCATCTTACTGGATAATAAAATAATACTTTCTTGCAGATTTAATTTTAATTATAAAATTTACCTTGGTTTTCTTTCATGTGAGTTGCTTCATTAAAAAATAAAATGTGTAAAAATTCTTTGCCGAATAAAATTTTTCTACAGAAATGTCGAATAGATAACATAAATGTACATACCTTCAATTGTCATTGGGTCTCCTAATGCAGGATTTGATTCATATACTCCTTTCATTTTCATGAGACCATCCCTAGTTGCTGTTTCTTGCGTGACTTTAGTCTGCAGTTCATCAACCTTCTGAAGTAACTTTTTCCGCCTCTGATTTGGAGCCAAGTCACTATAGTCATCCTTTCCATCCGTAATTGTAGCATTCTGAATTTAAAAGATTATTTAAATCAATTTATAATTTTAAAAGTGCTATATTAAAATTTTTATCTATGTTAATTTATACAGAACAGGTTAGAGAACATAATATGTGAAATTAAATGTATTAATACACTAAAAAACATTTGTATCATTATACCAGCCAGACTATTATGGAAATTGTGAAAAACAGTATTAGTGTGCAGGTGAATCTTGTGATGTATGTCACTACTAAGTATAAAATTGGAAATATAGCAGTTAGTTGCAAGGAGATCTTGAAACAACGACCATTATCTCTAATTAATTCCTGTTCTAATTTAAAGACAAAAGGAAATGATGGGTTAAACAATATGCATTTACTGGCCGGCCACTGTTACATAGTTGGCGAGCCCCAGTGCATGCTGAATGTTGACTTCATACGATTTCAAGAGCGCATCTTAGTGTTGAAAGTAATTCAGTGGCGTAAATTTCTACGTAGTATTTGGTTATTGATTAAATTTATCAAAAATTCCAGTCACATAATTATTCATTGTGTTTTGTTAGTACTAATTACATATTGGTATTTGTGCCGCCATCACTCTGCGAATAGTTACGCCAATCGTGAAGAAAGCTTACATCACAGTTCGGCAGCTACAGTTCATCTGAAGTCCTCGCCAACTAACAACGGCCTGACAGTAACTGGTTTAATGTTTGCAAAAAATACACTAATTAGACTTCCTGATGATGCACAGCATGAAGATTATGAAATAATGAGGTAAATTAATAACAAGGAAGAATGATCATATTTTATTTATATAAACAAATTAATAATATGCTTTTTTTTAACTAAAAGATGTAATATGAAGAATTGGCTATAAGCAAAGCGCAAATTAATATTGTTTTGCAAAATTACAAAAGTAACTTTGCTTTGTAAATAAGAATGAGGTAAGCAAAAGCAACGTACCTTGATTGCGACACAGACTTCTGCAAGCTTCTGTTAGCATGAAAATATATAAGCTGTTAAAACATGCTATTTATACTGGATATTTTTATAATATTTTGTTAATATAAATAAGTAATCTTTCATTGTAACTTCATTTGACATCACAAATCACTAGTTTGCACTTTAGTAATCCAGAATAATTATTTAAATTTGGGAAAATATGTTTCACATGCACTTAACAATCAGAGATATTAATCATTTTATTTAAATTAACAGCAATAGAACAGAAATATCACTAAAGAATGATACCAACTGGAACCTATAGCATTACATTTATGTTTCCTGGAGTAGCTTCAATTGAAGCATTTGCTTGCATAGCTTTATAACACTTAAACTGCATGTGAAAATGTTAATTTTTGCTAATTTCAGAACAGCTTCATACATTACTAATATTAAGTGACCAAAAGTCAATTTGCTTGCGTAACAGATGCTCTGATAATTAAATTTTTACTATTACTAAACTGCCCTTTTCTCCCTTCTAATAAATGTAAACATATCTATTCTATAAGAATAATTGACGACTAAAATTCATTAAAAAGTTTATTTCATGCGCATGTACATACCTAAAAGTCAAGTGAATTTATATACAGTTTTGTATTAAAATTAGTGACAAACATTCAAAGACCTCAAACACATGCACATGCTGAAAACTGAAATTACTTACAAGAGGCAACCACAGGACCGAACCGCCACCACAGCGAAGACACCAATCACCAAAGAACCAAGAAAATTTAGGTAAGACTCGATTTCATAACATTAAGGGAAACAAAGATTGAAAACAGAAATTGCTGCCTAAGATAATTTGTATACAGCCTGAATTTAATCTTTCTATCAAACTACCATAACACTGTCTTTACCATAACATTTTATGCAAGCAAATTTTATACTAAGAAATGCTTACCCCTCTGCTTCCAAAAATATTTAAAATTCCCGCTCTCTTCTTAATTTTATTTCCTGAAAATGTGCCTTTTACAGTGTAAACCCCATCCTTTAACCGAGGTTGGATATGATTAACACTGGGAAGGCTTCCTGAGTCACTACCGTTGGCTTTAGATAAATCTTCGAAGGGATAATCATCAGGTGGATTGAATCCGGATTTAAATCGTTCTATTACAAGCAGTGCATCCTAAAAGAGCATTTTTAAAATTGAGTATATTTATAAAAAAAATTATTGTTATTTTCTAAAAACATTTAGCATCTACAGTGACCGCCAAAAAGTTCGCAACATATGGGAAATTTTTTTATTATTAGAGTATCGAAAAAACTTTTATGGGGGATAGGTTCTGCATGTCCGGTAACCTAAAAATAGAATTTGAGGTATGTCACGTGACCACTGGTATGGCGGCAAATTTTAAAAAATCACCGAGAAGTCGCAAAAAGTGGGGCTAGATGACAAAATATCAAAGAGAAGTATTTGAAAAAGTTGCGTAGAATTTAATTTTAGGCCCACATGCAAAATTTCAACCATTTATTTAAAAAAAAATGAAAATCGCAATTTTTTGTAAATATTTTCTTATTAATTCACAAATACCCACTTTTTCATTTTAAATAACTTTATTAAAGTGGAACCTATGTATATGGATAAAAGTGGAAGAACTTCCTCGTTTTTTTCATAATTGACAGGTCTAAATCTGAAAAGCAGGTTTTTGTTAGGACGCTCGCTGTTGCAATGGTTTGTATCTAATAGCTGTTTTAAAATTCCAGAAATATTTTTATGCTCGAGCACTTACAAAAGACCAATTTTCTCGATAATAATAACGCTAACTGTGAATACATCACCCTGAAATATCATAGGCAGAAAAAGAAAAAGAAAATTACATAAAAAAGGTGGTTTTTAGTTTATTGGTTATTTTATTCTTCCTTATTTTATAAATTGATGAACTTTGACCACAATCAAGAAAATTTAGCTTTTCTAAGTGCTCCGGCATAAAAATATTCGTAAAAATTTTATACAGCTGTTAGATACCAACAATTGCAACAGCGAGTGTCCTAGTGAAAACCCGTTTTTTAGATTTAGGCTTGTCAATTATGGGAAAAACGAGAAAGTTCTTCCACTGTAATCTAAATACACAGGTTCCACTTCAATTAAGCTATTTAAAAAGAAAAAATTGGGTATGTGTAAATTAATAAAAAAATATTTACCAAAATTTGTCATTTTAAATTTTTTTTAAATAAATACTTGAAATTCTGCTTATGGTTCTAAAATTAAATTTTAAGCAACTTTTTCTAATACTTCTTTTTTCGATATTTTGTCATCTAACCCCACTTCTTGCGACTTCACGGTGATTTTTTTAAATTTTCCGCCATACCAGTGGTCACATGACATACTTGAAATTCGACTTTTAGGTTACCGGACATGCAGAACCCATCCCCCATAAAAGTTTTTTCGATACTGTAATAATAAAAATGTTTCCCATATGTTGCGAACTTTTTGCCGGTCACTGTATATTTTCTGTAAATTATAAAATTAGTAATTTGTAAATTTGTTATTTGTGTGATGTCCTTGTACTTAACTCTATTAACATCAATAAAATGTATAAAATAATTATTTTTACCTGTTTTTCGTCAATAATGTCTGCAGCTTTTGCAATTCCTTCTAGACACTTATGAATAATAGGAAATACATTGCGTTCAATTTCAACAGAACTATAAATAAAATTTTTGATATTCTTTATACGTTTTTCATCTAATTCTTGAAGTTGCCGGAAAACTTCAGGCAATCCCGACCGATAATGCTGTCGTTGTAATTCGTTTGTACGCTGTAATTGATCTGCATATTCGTTCTTTGCAGTATCACACACTTGAGATTTATATGACATATTTAATCGTTGTTTTTCAACCTGAAAGAAAAATATCGATTGTAAATAAATGAAAATCTTGTAATATTATTTAAAAATTGGCAGTTTAATAGCGAATTAAAGTTTGTTTGTACATACATCAATTGTCATAATTGTATAGTATTTTCTTCGGAGTAACAAATGGTTTTAAAAAAATAACCAGTGGTGGTGCATGACACATGCATGGATATACCGAATGTTTGACTTAAGGGGCGAACATATGAAAACAGCATGGGAAATCGTATACATATATGCAGATTCCTACCCCTTAAATTAAACACTCGGTATGAGAAGTTTTCATATTAATACTAAATAATAAATATTAATTAGTTCATGTTCCAAAGTTTAAAAATTTTGTAATGATTATCAGACAGCTGTGCTAGTTACTCTAATTTTAATATGTATATTATATTATTTCAATACTCATCAAAAAACAAACAGGTAACCCTCATATAACATGGTACTTTTAGAACACGACTGTACCATGGCTAACAACAAAAGTGAGGCTTATTTAGAAAACACCTTTGTGTAAATGTATGTACAGACCAAAGGACCAAGGTAAACAAATGCCAACAGCACCGAATATGCCGTTGAAAAACGTTTGGTCTGTAGAGCTTGGAGAGCGGTTATGCCCTGTTCATACCAATTTATTAGTTGGGTTCTATTTCGATTTGGTTTGCTCTGATTACTAAACATTCCATGCATATTTTCATTGCTGCATTTTAAGTGCATTGTTTGATTATTAAAGAGTTATTATTAGAAACTGTTAAGTGAGGAGAACTTATGTTGGCAAGCACTGGATTTATAGTACTGGAATCACTACTGCACAAAAATAAAACACGAAAGAACAAGAAAAGGGTCTCGGCATTGGTGGATGACATCGACTTTCAGAAGTAGAGATATACATACAGTGGCATCGATTTACTTCGAGATCTACTGAAAAACGATTCGGGGCGTTCCTATAATTCTTTCTTGAATGCTGCCTTTTTTTAGGTTACTTGAAAGGGTGACACCAAGAATTAGGAAAAAGAAGACAAACTACAAAAAATCTATACCAACTAAAGAGAGCTTAATCGTAATGCTACATTTTTTGATAACAGTTTCTAGTTCAGTGCTCACTTTCAAAATATCAAAGCAAACAATGTCAAGCATTATTCTGGAGGTTTGCACAGCAATAATTGAAGTACTAAAAGAATAAGTTAAGATAAATGTTACTTTTTTTAATTTTTCTTTTGCATTAAGGTAGGTAAACTATACTGACTATACTGATACAAAATGGAACTCATGTAAATTCTATTTTATTGTTTGTTAAAACATATTTTATTTCTGCAATGCATCTTGGATAAAGTCACTATCTTCATTTATTTGTGATGAAATTATAGGGGAAGGAAGATGTTTCTGGATGTGTTTTTGAGAAAATTGACGGCTGGGAGGAACTGGGGATGGTACTGGAGAAGATGCACGTTGTGGAGGCATATGCTGTACAAAGTAATGATCATAAGGAATAGGTGATCGAGCTAGAGACAATTTTCGACTGAACTGACAACCATCAATTTTTTTTTTTTTTTTGAAGTTTGTATTTCGTATAGATAGGGCCTCATAGAATTAGTTTTTCTTGATATAAAGCAATTAATATCAAGATATTTTCGTCGTTCCACCAAATTTTTCAGAAAACTATTGTTGAAAAATTTTTGTATCTGTATTTCACAACAGAAAGCCATTAACTAACTACAACTACTATACTATACTACA
The DNA here is from genome assembly GCA_963082815.1 of Melanotus villosus. Lineage (NCBI taxonomy): Eukaryota > Metazoa > Arthropoda > Insecta > Coleoptera > Elateridae > Melanotus > Melanotus villosus. Next base: position 108,723,991 of record OY720418.1, on the reverse strand, counting down.
AACAATACAGATGTTCCATCCAAATCAACACCAAATGGTCTTTGATGTACAAGGTGGTCCAAATTGGACACTTTTGATAGGAAACACCAATTTCTAGAGGAGATAGAAAAAACTAACCTACATGTTACGAGCTCGATTTTTGTGAGAAAGTGAATGCCGAAAACCGCACATCGATATCTTGAACTGTTTAGAAGATATAGGGTGTTTTTCAATTTTGTGCATTATTGACCCACCCCCGTAACTTATTTATTTATGAATATTTTTTGTTTCTGTAAAAACATTCTTAAGGCACTTTTTTTAAAGGAATCCAATGGTGTCCCAAGTTTTTTTGTAAAAAGAATGGTTTTGAAGCTATGACATAAACTTGTATTTTTTCTTATTGCTGTTTCTAATAGTATATTATTATATGAGCGATTATGACAGCCATTATTCACGAAGATGACGTTTGAGCCCACGAGCCGTCAGGCGAGTGGCACAAATCATCTGAGCGAATAATGGCCATAATCGCGAATGTAATACGATACTTTTTCTACACCTATTAAACAAATATATTAGACTCAAATTAGTCAAATTTGATAACTTTGTAAACAAGCAATATGACAACACACTTGGGCGTGTCACGCGACGCGAGTCGATTGTCAGCCGCAGAAGGAGTTGATCGCGGGCGATTTAAAATATGATTGGATTAGCGAAATATTGATGTATTTGTGATTGGCCGAAATCATAATTCACTGCAGTGAATTATGAATCCATAATTCACTGCAGTGAATTATAGGTACTATTTTTCACAAAAAAAATGCTAATAATTGCAATATAATTAAATAGGTGTAGAAAAAATACTATAGATGAATTTTGTTAATCTGGAGTGCCATGTTGAACAATAAAACGAAATAAACTTACAGCTGTTATAAAATACATGTTTAAAAAGCAAAGTAGCAAGTATTTTATATATTTAGAAAAAGAATATGCAAAAATATATAGGGTAGTCCATAAGAAAAAATACAAGTTTATGTCATATCTTCAAAACCATTCTTTTTACAAAAAAACTTGGGACACCATTGGATTCCTTTAAAAAAAGTGCCTTAAGAATGTTTTTACAGAAACAAAAAATATTCATAAATAAATAAGTTACGGGGGTGGGTCAAAAATGCACAAAATTGAAAACCACCCTATATCTTCTAAACAGTTCAAGATATCGATGTGCGGTTTTCGGCATTCACTTTCTCACAAAAATCGAGCTCGTAACATGTAGGTTAGTTTTTTTCTATCTCCTCTAGAAATTGGTGTTTCCTATCAAAAGTGTCCAATTTGGACCACCTTGTACAGTTCAGGGAGCAAACGCCAAGATTTGCCTTCGTAGGGGTTGGCGTTCGTTGCCACACATTGTACTCACAAAAATCAATGCTACTGAATATATAAGCACATGCGCTGTCACGTGGTTTTGCAAGTCCGTGTAATTTGGGAAGTTTAGAGTCATTTTAAATTTTTGGTAAATCCTTTAGTACGGCCCTGTCTTTTAATTCTGATCCCGTGTTAATTGCGTTATTCTTGGCTGTAGTTTAAATTCATGTTACGTCTGTAGGACATCCAAGGTTACGCCAACTCAGCGCGTTTTGCTTAAAATTCTACAAAATCTTCAAGTCATTTCATTATGTTTCGTCTTGGTAAAAGTTCTCTTTGTTAAAAAATCCCAAGGTGACCTAAATTTACGTCTATTTTGTCAAGACATGATGTCATCTTGCTTCGGTTATTGCAGCTTCTCGTGATACGGTTCGGGGAATCCCCCTCTGGACGCGAGGCTGTGTCAGGTGACTTGGCTTAGCGTCAGCCGTATGTTTCCACTCCCCTCCTTAGTTCGTCGGAGGGTTGCCAATTTGGGGGAAAAGTCGTTAAATCTAGGGGATTAGGAACTACGTCTAGCGACATAAATTAATTTTTAGGATTTAGCGACTATTTTAGCTACTTCTTGTAAAATCTAACTACAATTTTGGGTTTTTTGACCTGTCCCATTTCGAAAATTCCATAGTTATATAATCTTAAGCGCCTGAAACTTAAAGCAAATTTGAGTTCGTTATTTTAAATAGGTATTTGATTACAGTCCTAAGAAACGCCTGTCGCCTGTTATTGTAGTTGTTTTGTTAAGGCGTCCAGCCGGTACGTAAAATGTATGTTTATTGTGTCAACAGTCGGTCCGGTCAGTCGACATAACAGAGTTAAAAGTGTAATCTGAAACATGAACATGATACTCCAAAAATGACGTACTGGCCTTGAATACTGCAAATATAAGCAAGCCATTCAAAAGTTAGGGACTTTGAGTGCCAAATTAGCGACTGCGATGAAATAAAATTGGCAACCCTAAGTGCGTGACAGTTAGTCAACCATATCGGACGTCTTTTAAGACATGGTGCGAGTTTATCGTTTCCAGCTTGGGTCCTTAAATAACCGGAAGGCCTCTATTACCGGCAATCCTCGGGGAGGATCGCAATTTACGACTTGGTCGGATTTACAAAAAGAGTGCCACATACTTCTGGAAAGATATAGTTTTGTGTGAGAAGTTTTAGTGATAGTTGGAGTACCGTTCCTCACACAATTTCATCGTTTGAGGGATCATGAAAACCCATAGCCTAAGGATTATTCTTCGTCGTTTTGCACCCGTCCTGGAAGAAGGAACATCATAGCTCTTCCCAATCACACGTCAGTCACGTTACTCCCTGACCAACATCTTGTCAGGTAAAATCTATTCTCCTTTATGCTGCTCCTGCTTTTGCCGTTTGTGTTTCAACATCAGCTAAGATTTCTACGATTGCCGCTTGCCGGCAGGCCTATTGTTCAGTGTTTTTAGAGTTTAATAAGTACCGCCTTTTCTTTTGTTTTTGTAATTTTGTGTTTAAGTCAAGTAAAGTTCATTTGTGTTCATCTATAGTTCAAGTATTAAGTGATTATTTTGTGTTATGTTGCATGTGTGTAAATTTTAACGGTGCTTATCGAATTTTTAGTTTAATATTTGTGTTTCCTTATATTTTTTTGGCTGGGAACTGAGGGGCTAAGCTTGTAAATGATTTGCAGTACTTAAAGTACCTAAATGTAGTGCCCTAAATTCTATCGTCCCTTAAAGTAAGCGTACCTTTATTATTTATGTTAACGTAATATCTTTGATTGTCTCTTGTGTAATTTCCTTGTATTCATTTTCGTGTCTTTCGATTCATTAAATATTTCATTGTCAATTTAGTTTGGTCTTGTTATTGTGTTCAGTCCTTTCTGATCATATTTGTGTATTAGTTTTTTGTTAAAGAGTTACGTGTAAAGTGTTAGCCTGCCTACAAGTTTTAAGTATTTCAGTAAGTAAGTAATTGCCAGTTCAGCAAGGTAAGTCACATCTTGCAGCAGGGAGCAGTCTAAACCCCAACCCTTGTCCGAGCCCTTGGAAATCTTCTGTGGTGGGTTTCCTTCGTTTAGATCTTAGGGTGACTTTAATAATAGTGGCGCTACCGGGTTTTACCGTTTCGAGCGGCCCATCTCCACTGTTTTAGCTATCCGCGCGCCTAAGGGACTCTATCATCCCCCTATAATGTCGAAGTGCCAGTTTGGCACGTGACAGCGCCTTCGTTGGTTTTAGTTCTTTGGTATGTACACGACTTAACGTATAAGAATAAATTTGCAAATTCGTAGATTTTTTTGTTACTTTAGATTAGAACAAAAACCCTAATTTCTGTATTACTTCATAGTATCACATAACACAGTACATATTTAATAAGAACCTAACTACAATGTTATGGGAAAATTACCTATACTACTAATGGGAGTATTAATACAACAATCAAAAAGTACTGGATTCGGACAAGTTAAGTTCTTGCATATTATTCAAATTTAAAAAAAATCACATTTATTGAAACAAAGTTTTTTTTTGTGTTTTTGGTTCATATGTAATGAATTTATAATTAAATACAAAGTTTTTCTGGAAAGAAGTATGTACTACCAATAATTGAAAATACTGAGAACTAGTATTATATTGCGTTTTAATTTGTTGGTACTGCATTCTCAGCTATGTTCTTGTTTTTGAAATTCTAAATACATATTTGATTCTGTCCATCTCTAGTAGTTACATTTATAAGCAAGTATTTTTAAGAATCCGTAAATTACTGATGAAACTTTTATTACACCTTTATCGACAAATATTTCAAAATAGTTGTAAATAGTATTTTTCGTTTACCTCTGCTCTTGAAAGATTGAAATCTGCATCAGCCTTTTGAAAATTTTCGATAGCTTTTTCTGATTCTTTAAAGGCTTTATCGTAAGCTTTTTTCGATCGGATTAATGCTTCTATTTGATTCTGTAATGCTATTGTTAACTTTGAGCCTTCGAATAACTGTCTCTGTAAAAATAGATAAATAAACAAAATTATCATTAAAAATATAAATACGAACTGAACTTACTTTTCGTTCTTCTCTAAGATCTTTAACAAGCGCATTTAATTCCTTAATAACATTAGCCTGTAAGTTTTCTGCTACAACTTCATGTTGTCCTGCCAAATCATTAACTTCGTCCATTAATAATTTGAAAGCTCTACATGAACTATACCTGTAAATGGAATATCAAATTAACATAATCAACACAACTAGTGAAAAGACTGAAAATAATCTCGTTACGCTAAATCAATTTTATGTAATTAAATGTTTAATTTAGGTCACCACTATAGAAACATTTATTTCTAAAGATACTTAGGAGTTTCTTATATTGGGCCTATTGGGGAAACGTTATATTATTGGAAAAAACATTATTAATAAATAATTTCTCAGAACAAGTGCTTATTAAAATCTCTCAACACATATTTGTTTATTGGATGATGTAAATTCTGCATCTTTCTTTTAAATTCCATAAACCTTTTGTACATTAGGAATATATTACTTTTATAACTTAATAAAACTATTTTACCATTCACTATTAATAATTATACCATCACCTCACCTCATCTCTCTAACTAACTAAAATATACTTTTATAAAAATTTCAAAGGGTACCTGAGTTTTCTTTTCTTTTAACGAACATAATTATGAGATCATCGTGGACATTTCAATAATAAAAATTAATAATTCAAAATGAATCTAAAGGAAATTAGTCATACAGTAAAACAATAACAAATACTAATAAGGAACATGGGGGTCTGTTTGTGAATGAATTCCAGTCTAGACCTTAATTTATTTTAATGTAACTGGAAAGAATTAATAATTTTTGCCCTGGTCATGTCCTTCAAACGTCCTCGAAAATTTTTAAATGAATTTATGTGTTAAGTGCAACAGGTTCCCTATGAAATACTTCAAAATATTATGAACATGATTCAACAGCAGTTAACATAAAAAATTAATACAATTTTTAATTTTTCCATTGAAGAAAGAGTTTTCATAGTAAAAACCTTTTACACTGGAATGTGCGTGATTTATTTTCAGTTAGGTATCCGAACAGCCCTATCTAATCCATATCAATAATGATACACTGCTTTATAACAAAATTTGAAAATACAGAAAGTGTAGCACCCCAAAGTAGAGGAGGTACCTAATTCTATTTAATATTATTTAGTAAATAATATTTACATCTTTGAGGAATGCAATTTTTGAAGAATGTGCGCGAAAGCTGAAACACTAACGAATGTGATTAATGGATTTTATAATAGGTTAGGATAGTGTTTGATGCAAAATGGAGTTATTTGAATTTTTACTATAATTTTTAAGAAATGTTTTTTTTTTTAATTTAAATTGATACATATTTGAATTTATTTGTTGATGTTTTTAATTAAAAATGTCATTATCAAGGGAAAAGTCATGCTAACCTCCTATGTTTTGGATTGAAAATGATCACTCGGTACTTATACAGGGTGATTCATAATTAGGTGTAAACATTTTTACCAAAACTTCTTTAGGCCAAAACAAAACAATTAACCTAATGCACCTTACCGTAGTACCAAAATGCTCCCTTAAAAAGATACAGGGTGTTAATGAAAAAATTGTATTTCTATTTGTGACTATTACTTGGAAGGTAATTATCCGATTAATTTGAAAATACATTACAATAAACACAAAATTAACAAAATAATGATTTAAAAATAGAAAACTATAGCAAATGTTCAAAATGCCCCCCTCCAGCCTAAGTACGAGCAGCATGGCACCGTCGTACTAGCGATTCATACACTTGCTGATTATTATATGTATTTAGTTTTCACGAATTTCATTAGAAGCCTCGAAAATTCCTTGCTGCAACATGATTTTAAAAATTCAAATGGTTACTTTTCATTAACACCCTGTATTTTTTTAAGGGGACATTTTGGTACTAAGGTGTATTAGGTGAATTGCTTTGTTTTAGCCGAAAGAAGCTTTGGTAAAAAATTTTACACCTAATTATCAATCACCCTGTTTAAACGCAAATATTTCATACACTATGGACCTTGTTTAATAGGTGTAAAAACCAAATTAATATTGAATTCGAAGACTTCCACGGTCAGTGTCAGTTTTAACAGAACGTCTTCCGGTTTGAAACCGTGTCATTGTTGAGACGGAAGAACTCAATGGTTCGCCCGGTTTTTTAAGGGGCTTCTTCAGGAGGAAAAGGGAAGCACTAAAAGGACACGGTAATTCAAAGTGTCAGCCACGCCGGAGGCGAAACTCTTTTAACAAGAGAAAGAAGGGGACGGTAACTCAAATTGTCAACCAAGCCAGATTAGTCAGAGGCGAAACCCTTTTGAAGAAAAACAGAAAAAGCGGTCAATCGTATCGGAAGATAGGGCGGATCCACTAGCGATTACAGAACTCTGATAGATGATAGCCAGTGTCACGATTCAAGTTGTTAGGGGTCTTGATGATTTCAATGGCCTCACGGATTTTTCTGTTGAATTTTTTTTTCAACACTAAAACATGTAGTGCTACCAATTCAATAACATAAAATGCACCAGATATTTAAATTTAGTGTCTTTCAAACGAGTGAACAGACAGTATTTTAGAAGTGCTGTAAACACACTCGTACAAAAACAATACAAATTTAAGCATGTCACATCAGCAGCGAATTAAAATACTACAAAACTACGTTTAAAAGGCAGCTTATTAACAAATTGAGCTGCATCACATGCAGCTCAGCTCTAACTTTAATTTTGCAACTTCGAGCTCCATCGTATAGTGGCGAGATCTACCGAATAAGGAGATTTTCGAGCACAGAACAACCAAATAAGACAGATAACCTTTTCGTAAACCCTGTATAGTGGCCTCATACTAAAATATTCACTTGATTGACTAGCTCCTGAATTTCAGCAAGACGCTGGGACAGCCTGTGAATTGTTTTATTTTATTAATAAATAATTTATGGTTTCAATTATAATCTTATTTTGGTGGTTCTGCAGCTCCGCAACTCTTAAAAAGCCGCCCCTGCACAGGGGTATTAAATTCTCTTGCCTCTTCAATAAAATTAGGCGTAAGTTAAAGATCTGTCTCGAGATCTGTTCCCTGGTATCTTTACGTTTTCTAAATCCAGCTTGTTCCATAGCTATTTGCCAATTTAGGTAAGCTTATAAGACGTTGATTAATGATGTGTAAGAGAGTTTTACTGGCATGAGAAATTACTACAATTAGTAATTGCTGCAGATGTCTTTCGGACCATTTTTATGAAAAGAAAGTAAGATCTTCACAGTACTCTTTCCATCTTTCCAGAATATCAGAATTATCAGATATATCTGTGAGTTTTTTGTTTTCTTTGTTCCTTATACACAATGTTCTTGGTTAAAAGTTACGTGTAATCTTTTTAACTGTCATAAAGAGCTCTTTAGTATGATTGTGTTTGGCATGTTTTTGTAAATCTGCACATATAACTACTTTGTAAATAATTATTTTTATCTTCTCGGCATGTTCTTTGGATATTATGTGTTAAGCTATTGTATCTGTTAATTTTATTTTCCGCATTTATCTCCAAGTTGTTTAGCTACCTTCTCATTACGATTAAATCCCAAGTTCGATCTGTTAGCCAGGGTTTACGTTTATGTTCATTGGAGTTTTTGGGCATTCTCTTCATTACGTTGGATATTATGGTTTTTATTTCGGACCATAGATTTTCTGTAGATATGTGCATACTAGGGCCTGACATCAAAGTTCCTAATGGGCGTTGATTTTTTTTTTAATGTTTTGTCTGAATTGACGTGCTTGCCTATATTATTTTTTATATGTGAATTACCATCTATGTTCCCAACTCCCAACATTCGCATAAAAGTCTCCCATAATGGTAAGCATTTCTCTGTTAGGAATTGTATTTATTACCTCTTCTAGGATTGTGTAGAAAGCATCGGTGTTCTCTTCGTCTGCATCAGTAGTAGGGGCATATATCTAATCTGTATTATATTCAGAATTATTGGCTTGGTATTTAGCTTGATCGTTATTATTCTGCCATTTACAGGATTGTGACCTAGACCAGGACTAATAATAATTGCGAAAGTTGTGGAGATAAATCTTCATCTACCATGGGATCTAAACCAGGAATTTGCCCAATAAGACTTTCTAGTAATAGCATGCTTCGACTTTGAGCACCTACTTTATACAAAAATATTCAATGTTGCCACTACTAATCTTATTTCAATTATACAAATGTAAAAACGATGAATACGAGGTCTGATAAAAAAATATCCAGAATGGTTTTATAACTATGTAATGACTGGACACAAAGGGCCGTGGTTTTACACAAAGAGCTGTAAATCACATCTGCTTTGCTCAATCGGTTGTTTCACAGAAATGTTTTTTGTTGACACTTGCATAGTTGTTTGCACAGTTGTTTGTCGCATTTATCAAGTCGGAAAAAAGGATCAACGAATTTGCATCAGATTTTGTTAAAAACTTGGCGAAACTTGTAAAGATGCGTATTTGAGGTTACAAAAAGTCTACGGCGAGGATTGAATGAGTCGTGCGCAAGTTATTGTTATGAGTGATATAAACGCTTTGAAAACGGTCGTGAAGGTGTTGAGAGAGATCCGCGTTCTGGAAGACCTACAAGCAGCAAAAGTGCACAAAATGTCGAAGTTGTGCGCACAGCTGTGCGGGAAAATCGCCGAATTACTATTCGTGAGTTAGCCACAGATCTGAACATTAGTTATGGTTCGATTCAATCTATTCTTACAGATGATTTGGGTATGAGAAACTTCTCACAGCTGAATAAAAACAGGCGCGTTTTAGCTGCTACTGACTTGCTTGAATTCGTCAGAAATGACGAAAACTTTCTAAAAACGATCATAACTGGCGATGAAACATGGATTTATTGGTATGATCCTGAAACTAAGGCCCAATCTTCACAGTGGGAGACTTCTAATTCCTTAGACCCAAAAAAGCACGACAAAGCCGCAGCAATATTAAGACAATGCTGACTGTCTTTTTCGACCCCAAGGGAATTGTGCATCATGAATGCGCTCCACCTGGCCAGACAATTAACACGGAGTATTACTATCAAGTTCGACGACGATTGAGGGGCGCAGTTCGTATCAAAAGATCGGACCTGCATCAGAATCGCGAGTGGCAATTGCCGGCAAGCAACTATATTCGCTAGACCTTGCTCCCAGCGACTATTTTATATTCCCTAAAATCAAATTTCAGTTAAAAGGAAAACGATTTCAAGATAATGAAGAGACACAGCAGAACACGACAAAGCAGCTACTGGCTATTTCAGAAGACGAATTTAAAAAATATTTTGAGCACTGGCATCAACGTTGGATTGTATGGCTTCGGAAGGAGACTACTTTGAAGGCGATTGAATGTCAATTTCATAAATCTTGTATTTCTTTATAAATACAGCCATTCTGGATATTTTTTGATCAGACCTCGTATAAGATTTACAAATCTCTATAATTTTAATGCAGTGTGTAAATGTAAAAAGACAATCATGTGTAAACTACAGAGTAAGACTCAGTAGTAGTTTACACCAGGTTTCAGGGTTTTCAGATATGCGGGATAAGCTTATACCTAATTAACTTTCTACTAAACAGGCCCATGTAGCCTATCAAAAGCCTTAAAAATAATCAATTTTCCATTTTACTACATTAGCAAATTAAATTATCAGAACTATTTTTTAGATGTGTTATTAACATCCTCAATTACAATTATGTTTTGTAATTTAAGCAAGTATAATCCCCATTTCAAAGATAGTAGGAATTGCTTATGAGTTTAATACAGGACAGAAAATACTATTACAGCTACGGTAAAGATGAGTAATTAAAACTTTCAAGTCTAGTTGTCATTTCCTACAAGCAAATTAGTTTTAATGTGTGTAGGAAAGTGAGTAATTATACATTTATATAAGCTGTTATGCTTATAACTCATTTACATTCCAGTTTCAAAAGGCTTTCTTAAAATTTTGATATGGCGTGAAATTTTAAGACCAAGTTGGCTGACTCAAGGCGTAATGTACTAGTTAACAAAAAAAACCTTTTGTATATGAAACTTCATTTGATTTTAAGTGGTGCAAAGAATAACTATAACTATTCACAGAGAACCTTGTATAAAAGCAGGCGTTAGCTCTAGAATACTTTATAAGTGGACAAACAAGTTCATTATAAAACAATGAGGAAACTGAAAATCCTATAGTAAAAAGCCTGTTTATTCTTAAACATTGGTTTATAGTATACAATCAATATTCATTTGAGTTCAACATCCCATAAAATTATCATGGCAAGGAAAAGTTGTTACATAATGTTTCCTTTATGTATTCTGTTAAATCTTTACTGCTTATAAACAAGATTTTTCAAAAATTAAGAATTACAAAAATTTTGTGTATAGGAATCTAAACCACTGTTCTTTTGAAGGCCAGAATAATACTTTTTGGTCAAACAAATATTTCTAATGTAATTTAAAACTATTTCTTATTTATTTTTTAAACTGTTTTATTAAGATGGAAAAATACTTACTGATATTCATCTTCATCCTTTTTCTTAGGTTGATAGTTTTTGACCAATTTTCTGGAACAAAAAGGATCTGTAAGTTATTGTTTAGATATTCATGAAAAATATGTATATACACTTTTTTATTTAAACCTGTTGACATCATAAAATACCAATAGCTCTGTACTTATATCCGTTAAATAAGATTAATATAACTTCCATATGTGTTAAAATCTAAATCTTAATTGCTATTTTTATCATTTCTATTCCGAATGTGTATACCTACAGTGTGTTAATAAATAACTGGCAACTCTTTTTATGATGGATTGCACTCATTAAAACAATTTTAAAGCAGTTCATATAAACATATTATATTCTTTTGAAACGCCGTTTTTGAGTGGCAAGATTTTCAACGCGCGATTACTGTCTTTATCATTAGCACTACCCAACTAAATTTTGCAGAACCTAAACAACTTCCACGCCCGTAAGAATCATTGGTGTATCAAACATCACAACGAAAAGACGCCGTAGTTGAAGACTTTTATTTTTTTTTTCGCATTAGAGATCTCACCCAAAGTGGGTTTATTTTATAAGGCAATCATGCTTTTTTCTAAATCACCAAAGTTGATAAAAATTCTTGTTATTTGTTCACCAAATGGCCGAAATCTAAGCTTGTGGGCGGGCGCTAATGATCTCAAAGTGTGTTGACTGCCAAGATCTTTAACACTACTAACTTACAATTTTTCTGAAATTCAAAGGACCCTTGACAAGTATCTTTATCGCATTAAGCTACCTAATATACATACATTACTGAATTAGATTTTTCATAATATTTTTAGACAGATAGTTATCCTACCTAGATAAATTTACAACGTAGGAATGTGTATGGGCTATAACGGATAATCCTGAGCAACTTCTAACGGGCAAAGGAGACGCAGCTAACAATTACGCAAGAGGCCATTACACAATGGGTAAGGAGATTGTGGATTTGGCACTGTACCGGTTGAGAAACTTGGCAGATCAATGTATCGGGCTTCACTCATTTGGTGGACGTACAGGTTCTTTACTTATGGAAAGATTATCTGTTGACTACGGTAAGAAGTCCAAATTGGAAACCGTAATTTATCCTGCACCTCAAATATCAACTGCGGTGGTAGAACCGTACAATGCTATTTTAACCACTCACACAACTCTCGAGCATTCAGACTGTAATTTTATGTTAGACAACGAAGCTATCTATGACGTGTGCCGAAGAAACTTGGGACATTGAAAGGCCAACTTACACAAATTTAAACAAACTCATAGGTCAAATTATTAGTTCTGTCACTGCTTCTCTTCGTTTTGATGGTGCTCTAAATGTCGATTACCCTATCCTCGCATTCACTTCCCATTATTAACGTATCGTCGTTTGGCGGGCAAAACCTCCTACGTGCCAAAAATAAAGGGTAGGGGGTAGAGGTGCCAAACACTGCAGAAAGGCCAAAATAATCGAAATAAACAAAAACCCTACTTCAGAACAAAATGACACACAGCAGATTTTGCCCGCCAAGCGACGGTATGCTCCGTTAGTTTCAGCGAAAAAAGCCTACCACGAGCAACTTTCCATTGCTATATGCTAAACGAGCATTTGTGCATTGGTATGTCCGTGAAGGTATGGAGGAAAGTGAATTTTCCGAAGCCAGAGAAGAATTCAGCTTTAGAAAACGATTATAAAGAAGTTGGAATGGACTCCCGGGAAGGCAAAGGAGAACATTGATAATTATTTACATATCTTTATTTATATTAATGGAGTAAAAATAACTTTTGGGAAGTGCAAGATTATAAAATCTTCACAACCTATTCAGAAACTAATAGCCAAAGTTGAAAACAAAAAGTGTGAAATCAAAAATTACCGATTTACATATTATAAAAGCAAGTTTTTATACGTGAATTAATAAAAACAAACTGAAAGAATTTATACAGATAACACAAAAAAAATTAATGCAAACATGTATTCGGAACACTATAAGTATAAATGACAGAATACTACAGGTAACATTGAAAGTCAACGAGGAAAGAAAAAGAAGGAAAGAACATACTTAATAAGTGTATATGCACCTGACAGCAGTAAAAATCAAAAAGAGAGAGAACAATTTTACGAAGAGCTACAAACGGTAATGGATAAAGCCCAAGACAGGGTTGTAATCATGGGAGACCTTAACGCAAGAATTGGAAACGAACCCTTCAATGGTATATAGCATAGCATAAAGATTTAACGAGGAAACAATGAACGGCAACGGTGATTTACTGAGACTATTCTGCGCTGCGAATAAAATGAGAATTAATAACACATTTTTCAATCAACATATGAAATACAAATATGTATGTATGTAATCGTTAACCTCTTATACCTTTCGGTGTTGAGGCTGGTGCGTTAGTGTATGTGGTCTTACGCATTATACATGACAAAATTCATGAGCACAACAGTCAGTCATAGACTACATTATAACTAATAGAGCAATCCATCCACAGACAGTACTAGACAGACGAACAATTAATTCAGATAACGTGAGTAGCGACCACAAGCTCCTCCTTTGTAAGCTAAGAATGAATATCCCTCTTACACCGAAACCTAAGCCTCACATCATAACGAAATTCAATATAGAATCTTTAGAAAATGAGAGTACAAAACAATTACGCTTAACAGAAAAATTAAGACAAAACCTATTAGACAAAAGTGATCACTGATCAACAATGGAAAACACTAAAAAAACAATATTCTAAACGCAGCCAATGAAGCTCTAGGAAAAAGACGCATAAACGTTAACAAAACAAACAAAACACCTTGGTTCAAAACAGATGTGAAAGAATTTGCAAAAAAAATCTACATCAATTATTTGCCCATCAGAAACGAAGGAAACTGGGCCGTATACACTAGACAACGCAATAGCGTTAACGCGAGAATAAAAGAAATAAAGGAGGACTACTGGGAAAGATACAAAAGGTATAGAAAGAGCTATGTAGGGAAATCAGAAAAAGATATGGGGCATATTAAGGAAAAACAAATTGAAAATAAAAGACACCACACAGAGTAATAAGATTTCGGTAGAAGAATGGAAGATTTACTTTGATAACCTATATAACACACAGGAAGAACAACCTGAACAATGAGGAAGAGGATGATATAAATACAATGGGCGACACTATGTTTAAAATTTCAGAAAAATCGTAAAAGCCCCGGACCAGACAAAATAACAAAGAAATGTTGAAATATGAAGGAACGCAATTACATAAAGAAATCTTAACACTGTTTAAGCCTATCATAGACAAAAAAGAAATACCGAATGAGGGAAAAGGCAGCACGACGATCCCTATATTCAAGAAAGGTCAAAAATCGTCACCAGAAAATTACCGTGGAAAACCCCTGCTCAACAGTAGTTTGAAAGTATTCACTAACTGGATCCTAGAGGAGTTAAGCAAAACTGTGCAGATAAGAGAGGAACAACAGGGCTTCCGCAAATATAGGTTCACCATTGATGCAATCTTCATAGTCAAACAAATACTTGAAAAATCCCTGGAATTTAACAAGTCAGCCTATATGTATGTGCTTCGTAGATATGACCAAAGCGTTTGACCGAGTCCGCCTAACAGCTATTATTAAAATCATGCAAAATAAAGGAGCCAACCAAAAGCTAATTCAGCTGGTATACAAAGTTAATCTACACTGCAGAATGAATATCAGAGTAAATCACCTAATTAATATCCGACGAAGTACAAGTAAACAGTGGAGTTAGACAAGGTGACTCTCTTAGCCCGTTTCTCTTCAACATAATAATGGACGAGATAATCACGAAGCTAAGCAACTAAATATGATTATTAATACTGACAAAACTAAATGTTTAGTGGCATCAAAAGAACCGACGAGATGCAAGCTGGAGGCTGATTACAAAATCATTAAACAGGTCGGGCAGCTTAATTAGAGACCCTGTATATATTAGGATAAGAGTTGGGAAAATGAGACTATTTTGACAGCAATTTTTGATCCAAACACGTGATCAACACAAACGTCATTTTAATTGTCATTACAGTGCCACTTAACCAGTCAAATATAAAAACCGCAAATATTTTAACACAAGATTTATTTGAACAGATTAACATTATTTTCCTTTATTTCAGCTCTATTATAACAATTTCTTGCGCTGCAGCCAGTCATTTGACCCTTTATTAATAATCATCAAAAGTGTCAATTTTAACAGATTTCAAGTAAATGCATTTTAATTAAGTAGTCCATGCAAAAATTGATCCAAACCAATCAAACTGTATTACGGCATTTTCCCAACTCTTACCTTTATATACAGGGTGTTAATACTAAGTCGTTACACCCGAAAATGGCAGTTAGAACTCATTAAAACAAACAACTTTTCTTAGTTCCAATTTTTGATTTGGTGCCCCGGTTCGTAGTTATTGGAGTTCTTTTGTTTTTCGAAAAATCGTCATAACTCCCTTATTTAAAGGACTATTGAAAAAAAGCAAAAATTTTCAAAATTAGCTTTCGACTCTCTAAAACATTTGCATTTACAATTATTTTTTATTTTGTCAAATAACAAAATGGCGATCGAGCAAAAATTTCAAAACAAGATTTTTTGACAACCACCCCATCGATTTTTGAAAGTAAAACATTTATAAAATCCTTAAACTATCTACTACAACATTTGTCCTAAAAAATTTTTTCGATCTATCGTAAAAAAGTCTTTATTCGTTTACTTGAATTACAGATAAGTATTAACAAACTAAAAAAACGATTTAAAACGAAGTAGCTTTCTACCATTGAACAATGAAACAAAAGAAGATTAGATTTGACAAGTGCACAAAGCCGAACAAGATACTTCAAACTTAATGCACGTGTGTTTTCTAGTTTGTATGTTGTAAACTTAAATACTTTTTAAAGTTAATCATTTGTGTTCGTATTTTGCATAATTTGTACGTAAAAATGAATTATTATCAAAACGTTGAACTTCTTGACATGCTTTTGGTTTTTGGGGAGACAAGGCGTAATGCACATAAAAAAAAAGAAATTGTAGACGTCTGTCAGAGACTAGTTGTTTTTACCCAACAATTGGTGGGAACGCCAACAGATTACGCCAAACCCCTGGATTTGAAGAGGCTGCAATTGGTATTGTTGAAGATGACCCATCGACGAACCCAAGGGTAATCGAAAGGGGTAATCGTAGGGGAGCACGTAATCGGGTCTTACCTTCTCCCAAACCGCTTGAATGGGGAAAATTATTTTATTTTCTTAGATACTGTGCTACCGGAGCTTCTTGAGGACTTGCCATTAAACATCAGACGGAGACTTTAGTTTCAGAATGATTGGGCACCGACTCACACAACGCATTGCTAAATCGGGAATACCCAAATAAGTGGATTAGGAGGAGAGGTCCTATTGCGTGGCCAGCCCGGAGGCCCGACCTAACTCCACTAGATGAAGACCTCTGTATACGAGGCACCGGTGAACACAGAGTTAGAACTAGTGGCTAGAATAGTGGCTGCAGCAGAAGATATAAAACAGAAGCAGGCAGTCCTTGCGAAGGTCTCCACCAACATTAAAATATGCTGCCGGGCTTGCGTTGCTGCGAATGGTGGCCATTTTGTAAATGTATTATAAATAGTGTACTTGTCAAATCTAATCTTCTTTTGTTTCGTTGTTCAATGGCAGGAAGCTACTTCGTTTTAAATGATTTTTTTAGTTTGTTAATACTTATCTGTAATTCAAGTAAACGAATAAAGACTTTTTTTGGATAGATCGAAAAATTTTTTAGGACAAATGTTGTAGTAGATAGTTTAAGGATTTTATAAATGTTTTACTTTCAAAAATCGATGGGGTGGTTGTCAAAAAATCTTGTTTTGAAATTTTTGCTCGATCGCCATTTTGTTATTTGACAAAATAAAAAATAATTGTAAATGCAAATGTTTTAGAGAGTCGAAAGCTAATTTTGAAAATTTTTGATTTTTTTCAATAGTCCGTAAAATAAAGGAGTTATGACGATTTTTCGAAAAACAAAAGAACTCCAATAACTACGAACCGGGGCACCAAATCAAAAATTGGAACTAAGAAAAGTTGTTTGTTTTAATGAGTTCTAACTGCCATCTTCGGGTGTAACGACTTAGTATTAACACCCTGTATACAGGATCTCTAAGCTTAATTACCTTGAAGCAACAATAACAAATGATGGAAGCTTACAACAACAAGTGAAAGAACAAACTATAAAGGCATTGCGTATATCAGGACGCCTAAGAGACATATGGAAAAATAAATATCTCAATAGTGAAACACACAGGCAGTTAGCCTACCAATATGGATAATCCATAATGTGAAAGAAAGAAGATGATGTATTCGGTCTTCAGAAAAAAAAAAGCTAAGAATAGAGTCCATTGCCTTTTTAACTGGATATACAATTGGGGACCTTGACTTTGAATATATTCATTCCAAGTCTGTCATGTCAGTCTTCCATGATTCTCTTCAACTGTGAGATACGGTTCCACATTTATCTCTATTGTACGTTTTGAGGATGTTCTTAGCTTTCCTATTTTCTTTTAACCTGAGCATTCCACTCCAGGGCTGCTCTTATATGTTCCTCTTTGAATTTTCGTAAAATGTGCCCCATTATTTCGATACAGACTTATAACAAATTAAAACTTCGTTCATGGAATCTTGAGAAACTCACGGTGCCATACTGATAGATGAATGTAAAATTACACCATCTAAGCACTTTAACAGGAACACTATGTAATGGTGTGGGTTTAGGAATTTAGGCTACAGATACACACCTGAAAAGCAGCGAGCTAAGAGATCACGCCTTAATATTTCAACCATGTGTGTTCACGTGTTATCAAACTGTGCTCAACTTCGACTACACCAACTTTCTGGTATTTCCTTCATCTGTAGGATGTACAATTTCTTCCGTATTTTGTGGCTTGATTACATTAAATTTATTGAGTTATAACCAAATAAAACTTTATTGTAAAACTATCGTTGGAAGTGCTTTGATTTTATAAACTGCACGAAATACGCAATTTTTCAGTCAGATATTTTGTATAACCAATGTACCATGAGATCGAAAAAAAGATGATTCTGAGCAGGCCTTGACTAGTACAACGCGATTGGTTACACTGGTTCTAGAATGCCTATGAATTATAATGTGACAGTGACATTTCAAATGTAAGTCAGTCTTGCAATCTTGTTTCCAGAATTATTTAAGTTTATCGTTGTAATACTAGTGAAGGATCACATTTTGAACACCTACTCCAACATGTATTCATCTTAGTTTTCAGTTTGTTCCCAAAATAAATACTGTTTTGTGTTTTAATTGATTTGACATTTATTAACCTCTAACCTACTGCCACATTTTGAAATCAGTCTTGCCAATCGTGTTGTACTAGTCAAGGCCTGCTCAGAATCATCTTTTTTTCGATCTCATGGTATTATAATACCTATCTGTAAATTTTTACAAAATGACAGGCAATTTTAAATTCAAAGCGTCAAAATGTACCTAATGTCAAAGCACCATCTAACGGCAAACTTTCAAACCGGTTCTTGATCTTTTGAGTTACTTTGGTTGAATTTTTTCTATATAAAAGGGTGGGAGTTGATACACCGTATCTTCCTTACATCACTGATTTGTTCAGGATGTCCCGCATGGTGCGCCTTTGCTACGGTGCTACGGAAACAGTTTTGTACCCCTCTCATAATTACGCAAAATGGTTGATCATGGATTAACAGCTGTCTATTATTGTAGCTGAATTTCAAATCATAGACTAGAACAAGCGCACAATCGATTCAAACAGAGATGTTTGTCTCTTGTTTGTTTATACGGTTTTGAAGTATTTATTTTAAGGTTCTACTATCCTTAGCGAAAATATTTACAAAAATCGCAATATTTTATATCACTTTTGTGGCTTTATTATTAAATTTGAAGAGCTGGTCGACACTTATAAAGGTTCTATAGAAGGCAAGGTAGTGATGTGTTGATATGTTGATGACAAAAGGTCAATTAATTTGCTGTAAATTAATCGAAAACGTCCTATAATTTCTGCAGTTTTTCATTTATTTGTGATCGAAATCAAAAAAAGTTTGAACAAACTGACAATGATTAGCACGGTCTACTGAGGTCTTCTAATAGATTTTTTTCGTCGATGTTTATTGAACATTTATATCGCAAAAAAATGTATTTAGGCAACCAGTTAAACATAATGTTTCGATTTTTTACTTTCCCAATTTCTGCAATCTAAGTTGCCTAAGGTGCTAATCATTGTCAGTTTGTTCAAACTTTTTTTGGTTTCGATCACAAATAAACGAAAGAAACTGCAGAAATTATAGGACGTTTTCGATTAATTACAGCAAATTAATTGACCTTTTCACATCAACATATCAACACATCACTACCTTGCCTTCTACACAACCTTTATAAGTGTCGACCAGCTCTTCAAATTTAATAATAAAGCTACAAAAGTGATATAAAATATTGCGATTTTTGTCAATATTTCCGTTAAGGAAAGTAGAGCCTTAATGTTCCTTGGCTGTTATAGATATTTCTCACTAGCCCACTGGAACTTAAAAGGTATATCTTTTAAATTCCAGTTTTCTGTAACAATAACTTCAAAATAGTCACGGAAAGGTAAATAAAAATTAATTTTCCGTAACAACGATAATCTAGCAACATTTTTCTAAATTAACAAATGCTGGTGTGGTAACCACAGTAGTACTAATAACATAAAATTGTAAATATCAGTTAAATTGGTACGGGCAAAAATTTGTAAAAATTATACTCTCATTCCTCATGCCCACATAAATTCGGTCAATTTCGTGTAAAGCTTTTCAGAGAGTTATCTTCGTTATTAAAGACGCGAAAAAATTTGAATCGAAAATGGTAAGTCACTATCTGAAAGTGAAACTGACAGTACTATACTCGTTTTACGTATATCTAAGCTAACTTTTATAATTTTCATAATTTGATCTCAATTTTAACATAAATATGATAAACTATAACGCAGTTAGTTGCATTATACATGAATTCTCAAATTTAAGATTACGTAGTGTTTGTTAGTCCGTCATTTAAAATTTGTTACTGCCTATTTCAAAATCTTTTTTTGTAAAAACAGTATGGAATTCTGTTGAAAAAGATAAATTAAAGATACGTCTTACTCATAATTAAATTATAATCTAATAATTATTTTACAGCGTGAAGTAATTTCAGTTCATGTAGGCCAAGGTGGAGTCCAAATTGGAAATGCGTGCTGGGAATTATATTGCTTAGAGCACGGAATTCAACCCGATGGACAAATGCCCTCTGATAAATCAGTAGGTGGAGGTGATGACAGTTTTAATACATTTTTCAGCGAAACTGGTGCTGGAAAACATGTACCTAGAGCAGTCTTGGTGGACTTGGAACCGACAGTAATTGATGAGGTGCGTACTGGTACATACCGTCAACTATTCCATCCCGAACAACTCATAACCGGAAAAGAGGATGCCGCTAATAATTATGCTCGAGGTCACTACACAATTGGAAAAGAAATTGTTGATTTAGTACTCGACAGGCTACGAAAATTAGCCGACCAATGCACTGGTCTACAAGGGTTCCTCATCTTCCACTCATTTGGTGGAGGTACAGGTTCTGGCTTTACTTCTCTGCTTATGGAGAGACTTTCTGTAGACTACGGTAAGAAATCCAAGTTAGAATTTGCTATATACCCTGCTCCGCAGATATCAACAGCTGTTGTGGAACCCTATAACTCAATTTTGACAACTCATACTACCCTCGAACATTCAGACTGCGCTTTTATGGTGGATAATGAAGCTATTTATGATATATGTAGACGTAACTTAGACATTGAACGTCCGACATACACAAACTTAAACAGGCTGCTTGGACAAATCGTCAGTTCAATCACTGCTTCACTTAGATTTGATGGAGCTCTTAACGTAGATTTGACAGAATTTCAGACCAACTTAGTTCCATATCCTCGTATTCATTTTCCATTAGTAACATACGCTCCTGTAATATCGGCAGAAAAAGCATACCACGAGCAATTGTCCGTTTCTGATATTACAAATTCCTGTTTCGAACCGGCTAACCAGATGGTAAAATGCGATCCAAGACATGGAAAATACATGGCTTGCTGTGTGTTATATCGTGGAGATGTTGTACCTAAAGATGTTAACGCAGCAATTGGTAACATTAAAACTAAACGGAGCATTCAGTTCGTAGATTGGTGTCCAACAGGCTTCAAAGTTGGAATTAACTACCAACCCCCTACGGTTGTACCTGGAGGTGATTTAGCCAAGGTGCAAAGAGCTGTTTGTATGCTATCCAATACAACTGCCATTGCAGAAGCCTGGGCTCGTTTGGACCACAAATTTGATTTAATGTACGCTAAAAGGGCCTTCGTACATTGGTATGTCGGAGAAGGTATGGAGGAAGGTGAATTTTCAGAAGCCCGAGAAGATACAGCTGCTTTGGAAAAAGACTACGAGGAAGTTGGAATGGATTCCGGGGAAGGGGAAGGCGAGGGAGGCGAAGAGTATTAATCTGCGCGATGTTTTTGGTCTCTTTGAATCGTTGGATTTATAATTTTATTCTTAGTAAGCGAAGTAGGTACAGTGGTTTTGAATCACTGTAAAATGAGTATATTCAAAGTTTTTGTGCTATAATATTTGCAAATTAAATTTTGGCTTTTATTTTAAGTAAGCAATGACGAAACGGTTTTGAACCATATTTTTAAGGATTAATAAAAAAAAGTTTTTGTGTGCTAAACAAATAAACGTTGTAAACGTATTAATTCCTTTTTTTATACGATGTAAAACTGGTTGTATTTTTGGAATTTCGTAGGAGTATATATCATCTTCAGAGTGTGCCATGGAAGAAAGAGATAAGTATACAAGTCATGTCGATTTAATTATGCAAAGACTAACCAACAAATTCGAGGAAATAAATAATTCGCCCGAGATAGGTAGTAGGTACTGAATAATGTTTTTCTAACTCCATCACAAATAGAGTTAGGTTATGTCTGAATAAAATGGCGGCTCTATATCGCATCTTCTTTAACAATATTTAGGATTTAGGTATTATCTATTCACTTGGTTACTGGACACTAAATTGAAATATCTGGTGTATTTTTCTGTTATTGAATTGCCAGCACAACATGTTTTTAAAATTTAGTGAGATATTTAGTTCCTTGAAATGTTGGGTTATGTTGTCAAGTTGACGGATGTCAAACTCAAAATTCAATTAAATTTAACTGTAGTTCCATATGCAGTTGTTAATTCTTCGTAACATAGATAAATTGCCTTCTGCCCTCTTTCGGTAAAATTCATGGTTCAACATTTAGGTTACATTGCATGAAATTTTTTTATTTTATAATTTTCTTAAATATCAGATTTCAAATTTCCCTCCAATCATGTAGTAGCCAGAAATAACAACATTGCAAAGTAAATTTTTTGTTACAATAGGTACCGAATGTTTTGTTCAATACGATGAACCCGATATTTTTGAAATTAATCAGATCGAAACATTGCCGGTAACCGGTAACAATATCAGAGCTTTCAAAAGAGACTTCTTCGGATCCACAAGTAAAATCATTGCTGGACGGTTTGAAGTGTGGTAGGATTATTCAGAAACATTTACGTTTTAATATCGACCAAACAGAATTTACTTTACAACAAGGTTGTATTTTTCATGGGATAAGGGTCCTAATTCCGAAATCTTTGCAGCCGAAAATTTTGAATGAATTGCACACCGCTCATTTCGGTATTTTCAAAATGAAAGGGTTAGCAAGAAGCATGCAAGAAGCTATTGCTAGTGGAGTACAATAGATAAAGACATAGAAAAAATTAGTACAGAATATTTTAATTGTAACAAATTAATGAATAACCCGAGAATCGTAGAAACTCATTCGTGGGAGCGAGTAGATGAACCATTTCAAAGAGTCCACGTAGACTATGCAGGACCATTTTATGGCTCCTACTATTTTATTTTGGCAGACGCTTATTTACGATGGCCCGAGATTCATATGACTAAAGATTTAACATCAAAAACTACAATAAATATATGCCGAAAAATATTTTCTAAATTCGGAATACCAACTTATTTAGTGAGCGATAATGGTATAGTCGTATTCGATCTAATTTGGCATGTACTGAACCGTTCTGAACACAGTAAATGGTATCTCTTTTCGTTTCACAAGTCATTTCATAAATTTCAGAGCGGCCATGAGCAAGACTTGCGCTCGCTCTAATAGCCTATACGCACTAACAAGCTAGAAAGAGAGCAGTATAACTATAGAAGTAACTATACTGCAAAAACCCACATGCCAAATTAAATCGAATCCGACATCCGACTATACATAGACAGTTTGTTTCAAACGATTTTGAATTTTTTTTAACAGAACGGGGTGAAACATATACAAACAGCTGCGTATCATCCGGCTACGAACGGACTAGCTGAACGATACGTACAAACTTTAAAACAGGCAATTAGAGCTATCAATCCTGAACCGATGGATAGACAAAAAGAGTTATGTAAGATACTTTTGCAATATAGGAAAATGCCCCATAGTTTGGACGAGAAATTAGATCAAGAATAGACTTAATTAAACCAGAAATTAAGGCTAAAGAAACCCAAAATTCTCATCCTACTTACCGTACTTTGAGCGTAGGAGATCGAGTTGCCGTGCGTGATTATATTCATAATGATAAATGGATGTTTGGCTCGGTAATAGATAAGTTAGGGAAACTACATTAGTTCGTCAAATTAGACGATAACAAAATTTGGAAAAGACATATTGATCAGATTAAACTTATTGGGCTGAATACTCTACAGGACATCAGACTTGATTCAATTCCTGAACCTTTGGAGCCACAATTATTTTTGCCTGAGCCCAAATTAAATACTAATATTGTTCCAAATGTATGTGATACAGTGATACTCATATTCCAGATTTGGGTAATGACAATTCGGATTTAAGATTTAACTAAAAATGAAGCTCCTAAAATAAATTCTAATCCGAGTTCTAATCTAAATGAGGAAAAGGTAGTCAAAGTTTTATGTGATACCTTACGTAGATCCTCTAGGTCTAGGAAAGTACCACAAAGATTGAATTTGTAGATTTGAATTAGTTAGATTATAAGATTTAGTGAGGGAGGAGCTGTTGTGTCGTTAGATATACGAGTATTCTTAGTTACAACACCAACCTAAATCTAGTGCTCACGAGACCAGTGAACAGAATATACATTTTATTTTTATTATGTAATATTAAAATTGCCGTCTTTTGTTGTTTATACTCTGTGACCAGTAGTTCTAACAGTATAGTCGGATTCAATTTAATTTGGCATGTGGGTTTTCGCAGTATAGTTATACTGCTCTCTTTCTAGCTTGGTAGTGCGTATAGGCTATTAGAGCGAGCGCAAGTCTTGCAGATGGCCGCTCTGAAATTTATGAAATGACTTGTGAAACGAAAAGAGATAGCATTTACTGTGTTCAGAACGGTTCAGTACATGCCAAATTAGATCGAATCCGACTATAAGTAGCTAAAAAGACCCGTTATTTCAAGACTACGCTCAGACATGCGTGATTTTTCTCATGACACACTCCGAAGACAAATTTTGTGGATCAGTTGATGCTTTTTGTCTCAACGTGGCTGAAAACAGATTTTCACTGTGACGATAAAAATTTGATCGGTAGCAATATACTGCAATTGCCAAAATATAATATATTGTTTCATTAGTACAAAAAATGCATGATTTCGGGACAAGTAAGACAGAGTCTTAAGGTGGATTTACGTTGGACGATATTTTATAATTCTCGTCCGATGTGTCCGAGACGAGACTATCCGATGCGTCCGATAAACAGCAAATTGTATTTACGCTGGCCGATATTTTTCTGTCCGATTCCGTTCCGACAAATTCCATCAGTTCAAATGACAAGTGACAGTTAAGGAAATACATGTGTAATTTCTTTAATAATTTTATGTTAAGTGTTAAAATTAATAGCCAGATTTATTGGGAGCGCAATATACGTGATTTACGTTTAACAATTTATTATTATCATTGCTAGTTTGTACAGGTAACAATATACCTATTGTCTGTGAGGATCTTTGTTCTATTTAGTAGATTTTGTTTATTAATATATTTATTATAACATATTTGCGTGTTAAATATGAGAAAAGAATGCTCTAAAATATATGAACCTCTGAAATGAAAGTATATTGTGTTCTGTAGTATGTATGTTTTCAAAATTAGGATGCTGTACATTTCCAGAAACATTTTTTAAACTCCATCAGCGTATTATCACATTTGCATTTTAGATATATCGAAATGAATTTATTATATATGCCGAGAAGACGGAAGCTCGCATGGCTTTTGGCTTTTCGAAGGCGACTTAGAACGCGCTTTATAACAGAGAGCAATAGAATAGTTGGAAAGACATATTTGACAAAACGGAAAAGGCTGTTGAGATGTTTTATTATTGCGAAACATAGAAGGGTATACCAAACCACCTTAAGGGCAAAGAAAAGATGGCCTGTGCGTCCTATTTTTAAGAACAGGCAAACTCATGGTGCATGGTACGCCATAATCCCAAAAATGAGATCGGAAGACCCTGAAAAGTTTTATAATTACCTCCGTATGACCACTACTAAATATGATCAGTTGCTGGAAATGCTAAATCACCTTTCTGGGTACTGTTTGCTACGGTACTCCGGAAGCGCAAATGAGAAATGTGCTAAGGCACCATCGTGCACGAACTCTAATTCCCGTCTGGTGTTCCCAGCGGAACCTAACATAAAACTGCCAACCTCTTCAAAATAGGTCGCTTGTGGACCCGATGTATTAAGATTTCTGCACTCCTTTTGGTTCATACTACTTCCTCTGGAAATTTGTTACCCTTAATTTTTACCATCCCGTATTATTGCTATAATTTTACAACTAAATTCTTTCGACAAATAATCTAGAGATTTATTTCAGGCAGTCCATGCCCGTTAGATAATTTTAATTTATTAAAAGTTCTCGTCTGGGTATGCTAATGGCAATAAGATTTGACTCGTTTCTGTTTGCACGCCTAAAAACTTCGCGCTTAGATGCACGCGCATCAGAATCTCGGACGGTACAACCGAGACAAACGATAAAAAGTTTGCCAGGAACAAACTTTTATTTTCGGACGATGCGTCCGAGAATATCGGACCCATCGTCGTTTCTGATTGGCTGCAACGATTTTTTATCGTATCGGACAGTCTCGTCTCGGACACATCGGACGAGAATTATAAAATATCGTCCAACGTAAATCCACCTTTACGCGTCCCGAAAACGCATTTTTTGTGCGAATGAAACATACTATTTTTTCTCCGACTACTCATAAATTCGGTAATATGACTTATTATTTAGAATCAAATATTTTTGAGAACTGTCATTGCGGAAATAAACAATCACTATACGGAGAAAATAAACAACAACGACAACGATTGCCGATCGTTGACGAAGCGTTTGTTTTGTATTTAAAATTTACCGTGTAAAACCCTATCTTGCGTCCATTTTTAAACTAGTACAAAAATAAATCGAAAAGTATACAGTTGCCATGGTAATTGGTGAACATCCCGAAATGACTTACTTTTTATACAAAATTATTCGACAATATGGCGTCTTATTCGTGTGGTTGGAGAAAAAAATCATTCAACGTCAACTGTCATCACTGTAGTGAATACCAAGGCCCGCTGAATTAATATTACATAATTATAAGGCCTGCCCACTTCATTTAGCCAAGACGCAATTAGCAAGGACGCAGGCGCCATTTGCGGTGAACTATAAATTTTTTATCCTTGCTAATTGCGTCTTGGCTAAATGAAGTACTATAGTAAGTTAAAATCACGACCTTTTTGATTTGACGAGCTGTCGTATATCTACAGTGTGGGTATTCTTTTTTATTTTCACTAGTTATACCACGAGAGCATAGAAAATAATCGAAAATACTTTGACGAGTTACGAGACGTATTGTCAAGAAACACCACGAGTCGCGTTAGCGACGAGTGGTGTTTTGCGACAATACGTCGAGCAAGGAGGCAAAGTATTTGATTATTTGCGACTGCTCGAGTGGTATACAATTAGATTATATAATGAATAAATAACAAAACTGAATTTTATGTGCAAGTGACGTTTGTTGACAAACAATGTAAATATGGTTGCTACGGAAAAAATTGAAAAAATATTCATAGTAGGTTCGAGTTTTACATTGTTTAGGACCAGCGGATATACCAAAGTGATTATACCACGTCGTCAAGGGTATATTCACTTATCAATACGTAGTAACCAAGCAAAATGCTTGATGCTGATTGGTTAATTATATTATGAATTGTATAATCCATGTAATTCTTGATTCTGAGAAAACACTAATTTTTGCCGCATTGACGCTAGTTACCCACAATGACATTTACATGTGACAGTTAAATATTTTAGGTTAACAGCCAACAAAATTTCTTTAACTTAAGTTTTAAAAAATATGCAAACTTTGTGACAGTTCGGCACTTTAGAGGTACAACTAACAACAATGCCAAAAAATTATAATTTACATCATGCTGGTGGAGATTACTAGTCTGCTTTAAAAGTTTTACAACTTCATTAGTTTTCTAGACAGCGGTTTAGGAGGAGCTATTGTAGGAAAAGTGTCGATTATTGTTTTAGCGATATCTGTTAAGACCAGTTAAGACAGATCCTAATAACAACAACTATAAATGCAAACAGCCACAAGAAATAATACATTTTCATCTTGTCACTTTGACAGCGCTGACAGTCAACTGATTGGTATATTATCTGAACCAGGAGAGATGAGCCCTACCTCATCACACGCTGAATTTAGTAACGAGAAAACCAAACACGCGTGTACAGTTGTGGACAGAAAAAAATAGGACAGTGTTTTTTTTCTAGTTTAAAATGGCCCCTGTGTTGTAATTTGATTGCAAGTCAATGTGACAAATTAATGTCATAATTATAATAAAAGCCAAAATCAAGTTACTAAATTTTATAGGATAAAGTTTACTTGATTTTTCGACTTGTCCTATTTTTTTCTGTCCACAACTGTACATTTGTTCACAAACCCCATGCACACGACAAGGATAGCATTACAATAAGCCTGTGTTATGATTAAAGTGCTTATTTGACTAGAGTCACATGCGCGTGTCGTCACTAAAACGTCAAACTGTCAAATTATTAATACATTTACATTATTTTATTTTATTAGTTAGGTACCTAAATTCCTATGTTTATTGGAATTCGATTTTGTAGCAGCTATTTGTGTTGTGAGGTTTAGATAAATGAACATTTAATTTGGTTTATTGCGTTGCAGAAGAAATACAGTTGTAGGTACATTTATTGGTTAGATTATTATACGAGAAGCGTTCAAATTTAAACAGGAATTTATTTATAAAATAAGTTATTAAAATATTACGATGAAAACTATATTACTTTTCGAAGTAATCTCCCTGTTTAGCGATGCACTTGCGCCAACGATCTGGAAGCTTTTTAACACCTTGCTGGAAGAAGTCTTTGGGTTGCATGCGTATCCACTCCTGAACATCTTCGATAACGTCATTATTTGACTGAAATCTTTTCCCGGCTAAAAATTCTTTTAATGGGCTAAACAAATAAATCAGAGGGAGCAAGATCAGGACTGTATGCTGGATGCGGATTATTAGACGCTGTTCCACGCTACAATGAACAGAACTTTCAGACATTGTAACTGTAACTGTCAAAATAATATTATATCGAAACAATTGCCATGGATATGTTAATAAGAGTCACGCCTAACCTTTAAATAATTTTTAAACATTCGTGTTTAAATTTGAACACTCCTCGTATCATTTGAAATTTGTAATTGGTAAATAATTTAAGTTTCATCTAACCGTAGTCATCATAATAGTATATTTTACAACAAGACATGAAAATGACGTTTTTTTCGTGAGATGAGAAGTTGCCCACGAGCTGCGTTAGCAGCGAGTAGGGCAATCACGAACGAAAAAAACGTATTTCATGTCGAGTAGTAAATGCTATTTTTTCTACGACATTTTAATTATCTGTTTGAAATAAGTTTTAATTCGACTTAATTCAAACCGAATTGTGTCAATGCAAATTATTAATTGTTTGTTTAATCGGTTCCATAGTAACACACGCATTTTTTTATTTTGTTGCCATAGATTTGGAATTCTTGTTTTCATCTCTAGAAGTGAAAATGTTTTCATCTCTAGATAGAAAATGTAGCGTTTTCGCATAGGGTTTATCGTGAAGAAAATACTTGTTTTCGTATCATGTGTAGAAAAAAGTAAATAAACGTAAATAACTAAAACAGTACAATAGAAAACGGATTTTTAAATTTCTTAAGCAAACCGAAAATAATTTAATGTCAAATTCGTATTGAAAGTACTTGACAGCTGTTTGTTTTCCGGTTAAAGCGCCAA
Source organism: Melanotus villosus (assembly GCA_963082815.1). Classification (NCBI taxonomy): domain Eukaryota; kingdom Metazoa; phylum Arthropoda; class Insecta; order Coleoptera; family Elateridae; genus Melanotus; species Melanotus villosus. The sequence continues at coordinate 108,694,630 of OY720418.1, read as the reverse complement.
TCCTAATTGCTTGAGAATATCTTATATCATACGGATAGCATTGATGAGGCAGGGTTCATCTTTCCTGGTTTCAATAATATTCTATAATCGGCTTACCTATTCCTATTACTATGCACCACCTATTCTAATTCAGCTACTTATTCAACACTTGATATATTGAAAATATTACCAGCTTTTTAGTTATCGTGTCGTATTTAATTCATATAAAATAAGAGTGATATTGACATTGAGAAAATATTAGTCAATGAACCCTTGAATTATATTTTCTCTTAAAAATATAAAATATTAGGTTTAGATAGAAAATTCATAACAGAAGAAAACAGCACAAACTAGTGAAACTATATATACCTAATTGCAAACAGTCGTGATAAATGTGACAGGTTTAGAAATTCTGACTTTTAAATATTCACAAATTATAAACCGATATGCTGTTTCGGTGTGTTCATTTTAGCTTCTCCTGTCCGAAGGTTTAAAAATAGGCAGTAGGCCTCTGTCCAAATTTTTAAGACACTCGACTGTCTATAATTTGATAGAATTTTTTAGATGCTATTCCAATTTATACAATAATGGTAAGTAAAATACAAAACTAACAGAAAATTATTTATTAAATGCGAACACTATACCTCCATCTTTACCCACTTTAAACATAGCAAGAAGTAATTTCTATCCATATGGATCAGAGTGTTCAAATTGGTAATCCCTGCTGGGAACTTTACTGTTTGGAACACGGAATTCACCCTGATGGACAAATGTGTATACATTCCACAAAAACCAAAACCAATTGTAACTTTAATATATTTTTCAACGAAAGAGAAATTGATAAACATGTCCCCAGAGCTGTATTAGTAGATCTGAAGTCCACTGCAGCTGAAGACATACAAAACGACAGGTATGAATATTTCTTACATGTTGAGGAATATGATAAATTAAGAAAAGAACCATTAGCGACAAGAAATGGCGAAGTTGTTAATCTAATACTATCTCGATTAAGAAACATAACAGCTCAATGCACAGGACTTCAGGGGTTTTTGATTTTCCATTCGTTTGGTGGGGGTACAAATTCTGACTTAATTTCAATACTCATGGAGAGACTCTCACTGGATGTTAATAGAAACTATAAGCTTGAACTTGAAATTGACTATCCACAAATACCAACCACTATTGTCGAACCGTACGGATCGAAACAAACTTTACAAATCAATATGGAACACTTAGGTAATGGATCTGCAATTGATGAGGATACCCTTTATGATATTTGTAGGAGCAACATCATTAACTATGCCACCTATGTAAATCTGAACAAGCTTCTTGGGCAAATTGTTAGCTTTATTGCTGCATCAACAGATTCAACAACGCCTATTTAAATCCAAAAATCAAATATTATAAAATTTTTGTTTGTATAATATTACGTTGTACTAAAGATGCTTGGGTTTTCTTTAATTAAGATTTATAGCAGAGTTTTTCCTTGATGACAAAAGTAGGAAAACATCGAAATAAAAAAAAAGTACAGTTTAAAGTAACAATTATACTGCTATTTTTTAAATGAGGATTAATGCATGAAATTGAAAATACGTAATTGCATTAATTTTCATAAACACGGAAGCCCTAACTTTAGAATAATCCTTTCGAGAATTGGATTTTCCCGAAGACACATATGTACATAACATATTTACGAAAAAGATGTTGTTAATTTTTACAAATTAACTGTATAATTATGTTATAATAAAACGTAAGCAAACCAGAAAGCTATGTTAGATTTATGTATTAAAATTAACAAAATAAATAAATACAAGAAAATCGTACTGTTTGGATATAATTTCTACTCAATCGAAACATGAAATATTTGGTATGCACAACATAATATTGTATATTGACGAATTTTATATTTAGATGTAATCGTTTAATGTATCGTTGTACCAGCTGCAAGTAAAATGTGCTGTTTTTTATGTATCCCGTGTTTAATAACAAATCCGTTTGAATTTATCAGAAACTTACTCAACGTATGCCTCCCATATTCTACTGATTCCTCCTAAAACACGCACAAACAGAACATAACCTCAAAAATTATATCGGTACATAAACACCATTGGATATACACATACAGGGTGAATTTGAAATGGTGCATAATTTATTTACGTCGCGATTTTCATCAAAAACCGGGCAATAAATGTGCAGTGTGCAGGAGGGCTACATTTTCAGGCCTTAGTGGTGCCTGCCGAGCATTTTGCCGCTTGACCGGCTCAATTCGACACTGATTTTTCTGATCACATTTTTCTGCGTTCTAAAAGCCCAGACTGAATGAAGAATAGTAGTGGCCTCCACTTTCATTCGTGTCTCAATTATTCCCAGAACGTCCCATTTTATGTTTCTGAGTTCTTGTTCTAAACTTGTAAGGGTGTTGTAAGTTGCAAAGTGGAAAATTTTATTTGGTTTCTGTTTTTCTATTAATTGTCGAAAAATCCATTGGATACAACAAGCCGGCTTTCACATGCTTCATTGATCTCACGAAGGCGGTTGATAGATTAAAAGTAAACGATGTTTTAGAAATATTAAAAGGAAAACATGTACCCAAGGAAATACTACACACAATAGAACAATTAAACATACATACCAGGACACGTGTACGAATCAATAACAGATTAACGAAAGAAGTAGATGTATCAACCGGAATCAGACAGGGTGACTCATTGAGCCCCCTGCTTTTTAATCTAATAATGGACAGACTTATAGAGAAGGTAAAAATAACTAACCATGGATACAAAATGGGAAACCAAGAACTGAAACTGATATGCTACGCAGACGACGTCGCAATTATTGCTGAGAATGAGGATGATTTACAAAGGCTACTGCACACCTTCTATCTGACAGCCAGATCTTACAATCGCGAGATATCAGTAGAAAAAAAAAACAAATCCCTAGTAATATCAAAAGAACCCAGAAGATGCAAACTGATAATCAACGAGAAAACCATTGAACACGTAATGCGTTTTAAATACCTAGGGGTGGTAATATCAAGCAACAGAAACCTAAATACCGAAGTTAAATCACATGATGCCTAAAGGACATAATCTGGAAGAACAAGAATATGAACACCAAATCAAAGGTGATCTACAAAACATGCATTCGTCCCACAATGATATATCTATATACTGCAGAGACCAGGGCAGATACCGCGCGCACACCAAAAGATCACGTACCACGGAAATGAAGGTTCTAAGATACAAATCAGAACACTCACTATACGATAGAATACCCAACGAAAACATAAGACAGACATGCAATATCCAAGATGTTGTAAGATGGACGAGAAGACGCCGCAGAGAGTGGAATGAGCATGTATCAAGAATGCCCAATCACAGACTGCCAAAAATTGCTAGAGACCACAAACCAGGAACAATACGTCTACCCGGAAGACCATCAAAACGCTGGAAAGACAGCTGGACTTCTGTGTCACAAGAACAACAACAATAATATTGGAAGAAACAGGTCTACGACCTATTGGAAGAAGAAGAAGAAGAAGCTTTCCATGCGTGTTGGCGAATACCTGTCGGTGCAAGGGAGCTATTTTATTTCACTCCTACCCTTCAAGCAATTAATGCTTGACGGGTATTCCCCCATCTTCCATCCGCCACCTAGGGAACAGCTTAGTAGGGGTTGCAGGCTCTCCCCTAGGCGGGTCACGTGGCCAGAGACAATGTGAAATGGACGAAGGCAGTGTTGCAGTGGAGACCATGTAAAAATAAAAGAAGTGTCGAAAGACCCCTGACAAGGTGGAGATGACTTGCAGCAAGTTGCGGGAAAAAATTGGATCCGGGTAGTCCAAGACCGAAATAAATGGAAGAGTATGGAGGAGGCCTTCATCCAGCAGTGTATGTCAACAGGCTGAGAAGAAGAGGCCCAGACTTGAATTGCCTTTACTTCTTGTGGGGAGTTAATTTTTAATCTTTTGATAACTAAACAAAAATGCTGTTCGCTTACCTGTTTTGTTATTAGTCAATTCTGTGTAAATTTAAAGATAATTAAGTCTCTTTTGCTAAACACAGACTAAAATTTACAACCTTGATTTTTATATTAAGGTAAAGGCAAGATGTTTTAATTTGACCAATGGCAATTTATTGTACCTTATAAGAAAAAAATTCCATCTTGTAGAGGTGGTCTTAACCAGGCCTGGTAGGTTTTTGATAAATATACCATTATGCCAGTGGGTTCCACATGACACTAGTTGACTAGTTATCGACTATGGTTTGAAACTTGGTTACAATTATTGAAAAATGTTAATTCGCACGATGAAATCTACTGTTTTATTCCGCGGTAGATTTAAGCTAAATATTATTTTTAAATTGCGCTTTTATTTACAAAATAATTGTGTTGACACATCGTTGGTTATTAGTTACAACTATTTTTTGTTATTTTGTTGTAGTGTCTTATTATTAGCATTTTAACATTGGAAATGTTTATGCGCTCGTATATTGGACAGAGTTACAAGAATTTTAGTAGGTTTCGCGACATCAAATATGTCGGTATGTGACCGTGACCGAGAGTGTGTTACGAGCTTCGACTCCAACCCGATGATCTCATAATAACAAACATTAGAATTATTCGTAATAAAACTGCGTTAAGAAGAATAGATAAGGTCTGCTACAAGTGTAAGGAAATTTTACAAGAAACTCATAATCGTATTACAAACAGATACAAACTGATTAAATATGTATTTTCTTCTGTTTATTTAGTTTAATAGCTATTTATGGTACCAGTAGCGTACCTATCTTTGGGATGCGGGGGGGCAATATGTCTTGAAGGCGCCTTAGAACTTAGAACCCTTAGATATTATAGGGAAAAAATGACAGGCGAAAATTATTTCTTTCTATAGAAAATTAAAGCGGCCACACCGCCACTATTTAAGAATATTTAAAATGAATGCAGACATTATTTATCAGGGCGGTACAAAAATAAAATAAACACAATGTGGTGGCTCGGTTGTTATAAGGAATTTATACCGGCCGACTAAAGATATTTTCTTTTGTTGATTTAGTTTAATAGCTATTTATGGTACAAGTGAATGAAGCGAAATTTTATCCACGAAAGGAAAAGTTTAGCTCACGAGGCGCAGCCGAGTGAGCTAATTTCCTTGATTGAATAAAGAGAAATGTTATCCAGGAAAGGAAAAGTTTAGCTCACGAGGCGCAGCCGATTGAGCTAATTTCCTTGAGTGGATAAAATGTCTTTATTAAACAATACCTAGCAATTTAAATTTAAAGGCACCATGATTTTCATTCTAAAATTCACGTCGTCAAGGAAAGTGTGGATAAAATGTTTATAGAATCAGTGTCGTCAAGGAAGTGTGGATAAAAAAAAAACTTTATCCACCCTTCACATTAAAATGTTGCTCAGATAACCAGATTTCACACATTAAAATGTTGCTCAGATAACCAGATTTCACACATTAAAATGCCACTTTATGTGTAAGAATTGGAAAAAAAATGTTAATTTACTCTCAGAGGTGTGATATTTCCACAATTTCGAAGTCGTAAGTGAGTATGTTTTATATAATATTATATATGGCATTACATTTCCAATGTATCCGATGGTTGCAAGGATTGCGAAATTGTGAATTTTTTTTATACTACTATTTCACTGTTTATTATTTATTATATTGTCTCGGAACTTTAAAAACTCAATCATCTTGCATACATTTCTAATAAAAGCACCCTTAGAGTGCATTGCACATAACTTTTGTTAAGTTAACGAATGATCCAAGTTGATAAAAAGCATCATTTCTGTTCACTAATGTGTTACTTGCATTTTGTTGATTTTGACGAATGATTAAATTGTTGAAGCCGTTAAATTATGTTTGTGCAACCTGCTCTTAGTAATCAAGTCAAAGAAAAATGTTACTCCACAATTTTAACAACTTCTTACGGATTATCCTTCAAACTTCTTTGTTATGACCCTTCGAATAGGTGTATACGGGGATCCAGGACAAAAATTACAATATGACGAGGTAAAATGGTATGGATAATGGCCTTAAAGAGGAATAGTCTTTAAACTCTAATCTGTAAACCAACTTTATTCGCAGCAAATTTTGATTATAAAAGCTGTTTTCCTCTGTAAGTAGCGTTATGTGTACCTGAAACTGGCATCTCATCAGGCTGGATAGTTATTTTGTGTCAAAATTATAAAGATTGTTTTGAAACTGAAATGTATGCAAATCACAGTATACAAGATACCATAGCAAAAAAATGAAAGCACAAATAAATGCCGTAACTCCATAACAACATTATAATCTATAATAGAAAAACAATAGCTGTGAAAAGCACGTGAAAAGTCACAAATAATTTATCAGAATCATTTCGAGAACGATTTTAGTGTTTAATTGCACATAAGAGCTTCGCAGTTTGATTTTCCTAAACATTTTAAAATATGGTAAGTTGAAGTTTAGTAATTTTGAACAAAATTATGTTCCAATCTATACTTCAGGCGAAGTGAAATCTTTGTCTAGTAATAATCAAAGTAAACACTCATGTTTGAAATTTCAATTAAAATTAATCTTACAGCGTGAATGTATTTCTATCCACCTGGGTCAAGCTGGCGTCCAAATTGGTAATGCCTGCTGGGAGCTGTACTGCTTAGAACATGGTATTCAACCTGACGGACAAATGCCCTCTGATAAAACAGTGGGTGGTGGCGATGATAGTTATAACACCTTTTTCACTGAAACTGGAGCTGGAAAGCACGTACCACGAGCGGTGATGGCTGATCTTGAACCTACCGTGGTTGATGAGGTGCGTACTGGTACATATCGGCAACTATTTCACCCAGAACAACTTATAACCGGCAAAGAAGATGCTGCCAATAATTATGCAAGAGGTCATTATACAGTCGGCAAAGAATTAGTCGATCTTGTTTTAGATCGCATAAGAAAATTAGCGGATCAATGTACGGGACTGCAGGGATTTTTGATCTTTCATTCATTTGGTGGAGGCACAGGTTCAGGTTTTACGTCTTTGCTTATGGAAAGACTTTCAGTTGATTATGGCAAAAAATCTAAACTGGAATTCGCTGTTTATCCTGCACCGCAAATATCTACAGCAGTAGTAGAGCCTTATAATTCAATTTTAACTACTCACACTACTCTTGAGCACTCCGACTGCGCATTTATGGTGGATAACGAAGCCATTTATGATATATGTAGGCGTAATTTGGATATCGAACGACCAACCTATACTAATTTGAATCGATTAATTGGGCAAATAGTGAGTTCTATCACTGCTTCTCTTCGTTTTGATGGAGCTTTAAACGTGGATTTAACAGAATTCCAAACTAATTTGGTACCGTACCCTCGCATTCACTTTCCTTTGGCTACTTATGCACCAGTGGTGTCAGCTGAAAAGGCATATCACGAGCAACTTACTGTTGCTGACATCACCAACGCCTGCTTTGAACCGGCCAACCAAATGGTAAAATGTGATCCTCGTCATGGCAAGTACATGGCTTGCTGTGTGTTATATCGTGGAGATGTTGTGCCAAAAGATGTTAACGCAGCAATTGGTACAATTAAAACCAAACGAACCATTCAGTTCGTAGATTGGTGTCCAACAGGCTTTAAAGTTGGAATTAATTATCAACCTCCTACAGTTGTACCTGGAGGTGATTTAGCTAAAGTTCAAAGAGCTGTTTGTATGTTGGCAAATACAACTGCCATTGCAGAAGCTTGGGCTCGCCTGGATCATAAATTTGACTTAATGTATGCCAAAAGAGCATTCGTACATTGGTATGTAGGTGAAGGCATGGAAGAGGGTGAATTTTCAGAAGCTCGAGAAGATACGGCTGCTCTAGAAAAAGATTATGAAGAGGTTGGAATGGACTCAGCCATGGGAGAAGAGGAAGCTGAAGACCTTTAATACGCTAATTAACACGCTGTTCTATTTCAATTAGCTTTTGATACCTAGTTTTATATTTACATATATTTAAGTTTTCCTTCTATTTACAGTTATAATAATAATTTAGATTATTTAAAATACTGTCTTTATCATTATTTGTACTTTAAGAAGCATGGCTCGTTATAAATATAAACAGTGACACATGTAAAAATATGCAAATGTGATTTGATATTAGGAATTTAACGAACGTGACATCTACATACGAATGAATCGAACAATTCATATGCTTCAGGTACTGTAAACAACAACTACTTACCTGAAATTTGATTTCACCCTTATTTATATATCTATCTCAACAAATTTGAAAACTACCTATATTTGTCGTCATAATGCATCTACCTGCACCACCTTCGGTGAAACGTAGCATACATTTTTTGCATAAGTTGTTATCCTGTCTTAAGTTAGTATTAAGCAACATTACTTGACTGCAGTATTGTGTTTACAATTTCAAGTCTACTTAATTTTCAGTTTTGTAGTTTTACTTATTCAAGGCTTCAATCGTTTAATTAGATTGTTTTCCCCTGTACCGTTTTCATAGTACTGAAACAAGAAGCCTTCCATAACTAAGTAAAATGTTGTACAGGGTGTAAAAAAAAGGTAAGAAACTTTGAGAGCACGTAACCCCATCCAAAAGAAGAGGGTAGAAGTTTTAATACACAGACGTCTCATTTTGAAGACATTAGCAATTTTGTAACTATGCTTACACTTTAATGTGTCTAGGCATTTGGGCGATAAATATATAAATTTTTTAACATTGCCTCCACTACTGGCAAATGTAGCGCTTATACCAGTCATGGATTATGGTTCGGACATGATGGTGTTTCAACAAATTTCTCATTAGCAGTTTCAATTTTCAATTCGGGAACATTATCGAGCAATACTAAGGTAGGTGGATCATTCATAGACGGCCGATTTACCCGATCTTAACATGCAGGATTTCTTTTTGTGGGGTTATGCAAAAAGCGCGGTGTAAGCACAACTAGCAAATACTCTACTACTTTAGGGTTGGGGGCCAGCCTGGTATGTTTAAGCTAGTGACTTTATAAAGTCACTGTAGTTTAAGCTAACACGTAATTCTTTCATACGCAGATGTTGGCGGTGAACAATCCCAATAATGCCAACTTGTTTCTGGTAACTACACAAAATAGTTCCCAAGAGGCCAAATCCAAAACTGATAATATTTTCAAAAGGGGTCGTTTGTTTTGGGTGATATTACCTGCTCTCACAGTTTGTTACCCTTTCTTTAAATACCCTGTACGTATTTATTTCCATAATCAACATAATCCGGAAGGTTAAGAATACGGTGCTTCGCCTCTGTATACAGGGTGATTCAAAAGGTATGGTCCAAACTTAAGGGTGTGATTGGTGATGTTAAAATAAGCAAAAAATGTTAATAAACCCATGTCTTATTTCCAACTGTTATCTAGTTACAGAGGTTTTCTTTGTTTCTATCTATGTTCTGTCAAATCACGTTATCTAGGAAATAAGTAAAACAAATGGTAATTTCTTATGGCAGAAGACGTTTCAAGCTTGAACTGGCGTAGTTTTCAATAAATGTGGCAATGATGGAGCCATTTTCTGTACGCGATTATGCAGATATGCATTTTGTGTGTGGTTATTGCAGCGAAAGTGACCGTGCAGCAGTGGTAAACTATGAGAGAAGGTATCCTCACCGGAGACAGCCTGACCACCCAATAACCGGTTTACACAGCGCTGGCGCTGGGTTGGAAAAGGCAGTCCAGTACTATGGCCGGCTCGTTCGCCTGACATTACTCCACTAGATTTTTACTTGTGGGGTGAATTAAAAGACAAAGCTTATGCATCGGAAATTCAGGTCGGGGGCCATTTAGTTTATAGAATAAATGAAGCTGTTGAAGATATTCGAAGACATCCTCAACAGATGAGGAATGTTCGAGATTCCCTGCGTCGGCGTTGCCAACTTTGTATACAAGTACAAGGTGGACATTTTAAACATTTGTTGTGATACTTTTTAATTTTTCTTGTAATTGTATACGTTCTTTATTAATAATAAATTATCGTAAATGTTGTTATAACTAGAAAACAATTGCGAATCGGACATGAGTTTATTGGCATTTTTTGCTCATTTTAATATCACCAATCACACCCTTAAGTTTGGACCATACCTTTTGAATCACCCTGTATAACTCGATTTGGAAATGATTACCAAATTTGTATTTTAAACAGTTTGTTTGCACTTTTCCTACTTCTGTTTAAGGAGGGAATATTTATTGAAATCACTGAAATCAGTAAGAAATACGAAAAATGTTCAAGCCAGATGAAAGTAAAACTAACAAACCAATTACCAATCAAATATGCTAATTTATTAAATCTACTGCTGAAAACAAGTTTTCAAATTCAAAGATTCAAAAGAAAATTGCATGCAAACGTATTTTGGATCTTCACATTAAATTTGAGCATAGTAAAACACATGTAATTCACACATTCCTGTAAGACATATTCTTCGACTTTCCTTGAAAATGGTTCATAAATTCACGCGTCCTCGAAGTAAATGCGTTATATGCACCTTCTTAGCAACAGGAGTCCATAATTGGATGGTCAGTATGTGGCCGGTCGATGGTTTCGTGTAGGCGCCGTCCTCGGGTCGCTGATCTTTGGATGCGGAGTAACAAGTTTTGCGAAACAGCACTTTGCTTAAGAGACGTTTTTATTCTGTACATTACACACATGGCTCTTGGATTAAAAATCCCTCAAGTACTGCTTTAATCTAATATATTACTATTATCTTAATGTATATTTGCCTACTCTTGATACTTTTATTTGCTACCGCCTTTGTATTTTTAGATAAATTTTAGGTGTTAAACAGCAACTGTAACCAACAACCATGAGCAATGACGTATTATAAAGCAAACCACAACAACTTTTAAAATACAAAAATAACAACCACGTTATTCCCAGCAACTTTCTTCTTTAGACGTGTGGTAAGATTACATGTGCTACAAATACATGCTGTGGCGGACGTTAATTAAGAAAAAAATCTTTAATCTAGATAATTACAATCATTATAAGGTGTTTACACAAACTGCAACGCAAACGTTGACTCAAATATAAGTGTTAGGCAGTTACAGAAAACGAGAAAAATAAATCTAAACCATCAGAGTAATTTGGGCGAGGCTTGTGAATGTCACTCTGTTTGTAAAATGTTATCAATAGTAACAGAATTAAATAATTAATGCGTTGAGTGGTTTTAAATTGCAAATTAGCTTAAGAAAGTATACACCGACACAGACGATTGGTGAATAAAAATTAAACATTAACTGGTTGATGCAAACAAAAATCGTTTAAAAATGAATGTCCAATACGACTTTACAAAAGTTTATTTTATTTTTTTAACAACACTACTACTGAATAATGCGGTTGTAAGTAACTATGTATAACAATAACTTTATAATTACATATACATAAAACTTTTACTGGCAGTTCATACTGGCAGTGGAAAAAATATTGTACGTAACGTGTAGTTCAAGCGATTTGCAGCACTTACCTCCCTTGCTATGTAAATAACTCTATTGTAACAAGAAATTGAAACCAAATAACCATAACGACCAAAATCATGCTGGTTATGAAAATACTAAAGGGTCCTACAGACGATACAATATATCGTACAACAAGTTGTACAACATGAGTTGATTCGACCGTTGGAACGACAGTTAGTAGGGTTGTAGCACAACCTGTAGTACGACGCGGTCGTATTCGCAGTATAAACCTTCCATAAAGGCGGATCTCCACCAAAGGAGAATTGCCAACTTTTGTGTTGTCAACATGTGTTGGTGACAAAAGTTTCTGTAATTACCTTAAGTTGTCAACAAAAATTGTAAACAAATGTCGAGAATCGTGTTTCCGTTTTAGGCGGTAAACATCAAAGGAATACGCGTGTTGCAGATATTTAAGTACTCTGTGTGTACGCCCGCTCAGTTGGGAACATTCAGTTGAAACAGAAACATATCTGGCATCACGTGGACGAACGAATTAACCGACACGTTAATTGATTTATATCACACCCAAAGTGTACTATGGGACCTAAGCGATGCGATGTAAATTATAAAAATAAAAATAAGAAAAAGGATGCATGGAAAACTATCAGTGATGTTATAGGGCTACACGAAGAAAGTTTCTAATTTGTCCATCTTCAATACGTCCTGCTAACAAGTCATCTCTTCTCAAAGTTTTTACTAGCTCAATCCCCCCATATATGTTTCTTTCTTTGAGGCTTGGTCGTACCCAATATTTATGCTTCCGTTTCTTTTTACTTAACATAATAATAAACGCTGCGGCTGCCAGCATAATATCTTCGTCGTTCGACGACATTTTATCAACTAAATAGTCTTGGTGGAGACAGCTAGTTATCAACTGAAGTGTTCCTCAAATTGTTGACGACTTATTTTAATTCGGTGTGGACAAAATGGAAACAAAAGTTGGTGACTTTCTGAAGAGTTGCAAACAGTTGCAAACACAGAAATTGCCAACTATATTTACAGCGGATAAGCAGCTTAAAATTTGTCGTACTTACTACCAGCTTACCGAACGACAGGTTGTAACGTGTGGAGATTGCTACGACCAGTTGGAACGATTTGCTGCAGTTATTGAATCCCACATTATCTAATTTTGCTTCGAAATTCTGTTTTTTACTAAATTCAATGAAAGTGTTGAATGTTTCATTATCCCTTCTTAAATAATTTTTGAAAGCAACAGGTTCATTTTTATCTAACTCGCTTAGTAAATTCATATGAGAGTAGATATGTTTTCTTTTCTTTTTTTCCCTCAACATCATCTAACAACAGCCAACAGCACTACCACAAGTATTTACGCTTTCTTTTTTTTGTTAGCATGACAGTATACGCTCTTTAAAATATAAATTATATAAATTCAGCACTTGTCGAACTGCAGGTAGTTACGTTTGTAGGAAAAATAGCGAACGACGTGTCTAAACGATTTCATTCCGAACTTGTAGTACGACGTACCGTACAACCGATCGTATCGTCTGTAGGCCGCTTAATAGTATATTTTACAACAAGACATGAAAATGACGTTTTTTTCGTGAGATGAGAAGTTGCCCACGAGCTGCGTTAGCAGCGAGTAGGGCAATCACGAACGAAAAAAACGTATTTCATGTCGAGTAGTAAATGCTATTTTTTCTACGACATTTTAATTATCTGTTTGAAATAAGTTTTAATTCGACTTATAGTCCAGTCAATAGGTAGTTTTACCTTGCAAAAGGTCGGGGAAAGTTTATATTTGGCAGTTTTGTTTATTTTGGGGCCTTAATGAAATCCTGAAATTTGTAAACACGAAAAGTTGCCGCCGGCGCCGCCATCTTGGAAAATGGCGGCAAAATCGGATTCTCTAAAAAGCTCTCGTTTCCGCTGTATTTAACAGTAAAAATAGCTATATAGAAAGTTGTAGAGAATAAAATTTTCTACAACTTTTGTATAAAACAAATTTTTCTTAGGTCAATGGTTTTCAAGTTATGACAGAGGAAATCGGGGTAGCCATGACCGAACCATCGAAGGTGCGACACGACTGTAAACTACAGACACACTAAACTGTGTATTCCAGGCGTTCCAGGAAACATTCCGCCAAATTCTGATCCCTCACACAGGTAGCACATGTTTCCAAGTCTTCTTGTACAGAGTGTCCAAAATTCGACGTACATGTATGGGTAACTTTGTTATTTGTACAGATTCGGCAAAACCGATTGCACGTTATTGGGCCAACTTTTTGCGACTAATTCAATGGTCGAAACAGAAATTGGCGATCTTCTTTTGTTTTCGGGTTATTACGCTAAATTGAAAATTACTTCAATTCTAATAAGTCTTTATAACTTAAATCTATGTACGCCACTGGAATTTACGTAAAAATATCTATAAATAACCTCATTACTATACTGATATTTCTATAAATAAAGAAGTTATAAGACTTCGTAGAATTGGAGTAAGTTTCAATTTAGCGTAATAACCCGAAAACAAAAGAAGATCGCCCATTTCTGTTTCGACCATTGAATTAGTCGCAAAAAGTTGGCCCAATAACGTGCAATCGGTTTTGCCGTATCTGTACAAATAACAAAGTTACCCATACATGTACGTCGAATTTAGGAGTGGCGGTCAAAATCGGGTTCCTTAAAAATATCTCGTTTCCACTGCATCTTAACAGTAAAAATAGCTATATACAAAATAAGAGAATAAAATTTCCTACAACTTTTCTAGAAAACAAATTTTTCTCAGGTCAATGGTTTACAAGTTATGACAGAGGAAAGCCGAACGCTTTATTGCAATTTGCAAAAAATTTTGAATTTTTCCTGTAAATTTCAAATATTATTGATTGTTATTGTTATTATTTTGTTATTATAAACTTGGATTCGATTTAATTTGGCATATGGGTTTTCGCAGTATAGTTACTTGTATAGTTATAGTGCTCTCTTTCTAGCTTGTTAGTGCATATAGACTATTAGAGCGAGCGCAAGTCTTGCAGATGGCCGCTCTGAAATTTATGAAATGACTTGTGAAACGAAAAGAGATAGCATTTACTGTGTTCAGAACGGTTCAGTACATTCCAAATTAGATCGAATCCGACTATATCATAATATAATTATCAATATTTATGTAATGTCTACATATTACTCGTTTCCACATCACCAATGAGGTAGAGCAAATGACGCGTTTTTTTTTTAAACGTGGTATCCACAGTAGGCCTAATCCACAATCATTTCTGTCGGAAAATTATCAAAATTGATATTTATTTAATTTTTAATTTAGCCTACAGACATAGGAGACCTACAGCTTAACTTGAGCTCCGAACCACGGAACTGCTTGCATTTCTACTCCAGAGAGGACTTACGAGACAAAAATTCCTCGGTGGTTTGCCATTGGCTTCCGAGGAAAGTGGTCGGGTGGTTTCGGTGTATGTGTGACCCTGGGAATCGAACCCGGGCCATCACAGTGGTCAGCCGCACGCTGAACCAACTGAGCCACGACCGCGACTTTGTATATATAATATAATGTATTAATGATATATTACATTATATCTACATAATTATATTATGATATAATAACAAAATAATAACAATAACAATCAATAATATCTCAAATTTACAGGGAAAATTCAACATTTTTGCAAATTGAAAAAAGGGCGTTCAGCTTTCCTCTGTCATAACTTGTAAACCATTGACCTGAGAAAAATTTGTTTTATACAAAAGTTGTAAGAAATTTTATTCTCTACAACTTGTATATAGCTATTTTTACTGTAAAATGCAGCGGAAACGAGAGATTTTTAAAAACCCGATTTTGGCCGCCATTTTCCAAGATGGCGGCGCCGGCGGCAACTTTTCGTGTTTACAAATTTCAGGACTTCATTAGGGCCCCAAAATGAACAAAATTGCCAAGTATAAACTTTCCCCGACCTTTTGCAAGGTAAAGCCATTTTTTTGTCTCTATTGACTGGACTATTAATTCAAACCGAATTGTGTCAATGCAAATTATTAATTGTTTGTTTAATCGGTTCCATAGTAACACACGCATTTATTTATTTTGTTGCCATAGATTTGGAATTCTTGTTTTCATCTCTAGAAGTGAAAATGTTTTCATCTCTAGATAGAAAATGTAGCGTTTTCGCATAGGGTTTATCGTGAAGAAAATACTTGTTTTCGTATCATGTGTAGAAAAAATGTTTTCTGATGCTTATAATGAGGCACACTTTTGTTTGTAGTAAGAACTAGAAGTGGTTTCAAAGTAAATATGTATTAATATAAATTATCTATGTTACATACCTATTTATTGGATGATCTTTTCATATTGCTATTTTTTTTTACAATTTACAAATATTAGGTACTTAATTATTGAAGGCTTGTACACCATGACAGCCCTGTGCTTCTTAATTGGGCAGTCTAGAGATATTCTTGGGGGCAATTTTAGACAATGCAGGAAGGATAGCTAAGCCAGTTTGAGGCAGTCTAATTTAGATATAGTTTCAGAAAAAGTCTAACCGATAACTACTAAAGATCATTTATAATATCCCCAAAGACAACTGCAGTCTTTTGTTCAAAGGTTGAACCGTCGTTAATTTCTTGATTATTTTTCTCTTCAGATAACAATACCATACCGAACAAAAATAGAATTAATTTTGATAGTTTCAACCTGATTTTGCTTATTCAATTTTTTAATCACACAGCAGGATCAGCTTACTTTTTATAAATAGCATTTCAGTTTTGGATTTTTCAGTTTCAGATTGGCGCTTTATTTGCGTGAAATATTCTATAGGTACTTCTTTGTTAGTTGCTCAAACAACAAACCCTCTGACTAATAGTGTACGACTGTACGTCGGAGTAACAATTTCAAACAAAACAACCCCTAAACGGCCTAAACTATACGTTTAAGACGTTCAGTCATGTACAACATATTCAACAGAAATACGAAGAAGCGATACTAAACAAACTTTACTACAAGACAGTCCTCCATTGTTATAAACGGTTTATTATAAAAATTTTTTGAGCGTTCTATAGTAGAAGTAATATCGTATTTATGAAAGCTAGGCGACCTCGTGGTGTTCCCGCTTGGAGCCGGGGGGTCGGAAGATGTATTAGTGTGTTCTGTTCTGATTCGGGTTATTTATAGTCCAGTAAACGAAAGATTTTACCCTACAAAAGGTCGGGTAGTTCTGAATTTTTGATATGTTGTATAGGATGGTTGGTTAGTGAAAAATGCAAATTTCCACAATTCCCCCTCCTCTGCTCCTTCGGCCATCGTGTGGAAACCACCGAAAATCGGCACTTCTTTCAGTTTCTTGCCTATAACTTCTTTATGGTGAATTTTAGCGCAAAATAAATTATTTACGCACTTGTAGAGGACAAAATTTCCTGCAAATTTGTTATTTGAAGTTTTTTTGTACAATTAATATCAACGGAGCTATGAAGCTTCCAAAAACGGCTAAAATTGCGTACTTTGCAAAATTTTGAGTTTGTTTCCACTTTACATCGCAATAACTCCGTAACACTTAATTTTAGCGTAAAAGCACTTATTATAGTCAATCTTGTCGAGAATTTAATTACCTACAAAATCCATGTATCATTTTTTTACGACCAATGCAACAGAGTGGGGATAAATTTACAAAAAAAAAATGAAAAAGGGGATTTTTCAAGTTTCATTATTTCTAATAATAAAAGTATGTATTACCTTTCATTTCAAACAGAATAATCTGTATACATAGATGCAAAATGAACGTAATTATGTATTGGCGAACGTCAGTGAAGTCTCGTGGGACTACTAGAAAAAACTTAAAAAAAAACAGCACTTCCTTCTTTTATTTGCCTGCGACTTCTTTCTACTGCTCTTCTGCTCAGAATGAGTTATTTGCCGAGCATTATATATATTCTAAGGCTCAATTTTCTAATTTGGCATATTATGTCTTTTGTGAAACCAACAGCGGTGAAGCTGTACCGCTCCCAACAAGGCAAAAGTAGCGATGTTAAAAAAAATTATTTACCGACTTGTAGCGGACAAAATTTCCTACTTCCGTTGATATTAATCGTACAAAAAAACTTAAAATGACAAATTTGCAGGAAATTTTGTCCTCTACAAGTGGGTAAATAACTTTTTTGCGCTAAAATTCATCATAAAGAAGTTATAGGCAAGAAACTGAAAGAAGTGCCGATTTTCGGTGGTTTCCTCACGATGGCGGAGGAAGCGGAAGTGGACGAATTGTGGAAATTTGGATTTTTCACTAACCAACCATCCTATACAACATATCAAAAATTCAGAACTACCCGACCTTTTGCAGGATAACCCCCCTTTTCCGGCTCCGTTCACTGGACTATTATGAACATGCTAACATATTTAATTTTCGCATTAAAAATTTTTAATAATTCGAATTTCACGTCACAAACTTGATAATTTGAATCGTTAAATTTTGTACCTTTTTAAGTTTTCCAAACTTTCTGATATAATTGTTTATGCTACTGGCTGTAAAATGTCGATGTTTTTCACCGAGTTGGTACTATAAACTTGAATTCAGAACAATTTTGTTTATAAAAATTTGCAGAAAATACTCATTTAAAACGCTAACTAAAGGTATCGGCAGATGTAAAATTCTAAATTAACAAATTATTTTATGGTTTCCATCGATAACTTTAGCAAATCTTATCTGGTTGGTTTGGTTATACATATTTCTACAAAGTAAACATACTTGGGTCAACGTACGTAGTAAATAAATATCTACAACAGATGTGTTAACTTCAAAACAAACAGTATAAACCGCCTTGAACTGCACTTTTTAACTGATTTTGCTATAAGCAGCAATACTTTTATACATTGAATTTCGTATCCCCACAATAAAATTTCTATTCCTTCGCACAATTATCAAATATGTAGTATTTAAAGGAATTTTTATGCTAACAACTTTTTAGACATTTCAAGTGTGCCCAAGGAGAAATTTTTCTGAAAATTAACTACGTAGACAATATGAAACAAGTTGTTATTTCTCCCAATAAAACGGTGTCATTACCTTGTCGAGAAATAGCTTTAAAAATGGCACGTTCCTAAAGCCGGTCGTCTTTAAAACCATTCGGAACTTTTTTCTAAATCTTGATTACCTATAACTACCTTATGTTACATAACCGTGTTGAAATTTTTAAATGTGTTATTGTGCTTACAAAGAAAAAGTGAAAGCTACATACTGCATCTTATCAAATACGCATTTATATTCCGTAACCATAATGCAAAATATCTCTTTTATGGTACAGCACGTGGTTGATTATATCAAAGTTGTTAAATTTTAACTCCTTGAAATTTTAGCATTTACACAAACAATGTTATCGTGGCTACACTTAATTTTCATAAGCATATAATGTATGCATTTATATTTTTTAAAACGAAAGAAATTAATTTTTACTATAAACAGATACAATGTACACTATTAAACTGGTCAATTTATAAATATGAATATTATCTGGCTCTTTTTGTAAACGAGAAAATACAATAAAATTATGATGGAGTTATACAATATTTATTAATAAGGCTAAGAATAAAAATCTTGTAGAAAAGCAATACAACTTAAATTTCGCCTAATAAACAGAAATCTTCGATCTTATTTTTCTATCAAAATCAAATTACTAATAATTATATCACGCTGATTCATCGTTATTAACATGTGTTAAATATACTAAAAATATTCCATTTACCACCTCCATATCCTCAACAACTTCATTAATAATAAATTCCGGGTAAGTGCTGCCTTGCGTTAGAAAGCAAAATTTCATGAAATATTTACCTACGAACAAGTTCCTTCGACAAAATTATCTTCAACTAGTGAATGACTTATAAATATAAAACTTTCACCACACTAAAGGATGTAACAACTTACAAATATATAACAAACCTTCAAGTATGTTATTATTTATTACACTATTACGTTAGTAATTTCCAATTTATATACATAAGTTAGAAGTTGAAAGCTATCCTCCATGCCTCATTACTTTTTGAATGTAATACACTAATATTACATGTAATATTCGTTGGTACGAATTTCTTGTACGTTTAATACTCTCGTGGTTTTGGCATTTGTTAAAAATAATTTTTTGGGTACAATACATATATCTAACACTTTTTCATTTGAGTTTGTTGTCTAATTTACTTTGCAATTCTTCAAGGCATATCGTGCATTAAATTATATTGCTGAACACTTAATAATTAATATTTTTAATTTGACATCTGCCCCAAATTATTATTCCTATATTAGTACTAAATTTTATTTTTTTAATATATCAGTACTAAATAACAACAATAACCTTGCACATTAATTTGTGTATTACTTGAAGCAAATGGCAAATTAAAAATATTATGTGAGGTTAAGTGTTCGGCCATAAAATTTAATTCACGAGGCACGGCATGACTTGAAGAATTCCAAAGCAAACAAGACTACAAATTCAAATATAGTTTTACAATAAAATAGTTATTTCAAGCAATCAACTCCATTCATAAAATATGCAAGATATTTACGGACTTACTGACAAAAGAAAATTTTTAATGCCTATATAGAGTATATACAGGGTGCCCACTTTAAAACTCAGAGCTTGAAATACTACAGGGTTATTAATATTATAAATGATTGTAGTCGAACCAGGCGGTCTCCGTGGTAATGAAATTTTGCCGCTTTATACAAACATAATTATAGTGCAGGGGTTTTTGTAGTGATTTTTATTTTCCAAGTGAACTGTCAATTGTCACTCGTATGTCATTTACTGTATTTACTGTGTTTTTGAATAATTGCATTTTGTGTTAGTTTGCCTGTTGATTTTGCCCTTCCTTAAAAGTCTACGTCAGTGGTTCTTAACCTTTTGTGACTCGCGGACCCCTATCTGCAAATTTTTGAATGCCGCGGACCCCACGATTTTTTTTTTAAGACACCAAAGCCTACACTTTAATGCGAAATCGAGTAACTCTCAACATTTTTCGCGGACCCCTTACAAAGGCACCCCTGGGGGTCCGCGGATCACAGGTTAAGAACCGCTGGTCTACGTGAATAAAACTAGTCTTTATTAAGACTACTGCTGATTCCGGAGTGTTAATAATATTGACTCGTTATGCAACCAATTTAACACTTGTGTGTAGAACAGTGCATATCCAATATAATTTGAATTATTATTTGTGTGAAGCAGAAACAAGAAATTTTACATTTAGATTTTCGGCCTACTTCGACTACAATAATTTATAATAACCCTGTATAAATAAGCAACACACAACGCAACGCAAAGGTGACTAAGTAATTTTTTGCGTTTTGATCTTAATTATAGGAAAATTATGTTTTTAAATTATAGTGGCCTTGTACCTGCACTGTATGTCTGTATGTAACTGATTGTTATTTGAAGAATTTCGGGCTTGGAGTTTTAAAATTGACACCCTACCCTGTATTTGACCGATATATGGAAGGTGAGTGGCTCTCACAAAATTTTCCCTAGAAGTTCATTAAGATTTGGAGAATGTCAATTGATCAAAAAAAGATTTACACATCCACTAGTAATGCCGTTTTTGTGATAGTCAGCAACTTTGTCCTTTACATATTAAAAAGTTAAATTCACCAAAAAATTAACTCTTGGAATATTTTATTTTCTACAAATAACCAAAAAAAATTTTCGTTATATACATTTGAAAATGTTGCTTTCTTTTCATAAAAATAATTCGATTTCTTTTGCCCAACACATATATTGCCTAACTTGTCAATAAATTCCAGTTAATTGCCCAGAATTAAGTGCTACACGCAATTCCAATTAAATAAAACCAAACAGTTAGTTAATACATAAATACCTTTGCCTCTTAAGAACCTGCACCAAATTTATTATTACATTTTAAAATAGAACTGTTTTTTTTTTAAATAAAATATTAATTTTCATCGAAAAAATGAGACCTTCACTTTCTTCAGAATGTCGCTTTTATAAAACGTAAAGTGGACACATTTATAAACCTATTTAATATTCAGAGAGAACGAAAACTATTTTTCCCAATTTGGATACGAGACGAATCATCAAACGTGCAAGAGAGCAAGTAAATCAAAATTCTTTCTGTCTGGAATGTAAATGAATAGACACGTCTGAGGTTTACAACACGAAGAACAAACTCGCACACCTCTGAGGAGCATGAAGAGTAAGCAACCTAACCCAACGGTGCGAATAGTTAATCAGCTGGTTGTTTGAACGAGGTCCATTACGAATACCAATTACCAACGACTACCTCATCTACCGCATCTACATATTTGATGAATACGGGCGTAGGAACAAGGGAGGTCAATATGGAAACAACGCATACAGAATAAATACGAATAGGCAGCCCCCGAATCTATAAAACATTTCCCAGCTAAAAGCAAAAAACATTCGCTTTATAAATAAATTACAACTTTCCTGACTATCATATTCCATATACTACTAATTAATGTAACGTTTTCCTGCCATTGTGTGTTTAACCGTGCAAAATGAAAAGTTTTCTCAAAACAAACAAAATCAATTGTTTTGTAAATTCTGGGTCATGGGATCTTCTTAATTATTTGTAGCATCAGCTTTAGATACTACGCCACTGTTTTAACAATATATCAATCAGTTACAATCAACGAATCGGCAATGAAGATTCCCCTCATTTGTTTGTCACGATGCACGATAGGCACGGAAAGTTATTTTTAAACTAATGGCGGTCTCTTTACTAGGTGCTATAATTTATTCACTTTCGTTTTTTGTCAGACAAGGAAAAACAATAAACAAATAAACACAACATACATAATAATTTCGCGCAATTTCATACGCGGGTGGCCTCACTGTTCGTAGTACAGTTGTGGAAAATTACGCCTGAATTTTTTGCGAAGTTAATAAACAAAATATTCAATTTAGCAACTGGCGTCTGACAGGACTGGTTTGTTGGTTTTTAAACAAACTTGAATACATAGCGAAAAATAAAAAAGTTCAAACTTAGAAATACCAGTGAATATACGAGTAGCAGTGTGGTGCAGACTTAATAATCCGGATTCATTAATCAGGGCAATTCGGATTGTTGAAACATTCAAATAATTGTGACCTTGTGTGAGCAAATAATAGAATACCTTCTTACTGCATTGCTTAAATAAAAGTAGAAAGAATTTTAAAACCTGATATGCAATTAAATACAAAAAAGTACCTACATTACTGAAAACGTTGTTCGTATTATATGAATATGAAGAAAAACTCTCTTGTTATCATTTTACAATCCGGATTACAAACATACTCCAGAATCCAATTAAAAAATAGGTTATCCGAATTACAAAGAATTTGGATTATTGAAGATCCGGATTATTAAATCTAGAAATGCAAACAACTTATACAATACAAGGTGAATTTTGGAATTTACCAAGTTTCGGAAATATAGTCTACCTACCACGAGTTTTACGTTTTTAACTAGGTATACCTGCTAATACTAAGTTTAATACAAGGTGTAAATTTCTGGCCTAAAGAATTGTTGTTTTACTTTCTTCTTTTAGTGACATATTCGTTACGAATGTTGCCGAGGGGGCTAAAGCCACATTTTTAAGATCTTATATCGCCCTTTTTATTTTATTTAGACACCTGTAAAAATGTTGTTTTGTACTCAGCTTTACGGCTCCTGAATTTATTATTGATACGTTATTGTTTTGTGCCAAGCCCTATCGTTCGTTGATTTGTTGTTAATGTGAGACTGTTACTTAGGTACCTATTTGCCTGGGAAACTTGTAAATCAGCGTGGCTAGTACTACCGCTTGGACTTATTAAAAAGTTGAGTTACTTTCGGTGTACCCTAATAAGTATAAGGCCAATTCCTCGTAGCTTTACATTATCGGCTTCCTAGGTTAAGATACTCTAGCAATGGATAATACCGGGCGATCCAGCAAAAAAGGAATTAGAGCAGGCCCTGATTAAGCTGTTAAGGTTGGTGACATTGCTTCTCATTTTTTTAAATTTAATTTCAATGGTAATCTGATTTGTTACTTGAAAAATAAATTTGACATTTTATAACCTAAAATAGTGGACGTAATTACATTTATGGTTATTAAATAAAGTAAAATTATTTATTTATTTATTTAGACTGCCTACAAACAGGCAATTACTTACTATTATTTAAAACACGGTCAATAATATTGTTGCATGATTTTCACAGTTAACGTAACCTCTTCAATGGTCAATAGTGTCTCTGTTTAGGCTCACAGTAGGCGAATCGCGGGATACCAACTTTGGTAACTAGGTCACGGCCTGCTCTAATTCCTTGTTTTCTGGATCACCCGGTATAATAACTTCGATAATACCTATAATAACTTCGATGGAGTTCTCATATTCTGTCATAAGCGTGACGACAGTTTCTTAACAAGTTTGGAAGTAGTTGACGGTGAACATAGCTTCTCTTCCTCATCATTCCCATAATAAAGTACGTGTATGTACTACTCAATGTACAAATTAATTTTGGTTACTTTCTTGTACTGCTACTGTGCTAACTAAATATTGTCTTGGAACGTGCGAATGAATTAATGTTTATGTCGAGGTGTAGTTGCTGCCAAAAACGTAACCTAGCTTAATCGGAACGAATTTGAACCCTTTGTAAGTTGATTAAATATAAATAAATATACTTATAAATAACCTAGTTATCAATGGGGCAGAAATTAATTATAGTTTTGAAAGCGGGCCAACCAAAAATAGGCTGGAATTTCTGAAAGGTTGTTGTGGCGAGTTTCTTGACATTTTTCAGTACATATTATAATTTATTCATTTCAGGACAATACAACATTTCAGTTATTATGCGATAATGATGTAAGTACGATAAATGAGTAAGATCGTATAAAACAGATTTTTTTGGAAAATAAATAGCAATATGCAATACAGCAGCCTTAACTGTTATAAGCTGTAACCGCTAAATATAGACAGATATAATTACAGTGATTCTTGGAAATTAAATATACTTAAATGCTTTGATTGATAAATTCAATATTTGTTACAAGATAATGATCGCACTACGCTTTGATTTTAAAATACATTTGAAGCGCAGTACAGAATGTGTAATCTGCTGTTTGTTTAAAAAAAAAATAGATTTTAGCAGTGACTGGGCCAGTGTCTCCAATGGCCGCAAAAAAGGAAATAATTTTAGGAGGCTTAATTGAATATCGAACGGCGCACTTATGAACAAAATGTACGGTGTAAATCGTAATAACATTTAGTTTTTTTTTAATTTACAATAAAATATGCTAAACTAAGCTGCGTTAACTGCATATTTCATACGGCAATAAGGCGAAGCAAAAAATATCACAATAGCAGTTTAACGGTAGATTTATATTTTTTAAATTTGGTGCTGTTTGAAAATCAAATCGGTGTAAATTATATTTTGACAAATCGACGCACTAATCCAAAAATGGCTCCGTTTAAATGAGCTTTTTTCAATTTGCAATCATTGATAGCCCGCGCGATTCATTCTGACCGCCGCGCCGTTTAATTAATAGCATAAGAGCTCTCAATTGTAACACAGCATTCGCAGTTTCGCAGGGATTTTGTTAAATAATTTATTTGGAAAACATTTTCCTCTATTTGAATAGGCATTTCAATTCGCTCTGACGCCATCACTGGGTTTTAGGCTAGCGGTTTGTAAAGTGCAGGTGCTATTAGACACTTTAAAACGATATTTGAAATTTAGAAATTATTTGTTGGGGGGGGGGGGTAACTTCCGGCATTAGTTTATTAAAATAGTCTTAACCCTACCAACTCATTCAACTATGAATTAAATTTTCAGAAGCAATTAGTTTGGTTGGGCATTCTATGCCATTTAAGACCATAAATTATAGCATATGCGTATGAATTACTTCGCTAAGGTATGACCTTACTGACACGGTGGGATTTCATGTTTTTCTCCATGTTGTTATAAGAGGGCGTCCAACGGAATAACCATCTGTTCACAGAGGTATAGGAAACTGTCAATGCTTTTTTCTACATTGAAGGTGATATTCTGCGATAAGAAAAACCCAAAAACCTCTCCTGTAAATAACAACGCCCCAGCATGCACTGCTAAATATAATAATGTATATGTATATGCATGAAGTTTATGCATTACTTCCAGGTTTTTTTGCAACATGGTGACATGGATTCAAACTATTCAAAGCACTTGCATCGAGCTTGGGTGTTATAGAAGCCTGATCGGGGTTAGCTTAGGCGGAACGAATTTGAGCCCTTAGTAAGTCGATATTTTTTTTAAATTTATATCTTTAGTATACTGGGTTCACTGGAAAAACAGCCTTTTTCTAGCATGTATAATTTTACGGAGACGATAAAGGCATTATTATTATTATTATTATATAACTCGCCGTCCTTTGGGCATAAGGGATTAGAGACAGAAAAAAAAGAAGTAAGTCGATAGGTGATTTTGATAAAAATATTGCATGATCAAGTGAATAGGTAATTTAAAAACAAACCTCGACTTCTACTTGTAGGACATAAAATCGAGAAAACCAGAGAAGAATGAAAACAAATTAATTAAAAAAAAATGTCTGAGTGCTGTCAAAAAATAATTTTGCATAACAACATATTTCTTTTATAATGTTTTCCTGGATGTTTACAGCGTTCAGATTTTCGAGTTTACATAATTTATCTCATACAAAAGTTCAGTATTAATTATAATTTGACATTCCAATAAACATTTGCTTTAAGTTTGGGAATTTAGTACCTAAGTAATGAATAAGAGATGTTCAATTTTAATCAAATTGCCATTGCTCCCTCCACAAAAAAATAAACAATTAGATCAATATCTATATTTATTCTCGTTTATAACAATTACGTTAAAAAAAAACTGTTGTTGTTTTTAGTTGCCAAATTTACATTTCAGGTTTATGATTACATAATCAAAAGCTTTAAAAATTTATGAATTTAATAACCGCTTTCAACAGTTCTAACAATTATTCCATTAGAAATGGCCACTTTTAAACTGTGTCAAGTAATTACTGACACTGTCACACTACATTCCTCAGGCCTAACATGAATACAAAGAAAGAAATCTTGAAAAAATACTCTCGGCTTTATTCATGGTACATTAAGGTCAAAGATAAAGTCTTACAAGAGAACAAATCAAAACAATAACAATGCAATTTGCGACCGTGATCACATTCGTTGTTATTTGCAAACAATTACATTGGACCAAGGTCACATGAACTACAAATTAGTTGATTGTACAAGTTATCTTTAAAGCTTCTACAAAATTAGTATTATTCTTTATATACATTTCAATAAAGATTTTTTTAATTAAAAATGTTCAAATTGAAATACATACCTGAGTTTATAGGCATATTCACATTCGATGGTAGCTCGATCTCTGACAAAATGGCCATATTTCTCTAGAAAATCTATTCCTTTCAGAGTATGCAAGGACAGATTTTCAAACTGGTCCTGTAATTAAAGGTAAAAATTAATAACACGTCGGATAAACAACTTTCTAATTGTAAATGAAAAACAAAACCGACGCTCATAAAAATTTCTTTTTTAATTTCGTATACCTTCGCAATTCAGTGTATTAATGTAACGAATAACGTCGGGGCGCCCCAAGAGGTGCCTCATTAAGCTTACAAGGTAGGCTTTACTTAACGTGGTCTATTTTTATTCAAAACTTACTTTTACAAGTTCCACGAAGTAAGTACATTTCAAACATCCGGAAATGAATTGCAGTAGTACATACGTAATTTTAGTTCTATTTCTACAGAAAAGCAAACCTGGTACGGAGGAATCAAGGACAAGATATGCCGGCGGCAAGGATAAACGCATTAAGTAAATTGGGAATTTGATATTAAACTAACAAAAGAAACAGCGAGAACAATAAAGAATTAATTGTTCGAATTAAAAATGGTAACTATAAAATTGATGCTGCAATTTATTTCGGAGGTAGGAGAAATAACGTTACATCACTGACGTAACAGTTATGAACGCCGATTTTCTTGTTTTGGAACGACAACGATTTTAAATATCATTATATCATTAACGTAGTGGTCTAAAATTAACCGCGTTTTTTACGTATATAATTTAAATGGCCCAACTTCTATGCAAAAAGCTAAAGCATGAGCGTGCTAAAAAGAATTTAAGCATCTAAACAAGACACCTTCAATTAAAACTAACTTTAGTTAGCACCTTTGGAAAATTTTAAGCGACAAACATAGTTTTGGAAAGCAAATGTTTTTGCTTGGACAGCAAACAATCCAAAAATATTTTTTCTACCACTAATATCTTATACTGTTTCTATGGTGCATAAGAGCTCACTTGTTATGTTGCCTTTAAAATACGCTTTTCTCTATAAAATACGTCGTCAATGACAACGCATTTTATATGCCTTTTTGCACTCCAGGGCGTAAAGTGACTACTTTTCGCCCGAGAAGAAGGGCGTAAAGTTAATAATTACAGACCTTGGGTGCACTTTACGCCCGCAACAAATTAATGTAAAATATCACAAAAATAAGTAGATTACCTTAGTTACAAAACAATTTTTATAAAATCATTCTTGCCGTGAATGCGTCAATTTGACATTTCTAAAAATGCCATTAGAAAAATTTTATTATAAATCAAAAAATTTAAATAAAATCTCCTTCCGTGCGAAAAATATTGTATGTACCACAGGCGTAATAAGCGACTTTAGCCCTTGGCGTGATATAACCCTCGGCTAAAGCCTCGGGTTATAATATTCACGCTGCGGGCTAAAATCGCTTTCCTTACGCCCTTCATATATAAACAACTATTAAAATACGCTTTTCTCTATAAAATGCGTCGTTGCCTAGCAATCTTCGCATTTTATGTATTGTGACGCGTCTCAAATAATAATTTATTAAAATTTCTAATAATACATATATTAGTGAAAGAAAATTTAAGATATTAGTGTTAGAAAAAGTTTTGAAGACAACTCGTGCTTTAAAGTCTAAAAATCTCGGTCTATCAAATCCTCGGCTCACTTCGTTCGCTCGGATTTGAACTACGACCTTGATTTTTAAACCTTCTATAAAACACTTGTCTTAATAGCTATAAATCGATTGACAGTTTCTTAAATCTTGAAATGTAACCTACAATTCACTTGCCGTATGCACAGTTGTTTTACATCTAGTTGAATTGATTTCCACTTATGCAAGTCTCTACAACTTCTACGGTGATACATCTCACAAATATACCTAAATTATTTATTCAGCATTTTAAATAATGCAAGATAGCTCTGGTTAAATAAAAATCAAACCAATAGGAAACATGTAGATAAAACAATATGTTTGTATGTTTTTCGATATTATTTAACTTTTCATTGTTAAGATTAAAGCTATAAGTAACATTACTTGCTAATGGGTCGTTGCTTTAATGCATTTTTTTAAATTATACAAGGTTGATAAAATTTCAGATTACACAGTATTCCATGAATCACGTTGTAGCTCTGCTGTAAAAAGTAGTCAGATTTCCTAAAACTGAAAATATCAACACGTGCATGCTTCTGGCGTCACTAGCATCGTCATCATCATCGTTACTGACTCATTGTGGGTTAACATTAGTTTTTACTTATTGGTATAACAGAATGTAACTATCATCTACTGTACCTTTTACAAATTTAAAACCCTGTGGTTTTGTTTTCATCATCCCTTAAAAATAATTGAATAATTAACAGTACCTTCTTCTAGTGTTTATTAAGGAGTTCACCAATGTGGGGCAGGCTTTTTTAAGAACAAAACAAGGCTTGCTTAGGCAGTTTACTGTCGATTTAGTAAACATTTAAAATTAAAATATACGAAAACATAGTACATACTACTTATTTAATTAAAAATCAAATATAATTGTTTTTTGACACTTTCTTTAACACCACTGCTAAGTAAATTACACTTAAGACCAAATTACAAATACTATCATACTTTTCTACCAAAATGTGTTTGAGCGCGTAATTAATTGCAAAAACTATTCACATTTCAAAATGTTAAATTAGTTTACACTTCTAACTACACTGACCGGCAAAATTAACGCATAATTTTATATAACATAATATTTTATTGAAAAATTCTAATTAACAGCTATGGAAATATGTTAAACAACAGAGGGTGACTTAAAACAACTAAACTGTATAACTAGTCCCGTATACAGCTTCATCTTTCGCAGCGTTCATCTTTTAATGAAAAATGTAATAACTATGATTGAACACATCAAGAAAAATCAGCGGATTTAAAGGAACCAGAAGCAATGTTTACTTGATTTAATATCTTGTATGCCCTCCTCGGGCTTGTATTACTGATCGGAGACGTCGTGGCATGCTCATGATGAGATTGCGAACGAAATCTCGCTCTATGTTTTCCCATTCTTCTTGCAGCAACTCACGCAGCTCGTGCAATGAAGTAGGCCTTGGTCTTCGAGCATGTAGTCGTCTCTTGATATCGTCCCATACATGCTCGATTGGATTCTAGTTGGGACTACAAGCTGGCCAGTTCAAGCGATTAATTCCAACTTCATTTAAGTAGGTAGTATTGACAACGGCGACGTGAGGACGAGCATTATCCTGCATTAACAAAAAGTTGCCTTCGATACCAGCTGCAAATGGCAACACATGATCTTGGACAACATCTTCGATGTAGGAATGTGCGGTAACACTGGTTCTATGAAAGGCGACAAGATCTGTAGACGCATTCAAAAAAATGCCTCCCCAAATCATGATAGAGCCATCTCCAAAGCGGTCCCTCTCGACAATTGCACACTCGACGTAGCGTTCACCGGTTCTCCTCCAAACCCTCTGCCGTCCATCAGCACCCTTCAGTGAAAATCGGCACTCGTCTGTAAAAAGAACTTTCTCCCAATCCGCTATTCCCCAGTTCACATACTGTCGGGCGAAAGCTAATCGAGCGGTTCGATGTCGTCTCAAAAGAACAGGGCACACCGCGGGACGTCTGGCGTGGAGATTTGCTTCTCCTAACCTTCTCCTCACTGTCCTTTCGCTTATTCGTACACCTCGCGTGGTTTCAAGGTTGTCCTGAAGCTCTGGAGCCGTCAGAGTGCGGTCTCGCAGAGAATTAAGTTGCAAAAACGGTTATCTACCGCCGAAGTCGCCCGCTTGCGGCCCTGTCCTCGTCTTCTGCCGACGCTACCAGTCTCTCTTAGACGTCTATGAAGTCGCGAGATTATTGACTGATGGACTCCCAGCCGTATTGCAACATACTGTTGAGTTCTTCCTTCTTCCAGCAAAGTAGTTCCTTTAACTGTATTATCACGACTTAAACCTGGCATAATTATCAAGCCAACAGTAAAATCCGAAACTAATAATGACAAAAAATGGCAAAGATTACTCAACGGCCGAAGATCAAAGATTTTCAGTGTAGAAAGTCAAAATGCCAATATACTGAAACGCATACACTGTAAAAGGCAGTATAAAAACACGATGCAATAATTATGTATAACAAGCCCGCGATTATTTTTCAGTAATAGAAACAATTCTGACAGATGACTACTTTGATGTTTTTGAAACCTCTAATTGAAATTTTTAGCTAGCTACAAGTTGTACTACATTTTATTGAAAAATATCCTGGTCTTTTAGATTATGCGTTAATTTTGCCGGTCAGTGTACTTACTTCATATATGAAAGGGAAAAAAAATGTTCAAATTTTCTCCATACAACGGACACTTCACTCGTCTCTTTTTCTTCTTCTTCTCTCCTATTTAATCAAAGTCTAAGGTATTAGCGTGTTTCTGCTGAACAGGAACATATTCTTTATATGTTTATATCAGAGCAGATAATAACAAAATAACACAAATGATTTATAGTTATAACCGTAATTATTAGTTTCTTAATAACACGAGAAAATTTAAACTATCAAGAATATTAACGCACGTGAATAAATCTGTTAAAACCTAGTGAAGTAGGTACGTAAGTGAAATACCATCGACTTTCACATGGTCATAAAAGACTGAAGCGAAACCAAAATTTTATAAGTACCTACTTGCAATTCTTCTATAGGTAGATAATACTGTGCGAGTGGCCACCAATTTTCTTCTTCTTCTTCCTTCTTTCTTTCTAGGCTGAAGCCTTCAATACATTTCCTCGGTAATTCTATGCTCAAGTCGTCATGCCAACACTTCTCCTTCCAATTGGCGACTTGTTTCTTGCGATTTTTACAATTCTTTCTACATCCATGTCTGCTCCACTTTTGCTCTTCTACACTGCATTCCCTCCTGCTATTTCCGCTTCTCTCTCTGTCGAATAAGGTTTTCCCTGATACTTTCCGTAGGAATGAATTTGGATGCCTCTGCCGTGTAGGTTAAAATTGGTCTAATTATTGCTTTATATAGCTTTGCGTTTGTCTCCTTTCTTGTGTTTTAATTTCGCCAGTCATTGAGACAGCATGCTATTTTATTCGCTTTTATAACTTGCTGCCTGACTTCCTTTTCGGTATTTCCACAACTGAATAATTCAGTTCGCAAGTATTTAAATGACATTACCTATTGGATCACGTTACCATCTACTTCTAATTTACACATTAGGGAGTCTAGGTACTCTACTGAGGTTGTCGTGCACTGGTGTTTTTTTTTTTTTTTTTGAGAAATAACAATGTTTAGTTCATTTGCTGCTGCATTGAAAATGTGCAGTAGTTTTTGCAGATCATCTTAATCAGTCGACAGGAGAACAGCATCGTTCGCGTAGCATAGGATTTTAACTTCTTTATTACCCATTCTATATCATTTTCCCTTTCCTACTTGTTTAATGATTTCGTTCATAATTATGTTGAATAGTAAAGGACTTAATGAATCGCGTTGTCTTATTGCGTTGTTAACCGGTATAGGTTTCGTTAATTTTGATTCCACCTTGGCTTGAATTTTATTATTAGAACATGTATTTTTGATGGTCTTTATGAGGTTGGTTGATATTTCTCTGTTATGTAGATGTACCACGTCGTTGATATGTAAATCAATTAAGCACAAATATGTAGGTTCATTATATTCAATGGACTTTTCCATAACCTATCTTATTACAAATACCTACTGCATCTCTACATGACCTTCCAGATCAAAAACCTTGTTGTTCGACTGTAAATGTTGTGAGGGAGTCTATCTTTTTTGTAATGATTTTCGTCAAAAGTGTCAGTACTGCATCAAGCAAATTTATTCCCCTATAACTGTCTGGTTTCTTCTTATCGCCTTTTTCAGACATTCAGATGGTCCTGCTTGTTCTCCAGCATTCTGGTATTGTATGGCAGTTTATAATTGTGTTCATGACAGTTGTTAATTCTTTTGTACGAGACTAACCTCCGTACTTGAGCAGTTCATTGGAAATTCGATCTTGGCCTGGTGTTTTTAGGTGTTTTAATATTCCTTCTACTTCTGAGATCTGTATATTTTTTTTAAATAAATTGTTCAGTTATGTAGGTTACCCATGTTTCTTCGCTTATATGATTAACTTCTATTAGTTCATTAATTTCTTTTCTTTGTTGTCTTATTGTCCTCCATATTTGCTTCTGAAGGCCATAAAAGTGGGATTCCATTCTTTTAGAGAAGGTTTCCCAATACTCACTTTTCAGGCAATTTACTAGAAGAGTTGTTTCGTTGCTGATTCTCTTGGTAGTTTTCGTAGGATTCTGGTGTTTTTTGTGATTTGTAGCATGCGTTGGCTGTTCGTGTTCCTAATGCTGCAGTAGCAGCATCTTCTATATTTCTTTTAACTTTTCCCAACTCTCATCTACATTCTCTTCTTCTGTTATGCTATTTCGTTCGGTTTTTCCTACTAGTCGTGCTTGGTATAGTTGTTTAGTGGATTCATTCCATTGAATATTTGTTCATTCGTCATTGATTCTGTGGCATTTCTGGGACATGTCGTTATTTTTAGTCTAATTTTTGCCAGTAATAATTTATGATCACTGCCCACATTCGCGGAGTTCAAAGTTCTGACATCCAATATCGACAGTGGATGTACATTTCTATTAGTAACTATATAATCAATGCTGGATTTTTGGCCTCTGAGATTTTCAAAAGTATATTTATATCGTTCCCGATTATTGTAAAATGTATTATTGATCCTCAATTCATTGCTTGAACACCAGTTAATCATAATTTCTCCGTTGTCATTCAAAACATCATTATATTTCTGTTTAATTCAAGGTATTATGTATTTTCCTGCAAGAGCATTGAAATCCCAATATTAGAAGTTCTCTCCGTTTTTACCAAATTTTCAGTTGCTAATAAAGTGATTTACTGGTATAAAATTGTTATTATCAGTTTTTAGAAAACATTACAAAAGTTAATAAATTACATTTGCATAAAACATATCCGTGAAGAGATCTTGGTGTATTCATTTATATTCATTTACCAAACTTTTCTGAGCGATAGGAAAATCAAAACTAACAAGGAGTGTTTTTCCTATGTAGAAGATTTCAGAAGATCGATAGATAATCATATTTTAAATAGATATTAAATACTTAAAAAAAACAAATAATTATAAATTCCAAATTTTAGTTTTTAAAATGAACTAACGTTTATGATAAGCTTTACAGCTTCCCTAAACCACAAAGTTAGATCTTTTGTACAGTAGACAAGTTAAAAAAAATCGGATTTGAATCCCAACTAATCCTACGCGAAGCTTCAAAAGTTGATCAATGGCAGCAGGTTTTTAAAAGATATGTTAAAATTAGTTAGATTTTTACTAACAACACAAATTTATATCAGGAAAAGTCTTCTTTATCATATCAACATATCTAAATGTGGCGATGTAGGTATTATATACTTAGAAATTGAATTACAACTTCAAATAGCGGTTTATCTCAGAAAAACTTCACATTCTACAGTTTTCTGTAATGACATTATTACTAATCTAATAACAATATGCATTGAAATCGTATTGTAACATAGGTAAACTAATTAAATATAACTTGCCATTGCAAAACTTGGTTAACACAGTTCTGACATTCAAGATAATCTATTGTTTATTTATGAATCATTTTTAAAAGTTATTGGGAAATCTTAATGAACATACCTAAGATATTAGTCATATTTCTCTCTAAATGTGGGAGAACAAACAAAATCCCTTTCTAAAAAGGTTAAAATAATTAAGAAACATTCTGTATGAATGCATTAAAATGAAAATTTCACTCGAAACTTTCATTACTAATTCTGCTAGTTTTATCCTTCGTTAGTCAATTAAAAAAAGTAAAATCATTAATGGATCTAATCTCCATTTAAATTAGTTTCCTTTTTTAAATGTTCCAAATACCAAATTTTATTTATATCAAAAATACCATAAGTAAATAGATGGCAGATGGTAGAATTTAATAATGTCCTATTAAAATAGCTACGTAAATACGAAAAACAAGTTTGCTCTCGGCATTTAGCACACTATTTAACATTTTAAATTATTTAACACTTCCCCTGAAACGTGTTGGACTACCAAATTTGTTATTTCTAGACATATCTATAACAGCATGCCATTTTAACTGTAAAACGCACCCACAGCTGATTAAATCCACCTAAAAGAATTGATTAGCATTAAAAAGAATTTTCATTTTAACGTAAACACTAACAAGTAACAAATCACGATTCCTATTATGAGTCGGGTTATATCCTCATTGTGCAAGAGCCTAAATTTCTTGCTGCAAAAACGACGTACTAGATTTCTCTGACGTCCATGGTCATTATAAACTGATTATGAAACAGTTTTAATGTGCCCGTTAAAGGAAATACATGAAAATAATGTAGTAGTAGCAGACAATATTTTAAAATCGATTTAACAACACAGCATGTGTTTGGTAATTGTTATCATAGTTATCAACAATTTCAATTTTATCTGTTTGTTGATTAATCGTTGTTTATCAAAAAAATTTACGATTAAATGCAAAAGGTGAATGAAAACACTGCACAAAACACAAAAAGTATTGTTATTGCATCTTATCTTTTAGTTCTTTATAATTATCTATATATTTATTCAACAAAAAATTGCGATTAATAAAAGCAGTTTTTTATAAACGTTTTTGGTTTACCTTTCAAAAATTACGACCGATATAATTAAAATATACATAAATTTTACAATGAATATTCTTTAATGAAATTAAAATGGTTTTATAACCAAAACCCGATCGTTACTCATTCTTTTGATTTTCGTTACAAATGGAAACCAATTCGGTCTTTAAAATATCCTTGCTATTTAAACAGATGCCAGTAACACCCACATTTTTTTCTGTAAAATCGTCCAAATTTCCAAGCGCAAAAATAAATAAAAGCTTTTATTTTTATAAATGTTAATGCACTTTATTTAAAGTGGCTTTTCTAATGATAATTCTACGTTACAAGTACCAAGAACTCTTTTTTCTTCATTACATGTAACAACAATAACTGAGAAAATGTTTTCATTATACCGCGATGTCTTTCAGTAATTTAGCTATTTCATGAAAAAAACAATAAACTGGACACTTATTTCTAGTACTTTGCTCTTTTCCAGCATCTTATATTCAAAGGTTGAGCACATAATTTATATTATACGGCTTTTTACAGGCCTTGGTTCCATTTCCTCCTGTCTTTCGCTATTTCTCTCCAGTTTCTTATGTTCTTTTCTCTTAGATCCGCTTCTCCCCATCTTCTCCTTCTCCTTTTGTAGATGAATCTCTTCCACTCCACTACCTTCGCTATTCTTCAATTGCCCATTCTTTCTATATGGCCTAACCACTGCAACTTTCTTGATATCCCTACATTTATCTTGCGCCCTTCATAAACCTCATACGAGGTATACCTCCCCGTTACTTCTTCTTCCGTTATCTTTCCTCCTAGTATTCTTCTTGTTATCTTCCCTTCCCACCTCATTATTCTTTCTTTTATCGTTTTGTTGAGCACTCATGTCTCGCAGCTATAAAGTACCGTTTGTCTTATTATGGTTCTGTAGATTCTTGATAAATTTTGTGATCTCAGCAAATTATTAACTAATCCCGCACTTCTAGTTATTAGCTTTAATTATTCTGAAATTAACTTCTTTCTCTTCTTCTAGTTTGTTTGCGATTAGTGCTCCCAGATACTAGAACTCTTCTACTTCTTCAAATTTCGTGCCCAGTCGCAATCTCTAACTTTCCTCTTAGTCTTCTAGGTGCTATAGTCATCACCTTGTTTTTGCTCTGATTTATGTTCAGACCCATTCGATGTGCTTCATCTGCTATTCTTTTTGTTATTTCTTCTAGCTCTTTTCTGTCCCTCGCTATTATCGGAACATCGTCGGCGTAGCTTATCAACTGGTGACTTTTGTACATTATATCTCCTTTCCTGTTCAAATGACTACATCTCACGATTTTCTCCAGCACCATATTGAATACTATTGATAAGGTGTCGCCTTATTTAAGGTCGGTTCTTATTTTGAGCTCCTTCCATCGTTCTTCTATAAACTGCACGCTGCTGTTTGTTTTGTTCAGTGTCATTTTCAGTAGTTTAGTTTAGTTAAGTGGGGAGGGGGGGGGGGTGAAATTCTTCCATTACCTCCGTGCCTTTTTATCGAGCCATACGCTTTCTTAAAATATATAAACAGAACCACCACAGGTAATTCGTGTTCATAGCATGTTATTAATCCGTTCGATTTTCTTTACTGCAGTCATTATTTTATAAACAACATCTAATAATGAAATTTCTCGATAATTATCACAATTTGGGAATTAGGAAAACAACACCATTATACCATTATACAAAAAAGGTGATCACACAATTTGTGAAAACTACAGGGCTATTTGCCTAACCCCTGTAGCAGGGAAAATATACAGTAAACTCCTGGAAAAGAGACTCGGACAACAGGTGGAAGGAAAGTTAGAGGATGTATGTACAAAGGGCATTTAGAAAAGATAGACAAACAGCGGACTATATAAGCGTCATCCAAAAACTAATAGAACAGTCGATCGAGAGTAACTCAGAACTGTACCTAGCGTTCTTAGACCTTACAGCAGCATTTGATAACGTAGAACGAAATACAATATGGGACTACCTAAGAGAGCTACGCAATAAAAAACGTATACAGAAAAGTACAAGGTAGCATACAGTAGCATACAGATTAATGGAGAGAAATCAGAAGAGTTTGACATTCTGAAGGGAGTAAAACAAGGCGACTCTCTGAGTCCGCTACTGTTTGTAATATATAAGAATAAAATAATAAAAAAATGCAAGGAAAAGACACCTAAAGCAACAATATGATGCACAGATCAACATAGAATCCCTTATTTATGCAGATGATATAATCCTAATATCAGACAAATACGAGAAAAGTGCAAAAACAGATCGACGTTTGGACAGAATTAAATAATCTAGGAATGGACATAAATATAAATAAAACAAAAATAATGATAATGGAAATAAAAAAACAACTGAGAAAATTTATATGCAATAACAAAGACATTGAGACAATCACAACTTACTCTTATTTGAGATTTTGAGAACAATAATAACTAATGATGGGAAAATCGAGACCGAAATTGCCAATAAGATCAAGAAAGCAAATAACCGAACCTATACTATAGCATAAATATAAATAAAACAATCCTAGGCAAGAAAGAAAGTAAGACTGAACAAACTTACAAATCTACAATAACATAGTGATACCAACGATTTTATACTCGGTAGAAGCACTACCAACACTTACAACACATAAAAAGAAGCTCACTGCAATAGAAATGAAATTTTTACGAAAAATTCTAAACATAACCAAATTTGCCAACTTCAGAAACGAAATATGTATGCTGGATTGAAACAAGAACCAATAATATTTAAAATAGAAAAAAAAAACAAGTTCACTGGTTTGGACATGTAACAATAATGAACGGAGAAAGAAAACCCAAACAGTATCTACAAGCCAAAAGTAATAAGAAGAAAAGAAAAGGACGATGAAAAAAGTGGTGGAAGAACTAGTGTTACAGCATAGAAAAACGTTACAAGAAGTGAAAAAACTTGCAGGAGGATAAACAAAAATGGAAAAACTGAATCAAAAATTGCTACCCGATGCTGCTGTAAAGGCTCAAGGGAGGATGGAGGAGAAGAAGAAGAAAAGAACTCTTCTTCCGTGAACTTTGTGTTTCTCGGTGTTATTCCATTAGCTCCTGAACTTTTGTTATTTTTGAACTGTTTTATAATCTCATCTATTTCTTGTCTTGTGGGTTCTTCAGTTTCGTCAATTTCTTCCCATCCTAATACTTGGCCTGTATTCACTTCTTCCTCCTCTTCACTAAATACTTCCCTAAAGTGCTCCTCCCAGCTTCTTTGTCTTGTTCTTATTGTGTTTATAGGGCTTTTATTCTCAATTTATTTCTTATTTCTGTCTCTTTCATGCATTCTTCATTCCACCACCTATTTTTCTTCACCTGTTGTTTCCGGTGGATTGCTTTTTTTTTGTTGCATTTTGGATAACTTTTTCTATACTTTCCCATTCTTCGTCAATGCTATCATACTCTATTCCAGTTCTGTCTTTGTAATTTTCTATTATTTCTTTCTCACATCGTTTCTGCACCTCTGGCCTTTGTAGTTCGCTCATGTTCTTCTCCCCGTTTAAGTAATCTTTTATTTCTCTCGACTTTCCTAACCTTTAGGTCTATTCTTACCAAGGATCGGAGTTAATATTTACGCCTCACATAATTTACGACATCTAAAATTTCTGTGTTCTGATTAATTCATAAGTTGAAATAATATTGCATAATTTAAAAAAAAACTGTAGATAGTAAATAGTTGAAAAAATGGTTTATCAGACCAATTTTTGTGAAGAATTTTAAATCAAATTCGTATCATCTGTAATTTATTTATTGCTGATTACAGTGTAGGAGACCAGTTACAGTAAGATAACAAGTATAAAGACTACACCATTAACGTGTGGAATAAGAGAAAACAAAACAAGACAAACAAACATTTTCATTAGGATAACAACACGTACGTACAGAACGTGGAATTTGAAACATATTGTAAATAGTGTGAAAGTAGTTCTTATTTTACAAATAGTTTTCATCAAATATAACTGCGCAGGATAAAATTGATTTGTGGTTTCGATGCATAACGCGTTGATTACTTATAAAAGACTTCTTAATTTTGGTTCTTTTTTTTGCAATATCTAAAACAGATTAACATCAGATAGATAAATATCGCCCGTTTGGCAAAGTAATTCCACACGTAACATAATTTTAATTTAAAAAATAATCACCTCTTAAAATATAACAATTAAAAAATCACTTCACGGTATAAAAATAAACTTTACTAAATTTAAAAGTATCCTGTTGTTCATATCATAGCCTACGGTGGTCTCGAAAGATAGCGAATGCATTATACACGCCTTAAAAATGCCAAGTTGAAATGATTTAGGTGTCACATATTAACGTTGCCTTCCTCATTTATTTTTCAGATGGGTTAAGAATGGAAAAAGAAGCTGGCTTTGTTTCAAAAAATATAAAATTATACCCTTGTCAGAGGTATTATTTTACTACATTTCAATTATACCTTCCTACGAATAAAATTGCAAATAATTAATTTATATTTCAACGTAAAAATTTCTTTAACTATAACTGACGAATATTAGCGTTCCTTCGAAGGCTTGAAGAGGAGAAACAGAATATTTACTATTACCACTTCATTTATTTTTGTTAAGAAATGATTATCGCTTCTTCTTAATCTTCTTATACAGGCTACTAGCCCGTTCTTTAAACCTAATCTATTTTAATAAAATTCAAAAAATTTAATCGTACAACTAGTTAGAAGTACAAATAAACGTTCGTATATTCAAAATTTTTGAAAAAAAGCATTGATAAAATTTAAAAATTCCAAATTATTACATACAAGACAAGGCAAGTCAATGCTAAAATTAAACACAGTTTGAAATAAACGTGCATCTTTAGCTAATCCAATACATTCCTCAACAGGCACATCATCGAATACCCAATAAAACCAGCACACACCTCAAAAGGTGTTTGTAAATCCAACAAACCAACCAAACCGGCAAACTATTATCTTTAACGTAAACGAGACATGAAAGGCTCAAAAAGGAAGAAACCGAAGATGAACGGCATCCTTCGAGAAAGGAAATTTCAGACAGGCAATTTCCACTAGAAAATTAAATGTTATTATGGACGTTGCCAGTGATATCTACGACTATTGCAATGTGAATGACCACAGGAATTAACGTTTTGAACTGCAAGGACATGACGTGACAAAATTAGTTGATTAGTAGATGGAATGGTTGAGAATTTTAAAATTTCGTTCCACGAACGTACTTGTTACATGGTTTAACGAAACCTTTTTGATTCTGTTTTTGAAAGCTACAAGATTTACATACTTTGTAAATAAAAAGCAGATAAAAGTAAAAAATACGAATATCTGTTAATTATGGAATTCCTATCTCTAATCCAATTTAAATTAATTCATCATCAAAGGACATTCAAATAAAAGCAATTTTAACGCCAATTATTTTAATGAGATAATCAGGTATCCTTGACGAATTTCACTTCTAAAACTTGTTAAAAGCCTAATCCTTCATTAGTTGATTTTCCATCAGTAA
The DNA here is from genome assembly GCA_963082815.1 of Melanotus villosus. Lineage (NCBI taxonomy): Eukaryota > Metazoa > Arthropoda > Insecta > Coleoptera > Elateridae > Melanotus > Melanotus villosus. Next base: position 108,653,679 of record OY720418.1, on the reverse strand, counting down.
CTTTTAAATAATTACTTGAATTGATTGTTTTCAAACGTAATGATGCAATTCGTTGTTAACTAAATGACTTGCCATTTAAATGGAATGAGTCGACATTTTCCCTGTTTCCATTCATTTTTAAATGTGTAAAAAGTAAAAGCTCGTAACATTACCGAATCAAAAATCGACTTGAACTTGGACGGAGTAATAAATAATGCAATTTAAATGTATTTCGTATAAGCAAAAATACTTTATCTAATTTTCTAACAATAAATCACCAAGTAAAACAAGACCCAACCTACTTGTTCTGAAACTATTGTAGCAAGTTCTGAAAATGGGACGAAACAATTCCAGGGACAATTGCCGCAAACAAGGTTTATGTGTATACACAACCTACTGGTTTGCATAAAGTTAAAATGTCGAAATACTCGACAAAACAGTCTTACACAAATGAAATTGCTGCAAAATACATGTAACTTTAACAGCTTTCAATAAAAATAACCTTACCAAATTCGTTTCCTGGAGGACAATATTTACAGTTAAATAACATTTGCAAAATGTTATATACCTACCAACTACCTGAATAATAATTAAAAGTTACATTAATTTTCGAATTAATTATTTAAAACTGATCTAATTGCATTTACGCAAGATTTTTCTGGTTTCACAAATTTCTAGCTTGTAAATGTTATAAAACCTTGCTTCAACAGGTTAAGGTAAGGCAGTAAAATTCAGAGTAAATTAAAATAAAGCTTTCTTCGTTTTAAGTACTAAATACAAACAAGAAAAATACTAACAACTGTTGACACGTCACCTAAGCAGTTTCCATTTTTCTGAACTACAAAGTAATTAATTACAATAACATTTGAGAAAATAACCAATTAAATATCAATAAAAGTTTGCAAGGAGACAAGCGAAACAAGAATTTAAAATTTATGCATACTTAAAGTTATACTCCTAATTAGTTTTCTAACAAAAGAGAAATATTTTCAGAATTATAACAGACATATGTAATTTACAGTCATAATTTGGAACGTTCTACATTTAAATAATAACATAGTTTCGCCCTGAATTTTAAGTTTGAGAAAAGAATGTAGCAAAACCCGTTGTCAAGGTCTGTGAAGTTATCAATGGTCGCACAGTTCTTGAAATTCTTTCGATATGGGAACGAAAATTCTAATAAACACGCCCTGGTATAAACCGAAGTAAAGCTAAATTAGGCAATTAAATTTATTGATATCCCTTGGATTGTTAATTAAAGTAGGTATATACTGTATTTATGAAAGTCAGAAATTTTAAGGTCATAAATAATGATACAATGTGCTTGTTTAAGTGAATCCAAAATTAAAATTGTGAGTATAACTATAAATGCACTGAACTAATAACTTTGATTACTTTTATGTCAAAATAGAAATGTTAAATTAATTATAACCATTTTAATATCAAATACAAGGGAAATATTAATTAGAAAAATTCCTGAGCGAAGATGGTTATAGAAGATAAAAGCAATGCTTACTTCTTGGATGATATACCCATACGTAATACGAGGGAGATTTCATAAATAATGTACAGATTGGCAACACTGCGGGGCGGATGATGCAAGAAGAGTGAACAGATAGGTTAGTAGTAGTTGTAGTTTAAGACTTGAGGAGTGAGCACGTGTTTTCGTTTCTTCCTTAGTGTCAGTTTGATTAAACAAGTGTTATAAATGGCGTCTCGGGTACTGCGATTGTTGTAGATCAAAGTTTTTACAAAAAGATTGAAACTCTACGTGGCAAAAAACCGACAGAAATTCACAGAGCTTTGCGTGAAGTTTGTGGGAAAGAGACAATAGACCGTAGTTCAGTTTCCCGTTGGGCTTGTCATTTTCGTGAAAGACATAAAAGCATACGTGATAATCCAAGGCCAGGAACATCAACTGATGAGCGAAGTGTGAAACTTGCGTGGGATTTTATTGACAAAGATCATCGAACGACGTGTGAGGAAATATCGACAACTACCGGAATTTCAACATCTGTATTCTGTATTTTAAAGAACGATATTCAGGACAGAAAAATTGCGGCCCGATGGGTTCCACATTGCTTGACAACTGAACAGAAAACGAAACGCCTGGACAATGCAACAATATTGAAACAAAGGTTTGTTGTTGAAGGACAAGCATTCCTGTCTCGATTTGTTGCTATTGATGAAATGATTAGAGACTTTGAACAAGAGTTGGAATCTCAGTCAAACGAATGGAGAAGTCCATCATCGCCGCGACCCAAAGTCAAGCAGATGATGATCTTCGCTTACGATCACCAAGGAATCATTATGACCGAACGAGCGTGACTTTATGCTTGCACAGAACAATGCACCAAAACCGATTTGACTTGTTCACTCGTAAGCCACTCATTTTGCTGCATCAGTACGAGTAGGAAGTGTTACCTCACCCACCATACAGTTCAGACATGAGTCCACCAGACTTCGACTTGTTCCCGAAGTTAAAGGAGCCTATGCGTGGACGTTTTTCCACCTTGAAAGAGCTTTCTGCAGCGGGTACCCGGCACATCCGAGAGCTGAACAAAGGTGATGACCTCACTGGAATAGTAAATCTTCAAAGATGTTGGGAATCGGTCATTGAGCAGCAGGGGTACTATGTATAAGGATTGTAAAGAGATATTGCCTAAACTAAAATATACATGCCAGTACAAAAATAGTGTGCATTACTTATGAAGTACGCCATGTAATTGTAGAAAAAATATTACCTTCCCGGAAATTTAAACCACTGACTACTCGCTATACTCTTCTATTTCAATTGCTATATGACCAATATCTAAATTTCAATATAGGTACACAACTAAATATACAATGGTGAGAGGATGTTGTCAAAAAATTAAATAGCCAGAAAAGTTATAGAGAAAATAACCCAATTTTTCCACTTTTAACAAATACACACCGTCAATTTTAATAAAGAACCATTTACTCTCTTCTAATAATGAGTCTTTATAATTCTCTACTTACAATTTAATGGCAAATTGCAGGAACCTCACAATGAATCTAATTTTTCAAGGTGTGCTGTGTGTATAATTCAGAAGTGGAACTACAAAATTATGGCTAATCAGGCACCAAATTTCTACTGAATATAACGCGACCTTATATTGACGATGAAGGTTTTTCTATTAACAATCTACTTTTTTATCTTCCTGTTCTTAAAAGCAAGTAACCTACTGAAGCGAGTTTAACTGAACTGTTGCTCCTAATGTCTAATTAATCGTTCCGAGTTTATCTAGTTGTTTATATGTATACATACACCAAAGTATTTCTTAAGAATTTTTATATAAAGTTAATAAAATTTAAGGAATCTAAGGTAAACGCACGAAAACAAGTAACTAATTGCGTAAAATTTAGATTTTCTACTCTTAGATAAGATAAATTTGCTCCCAATCTGTAAGTGATAGTAAAGAATTTGCTGTAATTTGATTTATGGTGAAAAAGGATTACGTACACACAAAAACCTTAATTTATAGTAGATTTAAACCTATTAAGTAACTAATTGAATTATCGAAATACTTTTACTTTTTTCACCTAACAATCATTATGCATTTAAGAATAACATATGTGAACAAGATGTAACATTTGGCACAGATGATGTTTAATAATTATCGAAAGTCGATAATTTCCAATTCAATCCAGAATTTTTTCAAAACAGTTGTTAGATTTTACCTTGAAAATCACGTAGGCCTCGGTGGTAACACATTCTACAGCATTCTACTGTCAGATTTGATTACCTTATTACTTATTACATTAATGTAGCAATAATTAATATTGAACAAAAACTTAACTAATCGTGAGTAAATATGAAAGTTCTTGCACTGTAGCTATATTTATCTTGGCAATGATCGGTCATTTCTATGTTTTTCCGTTCTTGATTCTTATTCAACGCACTACAATCAATTTCAAATGTTTCCGTATCGAAGACGGCTTTTGATATTTTTTTATTAGGTTATAAATGAAAGTTATATAATTGTTTTGTAATCTACCACTGTCACTTTCATTTGTATAGAAGTGGCTAAGCTGCCGTATTTCTGTCCCAAATAATCAAAAACAATACACAAATTCAGATAATTCAATTTAAATTTTATTTACTCCATGTGGCTGAGGAATGTCTACATAGGGCAATGAGAATTTGAGTTCCCTAAAAGCAGGTAATTCCTCTAGGCTGCACTGCAGTGGTGTAGATTATGGAATCAATCTACCTTTCAATGTGTAACAACTTTCATTGGATTTTAATTATCTCAAAAACCTTTTTACAAACCAACCTAATACAAAAACATCTGGAAAGAAATATCTAACATTTGGTTTATAACATTTGAAATTGACAATTAATCTCAAAAGAAAGTCCTAATTACAATACCATATGAAGAATAATTTGCAAAATAACGTTAGAAAAACAATAAACCCATATACGTATAGGTCAAATATTAATTTTTTTGAAATTCGAATTCAATTAAACCTTAGTCTATATTACAAACTAAGACACCAGGCTGTCTAATTTGGATATTAAATGAAGATGTTGCGGGCAACCAATTATACATCCATCTATTCAAATTTTTTAATTTATACATTCATACAAATTATCTTTTCAATCTGATCGTATTAGGTACGTTTTTAATGAAAAAATTCCAATCTTATGAAATCACAGTTTACCATATATAAACAAAACGTTAGTTTCCAGTTTTTATTCTTACGAAAGAACAGGTAGGTAACCTTTGATCGTTAGATAGGCTAAAATACGGGAGGGTATATTAAATTTTAAAATCGAAAGTGCATAATTAGACGTGAAACTAAACTACATATACAAATATAAAGTGTGATCCAAAAAAGTTCACCTCATAGTTGGTAGTAGAAGAAAGAGACAGATTAAGCATGTCTACCCCAGTTTGCAATAGAAATGGTATTAAGGTTAGGTTGTATGTCAACAAATAATTGTTAGTTACTACTTTATTATTTAATATAATTTTCTCACAGAAACATATGTACATAATTGTTTCGTGATTTAAAAGTCTTAATAGAAAATCAAAAAAATAAAATTTAGTACAAGGGATTTTTTAGTTACTGTAAATTGATGCTATTTTCGAAATAGGGTGAATGTAGGTGATGAATGGATGTATTGAGGATACTTTTCAAAACTTTTGAAATAGATTTCCAGATATTACAGTTATTTCAAGAAATAAAAAATGTAAATTGCAAAAAAGGACGTGGTTGTCACATTTAGTAAAAAAAAAAATTCATTACATACTTCTAATTGTTATTCAGCTCATGAGAAAATTCCAATGAGGTCGATATGTTCTTTACAATTTAGTAGTTCTAATGAACTAAACCGTATGGTTTTAGTAAAAATGTACTTCACATATTCCATGGCCACCCTTGAAACGAATGTTTTTGGATCACACGATACAATATTAAGATTTTGAATTAGCAACTTTCCTTCATTTGTTTTAAATTTTAAATTATTTATATTGTTCTTAATTTCCCCGCAAAATATTTGCAAGGTGATAAACAGAATAGACACTTAAAAGTGCCAAATCAGACAGCTTCTCTTGGAATTTGGAATTGTGGGCTACTTACTTCATCCAATAATCAAAGTTATTCTCTGTAACCTGTAGACCCCTCTTCATTTTATATCGTTCTTGGACACACAATTTTAAGGTTTAAATTGGTAAAAATCTACCAAACATTATCGTTTGGTTATAAAGCGTTTTTCCCAGTAATTTTTCATTAAAAACCAAACTATCGATAGCAAAAAAAGGACAGAAAGCACATTTATTTTCCATTAATTCAAACAATACCTTCTCTAAAGATTATCTTTTGCAAGATTACTGTAAAACATATATAAAAATACGTGACATTGACAAAATAAATTAATTTACTAATTTTGTACACAAAACATAAAATATACAAATATGACATTCGTGAGAACTTGGTGCCTTATGAAAATTATGACATTTATACGAAGGAATAAGATAAATCTTTGTTCATCTTTACGAAAGGTTAACTGGTTACTTTTTGTAACAGATTTTCGTACTTAAAAATTAATCCATTCAAAAAGTTTTATTTACAATTGCGTTAATGGTTAATATACAAAGTTTCGTGCCGCATCTCTTTGAAATTTAATGTAAACTTTCAAAATATTAAAATAACCATAAATATTTATATTTATACAAGTCTAATCAAATATTTATCTCCTTAAAATTTCCGCCATTTTAATAAGATTACATTTCTATCTTGTCATTTATGATAAGGTAAAGCTCATCGTCCTAAATAATCCGAAGTAATACGATGATAATATGAGAATTTCATGTACAAATATACCATTCTTCTTAACAAATCCTGAGTTTTTATATTTAAAGCTGATTATATTTTTCTTCTACGAAAGATCTTTACAATAAAGGAGTAAATTGCAAATTTTGTGAATGTTTAAGCCATCTGTAATTGTTCTATACTAAATTCAAAATCGAGCTGCAGTGGATCAAAACAAACGTATGCATAGATCACGCCCCTTGACCAATAAAACGTAAGACTGCAGGTACACGTGTGTTTCGCGTAGAAATTATTTACTCGCACTGCAGCTCGATTTTGAATTTAGTATAGTAATGAATACATCCGTGGTTTCTCAGGAAAACTCCAAACGGGCAACAATAATTTAAAATGCCGTTGAATGAAAATACGGCGACCAACCTAGGATGGGACTGTCTCTCGCACTAGGCAAGTTTCCTACCGTTTTCCAAACTAAGATCTTCGTAATCTTGGTCTGTGTCCAGGAAAACCTATCCAGAGGTTACCAGAATAGGCAAGCAGCACTCAAAGCTTTGAGTTCCGTAAAAACCAAATCAAAACTGACCAAGGAATGTCGAGTGGCCCTGGAAAGGCTCAGCTCAACCAACTGGGTGGCCGGTCACAGTAACATTCCTGGTATACAGTATTTTTCATTTAGCATTTGGGTTGTGACGTCAACAAGCTCCGCCCAAAAACTGTATGGGTAGACACGCGTTCGTGCGCAGGAGGTAATGAAAACCTAGTTTAGCGAGATGAAGTATAGTTGGATTGTGAATTTATCTCGGAATTTATAAGCAGCGCGTTGACGTCATAACCCAAATCCCCCAAATCCTAGGTGAAAAATACTGTACATAGGAACCCGTTTTAGGTCCTGAACCGGCCCTCGGCCTACCTAAAGCAAGCAATTAGAGACTGGACTCACTCTCTGTTCATCTCATAGATACTGGGCTTCGTGTCCTGGGCTGAGACTGAGACAAACGACAGACCTTCTAAAACCAAGTCCGAACAGCTTCTTAGGTTCAGTAGAAAGCATATCAGGATAGTCACAGGTCTCTTTAAAAGACTGCATCTGATGAGCCTCTCCGAGGACCCCAGTTGCATATTCTGTAACGAAGCAGATGAAACCTCCCTTCATCTCCTTTTACGATGCCCTAAACTACTTCTAAGACATCGACTACTTGGGGCCGGCCTTTTAGAGCCCAACGATACACGGAACGCCTCTACGGCTGAGTGCCGGTATGTATGAAGACATCCCTTAATTTGCGGCGGTTGGACAATGGGCCTATGGCCTGAGTGCTGTTATTTCGCACCGCCGAAAGAAAAGAGAATTTGTTAAGACTGTTCTACAAAACTTTAAAGGCAAACTTAACGATTAATGTCGATTCACATGACAACTTTGAATATTTACAATGCATTCATTCTTTAAGCCTCAGTAAACCATAGAGACAATTTCGCGTTGGTGCTGAGATTCTCCTAGTTTTAGGTAAAACTGTCTTGTCAGTATTTATTTTAAGGTCATGGTTTACAATACTATTAGTAACTCACATAATTCCTTAATTTTAAGTGTATTATGAGCTTCGAATTACCTCATTTGTTCAAAAAAATAATAAATACTTAACGCTTTAATGTAAGTATTGATGTATAAAGAAATCTCATCTTTTGATATGAAGAAAACCACTGTAATACCTACGACAAATTTGGATTAAGTATATAAAGTTTGATGAATTAAGTTGAAGCTGATCTTTTCTGGTTATTATTATTATTTCTCTTTGGAGTATATAATGTCATCATTATTCAACAATTTGACAAACTATCGATACAACTAAAAACTTCAGCATGTACCAAAAACTTAATTACAAAATATTCCGAAAAGGAAACCTGTTATTCAAACTGATAATTGATATTAAATTTTAATTCGGATTGTATTATGTATATGAATTCAAATAAATATAATACCAAATATAACAAACCGAAGTCATGGCTTACAACAGTGGTCCAAAGCATTATAAAGGGATGTTTTTCAAATTTGAAATCTAGAACTAAATTGCTAGTTTAAATTATAAGCCTGAAGAAATTTTAATTTTAATAAAACTGAAACAATTACCGACATTGAAATGGTAATTTTCTATAAAATTTTAAAACAACTTTAAAAGTACAAAGGCGGAAGACGAGTTTTTTTAATTTACAGTAAAAACTCCAAGTTACAAAATATGTAAACTAATGTTACAATGAAGTGTAATAATCATCAAAACCGCAAATAAAAATAAGTAGGTCTCCAAGTACATATTATTATTTACTTATAAATTCCTCGCAGCCACAAAGTAAGATAACAACACAAATCGGTGAACTTTTTGTCTGTGTAAATAAAAATTAGTTTCTCAAGTGGGCGGGCGTTCGACTAAAACTGAGATAATATAAAAATAACTAAAATTTCCGTGGATTGCGTATTTTCGGTAATTATCGGTTATTAAGAAAGTGACTAAACTTTTTTAGAAAACAATGATTCAGAACTGCGATTTCTAGTTTAAAATATTTAACGCTTATTTAAACTGCGTTTCAGAAATGCGGTTGATATTTCAAATACTCATATAAATTATAAATTATACATTTCATCACTCGATTACGTTTTGCGAGGAAATGTAAGTTAAACGAGACCCCGCGACCTTGATTAAAACCAATTTAATTAATTTGTGCCGATCTAATTGTCTAATTGTCCATACAGCCATGTTAATAATTTTATTTTACATCTACGTACATAGGTAATTTTATGTACTCTGCTCTCTTTAACAATATGGGAAAAACTTGTAGGTATTTTCTTTTATACACTTGCGTTGATGTTAACATACTCAATTAATTTAAGTCTATATAAGGCATACCCCATATGTATTTATTTATTTATTTAATTAACTAAAAGGAAATAAAACTGGTTGTCGCGGCCTCAAAAATTCTCTACGTCGTAATTACTCTCGGTTTTATCTGCCAATATTTATCAACGCGATAATGTATGCAAATTAGAAATTTACGGTACGCCACTTAAATTTTCTTTGATTAAAACGTGAAGATCGAATAGTTTTAAAGAGTGGTAATGACTTTAACCTGAATCACACGCCCCATTAATCCGTTGATGAGATTTAAATGTAAATTTATACTTTCAATTTAATTTTATAACCATTTAATTTTGGGAGAAAATTCACATCTTGGCAAATGCATATCAAATAAATCAACAGAAAAGTATTGTATAACTACAGCAAAACTGTTCCTAAAATTTTTAGTACGGTCCTGAAAAATACTTAATAATGATCAAGTGGCAATAAAAGGCGATGTCAAAAATTAAATCACGATCATCAATGAACATGTGAGAGAATGTAAAGGTCGTTAAGTAGGCTCTCATTACTATTCTAAGGAAATACGAAATTCTTGATTGTCCGAGGACGCTTCGGCTGTTTATAAAATTGAAAAGAAGTAACAGAAAATTCCTGTACATTGAAAAACGAAGCGAAACTTTAATGTACTTCCTTTAGTTGGAACGTTATCGCCTTCAGTTGTTCGCATCTATAAAGCAGAGCAATTTGTCTTCAATCGAATCTTAATTAATTTTTCCGCTGGAATTCTTTATCGCTTATTACAAATTAAGCTTGGGACTTTTCTGTTAAATAAGTATACAGTTATGGTGGTTAATTGGATAAGTATAAATCATATTACGTACTTATATATCTATAATGGTTTTAATCAACAAGCTCAAGGTTTAAAAAATGGAACATATACATACGATAGAAGAAATTAATATAAACTGCAAAAGTAGGCGAACAAGTATTAGTTTTATTCTGGTCTCTCACAAACAACAAGTTATTAATTTAAACATTTGTACTTAATCTGTATCTGGTTTTTATTATGAAATTTACTTGACTGTTCTTAAAAAACACATGTGAAAAATTTTTATTTATATTTTCATGAATTATTTATTGTTTTTTTTCTATAATCAAAGTTACTTATTCTGAACGGTTAATCTAATAAAAAATACGTGTTAACTGTCTCGATTATAAAAATTAATTATCGTCCAAACATCATTGTTCCGCCACTATCTAAGGATCAGCATTAAAACAGTACCATTTAAAAGCGAATTCAGAGCCAAGGAAGACTTTAATTTAAACCATTATTTTGATCAATTCGCTGTGTGAACATTTGTACACAAAGCAGATAAAATGCCTTAAAAGTATTAAGTTATCTTCAATATGTTTTGGTTTATTTCTGCATTATTTCTAAAAACAAATAGGTGCTATATAATGCATCCACAGTATTTTTAAATCGCCGGTCAAACCCAAGTCGGATGCTTGGCGGGTGGCCCTACCCAGTCACTGAAAATAATTGGGAACCGAAACACAGTAGTGGAGTAGAGAAGGTAGGCGATTGTCGAAGGTGGTGTTTACCACATCACCCCGTACGCATAAGCGTGCGGGACAACCGGGTATGAAAGCGACTTAGGAGGCCTTAACTCTCCATGTTGCCGGCCATATTCCCTAGCGGAGTGTAAGTGGCGTTACCTTTACCTTTAGTATTTTTAAATAACGTTAGGCCACAATAGAGAGAAGATTTCGATTATGTAAAGATGACTTTTCTTGTTACAAATGAAAACTTCTTTGATTTAATTTTAAGGTTCTGGTTTACCATAGGCTCAGACTTCCTATTTATATCAAATTACAGTAAATATAAATAACAGGTGGACAATATTCAAAGACAAAATAATTAAAGTGACAAGAAAGGTGTGCGTCTACACGAAGATGAAGAAAAATGTAAGACAAACTGCTTGGTGGAATGAAACAGTTAAAGAGGAGGTAAGAGAAAAGAAAAAAATTATGGAAATTATATCTACAAAAAAAGGTAACATATGAGGAATATAAAGTACAAAAGAACAGGGCCAAGGCGATTATCAAAGAAGCAAAGCAAAAATCTTGGGAGGAATTTGGCAAGACTCTGGAGAATAATAGCCGAGATAACCAAAAATTATTTTATAAAGTGCTTAAAAGTTTTAGAAATAAATCCGACACAAATCTGAAGCACATTAAGGACAGGAAAGGGGATATAATAACAGATGAGGACCAAATATTGGACAGATAGCGGAAATATTTCTATCAACTACTAAATGAGGATCAACAGGAAGCGGAAAACATAGAAAACGTAGATAAAGTGACAGCAACCCAAGAAATAATAAGTGTTAATGATAAGTATGGAAGAAGTAATTGAAGCTCTGGATAGGGTGAAAGTGGGAAAAGCATCAGGATGTGGTGAGATAGCACCGGAAGCAATAAAGTATATAGGACCAAAGGGGATCAAAGAACTGCATGGATTATTTAACCAGCTATGGCAAACAAAAACGATTCCAGAAGAATGGAATACAACAATAATACTGCCTATCCATAAGAAAGGCGATACCAAAAACTGTACCAATTACAGAGGAATATCCCTTTTATGCATAGCACTAAAAATATGTATATGAAAGTATATTAGAAAATAAATTAAGAGACGCAGTGGAAACTCGATTGTCAGATGTACAAAGCGGCTTTAGACCAGCACGCAGTGTTCAGGATCATTTATTTACAATCCAACAAGTAACCGAAAAGATGATAAAAAAAGGAAAGGCAGTATACGTATGCTTTATAGACTTAACAAAAGCCTTTGATAAAGTTAGTGGAGAAAGTATATGGGAAAGTTTAAAGAAAAAAGAAGTAGAAGAAAGAAAAAAGAAGTAGAAGAAGATCTTATAGAAGCAATAAAAAGTGTGTACGTGAAAACTAATAACTAATAACCAAGTGAGAATGCAGAATAGAATGTCAGAAATATTTAAAAATAATGAAGGCGGAGTATTAAGTCCCCTATTATTCGTATGTGCAATGGGTGAAGTGATAAAAGAGTGTGCGACGAGAATGGCAACATGTGTGTTGGGTTATAAAAACATGCTACCGGTAAATATAGAAGCGTGTGCTTTCGTAGACGATGTCGTTTTAATCGCCAAATCTGAAAAAGACCTAGAGAAACACTTAAAAATATGGATAGAAGTACTTGCCAAATATAATTTAGAAGTGAATATGGACAAAACAAAAGTGATGGTTATAACAAATAGCGAGTCCCAAGTGAAAGTGGAAGTTGAAGGTACAGCTATCGAGCAAGTGCGCGAATTTCGATATCTAGGAACTATAATTAGTTGCAATGGAACAAATGAAGCAGAAATAAGCAGCCGCATACAATCAGCAACTCGGGTGTACCATGCTTTACATTGAAACTTCCTGAGTAAAAGGGAAATTACAAGGAAGACAAAGATCACTATATCTACCCACAATCCTATATGGCAGCGAAAATTGGGTAATAAATGAAAGACACAAGAAGAGACTGCAGGCCGCAGAAATGAAATATTTACGGAAAGTACTGAAGAGAATAGACAAAAGAAGAAATGAAGACATCCGAAGAGAATTAAATATACAATCACTAGAAGAAAAATTAGAAGAAAAGAAGCTGGAATGGGTAGGACATCTCATATGAATGACAAGTGACAGACAAGTGAAGAAGGTATGGGAGACGAGAGCAGTAGGAAAGAATAGGCGAGGAACACCCAGGAAAACGTGGAGTGAGAGTGTGGAAGAAATACTACGTAAGCGAGGTATGGAATGGAATAAAGCTAAAGACAAAGCAAGAGATAGAAAAGAATGGCGTAACTTTGTCAAGAAACGGCAGAGAAACGAGTAGAGGAAGCTAATCCTCGACACCCCTGCGGGTACAAGAGGAACTGGATTATGTATGTATGTATGTACAGTAACCCTAACAAGAAATATTTGGAAAGGAGGCATTTCCTACACAACTTAGCACTCCATATTTGACAAAATAACTGGCTGTTCAGTTTTTAAACGCATTTTCTACTACGAAAATAAAGTAAAAACATGATTTACCCCGCTCGCGCTCGAAAGAAAAACGAACGTTTCTGAATAACCTAAAATAATTAATCTTCAGACATAAGCTTGTAAAACGAAAGGCCTTATACTAAATAAATACGTAATATAATAACCACAACTGTGGGATATCAAAATGTTAATTGAAAACATAAATTACCTTTTATCAGTTCTGTTTTGCATGTTCACACTAATAGACAAGACACAAATAACCTAAATTGAAGTCATTATCAGAACAGTTTGTTTATAAACAATAATAAGTCTGGATATAGAGCTAATAGTATAATTACTTCAACTACTTTATCTTTTAATTTGTTTGGGTTGTGATCTGATTAGTTGCCATCTGCTGATGTCAATAAATCAACATGTATGTAAATAATATAATAAAGGGAACACTAGCAGAACTTACTCGTATATTACCACGGGATAAATCTAAATTTAGGTTAATTTTACTAGACCTCAGTGTTTTCATAATAGACATACTTAATAAACGATTTCAACTCCTTATATTTCCATTTGTGGTTAGAGATCCTCATTCTTGGTAATGATGAAGTCAATACCGTTACATTTTCTATTAAAATATCTAAAGTAAATCGCATTAAATTATCGTTCCACTGCAAAGCACTTAGTCACGGATAAAAGGATTGTTATTTCCCCTTAAAACATGCAATAATTAGAAGATATGAGCTTCACTTTTGAAAATTTACTTGTTCGTTTTTTGACAGTAATCTCTTAATGGACATTTAACTGTATCGCCTCTCAAGCACTTTAATTTAATGGACACAATCCCTTGTTTTAATCCTGGAGAACTTAACATTTCAAAAAATATTTTGCCATTTTTTTGACACAATTTTAGAGGTCTTCGGTTCTATATTATTTATAAGACGTTTAAAATATACTTTAATTTATTTTTGTTAGCGATAGGCACGTCACAAAAAGCAAATTTTCCCGTTTTTTTTTAATATACAGAAGATTCACATTCTTTTTTCCGTCAAGTAGGTGATTTATTAAATGAGATTTTGATTCATTATTGGCTGAGATTAAGTATCTGTTTCTTTGAGTGAAATAGAATACAAACTTGGTGATATCTCTTCTGGGTCGTTGCCATGTTGCCAGTCAAAAAACGTTCATTTTTTCTTCGAATAGAAAAATGCAACAGTTACTATACTCTCAATGACTGACAGCACGACAGATTACACAACTAAAAATTATAATGTATGCCATTCTGGTAATAAAAAAACATGACTTGGTAGCAAGAAAAATGAGAATTCTCTATACCCTGGGGTTATTAGATGGGGTAGTTTTCCAAACTTTTTAATTTTTTGAAATAATAAATCTTTCTTAAAAGTTCGTACTGTCTCGAGATATCCCACAAGAAGGAGGGTTAAAGTAAACAACTAGTACAATATTTTTGGCTAAAGTTAGAAATAGAATAGCTTGTTAATAATCAATTTCCTTTTTTAATCACCTGTAGAACCTACAACAGCCTATCAGAACATCAATTCTCGTTCAAGATTCGAAAAAACCAAAACAAAAATTCCAAAATAAGTTTCGTAAAACTGTGAAAGCAACTATATAAAATGCAGTTTACGACTTAAATCAATGGAAGTTTCAAGCTTCTCTCTTCTCTCTCTTCGTCCCATTTAACTTAACTCACATCTATTGCAGTTATTAATAATACATTAAGAAAAGAGATTGCGAATAGAAAAGCATATTAAGGCTAATTTTTTAATTGCCAGTGCTCTCGATTTATGGTTAAATACCAAAGAACAAGTAATTGAGAAGTGATAAAGTAATTTATTACTAAAAACTGTTATCTTTTCCATTACAACCTCACTATTTTAGTAGGTCAAAATGTTTTTCTGTTTGTTTCGAAGTTTTGCAATATATCTTTTTTGGTAGTAATATTTAAACAGACTAAATTTGCGTAATCTCGAATAGATTTCTCGGCCTACATTTCAAGGTTATCTGCTTGAAAATAGATCAACGTAGCGATCTATCATTTTAACTTTGAAAAATGCGCAACATCTTCGAATCGAAATTATCTAATTTATAATAAAAGTACCAGGTGTTTTATTAATTGTTGGAATTGCCAAACAATCGTGAGATTTTAAAAGAAAACAAGAAACCTACGTAACGTATAACTGTAACAGATAAGTGTGTTAAATATAGACAAATAAAAAAGTTGATATTCAAAGAATTGTATACAAATTCTTGAATTTTGGTTTGGCTAATGAGCAGGTTACTTATCCTTGGTCCATTTTTACATTCAGCAGGGGGAGACCGAATTATGTTTTCCTGTTAAGATTTACCACGATCATTAATAATAATAAAAGTAATACAGTCACGCCGACATTGAATTACTTCGTTCATCAATTACCATATAAGCAAAAATATAGCTCTTAACATAAGAGCTCCACTTCTAGACATGATTCATGGCTTGTATAGTAATAGACATAAGAATTAATAACTTAATAGCTTAAGAAGACTCTCAACTCTCATCTACTCCTGACCGGATATATCCGCTCACGCATGTTTATCGTACGATTTCATAATATAAACGAAGATGTTCTTGCGGGGATATTTTTGGACGGTTGCTCATTTCAGAATTACGTACGTAACCGACCTCAGAATTAATGTCGTATACAGTTCAGAATTACTACATGGTAAACTAATTAATTTACTGACCTAACCATATACAATACAATTGATCCCGACATTAAGGAAGGGCACGAACATTGGCGGAAGTCATTGATCCATCGGCCAACATGCACTTTCACCTTCAACCTCCGCATGTCGAATGAGTCAATCTTGAATACCTTCAAAAATTACGTCAGGGCGGAAACCCTGTTTTAAAGGTTTCACCTTTTTGTGGCTTTATAGGAAAATTTAAAATAAATTATTCAGTAAAGGCAGTGCAAAATCGTTTCACATGCCTCGTCACCAGCAGTAGAAACATTTGAGTTAGCAGGCTGAACTTCTCCCCTTTACCTAATTCATTATTTCGTTACAATCTGCTTCAATTTCTTAATAAGGTAAATAACGACGGCGTTGTGACTGACCTATAATTCGATCGTTATATCTAAAATAAGTAGTCAGAAAATAACCAACAATTAAGTAAATGCATATTTAATCGTAAACATTACTAAAAAAATGCGAAGTCAGTAACAAATATAATGTTACGACTTACGTAAAAGAGTGTGTGTTAGCAAATTTATAAAATAAATAAACAAAAAGGAAAGCACATACAAACGCTATACACATATTTAGTATACACAAAACGACTTATCTGCTTAGTTTTTAACAAAAACATAGAAATCCTATAATCTTACGCTGTATTTATAATAATTTCGTTTTGTAAACGTTCGTTCAAAAACGGAAACTTATATGTGTATAACATAGCAGAGTTTGTTTTTTCTGAGTTTAAAGCTTAATTAAATTCGAAATAACCACGAAAAAGATTAACGGAAATGCACAACCAATTCCGATTACAGTAACTGAGAAATTGGGGAATCCCCGACCTAAGAACTGCATTATCTCCAGAAAATGGAAAAATTAAAATAATCAAAGGGGTTGCTCACGGAGCTGTATTAAGCCCGTTATTATTTCCTAATAAATAACCTTAAAACCCGTTTACGTTGCCGTTACTTTTCAGACCAATTTGCGAATAATACGTTATGACTGCTGACAATACACAGTACTGCAAGCCACCAATAATATTCAGTATGGTGCTAATCCAATCACATAGAAAAGTTTCTGACAATTCAAAATACCTAATAATAAAAAGCAGCGAGTGGTATGCTATACGAAACCATACATTTCTCCAACATACAGATTTGTTGTACTTTTTCTCAGTAACACTTAAATTGGCAATATATCATATTTTTATTTGACCAATAAATTCAAAATTCCTACACATGTTTGTATGATTTAGAAATAATCTAATTCAGGAATTCTAAATAACCTAGAAAGTTACATGCATTAATATTTAATAGTATAATCTTTAAATAAAGTTCTGATATAACAAAATTCTTCTTATTTTTTTTTTATTATTAATTTAAACTTTGAACAACTGCGTTGTTAATGTTTTGCTAGACGTCGAATGTTAAGTACTATAAAGAATAGCTTAACGGCGAATATTGCCTGTTAAAATTGCTCTACAACTAATAAAAGAGTCAACATTACTACTACTACAGAATAAACTCTACTGCTACTACTAGTAGCATAGGCGGTTTTATTACGAACCATACTTAACCTTAAAATTAATTACCGACGAGATTTATATCAAGAAAAGTCTTGTTTTTACCAACGAAACTATCGCCCAAACGTTTCCCCCATGGTTTAAGAAATTGTGAAGGTATTATACAGTGTGGTACAAAAGTATGGAACAAATTCAATAGGTATCTACTGAAATAATTGTTTTTTGGAAAAACGCTCGGACAGGTATAGCGATTTAAATTACGGTGCATATTTTAAGAGGAACGTTATTTTAGGATTTTTAAGTCGTTTTAAATTTATTTGTAAATTCTTTAGTACGGTCCTGTACCTTATTTTAATTTCGTGTCGATTATTTCATATTTGCTACAGTTGATTTCATTATGTCTGGAGGACAATTAAGGTTAACTTATTTTGGCACGTTCTTCATTGTAATTCTCAGAAGTTTTCAAAGTCACATTCGAAATTGCATCGTTGTGAAACATTTTCTTTGTTCAAATTCTAAGGTGACCTAAATTTTACGCGTATGTTGGCGACGCTGAGCTCATCGTATTCCGTCGAATGCAGCTGGTCAAGATACGTTTCCGGGAATTCCCCGAGACGCGAGCTGTATCAATTGAGCGTTCCACTCCCCTCTGCCATCTTAGTGCTTTCAGTGCGTGACAGTTAACGAACCATGTTGGACGTCGTCTTCTGAGATGCGGTGTCGAATTTATCGTCTACCGTTGGGTTCTTACAATACCGGAAAGGTTTCTATATCGGTGAGTTCCTCGTGGAGGAATCACAATAATCGACATAGTCGGATCCATAAAAAGAGACCATTAGTAATTCCGGAATAAAATAGACTCGTGTGTGAGAAAGTTTTGTGGCAATGTTGCCGTGCCGTCTACACGATTTCCTCCTCGTGAGGGATATAGCAAACCCGTTCTCTATAAGGATTATTCCTCGTCGTTCGCACCCGTCTTCAAGGAGAAAACATCGGCTCCTCCAGTCATGTCCGTCACGTCACTCCCTGGTCTTTAAAGAACAACTCGCCAGGTAAAACATTCTCTTCACTATATGCTGCTCCTGTTTTCTTCGTATTTGTGTGTTTAAGTAAATATTGCCTCTTGCTTGCAGGCATCTTTCAGTGTAATTCAGTTCCTTAAAAGTTAATAAGTACCGCCTTTGTCATTTGTGTTTTGATGTGTAATTTTTAAAGTAATAACCGATAGCTAGTTTATCTGTTTTGTCCAGTGACATGTGGTGAAGGCTTGTGAACCTCGCCTTTGGCGGATCCATTGGTCACATAGCAATGTGAGGGTCTCTGGCAACTCAGTTAACTAGTTTGTTGTTTTAATTTTAGTAAAGTAACGTAACGATTTTATTTGTATTTTTCAAGTTAAGATATTTGGTATTGTGTTGCATGTGTGGAATTTTTGGTGCTTATTTATTGTTAATTTGTTTAATGCATTATTATTTGTGTCTTCCCATATTCTTGTTTGGAATTAAGGGACTTAGCTTGTGGATATTTTTGGAGTGAGTAACGTAAATACAGTTCCCTCAATTCTCCTTCCTGTAAAACGAGTCTCGTATGTTTATGATAGTTCGTAACGTAATAATTTTGATTGTCTTTTCATGTAATGTTTTATGTTTATGTATTCATTTTTGTGTGTCTTTTGATTCATTAAACATTTCATTGTCAATTCAGTTTGGTGTTGTCATTTGTGTACAGTGCTTCCCGTTTATTTCAGAATATTTTGTGTTCAAGTTTTATTTAAGATTTTTGTGTAAAGTGTTTGCCTGCTTTCAAGTTTGAGCATGAAGTAAAGTAATTTCAGTAGCAAGGTAAGTTACATCTTGCACCGGATGCAGCTATAACGACAACCCCCTTTTATCCGAGCCCTTGGAAACCTTCCATGATGGGTTTCCTTCTTTTAGATCTTTGGGTGATTTTATTCATGGTGGCGCCCTATCTACCGTTTACGACCATCCCCTTTTGAAGGGTTAATAAGCGTTTTGAGTATTATTTTAGCGACCCGAACTCGCCCATCTCCACTGTTTTAGCTAGCCGCGCGCATAAGGGATTACCATCCCCCATTTAATGTCGTAGTGTGCGTTTGGCACGTGACAGAGAATGAAATATCAGGTGACTTCAAGAAGGTGATCATTACCAATGTGTTCAAAAAAGGAGGTAAAGATGGGTGCGCTAATTATCGGGGGATAACTATCTTAAGTTCAATAGGAAGAATTTATGGTAAAATCTTAAAAAATAGAGGTAGAGGAGCAAAGTGGCTTCCGTGCAGGTCGATCCCATTGATAATATCGTCAGCGTACGGCAAGTAACAGACAGATGATTAGCACATAATCTTGAAACTCATCTTGTGTATATTGATATTGACTTACATAAAACGTATGACAGCGTTCCACTATCAAAACTTTGGCAAGCAATGGAAGATCAGAATATAAAACATAAATACATACAAGCTGTAAAGCACCTTTATACCCAGAATACTAGCTACATTAAGGTAGTAAGACACTATCTACCGAACTTGAAGTTAGCAACGGATTACAACGATTTACAATTACAACACTATTCACAATTTACTTAAATGAAGTACTTAAAGAATGCAGAAGAAACTGAAAATATGGGGATAAGAATATACGACGACACGCTGTCCTTGCTCTGTGCTGACGACCAAGTCCTATTTGCAGAAGATGAAGATGACGCCTCATACATGCTGAGAAAACTTAATGATGAATATGGAAAATGGGGCCTTCAAATAGACCTTAAGAAAACCAAATACGAGTATATGGTAGTAGGAAGAGTAGCAAGAGATTTGGAAATGGAAGACGGAACTGTGGTAGAGTGCTGTCAGAATTATAAATACTGAAAAGTTCTAGTATCTAGTAAGGGTGGAAATGATAATGAAATTAAACACAAAACTGGGAAAGGCAAAGTAGCAATTCGGCAGTTACAGCTGATAATATAAAGCAAGAATACCTCTAAATACGTGAAACGAAAACTGTACAAAACAATAGTAGAAACCACAGAAATTTACGGTTCAGAGGTGTGGGAAATAAGTGAATGAAATCGAAAGAAGCTAAAAGTGATGGAGATGGAATTCTGGCGACGTAGCTTTAGTCCGACAATACCTAATGGATACAGTTAGGAATGAAGAAATTAAACATCAATATAGAGGTTATGGACACAATAGAAGGAAAAAGACTAAACTGGCATGGCCATGTGAGAAGAATGGGCGATGAATGACGGTCTTCTAGGATATGAAACTGGACACCCCCCCCCCCCCCAATCTAAAGAAGAAAACGAGGAAGACCCAGATTTTCCTGGAACGACGGAGTTAGACAGAGAGCTACAAGAAGACGACTGGCAAGACAGGCGCAAGTGGAAGCGAGAAACGCCGGACGGTGTAACCCCAATCGCAATATACAATTTCTAATGTTTCGGTAATACTTACAACGATCAACGTATCGCATATAACTATATACGATTATCACTGATTTACCTACACTTTTAAAATTATATCATTTCCTCCTATGTTTACTTTAAACTCTATTTCTATTAAAAACAATTTTAAACATGAGATGAGAGAAGGTACTTTACACAGTAAAGATACGTAATCTTTTCATATTCGTGTTCGAAGTTTTAATAACTTAGTTGCTATAGTTAGTACCCTCAACTCATTATATTAACATTCCTGACGATGTATATGTTTTCTATGTATTCTTATGCATTCTACGACAGGAAATAAATCAGTATAATGATTACAAAAAATTAATATAAAATTCATCATATAATCGATTATTTAGGTGCATCCGTAAAGACTAACAAACAAAAAGCAACAGTTAATTTTTCCACTTAGTCATGATCCGTTCTACTTCGTTGCAAGTCCACTAAATATAACATGTTTTCCTAGTACGTAATGTTAATTAACTGGTAACAGAAATAACCGAAAAGAATGCGAACGGTCAACCGCTGACAAAGCTAGCTATAAACCTCTGAACTCCATTAATGGTAACTGCAACAATTACAACCACCGCCAGACCTTGTTACAACAATGCAACCGTATACGGGATATTTTTAGATGCTCCACGGCTCATTTTATTTCAGTAGCACCAAGGATACATGAAATCCCAGTTTTCAATTTTCTTTTCATAAAATCTGGACAACGGATCATTTATTCTCTCCTTGCATGACTGCTGGAGGTCATGAGGTTAAATTCGTGCTTGCACAAATGCAAGCGGCAGTAAACTGCACGTTGTACTTTTTGCCTTTAATTTGTTGAGTGAATAATGCTTGCACAGAAAGTGTATATTATACATTATGCGTGAATTTATATAAGAAACACGATAAAAATCTTCCCAGGAGAGTAAACGGATGGTGAGTGATTGCAGAATTCTTGAAACTTGTATCTTGTTACTGTAAAAAAACATGGTTACGAAGAATATTCCGAGCATTAACATATACTACTTGTGACAAAGGTAAATGGTTTCAAGGTGAAATTTTATACCATTTGTTTCCAAAGAAATCCGTTATATCTTCAATTTTTAACTGGTTTATTTCCTCTTATTAACGAGGCGAATATTTTGTACTTAATTAATAGCTTTTAGCAACTGAAAAGCTTTCACAGTGTCTTATACTTTGGTCAATAAATCATTACACCTACTTAATGCGAAATTAACTTTTCGTAATAATAAATTTTACAATTACGACAGGAAAATTAAGGCATTAATTACATATATTTATAACCCAATCGGTGTACCACTAAGAATTACAGTGTGGTCCATAAATAATAGAACACAGCACAACATTAATATTAGAAGATACGAGATGTCAATGCTAAATTTAAATTTTTTTCTGTAATTAAAATTTTAGAAATAATTGTTGAGTCACATTTTTTGGCATGGTAAACAATAATCCGCCCTAGATTGTAATGCAGCTCCTAAAAGGGCATTATTTGCGCTACACACAATGTCGCAAAATGCCTAGTAATCTCTTCCTTTTCCCACATAAATAGATGTTCTGTTTATATGTTGTTAAAAGTTTCATTCATTATTTGAATAATGTTTAGCATAATAGGCTTGAATTTAAAACAAAAATATTGACACATTAGATTTCGTTCTTGTAAAAAACAAGTGTTACTTTTTATTACCTGTTATTTAAACAAGATTTTGTGTCTATATATATATATTTCGGGTTTGTAATTTACAATACATATGTGTACAAGTATTATATGCTACATAAATCACATTACAGCTAAATGCCGCATTCCCGTTCCTTTACGCCACGCCTCTCTATCCAATGCCTGTTCTTCCTCTAGATTCCTCTGTAACATTGCTTGTCTCATTCCCTCATTCCACGATCTGCGCGGTCGTCCTCGTTTATTTTGTCCGGGAGGTACCCACTGGAACACTCTTTTTGGCCATCTATCTTCTGGCATACGCATTAAATGTCCAAACCATATTAATCCTCTGCGTTCAATTCTATCCGTCACGGTTTCGTTTGCTTCCATTGTGGCTCTAATATCAGCGTTTGGAATCCGTTCTAGTCTTGATGTTCTTGTGCTCCTTCGCAGATAATCCATTTAGATTACGTTGAGTCTCCTCTTCATTGCTGCTTTCACGGTCCACACCTCACACCCATAGCATAGGACGGATTCTACCATAGTTTGTCCTATCCTTTTCTTTGTTTTTAGTGATAACGATTTACTCCACCATAAAGAGTTAAGGCAACCTACTATTCTCTTGCTTTGCTGTATCCTATGGTTTATCTGCTCTTCTCCTAAGCCATTTTTGTCTATTACTGCTCCCAGGTATTTAAATTGGTCTACTTGTTTTACAGCAACATCGTCATTTATAATTACATCAAACCGTGCATTAGAATTGATCACAAGATATTCGGTCTTTTTCAGGCTGACTTGCAGACCCCATTTTTGATATTCGATGTACAGTCTTCTGATCATAAATTCAAGATCATATGCGTCTTGCGCCAGGACCACCTGATCATCTGCAAAGTTTAGCGTAAAGAGAGGCTTTTCGTTGATAAGGATCCCCATTTGTCCACAGTGTCTCTTCCAGTTACGCAGTGCTATTTCGACGTATAAGTTAAATAATAATGGAGATACACTGCAGCCTTGTCGAAGTCCTTTTGTGGTATTAATTGGACTAGAGAGGCGATTAGAAATTTTAACGTACGAGATGTTTTCGTTATATAATTGTTTTATAATTGTTAGTAAATGGGAATTAATGCCTAAGATGTCTAAAGCTTCCCACAATTTTGATCTTGGTATTGAGTCATAGGCCTTTTCCAGATCCACAAATGCAAGGTGCACCTCTTCGTCTTTTTTTATCTTTTTTTCCAATACTTGCTGCAGTGTAAATAAGTTGTCGGTACAAGATCGTCCTGGCATAAAGCCACTTTGGTCTTCTCCAATTTGATGTCCAATATCAGTCCTTAATTTTTCATGTATGATTTTTCCAAACAACCTGCTTAACGTACTAGTAACACTTAGACCTCTGTAACATTTAGGGTCTAATAATTTAAAAATGCCGCAACATAATTTGTTTTCTCCCATTGAATATGTGACTTACTAACTACCTTGCCCTGTAGAAGCGGTGTCTAGCGGCTGGCATCACAGGCATGTTAACGTTATACAGTGCTCCCAATCCCCACCTATCATAACAAATCCCTCCACACCCTATTGGCATGGGGTGGGCCTGGCGTAATCCAGGATTGATCCACGGGGATCTGCTCCATGTCAATTGATGGTGATGACGAATAAAGAAATGGGAAATATTGTATGTACGAGTATTACGCTCAAGAACTAAATTTTATGTGTTGATTTTTTGTTTTTAAATCAAGCCTGCTCTGTTAAAGATTACTCACTCGATCACATAAATAAACAGTGAAACAAATTCTTTGACAATATAAACGAATGCATCAGTGCAGTGACATATAACCTTGGTCAAAAAGGTAAACATCAAAGACTAAAAAGAAGACTCCCACAAGACTTATTACAATAAATACATAACCTTTACTAACAAGCATAATTATATGTACTAAATAGAATAAATGTACAATGTTATATATGAGGAATCTAACCCTCACAATGTTAGTATAAGTTAATAATTAAGACTTACAACCGAATCATGTATAGCAAAACCAATGCTGAGCTGATTAAATCGTACAAAAAAAAAAAAAAAAGATTACTCAAATTAGTCTGAATAAAATGTTGCATCGTTTCAATAGCAAATACATATGTTAGAAACGGTTATTAAGCTTTAGAAACATTTAAACAGTATTTTTTATTTAAATTCGCCATAACTTCAAGTACAAAAAAAGTTTAAGCCTTTTTAGGATATTAATTGTGACACTAGTAATGCTCTTTTGGAAACTACCGCAAAATTGTAGTGGGATTATTGTTTTCCATCCCAAAAAAGTTTTTTCGCCAATTTTCTTTTAAATATTTCCAAAACTTACGGAAGAAAATAACATTAAAATTTTGACTTTAACATTTTGTATCTCCTTTAATATTAACTTTTGGGACAAGGTAACCCTTGATAAATCGTAATAATTTAAGCTGGGCTGTCTCATTAGTCAAATAACTCTTGCGAAACGTGCAACAAGTTTTCCTTTCGAATGAATTTACAAAGGCATGTTTTTCAAGGAAATTACTTCGTGTATGTTTATGTACTCATTTAATGTCAACGTCCCTAAATCAATAAATGAGTCAACATAATGGGGTGGAATTTACCGCTTATACGTGAATAATTAAATGACCTCACATTTACCTCCCTATTTTTAGGTTTCGTGTGCTTTTCAGCCACCAAAATTGTTAAAAGGGCGTTACACAAATTCACAGAACAAAGGAAAATTGTTGCTGGTATTATTGTTGTAATCATGAAAATGCAGTCGTTGATAACATAAATTCATATTAAACTGTATAATAAAAAGTAAACTTACAATTTTGTACTACCAACACTTTTTTAGAAAATTGATCATTTTAAAGAAAATTTCCCATTTTAGAGATTCAAGATGTACTTAACAATGTTTCCTAAAAAGTTGGCACCAAGTGGGAAACTTTTGTTATGGATTTCTCAAAAAATGTTACTCTTGGTAAAAGTATAAGCATCTCTTAAAACCTAAATTACACCTAAAACAATAAATTATAGGAAGCACCGTTTGACGACAAAATTAAAAAAATTAAATTGACGACAAGAGTATACCTACCACCTCTATTTTTTAAAATATTAAACACTGTTTTGTTACATTACAGCGATTTTCATGTTCAATGCCAATTGTTCTGATATTCGCTTTCAGAAGGCACATAAGAAGTCAGTCCATTATTGCTTGTATGTCTTTTGTAATGTGACAATTGTATTTCAAAATAAAAAAGCAACATTTCTCTCATATAACGAAACTTTATATTTGGCCTTATCCTCTAAATACAATCAAACTTTTGTTATAACGTTTAAAATTTTGAAAATAAAAGTACATATTTTACTCTTGTCATTTTAAATTTTTCAAATTTCCCGTTAAGAGTAACATTTTTTGAGAAACCAATAATAAAAAACTTTGTCGTTTGTTGCACATTTTTTGGAAACGGAAAACGGAACCCTTTTTTGGTAATCTACTTATTATGATTTTTTTTTATTTACCCAAAGGTTTTCTCAAAACATATTTTTCAAATAACAAACAAGGTTAGGTATATCTGGCAAGAAATTTAGAAAAACCTGAAATTAAACCACAACAGATTTTGCTCGTATCCTTCAATAGATACATAAGCAGGATACATGATGCAACGAGTGAAATTACATCAACCGATTAGGAAACTTCATAAAATTAAGCCCGGCTTTAATTTCTAATCCTTATTAAATCATTTTACGTCGCTTATAAGCCTTCGGCTGTAATTTGCAATTTAATATCTTGTAACGCTCAGACCAGTAGTGGTTCTTTGATCGCTTCAATCTTGGAATACGCAACAAATTATGTATTTTAATAAAGAATGTAAATACTGTGATATCTAAATATTTATCGTAACTATTAACATTTCACTTGTACAGTTAATTGACTAAATAAAATTCAGAGAGCGTTTTCACGTAACACTTACCCAAGGAATAATTTAAGATTACGGACGCTACGTAAGTACGTACAGGTGTCCATTGCTCAATGGAACGGTTTTTCTAAGAATAATATCTAGTCATACTGATTTTATTAACATTTTGAAATAATCTGCGGCAGTTTTTTAATTTATGGCGTAAATGCAGAGGTTTGGTCAAAATAAAATTCGAACTTGTGCCCCGTTGCTTGCAAAGCCTGCCTCTAATCCGTTAAGGTACCATGGGATCGACCAAAATTTGTCAAAAGTTAGTTTAAAAAAAATACAAAATGACGAAGTGAAAATAAATAGTCTTAATATTCAACCGGCAGCCGGTAGCTTTTTCATCATTTTTTTAAAAATTATTTCAAAAAGATATCGCGAATTATTAATAAGAGCTCATTCAAATTTCACCCTCATCAATACCAACTACAAAAAATTTAAACTAATTGTAAAATTCAATTTAAAAAATGCATACAATGCGGAGTTTATAGTCTAAAGTAAGTTTTAAAATATAACGCATGGCAAATTTCACGAATCAGAGCTGGACACGTTGTCTTTGCCAATGGATCACGGCGTTGAATGGACGGCATAGGGCGGGGAAACAAAAATTCGTTCAACCGCCATTTAAAACTTACTTAGACTATATCACCAAAGCAGTCTTCTGTTCTTTAGGCACAGTCTGGAATAGGTCTACATTTTTTTTTCGATACATTGAAAAGGTTATACAGTATGTTCGATAGTTTTGTATATTTTAATTATTATGTGTATAATCGGAAAATAAAACAGTTGCAAACAATTCAGCAAAAAAAGACTGTTAGGGACCAAAAAACCATTTAGCATAACATTAAACATCCGATATTTTTTAGTCAAACTTTTTAAAAATATTTGCACAAAAAAGTATATTAATTTTACAACACCAATTATTGACATATGAAGTATATTTGATTAAATTCTTTAACGTGATGATCCATTAATTCGATATATCGATAACAAGATACGTTTTCGATGTTTTGTCAATACAGCGCAGATCTAATCCAGAATATTCCGGAACATTCTAAGGCCGAGCAATTTGCATGCCCAAGTACGAGTAGTTCTGAACAATTTGAGGAAAGTATGGCAGTCTGTAGCACTTTTCCATTTTTTTTTTTTAAATCAATTTGATGGATATTTGGTATATCTATTGATATCAATATCGAAGAGACGTTCTTGGGACGATTATAAAGTCAATCAGAGAAGATACAAGAGCAAGGCATTCCTTCGTTCCGAAAATTCAACTGTGACCAACCAACCCTTTGATACTAAAGAATAAAGATATACGAGTTAAAATATTGAAATTAATAACAAAGCTAGCCTAAACATAGTTCTAGATGTACAATATGATTTTTTAAAAACTCAATTGCAGCAGGCCGTATTCTGTCTTAATAACCTTAGAACTGTCTGTATTAAGTCAGAATACGGCCTGCTGCAATTGAGTTTTTAAAAAATCACATTGTATTTACTTTGCTTCAAAAAATAACTAATCCTTAAGATGCAGAACGTTTCGCCCCTTATATTATAAAAATTAATTAAATTTGTGGGAGCTATTTATTTGTATGTAATAGTATGTATGTATTATCTGTAACCTCTTATACCTTTCGGTGCCGAGGCTGGTGCGTTAACGTATGGTGCTCTACGCGTGCAATGCACAACCCGGCCCGGTTACATGATTGGTGCGACTTTAATCCTACATACTGCACCGTGTGTATAGAGGTAAGTGCGGGTATGGTACGGCTTTGTTACTCACCTCCTAGGCCTGTATTCGGAGGAGAGCATTGTTAATTATATGCCCAACGACGAATGGTCACCAAGGAGATTCGAACCAAGGACTAGCGTAACGCTAGCCTGGCGCTCTACCACTGCGCGACCCTGGTCACTCTCCGAGGATAATTTTTATCATCAAATTTGTTACGGGTTCTCAACAATCTCAACTACCTCAGAACGACATAAACTGCATAACCTTCAGAAAGACTTGGATCACCTAAAGTTGTCCCTAAAAAATGCCTCTTGATAACCCTTTTAAGTAATAAAGGACGGTTTTCATGGCCAATCCCTCGCATATACTATAGCATAGCGCACTCTTATTATTCATCTTTAAACTATTTTCTATAGTACGTGTCACTCCAATTAACGCTTCTTCCTTCAAAATTCAACTGAACTCGTTAATTGGAAACACAGATGCTAGGTACTTAGTGTTGTTTGGGCAATAAAGAACTGGTTTAAGTGTAACTTTAACTAACTATAAAACTAATAAATGTTTGAAACAACACCGAATAAAATATCTGGCAGATACAAATAAAGTCCTAAAATGAAACCTAGTTATATTTAGCACTATCTGAAACAGAAAAGTTTTCACTTAATCAAGTCTGCTTTGCCAAGAGCGATTTTGTTTCTGCACAGAGTTTATTTTTAAAATACTTAACATGTTTACAGCGTCAAGCCAAGCCAGTTTTAGAAACGCAGAAGAACAAGCCTTTCCAGTTCCTTCATTATGTAAGTTTATAGTTGGTACTTGGTAGTCGTATGCGCTCTAATAAACCAAATAATATAAACTACTGTATTTCACTTAACATAAACCTATCCTAAAGTGCCTATGTTTATGAATGTGTATGGTAAAGTTTCCGGTCTAGACACTTCTCGGGCCACATGTGCAATGAAGCGGCACGTGCGGAAGTGATTTATTGTTCCCTGAGGTTTCAGCTGCTCACCACTGAAAAGGGGCTGCACTTGTCGCCAGAATAATCATTCACCAAGAATAATTGTATCATAGTTTATGCTTGATGTACATCAAAACGGCGCGGGTGGGGGGAAGGGGAGACTTTTATATGGACACGGTCTCTTGCTAGTTTTGTGGGGAAAAAAGCAATGGCCCAACCCTTCCGGGAAGCATCAGTGCTTTTTGCCTATTCCACCGTAAAACCCCAGTTCCCGTTTTTGTTAAAATAAGTGAACCGATAAGAGAACGTGGTGTCTTTGCATTATTAAAGCGTTTCCTGTCATCTTTATAAACGGATGTCGCTGCAGAACCGCCGAAGAATTTGTAGGTCAAAAGAGGAACTGCTGGGTCACGGTCAAACGTCTGCTCGCAGATGTGCTGCTGTTGCTGCTTTATTTGCTCCCGCAGGTCTTCAACCTTATCTATGACAACGTAGAAAACCAACTCTTGCTTTGC
Source organism: Melanotus villosus (assembly GCA_963082815.1). Lineage (NCBI taxonomy): Eukaryota > Metazoa > Arthropoda > Insecta > Coleoptera > Elateridae > Melanotus > Melanotus villosus. The sequence continues at coordinate 108,623,923 of OY720418.1, read as the reverse complement.
TTGTAAAAAGTACATTATACCTGAAGCTTCTACCTGTTTGCCAGACTACTAAAATTTACATTTATACGTGCTTTTTCTCTCGCGTAGAGATTTAGCCGGAGAATGTAAGCTGGGGTGCTATTGTATACAAAGTTATTTCAACAGGTAGAGAATGTAAAACTTTGGTTCTGCTTCAACGGTCTGCGGAATGTACGTTGGATTAGATTTCTTGGAATGGCGAAATTTGATTTCTGATTCCAATGTTAAACTGACTAACGAGATACAAATTAATTACAAATGTCTCCTGATTTGAGCTGTTAAATTATAATAATCTGTACATTTTCTAACGTAAGTAATTTGTATTAAAAACACCGAGACCATTTTTCTAATTTTTCAAAAATTCAAAGGCTGTATAAGATGCATTTTCATCCCGTATGAACCTATAAATTCTTATTGCGCAATTCCACAGGAAAATACAAGAAACAGACGTCGAAAACAATGACAATGCAAGAAAACATCTTAACAATAATTGCGTCAGAAAGAAGTTAGAAATCAACTTCAATAAAAGTAGCTAGATTTTCTCCGCTGGTTTCTTGGCTTGGAAGTTATTTAATTGCAGTTTGGAGAATCATTGATTGCATTTGTTTTCTATTTTCTCATAGTTTCAGATTCTTCCCATCGAAGTTCATTTTAAAAGTAATATTTAAATAAGCCCCTAATAAGCATTTTACTATTTTTTCACAGGTCAAATACAGGAATATTAAGAACATTTTTATAGAAAAGAAAATTAAGTGCCACAATCTTAAACCCGTGTTCCCACGCGATTTGTTTCACAGAATACTGTGGCTGTTCAAGACTACATTATACTACTCTTCATTCTCATCCACTATAATTAAAATAATAACTGCTTTTTTACGCTACATTATATTAATGTCATACAAAACTTATACATCGTTCTCACTAACTCTTAGAAATGAAAACCGTTTTCATTTCTATATTCAGTTTGCAGCAAGGCCGAGTTTGGTATTTCTATCCATTAAAAGCTTTTTTCCCCCGAGATATTTAGTATAACCGTTTCCAGTTTAAAAGTTAACTATGACTTAAAACAGGCCACACCAAAGTTACTTACCGAACCTCCACCACGAAAATGCGTTTTGAAAAAAGGTTTAGAGCCCAACTTACCTAAAACAAAAATCAAAATTAGATATTTAGGAACAATAATAACAATAAATTGTAAATGTTAACAAGCAAGCCCTTAGAACTAAAGGAAAAAATGTATAGTTCAACTCAAATGGCGCCGCCGTTGTTTCTAATTGCAACTTGGCAAAATAAAGTGGTAAGGCCTTAATATGTAATATTTAATTTAGCTGGCTTTGATTTAAACATGCCATTTATTACTAGGCATTTTTCGAAATATAAGAATGGATATCTTTTTTCAGATTTAATTATTTGGCAGTAGTTAAGAGGCTTAAATTATTTTTTGGATTACTAGCAATGCAAATGGGATGCTAACTTGACCTACACTCTTTGTTGTTTAATTAAAATTGCGTTTCTTATTATTTAAAATGTTACAGTAATCAGCATTCGAATACCGAACAGACTACAATATACAATTACTTCCTCCTGACGTGATTAAAACTATTAACGAACCGTTTTCTTCTAAATTAGAATAATTTAAGGTTGTTTAATATAAATGCCGTTTAAACAGATTAAATTTGTAAAAGCTTAGAAGTGTTGTGAAATTAAAATGAAGCTTTCGAAAATATAAAGGAAATTGCTAGGTAAATTTGGAAATTATAAACAGGGCAAAATCTATACGAAATAACAATTTACCACTTTTGCACCCAGGCACTCGTAAAACCGTCTAAAACGATTACGAAAAATATCAGAAAACAACTTATTTTAAAAATAAACTCGTTTCTATATATTCCATTGTGCCATGAACTAAATTAAATAATTTTATGGTAGAAAAAATGGAAAATTACGTTCTTTAATTGGTCATTAGAGAAGAATGAATCTGTTTCTCAGAGAAGTAATCAAGAACACAAAAACATCACTGTTCTCCTTCATCATAGCCGTTGATTATAAGTAACTAATTTAAGTTTAAATTTTAAATTACGTGACCATTCTTCAGTCACGCGACATTATATTCATGCTTTCATGCAACTTGCTGTCTGTCATTGTGCTTGAACACAGAACCTACTATCATATTAAACTCATACCTACATAACTCTATGACTATACGGCAACTTCTAACATATGAAAAAGATGAAGCACAAACAACAGGATACAATGGACTACATGCAATATTGGATTATAATAAAATTAACATCGCATGTCGCATGAAACGAATTGAAGGTATAAACGATTCCAATACAAAAAAAAACTAGAATTTGAGTAACTAGGTTGACTGCTAGACCTAATTTTAGTCCAAGCATTTTTTTCTAAGGACAAACAAATATCTGAAAAAAACTCTTTCAATACCACGTTCTTTAAACAATTCTATTTGAACACAAATGCATATTTCATTGGGGGTTTAGGGCGATTTACAATAAAGGACTTGCCTTTCTATTAATTCTATGTATACATATATAGATAAGTAAAAATTTAAATCAACAAACAACTTTATTCTACAATCATTTTTCAGGGTTTCCTTGAAGCTTGAATTTTTATCACTTGCCTACGATAACTGGTCAAGCAGATGTTACTACAGGAATTAGAAGAAGGAAATTCAGATGGTTGGGGCATGCTCTGAGGAAATCCAGGGATGCTCCAGGTCATGTTGCATTGGTATGGAACCCACAAGGTAGAAGAGCCAAAGGATGCCCCCGCATTACATGGAAAAGGGCAGTAAGGCAAGGCGCGCCCTAGCAATTAAATAATTGCGCGATTAACAAGTTGCTCAACAAAAAAGTTGCTGATAATTTTGGTTAGCGCGCACTAGTGATTAAATAGTCACTCAAATTACTATTTTAAAAACCGCTGGTGTCAAAAAGGATTTCATTGAAACAGCGTGTGTTTGTGCTCTGGTTTTACGATTAAAGAAGAAGAAACGCACCAAACGATTTTGGGTCCATCCCATCCTAAGCAAGAGGCTTCTAAATGGACAATTTTATAAAATGTTTGACATGTTACGAGAACACAAAGCAAAGTTCTTTAATTATTTTAGAATGAGCATAGAGTTTTAATAATTTGCTGTTGGCTGTTGGACTTAGGATATCACATCAAAATACAGAGGAAAAGGTGTGCCAATCGCTCAAATAATCGCCAAGTGCGCGCAGAGAGGTTTTAACCTGTGTGTTCTATTATACAGGGCAACAGTTTAGTTTTCTTGAAAATAGAACACGTCGTAATTTTTTAGTTGCGGCAACTAAGAAGTCACCAGTGCGTGCTTCTTTATTAAAAACAATACGTTGCATTTCGGCAACTAAATAGTTGCTCAAAAAAAGTCGCCAGTGCGCGCCTTGCCTAAAAGAAGAATGTGGGAAAACCATTCCACAGTTACGCGTAATTGCCGAAGACAAGGAAGAGTGGAAACGATTCGTAAACAGTTGTAGTAAAATGTTATATTACATGTTTGTAAGTAATCCCCAAAGGGGAATAATGGGATTTAAAAGGTAATAATAATAATCCTAACAATATTAAAATTAATCAAGAGCACTTTTTTAAGATTTGGACAAGTCAGTGGTCGAAATTGGTTTTAACCATCTATCTGGTTAAAATGGATCAAAACATCAAAACTAATACAAAACCAAGAGATTATTCAACTTAAATTCTTAGTTTTGTTTCTATAAAAATAAAAGTATTCTAAACACTAATTATAAAATGTTGTTGTGTTAATGTTACAATTTTTAATTCATCGTTCTCAGGTAATATCATAGACTAACTTATAAGTTAGTCTATGGTAATATCTAATATGTTTCAACAGCAACAAATGAAATGCACGTCTTTGCAAGCGTAATTTCAATGACTGCCCAGATTTGTGAATACATTTGTCTAATGAGTTTGAAAACAGAAAGAATTCATATAGGATAGGTACTTCAGATGAAAATGAATACTTATTAAGCCGTTCTCAGAATAATTAGATTGCAAGTTATCACTGTTTTTTTAATGCTGATAATTTCATTTTTAATCGAGGGATAAATACCAGTTGAATATGCGGTATACGAATATAACTGAATGGAATTCAGGTATTTTTATGGATTTCCCGTGGGATTTCGGTATACAAAATTTTGTCATCTGCTTATTCCCCATTTTGAATACGAACTTATTATAAGTTTGATAAATAAATTCTAAATAAACATATTGGCAATGTATGTACAGGATGCCTAAAAAAGAGCTACCTTTAGTGAGCCTAGAAATGTTCTTGCATGTAAATTTGTATGCAGGATAATTTCATTTTTAATCGAGGAATAAACCGCAGTTGAATTACGGTATACAGGGTGCCCGTTTTTCGACCTCAAGCATGGGGATCTCGGTTATTATAACAGATGCGAGATCGGTTAAATTAGGGCAAAGTTGCGCATTTTTATGGTGATTAATTATCTGAAAGAAAATTTGATCTGTCATTTTTAGTTTTTGAATTATTGGAGAAAAATGGAAAATTGTGATTTTTGTTTTAATTTTTTTAAACGAAAACCAATAAAACTAGACATTTTTAACTAAGACATTGTGAAGGCACTTTTTTACAAGGAATATGAATCTGGCATCGTGTTTTCCAAGGCATCCTAGATGCAAGAGTTACAACACTTAATTGTTTTTTTCTTATGGGCGCCATGTTTGATTTTTGCATTTTCGAATAGAGCTCTTTTTTCTGATTATGACTATGTATCACATGATATGGTCAAGCTTTACATTTTGATTAGAATTTAAGAAAAATGTTTTTGCGAAGAATGCTTTGGAAACAACAACATCTACTTTTGTCTAACAAACAAATTTTTGACAATTCAATTAAATTTAGAGTTGCACGTTCACATTTCTTCCCAATTTACCTACAAAATTAAGTTTTAAATTAAGAACAGAATAAGGCAGAATTTTTGTATTTAAATTGGAACAAAATTAAAAATAATGCAACCGAATAGTGGAATTTAATTGAATTGTCAAAAATTTGTTTGTTAGACAAAAGTAGATGTTGTTGTTTCCAAAGCATTCTTCGCAAAAACATTTTTCTTAAATTCTAATCAAAATGTAAAGCTTGACCATATCATGTAATACATAGTCGTAATCAGAAAAAAGAGCTCTAGTCGAAAATGCAAAAATCAAATATGGCGCCCATAAGAAAAAAAAAATTAAGTGTTGTAACTCTTGCATCTAGGATGCCTTGGAAAAGACGATGCCAGATTCAGATTCCTTGTAAAAAAGTGCCTTCACAATGTCTCAGTTAAAAATTTCTAGTTTTATTGGTTTTCGTTTAAAAAAATTAAAACAAAAATCACAATTTTCCATTTTTCTCCAATAATTCAGAAACTAAAAATGACAGATCAAATTTTCTTTCAGATAATTGATCACCATAAAAATGCGCAACTTTGCCCTAATTTAACCGATCTCGCATCTGTTATAATAACCGAGATCCCCATGCTTGAGGTCGAAAAACGGGCACCCTGTATAATTGAATGGAATTCCCTGAAGTATTTTCATCGATTTTCCCTGGAAGTCCGGTATACCAAATTTTGTTAACGGTTTATCTCTCGTTTTTAATGCAAACTTATTGATAGTTTAATAAATAAAATCTAAATAAATGTATTGGCATTGTACAGGGTGATTAAAAAAGAACTACATATAGTGAGCCTAGAAATGTGTTTGCATGTAAATTTTTCTCGAATTATCCAGAACTGTCACTAATTAAACGTCAATTATTGGCAGGTAGCCTTCTCACTTCGAATAATAGTCTTGATTAATAAATTAATACAAACAATACAATATACACTTTACAAGAACATTATTATTGAGACATTGTATTTCCGAGTAGGACATATTTCTGATTGGGACATATTTACAATTAGGTTTCCAAATGGGAAATAGCAATATTCGTATGCTTTACTGCATTGGATTCTGCAAGAACAGCGTATTACATTTTACACATGAAATTTACAAATAACTAGATAAAAATCGTTTTTAAACACCCAGTAATGTTTCTATTGCCAATTGGTTTGATAATTGTCTCTTAAAATTCGATGATTTTAGACCCATACGTATTTTGACCATAACAGTTAAAATCACCAGGGTTAAACCGTCTGAAATAAAGTTTCACATATTTCATAAAAGTATAAAGTACTTATATGAGGAGCAAGTTATACGAAAGAAGGCATTTCTTCGACCTTACTATGCAAATAAAAAGGAGAGTAACATTTGTTGTTTTTGTTGAATTAGAATGAATTTTGAAACAATCTCCATTTATATGTACCACTTCTGCAGGGCCCGGTAATCAGTAAGATTCGACATATAACCGAATATACTATGCGACTATGCCCAAAGAAGCGAAATCCTTATAAATTCGTTTTCTAAAATAATTTATTATTTTGTTTCATAACACATAAATGTTTAAATATTAAAGGCATTCAGTCCTACTACGTATCCCGTACGTTATTTTTAACATATACCTGTTATGTAATAATAACATGCTTAAATAACATACATCTTAACATAGTGTTTTAAATACGCTACCGTGTATCCCTTAATAACATTCACTGTTAAAATGTATGTTAAATAATTTCAGTAACAGAAATCATTCGTGATATTTCCTATATCATGAAATAGCATTATACGCATAACAAATGCAAGACAAAGAGCGTTATATGAGTGGGCGTGTTTGTTTATTTTATTTAATTTGACGTTTTGACATTTCGCGTAAAAGGTTTGGTTATTTATAACAGCATGTTAAAGTTGCCTTTTATATTTTGTATGTTATGTTACATATAAAAGCAACATCATAACATACTACGTTAGCTAGTAAACATAACATGGGATACATAGTAAGAAATCTGCTTCATAACATAACAGAGTTTGGTAACATGTATGTTATCTTAACATTTGGGATACATAGTAGGACTGATTGTCAACTTATGCAACATATTTAGTAAATATCAAAATACGTTAGTTAAAATACCCGTAAAAGTACCCGCAGTGGTAGAATTTCAATATCTTTGATAATCACCACAATAAACCGGTAGAGAGAATTCAGATCCTACATACGTGACGTCACTGGTGTCGAACATAACCTTTACGAACATAACCTAAACACATACAATTACTTGTATAAACACGGCAACATAACCAGCGTTGTACTTGTAGCTATGCTAGAGCTCTTACCGGCGATCGACGTAGATGACGTCATAGCTTAAACTTTTAGCTCCCATAACACGGTAACGAATTAAAATTCAGCCGTAAAATTTTGCAAAGGTGCAATACTCAGTTTACTTAATCAAATTACAAAATAAAAAGAAATCGACTTTTCATAAGTTGACATTGCCTTTAAGTATAAGGCAACAAGCAGTGCCAGTGACAAAATTGTTTAATACCCTCCTTTCCGAAAAAAGGCCCTTTGGGGGCCAATTTCGGATTAAAAAAACTTTTCTTTCTTTCCCTTTTACACTCTTATACCTTTACAGTGTCGAGGGGATTAAAAAAACATTAAAAAGGGAAATATTGCAAGTATTGATTTTCGGATATTAAAAGGTATTCTGTTTCAGACTGAAATTTTTAGGTTGCTTAACTAGTCCAATAATTCCCTTGATTTTATGTTTTCATTATAGCTAATTGATAGGGTTCGAAATATTCACAGTTGAAACACGAACGAACCTACGTTGCGTCTAAATATTTGTGTTTTTAATTTTAACGGCCTTTTTGTTAGACGTCCTGGATTACTTTCAAAATACCGTGAATTTTACTTTTTATTTTAACTACCCCAGTTTCAATTCGTAGGATAATTCGATAGTAATCGATCATTAAAAATTACAATTGAATTCTCGAGGATATAAACACAAGACTCTGCGTGGAGCTCAAAGGGAAAAATTCGGAAAGGGAAGGAGGAAAGTCGCAGTTTTCTTGATGTACTTGAACCTTCGACAAGTACAGTATTTTTCACCTAGGATTTGTGTTGTGACGTTAACGCGCATCCAACTATACTTCATCTCTTTCTAAACTAGGTTTTCATTACCTACTGCGCACGAACGCGTGTCTACCCATACAGTTTTTGGGCGGAGCTTGTAGACGTCACAACCCAAATGCTAGATGAAAAATACAGTATATACACGGCCTGACGAAAATATTGCAGATTATAATATAAGTAGAGCAACTTCCAGTAAAGTGGATAAAGCTCAACAGAAAGGTCATGAAGTGAAAAAAGGGTTTCGGCATAGACTAACTTATAAGTTAGTCTATGGTTTCAGACGTCATAAATCATAACTAACGGGTGTTACAAAACTCGTCTTATCAGAGGCACCTGTGCTTATTAAAATGTATGTCCTGTATTGGTACCTAAGTTAATTTCAAGTAGACTTAATCACAATTACAAATAGTTAAATGACAGCAGCTGTCAGTAGTTCTAATGAATAGTAGATATTTAAGAATTAATCTAAGACACTTAATTTTTTGTCATAGGTGACTCTGATAAGACGAGTTTTCTAACACTCGTTATAATGGCAATGTGTAATTTACGTTTAAAAGATCATCGTGAAAGTTTAAAACCCGATTCGCAACAAAAGGGCAGTTTTTTGAATATAATAGAATTATTGGCAAAATACATCGTCTTCGTAATGAGGATTCATCTGCAGAAAGATTTGACTAATAACGTATGTTCAGAAAAAAAAAACTGGCAGCAATCCCTGGAAATGATTTTCATATGTAACATACAGCCTAAGCCTAAGACATACTTAAAACAAATTTTCAAAGCACTCTAGAGTTTTTTTTTAATGAACATATGTACTTTATAAGTATCTTATTTTCTGATTACGGATACGACCAGTTATAATTTTCTTGGATTCAAGAAGTTATTGATCAGGCTTACATATTAAGTATCGAGATAGGAATCAACATAAAAAGTATAGGGGGCAGAGCTACGCCCGACGAATATATGAAACACAACGAGATTATCTACATCTATTTATGTACTTATTTATTTTTATCAAGAGTTCGTAGTACATTCTCGCGGGGGGGGGGGGGGGGCTGGAGTTTAATGCTACGCCACTGGGAATAATAATACATATTTTGTTTCTAAATCAATTAAATATTTATATTTTATTTTGGTAATTATAGTTATTAAGACAACAAGTGTTTTATAGAAGGTTTAAAAATCGAGGTCGTAGTTTAAATCCGAGCGAACGAAGTGAGCCGAGGATTTAATAGCCCGAGATTTTTAAACTATAAAACACGAGTTGTCTTCAAGATTTTTTCTAACACTAATATCAGACATTTTCTTTCACTAATATATTATTAGAAATTTTAATAAATTATTATTTAAAACGCGTCATAATACACAAAATGCGAAGATTGCTAAGCAACGACGTATTTAAAGGCCTATAAAATACGTTGTCATTGACAACGTATTTTATAGAGAAAGCGTATTTTAAAGGAAACATAACAAGTGAGCTCTTATGCACCATAGAAACAGTATAAGATATTAGTGTTAGAAAAAGTATGTTTTGGTTGCCAAAAAACTAAAAAATAATTTATTGTTTTCGTACCCATTTTTTATTTTGATGCCGAAATTTTTTATGAAGGGTGATGGTACGGAGAAATTTTGATATTCCTCGGGTGGTATGCGGAAGGTTGAGAACCGCTGTTTTCGACTATTTATGTTCTACAATTTAATTAAGATATTCACAATGGAAATAAAGTTTTAAAGATTATAAGCCATATTCATAAACAGTGTTTAAAGTTAGATGTTACTAATTGCTATAGCAACATATATTAATTATATTGGTTTAGTAGCTACTAAACCCCTACTAACTTTAAAGACTGTTTATGAATATGGCCCTAAATCTTTAAAGTTTTATTCCTTTGGAAAATATTGGTAATAATTTTTTACTAATTTTGATAATTCTGTATAGGAACACAAAAAAAAATCACCTCCGATAGGATTTAAACCACTGACCTTCGGCTTTACATTACTAGGTGCGTTCAAATTAAAAACATTTTTATGCGTGAAGAGTCGAGAACAACATGAAATATTTTATGAATGCATGACTAGCAGGTCAACAATAGAACAATACAAGTTAAAAACAAGTACATAAAATTAGTTCAACAATTGTTTACGCATAAACGAGTAGTTTCGATAAATTGGCACAAGTAGTAAAACAATCTGAACAATAATCAAATATCCGATGCTTTCATTAAAAAGGTCGTACTTAAAACATTGTCTTAAATAAAAAAATTCAAAGAAAAAGCTTTTGACTAGGGATTCAACCTACATAATTATGAAAGTCCCAATTATTATTAGTAATAATCACAAAAGGGACATTTTTGTGGTTTTGTGGTTGGATTTTTTAACTATATAAAAGCGCGCAGGAAATATGCAATGATGCATTGTGTTAATAATTTTTAGATTTAGGTTTACTAGCGATTTTAAAAACGCTTCCAAGATAGAACGCATTTATTAGTCACGTTTCTCTTTGAAAAGTCATAGACATTTGTCCAATTTCGAAATAATCTACATAACCACGACAATGATAATAAAAAAGGGCTCGTCGTACCATGACTCAGTAGGAATTTTCTCAATCGCTCAACCAGAAAACCTAGACAATCCATGAGAAAAACGTCTGGAAGTAAAAGTGTAAGCCAGATGAACAAAGCAAGGACGATATCCTCCCTCAAGGACATATAAAAAATTCTATTTCGTTTCAGAAAAAATAAATCCTGTATGTATCGAATTTCAATACAATACAGATGTGGGCATCTAACGTAAGCCATTTTGTTCGAGTTTTAATTATGTAAATTTAAAAAGGACAAACAAGACCACTTAAGATCTATATTGAGATCTTTGACTTTATTGTCCTGTAAGACTTGATAAAATCTATTCACTGAGGGTCATTTGATACAATAAGGAACATAATAATACGCTATTACTAAACTATTAAATGGAAATACATAACAAGAATACCTAACACAAACATTGTACGTTCAAATTGTTAACATTAGAATTAATCCCACGATTAAATGAAAACCAGTCTATTTTCATATTTATTATTTGGAGCCTGTCACGAAGGGCACAGGACGATTTTAGTTTAAATCAATAAGTAGAAATTTAGGATATTCACTTGAAACAAATTTCTCTGGTAATTTATTAAAGTTATATCAATAATTCTAATGAGGTTAACAACTAATAATAAACTTAAGGATTAATATTCCTTTATTAAGTTAATTTTTTTTGCAGATAAATACGTCATAACCCACACAAAAACTAGTTTTCCTTAAACTAAAATAAAAGTGAAAACGGTGCTTTAAAAATGCATTCGCTTTAAACCCACGCTCGTCAATAAAATTACTTGCATGTATTAATTGCGTAATACTAAATATGTACTTCCTGGAAAGGCCAGCGAGTAGTGAAATTTACATTTCAATATTAAATGTAAATTAAATACCCCGGGAAATTTTTCGAATTGTTTTTAATTGCAGATATAAATATCAACCATTAACATTTACGAATTTCAGTTCAACCCGAATATTGACAAATTTGTTTCTTAATTTGATTTTTTAAAAGGGCAAAGAAACTGCGCGAAATGTTTGCTCGATAAATTCTGGCTTACTGTAAACAATTAACAATCATTAGTCGATAGAATCGTTTCGAAGTAACTTTCCCATACAATTATTAATTTTGAATGTTTTTATAACCAATCTGCAAGAGAGGTAATCCGATTTACGCACTATTAAATATAAGTACGTATAAGTAAATAAATAAAACAAATTTATGGATTTATACGTTTCTTTATAACATGCAGATAATAATACTAATGGAAAATGTATCAACAAATAGTGCATTACAAATGATAAAACCGTTCACTCCAGCAATCAGAAATCAACTTTCTACAACTGTACAACTGTACTTAGCTTGTTGCACAAAAAAAAATAAATAAAACCTTAATAGACTAAAAATTTTCTTCTAAAAGGAAACGCTCGTTAAATTAACATTCTATTTAAAGCATTCTAAAATTAAACAATATTGACCTAATTTAATTTTTTCCGTTGACCGCCCATGTCATATTCTAGGTTTGACCGTTTCATTACCAAAATTTATGTTTATGTTAGAATTGTTTATTAATCACTTAATATTAAGTTAATTCGGTGTTTTGAAATTTAACCCTTCAAAAAATACTTATGTGGGTTCTTTAGATCTTTAGTACCTATTTAATACTTTTCATAATTATTTTAAGAAAATGCACTTTTAAACTCTTATAACGAGGTGAGTAAACAATGCATTTATGATTTTTTTACCTCACATTCAAGCATGATAGAAGAGAGTCGATATGAACAAGATTTTTCTCTTTTCCAAAAAAAAGTAAGTATTTATGGTATAGAATCTATAGAACTTTAAAAAACATAAAGACGCCTCTTCTTTTTGTTATTTTTGATAAAAAAGAATGCCATTCCTGAAAAGCATTTAGTAAGTTTGGTATAAATTAATACTTTTCTTAGCGTAAATCTGGTTAAACAAAAATTATGATGATTTATTTTAAGTCATGACTTATTTCAAGTCATGGTTCGCAAGAGAAATTTCATTACTTTATTCAATTATAGTTCGTCTCATCAGTATTTGGACCAAGTTGGCTACAAATTTCAAATGTAGTTTTATCAGTTCTAAAAACAATTCAACATTTTAAAGGGATTTAACGCGATTTAACAGCTTCGTTAAATAAATCGTTCCTAAAAATGAACAAAATCGAATTAACAAATTCATATGGCAAGTAATGCATTAGTAAACAAAAAAGATGATTTTTTGTCAACTTTGATCGTTCGTTAAATTAACAAAACTTTTGTGCAACGGTGCAACCCACCCTTAGGTTATAGATTACGCAACTCTAAAAAACCATGATGCCAAATTAACTCTGAATGTATAACTGTTGTAACGTTAATAAATTTTCGCCTTTCCGGTAAACTTGGTAATATAGGTAGTTCTTCAATGCCGATAGTTTAAACCAGTGGTCGCCAAAGTGGTCGATATAATATTGTTAGTGGTCGATTCGGGCTCAGGAGTCGATAGAAAAATATAAGACATCATTGTACAGGTAATATTTAATTCGGTTAATTTGGATTACCTTCATCCTGAATAACAACGCAATTAAAAGTGCATCGTGGGAACAGTGACATGAATACGACCTGTAAGATGGAGCAAGGTCATGAAAATAGTTACGGAGGCCAAAATGACGTATTTACCAATAAACGGACGTCGGTGGTTCCCACCCGGCCGGCGTGGCGGGAGCGAGATTGCTTATTTACTTATACTTATACATATTCGATCCCAGTCTCATTTTTGCGCATCGACATACAACATATTACAATTCAATCGTTATTAATTCACGAACTAAATTTCTCTATGTTTTTGCTTATCCTATTATAATTACGTAATAGTAAAATAGAGGGGGCCGATAAAAAGTCAAGAAACCCTTGAAGGGGGTCGACGGTCAAAGAAGTTTGGCGATCCCTGGTTTAAACCAAACCGATCTTCACTGACAATAAATCTCAACTTCAACTTTATACTCGGCGATCTCAATTATTATTGATCGAAGATAAGAGAAGCTCGTTGGCGCGGTGGTAAGAGCGCTGGGTTCCTAGCTAGGAGTCTTGGGTTCGCATCTCACGCAGTGGCAAGGATTTTTACAAAGAATTCCCCGCTGTTCGGGGTCTGTAGTTGAGCGAGTGAAGTCATTTAATCGTTTGCTTACAATTAACGATTCTGTCTGCGGAGTGGTCTCCTTCATCTAGTAACAAGACACACGCACTCAATATACCTTCACAAACTCTGCGGAAGGCACCGGGAAACCACTATAGAGAACACATTTCCCTAGTAAAAATCAGCTTAAGGCTGCAACCAACCAGCTCTAACATCAATTAATCTTTCATAGCTAGTCATAATTCAAAGATGAAACACACCATAATAGTAATTCTAACAAGCTCTACTTGGCAACGGGTATCCTCTACATAAGCGTTTCTGAACCTATGGGTAGCATCAAATTTTTAATGGGTTACGAAATAAACCAAAGCGAGAAACCACCCAAAGGATCATCTATTCATTTTCATCCTTAGCTACTCCATCTTACAACGAGAAGACAAATTAATGTTCTAACCTAAAAGATTAAAACTGAAGTGAAATGATATTTTTTATTCATTTATGTCAGAGGTACCCAACGGTCGACCACGAAAAGTTTTCATGTCGATCGCATAAATAATTTAATGCACACTTAGTTACGAAGTGCCCAAAACGCGCGACAACTCTCGACTCAAATATCTTGGCTTAAAGGGACTACACAGCAATAATTCAAAAACGCATTCCCAGAGATCTAGAAGAAGCCATTGGCATCGAAAATGTGCAATTAATAAATACCTACTATTTATACACTTTGTATTTTTTCCCTACCTATGATATGCAGTAACTCTTAGGTTTTTAAAAATTTTATATTTGGCTAACCCTACCATTTACTAACAACTAAAATGTTGGGTCACGCGGGAAAACTTTGAGAAGCGCTGTTTTACATAACCTAACAACACAACAAGCTGTTAAAATCATGGCTTACCGTAGCCTAAAATTAATGGGAATACATCCTACATTTGCCCAATTAAAATTAAGAATCCATATAAATATTTAGAATAAAATGTTAATAATTTTCCAATGAAATTAATTACACCGAAGTGAAAGTCTATGGTGTTCCACAGGGATTACTAAAGGTACTACTATTATTCGTCACAAAGGTGGCTTCATTTTCTTTGACTTCAAATTTAAAAAAAAATGTGTCAATCATTAATGATCAAACACTAATGGTGCACATACGGGAGAAAGTTCATCAAATATCAAAACTAGGTATCTAAATCCTAATGAATAAATATTATATTCCTACATTACTTGCATAAGGGAACATTAAAACAAACGCCAATGTCCTTATTATATGACAGTGTTTAACGTTCTCCTTGATCAAATCTTATACCACTGCTTAACAATGTTTTATATGCTAATCAATAATGACAAGAAAATAAATTATAAACAAAGGACATCAACTATGAAAAATAAAGTAGGTACCTCATAAAAGTGACTGAATCCTATTTGAAAAAGAAAGTAAGAAAACAACAACACATAAAATATTGCCAAGTTTTAATATACATAATGAATATAATGTAAGAAAATATGTCAAACGTATGCAGTTTAAAAATAACATTTCGTTTTACATATTAACATCAGACAAGAGAAAAGTGAAACGACAGTAGAGTTATATAAAATTAATATTTAAATATTGAATGGCTTACACAATAACTTTTAACATTATTCATGAGCATAATGAAAACAAGTTGTCTTTTGTTCTTATCACATTTATAATGTGGTTCGCCTCTTTGAATTTTACACCCACCCGTGTTATGTTTGTGTCGATTTAACCGGAAGGATGAAAGATAACCTAGGATGTATGTATGCAAGTGAAACAGATCGGGGTCATCGTACGTGCCGGAAGAGATGCAAATTTGAATTTTACTAACAACCATATCCGTTACATGATCCGGCCTCATTTTGAATTTGGGATCTTTCGGAATATCCACGTTGAGAAAACAATGACAAAAGGTTTTTATTGGAAATTGCACAAAAAAACACAAAACCACTATAGAGGGAATTTTCTGTTTCTGTTGATTTGCAATAACCACAATATTTTTAAAATAAAGTATGTATTAAGAATGCAAAAGAGATTCTATTATTTAAACTTACATAAATTAATTCCTCGACTTTATATTTTCTTTAGTCGAAACTTAGCGATAATGAACACGTGGCGGTTTCGGCATTTTTGTTATTCGTCCGGTACATGTAAATTATTTTTGGATATACATATTAAAAAAAAGCAACAATAAACCATAGTTTAGACGTTGAAACTTCAACAAACCGTTATCCACACCCCAATAAAAATGATAAATTCAAATCAACTTAATTTGACTTCTTTTTCGTTCAAATAAAGACTTGTTATAAGAAAGTATTGTCTGTTCCTAGTCTTGAATTGTGTAAAATAAAGTGTTGTTAGTGAAAAAATTAAAACTTTACCGTTTTACTTCAAAACCTGCAAACGAAAACTTCAAATAAACTCAACTAAATTGAAGATTACAACAGTTAAATTCTTCAAACTTCAGGCTGAATCACAAATATGTTAAAATATGCACTCACCATTTTCATTTAAGAAAAAAAACTCACAAGTGCGTGTTAAGTATGTGTATACTAAATTAACAAAGAGCATTGACAGGGCTAGTAGCAACCTCCAGGGTAACACCCACTGGTTGCTGCCGATTACGTTGCTGTTACACCCACTTGCACCAAACCCAAGTTAATTTTTACATGCAACAGACGAGAAGTAGGCGACATACGGGAATGACCAGTTTGGCATTGGTGAAAAAACGCGTCTATTTGCTTTATAAGGCATTCGTGATTTATTTGATGGGTTTATTAATAAAACTGCATACGGATGCTGAGTTGGCATTTAAAATTCTGTATTTTGTGAAGTTTGGTGCTAAAAATTACCAGTAGGAGGCTATTTTTATAAATAAAATTTTTAATATCAAACGTTTACATAAAATCAAACAAGTGCTACATTTTTATATTTATTTATTGTGGGGCCATTTGGATTTTTATATTTTTTATATATGGAACATAAACAGCTCACAAAAAAGGTGATCATATAAACACAACTGGAATGTAGAAATTTAATTGTCAATTTTTTTTGCGAATGGCATAGCTACATACATACTTACAACTTACGAAACAACAGAATTTTGGGAGTCTTTCACAAGCATAAAATAATGGGCAAAAATTATAAAATATGCCCACTTTCGTGTCGACTCGAAATTGTCGATTCTTATTTTTTGTTATTTAGATTTTTAATTGCCCACTTTATAAAACCGTGAGACTCAGGAAAAAACGCACAGCAAAGCTTGGTTTAAATACAACAGCTGCAAATATTGCAATATTGTACAAAGTTAACTTAGATCTATTTGGTAACATTAAAAAATAATACCAATTTTGACTTTTGACCCTAGTTACGTATCGGTGTTGCCCGAGGTGTTGGCATCATTAATGCTGTTATCAAAGCCTACTCTACTTCCTTCCTTCTACATCTCACGGTATCTCCAAATTATTAAAGATGGTGTAGTGTTCCACAGGGTTTCTAAACCTATGCGATTATTTATTTGTTTTATTGGAAAAATATTTAATTAAGAAACAAACTCCCTGTTTTCGGAGCAGTGGTCAGCTAAGAGGCAGATATACCATATTCTATCATCTCAATATGCCAGAAATACCTGGAAGTTATTACGGACGCGATGCGGGTAATATTTTACTAAAAACAAAATACGTATAAAAGAAAAATTCCTGCTGGAAGCGAATAGTTCAAGTTCAGGATCTGGATACGTTGCATCGGGTTGCATTGCAAAAAGTTCGTCTGATACATGCGTTTCTATGAAATATTGAATAGCTAAGCTACTTGGTGTTTCCTTAGTCTAAAAGTAGTCAAAAACGTTCATGTCCTGGTGAAATAGTTATTAGATTATTTTAATATAAATAAACTTTGTTTAATGTTCCAAAACTTTTACAATATTTACACTTCATTCAATGGAAAAATGCATAGAGTTGAATATGTTACAAGCGAAGATATAAGCACTAAAAGAGTTCTGGGTGATGTAGTAAAGCAGATTACTTGTCAGTGTCAACTTTTTTATTTTTGAATTTTCGAAAAAATGTTATTCTCTGATAAAAACTCCACTTGTCCTTAAATGCCATAAACTCTAGAAAACCAACTTGATTTCCAATTTTTTTGGAAAATTCGTATCTACGAAGTTAAGCCAAATAAAGCAAAAATCTTAAATGCGAAATTAAAAATTAAAAAAAAAAAGAAGGAACCTATTTGCTGGGCACGGATTGAAAATTTTATTTAAATAAGTTGAAATAGTAACATTTGTTGTGAGAAAACTTCAAAATTATTTATTAGACAAAAAAGACTTGCCTAACTGTATCAAATGTAAAAAACCATTAAGAACAGATATAGTTCAACCGATTTTTCAGGAGTAAAACAATTAATATTTGTTTAAAAAAAATCAGTTTAAACCATTTTAGAAAATTTCAAAGCTCCTCAACAAAATCTAAGCTTATTCGTTCAAGTTGAATATTCATAGGTTGTCTGAAAAGAACAGAAAAATTCGGCCGATTTTACAGGAGTAAAACAATTAATTTCATAGTTAGAATTTGGATAATTTATTTAAAATCGATTTTGAACGATTTTTCTAAAATTTCTAAACTTTTCATTGGTTTGTTTAAACATTTCCAGGTAGAATGTTCTTAGGTTACCACAAAAATTAGGAACTTGCAGGCGATTATTTAGGAGTAATCAGATTATCTTCTTAGTTAATAAAAATCAATTTAACCGATTTTAGAAAATTTCAAAGCTCCTCAGGAGTTTTCTCGACAAATTCTAAGCTTTTTCAAGTTGAATATTCTTAGATTGCTTGAAAAAACAAAAACAAAGAAATTTGGCCGATTTTTAAAGAGTAAAACAGTAAACCTTTTAGTTAGAACAATTGCTGATATCTTTATTTAAACATGAGTTTAAATCTAAAAACTCCGCAGTGGTTTCGTTAAGGGGGTAGTATACAATTTAAATGTCAAAAATTAAATCGCGTTAGTGGCGGCCATAATATATTTGGAGACGTTCTCGATATTTCAAAATGTTAAAAAGTTATTAATCTTCAAGGATTTTTGAAATTTTTTTTTTAATTTCTTTATTAAAAAAGATAGGTTTTGGATGGATTTCTTCATAATTAAAATTGATAATAAATGTTTGTTTTAATATTCATAAAGTACACTAGTTTCTCTAGGACTTTACGAATTGTGGTATTTTAATTAATTAAAGAACGCCTGTAATATCGCATTTTATTCTTATTTTATATTATTCGATGACAAACGCCGATATAAAATGAAATAACTCCTTCTAGAATTTTTTTAATGAATTCATATTTGGCCATGTCCTAGAGAAATTGCTTATCTCGCATTTGCTGTAAAAAAGTCTTAATTAACTAGATTCTTGTAAGAAAAATCTATTCACAATTAAATTATAAAATCAGAGAAACTTAAATGACTATGTTGCTCTAACCGACAAGGATGGCCTATCTGACATCTTTGTCTATTACCTGACTGCAATATTCCAAGCCCTTGGATATGGAAATCCCCAAGAATTTTAGAAATAATTACAAAACGTTTTTGTCACAAACCTGGTTTTGTGTGAGTAATGGATAATCAGTCTTTAAAGAGCGTATTATGTAAACAATGCTAACGTTTCCTGATCAATAAATGTGACTTAGTTTTTAGTCTTCTGCTGCTTAGGCTCTACCAATAATAATAGATTTATACTGTATATAAAAATACAAGAATCCATTCTGGAAATTTGATTTATAGGGCTGCAATTGAAAAGCCATGTCTAGTGCTCTAACAAATTATATGTGGTTTTAAAGCAAGATTTGTCGAATTAGTTATAAAATTAATAGGATAACGGGTTATGGTTACACAAAACCCAAAAATAAAACAATTTATTTTTTCTACTCCCATGCATAAAGTAGTAGTTTCACATACTGATCGCAGTACGTAAAATCGTATTCTTTACATCGATGCGTGAAGTGTAATGCATTTCTTATGTAGTTTGTTTTACGCATTTCTGCCTTTTCGGCACGGGTAAACACTTCAATAGATTGCTGTGCTTGTTTTTTGTTTGAACGATGAATTTGTGAGAACTGTCAAGTGAAGTGAACGTTTGCTAATTTAACTCATTTTTGAAGTTTGAGTTGAAGTCGTAGAAAAAGTATAGTGTGCAACACATACGTGAAGCCTTTTTTACACTCATGTGCTTGTGACACTCGCCTTTCGGCTCGTGTCGCAAACTGCAGACTCGTATAAAAAGTTCAGCTTCACGCACTTGTTACACAATATACTCTAAGGTATTTATGATAATAATAAAGATTAAACGTATTACGAGTATGTTATAAATTATATCAATCAGAAATACCAGTTGACTAATAACGATCTTTAGTTTCGATCTGCTTCATTAGATGATGCCTAAGACCTTTACAAAAAATTATTTATTGTTAAAAATCGAAAATGAATTAATGCATAAATCCAAGGCACTTCAAAATGTTGAAAAGCAAATCCTCAGGCATCAAGAAATCCAACCATTGAACTTTGTCACAAGGTAAAATAGGGCAGGAGTGCATATTCGACCAGTAGGGGTAGTACCTATCTACCTATACAGCTAAAATGTCAAAAATTAAATCGCGTTATTGGCGTCCATAATGTATTTGGAGACGTTGTTAAGAAGTTATTAATCTTAAAAAAATTTTGAAAAATTTTTTGTATTTTTTGATTTTAAAAAAATAGGTTTTGAATGGTTTTTTTCGTAATTAAAATTGATAATAAATTTTTGTTTTAACATTCAATAAGTATACTAGTTTCTCTAGGACTTCACAAATTCTGGATTTTAATTAACTAAAGAACGCCTGTAAAATCGAATTTTTATTCTTATTTATATTCTTCGATAAAAAATGCCGATATAAAATGAAATAACTCCTTGTAGAATTTTTTTAATGAACTCATATTTGGCCATGTCCTAGAGAAATTGCGTCTCTCGCGTTTGCTGCAAAAAAGTCTTAATTATCTAGATTCTTGTAAGAAAAATCCATTCATAATTAAATTATAAAATCGGAGAAACGACTATGTTGTTCTAAACGACAAGGATGGCTTATCCGACATCTTTGTCTACAGGGTGCCCGTTTTTCGACCTCAAGCATGTGGATCTCGGTTATTATAACAGATGCGAGATCGGTTAAATTAGGGCAAAGTTGCACATTTTTATGGTGATCAATTATCTGAAAGAAAATTTGATCTGTCATTTTTAGTTTTTGAATTATTGGAGAAAAATGGAAAATTGTGATTTTTGTTTTAATTTTTTTAAACGAAAACCAATAAAACTAAACATTTTTAATTAAGACATTGTGAAGGCACTTTTTTACAAGGAATCTGAATCTGGCATCGTGTTTTCCAAGGCATCCTAGATGCAAGAGTTACAACACTTAATTTTTTTTTTCTTATGGGCGCCATATTTGATTTTTACATTTTCGAGTAGAGCTCTTTTTTCTGATTACGACTATGTATCACATGATATGGTCAAGCTTTACATTTTGATTAGAATTTAAGAAAAATGTTTTTGCGAAGAATGCTTTGGAAACAACAACATCTACTTTTGTCTAATAAACAAATTTTTGACATAATTTAAAATTTTCAGGTCGAATTTTCTTAGGTTACCAGAAAAACTAGGAACTTTCGGGCGATTCATGATTCATAGAGTAAATCAATTACATACTTGGGTAAATTGGTATTTTGATTTAGCAATACAATTTAAACGACTTGAAAGTTTCAAAACTCTTCACAAGTTTCCTCGAATAAAATTTGAGTTTTTCAGGCGGAATATTTTGAGGTTACCTGAAGAAATATAGGCAAATTTTTCAGAAGTAAAATAATTAATTTCTTGGTTATGGCCAATTATTAATATTTTAATTTAATGTAATAAATATTAATTCTCAGTGGCTAATTTCCTTATTAAGAACCGAGGTAAATTTATTTTCGGAGTATTGCTAGTTTATCATAAAACTATGTTTTTTGGATATCAAGAACTTTTCCATATGTACTTGTATTATCTGTATTCGTGTCATAAAGTCTCCCGCTCGGACGGGTAGCTTCCCCTTAAGATTTTCTTTCTATTTGAAACAACTTTGTTAAATAAGATTTTTCGCAAAAATTAAAACCAACCAGTTTAATAGAATTACAGTGGCGGTTGCTCCATAAGGCCGCGCGCCCCTCCTAAGAAATGCTAAGGAACACACAATTTTTTTCTAAATTATTAATATTTATTTTACATACATTCTATGACTAAGTTCAAATTTCAACAAAAAATTCAACTCTATCCAAACATCCGCTCCCATCTCTAATTGTCCGTCCTCGTTGAGATCTCTAATTGTCCGTCCTCGTTGAGATCTCTAATTATCCGCGTCCTCAACCAACGGCCGCGGAAAATCTGCGGCCTTTAACAAACATTATACATTGCCGCCGAACGACTCCGGAGACTAGCCGATAATAGCCGATTGTATAAGTTACAGCAGGCCGCGATTTTAGCGCGGCCTGCTGTAACTTATTGTTGGAGCAATGAATCTTCTTTCATTTAATCGGAGCACCGCAAAGATTCGTACTCGTCTACTCGTAGCTATTCAAATCCTGTTATTTTATTAAGAAACGTTTTACAGAATTATTTCATAATAAATGCAATTAGTAGATATATTTTTTACTGCAAGAAATAAAAAATAACTAGTGAGCCTTTTAGAACTTTAAATTTGTAACAAAAAGATGGTTTTCTTTCAGTTACATGAAATTGTTTGTTTCAATTTGTATATCATTACAATATTCGGTGTTCAAGAACATTTAAAGAAAAATATCATATTATGAAAATATAGGTATTTAAAAAAAAAAACAAACTAAAATATGTACGATTGCTTAGATAACTAAAAATATTTACAATTTTATTTACAGTCGATTTAAAATATCTAAAAAAGTGGGTAAAGAAGGATATATTCAAATCTAAATATTGTTTGGGTTTCAGCTTCGATAAATTACGCAATAACCGTCATGCAGTCTAATATTTGTTATGACTGAGAATGAAGTAATCGATACCTAATTATTTTGAAAGCAATTATTAGAACTCGTGAAAGGCCGAGTAAAACTACCTAGAATGATAATAGTAACTAATCACTAGCAGTACCGAATACATTTATTTGCGGTTATAATATTTACTTAAATGTGCCAATTTTCAGATTTGTATTTATGTAAATTGGTTCGGAAAATAAAGAGACAAATTTTCCCGTAACTTTTGGTAGGTTATTTGGTGTTTGACTTCTGGTGCGCCCCTCCAAACTCAAACCCCACGACACGCCACTGAATAGAAATCACTTTACTATTTTCGAATTTTGTAAAAGGCCTTTACAACCTATGATAACTTAATTAATCCTAATTTCTACCCTTTTGGGTGTGATGCTGCAATCTATGATAACTATAATCCTTATTTATGGCAATTCAGGACACCCGGAACTTTTAAGGGAGAATGCCTTTTTTGAAAATTCAAAAAGGAGGTGGTTTACAAGAGTAAGGTACCTCATCTGGGGACACGCTGATCAAATCAAACATTCGAAAATCATTTGATTGTTTATTTTGAATCAGCCTTGGTTTTTTCTATTTATTACACAAATAGCATCCTTATAATATCCTTATTTACAATGAGATTAATACGTATACATATAGATATAAATATCAAGTTTCAATAAATAGAATGATTTAATTTCTGTCCATTTATCATTAGAAGTGCAAATTTTCCATTTTATGACAATAAACATATCTATTAATGCATCTTAACATGCAAGCTGATTAACGTAATGTCTAGAAAAAATACGACGCTAATTATGACCCTTCCTGACATTAACATTTAACCATATATAAATAAACTGATAAAAACTTAAAACTGATTATTGTGCAGCAGCACGTTTTATTATACGTTATATACAGTGGCGTAGCCAGGATGTTTTCATGGCGGGGGTTAACTAAAGTGAATATCAATATATTTTGAAGTAATATAATAACTTTATTAGAATTTGTAATAAAATAAAGGCCCTTCCAGGTTCTCTTGGGGGGGGGAGGGTTGAACGCCCCCCTAACCCCTACCTGGCTACGCCACTGCGTTATAACGTTAAGGCGCTTCCACATCAAGCGTGCCGAACCACGCCAAACTGCTCAAAACGTTTGCAAACGTTGCAGATCGCTCAATGTGGACGATAAAGCGCGCACAAATAATCAAATTGCGCACATACAAATGTTTTCCGCGCCGTGTCGGTACATCAAAGAAATCAGCCTGTTCGTGCACGTTTGATTTTGACGACTTGCTATTGCTTCAAACAACTGGAACCTCGGCAAACACTAAGTATAATCGCTTATTTGCGCACGAACAAATTTTGTTACAAAACGTTTGCAAACGTTTTGAGCGGTTTGGCGTGGTTCGGCACGCTTGATGTGGAAGCGCCTTTATAAGAATTTATTTTGTTTACTTATTCGAACGAAAAAAAGTAGACTTTGCGATCGTCACTTCATGTGAGTAGTAAAAAAAGGGCAAAGACAATTAACTGTATGCTAAAAAAATTACATTCCATGATTTTTAAGCGGGCGTTTACAGTAAAGAGCCAAATAAGTTTTGATGACTACAAAGCCGCTTCGATTTCTACAACAAACAAGATGCTTCTTGCGTTTGAAAATTTAACAACAGGACTAAAGTACAAACATTCTTATGACTCCTAGCTACCGAGGTGCATCTGGCGGAAATAGGTGTCTCGTTACGTGCAGTTATTGATCATCCCTGGGGTGAGTGAGCTCGGTGCAGGTGATAGTACAACGAAATACGTTCCTAACAACGGCTTTCCTTTTCAAATCACATACTGGAATGATACAGTCGAGATATATACTCTACTTTTAGCACAAAATAACTAAACTAGAAACATATAATTCAATAATTTTATTAATAATTCCATACAATTATCCTTGCAAACAACTAACACCCGAGGATCAGGCCATTTGAGAATAAATAAATGGAATTATTATATTTTAAAAGTTTAAATGAATAACTAGTATTTCTATCGCAATGTACATTTCTGGGCCTTCCATAAATGTATGTAAAGGGGTTATATTCAGTTTCTAACGTATTCTTGTTAATTTGTCATAATAACAAGGCAACGGATTGTGCACAACAATACAAACAAAAAAACCCAAGAAGTTCTAGATGGGGAAACACAATATGGCATCGAAAAATGACAATATGGTAAATTACAAAGGAAATATAGTAGTAGTGGTTCCAGCAGTGGTGGGGGTCTAATGTTTAGTTATAATTTAAAAACCACTGAATTCAATATATAGTTGTTAGAAGCCGTATAGTATGCCATAAAGTAACAGTATAAAAGTTTCATTCGTTGATATTATTTTCTTTCTTCACGAACATTTATACTTATGTTAAATGGTAAACAGCTTAAAAATGCTTTTGCATAAATTAGAATTGCATTAAAACAGTTATCTTACATAATAAATGTTGTAATGTTCTTCAAGTTCCAAAAGCTGATAGCAGTTTTTAATAGTTTATTTATTTAATTAATTAACTATTTAGCTCGAATTTAAATTTAATGAAGACTGAATATGAAATAATTGTCTAATATTTATTCAAACAATAAGACACAACAAAATTTGGTGGCTAGAGGAACAATTTTTTTAAACAACTGAGACTTCACCAGAATATTTCCGTGATTCGTCGCTACGTGAACATTCAAGTTAATAATAACTCGGACTCCAGTGTATTATGTATTAATATAGACGATCTAACTTCACTATTGACGAACTACGGACATATATGTTTGAAAAAAGACCATTATTAGTAAACTCACATTACAGCAGATATAAATGAATCTGAAATCGAAGTGACTGGGTATAATCAGATTATTTTGGAATCACACGGTCGTCATACTGGAGGATGTGAAATATATCTGAATGAAGCAATTTATTACACAGTTATTCATCAGTGCCTCTAAATTATAAAAATAAATTACAGCAAAAATAAGTTAGTCATTGGTTCGTTGCATAGGTCTCTCCAGTGGGGTTTTCAATTACTTTTGCGTATTTTTCGAGGAGTTATTAAATTTGGACAAATTAAACATGAATGATTTCAATATTGACTTCAAAGCAGACAACTTTAAAGATAATAACTGATCGCGAATTTAAACAAATTGTTAAGAAACCAACACGTGTCACTAAAACATCCTTCTACTTTATTAGAGTGGATTGTGACTAAAGAGAATTTCCACAGTTATCAGATCATGAAAGGATAGGCACTCAAATCAATTTATTTATTGAAATAAAAAACGAATTAGGTATAAGTAAATCAGGAAAAATTAGAGGAAGCTAAACTAGAACTGATTGGAAAATTCTGAGAAAGAACATCTACCGACGTTAACATAGTGTATAAAAACTTCCAGGAGAACATCCAAACAGCTCTAGATAAGATATGCCCATTAGAAAAAATTAAATGCAAGTTAAAGCCTTGGATCAACAAAGCAGTTCGAGAATGTCAAAAAGTAAGTGACATGGCCTATAAAAAAATGATACATACACAGAGGAAGACTGGTCGGAATATAAGAATAAAATAAATCAAGTCCCAAATACAATAAGATACGAGAGGAAGAAATATTACGAGGAGAGAATAGACAAGTCTAAGCAGGACAGCACACATGATTTAGCAATTCATATGAATAACGAAACAAATTGAACGAGTTAATGATTTAAATATTTAGAAAGTTAGGGAAAAAGGTTGGATTCTTCACTAGAATATCACAAAATTATCTTATTGGTCCAGATTGTTAATTTGCAATACTATGATAAAGCCACATTTTGACTATTCTAATTCCCTATTGCTTTCATCTCCAAAACAACAAATGCATAGACTAGAAGTAGTGCAAAATAAGTGCAAGAGGATAATCTTAGGATGTAATAAATATGTGTCAATATAATCATTGTTGATAACTGATAACCCTAGGCTAGTTAATGGCGGATGAAGGCATTATAAAGGCAAACACGGTTCTTGTATATAAGATGGTTCATGGAAAAATTCCAAAATATCTCTATTACTGTTTGATTTTGTAAATATAGTTCTCCGCTTTACCCTCATGTACTATGTAGATGTTTAAAGCAAAGTTGTGAATATATGCTATAACCAATCAGTTTTTATTGAATATGAACAAGATTAACCTATAACAGAAATTGAACAGAGGTGTCAAGCCTCGACACATAATAACCCCAAAATAGATGTACTTATATACTATATTTTTTGTGCTACATTAACTAGTAGAGTAAATTGCTGTAATTACATAATAGTATTACAAACTCCTCTAGCAAAGCTTCATTGTGTTGCTACCTGTTTGTTGTAATACTTTGCGAACACCTGAGAATGCTTAGTCCATCCTGCAGTTTGGCGTATAATATTCAGACTGATGCCCTTTCTATTTGCAGGCGATGTAGCCGCATGTCTGGTACTATGGGCCTTGAACTTTTGGCTATCTACAGCACCTACTTGCAATGTTCGCTTAATCCAGCGACTGACTGTTTGAGGGTTTGCAGGGTGGAAAGGTTTCTTAAGTGTAAGAAGCAACTTTCTTATTAGATACTGTGCTAAGGCCTCAGCAAGGCAAATTTGTGGTTGTTCTCTGATAAATGGAAGGTATAGTAAGGGTTGGAAGTTGGAACCTACCCGGCCCAGATGTATTTATTAATTCAGGTATTCTAATCTCAATACCCTGCTATCTTACAGTTATGTTATCTATTTATAACTATAAGCGAGAGGGCCTGCACCTGCACTCTATGTGGTGTAGCTAAAACCAATAAGGTTGTTAATTTAAACGTTAATTATTCCAATGTTAACCCGCTATTAGGATACCAGCTATATAGAAAAGTGAATACAATCTTTGTATCCCAAATTGTATTATACTTGGGCCTGGTGGGCTTCAGTTGAAAAATCACCATAAACGTTCGCTTTATCAGATTATCCTTGCCTACACAAGATCCTAAAATTAAGGAGAGAGCAGCTCTGTGGGAATTGAGGGTACCGTATGAAGCACCATCTTCGAACTGTCTCGTCAAGAATTGTAACACGAGTTCTACAGATCCTTCGAAGGGGGAATTTTCTATATTTGATGTAAATTACCACCAAAGCCTTAACCCATATTACCCGATATCAAATTCACTCCTGATTCCTAAGATCAAAAAACAATTTAAATATAGATGTTTACCTGTAAATCATTTTTGATGGGGTCTCTATTAAGGCGGCGCCATACATGCGGTATTCGCCGAGTACTTGGCAAACACCTACTAGTGTGGATGGGAGATTTGAGGCAAATATTCGGTACTCGCCGAATATCAAACATTTCCCGCTGAATGTCGGTAAACTAACACAAGTCAAAGGAGACGAATGTTTGCGTTTCTCCGAATGTAGTCTCCATCCACATATTCGTCCAAATGTTCGTAAAGTGTTTGGTGAATTTTTAATGCAACTAGCGATTTCGAGTTCGCAATTTTACATTATTTAGAATATGGGGTGGTCTAATGAACGAATATTAGAATTCCTGGATGTAGGTATACGAAAAAGAGCCAGTTATTTAGAATTCGGCACAGGTCTTGAAAAACAGGAATGAGGTACATGATGCCTGGAAAAGAATACAAGAAGAGTTAAGCGTATCCGTGAGGATTGCGGATCACATTATCCATCTCTTAACAAGATATTAACCTTTTAATTATAAAATAATATTATTGTATTGAGTTGACGAGAATTCGTCGATTTCCCGTTCCGAACTAATGCTCACCAAATAGTCGTATGTGTGGAGCAGTGTGCTCGGTATCTGACGTTCGGCAAGTAGTTCGCCAAATAGCAAATATTCGGGATTCGGCGAGTACCGCATGTGTGGCGCCGCCTTAATATGAAGGTATTCGCCTTTTTAATGCTCTTCCGTACGAATTGGGGCTTTTGCTACTCAAGTGTCTCGATACCTTATTCAACACAGAATAAATAAAGTATGTACATATTTCTTTATAATTCAGGGCAACGTCTAATAGAAGAACTTTCGGAAACTGACAAAGATAATATGGAAACGAGTAAAATTTCTATTCTCAAATTTTTCCCACAAGGTGAACCAAAACTATTGTCGCATTTTTGATAAAAATTCCACTCAATATAGAATTCTATTAAACGGTGTTAAAACGAAATACATTTAATTATCAAGTACAGTAGACACGCGATAATGTGAACAAAATAAAACAAGGCGTGTTCACGTTTGCGATTTGTTCATGCTATCGAATAGTAATGATTTTCTACTAGAAACTGATAAAAAAAGATCAAAAACAAAGTAAAAATTGTTTATTAACGTTTTATATTAAAATACAAACTACTATTGCAGAAAAAAATCGAAAATTTTGTATTGAAACGTTTACTGCTAAATTAAACACACTGAACACAAGCAACAATTACGTTTTTAATGCATCGCATCAGCTTTAAAAGAGATTTGGCGCCATAGAAAACGGCCGTATTTAATAACTGTCTACTAAATAAAAACGCGTATCAGTAGACAACCCAAAATTAACCAAAACAGATATTATGCAGTCACATTTGTGCACAGTCAACGCTGTTATGTCTGCAAATACCTTTAATGCGACATAGACATGTAAACAAGTTACAGGAAACGTCAGAAATTCAATATGTTTTATTGTTTTCATATATCATAAACAATGTTCACGTTAGTGAGGGTTAGTGTGTTCACGTTATACGGTGGTCAATATAATAAAAATGTTGTTCATGTTAGCCGGATATTCACGTTACCCGATGTTCACGTTACCGCGTGTCTACTGTATAAAGCAATATGAGGCAATGTTAGCCAATAGGGGAATATGGTCTACAAAATGTAGAAATTTGGTTTCCTAATTGAAAGTTTTTGATATCTCGGCAACTAAAAATTTACACCGTTTTTTGAGTTAAAAATGTTTGATTATATAAAATATCAAACTCGCCATAACAAAGCTATAGAAAATACAAAATACAAATTCTTTGTTAAATGGTTTCAGAACTTTATAAGTCAAGTATGTTCTAATCTGAAACTTCCTTGAGAGAAGTTTATTCTTGGTTGTAAGAATTAAAAATACAAAAATCTAAAACTAAGCCAAAACAGTTATTTAGCTTTAACATTTACATTAGCAATGCTTAAAAATTACAACAAACTGTTAATTACACTAAGTTTTAAATAACTTACAAATTGAGTTAATTAACTCGAATGAAACGCATTATACGATGGATATCTTTCAAGAAAAGGTACAACGTTCTAATTATTTAACTGTAGCTACAAGCTATGGGTAAATATAGAAACATCATAAATATAATAATAAATCAAACTCCAAAATAATTGTTAAGTGCACACATCCACGTACATTATGTCCAAGGACATTCCCACTAAGTATTTTTGAATAAATAGAGCTATCATTGATCCACGTACCTAAATAGACCTAACATCTTAATAAACCTAATTTTCAGTTCAAACCGATTCAAAGCTTCCGCCTTCTATTATTAACAAAGAATTTAACCCACGACCCGCATTTTAGCCAAGATTTTTTTAAAGAATGATCGTAAATATATTACACGTTTACTTTTAGTTCAACCTATTTTTGTTTTTATAATGGCTTTATAGTATTTTTAAAAATAAATAGCTGTAATTTTTGGGAGGTCATTTGCCAACATCATCGTCCAGTTGTTAAATGGCGACTTTAAAAACAGGACACAAGCCAGTAGCTAAAAAGCTTGAAAAGTAGCCAGGGTCGCTGCACTCCCAAGACGTTCATAACAACCCAGTGCCTAATTATTACATACAATAATTATTCTAAATATAACAACATCTCGCCCAGAATATATACTGCTCATTACATTGTAAATAGCACTAATAGCAGTCGTTATTAATTAAATTTCTTCTTCTATACACAAAATATCTAAAGCACGTTATTTTCGAATAAAGACACAAACATGAGAGATGAAGCAGTACGTTGCATTCGATATAATTGTTGTGTTTAGGTAATATCTAAACTTATGCGATAAAAAAGCATTTTAGACATCAAAATGAACTTTAAACCAGCTGCCCTTTGACTAATTTGATAGTCTAGGATCCAGGTTAAACTATAATTAAAGAAAATTAGATACTGCAAGAGGAAATCATTTTTAATCTTCTGAAATACTTTAATATAAAGAATAATAATGTTTTATTTCTTATATTCAGTCTGTGACGTTTTATTTGTACACCGTGTCGGGAATCAAAAGATTTAATCCTCGATTTAATCATGTTATCAAATCACGATTTACGAGTTCATGAATTTATTTACACTTATTCGTGAGACGCGCATTCCAAATAAAAAACCATATGGATCGGAAATTGAAAATAATAAATCCCTTAATGCCCTTTATTTTACTTTGTTATTTATTCTTTATAAGGCATGTGTCAAATAACGAAAAACCTGTTCATGTATTTATTACTATTTAATTGCGAATTAACTAGGTCTGGTTTTGTTGGCTTACCGTGCTTTTCTACCAACATGTATTAATGACAAGTAGTAATTAACTACGCTATATTAACATCACAAATAATAGGGAAAAACAATCAAATTAATATTGTATAATTTAGGAAGAAAACATAATAGGACTATGCGAAATAAGATGGACACATCAAGATTTATACGCAAGAGACTAGTTGGCGTAATATTAATACTTATATGAGGACGAAGAAGTGAAGTAGAAACCATACATGAAAATATAGAACAACTGATAAAATAAGTAAAAGGAGTTGAAAACTTGATAATAATGGGCGGTTGGAATGCCATAGTTGGAGAAGGAAGGAATGGAAATATAATAGGAAGCTATGGACTAGGTC
This sequence comes from Melanotus villosus, assembly GCA_963082815.1. Taxonomy (NCBI): domain Eukaryota; kingdom Metazoa; phylum Arthropoda; class Insecta; order Coleoptera; family Elateridae; genus Melanotus; species Melanotus villosus. Next base: position 108,592,156 of record OY720418.1, on the reverse strand, counting down.
GAAAAAAGAGAAGCAACGCCTTACAGAATTTTTCTATAAACATAAACTAACCATTACAAATTCAATTTTCCAACGCCATGTCAGAAGACGTTATACATGGAAGATGCCGGGAGATATTAATAGATACGAAATTGATTATATTATGGTCAAACAAAGATTCTGAAACCAAGGAGCTGCTCCGGCCTAGATATTGCCAGTGAGCATAATACAGTAATAAAGGAATACAGGCTCATCTTCAAAAAATTAAAGACAGAGGTAACAAGCTGCAAGAAGCAATCAAACGAGAAGTGACTAGTAAAATAGAGACTAATGACAACATGAAGAGAGATGGAATAAGGTAGAACAAGGAATAGTAGAATGGACTAAAGAAGTAATAGGCACAAAGAAAAATCAGAATATGAAGCCATGGATAACAGCAGAAATAATGGAAATGATGGATGAACGAAGAAAGTATAAAAACATAAATACAGAACAAGGTCAACAGAAATATAGAGCTAAGAAACAGAATACAAAGAGAATGCAAAAAAGCAAAGGAAAAGTTTATGAAAGAAACCTGTGGTGACATTCAATAGGATATCCATAATGGAAAGACAGATAAAGCATATAAGAAAATTAAAAAGCTTCTGCAAGAAGAGAAAACCCAAGTGCATACAAAGCAATAAAGGAGAACAAATAACACAAAATAAAGAAATCGTACAGAGATGGAAAGAATATTTAGAAGATCTATACAAATAAGATAAAAGCAATCCTTTAACTGAGCTCCCAAGAAATTGCAGTCAAGAAGAAGAATGTATATCTATACTAAGATCAGAATTTGATACAGCAGTTCAAGATCTAAGAAAGAATCAATAAAACTACAGGCGTATATTATTAAAAGCTTAGACCAAGATGCTTTGAAGGAACTCTTCAATCTTATTCAAAACATATATAACACAGGGTAGATCCCAACAAATTTTACTAAAATAAAAACATAGTAATTCCTAAAAAGACCATATCACATAAATGTGATGAATATGGAACAATTAATTTAATAACACCTTCATCAAAAATATTATTTAAAGTACTACATGGAAGAATAGAACGAATAATATAAGATAATTTGTTTGATGACCAGTTTGGTTTTGGGCGTAACACAGGAACAAAAGAAGCTAGTCTGGCACGAAGAATGGTAATTGGTAATAGAAAAAGCTTTTGATGTTTTGATAGAATAAACTGGAAAAAGTTGTTTGATACATTAAAGGAGGTACGAGTATATGAAAACGACAGAAAATATATATATAAAAACCAATCAAGGTAATGGAATATAATGGAGAACAAGAAGCGCAAATCAGACAAGGAGTCAGACAGAGGGTGTAGCCTCTCACCATTGCTATTTAACAAATACATACAACAAGAGATACACGAATTCAAAGAATTAAGTAAATCAGGAGCAACGCCATAGGAAAGAAAATAAGTACAATTAGATATGCAATTGACATAGCATTACTTGCTTAAACAGAACAAGACCTGATAAATACGATAAAAGAGATGGACAAGATACAAAACAAGTACGTATAACGTAAAAATAAATAAAAAGAAAACCAAAGTGATGGTATGTTCAAACAATAATATAACGATGGACGACATTACTGTAGACGTGTAGACTAAGAGAACATAAAATCTGTTAGACAATTGCAGTATTTAGGAAGTTCTATTACATAAAACGAAAGAAGCACCAAAGAAATAAACAATAGAATAAACCAAGCAGAATGAGCTTTTTACGACATGAAAAAATTACTTATGACCAATCGATAGAAACCAAAAAACAATTTATTAAGACATACATATGAAGCATATAGCTCTATATGGTTGTGAAACCTGGACCATTGGAAAAGCAGAAACAAAAATAGAATCTTTAGAAATATGGTGCCATAGAAGAGCTTTAAAAATAGCTTGGACACAGAGGATGTCGAATGAACACATATTAGAACAAGTAAAAGAAAAAGAAGGATATGAAAACACATAATAAAAAGAAGAGCAAAAAACAATAGGACAAACCTTGAGACACGAAGACAATCATTAAAGGCTCAATAGAAGGGCAAAGTACTAAAGGAAGACCACGCCTTCAATACATTAACGACACAGGAAGCAGGAACTATGAAAAAAAAAAGCTTCCAACAGAGAAAGTCCCTGGACTGATGACCTTGGAGGCGGAGGAAGGAAGAAAAGGGCATACAACACAAGTAATACAAATAAAGGATAATAATGCGTTAGATGTTGAAACTATGTATTTATTGAGGGTGTATTAAACTTATATGGAATGCTCCAGTTACAAGTCTAATAATGTGTTGCTCTGTGCTTCTACCCAAACGATCGCATTATCAAGTGGTTCCCATTAAACAAAGTTTCACGGAAAATAATCGAATTGCTTAAAGTTGTACGTATCATCTAGCAGACCTTTGGATTTGGACACATCAAATTCATTTATTAGAAAACACTGTCTGGGTAATTTGGTTGAAATCAGATTACAGTAGGAATAATGTATACTTTTAAGATTCATAGTGAAACGTTTTACTTGGATATTTAAAACGTACATTGTTTCATATAAATTTTTAGAGTTACATGCATTTTTCGATTTAACCAGAAATCACGTTACAACAACAATATTTGTCATTTTATTAAGAATAACATACACATAACGTGTGATCGAAAAAATTTCACCTCAAAGTTTGCCATGAAAAATATAAATCATGTCTTTGCTAAAGTCATACAACATAAGCCATTAGAACTACTAAATCTAAAACCACGCCTAATTGATAAAAATTAGAGCAGATTAAATTATTCTAAAAACTAAAATTAAATACAAATTGAACAGAAACATGTTATTAACGGAAAATTATTTTAAAGTAGTTGAGTTATGTAACCTCCATTTTCTTGGTGGCAGATTTGAATTCTGTGTTTAATGGAATTAGTGACTTTTTATATGCCTGACAGCAAAACAGACATAACCTCACACACCTCACATAACCTATAAAACAACAGCTGACATTTGTATGGTTTAAAAGTCGACATGCCTAATTTTATGTTTTCATGTTTCATAGCCAACTTGAGGTGAAATTTTTTCGATCGCATGTTATGTATATGAGAATCAAATTGCATATGAATATCTGCGACAGTTTTTTATAGTTATTTATGTAACAACTATGGAAAATAGAGTTTTAGTAGATGAATCGATGATTAATATCAATGAGTCTGCTAGTTATTTACGTTGCATACATTTTTTAATACATAAAAGTTCTCCAAATTAGCATAATTTAAAAACTATTCTAATTAGGAATTACTGACAAGTCATCAAAATCTTTCAGCCAGGTGCGTCTTAATTGTAATTTTTCTTTCCATTCGTTAAAACAGAGGTTTTCATGAAATAAACAAACAATTTCAGTCCACTGCTCTTCTATCTACACTGTACAGATTTATAATTTAATGCAATTAAGGCACTGATAAGGTACAGATTTAGTATTTAAGGTCTTCTCCTATCTATATCTACGGTTGTATGTTCCAAATCGGTGCAAATAACAATTGCTAAATAAAAACGACACGTTTGTTTCTATTTGCAAATACGTAAAAAGGGGAATATAATGGAATTATTTTAGTTATAGACAAAACAAGTGTAAATAATTATAAGTAGGACCTTTTTGGTAAGTTGTATTAAATTTTATCATTATACAAAATGTTGACAGCATATTTTCTGGAGTTTAACAAGTTCACGTTTATAATGTTATATTAAAATTACTATAATTTTGACCTTTAGTTTTCGTTTTAGGCCAGTACAGTTGAAGCACGTTTATTGACTGTTACCTGAACAAACAATTTGTATATGAATACCAATCAATGACTCATTCTGAAATGCCATACGGAAAATTAGTGGACACCAGTACGATCATTATTTATTTATATATACACTCTTGAAGGACTTACAAACTAATACGAGGGCATATTTTTATGTTATCTACCTAGCCATGAAATAAAAAAGCAACGATGTCCAACCAATTATTAAAAAAATAGCTGCGACATTTAGAAGTAGGTACATCTGCGAAGTTGTGTTTAATTAGTGCGGTTTATAGAGATTTGGGAAGGTTTACTTCTTGATAAAATGAGTGAAATTAAGGTGAAACATCTTTCATAAGGCAAACAAAGTCCAGCAGATAGAGTTAAGGCATCCACCTTATAACCCTGGCCTAGCTCCGTCAGACTTCTTTCTATTCAAAAACTTTAAAAGGCATCTCGAGGGAAAGCGTTTTGCATCTGATGAAGTATGAAATACTCAAAGAATCTGTTGAACAATATTTTGCAAAGTTACCGAACGAATTTGTTTCTGAGGGTATGGAACAATTGAGAAAAAGATGGAATAAGTGTAGAAGTGTTGAAGGGGAGTTACGTAGAAAAACAAAGAGTTGTTAATGTGATACGTGTTTTTTCGTGGCTAGGTAGATTACATAAAAATACGACCTCACACAAAAACAATAATGGCCATTTTTTTTAATCAATACATATTTGAAATCTGATATTCTGTTGTACAAAATAGACTACTTTTAACTGTAATTTCGAATTTCCATTATTAAAACTGATATAGCTAAAACTGATACCAAGCCAAGTAAAAAAGAATCTAAAATAACATTTGCTCTTTAATAGCTTTAAAACATTATTGAGTGGAAAAGTTTTGGTAATTTAACCAACAGTTAAAAATATCTAGTAACGGTTAATTGCTTGTTGACTTGCTTACAAAAATAGTTGTCCTTACAAAGAGCAATAAAAAATATTGCTTATTTTGTTATTTTAGATTTAGATCAATCGACACAACGTTCCCATGACAACGGTTTAATAACTCGTTAAAACTTAAATTTCATTTAGGTATGTGGTGCAAGGTTTCCCTTTATCAAGTAACAACCTAACAACCAAAGATTATCAAGGCTTTTTGTTTTTATTTATTTGAAGTCTTTTAGAAAAATTGATATCCTTCATTATAATTTGCCGACTTAGATCCTAATTAAAAATGTATGCCGACAAATTCCCGGAAATTAGGCAAATTGAATTTATTAGAAACATAGTGGCCAAGAACTTTTTTAATGGTAGAGAATTTTCTTTATTCGGAATCTTTGATTTCAAAAAAGAAATATTAACAAAGTCAATAAATAATTAAGCAAGGCAATTCTAACATTGACTCAAACCCTAGAGAAATTTCCAGATTAGTAATCGTTTTTACATTTGAAACTAAATAAACTAATAAAATCTAGCCTTTCTTGGGAATATTTGAAACCTATGAGTCATCTTACAAATAAAATTAACGACCTATCTCAAGAACGGTGTGCGCATGTTGCTCCCCAAAACCACCCCTAGCAACATTGTGCAACATCCCTTGTAAAAATTATTTCAGGTCACGTGATACTTGGATACATTCATCTAAACGAGCAACTACGTAATTAATATCAGTTACAAAAACGTACGCCGAACTTAACTTCAAAAATGTAAACAACGCCACAAACAAGTCGTTTTACTTTTACTTCCCAAGAATGTGAATCGAATAATACTGGAGAAACGCTTTTTGTTTTGCACTGTATGTGAAAAATGAAAACAATGGGATTATTTTATTTACTGATAAGAAAATAGTTCTAACCACTTTAGTTAAAAAACTAAATAAATAAAATCGCATGAACGGTTAAAATCAACTAAAGTTTTGAAAAAACTAAAAATCGCATTCGCTGGATAAAATTTAGATTTTCCAGAAACTTTTAACGTCAGATACTCAACTATCTCTTTATCTGAATCTGAATGTACGTATATGCACCTGCGATTACCTGAATTGCCTAGACAGGTTTCCGAGTCCCTGCAACCTACAACCTTAAACCTGCAGCTGTCTTGATGCAAAAAAAAACACGTGCCTTAAAACACATGTTGTTTAACCATACAAAATCTGAACAATTACTTAATGATAATGATTAAAGATAAAGAACAAATATTTCCATTCAGCTTGTTTAATCTAGGGAAACTCTGGAGACAGGTTCGCCGATTATGTAGGTTGGGTCATGCAAAAAATAACAGTTTTAAAGGTACGCACCCACAACTCCGTTCCCCAACTCATGGTTAATGTAATTATTTAATCCAATGCTCGAAATCACTCACTAACACATTTAATTTGACACAAAACCGCGAATTTTACGTGTAAAACCGTTTTTCGCCGTCACTACCCAACATGGCTGTATAACAACTTCTTCTAACGAACGAATTTATTAAACTGAAATGGAAAATGAATCTTGATAGAGAGAGCATTATATTTGCAGTAGTGGTGACATCGTGCGGTTGAAAATGTCAGTAATTCAAACTTTAACGGAACGGCGACGGTTACATTACAGTTTTCTTCTCTTTTACCGCTAAATTTTAAAAACTAATTTTTGTGTAGAAATCGCAGCAAGTATTAGTATTATTACCTGCTCAGTAAAAAATTAATAAAACAATTTTATACACTGTTTCAACTAACAACTTGTCCAAAAGCACTTAATTAATTTATTTATTTTAATAAATAAATAAATACTTTATTTAGCAACTTACTGTTAGAAAACAGATAGACATTAAAATTCTAAACTTAACATTTTAAGGTTATTCTCTGTTGAATAAGGTATCGAGACACTTGAGTAGCAAAAGCATAAACAGAAGTATGTACCTAAACTATTTTAATTCGTATGGAATAGCTTTAAAAAGGCGAATACCCTCATATAATAGAGACCCCCATCAAAAATTATTTACCTGTAAAATCTATATTTAAACTTTCTTTTGATCTTAGGAATCGGGAGTAAATTTGATATCGGATAATTACAAACTCACAGAGATATTTTGGAACTTTTCCATGGACCATCGTATACATATACAAGAACTATGTTTGCCTTTTTAATGCCTTCATCCTTCATCCACCATTAAGCAGCCTAGGGTTATACAGGAACTAAGAAAAAGCATAAAAGGAAATGAAGTCGTTATGATTATGGGCGACTTCAATGCCAAAGTGGGAAAAGGCAAAATAGAGAACATCGTAGGTGAATACGGTTTAGGTGAGCAAAATTATAGAGGGGAACGGCTAATACAACTATGCCAAGAAGAAAATATGGTGATATCGAACACATGGTTTAAACTACCACCTAGGAGACTTTATACGTGGACAACTCCGCAACACACTGCTAACCATATTATACGTAACCAGATAGACTATATTTTAATCAACAAGAGGTACAGAAATGGGTTGACGGGAGTTAAAACGTACCCTGGAAGCGACGTAGGCTCAGATCATAATCCGGTTATAGGCAACGTTGACATACACCTTAAAAAGATACAAACCCGAACTTACAGAAAACCTAATATACAGAAGTTGAAAGACCCAACACAGTACGAACAAGTAAAACATGAACTAAACGAAAATATAAAGATAAGCGGGATAGACAAGCGAATAAACAACAGTAATAATATAAGCAACTCAGAACTTGTAGAATCCGTTTGGGATGAATTAAAAACAATCATTATTAACATGCAAAATGCCACTGTTGACCATGTCACTAATACCAACAAAAACCCTTGGATGACCCCAGAAATTTTAAAACTAATGGACAAAAGAAGGGGCTATAAAAACAACAATCAACATCAATATCGGGAAATACATCACACGATACAAAGAAAAATACGCGAAGCAAAAGAACAATGGTTAAATGAAAAATGCAAGGAAATAGAAGAGTTGGAAGCAGGACATGACGCTTTCAACATACATAAGAAGATCAAAGAGATTACAGGCTTTCCTAAAAAATACAACGGTAATAAAATTATGAACAACAACAATCAACTAATAGCAAACAAAGAAGAATTACAGCAAGTATGGGAAGAATACATAAAAGACATGTTCGACGACGATAGAACCGAACCTCAACAATTAGCATCTGCAGAACATGGTCCAGCAATACTGAATGAGGAAATTGTAAGCGCATTACGAAATACAAAAAATGGCAAAGCTTCCGGGCCAGATCAGATTTACAACGAATTTCTGAAACTTCTAGATGACTCAAATATTGAACTACTTAAGAACCTCTTCAATTCAATTTACCAAACTGGAGTAATACCAACCGACTGGTTCAAATCAGTATTCATCACCTTGCCGAAAAAAGCAAATGCGATGATTTCCGCCTCATAAGTCTGATGAGCCATGTACTTAAACTATTTTTAAAAGTGCTACACCGAAGAATATACAAAAAATGTGAAAAAGACATAAGTGACTCACAATTTGGATTCCGGAAGGGGTTTGGAACCAGAGAAGCACTATACAGCCTATCAGTTCTACTACAAAAATGTAGAGACCAACAAAAAGATGTCTTCATTTGCTTTATCGATTACGAAAAGGCATTTGACCGCGTTAGACATGACGAACTAATGAGAATCTTGACAGAAAAAGGCCTTGACTACGAAGACATAAATGCCATCAAAAACCTTTATTGGAATCAGAATGCCACAGTAAGGCTGGATAATGAAAACACCGGAACTATCCCAATTAAAAGAGGCGTTAGGCAAGGTTGTGTCCTTTCGCCATTATTGTTTAACATGTACTCAGAGGAAATCTTTAGAAAAGCTTTAGATAACATAGAAGACGGCATAAAAGTAAATGGCGAGCTATTTAACAATATACGATACGCCGACGACACTTCAATACTTGCAGATAGCCTGGAGGGTCTACAACGATTGATGGATGCAGTAACTCGAGAGGGTGACACAGTCGGATTGAAAATTAACACTAATAAAACAAAATTAATGATATTCAGCAAAACACCAATAACATAATCACAATTGACAATATATAACAAACAAATTGAGAAGGTGTCGAAATTCAAATATCTTGGTTGCTGGCTGACGGAAGATGGAGACCCGGAGTTAGAAGTAAAAACAAGAATAGAACTAGCAAGATCGTCTTTCCTAAGAATGAAACATTTACTTACCAACCGCAGCCTACAACTAGCAACAAGATACAGATTTGTGCAGTGCTACATATATTCAGTGTTAATGTATGGCGTCGAGACCTGGACACTCAAGGCTAATACGGAAAAAAGATTACAAGCTTTCGAACTCTGGGTTTTCAGAAGAATGCTACGTATATCGTGGACAGAACACATTAGGAATGAAGAGGTCTTGAGAAGAATGCATAAAGAAAAGGAACTGCTAACAACAATTAAAAAAAGGAAAACAGCATACCTTGGCCACCTATACCGCACCGACAAATACAATATACTACAGCTCATTATGGAGGGGAAAATCGAAGGTAGGAGGGGACGTGGTCGCAGAAGATGCTCCTGGCTCAAAAACATCAGAGATTGGACACAAATGAGTAGCCATGCATTAATTAGAGCTGCTAAAGACCGAGAAAATTTTGCCGAAATTGTTGCCAACATTCAGTAGTGAATATGGCACTTTAAGAAGAAGGGTTATCAACATTGATTCTATTGACACATATTTATTACATCCTAAGATTATCCTCATGTACTTATTTTGTAGTCTATGTATTTGTTGTTTTGGACATGAAAGCAATAAGGAGTTACAATAGTCAAAATGTGGCTTTATCATAGTATTGTAAATTAACAATTTGGATGAATAAGATAAATTTTGTAATATTCTACTGAAAAATCCAACCTTTTTTACTAACTTTTTACATATTATATAGTTTTCAAAATCAGTGAATTTGCGTCAATAGTAACTCCTAAATATTTAATATCATTAACTCTTTCAATTTGTTCGTTCTTCATATGAATTGCAAAATCACGTGTGATATATTTTAAACAGTTTGCTTTAGTAGGTACTCAGTACCATATCTTACTTTGTTTTCGTTGCATTCAATTTTAATATACCTATTAAAGTATTAACACGCAGCCACTCATATAAAATTTGCAGCTCTTTATTGAAAATATTAGTTATTTCAGTATAATTATTCCCGGCTACAGTTATCACGGTATCGTCACCAAGTAAATTTAGAAATACTTCTTTTAGATGATCTTGCAAATCATTTATATAAATAACAAACAAAATCGGATCCAAAACGCTGCCTTGTGATACCCCATATTTTTTTATTTATTTATTTTAATTTAACCTTACACCTTTAACAGTAATAAAAGAAATTTTTGTATTATGATAAAATTATTAACTACACCTATTGACCTATTATTAATTAATTAGAAATAAATACGGTTCAAACTTATTGTTAGCTAATAAATGAATATAATTATGAATATGTAAGAATGTAAGTAACGTTTAGATTAAGGTGCTTTGTCCCAATGTCGGGCAAAGGCCTCCCCATAGGATCGATCTTGAGCTATTCGTTTCCAATCGGCTCCTGCATATTCTATAAGATCATCTTCCCAGCGTCTTCTTGGACGTCCTCTATTTCTTCCCATTAATATTGTCTTCCAAAGTGTTGTTTTAGTGGCCCATCGTCCTTCCTGTCTTGCCACATGTCCAGCCCAATTCCATTTAATTCGGCGGCATTTTTGTACGATGTCTGTAATTCCCAATTTTTGTCTTATGGTTTGGTTTTTTATCTTATCTTGCAATTTAATACCGAGCAGTTTTTGTGCCATTTTGTGTTGGACTACTTGTAATTGTTTGAGATGTTTCTTTGTTGTTGACCATGATTGTGCCCCATACGTTAAGACTGGTATAATACAGCTAGAGAAGATTTTTCCTTTCAGCTTCCAATTATTCGTACCCTTCCACACCTCTTTCAAGGACCAGAATTTCTTCCACCCCATTGCTATTCTTCGTTGAATTTCTTTGTCTAGTTTATCGGAGAAGAATATTATCTAACCCAGGTAAGTGGCCTCCTCTACATATAAAATGTTCATGTTGTTTATTGTTACGAGTTCTTGTGTTCTGTTCCTGTTGGTTAGGATTACTGTTTTTTGTATGTTAATTTTTAAACCTATCTTAGTACTTTGCTCCTGTTATTCGTTTAACATGGTTTGGATTTCTCTTTTAGAGTTTGCCATTAATATGATATCGTCGGCAAATCTCAGGTTTGCTAGTTTTCCTTCTTTTATTGATAAGCCGAAGTTTTGCCAGTTAAGTTCTTGAAAGCAATTTTCCAATGCTGCGTTGAATAGGTATGGGGACAGGGGGTCCCCTTGACGTAGTCCCCTTTGTATTTCAAATTCTTGCCCATTTATTTCGAGCCTAATATGAACTTTTAGGTGTTCATAGATTGAACTGATTATTCTGACATATTTATTGTGTATCCCTTGTTCCAACAGTGCTTTTATCATGGGCTGGTGTTCTAAGGTGTCGAACGCTTTCTCAAACTCTATCAAAAGTATGTATAATGGAATCCGGAATTCTTTGCATTTTTCCATTATTTGAGCAACTGAATGGATGTGATCAACTGTGGAGTAGCTTTTACGAAACCCTGCTTGCTCTTCTGGTTGTCCTTTGTCTAGTTGTTTTTGAATCCTCTTTTGTATTATCAAAATAAATAATTTATAGAGGTTTGATATGAGGCTGATTGGTCTATAATTTCCTAAATTTTCAGGGTCACCTTTTTTGAATATAAGGATAATCTCTGAATTTAACCACTGTCGAGGAAGCGTTTCAGATTCAAGTATTTTATTATGCAGAATATAAAGTTGGTCTATTAATTCCTCGGAGCCCTTTTTTAGTATTTCATTTACAATGTTATCTTCCCCTGGTGATTTCTCATTTTTCAGGTCTTTAAGATTTCTTCGAATTTCTGTTTTTTAGATTTCTAGGATATCTAAGTTGTCATTTATTGATTCTATGTCTGTTAGCTCTTCATTTTCCAAAGTGGAAGTATATAATTCTTTGTAGAAATTTGTGACTATTTTTATTATTTCTTTTCTATTGGTTTCTATTTTGCCGTTTTTGTTTTTCAATTTTGCAATCCATTTTTTCCGTTTGTTAATGCTTTGTTTAGCTTTCTCGTTGAATTTGTTTCTATTAGGATTTGTTCAGTTATCTGGTTTTTCTTTGTTCTGATGTCTCTTCGTATTGCCCTTTTAGCCTTTTTATTAATTTCGCATCATTCTATGTATTTGATTTTACTTCTCGTCTTTTCTGTTTAATTTTTCTCTCAAATTTAGTAGATCTATTGTTTCTTTTGACCATTCGTCTAGTGTACTTTGTCTAGTTTTAGTGCTTAAGTTTTCCATAGTTTTTTTAAGATTGCGTTCTAATTTGTCATATTCTTTTTGTATATCTTCCCGGTTTGTTATGTTCAACCTTGTTTTGTTAATCTTTAATTCATCTCTTACCAGTTTGTCGGTAAGGTGCTCCCATGCTATTTGTTTTTTCTTGTTTGTTTGTCAACTTTTAAGGTTAGCCTCAACATTCTGTGGTCACTGGTGAATCTAATTTGGTTGATTGTTCCGATGTCTTGAACATTTTTCATGTTTTTTACTAGCATGTAATCTATCTCATTCTTGTGAGTCCCGTTTGGTGATAACCACGTCCACCGTTTACCTGGTCTTTTTTTAAAATAAGTATTTCCGATTACTAGTTTTATGATGGTACAAATTCAATTCGTTTTTGACCCCTTTCATTTCTTGTACCAAGTTCATATATAGGTATTTTTAACTTTCTCTTCTCCCGTATGTGCTTTGATTTTGCCAATTTTAGCATCGAGGTCTCCCATTATTACTAAAGCATCTTTCTCGTTTATTTTTCCAATTTCGTGTTCTAAATCGTTATAGAAAGTTTCTAATTTTTCTTCGGTACCTAGAGTTTTCGGTTGGGGGATAAACTTGGAATAATGATATTATTTTGTCGTGTATTTTAATTTTTAAGTGTGATATTCTTTCTGTTATTCCTTTAAATTCAATTATAGAACTTGATATATGGTTTTTGATATAGAAACCTACCCCAGCTTGCCCATTGTTCTTACCTGTGGCACAGTATGTTTCCATTTTTCCTTGCTTCTATTTTTTCGCCCGCTCTTCTTAGTATTCCTATTAGGTCCCAGTTTATGTAGTTTAGTGCTTCTTCTAGTTCGAGTAGTCTGACTTCTGAGAGAAGGGTTCTTACCCCATATAAACTTATTATTTTACTAGATAGAGCATGCTCTACTTTAGTCATATGATATCTATCATTTAAATAATCTTCAATTTAATCTAGTGCTATAGATTGTACACTATATAGTTTTAATGTATTTAGAAGCTTTTCGCGGTTTACGGTCTCAAACGCTCTTTTTAAGTCAATAAACACACTTAGACAACACTATCACTATTATTTATTTCTTTCCTCCACTGAGAATACACCAACTGAATGACCGTGTCACAGGAATGTCCCTCTTGAAAACCAGATTGTCCCATGTACAGCATACTGTTGTTTTCGAAATAAGCTTGATTCCTTATCAAAGTTTCTATAAGCTTGTCAATAACCAGCAATAAATTGATTGGCCTACAGCCTTCAGGGCGAGTTGGTGATACTACTTTAGCAATTGGTATGATTGTACTAACCTTGAGAACAAGTGGTAGCGGCCCTTAGTAAGGGCTAAATTTAATAAGTTATGCAGGGGTATATCGAACTACATAAAATAGATCTTTTAATAATTTTACACTAACTTAAGGCATCTATCTGCAGTACTTTTGGTTTTCAATTTTGCTTGATGATTATAGATACTTACTGCGTCTTTACTTATTTGCATTAGAATTGAGATATACCATAAATTAAAAAATAAGAATTCCTCTATGGATATACATAGGTACACAGATTGAAAAAAAGGGGTTAAATATTCAATGAACATATAATTCGATTAAAGCCAATTTAAAAAGTCTTAATAAATTAATATCATGATAAGAAAAATTTACTTTGTCCATATTTTTTAAAGATGTACCTTTATATCGAAGAATGAGTGTATGGTTTAAAATTTAAAATGGGCCACCGCCGTATTTTAGCCTTGCTATTAGGGATAGGCTGACCATAATTCTTTGGGGCAAAAACGGGACGGGGGGGGGGTATTCAAGCAGAATATTTCCTTTAGAATACAAAATTGTGTATATAGTATATACAGGGTGGTGCATTGCCTCATGCACCATAGGAATTTCAATGGTAATTTTTTAATATGTAAATATTTATTTGCTTCCCTAATTATTTATTTTAGACCAAAGGTGCAATTAAGTTGGAGCTATGACAGTTTGAAATTATTTTCAATATGAAAAATGTAACTTTTTGGTCTTGGCAAACAAATAACCATTATTCAACAAATTCAACAGGAAGGGAAATTACTTTTTAAAACAAACTCAACGGAAAATTTTTTCACATGTTTTTGACAGTATCATATGCCCTTTAAATTTTAAGCCTTATTTTCTAACGTGTGTTCATAAACAGTCATCTGAGTTGCTTTGAAAAACAAATTACAAGTCTTAGATTAAATCATAGACAATAATGACATTTTACAAATCTTGACATTTGGTTTTGTGTTCTGAATCAACTTACGAAATATGTTTCTGAAATCACAACCTACTGGGATGTTGACAGTTTATGGACACCCGTTACATCCTGTAATAATTGCTTTTTGTATTTTCAATACCTACTCCAGTCAAAACAAATACAGTAAAGAAACAAATTTAAAGAACATAATCCTCAGTTCTTTGGTATAGTTATAAGTAGAGTCCAACCGAAGGTCAGTTTGTCAGCCGAAGCCGAAGCCAATGTTCGGCTGTCGCCGTCACCTTCGGGCGGAGCCGAAGCCGGAGGTGCAACCAGACTTAGAATACTTCTGTAAATTAGTGTAGGTAAATATCATAAACATTTTTTTTTATTTTTTCCAATGATAAACGCACCCTGTTGTAAGTAATATTTCGTTCGTCTGAGTGAATCGCTCCGCTGGATGTCACCTTCGGCTTCGACCAAACCTTCAGTCCTTTTTTCGCCGAAGCCGAATGTGCTTTTTGCAGCCGAAGGTGGCCGAAGCCGAAGCTTTGGTCAGACACTAGTTATAAATGATATTTACAAAATAATTCTGTTTTATTTACTTGAATGCCAATTAGGGTTGCCAAACCAAGATATTTTGAGTGAAATTTTAGGTTCTGGCAAAGAAAATTGTAATGCCTAAACAACTTGTTTCACATCCTTTTTGTTCCTGTTATACAGATAGGTATACGAGATTTAATTACTACATTAGTAAATCTGCTATTGATTGAAAAATTTTACACACAAACTGCTTCAGTATTTTGGATGCCTTTGACATTAAGTGCAAGTTTAATACTAAAGATATTCTGTAAAAATTCTGTTAAATTATTAGTTTTATTATTTTTTTTATCTGATGTGACTTTAAGATAAAAGCATATTCTTCAAAAATTGAAATTTTTGTACCCCAATTTAATTGAATGCAAGATGCTGGGCAACAGTTTGTAAAGTGAGACAATTGTATCTAAATCGCAAGATCTGGCAATCCACTGATTTCTAACTTCTTTGATGCTTACCAGGCCCAGCATTATCACTGCTGCCGTATTAAAAAATCAATACAATTCGACATGCTTACCCATTTTGCTAAATTATTATTATATTATTATATGGCTCTTCAACCATGTAGGTTGTAGCCTCATCCGGATGGATGTTATTAAATCCTTTTTGATTTGTTGAGGTGGAATGGTCCTCATATTTTCCCTTTACTCTAACTTATGGTGTGATTTGGCTGCCTCTACCACTTTCCTCCATTCTTTTCTATTGGTGCACTTCTCTCTCCAATCTATTGTTTCCATTAGTATTTGGTCCTCGAATACTTGATTCCACTGCTTGCATCTTGGTCTTCCCCAATACATTATTTTTCTACTTTGGCATCGCATGATATGTCCCAATCAGCTCACTATACCCTCCCCTTTTTTTCAAATTTAATTTTCCTTCTAAGCGTACCGTCCTCCATCTTACCTGGTCCTAATATTTCTCTTTCAAATTTTCCGAGTTCTACCTTCGTTTTATTTAACCTTTTCGCTGCACAATATGTTTGAGCGCTTAAGCTCTGCTCATGCGCAATATTTTCTTTAGCGGCGAGTATACTGGTATGGAGCATTCAACCATTTTCAGAATTCAATCAAAATAGTTTAAAATGACTCATTCAACTCAATACTAATTCAAATATATCTATTTTCAGTATCTGAATCGCTTGAATTGAATGTTGCTCTTTGGTATTCAATATGAGCCTCTTCTTCCGACGAAGATGACTGATCACTTTCGTTACAAATCTCTTCTTCACTGTCACTCTGCACGAGAATTTCAGCTAACTCGGCATCAGAGTAATATTTTTTATACATGGTCAATTTATAAAATAAATACACTACACGGCGTTACAGTTTATAAGCAACTGATTCATTATTGTAAAAACGGATTAGTCATAGCATGGATAGGTGCGTACCAGGGAGGGAGTCCATTAGTGCACGCCAAACGTTCACGTATCCTTTGGCGTGCAACAGGACACTGGCGATTTAACCAGTCTGGAGCACTTTCCTATTTAAAAAGCACATGTTAGTCAACTCGATAGGAAAAAAATAATTCGACAAGTAATATCGCACAGAGCACCGAAAAGGTTAATGCATTCCATACATCGCTATTGGTCTTATAAATGTCTTGAACAACCTTAGCTTCATTGTTTTTTATAACTGCTTGCTTCATAAAAGTGATTTGTTAATATAAAAGGTTTTGTTTCCCTTTTGTACTCTATCTTTGAGTTTTTTCTATTGCTGCATTGGTTTTGTGATCAAGTCACCAAGATAGTTAAATGTGGCTACTTCTTCAAAAGTGTATTGTTCTACCTCGAGATTCCGTTTTCTTATTGTAGGTACCTCATATATTTCGTTTTTGTTTCATTGATTTAGAGAGAGACCATAGTATTTTACTTCTGTATCTATTATTTATCCTTAGTTTCCCTATTAGTTCGTTCTTTGTTCTTCTTACTATCGTTATATCGTCTGCGTAGCAATCACTTAAGTTCCTTTGCTAATGATTGTTCCCTGTATTTCAGTTGATAATTATATTAAATAGCACTGGTGATAATACATCCCCTTGTTTTATTCCTTTATCTACTTTGATGAAGTCTTGTTATTTCATTGACTTTTGCTGCTGGTTCAGTCTCCTGCAGTGTCACATTTATTAGGTTTACAAGTTTTGAGGGGATTTCTGTGTCCTTTAGTTCCTCAATCATTTTCTGTCTACCAATGGTATTGAATGCACTTTTAAAATCTAGGAATACGATATGTAGTTCGATATTATAAGCATATGCTCTTTCCATCATGTGTAGTGCATCTATTGTGCCTCTTCCTGGTCTAAATCCTTGTTGGTAATCTTGGATTATCTTTTCTGTATATGGTTGTAGTCTGTTCTTTATAATTTCTGTAAGAACTTTGTATGATGTGTTCAACAGTTTGATTCATCTGTCTTTCCAAGTCCCCTTTCTTATGTAGTGGGATTATTATGCCCCAGCTCCATTCTTTTATCAATTCGTAATCATGTCAGTTGTCTTTTCACTTCCATATTTCAACAGTTTGTTCGGTAGGCAATCGGCCCCTGGTGCTTTGTTGCTTCTTAGTTTGCTTGTTGTTTCTGTTATCTCTTCTAATGATGAATCGTTTACTGCTTCTTCTTCTCTTTCCTCGATCTGTGGTTGTCTTTTTCCATGTGGCTCATTTTGGCCCTTGTCCTCTGTGTTGCTTTTTGCTAAATTAGTTTTATAAATTTGTACTAAATAAAGCCAATACTGAGCACAATAAGCCTTTAAGGCTGCAATGACTCCAGAACAGTAGCAAACGGATGCTAATCTGGAAAACTTAATAATGAAGATGTATTTTAAACAAACATTACACATCAAAAATACTTAAAAAAATTAAAAATGTTATAAAGATGTATATCGGTATTTATACCGATATTATTTATATCGGTATTTATACCGATATTCACATACATTTTGTTATTTTCAAATATCACCACCACATATACAAATGTTATCAAATTATACTAATATAGTGTTTACATGCAGTCGGCTGAAATTGTATGCAACTCACTTATATGATTTCCAAAATGGCCATATTGTCAGTGGTGATAATAGTTATGATAAAAACAACAGCATTAACAAAATGTTAATACAATCGAAAGTGATTTGCTGCTTGACATCATATTATCAACATGTGTACTAAAGTCTGAAGAAACTAACTTCAAAACTAGTTCAGTTTCTGGATTCAAACTCTCCTGGTTAACCCACTTAAATGGTTGAACTCCACTAATTTTAAAACTGACTTGTTAAATTCCACAGTTATTGCTGTAACTATATTTACAACGATGTTACAATATCTCAAGTAGATCAATACACAGAAATAGAAATATAAAATTTTATTGGCGTTAAAAGCATAAAATGATAAAATCATGTGAATATATAAAATATGATAAAACGATATTTAAGCGTTAAAATCACCAACATATTAAGTACAATAAAAATACTGGTAGGCCTTTGCAAAAAGCCACTAATAACCTGATTATTGGAGTTGAACGTAATTAGCTGGAAAAAGTCCATATCGACCTTTACACATGCCTCTCCACCATCCTTCGTCAATCTGAAAATAGAAATTAGATAAGTATATTTCCATAAGTACAGTATTTTATATAACTTCTTTTTAATAACACGGAAGATATCAGTTGAATTATTTAAAGCTCGTCGGTCTGTACAACAACAGCTTGATTACAATTCAATAACCTTACATTTTAGTAATCTCCCGAAAAATTAATGATTATTATGGTAGACTACGAGCATGGTGATTTTTAAAAGCTTTTGTTAAATGATTAAATGAAAATTATTATTACTAAAATAAATAATACGTCTTTTGAAATAAAAACTACCAGAAAGATATAAACTAAAAGTGTATTAAAAATCATTGTAAAATTCGCAGCACAAAAACCATTAATACGAAGTAAAGTTTATACCACGTATGGAACCTTATGATGCAATAATAAAGGAATTCACTGTATTTTTACTTTCAAAGAAGTCTTACTGAGTTCGCACTGAAAATCAAAGTTAACAGCATCCAATAATTACCTTCTCAACATGTGTTATGACATCATCAGGATCAAAGGATATTTCATCTTCTGCACCAGCTTGATAATCATAAAGCGCAGTAGCTGTAAGACCAGTATCCACAATTTCATCTTCTTGTACAAACTGCGGCTCTTCTGGAGGAACTTCAGTTGTATATTGTGTGTTAGACGCCTCCTGATTTTCAACAATTTGCCTATTAGCTTCAAAGTTCTCATATATTTGTTCTTCTACAGGCTGTACTTCCTTTTCCACTTGTTGGTGTTTTTGTTGTTGCATTTGCTTAAGTTGTTCCAGTTCTTGTTTTACCTAAAATATTTTAATTTTTAAATGAAGTATGTATTATTTATTGGACCCAAATCAAATTATTTACACCCACCTGACTAGTAGCTATATTTTCAGAACCACCAGAATTCTGAGTAGCAAATTGTGTAATTTTTGCATGATCAAGTTGTCCAGGGGCAGCTTTTGGCATCGGAGGTGTGGAATCAGGCTGACTACTTTGCCTTAAAAATGCAGTCTTAGATTGATCTAATTGTTTTGGTACTCTTTCTGGGGAAGCCTGAACCTGGGGTTCTGATGGGGCATTATTAAACGCAACCGCACGAGCATGAACATTTGCTCTTGGAATAGGAGTTTGAGGAGCTTGTTGAGCAACAGTTTCTTCAGTATTCTATTTGAAAGCGAATACCAATTAATAGCAAATTAAAGGCCGGTTGCACTAAAATTTTATTAAATTAACGAATGATCAAAATTGACAAAAGAGCATCATTTTTTGTTTACTAATGTGTATGCATTCGATTTTGATCATTTTGACGAAGCCATTAAATCATGTTTGTGCAACCCGCCCTAACACTAATATGATAATTACAAGTAAGACTACAAAAATGGTAATTTAACATCCATTTTATATTTTTTAAACAAGATCGCCTTAAGAAATTAAGGTGTACGTTAACGTTTCCAAAACAACTACAAATTTTTTATAGAATTGCTCAGTCAATTGCATCTACAATAAATGTTATATACTTCACAATAACTGGCGGCATATTGCTTAGCAGTAGTTTTAAACCATACATACCCAAAACTTTATATGAATTCCCTATTGTAATCTTAAAATCCATAGAAAATTACTATTTACCAGATTTTCAAATTTAGCACGAAGTTCTGCAGGTTTAGCTGTTCCTATATCAGGTTTAACTTTTGAATAATTAGTGCCAATACGAGAAGATTCTTCATTAAAAGTTACAGCGGATTTATCCATACGGTCTGTTTGAACCCCAAATTTACCTCCAAATCCAATTTTATGATCAGTTTGGCTCTCATGTTTATGGGGAGCCTCATGGTGATCCCAGCCCACAGCAGATTTATCCTGTCGATCACTCTGTACACCAAATTTACCACCAAAACCTCTACTATAGTCTAAAAGATTTGATTAGTAAATTAATAAAAAGAAAATCACTTTTCAATTAAATGCATTACAATAAAATCAAAGATACATTTTTTTCTCCATTACTAAACTGATGATGTTTTAGAAAATGGTGCAACAAAAACATTACCATTTACCTTTCTGCGATTCATGTTTTTCTAACTTTTCAACATGATCCCAACCCACAGCTGATTTGTCTTGTCGATCAGTTTGTACTCCAAACTTTCCTCCAAAACCGGAACTATAATCTTTTTGAGAACCATGCTTTTCCACTTTCTCTTTATGATCCCAATTCACAGCACTCTATATTGTAAAAGAAACTATTTGTTACATACAAGTTTTTAAAAACCATATCAAATTAATTCATACAAAACAAAATTTACTTCTAACAAAAATATTACAAATATGGGTTACATTAAAATTAAGTTTTTAAGTGCACTTAGCAGCAGTTATCTTGTGTCTATAAAATATAAAACAAAATAGGAGATAGCTGTACCACTATTTTATGTTTACTTTATCATAACTTTAGTTAATATATGACCTTAAATACAAGATTAAAACATGACCTATATTATTCATTTCATTAATATACCAAGAAAATAATAAAATTGCCCTTGAAAACATATTAATGATAAAGAATATACTTAAGTTAAAAATTGTAATGCTTATTTCTCTTAAATTTTGCCGAATTAAAAAATGTTTTATTTCATTAAATAAAAAATTGAGTTAGTTTTAATTAAAAAATTTAGATTTTTGTTTCAGTTGTTCCAACGCATTACATTCTCAATAATTGAACGGATTTAAAATGATAATGGAATATTTTACCTTGTCTACCCTATCACTTTGTAAACCATATTTGCCCCCAAATCCTGTACTATAATCTTTTTGTGAAGCATGTTTTTCAACTTTCCCAACGTAATCATGTCCTACAGCTGACTGGTCCATTCGGTCTTTTTGAACACCAAATTTTCCTCCATAACCGAACGCAGCATTAGGGCCGTCAATCAAGTCTTTCTTCTTTTTTACAGCATCTGCTTCTTCAGTTTCCCTTCTTAACTTGTTCATACTAAAATAGAATTGAAAATATATAACATATCAACATTTTTAGCAAAATCATTTACTCAATAGCACCAGCCGTTCGTCCCGATCCTTCGACAGTGGCAGAGCCCCACCGTTGTTCTTGTTCAGTGACATCATTAACAAAATCTGGATCTGTTTCCCAGTCATCATCGGCAGATGGATCATTTTTTATATTAAGCTGTACTCCCGCTTGTGCTTTCCACATAATTTTATTGGTTATATTTTTTAAAACTTAATTTATAAAAATAACTTAGGCTAAAATTAAAAGTATACGAACAGTTATCTAAAATTAACTTGTAAAATTAATTAAAATTAAACTTATTATTCGATTTTATTGCACATTCTTTAATAACTTTTTTATCTTAAATGACAACACCCGGTTTGCGTTGAAACATCATGTGGCTCATTCATAAAATTCAAATTGTCAAAGGCAGTGTTGCCAACTTGTGTGTTCTGAAATAAGCAAGTAGTTTTAGATGAAAATAGGCTATTTCCGTAAAAAATAAGCTAACTTTTTTACGTACCATCGCGTTCAAAGAATACTGGTACAGCGAAATTTTGGCTGTTTAAATTTGGTTTGAAGCCACATAATCAATTGCGTTAGCAGGCTATGACCATGAAACATCAACGTGACAGTTCTGTGAATGAAAAATCTAAAAAACTTGTCAGTTTGACAAATACTTAACCTCTATTTGACATATCCGATTTACACACAAAAGAAGTGTGTCTACATCAAATTTTGAGTTTTGGAAGTGTCTACAGTAACACACTGTAGACGTATCCCGATATTTCATGGCCCACGACGTGCACGTCAAATTTGTGAAAGAGTGAGATGGAAGTCTAATAGTGAAACCTAAAAACATGCGGCACTCAGGAAAAAGCGCGTGAAATTTGAAATTGTTGTCCTTATGAAATTGAAAATAAATACATTTATTAGCTGCCACCTATATTGCAAGTTTCTCAGCTTATTATATCATAATGATAGGTTTTCACTAATAATATTTTTTCATATTTTGACTTTGACTACAGTGTTGAGACGTACCTAGGTAAATGTACCTAGGTACAAATACCTAGGTACTTCTCTTGTACCTTCGTATACTAAAAGGTCCATATTTTTAGAATTACCTTTACCTATACCTAGGTATTTTTTAGAGTTACCTTGTACCTAAAAAACATAAAAACTTAAGGTACAACATAAATTCTATTTTCTCTGTAAAACTACCTACGTAAAAAAATTTAAACAATAATTGTGGATATAAAGAGAATATCAATATATTCATATAGTTCGAATTTTATTGGCGTCATTTGGGTATTTTGTGTAGCGTATTTAACGGTAAAGTGAAAGAGAATGATGATGCCATTAATATTATCAAAATATAGTGAAGTATTTTGAAGATAAGTCAAAAAATTTAAAATCCCTATTTAATTATGAAATCATTTTAAGAATTTTTAAATAATAAATAATACAATCATACTCTCATCAGCTCCTATTGAAAGACTGTTTAGTACAGGAGGACAAATTTAATTTTAACTTCCAAACGAAATAGGCTTTATGATGAGGCTCTTGAAACTCTATTGTTCTTCAAGAAAAATAAATAATATAAATGATGTGCATGATGTAGGTATGTTTAAGAAAAAATTTTATTTTATTTAAAAAATTGTAGTATTTTTTATATTTAAATTTTAACAATAGATCAAAAAAATTATTTTGCGGTTGTACCTAAACCTGTACCTACAATATTTAGGTACATTTTTACGGTAACTGTATTTTTACCTAGGTATTTTTGTAAAAGTATACCTGTACCTGTAACTAGGTAATTTTTTCTCTGTGTACCTGTACCTTTACCTAGGTACCAAAAAAGAAGTACCTGTTACAACACTGCTTTGACAGAATGAACCTAACCTAGGTTTTTAGGTTGAGTAGTAGATGGGTTTTCTCTTTCTATACTGAGGGCCATGAGATATCGGGATGTGTCTACCAGTATTCTTTGAACGCGATGGTACACCGTACAATAGTAGGATTATAACATATGGAAAAAATTATTATTAGTTTCGAAAAATCTTTTCTGGGGGATCGATTTTGCATGTCCGATAACCTAATAATCGTGTTTGATGTGTGTCATGTGACCACTTGTATGGCGGCAAATAAAAAAAATATCACTGTGAAGTGGTGAAGTCGCAAAAAGTTAGCTTAAATGACGAGATATCGAAGAAAATTATTTGAAAAAGTTGCTTAGAATTTAATTTTACGCCAATATACAAAATTTCAAGCATTTATTTAAAAAAGTCGAAAATCGCAATTTTTCTTGGATATTTTTTTATTAATTTACAAATACCCAATCTTTTTCTTTTAAATGACACTATTGAAAGTAGTTTCATTGCAGCCATATGTTTTTTCACCTGATTACGTTGTAGTAAATCATTTTTTTGCAACAATATCACACTTACAAAATTTGCATCGTGCTCTTGTAGAATCTGCTGGAATTTCCATTACCCAGTCTTTAAATTCCTTTCTAATTTCTTTTTGATATTGCGGGGGCATTTTCGATGAACAACATGAAACGCAGTAAAATTAGTAACTAAATAAAAAATCGTAGCTTGCATTTTAGTTTCGTTGCCATCACCAGCGAACTAATTGTGTTTATTGTTTAATTATTAAATTATGTTGCTAAAAGTAGACAATGATGCATTCATTCAGAAATTTGTTTATCGCCCTATATTCTCGGTACCGGTCATGGTCATCAAACTTTGCAAATTCAGCATAATGTTTATAATTCAGTTTTATTCAACTGTACATTTAAGCTACATTTCAGGCAGAAAATTTGAGAAAAAGGCTAGATTTCAGGCCATAAGCTTTTTTGGTATTTTTTAAGCAAACTTAAAATGAAATAAGCTATATTTAGCCTAAAATAAGCTGAGTTGGCAACGCGGGTCAAATGATGCAGAACTGAAGTTGATGTGAACAGTACCTTATTGCGCAATTCAAAATTGTCAACAGGGCTCAACAATTAATTTTTTTAAACAGTTACAATAATTTAGGAGTTGAATGTTAGCAAACCTCCGATAATTTCAATATTAAGCCTACTTGCATTATATTTAGAAAGTTGTACAATATAGGTACCAGCTTTCTTCATTATAATTTAAGACAGAATGCCTGAAAAGTCTGTAGGTACAAAACAAATAGGAGTATCTATTAAATATACTTCGTCTAGCGAATATACAACTCTAAGCGATTAAAATTCCTATGCAGTGGATGCAGGTGCGACGTGACTGAGTCATTAATCTGAAATATGCACTGCGCCGCTTTTCGTTTCCACCACTGCATTGTGTGTGAATTTTATATTGATAACATGATTTCAAACATTCTCTAACATCAATTTTTAAATACTTGTTTAGTTTTGGAATTTTTAAAATTTACTCAGATAAGCTCTTAGGTTCAAGATTTCAAGCAGCAGAGTTATTCCAGGAAAAAGGATCATTGTACACAGGTAAGGAATGAAATCCCTGTAGGTTGTTTAAAATTTAACCTACGTCTACCTAGTAATAATGCAGAGATACTGCTAAGTTGGTTGTCTAAACGATATAAGTCTTATCTTGTACAGTTTTCGAGCGACTAGTTTCGCCTTAATAACTTTGATACTGTATTGTTAGCAATGAAAGTGTTGATAACCATAACGTATTATTTGGGTTTCTTTTTTTAAGTATGTATATGAAAACAATATAATTGGATTTACTGTTATTATAATTATTAATTTTATAATTACACTATTAAAGATTAAAGTTGCGGCATATGTATACAGCGGCATGTAAGTACTACTGCTTAAATCGGGTAAATAATTCTGATAATGCTGTTGTGGTTACAAATGTTTTCTTCATTTTTAGACAGCAAAAATAACAAAGTTCAAGGTACATTAAATTCTTATATATTATAATACTTATAAAGACAAAACTATTAAAATAATAACAAAATATATTCGTGGAAAGAGTCATGCATTAAAATTTAACATTGTTTAATTAATTTTTTTAATTTCTAGTAGCATGTGATTAGTTGAAGTAAATATAACAACAGACTTAAACCAATCAAATGCAATAGAATTACATGAAGTATGTTTTACAGAAATTGATTTTATAAATGCATCATCTAAATATATTATCTATAGGACTTATTTATGATACTGGCAAGAAAACAACATTCAAGTACGTTTTTCCAAACTATCAGCATTAGAATGAGTTTGTAAATGACCTCTGAGAGCATGTGCTTGTATAAATCCTTTTCCACAAACAGAACATACATGAGGTCTTTCATCGGTGTGAATTTTAGCATGAACTCGTAAACTACTAAGACGATTGAATGATTTACTGCATACTTCACAAGTATATGGCTTAAGCCCTGTATGAATAATAGCATGACGCTTTAATCTTGTAGAAGATGGGAAGGCTTTATTACACTCTCTGTAACCAATTCATTATTTTATGTAAGATAACATATTAAATTCTTAACTTACGTGCATTTGAAAGGTCTCTCGCCAGTATGGATGCGCATATGTTGTACCAAATGACACTGCATTCTCATAGTTTTTCCACAAACGTTACACATATAAGGTCTTTCCTTCGTATGGGTTCGCATATGGTAACCTAGGTCTGGTGCTTGTCTACACAAAATTAAGAACATTTTATAAAAGTATAGTAGTCATAAGCCCATAAGTACTAAATACAAGAATACAAGTAAATAATGTATTTTTCACAGGATGGATAATAAAAAAAACAAGCATTTAAAGAATTGAAAACTTGAAATAATTTGAAAATAATTATTGAACACTAAGATCATACCCCTTTTCAGAAATTTTCTAGATTTTTTCAAATTACTTTTCTGTAAATTATTGTAACATATTAAGAGTACCTAAATCCTCGTCCACAGACAGAGCAAAGAAATGGTTTTTGTCCTGTATGTACTCGCATATGTGCTGTAAGTGTACCCGATTGTCTGTATCTTTTTCCACATATTTTGCAAGCATACGGTTGTTCTCCAGTGTGACTTCGCAAATGATAGGTAAGAGCACCATACTGTTTAAAACCTTTACCACAATAACTACAAATATACGGTCGTTCCAAAGTATGTGTTCGAATATGAATCTTTAAGCTATTGGCATGTTTGTAACTTTTTCCACAGCAGTTGCATTCGTAGAACTGAAATGTGCATAGCCATAAATACAATTGTAATTAAAAGTGTTAACTATTACCTTTTCACCATTTTCGTTCATTTTCACAAAATAGCTAAATCCTACAGCTGGCTGACCATTTTTCTTACCATTAGACTCATTCTTCATTCGTTTAATTGCTAATCTTTGTCTTAATCGAATATTATCTTCGGAGGCAGCTACTTTTGCTGCATCCAATATTGGTTCTTCTTTTATTTCCGTTTTTATTATAATATTCTCTGGACTTAAACCACCAGAATCACAAATTTCTAAACTATTATTATCTGCAATGCTTAAGCTGTCTTCGATACATTCTTGTTCGTTTAATGCAGGATCTTGAACCACAATGTTTTCAATATCAATTTCGGTATCATCTTGTAACAATTCTTCATTTGTATATGGTAAACTGGAATCAAATAGTTGTAGAACTTCTTCTGTAGATTGTTTTACAGATTGCTCTTCTGCCACTACACATTCTTTGGCTTGTATTATACATGCCTCCAATAACTCTTGTGAACGATTACACTGCTGCTGAAACTTATATGATGCGTGTGCTAATTCCATACAATTTGTACATATCATTGAAGGTAGACCATCTTCGGTTAAAATCTACGAAAAAATAATTAAACGAATATTTGCATAATATGAATAGGAATACCCTTATTGAAGAAATAGTCATGAGAATTTCACATATAAATGTAGATTCTTCTAGGTTATCCTCATTTTGAATTTCGCTGAAGATAGAATGCATTTCTTCACATTCCAATAAACATGTCCGGCATAATTTATCAAAATTTGTCAGTGTTAATGTATCCATTATAAATTATTATAATTACTGTACAATAAATTACTTGTAACAACCCCTTCGTTTGTTGACAACACTAAATTGACATTTGACATACATATT
Source organism: Melanotus villosus (assembly GCA_963082815.1). Lineage (NCBI taxonomy): Eukaryota > Metazoa > Arthropoda > Insecta > Coleoptera > Elateridae > Melanotus > Melanotus villosus. Next base: position 108,564,470 of record OY720418.1, on the reverse strand, counting down.
ATATGCATTAGATATAATTTCTTTTCTATCTTAAACTCGTTGTATCTAGAGGTACTACATTCTACCAATACAATATTTGTTGTTTTGTTTATTTAATAAGATATAAGCTTGCGGGTGCCACAGACCTCGCCACGCGTCAAGTGTCATGATCTCGTAATCATTTAACACCACAAAACATTTTTAACACTACCCGCGTTCTGTGGCACTACCTCACTGAAATTGTGTCAAAATTAACAGATTTCCATCCCTGGTAAGGATCTAGTAATGCGCAAGCGCCAAACCTGTATAAATAAACATACTGGGTGATTCACGTAAGACACGCCCCTTAAAACTTTCAAATGCAACCCAACATACATATTTCCGAGGCTACTAGAAATACCAACAAATTAAAAAGCAAAAATTAAGTGAAAGCAAAGTGAAAGTGAAAAAATTGCCACCAGCAATAACTTGCACAAAATTGAAATATTTGACGTAAACAATAATAAATGCAGCCTTAGTGATATCAGTTTGTTTATCGCTCCACTTTTGTTTATCTTGGCTGTATCATTTACGGATTTACGAATCGGAAAGTTACTTGTAAATATGTACTTTAACCGGCGTTTTCTCAAAGAAATGTTATGCAAACCCATAAAATTTTTATACCATTGTAAAGAGAAAAAAATCTCTAGCATAAAATTAATAGGTTTCAATTTAAAAAAATATTGCGTAAAATCATAACTCAAAAACAATTAAACAAACAAATTTGCGTGTATAATCAATTAAATAATATACAGGGTGTCCCGGGAGGAACCTGCAAAACTTTGGGAATACGTTCTTGAGGTCATTTTAAGAAAAAAAGTTCCTATAAATAAGGGTTCGAAAGTACTTCCTTTTCGAGATACAGGGTGTCCAAGAAATAAGCTTTTTTTTTAATATCTCGAAAACGATTTAAGATATTAAATTGAGCTTGGGTATGCACTATACTGGCATGAAGAGACTCTTTTTCGATCCAACTAGTTTTGACAATTCCAACAGTGGCGTGCGTGACAGCAAAAAAATAAATAATTTTGACGAAAAAAATAGTACGCCACTGCTTTTTTTCAAAATATGTACTCCTATTTGTTTCTTAATCGAACACTAATTCTATGGTAGGACAAACCGTTTTCGAATAATAATCGAAAAACTTTAGTAAAAAAAATAATTTGAACTAGTTATTTCAGAAAACGCTTGCAAAGGAAACGTATTTCGATTATTACTCGAAAACGGTTTGTCCTACCAGCAAAACTCAAGAGGCCTTTTCTTTTTAGAATTAGTTTCCGATTAAGAAACAAATACCTATTTTGAAAAAAAGCAGTGACGTACTATTTTTTTCATCGGAATTATTTTTTTGCTGTCACGCACGCCACTGCTAGAATTGTTGAAACTAGTTGGATTGAAAAAGAGTCTCTTCATGCCAGTATAGTGCATACCAAAGCTCAATTTAATATCTTAAATCGTTTTCGAGATATTAAAAAAAAAGCTTATTTCTTGGACACCCTGTATCTCGAAAAGGAAGTACTTTCGGACCCTTATTTATAGGAACTTTTTTTCTTAAAATGACCTCAGGAACATATTCCCAAAGTTTTGCAGGTTCCTCCCGGGACACCCTGTATACAGGGTGCCCGTTTTTCGACCTCAAGCATGGGGATCTCTGTTATTATAACAGATGCGAGATCGGTTAAATTAGAGCAAAGTTGCGCATTTTTATGGTGATCAATTATCTGAAAGAAAATTTGATCTGTCATTTTTGGTTTTTGAATTATTGCAGAAAAATGGAAAATTGTGATTTTTGTTTTAATTTTTTTAAACGAAAACCAATAAAACTAGGTATTTTTAACTAAGACATTGTGAAGACACTTTTTTACAAGGAATCTGAATCTGGCATCGTGTTTTCCAAGGCATCCAAGATGCAAGAGTTACAACACTTAATTTGTTTTTTCTTATGGGCGCCATATTTGAATTTTGCATTTTCGAATAGAGCTCTTTTTTCTGATTACGACTATGTATCACATGATATGGTCAAGCTTTACATTTTGATTAGAATTTAAGAAAAATGTTTTTGCGAAGAATGCTTTGGAAACAACAACATCTACTTTTGTCTAACAAACAAATTTTTGACAAAAATTCAAAAACTAAAAATGACAGATCAAATTTTCTTTCAGATAATTGATCACCATAAAAATGCGCAGCTTTGCCCTAATTTAACCGATCTCGCATCTGTTATAATAACAGAGATCCCCATGCTTGAGGTCGAAAAACGGGCACCCTGTAGATAAAAATTTCATAAAACTTTTGTATTGAACATTCTTTTGTAAAATGAACATTAACGACAGAAAATCGGTGTCTCCATACTTTATACTCATCCTCTATATTGTCATTCTGAAGTACCTAAGCTGCCTCTGATTACACAGTGTGTGGATAAAGTTTGGAACAAATTCATTATCTCCCGAAATATTATTTTTTCTGGAAAACGCTCTGACAGGTATAGCGATTTAAATTATGGTGCATATTTTAAGATCCTTAAATATATTTTTGCGTTAGTCATGTTTTTCTAGTGACGTCATCGACATTTTTTTTTTAATGGCAACGTGTATATTTAATAATAATAATAATAATATATTGGATAGACATTATTTTTCTCTTTTTAAGCGTACGTAATTTTTATAGCATGGCATAGGTACCTACCTAACAAAATTTTTGAGAAATAGTTTTACGTCTCAGTAGACCGGTCTGGAACAGCAGGTGCATCTCCAACTCAAAGCAAATAGTTTCCCCTCTGCTTGAATACGCCATTCCATACGCTGCTGCCACTGTTGGAAGCAGTGTTGCAGGTCTTCATTTGTTAAGGCTTTTAGAAGCTTTGCCGTTTGTTTCTTCACCTCTTCTATCGATGTAAAATTGGTCCCTTTCAACAAACTTTTAAGTTTAGGGAATAAATAAAAATCGCAAGGAGCTAAATCTAGCGAATAGGGAGGGTGTTCGGGCACTGTTATACGTTTATTGGCCAAAAACTGCTTTGCCAAAAGCGCATTGTGAACTGGGGCGGTGTCTTGGTGCAAGATCCAGCCATTTGACCACAATTCTGGACGTTTCTTTCGAATTCTTTCTTTTAATTTAGTTAGCATGTCTTTATAATAATGTTGGTTCACCATATGTCCATTAGGATCTCACTCGGCGAGTATCACACCCTTAATGTCGAAAAGAACCAAGAGCATTGCTTTAAATTTTGACTTCCTCATTCGAGCTTTCTTCATCCTGGGAGAGGTGGCAGTCTTCCAATGCATTAATTTGCCATTTTGTTTCAAGATCGTATTGAAAAATCCACGTCTTGTCGCTTACCCCTACTCTACTAGCTCCACTTATTTCACGTTCACATTTTTTTGAAATTCCATCCATCAGTGTAATAAACAACAAAGGACTCAACATTCCTCTCCGCCTATTTTATTAGAACTCCTTTGATAGGTACCCAATTATTTGTTCTTATTACGTTTCTTGTAACTTCGTAGATACTCTTAACGACTCTTATTAATAACGATAAGTTAACTAAACAATATAATGAAACTAAAACATTATTTCACAATATTTATTCTGCCGTTTTCTTTCTTTGTAATTAGCTATTATCAATTATGAACTAGAATTTTAAAATAAATAACTTTAATTAATTAAAATTATGTTGTATATCAGTATATCCCCATAAGGGATGCCACTATAGTAATTTGTAATACAAGTGTTGAAAGCTTGCGTTTGCCACACGAATGTGAAGTTCGCAGCATGAACGATAGTGAGTGCTGCAGTCACATGAGAGTGGCAAATACAAGCTTTCAACACATGTATTACACACTATTTTTTCTACAACCACATTTCCATAAAAAAATTTAAATATTTCTGCAAAATCAAATCTGACATTCATCAAATGTCATTATGACATTTTGATTTCGGTGCGGCAAAATTAAACTTTGCCGCACCGAAAATCATGCATGTGCGTGTGGAAAGTAAATTTTCCGCACGCTAATTTCACTTGTTCGGCAAACACTCATTTTCAATACTCGTATCTATGGAGACGAAGTCTGAAAATCCCACTTTCCATGGTGGTTGTAGAAAAAAATATTTTGAAGTTTTAACTGTTAGTCCCCTGTCAACTGTCAAGTGTACAAAAACAGGCTCCCGTGGGCTCCTTGATGATGCAAGTGTGGTACTAGTGTCAATCTCTTTGTTTGGCCTTGAAGAAACATAATTTCAATGTTGGCACTTTCAAAAATGATGCGTTTGAGCGCTGCGCGCGAAAAACAAAATGACTGCCACCACAAACACTTTTTCCAATTTATCTAAGTAACCATTGGGATTACGAAAAAATATTTTATACAAAAAATATTGCTACATCAATTCTACATAAAAAAGGTTATTGCAAAATTTTATGCAGGACTAACCGTTTTCTCAAAAAGTTTACTTTTATAGTTTCCAAAAATAAAAATGAGTATTCAACTCATATGTCATCTGTCAAAAATCGACCAATCAAAATGCAAGATTTGACGTTTTTGAGCCAATCGTATCGACAATACGAAGCGACAATTTGTTGAGTAGAACATAAGAAGAGATATGCTAACTTGAATAAGAAAAGGAAGGCAGACAATAAGCTGTGCTGTTTCAATTGTACTGCTCAATCATCAGAGGAATGGGTTTCACAACCTTCTAATGACGGTTATGAGAAAATTATTGAATGTCTGACAAAGCGTGCCAAATATGGCGAAGAGAATAGTGACAGAATATTAGAATTTCGGAAGCGGTTTTAACGTAGAGACCCTGAAACAAAACAATGTGAAGTGTTACCAAACTGTTACCCACAAAAAATTAATTGATATACTTCAAAAAAAGTGCGAGTGTTTGCAGTCAACGTCTAAAGATCAAGAGCCCTTTACAGAGTGCATTGAGCCTCAGAAAAATATACTTTCCTCGCAGGGTACTAGGTATACTAGGTCACAAACTGTAGCTTACGAAAATGACAAGTGCTTTTTTGTGATCAGGCAGCGGACAAAAGGAAAAACTAAGGAGAGTTTCAACCGACGGGAAGCTATAGAACTTAGAAATGATAATAAACTAAGAGTAAGGTTAAGTGAAGCAATAGATATTAATGATGCCCATGCAATTGATGTCATGTACCATCGAAAATGTTGGACCCAATATGTCACGAATGTTCTTCGATCACACATTCAGAGTATTAATGAAAATCATCCCCACGAACAAAGGCGTGTTTCGTCAATGGCAGCAGAAGTCGAATTCATCAATATTCTGGAAGAAAAAATGTCAGAGGGTCAAATTTTTGCAATGGATGTTCTTGAAGAAACATACAAGTCTATTTGTGCTTCTAATAATGTACACGAATTGTTCATGTCACGTAAGCAGAGACGGAGCTGTCGGACAGACCAGAGAGAGTATCCATGAAGTGTACCAGAGAAGATTTGTTAGCGGAGGCTGAAAGTTATGGTGAACAAAAAATGAGAGAACTGTATGTTTTGTTTCAGGCTGCGAACATAATCAGAAATCTTGCATTGAAATCGAAGCTGTGGAATTTTGATGGCTCTGTCCCAGAAGATCTCAGTGTTATTATTCCAAATGAACTAAATAGCTTTTGTAAGTTGTGCATTGGGGGGGGGGGGGGGGGAAGAGGCATTTCATCAGAGATGAAGGAAAAACATGAAGAAGTGGAAAGGCGAGCTCGTCACATGTCACAAATTCTGATGTTAAATTGTCTCTCTCATAGGCAAGTTGAGAACAAGCAGTCTACTCAGTTTATCATACTAGGGTAAAATAAAGTGGTGGAAAACTTTCCATTCTACAAGTGATAAGCTGCTAGAAGCTTTGGCTAAATTGGAGACTACACTGTCTCTCACTGAAGATGTCAGGGCTAACTTGGAAGCGTTCATTTGTCAGCTTTATATCCCCAAAACGACACTGAGATGGTTGTTGTTCACTCAGAAACAATGTCAAGGTGAGAACCTTCCTCCAACAAGATCTCCGCTGGATCCGGCTTTGCTAAGGGCCCATCTTCGGTGTTGGGAGTGGAATAATGACCTCATTCAGCATCCCAATATCCTACCACCCTCAGATTTTGGATGGAAGAAAGTAGGGAGCACATACGAGCCAGTTGCTTGTACCAAACCTTGTGCTCCAGAGCTTAACTTGGAACTTTGTCGCTGCTCATGTTCCCAAACACGTTGCTCTCCTCCTGTACGTGTCAGTCGAATGGACTCCGGTGTACCGAAATGTGAAAGTGTGAAGGTAATCCCGACCGATGTGGTAATATGAGAGTGAGGGCAAGACGATGATGATGGCTAAGTGAGTGTAGCAAATTAGCACATAAAACTAGATTTGCAGTGGACTGTGGACACAAACGGTTCTAAAGGGAAACGCTTGCTTTACTTTCTTCAATTAAACTTCATGTAAAATTTAATTATTTATTATTAATGTTAGAATTAAGAGACACACAACATTGGCATTATTAAAATGCTAACCAAATAGCTGAACAAACTTCTGCTATTAAAAGATATAAACAAGATTAACAACCTGCTTGTCATGCGAGGTTTTCACGTCTAGTGAGACTAGAGCCCGCCTGCTACCCCCACAAACGGGATGCAGCTGCGAGTAGGGATGCAAAATCATACAGTGAGATTTGCATTGAAAGTGACGATGATTGTAATGTACGAGTGAAAAGTATTGCTTGTCTGTACTCTGTCTATATAAATCTGAAACAACTGTATTTCTTGAAAAGTTTTTTCATTAAACGTTAAAATTACAACATCTTTCAATTTCCTATGCCTACCTATACTGTAAAACATACGGAAGATGGTGTTTTTTTGTTAATTTATTGGTGTTTGTTATGCATTACTTATAATGTCCCTAGAAATAAGTAATAGTGTCCCTAGAAATAATGTCACACATGTAAAAATATATTCATATTTATTATTGGAAACTATAAAAGTAAACTTTTTGAGAAAACGGTTAGTTCTGCATAAAATTTTGTAATAACCTTTTCTGTGTAGAATTGATGTAGCAATATTTTTTGTATAAAATATTTTTTTTTAATCCCAATGGTTACTTAGATAAATTGGAAAAAGTGTTTGCGGTGGCGGCCATTTTGTTTTTCTTGCGCGCAGCGCCCAAAAGCATCATTTTCGAGAGTGCCAACATCGAAAATGTGTTTCTTCAAGGCCAAACAAAGAGATTGAGAACACTACCATACTTGCATCATCAAAGATCCCACGGATGTACATTTGAAAGTGGACTATGTTTCGGAATACTTATTTGAATTTTAAATGCCCGCCTCTTAGGCCAACTTTATGTCATAATTCTTAAAAAATGAAAATTAGAAGATATCCGAATTGACTATAGTATTCTACTTGAAAAAGTGCCTGTAGAATGTTTTTTACCGTTTTTAGATATCTTCAAAACCAAGAGAGTTATTTGAAGTTTTCGATATGGCCAAATTTTGAATTTTGGGCTATAACTAAAAAGTAACAAAACATAGCGGAATTTTGTTTTCGGTACTTGAACCAGCATCAAAAACGAGCCCTGGACTCCGACATCAGTTTTTGTCTATCTCCGATATTAAGGGTACTTCCCATTTAAAAACATCGAAAATGGGCCACCCTGTACTTCCGGACCCTCATTTATAGGAACTTTTTCTCTTACTTTGACCTCCAGAATACTTCCTTAAAATATTTCCCGTTCCTCCTGAAACACCCTGTATTATATACAGTAGAGTAGGTATACATCTTACTCCAAAAGTTTAGATCTCGTTTTATCGAAAACTATTGGTCGTGTGTAAAATTTATATATAACCTTTTTTGTAGATAATTTTCTGATAAACAATTTTTCTAATGACTGAAATTAGCGTACAACAACCAATACAAAGCGAGATATTCGCAAAAAAACTGATTTCTTTGACCTTAAATAATTCGTCAAGCGAACACAATATCGAAAAGGACTTTCAGCATGTTATTTGTAACGTCAAAATGAAGGTGCGTATAAAAAATGAAAAAATCACTTCACCAGTATTTATTTAGAGGTTAAATCCTAAAATTACTGGACTACACTGCGCCACCCTGGCATCTTATTATAACATTATAAGTTATATAAGTTTTAAAGTTTCTCATGAAAATGAAAGATAAAGGCAGTTTGTTTAATATTTTTAATAATTTTGTAAAGTATAACATTAATACCTGCTCTGTGGTATAACTTTAACCTTCATTCAGAACGTTTCAAAGTAAATATACAAAATTTTTAAGACTGACTTTTTTAATTCAAAAAATAAAAACGTTTACAAGAATATGATCTTGCAATGATTGGTTTTTGAAAGATGAAGTACCTAGCTACTTAACATTAGGTAATAAATATAGCAACTGTTAAAAGGATACACATATAAGGGGATAACGAACTATGGCAGGTTTATTTAACAATAATAATTATACATATTTACATTTTCATTTTTAACTCGCATCTTCATAAAATTATACCTTTTCAAAAACAGCAGCCCTTATCAAAAATGTTGGCATCAAAAACATCACCAAAAAATAATTCCAATTAAGTGGCACGTTTAAATTAGAAAATAAGTAATTATTTAAGTGTCGCCCAGACAAAAATAGTATCAATTAAGAATGTCAACCGAATAAGTTACCTTAAAACATACTGCACATGAAGGACAACAAGAGTACTTACAAGAAATTAAGAATTTAAAACAAGAAAATTTACAGATGCGAACAGTTATCAACAAACTACAAAGCAGAATAGAAAACTTGGAGAAAGATAAGAAGAACAATAATTTAGTAATAACTGGTCTGGATATACCTACAAAAGAGAATGTGATGCAGGTACTGGTTGTGGAAAATTTCTTGGAAGAAAACTTGCAGGTAGAAGTTAAAATAAAAAGGGGCGAAAAAATAGGAGAGAAGAAATATGTACTAGAAATAGAAACTTTGGGAGATAAAATCAAAATAATGGAAAAGAAGCAGAAGTTGAGAACAACGAAATACAGGGTGTAAATTAATGTCATGCAGATATTTCAGGGGGTGATAGAACTCGGCAAAATAAGAAAAAAATGTTAATATACGCATGATCAAAAACGCGCCATTTTCGATATACAGGGTTGCGAAATTTTTTTTCGTATTTTGCGTTTTTCTCCCGAATGTTTTGAGATAATTATTTGAAATTTAGTATAGCTACTATCTTTTCGAATCTCTACAATAAAATGTCAAAATCATCAGTTGCAGTATACAGGGTGTTACATTTATTTGGGTTACCGACCATTTTACCTTCCGGAACTTTTTTTTGGAATACCCTGCATAAATTTTTATATCTTAATTGAATTCCCTGTTCTTTTCTCCAGCTTTTTGGTTGCTTCATTATTCCCGTATCTGTCACCGTTTTCGAGTTATTTGAAAAAATAGCGATCAATACAAACCAAGTGTAGTCAAAATAATTTTTTTTTGTAGCACCCTATATACTGCAACTGATGATTTTGACATTTTATTGTAGAGATTTTAAAAGATAGTAGCTATACTAAATTTCAAATAATTATCTCAAATCGCAAAATATTTAAAAAAAATTGAAACTTCGCCACCCTGTATATCGAAAATGGCGCGTTTTTGATCATGTGTATATTAACATTTTTTTCTTATCACCCCCTGAAATATCTGCATGACATTAAATAACACCCTGTATAGAACGGTTTATATCACAAATGATTTGACAGCAAAAGAAAGAGAAGTGGAGTATAAAATTAGAAAAAGAGCGCAATTGGAAAGACAACACGGAAACGAAGTAAAAATTGGTTATCCGAAAATTATGATCAACAAGAAAGAATGGAGATGGAGAGAGGACATAAACGACTTACAAATAGCCAACGAAACAAGGAAATGTATGCCAAAAAACTAGAACCCTCTACCAACGAAATTAAGATGGCGACCACAGCAAAGAAAAGGACAATGATTAAGGATAACGAAACTAAAGACTGGAAGCTAGGAATTTGGAATATTAGAGGCATAATGAATCAGGAAGATGAACTAGTAGATGAATTCAGCAAAGCGAATGTACAAATAATGCTTGTAGTCGAGTCAATGAAGGTTTTTACTTCTAAACCCACTAAAACAGAACCGATTTTGATGATTTTTTTTTTTAATTGTTTGTTATATTAAATTATTCAAAATCAGAAACATTTCAGCTGGCGCTATCAGTATTTATATTGTTTAAACAATAAAAAAAGAAAAAATATTAAATTTTTTTTTTCTTTGATGGAATTTTAACTAGAAGTGACTAATTTTGAAAATTTAGTATAATAAATGATTTTTGAATAAAAAAGTTTCAAAATTTCCATTTAAAAATGTTAATAATCAATCAGTCGGATGCAAGAAGATAATATACAAACATATAGACATATGTATATTGTCAACTGAAAAAATCAATACTTTTATAAGAATATCTAAACACGCACACGAAATCGACCTTTTGTATTACAGGTAGAGGAATTCAAAGTCAAACTCCTGATGTTTCACCATGATTTTCGGAGTGAACGCGTGTGCTTTGAGGTTATTAATCTGTTAAAATAAGTTTTTAACACTAAATATTGAAAATATTAGTGAAAATTGTTGAAGAGAACTTAATTATTGATAAAATTTTAGAAAAAAGTGCAAAGAGACAAGTAAAAATACGATGGAAAAAGTAATTATATGTCATTTATTCTTGGTTTGTATTGAAAATAATTGGATTATATTTGCTTTTAAGTTTGTTTATGCATTTTGAAGAATCGAGTTATTATTCTTATTATTATGTTACATTTATATTACATTATTACAGTTATTATGATACATTTATATGCTGTAAAATCACATTTTTTTTGTAATTTTGATCATTACAGCAAAATCGCTTGCGTTGCATATAAGTTAAAAAATGTTTCCCGTTTAATAAATAATTACTCAATCTTAACTAAATTTTGTTTGCTTATTCGGGACGTATTGATTTAACGATTCTAAAAATTTTAGCCCTTTACGTGTAATATTTTTAATTCTACAGTACTTTTTTCACTGAATTTTCCGCGCGTCATGCTCGTCGTTAAGATTATTTGCAAAAACAATTTGTGTTAAATTATTCTTTGAATGTAATGAAATCTTTTTAAGTTATTAGAAATATATTTCCTGTCTTACAGCTATTTCCCTTTGAATTTGATCCTCATATTTAAAATCATACGTGTTAAAAACATTTTCCAACATTCTTTTATATGTTACAGGAACAGCAACAAGATACTGTAGACTCTACAGTTAATTGTTGTTGCATTTGCAAAGAACAAGAGAGTGCAGATACACAAATTATACAAAGTTTTTTCAAAAATTTCAAATTTGGAATTCAATTCTTGCATCCGAATGATTGAATAATTAACATTTTTCAATGGAAATTTTGAAACTTTTTAATTCAAAAATTATTTTTTAAACTAAATTTTCAAAATTAGTCACTTATACTTTGTTAAAATTTTATCGAAAAAAAAATTGTCAAATTTTTTTTTAAAATTATTTAAACAATGCAAATAATTGATAGCGCCAGCTGAAATGTTTCTGATTTTGAATAATTTAGTATAACAAACATTAAAAAAAAAAATTCATCAAAATCGGTTCTGTTTTTGCGGGTTTAGAAGTTTTGACGATTTTTCCGCTTTATTGACTGGACTATTGTTACAGAAACTAAACTGAAGGAGAAAGGTTTTAAAATAGTAAAGGACGGTCATGGTTTGTTTTATTCAGGGGTGGAGAAACATATGTGGGGGAAAACTGGAGTAGCTTGTTTAGTTCACAGAGAGAATTTAAATAAAGTTAAAAGTTGGGAATTAATAAACGAAAGAATAATGAACATAAACTATGAAATAAATGAAAATGAGTTCGTAACAATAATTATAGTGTATGCTCCAAACGAATCAGATAAAAAGGCAGAAAAGGATACATTTTGGTCAGGTCTACAAGAACAATTGGAAAACGCTAAGGACACCTTCATGATTGGGGGAGATTTTAATGGAAGGGTAGGAGATAACGAAATAGCAACAGAGAAAACGGTTGGAAGGTATGGTGAAAGTACACTAAACACGAATGGCCAAAGAATAATCGATTTCTGTATTGTGAACGACTTATTTGTAACAAATACCTTCTTTGAACATGCTGAAATTCACAAATACACGAGGGTGGTAGAGAGCAGAAAAGAAAAGTCGATAATAGATCTGTTACTGATGAAAAAGGTAGACCGAAAAAACAAAGTTAAAGATGTCAGGGTAAAGCGACAATTTGAAATAGGTAGTGACCATTATTTGGTCGAAGCAAAGTTGAAATGGAAGAAAAAGGAAACGATTTCAGAGTCACTAAAAAAGGTGGAATTTATTAGAAGTTTTAAACTATTGGAAAAAGAGTTCGAAGAGAAATATCATGTCGAGGTGCGGAATCAGTTGGAGGAAAGAAGAATTAACCTGATGTCGACTGAACTGGACATATTGCGGAATAGTTTTGAAGAAGGAATAACGAAAGCAGCAGAGAAGGTATGTGGTGTGAACAAGAAATCTAATAAGAAAAAACAGACACCCTGGTGGAGCAGCGAAGTAAAGTCGGAAATATAAATAAAAAGACTGTTGGCAAAAATATTTCATTTCAAAATCAACTGAAGATTATGGCAGGTATCAAGAGCAAAGGAAAAAAGTAAAGATATAGTTAGAAAGGCAAAAGATGAATCATGGGTAAAGTTTGGAGAAGATCTAGAAAATGGAGGGGAAGGGAATGGTAAAAAGCTGTACTCTATGTTAAAAGGTTTGAGGCGAGAGAAAGGACCAAACATACAGTGGGTTAAAGACCACAATGGTAATGTGTTAACCAAGGATGAAGATATAAAAGAAAGATGGAAATAGTATTTTTGTGAAGTATTAGAGGGGACAGAAGAGACTGAAGAAAGAGAAATGAGTGTGAACCAAGAAGAGAAGATAAGAATAAGTAGAAATTATGAAGATGAAATAACGACAGAAGAATTTAAAGATGCATTAAGATTACTAAAAAATGGCAAGGCTCCAGGTAAAGACAATATTAAACCTGAAATGTTAAAGAAGATGGGAGAAGAGGGGGAAATAGTATTAAGAAGAATTTTAAATAAAATCTGGCATGACAAGGAAATTCCAAGTAGATGGGAAACAGATATCATAATGCCGTTACACAAACGTGGAAATAAAATGGTATGTGAACATTTTAGAGGTATATCCTTACTATGCATGGCCTGTAAAATATACGAAAGAATAGTGGAAAAGAGATTGAGGAAAATAATCGAGCCAACTCTAGAAGATACGCAAGCGGGTTTTAGAAAAGGTAGAAATACACAAGAGTGGGTGTTCACGATGAGACAAATTAGTGACATACAAAAAGCCTTCGATGCAGTAGATAGGTCTAAAATCTGGAACGTCTTAGAAAGGAGAGGAGTACCAAAACAACTAATATAAGTTATACAATCCATATATAAAAGAACAAGTAATGTAGTAAGAATTCATAATTACAGTACAAACACATTTGTAACAACTAACAAGAAAGGGTGTTAGGCAAGGCAGTATATTAAGTCCGCTTTTATTTATTATAAATTATAACCATGGATGAAGTAACCAAAGCTGTAGAAATTAAGACCAAAGGTGTAACAATAGGTTATAGAAATTTAAGGCCAGTTATAGTTAAAGAGCTATTGTACGCTGACGATCTCATATTGTGTGCAACAACTAAGAATAATTTGCAAGAGAATATAAATCAGTGGTAAAAAGAATTGGACAAATATAACATGAAGATCAATTTAAAGAAGACAGAGATAATGGTGCTGGGTGAGTAAGGTATAGATGCCCAGATAACAATTGGAAACGACATTATGAAACAAGTGGATAACATAAAATATCTAGGATCAAAGATTCAGAGTGATGGACACATGGATAGGGAGTTAAATAATCGGATTAATAGCGCAAAGAGGATCTACTTTTCATTGGTAAAGCCATTTATAAATAAAAGGGAGGTTAGCAAGGAAACGAAAGTTAAAATTTACAATACAGTATATGTACCAGTTTTGTTATATGGAGCAGAATCCTGGAATCTTACAGAGCGGCACAAATCCATGGTGAGAGCATGTGCGATGAAGTTTTTGAGAAGGATCTTAGGAGTAACTAAACGAGACAAACTAAAAAATGAAATAATTGGAGAACGGCTGGGAGTAGAATCAATAGAGCACAAAATCGAAAGAAAGCAGCTAAACTTGTGGGGTCACATGGTAAGGATGCCTGACACAAGAACAGCAAAGAAAGTATGGAAGGTAAAGGTAAAAAAAAAGGGAAGAGGACGACCTAGAAAAACGTGGGATAAGCAAATAGTCGGGGGTTTTAAGTAAAAATAATAGTGAGTGGAACAGTGCCATGGAGACAGCAAAGGACAGAAAAAAATGGAAAGACTTTTGTAAGGGAAATCAAAATTTAACTATAAATCCTCTACACTGAAAGGTAGAAGAAGACCGGATAAGTAAGTAAAACATAATGCAATTAAAAACATTTTGAAAATTAGTCCAGTCAAATGGTCGAAATAAAAAGGCAAACTTTGCATTTTGGGTAAGCAGCTATTTTGTTTTATCGTTGTGTAGAGGGGTCAGTGGTGAGTCTAAACTAGAGTTTTCGGGGTGGTAACCCCCTCCATCCGGCCGGCATCTTGAAAAGAAGAGTTAATTGGTTTTTGGGCTATATCTCTGTAGTCGGGAATCTCAGAAAAAATTGGTACAAATATTTTTTGCAGAGAATCGTATTATGTACAATTTTTGCTAATTACTTTTTTACATAGCATTAATTATAAAAAAGTTGTAAGCCGGAAAAGACTGAAACTTAAGGGCTTATAACTTTTTTATTATTAATGCTACGTAAAAAAAGTTATTCATAGAAATTGTATAGAATATGATTCCCTGCAAAAGAGCTTCAAACAAACTTTTTGTAAGACTCACGACTACAGAGATATAGCCGAAAAGCTAATTAACCCTTCTTTTCAAGATAGCGGCCGCATGGAGGGGTGGGGTTAAATTAATAAAAGTTATAGATTATGTAGATAATGCGATTCTCTACAAAAAAGCCTTGAACAAACTTTTTGTAAGATTCACGGCTACAGAGCTATAGCCGAAAAATTAATTAACCTTTCTTTTCAAGATGGGGGCCGAATGGAGGGGGTTACCACCCCAAAAATCCTGATTTAGACTCACCACTGACCCCCATACACATCGTAAAAAGAAAATCGCTGCCTACACAAAATGCAAATTGAATTACCATTTGACTGGACTAGTCCAATCAAATGGTCGAAATAAAAAGGCAAACTTGGCATTTTGGGTGGGCAGCGATTAAAACTTTTTTGTAGAAAATTACATTCTCTATGACTTTTACTACTTTTTTAGGTAGCATTAATAATAAAAAAGTTGTAAACCCTTAATGTTTTGTCTTTTCCGGCTTATAACTCTTTTATTATTAATGCTATGTAACAAAGTTATTAATAATAGATAATACGATTCTCTACAAAAAAGCTTGGTACACACTTTTTGTAAGATGCACGACTACAGAGATATAGCTAAAAAACGAATTAGCCCTTCTTTTCAAGATGGCAGCCGAATGGAGGGGGTTACCACCCCGAAAACCCTGACTTAAACTCACCACTGACCCCTCTACACACCGATAAAAAAAAATCGCTGCCTACCCAAAATGCAAAGTGAAATTACCATTTGACTGGACTAAATAGT
Source organism: Melanotus villosus (assembly GCA_963082815.1). Taxonomy (NCBI): domain Eukaryota; kingdom Metazoa; phylum Arthropoda; class Insecta; order Coleoptera; family Elateridae; genus Melanotus; species Melanotus villosus. Next base: position 108,548,651 of record OY720418.1, on the reverse strand, counting down.
CTTAATAAAAGTATTGCTTTTGAAGATGGTGCTGTCAAAACGACCATGGCCATATTTTTGTAAGGGTATTGTAAGACTTTTTGTTAGATATTTGTTGCATTATTAACAATGGATTACTTATTTTCTCGGTCTTGTTGATGTGGGGGAGTGCAAGGTTGCTTTGTAAACTAAAAATTGAACAAGGTAAAATAAATGGTAGGTTCTATGCCAATGTGATGTTTGGTGTGATAATGATCCCTGTACAGCAGTTTCTTGGCAAAATTTTAGTTGGGTAGTGTTAAGTGACTATCCTATCGCCCCGTACGGTAGTAGGGCTCGTGCGACACCCGCCACGAAGGATAATTGCCTAATAAAGGAAGGTTGTTTCGAGCCTTTCGACTCTCAGAACTCCCAGACATATCTTTGCCGCCTTCGTCTAGAAAGGATAAGGCCTTAGAGTTGTTCAGGCACCATAGTAGTTGATGCGCATTGCAACGTTAACATAATGAGAACAATTTTATAGTAATTTTGAGAAAAAATGGGTTGGATAATAAATAAATAATAATAAATATATTCAACTAGTTATGTTTTTAGGAAATATTTTTCAGTGACAGTATTATTGACATGCATTACATTTCCGACAGATGTTATTTTATAGATGCAATTATTGAGGTGCTATTTTTGAAAATGTTATTGTAATCTCCAACCCACTTTAAGGAAAATATGAAGTTTAGAATTTTCATAGCGGCAACAAAATTATGCCATTTATACCACCATGGCCTACTGCTAATCTAGTTTTAGTCTAGTCAGATGTTTACAAAGTTGAAGCAACGAAGTTGTATAAAAATTAAGTGCCAGAAACCGTCACCAAGGAAAAAACCCATCCATCATTTTATATGAAAATGCTTAAGGTAAGGTGCCACAGACATCCGGACTTGACTTGACTGAACCGGACCAGACCAGACCTGACTTTTCCCACCATGCTCCATAGCATCCTGACCAGACTTGAATTTTCTTTACAGCCACAGTTTGATAAGGTGCTTCATCAAGTAAACATGTCCGATGCTGTTCACTGCATAAAACCTCGGGAAATCATCAGTGCATTGAGGTAGTAGGAGTAACGGAGTCAGGTCTCGACCGCTCCACAACCGGACCCTGCCTGACTCAGATCTAGTCGAGATCCAGTGGCGCTGCATTCATGCAGTATAACCAAATGTATTTCTTCTTGACTCAAGTCAAGTCAAGTCCGGATGTCTGTAGCGCCTTACCTTTAAGCATATATTGCAGAAGCTTTGGTTAAATTGATGATGGATATAAATCCATGTTCTGCCATCCACTTTATTTCAGAGAATTCAATTTAGAAGTATTTCAGACATTCTTTAGGCAGCAGGCCTCTATTTAAATGATCAACCAAACAGGCACTACTAGCAGCATCCTACGACCTCCACATCGTTGGAAACAGGTATAACACATCACTGGTGACTACATTACAGGCAGTTAAACCTTGAAACATATATGTATTTGTAGCAATTATATGTTGCCACTATAAAATTCCAACCTTCGTATTTAAATCATTTTAACAGCTTCGCAACGTACATTTTCACTGTTTCTATAAGCACCATTAAATTCAATGATAAGCAGTGTTTAATTTAGTATACAATTCTAATGGGGTATCATTTCTTTTCCTCATGTTATTCACATATAAATACAAAATTCAAAGTGACAACTTTACTAATAATAGTAATCAAACACTCGTTAATGTCCACAAATGAAGCACTTTTGGCGACTTGCTTTCATCAGGGGAACTTCCGTTATTATTTATATGACTTTGCTTCAAGTGCCAAACCAGTACACTGTACATTTGACAACTCTACTATAAGAATTACAATTATTTATTGTCTTTTTACTGTTTTATTTATAACAGTGGTATGTTACCTAGTCAGCTTTTTTATGTATATTTTTTAAATGTGAACGGAGGGAATGTGCTTGTGTAAATCCTCTGCCACACAATTCACATATATGGGGCTTTTCTCCTGTATGAGATTTTTCATGAGTTTTTAAACCCTTGTATCTAGTAAATCCCTTACCACAAGTTTTACAAATGTGAGATTTGTCATCTGAATGTTTTGCCAAATGATATTTTAATTCTGCTTTAGAACAAGCAGAATAATCACATTGTTCACAATGATAATTTTTAACTCCAGTATGACGTTTGATGTGTAACTGTAGATGAGAACTTGTCCTTGTACTGTACGTGCAAATATGGCATTTATATGGTTTAACATTATCGTGCATTCGCTTATGAGTTTTTAACCCTGTTGCTTGTATAAAAGCTTTGCCACAAATGTCACAGACATAGGGATGAACACCGGTATGTATACGTACATGAACCTTTAAATTTCCTTTATCATTAAATTTCTTTTGACAAAATGGGCAAGCATGATTTTTTATATTTGCATGTCTAAGCATATGCTGCCTAATGCTACTTCTGGATTTTTGAAGTCCGCATATTGTACAAAGGAACTTTTTTGGACCCGGTTGAGGAAGTCTGGCGTTTTCTGCAATCGGATCTTCCATATATGAGATTTCCGTACAAGATGATGCGGTTGCTTCGTTACCATCGCCTACAATTAAATATACGGCATTGTTCCCAACATTTATACTATTTAACAACGCATCTTCTTCACCAGATGGTTCAACTTTGACCGATTCTTCGTTTAATTCGGATTTTTCCTGTAACGTATCTACAAAGTTAGCTTATTATTACTAATTCATCAGAAATTAACATTTTGTAGTCATGTATAACCTTTATCTTCATTTGTTTCAATATCTATCGGGGTACTATTATTACTTGAACTTTTTTCCGTATTGTGGGAAACCACTACCAGTTCTTTTGTTACGTTCTTTTTGTTTGAGTCGGCTTTTGTTTTTGCATCATGATATGTACCTCCTTTACAAGGTACTAATCCACATTTTTTGAATATTTTTGTAGATACCTCGCACCGTTTTATAAATTTATAAGCAGCGCATGCTTGTGATTTACAATTATTACAAATTAAATAGGGACCTCCGATAAAGAAAATCTGAAATAAGAATTAAATATTTGTTATTTGATGACTACACGGTTTAGTAGTTTATTACCTCAGATGACACCACATGCGAAAGTAAATCGTATAAGGACACAGGAGAATGTCTATTATCTATTTGAATTTTCACATCTTTATCCAAAATCGAATGCATATTATTTTCTTCTGCTAGACAAACCCAACACAATTTGTTGAAAAAATAATCATCTTCCATTTTTTTTTTTAAATTTAGGTTGATAATTAAAAATTGTATCTATGATAGCTTAAAATTTAACGTTAAAACATTTTTCTCAACAATTAGAAATTTTTTAACCTTCAATTTTGTCAGCTGTTAGTGTTACTATTATAACTTCCGAGGTGCTTCCGAGTGTTAACGAAGCGGTACGACTTTATAACTATATAGTTGATTGGTTGTTGCCGTTTCTTTTTTTACAATAATTTATAGTATATTATTATATAAGCGATTATGACAGCCATTATTCACGAAGATGACGTTTGAGCCCACGAGCCGTCAGGCGAGTGGCACAAATCATCTGAGCGAATAATGGCCATAATCGCGAATGTAATACGATACTTTTTCTACACCTATTAAACAAATATATTAGACCCAAATTAGTCAAATTTGATAACTTTGTAAACAAGCAATATGACAACACACTTGGGCGTGTCACGCGAGTCGATTGTCAGCCGCAGAAGGAGTTGATCGCGGGCGATTTAAAATATGATTGGATTAGCGAAATATTTATGTATTTGTGATTGGCCGAAATCATAATTCACTGCAGTGAATTATGAATCCATAATTCACTGCAGTGAATTATAGGTACTATTTTTCACAAAAAAAATGCTAATAATTGCAATATAATTAAATAGGTGTAGAAAAAAGTAATTTTAGCATTTATTCTCGCAAAAATGTTATAAACTATACTTAATATAACATAACATAACATTTTTTAGTAAAGATCTGAGATGCCTTTGGAATGTGTAGGGATTCAGCGTTCAGCCTGCGTTGTTGGGGGTTACGGTTACTTAATACTATAAAGAGATAGAAAAAGCGTCATAAGCAGGGTTGGGATTGCTATTACAATTAATTGTAAAGCCTGTTTGACACGACGTTAAATTTTACACAAAATTTATGCAAAAATTTTTTATAAAATTTTTAGCACCGTTGCATACAGAAAAATTACAAATAAATTTTCTCATAAATTTATGCATAAATTATTTAGAACGTGTCCTAAATCTAGCAGAAAAAGTGCGCGTTAAAAGTGCGCATAGAGCAACATTCCACACTACGAGGCTGTAGTCAAATATATCGGGTGATCAAATGAATTTCAGATTAGGGTAGGCGCTGTAAGTGCAGGGCATGTCTTAGATTACTGCAGCGAACTATAATTTAAATGGATTTGTTATTTTGACAGTTCATAAAAGAAAATATTTAAGGATTAAACTAAGACATAGCCTAAAAAATAAATAGCCTACTAGATGTGAAATTTATTTGATCGCCCGTTATAAACAAACATGGAAGGCAACTCTTGGTTACATCAGTGTTACAAATATGGCAGTCACAAATAACACTAAAAAATGCAATCATACGCAAGCGCAATTCACAAATTTTGCATTAAAAAGTGAGACTGTTGCAAACAGAAAATTGTCAATTTTTGCGAAAATTTTTCAGAAAATTTATAAAAAAATTTACTCAAAAATTTTAGCATAAATTTAATACCGTGTCATTACAGTGAGCATGTACTTATTACGCTATTACGCCTATTACTACAAAATGTAATAGCGTAATAGCACAATACTACTATAAAAGTAATAATAATCTGAAATTATATATAATATTTTGTTATTAATACTTAAATATACGCATATTCAGTTGGTATACATTATTAAATTTCCCGCTAATATTCAACCTACACTTGCGCACTAAATTCTATTACAAACTGTCATTCCTAAAATCCCAACCCTGGTCATAAGGGCCGTATTCTGATCTCATGTTTAATTTAGCAACGCCGTTGCTAAATTTTTATACACGACTTTTAATCACAACATCACAACCCTATTCTGATCCCATGTTTAGCGCTAATCACGGCGTTGTTAAATAAAACAAATGCCAAATTTAATCATAACTTAGTTACGAGTTGACCGTGGCCGCGAGTGGACGTGTAATTTTACGAGTTCCGGTATAATCAAATCCAAAACGGATCGTATCGAGCTAGTAAATTACAAGTACTGAATAAAAAATAGTGAGTAAATTAAACTAGTGAGGGATAAAAGTGCTGTGGCAGTAAAGAAGGTAAAATAGTTTAAACAATCGTCGAAGCAAGGGTATTTGCAAAACCAATGCGAGCGCAATTTCGTGTGTAACGTGAAGCGTAGCGAAAGCAAGGTCGGGTATTATATCTTAAAAGGCAGTGGGTCAGAATAGATAGAGCGCTGAGGTCAAAGATAGGTAGAAAATGAGCGATAGCTCGAACACAGAAGAGAAGAAAAGGAAGAGGATTGGGATGGATGATGAAGAGATAAATTCAAGTAGAAATAGAAAAACTTTTAGAACTCCATCTAAAAATATGTTACAAGGACCAGAAAAATCACTACCAAAAAGATATGAAAGCGACAGCTCGGATGCGAAGGAATGCAGGCAAAGTAAACAAGAAACGGATGACGAAAGAGGAAGTGCAAACAGGAGCAAGAAAGCCTATAGATCACCAATACATGATAAAAACACACAAGATATGCAAGAACTGAAAGCAATGTTAAAGACACTCATTCAGGACGTAGGAGAAATTCGCAAGGAGCAGAAAAATTACGTAAAAGAAATTAACCACCTTAGAGAAGAAAACAAAAAGCTAACAGAAAGAATAGATTTACTGGAAGAGAAAATGTTAGCAACAGAGAGAAGAGAAAAGAAGAACAACATTAAAATAAGTGGACTTGAATGTCAGCAAGGTAAGGAAAAGGATGCGGTAGAGAATGTCTTAAGTAGTAAACTGAACATAACCCCAAGAGTTGTGCAAGCCGGGCAGATAAAAACAGCAAATAATCGAACAATTATAATCGCGAAAATAGATACTTGGCAGCAAAAAGGAGAAATTATGAAAAATAAATTTAAATTGAGAGGATCGAATATTTTTATTGATGATGATTTAACGGTAGAAGAACGTAAAATACAGAAAACAATCAGGCAAATTGCTTACCAGGATAGACAGCAAGGTATGCAGGTGAAAGTAGGATATCGAAAGCTAATCAGAAATGGAGAAAAATGGAACTGGGACCTTGGAGCTGGCAAGCTTGTGAAAGCAAGAGATTACAACGAAACAAAAAACTAGGAAGGCTGGAGGAGAGAACGGACGGGAAGAAGAAGGCAATGGCGAGAAAAAGGCAAATGAAAACGGATAGCGAAATGTTAAATAGTTGGGGGGAAAATACGGAACTAAAGATTGGATTGGGAAAAAAGAAACAAAATAGTAAGGAAGTAATAAAAATAGGGCAATGGAACGTAAGAACCATGTATCAAGAAGGGAAATTAGAACAAGTTATAAAGGAAATGGAAACGTATCAAATTGAAGTTTTGGGCGTAAGCGAATGCAGATGGATAGGATATGGAGAAGTTGTGGCAGGAAAATATACTCTTAGGTACTCTGGGTTGCAGGAAGGGAGTGAACACCAGCATGGGGTTGGTATCATAACTAGTAAAAAGATGGGAGAGAGAATAACTGAATGGATACCGATAAGTGAAAGAATCATATTGCTAAGGATATGCCTAGGAAAGAAAAATTTAACGGTAGTGCAGTGCTATGCGCCCACGGAGGTCTCGGAATATGAGATGAAAGAAGAATTTTATAACAGGCTCAACCAAACTATGAGAAATATACATAAGGAAGATGTGTTAATAGTAATGGGAGATTTCAATGCGAGAGTGGGGACCGATAACGATGGCGTAGAGCGCATAATGGGAAAGCAAGGCTTTGGAGAGAGGAATGAAAATGGAGAATTACTAATAGAGTTCTGTGGACTACACAATCTAAAAATAGGAGGGACAATATTCAAACATAAGGACTGTCACAAGGTTACATGGGTAGCACCAGGACAAACCACAGAAACTCAAATCGACCATATATGTATAAATCAAAAGTGGGAAAAATTACTACTTGACACACGAAATAGAAGAGGGGCGGAAGCAGGCACGGACCATTATCTAGTAATGGGCAAACTTTCAATACATTGCAGTAAGAAAAAAACCAAACAAGCAAGGATGCGGTATATAACATATAACACTAACAAAGCTAAAAATGAAGAAATCAGGGAAAATTTTAAGAGTTATATACAGGAGAAAGGGGAAGGGATAGATTACAGGGGAACAGTGGAAGAGGCATGGCAGCAGTGCAAACAAGTACTCCTAGGTGCATGCACAAAAATACTGGGAACCACTACTGCAAGTAGTAGAAAAGAATGGATAACAGACACAACGTGGGCCATGATAGGTGAAAGAAAAGAAATAAAACGAAGGAAACTAACAGCGAGAAGCGATGAAAAAAAAGAGGAAGAACAAGAAAAATATGCAAAGGTTACAAAGGAGATTAAGAAAGCAATCAGAGCAGACAAAAGGAAATTTTTCGAAGATATAGCTCTGAAGGCGCAAGAAGCAGCAAACAAAAAAGACTCAAAGGAACTATTTGCAAGCATAAGGAACCTATCTGGAAGAAAGAAGAAGAATCCAATTGTAAAGAGCAAAGATGGAAAGATGATATGCACGAAGGAGCAGCAAATAAAGAGATGGTACGAGCACTTCAAAGAAATCTTGAATACAGAACAGCAAGACACAAATGGTACGCAGGAGAATGTAGAGCAAGGAGCAGTGCTTAATATCAGCACTGACTCACCCACAGAAGAAGAAATTAGGAGAATTATTATACAATTAAAAAATGGTAAAGCTGCAGGGATTGACAAGATAACAGCCGAAATATTGAAAATAGATATTCAAGGCATTACGAAGCTATTGAAGCAATTAATGGACAAGATATGGCTAGAAGAGCAGTTTCCAAAAGACTGGCGGGTTGGAGTGATAGTAAAGCTGCCAAAGAAAGGGGACTTAACAAAGTGTGACAATTGGAGGGGGATTACGCTGCTGAGTGTAGTGAATAAGGTTTTTTACAGAATTATTCTGAACAGAATACTAGGAGTATTAGATGAAAAACTGCGAAAAGAGCAAAGCGGTTTTAGACCAGCTAGATCTTGTCTGGATCATATAATAACAGTTAGAGTCATTATGGAGCAAACCCTGGAATATAACGCCCCATTATACATAGCTTTTATCGATTTCAGGAAAGCGTTTGACTGTTTAAATAGGCCGAGCATATGGGCATCACTCAAAAAGAGAGGCATACCACAGAAAATTGTAAATCTACTTAAAGAGGGGTACAGGGAATATGAATGCAGAGTTATGCACGAAGGTGTGCTGTCAGATGCTTTCCAGACCACAAACGGGGTGAGACAAGGGTGTGTCCTCTCTCCCTTGCTCTTCGTAATAGTGCTTGATGATGTGCTAAAGGAGGTTATGGGAGAACAGCGGAGAGGGCTACAGTGGAAACCTTTTAAAACGCTAGAGGATTTGGAGTTTGCTGACGACATCTGCTTGCTAGCACACTCAGGAAGGCATATGCAGGATAAAATTAACGACTTACAGACAATATCAGAAAGGGTTGGGCTGCAAATAAATGTAGAAAAAACCAAGTCTATGTGCATGAATGTAGAGGAAAGGAGAAATATGAAAATAAATGGTAATGAAATTGAGTTTGTGAACGAGTTCACATATTTAGGAAGCGTAGTGGCGGTAAATGACAGTGTACTAAAAGATGTAACGAGCAGAATTAACAAAGCCAGAGGTGTATATATGAGTCTAAATAATGTGTGGCATGCAAGTACTTTAACGCTGGGAACAAAAGTGCGTGTATTTGATTCAATGGTAAAATCCGTCTTACTGTATGGATCAGAATCGTGGTTAGTTACGAACCAAATAAAACAAAAACTTCAAGTGTTTGTGAACAGGTGTTTGAGGGGCATACTAGGAATATGGTGGCCAGACAGACTTTCAAATGCAGAACTATGGATAAGAACAGGACAAATGGACATCAATATGGAAATAAGAAAAAGAAAATATGGATGGATAGGGCATACGTTGCGCAAAAATGAAAACGAGATTTGCAGAGAGGTAATGAAATGGAACCCGCAGGGATACAGAAGTAGAGGGCATCCGAAAATGACATGGAGAAGAAGTATAGAGCAAGAAACGGGCAAGACTATTGCACAACTGTGTCAAACAGCAAGGGAAAGGGAAGCCTGGAAAGAATACACTAACACCCTATGTCCCATCAGGGAATAACGGGTTCATTATTATTATTATTATAATCATAACTTTTAAATACGGTAGGGGCCGGGCCGGGCCGTCTTTAAAGTCGTAATAAATAACTTTATCCACGACTACTTAATAATCTGTCAATTATTCATGTGTTTGGTCACTCATAATGCTATCCATTATACACTGACAGCACTACAGCAGTGTATAATGATTATTCAAGGTGTCATGGTAACATCATTGTCTATGGTGTATAATGAAGGAAATAGGTTATGTTTCTAATCATAATTGACAGATTATTGACAAGTCGTCGATAAATTTTAATTAAAAATTCTTCGTATTTGTGTTCGTGGATAAAGTATAGTATACGACTCGCTATATACATTATAGCGTCATGTATAATATACTATTTTGCACAGTCGCCTCTAAAGTTGACGTTTTACAAATTCTAAACAATTGCAAAAGTCGATGTTTACAAAACGACTGCCGTAACTAACACGTAAAGATGGTATCGAACGCATAATGAACTTTCATGATGTGCATCTTCAGTCGCGGCCAATCCGGTGTCACGTACTGGCAAATGTTTTTTCTTTTATTCTTTACTTGTCACATTAAATACCTACGTACGAATGTTGTGCGAAATAATAAAATAAGTATAAAAACTGTTTTCAGTTTATTGAAATGAATTACTACAATATGGAAAACGAAATTAATAATTCCGAAAAAGATAAAATGAATTATTACAATATGGAAAACGAAATTAATAAATTCTCGAATAAATAATTTTTAAATTTGGGTATAATCTACTATTTGAATTTATACTGCGTCTGTGCAAAAAATAATGTATGCAACACGTGTGTAAATAAATTTTATGGCATGAGTTCGGGAGTTTCGCGATGAGACGAAGTCGAATCACGAAACTCCCGAACTCATGCCATAAAACTTAATTTTACACACTTGATACATAAATAACTATTATGCTGTTTAAAAAAAATCGATTCTTTTCAGAACCACAACCATAGGATCTGAAATTTCGTGAGATTTATTGTAAAAAGAAAGCGCATATTGTTTGTAATTATCGAGCTTATGTCAAAAAAAAAACGTAGAAGAGTGATGAATAACAATAAAAATAGCGATAAAAAATGGGCCAACAGTAGTGTTTTGAAAGATTCCAACCTAAACGATTATTTTTCTAGGATATTGGGTATGAGTTGATACATAAAGATGTGGATTTTCTATACTCCAATAGTCCAATACCTACAATTTTGGTGATTTGGAGTCATTGTTACACTTTTCGATCATAGTTCCACAAAACTTTACTCTCTTCTCAGCATCTCTAATATCTCTATTAAAAATCTGTTGGTGATACACGTGTTTATAAGAACAGAATTTGTGTTTCTTTAGGACGTTGTAAATATAACTTTTGGTCAAACCTCAGTATCTTTGCTGATTTGTCTAACACTGACATTTGAATTAATGTTAACGGCTGCAATTAATATTAATTTCATAGTTTCATTTGCTTCGCTTGGGTATTGCACAGAATTGACTAGTTGGTTGCTTATTGACACTTCCAGTTTTTTCAAACAAGCGAACAATTCTTAAAATTGTCGTGGGATTGGGTATTGGTCGATCTTAATATAAAGCAGAAGTGTTTCGACAGCTTTCATCACTAATAAAACCACTTAATAATTTACACTTTTTCAATAGCTGTCTGAATATTCATATCTGTAGTCTGTAGAATATATTCTTCACCAACTGACAGAAATCTAACAAGATTAACAATGGGCGCATTCAGGGACGCTCAGCTGCTTAGCTAAGCGGTAATTTAGTCAGCTTATGCTAAGTGACAGCAAACGGTATTTCCCTGAATGAAACGTCTGATAGTAAGCTGTTTTGTCAGTTTGTTATTTGTTTTGTAAGGTTAGGTGTTACTTTCACTATTATGTAATAAATCAAAAATTAAAGAAATTATGGCTAATGATCTTCAAATTATGGACTATGTGTACCAGCTCACCCTAATTAATATGTTTTTATTTAAATTATTAAGTTTGTGTGTTTCCCGCTCCTTTTTTTGACACCGCTGACAAAGTCAGCTAACAAATTATACGCTGAGCGAATTTCTCAGCGGCTGACTGCAAGCTTTCTCACAGCGTGTCTGTTCAGGGACTTTGCTAACTTAGCGCATCAGCCGCTGAGCGTCCCTGAATGCGCCCAATTTGTCGTTTTTTGTTGTCAGAATTGGCAAATATAAAAAATAAACGATGAAATAATCACCTGTCGCAATAACGACGCCTTCAGTATTTTTATCTCTTTTTAGTGTTAACTAAACTCAATAACACACGTTGAGCAGTGAATCCATACATATTCCAAAGGTAGGTATCCCGGATCCTTTCTAAAAAATTCATTGATGTTTCTCTATGTTGCGTCTTACCATTGACACCCGGTATAATTTCCATATTATAAAGGGAGCTTAGAAAAAAGTTACATATAATTAGCTTAATATATGTTTAGATAAATCTTTTCGGTACTGTTGTCGAATTAGCCACAGTTGTCATTAATTATTATTAAACATCAGTTTTTGACAGCTTGCGATAGCTGCATATTTTATTTTACAAGGAAAATTTATTACTTTTTAAGCACCCTGTAGGTAGTATTTGTGATATGTATAGTTATAAATTACGCGGGCTTATACATTTGACGCAAGGACTAATATTGTATTCAACTAATAGAAAATCTTATTCAACATCTAATCTTGAACAGAGTTGAAAGCAAGACTGTTTTTTGTTGATTTCAACCAATAGAATATTATTACCAAAACGTCTTCCGGATTGGGACCGTGTCATTTTGAGACAAAAAACTCAACGTTTCGCCCACTTTTTTAAGGGGCTTCTTCAGGAGGAAAGCGAGCACCAAAAGAGCACGGTAACTCAACGTGTCAACCACACCAGAGGCGAAACTCTTTTAGCAAGAGGCAGAAGGGCAACGGTAACTCAACTTGTCAACCAAACCAGAGGCGAAACCCCTCAGAAGATGCTCCTTAAAAAAGTGGGCGAAACGTTGAGTCTTTTTGTCTCAAAATGACACGGGACACGGTCCCAATCCGGAAGACGTTTTGTTAGTACTGACACTGACCGTGGAAGTCTTCGAATTCAATAGAATATTAGTTGTATGCTAGGTTATGTCGTTATGTCTCAGATTTCAGATACGATATACGAATACGAGTTAACGTTTTTATTTTAGTTCAACTAATAGGATGCTTGTTTTTATTTTTTATACCAATGCTATATTGAGTACGGTACAGTACACAAACATTTATTTTGAATGTCAGGTGGAGAATGGAGAGTTGGCAACACTGTTTCGAAATAAAACTGAAAAATCATACTACCAAAAATTGTGGTTATGTCGGATGTCTACAAACAATAAATTAAAATAGGAATTCAATTCCTTATAAAATTTATAAGTATTGAATATAGTGTAATGGATATAGATATAGAATCTTTATATACAAAACTTGACAAATCATGTAGGGTTTGCTTAAAAATATGTGATGGAGATGAAAACAGCAGATCTGTTTTTGGGGAACTTAACGAACAAGAAATCTTAGATGATAATCTATTTTTCGTTTACGAAATATTATGCATGATAACATCTATTCAAGTAAGTGGCAACGCAAAGAAAATACAACATATACTTTTTAAAGATGTTTTCTTTTTAGGTTAATAAGGGCGACGGTTATCCAACTTTTGTATGTGCTAATTGTATGGCTGAAGCATATATTGCATATAAATTTAAAAAACGGTATGAGCAATCAAATGAAACAATTATGGAATGTCTAAAGCAAAAACTAACTAATGATAAGGTTGCTGAATGTTCAAGCAAAGAAACTGAGAATGAAATTGAAGCCATAGTAGAACAAGACAATATCGAGAAAAATGAATGTAGTAAAAAACTAAGTGATACTAGCGATGAAAATTCAATAAAATTAGAACCTTGTATTACCACAGATATATTTAACTTAAGCGAAATTGAAGCTGAAAATGTTAATATCGAAACTATTTTTAATAATCTAAATTCAGATTCTGAATTACTCGAGAATGACGAAAAGCCAAAAATTAAAAACATCAGCATGATAGATGAAAATAAAATCGCTCGGAAATGTACAGAATGTAACTATATATTTCAAACAGCATATGCCTTTCATAATCATGCATGCAATCGTGATGATTTAGAGAGGAAGTTATGTCCAATTTGTGGAAAAAGCATAAGTAAAAGTCATTATAATAAGCATCTGTATATGCACAGTGGTCGCAGAGATTATGTGTGTCACATATGTAATAAAGCATATAACGCTTCTGGTTCGTTAAAATTTCATATGGCAAAACATACAGGAGAGAAACCTTATTTGTGTTCATTATGTGGTAAGCGTTTTATTCAACCTACAGCTCTTAAATATCATATGCGATTTCACAACAATGAACGACGTTATAAATGTACCTTTTGTGAAAAAAGCTTCGTAATGCAGTGTCATCTAGTTGCCCATGAAAGGGTTCATACAGGACTTAAACCTTTTACTTGTGAAATATGTAATAAAGGTTTTACAAGAAAGGTAGAATTAAAGGCTCACACTTATTCACATTCAGGTGAAAAACCTTACAGATGTAGTTTTTGTGATAAAACATTTACGAGAAAAACGCATTTAACATTACACGAAATGATTCATAGTGGAAAAAGACCGCATGAATGTAACGTTTGCGGGAAGGGCTTCATACAAAAACAACCATTAGAAATGCATCTTCGAATACATGTACAAGAAGGCTATGATATAAATAATGTAAAAAACCAAAGTGAATATCAGAATCACGAGGAGTATAATAATGATTTTCAAGAATTCTTATAGGCATGAAAATTATTAAAATTTTTATTTAATGTTAATTAAACTTATAATGTTGCAGATTTTATTTATTTATTTAACTAATAAGTAATAAAGCACTGATAATAAATGCTTAGGTACGATTGTTAAGTTTAACATTTTTAGTTATGGATATGTATCGTTATAAATAAATTTGACTGTGAAATTAAGGTTTATAAAACTTGATGTACCTCGAATAATAAAATATAAATTATTCTAACGATTTCAGTTGAGTTTTACAACGTCAATGTATGTATTTTATTAAAAAATTGAATAACTATAAATGAATTTGAGAAATGGCTGCATTTGCGGGCTGATTCTAATTCGGGAGCAAACTTGGGATATCACTTATTGTAAGAGTTAAATGTTTAAATTTGATATTTGCAGCTTTTGTAGTTAATGCAATTCCTCTTCTCGAAGTGGCGTACCCTTTACAGGGCGTTGCCGGTCTTCTCTCCATATGCCTGTAGTTGTACATGTCAAGTAGTCGACAGACATAGGGGACTTACAGCTTTACATGGGCTCCGAACCATGGAAGTGCTTGCACCTTGCACTTCTACTCCAAAGAGGACTTTGCTAGGCAGAATATACCTCAGTGGTTTGTCATTGTCTCCCGTGGGAAGCGGTCCGATGTATTTGGTGTATGTAAGGCCCTCGGAGACGGATCTTAATCTCGGTGGTCAGACGCACAACTTTTCTTAAGTACTTATATTACCGAATAAACAGACAAAATTAATAAAATTTTCAAAGCGCTGCTATCGATGTTATTCCGGTTTTGTCCTATTATTTGATTAGTCTTCCTTGTTTAATAGTCTGTGGTTCACCTCAAATGGCGCCTGCGTCCTTGCTAATTACGTCTTGGCTAAATGAAGTGGGCAGGCCTTATATGCAATATTAATTCAGCGGGCCTTGGTTTTGAGTTGTCGTTGTGTTTAATTATCTGTCTTGACCTTGGGACTTAAAAAAACTTTTAAATTTACCACGCACGAGAGTTCGATGTTTTCAGGTTTCACTTAAGTATATTGGTCTTCTTTTTTCTATAGTCATCTCTTCCCCCGCTCTGCGCATTTCGCGGTCAATGACAAAATGTACGCACTCTATATCTATGGCAATTCTTGAGGAACAAACGCAAGTAGTCGCGTGGAGCCTAAAGGCGCCAGTAGCATAACCACTCGCATTTCTTGGAACAAAGTAAAGTTTTTTTCGAAGATAAAGAGGAATACTGAAGGATATAGATTCAGAATAAATTGCTTGAAGTATACGTGATGGGAAATATTACACATAAATTTATTTTAAAAATGGTAGGCATCTAAACATGAACTGGCACCTGTAAGACACCATGCGCTTACTTAAAGCTTAAAGAGTTAATGTTAAAAGGTTAAAGATTAAATAAGATAAGTTCCACAAAATTAAAAAGGCAAATCTGATGGTTTAGGATTTGGAATAGGTACCTGCAGATTTTTGAAAAAATAAAGAACTGCTAGTTTTTCATTTCATGTATTTTTAAAACCATTTAAGTTAATACAAAAGTAAAAATTCTGTCTTACTTATACTTTTGGAGCAACATAACTATAATTATTACTATTTGCTGTAAGAAAAGTATCACATACATTGGCATTTACACTCCGAAAGGGAGTGTGGTGGGCAATAGCTGATTTTACATCTTCATTTGATTATGGCAAGCGATGTAATCAATAACTTTATATTCATATATGACAAGACCTCACATTATAATTGAAAAAATGTTAGTTGTATACATTAATCTTGCTGCACAAAAACAAGGCACATTTCAAATATTAGTGTACTGCATTTACTAATTAAGCAATACTATTAAACAATACAATTTGCTGAATGAAAAATGTGAGGTCGAGTTACAATAATCATAACAAATTTTCAAATAAACAAAAAAAAAAACAACCGAATTGTTTTGCAGTTAATACCTTTTTTTTCAGAAAAACCAAATACTATCAATCAGTGGCGGCTCATGAGTTTTTAGGGGTAAGGGCTGCAGAAAGAATAACTCTAAATTAATGACAAAATCTTACTTCAATTTTATTAATGGCGGAAAATAAAGTCCACGCGATGGTTTTTGTAACTCACAAACTTGTCTATAATTTTAGAATTAAAATTTTTAATATCTTGAACCAAATCCCTTTCTATTGGTAACATAGCTAAAGCACACATTGGTGTTGTAACTATAATCCGTAAAAGTTTGGTAACTTCGATATTATTGCAGAGTATAAAATCTAACTAAGGCAACGCACCATCAATTTTTCGTAGATCTTGTCTGTCGTACAATACTGACAGTTCAGTTTTTGTTTAATATAGGATATGTTTCTACCGCAATGTTTAAATTATTTTCGGGGAACTATTTTCGAATTTGCACAAAATTTCTCATTATCGAACAATTTTGCGATATCAAAGTGTTCCACAGAACTAAATCTGTCTTGAACTAGAGAATCTTCCTGTCTACTGGGTTTTGAAGTAGCAGCATGTTTCAGTAACATCCAGTAGAATTTGGTCAGCATCATTGCGCACCTTTTAAATAATATCTTTCAAAAAAATTGATAGATTTTATCTGAACGGCATTTGCTTGACGGGATTACATTTTCTGGAATAAAATATGAATGTGTGGCATAATTGTGTGAAAAAATGAGAGCCAAAATTAAACTGTTTGTCTTCCAGATAATGGCGAAGTGCTTTTTGAACAGTTTCTCTAGTTTTTCAAAACACTCAATTAATGCAGCTTTATTTTCGTATACTACATTTACTACCCTAGATTTAAAATTTCATTTGGCAACACTTACTCTAGGAATCCTACGAGCCACTGCTTGATCTAATGCAGCAAGTCGCACAGGCGAGTGTGAAAAAAATGCAGGTATTCCACTTAAACTAGAGAAAAACACTCTGACACCCTTATTTTGTGAAGCACATTGAGTCATAATAAGATTTAACTGATGTGCGTAACGATGTATAAAACGAGTGTTACTATAAGTTTCCCTTATTTTGGCTTGAACACCATTTATTCTTCCACTCATAACTGCAGCTCCATCGTCGCTCTGGGCTATTAATTTTTCGTTACTTATTAGTGGGCAAATTTCCTTTAAAATGCATTGTGAAATCGCCAAAGCGTCCTGTCCTTCAGGATTTAAAAAACTCCCAAATTTTTCATACACTTTTCCATAATGTTCATATCTTAACTGGGTTAACACTAAAGCAGTTTGAGATGTTTCAGAAATATCTGTTGTGTCATCAGCAATTATGGAAACAAAGGCAGCTGTAGAAATCTCACTTTTTATTTCTTCATGACAAATTGCTAACATACAATCCAGCAGCTCATTCTGAATTGTCTTTGATGTGTCTTTAAAAACATTATCGCTTTCAACATGCTCCTGAATTGCTCTATTCACACTGCACATTAAATCTATTAACCCTCTAAAAATTCCAGGATTGTTTGATGACTCAGATTCATCATGCCTGCGAAGCGCCAGTTTAAATGCCCCACAAAATTTTATACAACCAATAATTTTTGACAAAATATATCTATTTTTCTCTACTTGTTCATTATGTTTGTTAATTGATTGTCTACAAGCGTTATATACTTGAGTGGCAATGTTCACTCGACCGATATTTGACAGATTAAGGACGTTCATAATATGGGTTTATTTTCACGGTGTCATTTAATATACTCCTGCAAATGCCCCAGATTTGTTAAGCCCTTGAAGCTCCATTAATGTCTAAGTTGAAAATATAATGTAATGCTGTTTTAATTAATACATAATACATTTTGATTACGGCTAATAACTTTTGTAAAATTTAGGTTAGTGCTGCAGCCCGTCAGCCCTTATATACCAGCCGCCACTGCTATCAATTGATTATTTTTTTACTATGTATATGGAAGATGGAATTTGTCATGAAAAATTTGCAAATACTAAACACTACCAATATAAAAAAACAAAACTGTAAAAATACATACCTACACCTAAAATTAATTAAAATATAAATGCAAATTCTATCACCAAAAATAAACCGAGGAAAGTATTTATATATCCTTAATTGGCAAGATTTCGTAGTCTGGACCATTTTTCTGTATTTGTTCGATTAGAGATGTTTTTGAAAATGCTACTGCAGGTGTATAAACTCCCCCTCTAAAAAGGTGTTACCAGTAATATCACTGTTTTTGTTTTTTACACACTTTAATATAAGAAACTATACTTACGTGGAAGGTAATTTGTTTCGTTCTGTTAAAATCATAATAGCACAAAGTGTTAAAGCAATGCAGGTGAAACCATATCCTGGATTAGTTCCTCTCAGTTGTCCAACAATTGTTTTATCTGGTGGTGTTTGATATTGATCTTCACCTTCGGTAAGCTTTTCGCTCCAGCCTTCACCACGAAACGTGAAAGAAAAATGTAAACGAGACATTTTCTCTTCTGACGGTTCTTCCTTTGAAAATAATCCATTTGAAAAAAATTCCGGATACTAAAAATATAACAGTTAAAATAGTTTATAATATTGCATGTTAAAAAATATATACTTGGAGTAACAAATTTCTTCCAAACCGAAACTGGGATAGCATGCCAAAGAGTATTCCAAAGAAAATAACTTTTAATAAAGCCGTAAATGAATCTACCATCATATAAACATTAGCTTGAATAGGTCTCTTTTTATTTGATTCATAAAAATAGTACTGGGACCGCTTAATTATGTCATAATCTGTAAAAAGAAAAGGTACGGGCCATTTATGACCTTTGCCGTCCACATTAACCCTCGAGAATGGAAATCTAAAACAATTTAATAATTGTTCAAAATACATATAGAGTAGATAAAATACCTATTTGTTTAAATTGTAGAATAGATATTACCTCAGAGAAAGTTTAGGTTTAAGCGCTGGCAATGGCTTGTGGGTTTTATTTTTTCTTAAAGTGTAGAGGCGAAACAAGTTTCCTGCTTCGTTTACTGCACTATCCCACGTGCCATAATTGGCCATAGGACCAGGAGTATCACCGCCTTCTTCATAACCATGTACAAATATTTCAGCAGAGTTTAAACAACCTACACAGAATAATTATTTTATTATAGTTATTGTTATATTTAAAAACTAAAAGGACGCTATTTGAATTATTAACATAACTTCTGGTGTTGGAAATTAATAAAGTGTCAAGAAATAAGATTGTTTTTGGCACACTAGAAGTAATGTTAACAAAATGCAAATAGTATAGTCTTGACTTCTTAAGTTATTACAAGGGGGTAATAAAAGTATTATAAGTTAGAAGTGGCAAGTCCTGCCATATACACCCTATCAGGGACGGCTTTAAACTGTTCCCCCAAAATTTTTTAACATTTATCGACACCCCAGGGTACAAAGAGGACAGGATTATGTATGTATGTCTATAAATGTAACACAATATTCGATTGTGCCCTCGACTTTCGGCCGGCCATACGCTCTAGTCGGTATTTAAAAACTCGAACACTTTCAAAAAGCAAAACAGAACGAACTTTCTAACAAAATCCCCTTTCTTTCTGGCCATAAATTCTCCTTTCACCTGACGATTAAAAGACAGGTGTCAACTCTTCAATACTCGTTCGAGGATTTTAAAATTTTAAATTGTTCCATTTATATTAACCCCATAATAAAGGGTTCCAGAAATTCGTTGTGCAACGGCCTGCGTCATAAACTGCCAGCTGAGACCGTCCGCTTAAGCTTCTACCCACCCGCGGTGCGGAAGGACCGAATATTCTCCCTTAGTTCAGCGGAACTAATTATCCCCTATAATACATAATTGCTAATAAAAACTTTCTAATTGCAATAAGCAATTGTATACTACATCTTAATATCAAACTCCCCTTCTTCAAGTCAACTGCTTCCATAACTTTATAAACATCTATCTGCTATCACACGCCACCGCGGAGCAGCTCGGGGAGAATATCGCGGTTTTTATTCAAGGAAGGCGTCATACCGTGCAACTCAACTAGGTCGTGTTGGGTATCAAACGATGCGTCCTGGCGCCAGCAGGACGACGATAACTACTAGATAAATCAGTAATTAGATTTAGGACAGTTATTTCCGAAAAATGAAAAGACAGGGGTTTTATCCTATTTTGCCACTTCTACCACCCTCGTCAGCCAATGGGAGAGCAGCATCGGATTTTCGGGTTATAAATACGCTCGAAAAATCCAACTGATGATGAACATCTCGGTGCCCACGCCGTCGGACGCTACCTGTTCCCAGCGACCACTAACGACGCCCTTTACTGCTGAGGCCACGCCATCACCCACGTCGACGGATGCCGCCATCCCGCCACCTTCGGCACACTTCTCGCCAGATTCTCCCCTGACGCCGAACGCCCTCGCCGCACCGTTCCCCAATGTTGAGGCCCCGCTGCCTTCGGCTTTACTGCCGCCGCTAGCACGCTGGTCCAGGTTCACCACCGTCGCTACCCGCAACGCATAGTTTTCACTGTTAACTACAATTTCCCCATTCACGATTGTGTACAGACATTTTTTTTGTTTAGTAAGAAATAATTCTTTTCAGCCTCTTGTCTTTAATTACTGAGCAACTGGGCTAGCCAATTTGAACACAGCGCCCGTTAACAAGAAGGGCCTAGTTTGTATCAAATGAATTCTTCTATTTTGAGGCAGCTGTAAAACTATTCGAGCCTGTCTTAGTAGGGATGATTTACAATAGATGTATTTAAACCTAATTTTCACCACTAAGTTGTAAAATGTTTCCAGCTATTTTGCGGACCCTAAGGAACAGATCATACTGTTTGAGGTTATGTACCAAGTATAAATGAGTAATCCTAAAGGTACGTTTTCGTAAGGACGCAACATGTTGGCCGGCATGTCCGCCGACTTGTCTGTTCTAATGTAAACGAAATGCATTTCATGTCGGGACAGTCGGACGACATGTTAATGTCGGATGCAAAAATTAGCCGCACATGTCGAGTCGGCGTTCGTTTGTCACTACGTATTTACGTAAACACTCAATTTTTAATAATAAGAGACGCAACTAGGTGCAAGCGAAGACCATTCATTAACGAGCTACGTATATGCACCTTCCAAACGCCTCTTCGCTAAAAATCTTCTAACGTACCATCTTTTGCGTTTCCGTTTTGACTTTTTTTGACTTTCTAGTATCGCATGGCTTCCTGCCAACACTATGAAGTTGATATAACCCGTACTACTTCATCGTCTGCCATCTTGAAAACTGCAAATTTCGATTCGAAGATCGTTCTCTCGACATGTCCGTTGCTGACAAGTGACAACATAAACACCTGTCAATTTTACCAACTTGTCGGTCGGCAAACATGTCCGGCCAACAAGTCGCCCCGATTTGTCCTTACGAAAACGTACCTTAATCTGTATGTCTTTTGGGACCAACCTTCTGGCGCACACTGTATATGATTTATCAATCAAGTTAATTCAATCACTAATTTTAAATGTATAAAAATAAAACTGCATTCACAGTTCAAATTGGTTCAAATTCAAACATAGGGAAACATGAAGAATTTATTGTTATGCAAGTTCTGTTTTCTAGTACCTATAACATAAAAGTAAGTAGATTTGAACAATGACAATGGAATTTTAAACATCAAATTATTAAGGTTCAGGGACTTGGGCCGAAATGAGATAATCTTTATTTATTACAGATGATACAACAACAGGTGATAATATTATAATTATTTTAATTTTCATTTCACGACAAAATGAAATCATCGAAAATTTTTGTATTTCATTTTATTAATAAGGGAATGATTATTAATAAATTCTTTATGTATTAGTATTTTCTTTTCTTTTAAAAATCGAAAAAAACAGTTATGAAAAATAACGGTCCGGTTTTAGGTTACGAAAAAAATTTATTTACGATAAGGGTTTGGTTTCGGTCTCAAAAATTAGAAAAGTTTTTGTTTCTACAGCGGTTCCGATCTAATGTCTGTTAAGGTTTCATTATTTTGGAGAAATATTTTGAATGAATTTTAAATTTTGTATCTTAAAAACAGAACATTGGTGTGTATAGGCGGAAATCAGTGGTTCAAATCTTTGAAGAGGGATCTCTATAAGATTTTTTCAAATTCATTCCAACTACGAGGGATGTTCAACTCATAACCGGAATTTTTAGTTTTCTTAAATTCTAGTTGCTACAAAGCCACCGAACTTTTTTCTTATTAAAATTTTTGACATTGTGGGAATCAGATCACCAGTGATTCATTTGTTTAATAAAATTGTTGAATTTTGAACATGGATGTTTCAAGTTCTGTTGCACAAAGAATAGGTAATCAGAAAATTTTTAGTTAGAGAAGGAGTAAAACTCTGAAATTTTGGTGAGGCTTTCTACACAGTTCGAGGAACATATTTATTCAATGCCCAAGATTATGACTTGTGCAAAATTTTCAAAAACCACGAAAGAAAAGGTATAACTAACGCGCCGCGTACTCTGCGTACCTCCACCACTGTAAATGAAATCAATTCTGGGACTCATCAGGCAGAGTATTGGCCATGTCAATACATTTATTGCACATGGAAAATTCACCACTGTACAGACCATTCATTTAAAAACAATTTTTATGCAGGTACAACTAGCTACATAATAGTTTGTTCTTACTAATATACAAGCCTGCGGTTATAACAAAATATATTTCCCATCTTAAATTTGTATGTTTAGATCAGAATTGTGATTTCAGCAATATTAATATAAGTGGGTAGTTTGAAAAGTAAGGTAAACTACATACAGATGGCAGTACCATCATCAAAATCGATGCACGGCCAATAAGTTTGATTCTTCAAACGAGCCCTAGCCAAGTTTCAGCTCAGTACATTGTGAGGTTATTGTTTGGTCACGCGAAGTAGATGAACTTGCAAGCATTTTGCAAAATGATGGACAGAAAGGAGATTCATGCCATGATAAAATTTTGTTTTTTGAAGGGGAAAAGGCAACCAAAATTAAAAGTAATCCTAATCGTGTCCTTGACAAGTCTTTCCCTTCATTTAAGACCGTACATTTACGGATTGCTGACTTAAAACGAGGACTGAAAATGACCCATGCAGCCGACACCCAAGTGATGTGACAATTTTGGATATGGTGACAAGATCCACAAAATAGTTTTGAGTGACCAAAGATTAAGGAGATAGCAGACATGGTAGGGATATCAACTGAACGAGTTGATAATATTTTACATGAATCGCTCGGCAAACTATAATGAAGTGGTTCATGCTGTGAATGGCTATTTTGCAAACCAGGAGAAATCATTTTATAAAAATCTTTGGCAAAATGTGTCAAGCTCAATGGAGATTATGTTGAAAAATAAATACAAGTTGGTCAAATTTATTCGTATTTTCCTTTTCATTTACCTTACTTTTCAAACGACCCATGCATTAAGTGATGTAAAGGTACACACATACCTTGAAAATTCTTTTCCAAAAAAACAAGACCTAATTCTGCTGCTACACTATCAAATCCACAGGCATTTACAACATAAACTCCTTTTTCTGCGGCAGCCTTAAAATGGTTCATCTCCATTAATTCCATGAACTGTGTTTCGCCAGTAACATCTACATAATGTGTGCCAGTTTCTATGCATGATTTAATAACAATTTCGCCATATAAATTAAAGGGACCACAACAGTTAATGATAACTTTAGCACGAGCCGTCATATTCTTTATTGACTGTTCGTCTGAAATATCTGCAATTATTATCGGAACGGAATCTAACTTTTCAACACCTAAAAAATATAAACAGACATTAAACATACATCATCTAACAACTTTCAAAGAATCTTACCAATCTTTTTTGCAGTTTCAATTAATACATCTTGTAATTTTTTTTCGGATCGACCTGCTATTCCCCATGTAAGAGCACGACCATTATCTTTTGCTAATTTATGAAGATATGGAAGTGTAGATTTACCGGTAACACCGGTAGCCCCGAAAACTATAATATCTGAACGATTTTCCATATTTTAAATTTTTATTTCAATTTAAAAACCTTTAATATTAATATTATAAGAACGTGGTTTTATTTTAACTTTAATCCCGTTGTACTAATCACAGAACACTCTAAAATACGAATGTCATCTACGTTATCTACGTCTTTACATTTTATAAAAAAGTAATACGTGTAAACAATTACAGGCATTTATTTGTTTTTTGCTTTTATGACATAATATTTATATGACATTTGTTGATACAGTTGGTTGTGTCAAGATTTACATCGAAAAATGTCCTACATATAATTTCTAATTTCAGTCATATGCAATTAGCAGATGCTTATAGTACATCGACCACAGAACATTATATCGACATTTTATATGTTTCTTGCTATTACAAGTTTATTATTTTGTTTATGTTTATATTACAATTACTTTACAAAAGTTTGTATCAGATTCCTTTTTTACAATCATGCATTTTCGATGCAGTAGTTCAAGATACAGGTTCAAATAAACTAATAATAATGACATCTTTAAGCATATGTGTCAAATGAAGTTGTCAAACATTTTTGCCTAAAAGAATTTGTAATAGCTTTAATTAAGAATATGGAGAAAATAAATATCGAAAAAGTTTGTCGAACGTGTGTAACGGAACAAGAAAAAATGATAAATGTATGTAGTTCAATAAATTGCAATGGAACATTGCTGACAATAATAAAAATATTAAATAGTCTTGTATCGACAGAAGTAAGTTGTATTTTATATTCCTAAAATATGTTAATTGAATATAGTTACATTTTAGGTAGTCGAAGATGATGAGTTTCCAAACTTAGTGTGTAGTAAATGTTTGGAACTTGCAGTTACTGCTTACAATTTTAAATCACAGTGTGATCGATCACAGCTACTTTTAGAAGAATATATTAAAAGTCTTTCACTTAAAGTTGAAAATGATGTTAATGCAAACGTAGATAATAATTTCAATAATAATCTTGAAACTGTACATATAACTATTAAAAAAGAAATTAAAACGGAAGCTAACATTGTTAATCATTCTGTAGACAGCGACGCTGAACTGTCTGCCTCACAAGAACGTTATTCGGCTAAGAGCAAAAGAAAATATACAACACGAAGTAAAGCAAAAATTGTACCTAAATGTATTACCAATCCAAGTGAATATGTAAAAAAACCTTTTGAAAGTACTGAAAGTCAAATACTAACGGATGAAGTGCAAGAAATTGACAACGAAATTAACAAGGATTTGGGATCTATGTATTTCTGCTCGCAGTGTAATAAATCTTTTAAAAACAAGTATATATACAGTGCTCATGAAAAACGACACGAATTTAAAGGCCAGTTTTTGTGTAATGTTTGTGGAAAAGGATTTAGCTCACAATCATGTTTAAATAGACATAATCGAGTACATACGGGAGAAAAAAATTATGAGTGTCCTGAATGCCATAAGAGATTTCCCTCTTCAAACAATTTAAATTTACACTCCAGGATTCACAGTGGCCATAAACCGTATTTATGTACAGTTTGTGGCAAACGGTTTAGTCATCCAACTGGTTTAACATATCATATGAGAACTCATACTCAAGAAAAACCATATGGCTGTGATCTATGTGGGAAACGATTTGCCATTCAATGTCATTTTGATCGACATAAAAAAACCCATTCAGGTAAAATTTCAAATACAAATTTGAACTAGTTTTCTTTGAATTTAAGAATTTCAATTAATTTTTTATCGAATAAATATATCATGCATGGAAATTAATACTAAACCTTTACTTTGTAATAATAAATTACCAATAATATTACTTCAGCTAATTTGATAATATGTATAAATGCCTACATTATTTTGCTATTAAATTGAAAAGTTTTTAAAATATTATTGCCGATAAAAATATTTACAAGGTAATATTGGAATATATGAAATTTCAACTTTATATTCAGTACCTTTCATAGGTATTTTACACTGTTAATTAAAAAATTATAAAAATTAGTTAAGAGTTAACCACAACGGTATTATAAATTTCTTTTAAAAAGTATTTGTGCTGTTTTTGAAGTAAACATGAAATGATTTTCTAGGTGAACGACCATTTGCATGTTCACAGTGTGAGAGAGCATTCATTAAAAAAATCGATTTACAAAGACACGAGGAAATTCATACAGGATTAAAACCTCATACTTGTACAGTTTGTAAGAAAAGCTTTCTTAGATTGAAGAATTTAAATTATCACATGATGCTACATACCGAAGAACGTCCACATATATGTACTGAATGTGGAAAAGGATTTATACGATCGTACTATTTAAGAGATCATATTAGAAAACATCATATGTAGAAAAATTAATTGTAAGTTATTTTATATTACCTCTACACAGAGGCATATAAATATTTATGGATAATGAAACGGATAAGATTATGATTGAAAATCGGTGGAATATTTTTGCAGTCCTAAAACTTTCTTATGGTAAAAATGTATTTTAAGAAAAAATTCTATACAAAGCCATACTTAAAAAATATATACATATAATATATTTTTCAAATGTTGTTTTATTAAGGCTTTCTATTACCATCTTTAATCATGGATTCATGCTGAGTAAAACGCTATTTAGGTACATTAAAAAAAAAAAAACAAGAAATATAGACCTACAATTTTTACAAAGTAAGACAAATATTATAGGTATTTCAGTATTAAGCGCAATAAGTGCTCTCTAACAGTTGAGGATGATTTTGGAAAAGCTATTAAGGGTTGCCCACAGGGGCGGGTTTTGTCCTCTCTACTGTGAAACATGGTGGTTGATGAACTCCTATGGGAATTTTACCAGAAAGGATTTTATGCGTAAGTGTATGCAGATGACTTAACAGTCTTGATAAGCGGGAAATATGGCCTTGATGCAACAGGCCATAGGAACCGTGGAAAGATGGTGTATAACCTTTGGGGTATGAAGGGCCTAACGATGTGGGGATCAAAATTGCAGATGAATAATCAAGGCAAATATTTGACACCAAACTTACCTTCAACTCACATTTAGACGAAACAGTTACAAAAATAACAAGAGCGCTATGGACATGTAAAAGAACCATGTGGGTGTACACTAAAATAGTACTGCCCTGCTACGCCCAAAAGTGGTAACTACATTTTTGAGAAAATTGATGTGTGTATATTCATTTTGTGAAACATAAAATGCATCTATTACTAGAATTTTACGGCGGTATCTGGCCAAAACATTTACAGCTATCACTACAGATATAAATGCAATATAGAGTGGTCAATAAAAATGAAATCCAACAAGCACTGAACGAAATGAAATGCGGAAAAGCGCCAGGCATAGACGAGATTCCGGCGGAATTATTAAAGGCAGACAAAGAGCATACAATTGAGATAATGCATATTCTAATAAACAAAGTGTGGGACGGCGAAAACATACCAGAAGACTGGGCACAGGGAGTGCTAATAAAGATACCGAAAAAGGGTGACCTCACTCGTTGCGAAAACTTCCGACCCATAATGTTACTATCAACAGCAAGCAAAGTAATGACTAAGATGATATCGAAACGTATGAAATCGGCTATAGATACTAAACTTAGAGAAAACCAAGCGGGGTTCAGGGAGAGACGCTCATGTATCGACCACATCTGCACACTGAGGATTATTTTAGAACAAACAACAGAGAACGACCAGAACATATGGGTAAATTTCATCGACTTTGAAAAAGCGTTCGATTCAGTCTCAAGGGAGATAATGTGGAAGATATTGAGATACTACGGGCTACCGGATAAATTCATAAGAATAATCAAATTACTGTACACTAATTTCGCCGCAAGAGTCGAACATCATGGCAGACTGTCAGAGAAAATCAGCATAAAGACAGGAGTCCGGCAAGGATGCATACTATCCCCAACACTTTTCCTTATTATAGTGGACTGGGTTATGGGACACGCGGAAGATAAAAAAAACGGAATTCACTGGGGCACGTTCACTACAATGGAAGACCTAGAATTCGCAGACGACATCTGCTTACTCACAACAAATGAAAAAGCAATGCAAAGGAAACTCGACAAACTTAAATTTGAAGCGGAAAAGGTTGGACTAAAAATAAATGGGAAAAAAACAAAAATTCTTACAACAAGGAACCCGGAGGAAACAAATATCACACTCGGTGAACTTAGTATAGAAAAAGTCAACGAATTCTGCTACTTAGGCAGCATGCTGGACGTTAACGCTGGAGTTTACACCATGAAATATACCTCATTTTAAGCACATTTTGTTCCAATTTTTTAAACTCATTTTTTAAGCAGGAACGGCAGAGCATTTTTTTTTGAAATTCTCCATGTCTTTTCTACCTACTGACAGAAAGATTTTTTTTAATTTCTAAAAAACAACTTCACAGTATTAAAAAATCTAAAGCTCTATTTTACTTCAAAATTTTCAAATAGTATTCAGAAAAATATTAATACCGAAAAAATCTCTCTGTCAGTAGATAGATATAACCACTGTCTTTCAAACGCCACAAGAATTTTTTTTTCAAAATGTAAATTATTCCAAAAAAGGTGGAAATAAGGTTCTAGAAAAATCGTTGAAATTTGCAATTTCTTGTTCAGTGTGTACTGTGTGTAGGCAACCCAGATAGCAATATGACAAACGAGATAAGCTACTTATGGGCTTTAATCCGACTTGACGGAAATTTGACAAGGAGATTACAATACACATAAAATTGTAATTTTGTTTTTGTCATATCCTTTACAGTATTGGACGTACCTATTTCGACTTTTTATTTTCTTTCTTTCGAC
This sequence comes from Melanotus villosus, assembly GCA_963082815.1. Lineage (NCBI taxonomy): Eukaryota > Metazoa > Arthropoda > Insecta > Coleoptera > Elateridae > Melanotus > Melanotus villosus. The sequence continues at coordinate 108,519,600 of OY720418.1, read as the reverse complement.
AATCTGAGTGTACATTTGGAAAAGCAAAAATGTTTTTTTTTTTTTTAAGTATAAATAAGTTAAAAACAGGATATTTGACAAATAATAAATAACAGAATTTAATAAGTGTTGTTTCATGATGGGACAAAGGCATTTAAGTTTTAGTGTACTATTAAAACAAAGCAACTGAAAATAAACAATTTATTATACAAATATAAACAATGATATGAAGCAGATTAGCTATACACGCATAAACACACATACAAAATACAAAACGGTTAAAAAAATGTAAAAATACTATATATTTTTAAAGCATTAAAAATGTAAAAATTAATTATTAAAATCGATAAAGAATATCCGTGGATAGAGTGTCTACTTTATTACACATTTTGCATTTACTTGTAAAAATGCTGCGAAAACCAAGTCTCTTTTCACTAATAATTTCCACATCGGAAAATGTACAGGGTGGTCCAAATTGGACACTTTTGATAGGAAACACCAATTTCTAGAGGAGCTAGAAAAAAACTAACCTACATGTTACGAGCTCGATTTTTGTGAGAAACTGAATGCCGAAAACCGCACAACGACATCTTGAACTGTTTAGGAGATATAGGGTGGTTTTCAATTTTGTGCATTTTTGACCCACCTCCGTAACTTATTTATTTATGAATATTTTTTGTTTCTGTAAAAACATTCTTAAGGCACTTTTTTTAAAGGAATCCAATGGTGTCCCAAGTTTTTTTGTAAAAAGAATGGTTTTGAAGCTATGACATAAACTTGTACTTTTTCTTATAGACCACCCTGTATATTTTTGCATATTCTTTTTCTAAATATATAAAATACTTGCTACTTTCCTTTTTAAACATTTATTTCATTGCCGTTTCTAAAATACTATAGATGAATTTTGTAAATCTGGAGTGTCACATGCTTGAAACATAGAACGAAATAAATTTACAGCTGTTATAAAATAATTATTGCCTATTTTTTAGTAATTTATTGATTTAATTAAACAACACAAAATAACAAAAGCAAACAATATAACATTAAAACTACATTATAAATAGTTTTTTCTATCTCCTCTAGAAAATGGCGTTTCCTATCAAAAGTGTCCAATTTGGACCACCCTGTACAGTTAAAACCTTCGTGTTTTAAAGATTGCAGAGATTTAAATAGGTACTGAATATCTACTATTCTACGTCCAGTAAAATCGAATGATTCTTGAAGTTCTTCTGGTTCAATGTACAACTCCGGCAATTCGTCACCAGAATACTATTCGGGTGTGTCGGGAATGTCAGATAAATTTCCATTTTCACTAGAAGTAACACAGTATCTTCTCTGTTATCATTATGTAAAATTCACGAGTGAATTACTCAGACACTCGATAGCTTCTGCAGTTCTTACAGCAGCATGATAACGCATTTCTTGTACTTCATTATACGAACTTGCTGCGGACTGAAGAAACTTGCTTGCTGTATCGTTCATCGTGTTTGGGATGAACGAAATAAACAAACAAACAAGTAAAATTATTTTAAACAAATGCCGCCTATCTATCTATTCATAAAACACGCCCACTCATATAACGCTCTTTGTCTTGCATTTGTTATGCGTATAATGCTATTTCATGATATACGAAATATCACGAATGATTTCAGTTACTGAAATTACTTAACATACATTTTATCAGTGAATATTATTAAGGGATACACGGTAGCGTATTTCAAACACTATGTTAAGATGTATGTTATTTAAGCATGTTATTATAACATAACAGGTATATGTTAAAAATAACTTACGGGATACGTAGTAGGACTGAATATCTGAAATTCGTCAAGAAATCAGAAAACGAGCAAATATGTAAAATGTGCAACAAAGCTCGAAGTTTGAACCCAAACGATTTAGGAATTCCCAAGAAACATTAATCCTCTTAAAACCAAACTTACCTGTAGGTAACAAGGTTTGATTTTTCTTGCTTGTAAGTATACAACCTTTTGAACATCAAATAGAAAAATATTTTAGGTAAATGCCAGTCTTAACGGGGGTACACAGAAAGACATTAATAGAAGAATAGCATTGGCACAATCTGCATTCAGCATGTTAAAGAGAATTTGGAGTACGAAAAACATCAGAACAACAACTAAGCTACGTCTTTTTAATACAAATGTTAAAAGTGTGCTGTTATACGGTGCTGAAACGTGGTCGATTAATAAGCAAATGGTGAATAAACTACAAGTGTTTATAAACAAATGCCTTAGGCACATACATCGCATATTCTGGCCGGAAAGGATATCAAACCAGCAACTATGGACAATCTCGGAAGAGGAAAGGATTGAAAAAACAATTAAAAAAAGAAGATGGGAATGGATAGGCCATACACTGAGGAAACCGAACAGTAGTATTACAAAACAAGCCCTGTATTTTAATACGCAAGGAAAACGAAAGAGGGGGAGGCCGAGAGACACATGGAAAAGAACTGTTTTAAAAGACCTACAACTACAGAACATGTTATGGGGACAAGCTAAATTTATAGCACAGGACAAAAACAAATGGAGGAAACTGGTACAGAAAATATCAACAACAACGGACCCAACCAACGATGCGCAGGCCTAGCAACCCTGCCAAACACGCTGCTTTAGAAACGCCCTTTGGGCGCCCTTCGCTCCTTCGGAGCTTCAGGAAGAAGAAGATAGAGTGGCCAGCAAAAATGGGAAAACTTTTTATTATTCGACTCTTGAGCTATCAGTTACCGCTTTTGGACTTAGTATGGCAGAGCAGTAGCCATAGTAATCTATGCGACTCTAGTAGGGTGACATAAAATCATGACCAGGAACGCTACTATCAAACTCTCAAAGTTACTGGCATGTCTAGCAATGACAGGGGCAATGACCGCTACGCCAACTGCAGCCATGGAAACACTGTTAGACTTATCTCTGCTACCTGGAAAAAATCTCTGGAATTCTCGATAGCTATGCTGTTTTAAATAAATGTTTTCTTCCTGTGGCACGACAGCCCCGGATGGGCTTTGGCCTCTTTAACAACTCGTTGAAATATTTTTATGTAATTTATTTTTACAAAGCAGGCTCACTACTCCTGCATCCAACTCCATTCGGAGGTTTCAACTGTATCTTTTACCTTATACTTTTTTGGTCTACTCTCCCATGGGAGAGAGGTGCCACGTTAACGGAGCAATCGGGTCACCCATTCCAGTATTGACCGGAGACGACGAAGTTTAACTCTCCTGATCATGGAGTGGGGTATCTAGCTACCGCAACTCGGAACCCGTTTCAAATATATACTCTAATAAAATTAGCACTGTCTTTGACTTTAGAAAAACCTTTCAGGATTGGTATACCTGAGCAAAGGGGAGAGGAAAAAGCACAGGAGCTGCAAAATCAATTGGTTCTTGGCCTCCATCTGGTATACAGATTAATCCAAAATGTTGGAAACTTCCGGAGCTGGAATTTATGAAGCAAACATTGGGGAATGCTTATGCATCAACCTGGGTAGGCTACAGTATTCCAAGAGGAAGTAATTTGGTATTACTAACTGTGCAAACATTAGGCTACGTTGAAATCAAATCTAAAGTAGTTCTCGAATGCCTTGAAGTGTTGGTTGCACTGGCAGAACATAACAAAATAACTCCGAAATGGACTGTGGAAGGAAATGTAAAAGCAAATCAGCTTGCAAAACTGGGAGTAGAAAAACCCCTAATCGGACCTGAACCAACATGTGGTTTGGCATATGTGACCGCAAAGGAGTTGGTAAAGGAACGATTATGAGAAAAACACTAATATTGAAGAGGGGGATGTTTTTGAGAAGTCCCTCCAAAGTTAGAGCCGGGAACTACTACTTCTAAACAGAAAAAAATGAGAAAGATAGTTGGACTGCTAACAGGACACTACCAGCTCAGGAGGCACCTTCAATTGATACCAGCAGTGGCGTGCAGTGAGTTTTTTAGTTGGGGAAGCGCTTCTGGTTTACTGATAAGTACAAAAAGTGACAGCTTTTGATAATGCAAAACGTCAGTGTCAAAGAAATTGGCATAATTCAGTTTTAGGCTATTGAAAGCTTTCTTTGGAAAACGAGATCTGTTATATCGTAGCCGGTGAAATAATATATGTAATTCAACAAATTTTATTTCATTAAAATTCTGAAACCTGACTCAGTTAGTTGTTGCGTAATATTATTCAAAATTTCATTTTCATATCAATATTTCGAAAACTTTTGAAATTACAGCAAAAAATTAAGATTAAAATTTCGACTTTGGCATCCTGTATCTCCCTAAATATTAACTTTTGGACCAAGGTAATTTTAGGTAAATCGTAATATTTTGGTTTCGCAAATCTACTGTTGGTCTTTGTCCCATTACTTTTGGACCACCCTGTCTATTTAATGTACACGCTCCTATAAAAGCAGTAACTTTACGTCATAGACATCGTCCATACATAACGGATATGCTGAAATTTATTATCAGATGGAAGAACAAGGCGTATAAAAAATACAAGAAAACCATGCGGCCAGCATATCGTCAATATTATTTAGATTTAAAGAATTACTTGTCAATGGCAATAAGAAATGAAAAAAATGCTTATATACAACACCAAATTTGTATAAATAAGAAAAATCCACGAAATTTATGGAAATGTTTTTCAAACTGGAATGTACACAGCAAATTGCAATCAGAGATTGCCGCAGAAATTAAAGATGCTGATTTAATTAATAGGCATTTTGTGAACAGCATAGAAAACGTAACCATTAATAAAGAGCTTCTAGAATTTTTTAATGTTAACACAACTGAGAGTTTAATACAGCTACAGCTGCAGAGACGGATACCAGTAGAAGAAGTAGAAAAAATAATTATGGGCCTTACATCTAACGCAGTTGGTTGTGATAATATTATCCTAAAAATGTAAAAACTGGTTCTACCCTATTGCAAAGAGGTGATCACTGATCTAATAAATTTCTCGCTCGACACAGGAATAGTACCTACCTACCTGCAGTGTGAAAGAAAGCACTTATCAATCCACTACATAAAATTAATATAGCTAGGGAACTGAAAGACATCAGACCTATAAGTATACTGCCAACCATGTCAAAAGTGTTGGAAAAAGTTGTCTATAATAGTCTGATTCATCATATTCAACATAATCATCTGCTACCGAAAACACAATCTGGATTTCGTTCTCAGTACAGCACTGTTACTGCAATGATTAAGATTACGACGGATATTGCAAAAAGTATAGATGATTCTAAAGTCACATACCTTGCTTTATTAGACTACAGTAAAGCTTTTGACGTTATCGATAGAGATTTACTTATAGCCAAATTACATTACTATGGTATTAATGAACAAATGCTAAAGTGGTTTCGAAATTATTTATCTAGCAGGTATCAAGCGGTTAAGATTGAAAATAATATATCAGTAGATCTTAGCGTTTCTTAGGGTGTCCCACAAGGAAGCACTCTCGGACCTATTCTTTTTACAATCTTCACTGCTGATCTACCCAGTGTTCTACGTCATAACTGGAATATACATCTATACGCCGACGATACCCAAGTGTACAAGTCTTGTTTGCCACTAGAAGTAAATGGCATTGTTAGTGAACTATAATCTCCAGTGTATCTCAGAATGGTCAAAAAGTAACGGTCTGCGATTAAATCCAAGTAAGACTACTGTAATATGCATTGGTTCAAAAAGTGCTGTTAACAAAGCAAATGTGGAACTTACCCAGCAAATAGTTTTAAATGATACAGTGATATCGATCAGTGAAAATGTTCGTGATCTCGGAATCATAATAGATAAAAATATAAATTTTGAAAAACATGCAATTAAAAAATGTGGTGAAGGTTATGCGAAATTGAAGTCACTATGGAAGTTTAAAGACGTTCTTCCACAAGATATCAAATGGAATCTGACAAATGCACTAATATTAAGTTATTTGGATTATGGGAGTTGTGTGTATTATCATTTTTTGTCAAACGAAGTAAAAAACAAATTGCAAATATTACAGAATGGTTGTTTGAGATTCTGCTTTTCAATTGCTCGGAGGGAACACATAACACCCTATTATAACAGATTTAGCATCCTGAAACTGGAACTTAGATTTCTATTTCTGTATAGTACTTTACTGTATAAAATTATACACTCAAGGCAGCCTTCCTATTTGTATAGTTTACTTGTAAAACGTTATGATATTCACACCACACAAGCAACATTGGTTTAAGAAGTGACGAAACCTACACTATTCCGCAACATAAAACTACTAAGTTTGAAGGCTGTTTTGAATATATTGCGCCTAAAGTTATTAATAATCCCCAAAATATATTTAATGAAACCAGTACTTCGAAATTTCGTTGTAAGTTGAAAAGCTGCTTGTTTAACATTCAAAGTCAAACCAATGTATAGCATGTCATAGCATTTTTGTATTTTAAGTTACAATGTATTTTCAGGGGAAAGTGAAAAACGGCTTTGCCGAACTTTCGCCTTTGAGCATGTATTTATTTTGCTTTTATTATTTCTTTTATTTCATTATGTATGTATTTTATTTCATATTTAGTCCTATTTTTGTTTCTTTCGTGTATTATGCTCAATAAACATTATTATTATTATATGTAAACAAGCGGACTCACAGCGCCTTCCAGTAAAATATCAAATTTCAAAGGAATTTAAAAGAGAATTAGGATTTTAACTCAACGATGAAATTTATTTGTTTTGGGACAAGGGTCACTCATGGGAACATTTGGATACCAATCTATTTATGAAAACACCCGTGAGAACGTTTAATCACACTCCCCGCTACATGCGAATTTTAAATATAAATACGGGATCAAATCTCACTCCAGGAACCAGTCTTCATTATTCAGTTACGTGGTCAGGAATCTCGATTAGTACGCTGATCGAGTGTATCTACTTACTGTAAAGTATACAGTTAGTAGTGTTGCACTTTGTTGCTTCACATTAACTAGTAGAAATCTTTCATAAGGGGTCTCCCTGCGAAATCCAAATTAATCACAACGTAAAAGTTAGCAAGTTTAATGTATTTTACGTATTCAAGATTAGACTTTATCAAAATTACCTTATGGTTGCCCTGGTATAAGTGCTGATCACAATTAATTACAACAAAACGATAATTCTGACTACTGAGATATGTCTTGGGCATATTCTCAATCAACGATAGGGTGAAACATCCCTTACAATGTGCGAGGGCACCTAGTGCCTCGTACATGGGGAGCAACGCTCACTCATGTAATTTAGAGTTATGCATCGCGCATATACTCGTTAATTTAAGAGTCTTGCATAGTGCACGTACTCTGTTAGAGGGAAATTGCACCCTCGTCAAAAAGATTGGTTGTAATACCACATTTGGCTCCGGCCGCTTAAGATAGGTTTTAATATCAATCACTTAAAAGATCGATCTTGTATCGCATATTTGACTGACGCACCGACTTCCAGCATAATTTCTTGTGATCAACCACACACACAGGCCACCTTAAGTACATCAAAGTCATAAAACAAAAGAATAATAATTATTCAAGCCACTGCCCATAATTGACTTGCCTAGCTTGTTGTTCATACACTATGCATAAGATTTTCACTTAACCAATAAGGGTTGAGGGTAAAGGAAATGTTAGTGGAAAACTAGACGATCACAGCGCAACACTGTAAAGGGTAACACACCTGGGGTTGGTACAGTTACATACGTACTCGAAACTTATACCTAACACTGTTTAAGTTCTCTTTAATTTTATAGATTATTAACATTACTGTTGGTGATAACCACTATGTTACAATATATCAATGAGAAAACATCAGAATAAAAATAATAAGCTTAAGTCAACTTTATTTACACATTTTTACATATAAAAATCATAACAATAAAATAAATACATATTCTACATTTATAAAAGTTGCAACTGATTTAATTCAGCCATTGCTTCTTGTGATTTTTTTTGCATATCAATATAATCTTTTTCATTTGTCGATGATTTCGGAAGGGGCGTAGTTAATTTTTTATCGTCTTTTGGGTTTGGCGGGCCTTCACGTATTTTGTCTCGAAGTTCAAGTAACTGTTTATCCATTTCTAATATTTTTGATTTGTTTTTTACATTTATCTGAAAAAATAATAAACATTTCTAAATCTATTTTTATAGCACTTTTTATAATTTGTTCAAGAATTGAACTAACATGTAAACAACCTCGGCAACCAAACTACAGAAAATAGTGAAAAATTGAAAGATCCCTTGCTGGGTCTAAGCCTTAGAGGTAAGGTTAGAAAGAAGAAATCTGCAAGAGAAGAAGCATAGAAGACATTAGTGATGGGCGAATTCGAATGAAAAAAATCGGATCATTCGATTGTCGTCGGTATTCGAAATGTTTCGATTGTTGTCCTCAAATCATTCGAATGATTTTTTAATCGGAAACTCTGAAACGGATGGCGGATAAAAAATCATGCGAATGATTTTTCATTCGGAAACTCGGGAACGAATGAAAAATCATTCGAATGATGTTTCATTCGGAAACTCGGAAACGAATAGCGAATACCGAATGACGAATGCGAATGAATTCCCATCCACATAGTTATTTTTGTACGGCATTAACGACGCCTGGGACGTGCGGGTTGTCGCTGTTGCAAGGCAAGCGCCAGACAAAGATAAAGTAATATACATAACTGCACACCGTATTACTTTAATTTTGAAAGGTTTCATTTATTATAAGCGCAGTACAGTATTTATTATAAGCGCAGTAAGAGTTTGCGCATGCAACTCGAGTGATTATTCGCATTCCGATTAATCACCCGCATTGCGAATTACGAATGATCATTCGAATGATTTTTCATTCGGAAACTTTGAAACGAATAGCGAATGAAAAATCATTCGAATGATTTTTCATTCGATTGTTGAAATTATCCGATTGCCGATTATTCGATTCTCAAAATCATTCGATTGTGCCCATCACTAGAAGACATCATATAATGTATGACAACAAAATGGCGATGGGCAGGACATGTCACAAAACAAAAAAGACTTTAAATGGCGACCAAAAACCAATAGAATTTGCACAAATTGAATAGCAACTGCATAGAAAAAACTGGAAATGTTTAGAGATGACAGGAAGGCTGAATAACTCTGTATTAACGGACATTTTAAATATTCAAAATGTTTTCTATTTTGCATAATAGAGCTTGTACTGTATATACTGTATAAGTGAAAAGAACTACATATTGCAGTTAACAATATAAACATTTCATGTAACGGCGATAACCTACTTAGGACAAATAGTATCCTTTGAAAATAGAATGGAACTGGAAATAGATAGTAGAATAAAAAAGGCTTGGGCAAAGTTCTGGATGTTACGAAACATATTAAAAAATAAAAACATAAACATGGCAAGGAAGATGGACTCATAACATAGCCTCCTGAATACCCATACCAATAGATGAATCAAGGAAAAGAGGGAGACCGAAGAGGAGATGCGTGCAGGAAATTCAAGAATTTATGGAGAAAAAGGTGTCGAAGACAAAAGAAAAAATGGAAACAAATGGCCTACACAAGGATGTGGGTTAATTGTTATTATTATTATAAACATTTCAAATACCAACAAAACAGAAACATTTCTAATATACTTACTTGTTTAAGTTTACTGTTGATTGGTTTTGCTTTTGCCTTTGTTTTTATATTTTTTACACCAACCACTTTAAACACATTTTTCATTTGCTTGGACTTGTTCTTCCCCATGGCAATCTACAAATCTTGTTACAATTAAAATGCTTTTACGAAGTAGTTACATAACAAACTTTTTTTGGATTCAATTTCTCTCTCTGTGCCACAACTGTCATGTTTTCGTTTATTACTATTGTATTCAATTAATATATCTTTATCTAATTTAAATGATACACGCATCATTTCTTTTAAGGAACTAACCGTACGAACTCTAAACACATCAATTATTTTTTCGCTAATATCAAAACCTATATTTTGAATTACCAAGTTTTTTGCTATGTCTACAAAATTTTCACCCTTTGCAAAACAATATACATGGACAATTGGTGGATTTGTAACGTTAATTTCAGTTTCGTTATACAAATTGCAAAAAGCATTTAAAAATTCTACTGCTAATGCTGGTAAATTCATTACTATATGTACGTTATGCGTATTTACATACTTAATTAAATTGTCTTTTAATTCTGTACTAATAAAATCGCGCCCATCTTTGTTGTATGTTTTTAAATACTTTAAATCAATTTTATTTTTCTTTAAATTATGGTTAAGCCATTTATAAGATTCTGGATTTAAATCGTTCGCAAAAACTAGACACTTTTTCTTAGCAGCTGGAATTGAAAATGGTCCTACACCTGCAAAAATATCAAATAATACATCTCCCGAATTCAACATTTTTACTACTCTTTCATGTTCGGTACTTAAACGTGGATTCCAATACACCTTAGAAAAGTCAAATTCAAACACACACAAATTTTCTTGAATTTTTACCAACATATTATCTTCACCACGCAAAACTTCCATCTGAAAGTTACGATATGTGTTATCGATGTTTTGAACTTTATTTACAACTGTGCGTGTATTCGGAATTTTATCTAATAACACTTCTGCTATAAGATTTTTGTATAATAATAAATGGTCTCGTAAATTTACATGAATAACATGACCGATCTGAGAAAAACTTGAGAACCCTTCTTGATCATATGGTAAGACGGCTTTAAAAATTTCATCGGCATTATAATTTTCATATTTAATCTTAAGATTTGTACAACTTAAATCTCTTTCACTTATCAATAAATTTTCAAGTACTTCACGATCTGTAATATCTATGTCAGTCCAAGTTTGTACGATTTGCGGATTTAAGAACGCTAACATACTGTTTTGGTTACTTGATCGTTGTAGGGGTTTTAAATTTGGCATTTTAAATGAATATTTTTTTATGTGAGGCATTATGTCAGAAATTTTCACATTGTTTAAGTTTAAAATAGGAATAGTAATAATAGTATCAAATCTTTGTCTGTCTAAAACAGTCATACCCCTAACGTCTTCAGGGGGTTTAATAAGGTTATGTTTTGTAGACATGCTGTTTTTGCTTACAAATTGAACTTGTGTGGATATCTTATATTGCTTAAATAAAGCTCTGGCTACTGATTGTGATATCAAATTATAATATGACATTAGTGTATGGCACAGCACAACATCTTTAAACACGTGTAGCATGTACTAAACAAACGAATAAAACCTTACTTTTGTTAATCTGTTCTGTCACTAGCCCCAAGCTCACGAAAATGACGACCGAACCGAATCACAATACCACATGTATTTGAACTACTTTTACAGTTTTGTCCTGTCACAAAATTACCACTTTGTAGTAAAAAGTGTATCAAAATAATGTAATTTACGCAACAAATTTAAATAAAAACATACGCTACTAATTATTCTAATGAAGTACCGTTTTTTCTCTTTTTTTTTTAGTAAAAATAAACAAGTAAAATCACAAATATACTCTGTTCACTGACCGGTTTTATGTTGGCATGCCCTGAACCACAGTTTATACTGTGACTGAATTATTGGCACAGAAAGTGCAGAAAATTTTCTCTGTCATGTTGTTATTTCTGGTTACTATATGATTGGCGGGAAAATTATAAAATAAAAATTTTCATGCAATGTAACCTAATGGTGGATTTATACAGTCATTAAACACTAACAACTAACAATTAAGAACTAACAACTAAGAAGTTAAATCTCAAGAAACTTATCCTGAGGTTTATACAACTTCACTAACAACTAAGAATTAACAATTAACAGTTTAAATTAACTTCTTAGTGTTAGTTGTTAGTGATAGTTTTAAAAGCAACTGCGCATGTATTTTACACAACCTAACAGGGTAGCCACCACATTCTGAAATTGAAATTTAACGCACGTAATATATAACCTCACTCTTCCACGTGTTAAGTTAGGCGCGCACAAAACTTTTTTAAGGTGTTTCCCCCTTCGGTTGGTACCAATTTTAGCTGACGACACGCCGCATGCGCAATAGCTAAGTTAAATACTTGCTGTATAAACGACTGCTAAATTGTTAGTTGTTAGTTCTTAGTTGTTAATTGTTAGTTGTTAATTGTTAATGACTGTATAAATCCACCATAAATTATGAACCATGAATTTTACCGAAGGAGAGCAGAAGGCGACTTATCTATGTTAGAAAGAATTAAAAACTGCATATGGAACTACAGATAAATTTAACTGAATTTTGATTTTGACATCCATCAACATGACAACATAACCTAACAATTCATGGAACTAAAAATCTCACTAAATTTTAAAAACATGTGATGTTGCCGATTCAATAACAAAAAAATACACTAGATTTTTAAATTTAGTGTCTTTCAAAGAAGTGAACAGATAGTAAACATAAATACTTTAATAGTTACGATAGGGAATAGTAGTTCATATTGCTTATTTATAAGATCGAAAATGTTTAAATGGCGAAGAATAGATTTGACAGTTATTTATATGCAAAAGTGATACCCATGATGCTGATAGCTGCATTTCATTTATGATTTCATGTATCATTTAAAAACATTACAACAATGGAAGTAGTTAACAATGTGTTTATTAACGAGTTGACAAGCGTTCGTAGGTTATGTCGTGTATGTTTAACCGAAAGCATAAAGATGATTCCTCTCGATGAAGAAGTTGAACAAATATTGGGCCCAAACGTTTCCACGGTTTTACAGTTGTTATTTCAAGTTACTCTTATGCAGGTAGCCGCTGTGTCATTTTTTCCTAATTAAAAATAGTAAAAGCTTTTTTTTATAGATTCCGTGTGACAAACGATATCCTTCATACATGTGTCCAATGTGCATGAGTTTATTAAAAATGTCGTATAAATTTAAACTCCAGTTTGAAAAATCACAAAAATTACTATCCGAATATTTTGGGGAATATCCACTAGAAGAACAAACTTTAACATCTCTGGTTGAAGTAATACAAGAAGATCAACCTGAGGTAGCACCAGTTGAATTAATATCGAAGCAAGGGAAGTATGATTTAAAAGACGTTTTTGTTATCGAAACGGAAGAACAAGAAAAACCAAATTATAGTGGATTTTTAAAAAATCTCGGGAGAGAAGTCTCTGCCACTTTTGCTAATGAAAGAATGAAAATGTCAAAGCAAGAGTTTAGTGCAAATGAAAACAATTGTGTAACTATTGTTAATATAAAGCATTGTTCCCAAGACGATAAAAATACACAATTCAAAAATACTTTGGAGGATGATTGTAATAAATCTCCTAGTGGGGATTTAAGAGAACTGTATTATGCTATTGATGATATGGATGAGAATGATAAGAAAATGAATCGCAGAATGACAAGGTGTTCTATTTGTCAAAAGGTCTTTGCAAACAAAAAATATTTAAAGTTTCATGTCGAACGTATGCATCTTCATAAAAAGCAAACATTTGTTTGTGAGGTTTGTGGAGCTTATCTCAAATCACGATCAAGTCATTATCATCATATGCTTAAACATTATGGTAAAAGACAAGAATGTAGCCACTGCCATAAAACTTATTTTAATTCTAGTACTCTTCAACAACACATAACGGCAGTTCACAAAAATTCACGACTACATTTATGCACCATATGTGGCAAAAGCTTCAATTATGCAAATGCATTGGATTATCACATGCGAATACATACAGACGAACGAAAATATAAGTGTTCTTATTGTAATAAAACTTTCAGAATGCAATGTGGATTAAACAGACATTTACGTATACATACAGGAATTAGACCCTATAAGTGTAAATTCTGTGAAAAAGCATTTAGGTCTAAAGGCGAACTTAATTGCCATGAAATGATTCATACTGGATATAGGCCATATCATTGTAAATACTGCGGTAAAGGTTTTACTAAAACATATAATTTAAAAATGCATCTTCTGGGTCATTCAGGAAAACATGCGTGCGATATTTGTAATAAAACGTTTATTGAATTTGAATTCTTAAAAATTCATACTAGAACTTATCATGCCATGAAAGACGAGGTGGATAGTGAAAAAGAAAGTTGATGAACTTCAATTATATGTATATGTATTGATATGGTCTTGCTCTTTTAAAAGATTTTATTTAAATTTTATTTAATTATTATTAAGCCCACATTCAATATTTACAATTATCCCTTGCTTTGCTCTTTAATTTTACTTAATTGTTTGCATTGCTCTTATCTCAGGTCGTTAATTAGGTTCCTTGTTTGTTATCTTTCTAAGTATATTTTTACCCAAATAAAAATAAAATTACACAAATACTTATAATGCAGATTTTTTTATTATAGTTTTTTCCTATCAACCCTGCCTTAAACCTATCTTATAATTACGGTATTTACACTCACTATTTACACCGGTTCCTGGGTTTTGTTTGAAATTTCTTCTTTTCCAAAATAATTTCTATTTCACCACCAAAAATCCAATTTGCCTCTGTTTCAAATTTAACGTTCAATTTCCTCCGCTTCAATTTCAATTTTCAATTACCTCTGCTTGAAATTCAGTTTTCACTTGCTTCTGCTTTTATTTCACTTTCGATTCAATAAATGATTCTTTTGATCGTTAACTCAATTTAAAGTTAAATAATCGGTTGATATTTAGTATTTTGGGACGAGCAAACCTATTTGGTTGTTGCCCCTTTTTAACGCAAAAATATCACTTATTTATTAAAATTGTTTTTTTCTGTATCCAAGATATTTTATCTAAATTGTTTTTCACTATAACAACTATTTACAAGGTTTCTAATAGGCCGGTATTACACTATCAAAGATTTGATAAAAGATCTTTTATAAAAGATGTTATAAAATATTCTTTGATTCAAAGATTAAAAAAGATTTGAAAACTAGTATTACACTACATAAAATATTTTATCTACTTTCATTTCGTAATGTCAATATTTCGAAACGAAAAATCGTGTTGTAATGAACTATATTACAGCACTAGTATCGTAATAACTTTTGACATAAAAATGACAGATTGACAAGAGAATTCATAGTTATTTTATTTGTTATAAACATTTATTATGCACTTTTCACGATTTTTACGATATGAATATAGTACAAAGCTTTATCTACTTGCATGAAATTATCAAAAAAAATTAAATATTTGCCAATAATTAATTACCTTATGCAAAAGTTGACTGTTCCAATTTTCATTCAAACTGACAGCAACCAACACCAAATAAACAAAACATCAAGCCTTAACGTATTAGATTTCAATGAAAATTGGAACAGTCAACTTTTGCATCAGGCAATTATTGACAAATATTTAATTTTTTTTGCTAATTTCATGAAAGTAGATAAAGCTTTGTACTATATTCATATCGTAACATCATATTACGATCCTCAGTGGATTTGTCAAACTCGACCTGCGGTCTCGTTTGACAAACTTTCCATCTCGTATCGTAATATGAGTTGTTACAATACTCATATCGTAAATAACTATTATCACAGTTGTCATCATGGATGAACAACAGCTCTATGATTGTGTGGCTTCAATTAGTTCAATTGTCACAATTTGTGCAATATTAAAAAAACAAAAGACAGAGTAAAAAGCAAAGAAGACGTGAGTGGGTTAAACCATGGGTTTCGAGACGTGGCGATCTGGGTATACACCAAAACTTATTGAAAGAACTCAGAGTTGAAGATATGTCATGTTATAAAAATTATTCAAGAATGGATGATGCTACCTTTCAGCTGGTTGTATCAAACGTTGCTCCTTTTATTGCGCGAAAGAATACCCATTCAAGAAATTGCATTAGTGTAGAAGATCGCGTTCTTGTGACTCTTCCGTTTTTGGCCACTGGAGAAAGTTATTCCAGTTTAAAGTATTCTACGCGAATGCCACAATGTACATTAAGCTCTATAATACCCGAAACCTGTGATGCTAAATATTGGCTTCTCGGCTCATTTAACTTTTTTTTACATCAATGTGTGTGCATCAACCGCTGATCGCATTGGAAATTTCTTGATAGAGGTTGTTCCATTCTAAGTGGCGAAGGAACGGTCAGACAAGGTGGTCACGTTCACCAATGTGCTTCGGTATAGTGTCTTTTTAAGAAGATTATGTTGCTCTAAGTATCTTAAGACGGCCCACTTGGTCTACTGCGCAACCAAGGGTTTCGCCATTCAGAATGAAATACCCTCTACGCCTCTAATATTTTATTTCTATTTTTGTAGTCTTCGTATTGAACATTATACAAAAATTCATAACTTTCATATTCAGAAATTAAAGTTTTAGTAGCATCAAGTGACCACGTGAACTTAGTTGACGCCATTTTGTAAAGTGGTTGTCAAATCTTTTATCAAATTTGGTCGAATGTAGCTACCTTTGATAAAAGATATTTTATAAAAGAAATCTTTTATAAAATATAGCCCATTACATTGTAAAATTTCTTTGACAAAGAGCTTTTATAAAAGATCTTTTATCAAATCTTTGATAGTGTAATACCGGCCATAGTAACTTATTTTACATTTCTATAACTACCAATTTAGCTAATTATTACTAACAAACATTATAACAATAACTTATTTACATTTTCACATAACTTAAATCTAATCTAGCTATCTTAAAATTATATTACAATTTTTAATAATTTAAAATCTGCATTACTTATATTTGGCAAATAACATTTTTCTTTTATAAATTAAACAAACAACTTAACCTTAATTATATACATCCAATTAAGTATCATCTCAGTATATTGTAATGTTAATGACTGATGAATAATTATTTTTTATCATTATGTATTATTTGTCGTTCGTTGTATTTGATATTTGTACATATTATGCTTTAAAAAAATAAAAAAGCGAATATTTTATATGATTAAGCTTGATATAGTAAACCTAATAAATATTTTTTTGAATCAGATATACCTACGATTTATTGATAAATCCTTAATCTATTCAAAATAATATTGCACATCTCAAATATTAAGGTGGCCCATAAAAAATATGGTTTTTTTGTGAAAAACTTTATTTAATAATAAAACAACAATCAACTCTTATTAACCAAAGTATAGACCATGATGAAGTAATGTCTTTCTCCATCCTTCTGTAAGAAACTCAATGCCGCGACGGTACCATGCTGGATCTTTCGAGGTAAAGAATTCTTGACATGCAGCTTCAACTCTTGTGAAATTTCTTCCACGCAGGAAGTGTGCCATCGATCGAAATAAGTGGTAATCTGAAGGTGCAAGGTCTGGCCTATAAGCTGGATGAGGTAGAAGCTCTAAATCCAACTCCCTAATTTTCTGTCGAGTTTCAATAGCAGTATGGGGTCTGGCGTTATTTTGCTGCAGAATTGTGCGCCCCCTATTTACCAATCCAGGGTAAAACCGATGAAGAGCATCATGCATCCTGTCTAACTGCCGACTATAAAGGTTGGCGTCAATGGTTCTTCCATCAGGAACCAACGCAAACTGAATAACGCCTTGAAAATTCTTTCTCGTTTTGGGACAAGTAACGCAGGTTGTCCGATGGTAATCCATTGATTTTCTTTGTTAGGATTATTAAAATATATCCATTTTTCGTCGCAAGTAATGATCCGTATATTAAAAAAACGTTTGTCCCAAGGATTTGAAAGCAGCCGAGTGCAGACCTCAACCCGTCTTTCTGCCATTGCTGGTGTCAATTCATGTGGAACTTCTCTGCAGCTTCTATTGGCCTTTCCAATTTGATGTAAATGACGCTCTATGGTTTCTTTGGAATAACCAAGTTCTGCTGACAACTTACGAGTACCTTGTAGATGGATTAACTTCAACAGCGTCTCGCAGTTTGTTGTTACTCAACAAATTAAGCCGACCAGAATCTTGTTTCCTCTTGAGATTTGTATCTCCTTCATTAAATTTTTTGAACCAACGTTGTGCCGAGCGAATGTTCACTATTCCCTCCCCTTCCACTTCACATATTTTTTTAACTGCTACGGTTGCAGAAAAGTTTTGTTTTCAATAATGACGCAAAATCATCATAATTTCGTACTTTTCGTCTGCCATTATGATGTTTGTTGTAGCTTAGAAACAAAAGTAAATCGGACAGAAATACATATTTGCCTACTTGACAAGTTTCTAATGGTGTATAACAATAATATAGCACATTTAATGTTTTTCAAACGAGCAAAACAGAACTCTACAGGGTGTTTCAAAATTGCTCGGCACCATTTTAGGGATGTGTTCTGTAGTACAGAATATTACGATTTACCTAAAATTGCCTTTTCATGCTCCCCCCTGCGAAAGTGTTACTTTCGTAGCCTGGTAGCGCGAGCGAAAGCGAAAGTAAATAGTACGGTATTGTTACCGTAGGAACGTTCGTAGAGGTGGGAATTTAAGATCCGATATCCGAGTCCGATCCGATCCGAAGTCGGATCAGATAAGGTAACCTTCGGATTCGGATCGGAATCGGAAGGTAACCTTCGGATTCGGATCGGATAACAGTTTAGAGATCCGAAAATTATCCGAGGTCTGTTAATGATCCGAGATCTGATACTTATCCGAGACTCAAAAATTATTTGGTATTTTAAAATAATTAGGTATCGATGACTAGAGGTTTGACCTACATCCAGCAATGGTTTAAAATTGCTTGGTATTCCACAATGTACACAGAATGAATTAATGCAGAAATTATGATAGAGATTAATAGATTTGTAGTTTCTACTGCAAACTGTGATATCAGATCCTTATAGCAATTTGACCCAACACAATGTCAATAGACCAAACGACTCGTCCCTTCGGGACTCTACGTTTCGCCAGACATTTTGTTTCGTCAATTTTCTAGGCAATCAAGATTTTGTTAAATTTCAAAATCCGCCGATAAAAATTCAAGGTCTTGTTATGTTACCGCCGAATATCAACTAATCTGTGATGATCCTAGATTTGACAAATATCGAAATATCTGAGATCGATCGGAAATCGGAACCAGCAAACCCGAGATTCGATAATTTCCTAAGATTACTGCTAACGAGAACATTACGTTGTAAAAGTGACTAAAATATGAGCAGAAAATATATTTTTTGTCTTTATCTAACAGCAACCAAGATGTGTCTATCTGTCTATGGCCTTACATTTTTCTAATCATGTTACTAGATCCTGAAAGTAGGTGTTTAGGATTTTATTACCTAATTTAATTATTTTAGTCAACGCATAGAACATGACTGTGCAAAACAGTATTTATTTACAATTACACATTACACATACATATAACACATAATAGCTATAATATATAATAAAAACAAAATCAATGTTGTTCCCATATCTAAAAAGGAATCTAGTCCAGCCAAATGGTCGAAATAAACAGGCAAACTTTGCATTTTGGGTAGGCAGCTATTTTTTTTTATCGTTGTGTAGAGGGGTCAGCGATGAGTCTAAATCAGGGTTTTCGGGGTGGTAACCCCCTCCATTCGGCCGCCATTTTGAAAAGACGGGTTAGGTGGTTTTTGGGCTATATCTCTGTAGTAGGGAATCTCACAAAAAATTAGTATACAGCTTTTTTGTAGAAAATCGTATTATGCACGATTTTTATTCATAACTTTTTTACATAGCATTAATAATAAAAAAGTTATAAGCTGGAAAAGATAAAAACTTAAGGGCTTATAACTGTTTTATTATTAATGCTACGTAAAAAAGTTATTAATAGAAATTGTAGAGAATATGGTTCTCCACAAAAAAGTTGCACACAAACTTACTGTAAGACTCACAACTACAGAGATATAGCCGAAAATCGAATTAACCCTTCTTTTCAAGATGCTGGGTGGGGTGGTGGGGTCATATTAATAAAAGTTGTAGATAATACGATTCTCTACAAAAAAGCCTTATAAAAACCTTTTGTAAGACTCACGGCTACAGACCTATAGCCGAAAAATTAATTAACCCTTCTTTTCAAAATGGCGGCTGAATGGAGGAGGTTACCACCCCGAAAATCCGGATTTAGACTCATCACTGACCCCCACATACATCACAAAAAGAAAATCGCTGCCTACCCAAAATGCAAATTGAATTACCATTTGACTGGACTAGTCCAATCAAATGGTTGAAATAAAAAGGTAAACTTTTCATTTTGGGTAGGCAGCGATTTTTGACAATGTGTATGGGGTCAGTGGTAAGTCTAAATGAGGATTTTCGGGGTGCTACCCCCTCTCCATTTGGTCGCCATCTTGAAAAGAAGGGTTAATTAGTTTTTCGACTTTATCTCTGTATCCGTGAGTCTTACAAAAATTTTGTTTAAAACGTTTTTGTAGGAAATCGCATTCTCTATAAGTTTTATTAATAACTTGTTTACGTAGCATTAATTATAAAAAAGTTGTAACCTCTAAATTTTTTGTCTTTTCCGGCTTATAACTTTTTTATTATTAATGCTATGTAAAAAAGTTATTAATAATAAATAATAGATAATACGATTCTCTACAAAAAAGCTTTATACAAACTTTTTGTAAGATTCTCGACTACAGAGGTATATCCAAAAAACGAATTAACCCTTCTTTTCAAGATGGCGGCCAAATGGAGGGGGCTACCACCCCGAAAACTCTGATTTAGATTCACCACTGACCTCTCTACACACCGATAAAATGAAATCGCTGCCTACCCAAAATGCAAAGCTAATAAATTACCATTTGACTGGACTATCTCTCTTGTTCTCGATTTGGTGGTTTAAATTCACTCGAAAGGACCCGATTTGGATTTCTTTATTTTCGGAGTAAATTATCACCACATTCACCACGTAAACATTCCATCGAATTACCTCTAAAAGTCAAGCTGAAATATTTCTCACTAAACATTGTTGCCGGTTGTATTTCTAAGGTATAATACGACGATGGTGGTTTTTTAAAAATGAAACGGCCTATACAGGGTGATTCAAATTCGCGTGTATGCATGGGGATCTTGGAAACGGTAAGAGATAGAGAGTCGGTTAAATGGGGGCAAAGTTGCGTAATAAAAGGACCAACAATGTCCATTTAAAAAATCAAGGCTAACTTATTCAGTCTTTTAAATATTTGAAAAAAACTAAAATTTTTGAGAATCGTTTTTATTTCATTTTGACCTTATTTGAGGAGATATTGAAAAACGGAAAACACTTTCTCGTGACCACTTTTTGTCCTCTATCGAATAGCTTAAATGGAACAAAAATTCCAGGTCCGTATTTAAGAAAATGAACTTGATGATGACCCTGAAATACCGAAACGTTGCATCAAAAATGTATTTAAGCTATTCGATAGAGGGCAAAAAGTGGTCATGAGAAAGTGTTTACCGTTTTCCAATACCTCCTCAAATAAAGTCAAAATTAAATAAAAACGATTCTCCAAAATTAAATTTTTTTTCAAATATTTAAAAAACTGAATAAGTTAGCCTTGATTTTTTAAATGGACATTGTTGGTCCTTTGATTACGCAACTTTGCCCCCATTTAACCGACTCTCTATCTCTTACCGTTTCCAAGATCCCCATGCATACACGCGAATTTGAATCACCCTGTATATATAATTACAAACAGTCGCGATGAATCTGACAGGCTTAGAAATTCTGACATTTAAATATTGACAAATTATAAACCGATATGCTGTTTCGGTATGTCTATTTTATCTTCTCCTGTCCGAAGGTTTAAAAATAGGTAACTAGTTATTTGTACAACTAGTAATGAAAGCAATACTTTTTTTCATGAGTTTGAAGTTTGATGCACGACGGCGAAGCCGGAGTGCATCAATCAAACGAGTGAAAAAAAGATGCTTTCATACGAGTTGTACACAATATTTTTTTGCATTTTGACATCTTAAATCCCTCAAAATTAGGCCAGTCATATTGTACACAAAAAGGGACCTAACATTGCAATAATTAGGGTAAACTTAATTTTTTTATATGTTGTTAGGATCCACCCGGGTAGTATAAATCCAGATTTGCAACCCCGAAAAACTTGCGCCAACTGAGATATAGCCGAAAGAAATTCCTCATATTTGCAGGGTTGTATCTCAGCAACTACTGCAGCTACCGAGCTCAGGTACAGCTTTGATTGTAGCAAATTTCATCTACTTAAAAAAAGATAAGAGTGACTTTTTTCGTCAGAAGGTTTCTTTAATGATTTTTTTGCAAAAAACTGAAAAAAATGAAAAAATTTCGCGGTTTTTCGGCTATACCTCAGCTGGCACACGTTTTTCGGGGTTGCAAATCTGGATTTATAGTACCTGAGTAGAGCCAAACAACATATAAAAAAATTAAGTTTACCCTAATTATTGCAATGTTGGATGTACAATATGACTGGCCTAAATAGGATAAAAAGGATTTGAGAATTTACAGTTGTCAAACTGACAATTTACAATATTTTATTTAAAGCATACTTACTTAATGCAAAATGTAAAATTATATAGTTAAAAAAAGTGTTGCTTTCTTTATGATTAATAAAGAAAGTCCACTTTTTTGTCAAAATGCAAAAAATAAACATACCACACTGGTAGATAACTCTCATATACAGGGTGTCCCTAAAATGCATTAAAAGCTTCAGGTAAACGTTTTCTTTTGTGAATTCTTAAGGCAAAACTGCAAGAAAAAATAAACCAGCCCAATCCCTCGAAAATCATCTTCCTGTTTCATGCCGAGCAAAAGTAGTATCCTTACACTTTTATTTATTTAACTTTTTACACAGTCTCCTAATGTTCTTGAAACCTGTGTAAAATTGAAATTAAAACTGCAATACACTTTCTGTATTGAACATTAAACGTCAAATAACCCGTGTTTGTCATAAATCGTAAAAAATCAAAGCCAGTTGACAGCTGTCAAAGATATGGATACAGTAAAGATTTTTTTAATGTTCTCCATGGAGTCCAGTGATTAACTTCAACTACTCGCGCAATTTCCCTGGTGCTCAGGTGCTGGCTGTTGAATCGTGTTCAACGTGTTCAAAAATATTTTCCTCGATTTCTGTCATTTCCTCGTTACGTCCTCGTCCTACTTCTTGATTTTTGGGTAAAACCGAACCTGTTTCTCGAAGTCTCCGATGTACAGCTGAAAAAAAACGTCTTTACTGGGAATTCTGCGCTCAGAGGCGGGGATAGCGCTCAGCATATCTATGAACTGCTTCTCTGGCATTTCCACTACATTCACCATGATTTACCATAAACAAAATGCATATCTACGTATTCCGCAATAGAATACGTACCATTTTTTTTTGTAATTTTGGACGTAAATTGGAAAATGAACTGGAAGAAATCACAATGTGATCACAATACAATTGAAATGTAGAGTTGCCAAACAAATGTCAACTAATAACTCGCAAAATTTTGTTTTTTTTACAAAATCTATGCAACCGACAAAAAAAATAGTATAAGAATTTTTTATTCCTTTTATCGTTACAAATCCACCCCTAAAGTTTGGCAGACGCATTACCTAACACCCTGTATAAGATTTGAATATTTAGTATAGTTTATTCGTTCGGATCCGAAATTTCTACCTACCTTCTTAAGTTATTACAACGGGCAATAAAATTATTATGACAAGTTGGAAGTGACAAGTCCTGCCATAAATAACCTACCATGGACGGTTTTAAACTGTTCCACCAAAATACTTTATTTTATTATTTTGAGGCAGCTGTAAAATTTTACGAGACCGGCCTAGTAGGGATGATTTACGATGTATTTAATTTAAACCTCATAACCAAACCACCAAGTTATAAATGATTCCGGTTATTTTGCGCACCCGAACGAACAGACTATAGCAGTTATATGCTGCGAGTTTGTTCCCACAAAACTTTTTGAGGTTAGCTTTGTGTGTATCAATAAATAGAGGAATGTTTATTTTGTGACTGATTAAGATTTAAATTAATATAACATTATTTTAATATTATGGCTACTTTAGATACCGTTCTGTTTATGAACATAAGCAAAGTTTGTAGAATTTGTTTGGTGGAAGGCGAAGATATGAGATCTGTATACAGTAAACTGGATCAAAGTGAGGTATTAGAAGTTAATGTGTGTAGTTTATCAGAAGTTTTAACGCGAATTACGAATTTACCAGTAAGTATGGTGATTTGTTGTAATAAGATAGTATTTTGAAAAAGTGCTTATGTTGTAGGTTTCGCCAAATGACGGCTTCCCCACACTTATTTGCTCAAATTGTGTATCGCTTGTTCATGGAGCATATAAATTTAAAGTGCAGTTTGATCATTCTCATACGGTATTGCAGCAATACATATCAGATTGTGTTAAACAAGAAGTGCAAGTAGACATAATGTGTGATTATATAGGAAATTCTGACGATTTCGATTGCGACTCTAATGTAGCCGATAACTTCATCGATTCAATAGCAAAATCGCAAAATGAACAATATGGTAAAAGGCAAACAAGTAAACAGCAAATTCAGAAACGTCAAAGTAATACAACATCTATTGAAATTAAGCAACCTAAGAAGAGGGGTAGAAAGCCCAAGTTAAAATTAAAAACAAATGATAACGAGAATATGAATGAAGTAGGAAATGAAAACGATAAACCAGTAATGCATCCTTGCCCAGTATGTACCAAAGAGTTTCTAGCTTTAGAATTAAAAGAACATGCACATTCACATAAAGCATTAAAAAAATACCTTAGTATACCATCGCAGAACAAGGTCGTCCCAACAACCAGGTTTTATAAAAAGTATGATCCAGAAAAGGCAGTTGTTGGTTTACATAGTCGTAAAGAAAAACTACATAAGTGCGTGTCATGTGGGTTAGAATGTAATGCAGCTTATTTACGACTGCACCTACAGTCGCATCGAAATCAGACTGAATATAAATGCGATCAATGTCAGCGAGTTTTTAAGAAATTAAATCATTTAAATACACACAGAGTGAAACATTTAAAAGAATGCCCTTTCAAATGTGAACAGTGCGGAAAGGGATTTGTAATAAAAATGAATTATGACTGCCATATTTTAACTCATAATACTAATCAGGAATTACCACATGAATGTAGTTACTGTTTAAAGCGTTTTTCAAATCCAGAGCATTTAAATCGACATATGGTAATGCATACTGAAAATGTTAGTTATTCAGTGAAATATAAAGTTTGTAAATGTCATCATTGTCTCAAAACATTTAAAGATAGAACTGATCTGAAAGCCCACGAATGTGTTCCCGTTGAACAGGCTGTGAACACTAGGTTTCCATGTAAGGTAAGTCAAAATAATGATCTGCATAAGAAAATTCTTACAAAAGTATTTGATTATTTTTAAAATTTTATTCAAAGTTTTGTGATTCTAAAAGTAAAATTTATATGGCACTTGCCGAGAAGCTACCAGTAGTGTTAACTCAGGGGAAGGTTTTAATTGTGTTTATCTACATATTTATGGAAGATGTAGCTTGCATTGGTACAGTACATGTTTAAGATTGACTGTCAAATTTACGTAAATTAACAGTATACAAATATACGTGCTCTTAAAATATAGAGTGTCCATTTTGCAACATTTAACCTAAAAGCTTTTAAATAGTCAGCACCTCAGCACACATAACATTTGATAAACATTATTTGTTTATTTATTGGATGAATGCTAGTATTATCATCATTGGCACAACAATCCGCGTTGGGTCTTGGCCTCCTCTAATATTTTTCTCCACCGGTCTCGGTCTCTGGCATTTGTTCTCCAGGTTGGCACTTTAATTGCTCGTGCATCTTGGTCTACCCCATCATTCCATCTGAGCCTGGGCCTTCCCTGTTTTCTCCTTCATTTTTAATGGTTGTTTCTTCATCTACCCTTATAACGTGTCCAGGAGTCCAGCCCATTGTAGTCTACTCACTTTAATTTTTGTTATGATGTCGCTGTCTCCATATAATTCGTATAATTCTGCGTTGTATCTTCTCCATTAGTTGTCTACATTTATGGCTCCGTATATTTTTCGTGGTACCTTTCTTTCGAAGGCGGCGATTAGTTTTTCATCATTCTTTGTTAGCACCCACTCTTCCGATCCGTATTTCAGAACTGGTATAATGAGTGTTTTGTATAGAGTTATCTTAGATGTTCGGGTAAGTGTCCTGGATGTGAAGTGTTGCCTAAGGGCATAGTAACATTTGTTTGCTAGGACTAGTCTTCTAATTTCATCCTTCACGTTGTTTTGCCTATTTACTAGTGAGCTGTACCACTTCGATATTGTACTCTACGATGGTTAGGTTTTGCCCCATCCTGTTCGCTCTGACATTTGCGGTTCCTATCATGTGTTTCGTCTTGCTTTCGTTTACTTGCAGACCCATTGTTCTACCGGCTTCCTCTATTTTTATAAATGACTCCTTGGCCGATCCGAGGCGATCTCCCTATTATGACTATGTCGTCCGCGTATTAATTGTGCCTGTAGTTTGTACCTTGGAGTCTCTGATTACTAGAGCTTGGATTATATGCAAAATGCATATCATCATTTTTAGGCATATCTACTTGCAATTCTGTTTCTACGTGAATTTAATTGTTTTATAGCATTTTTTGTGTCTATAATGCATAAATGCATATTTTACCAAATTTTTAATAAATGCATATGCAAAATATTATTGTGCATATTTAAGGGTATTTCCCTTAAATTATCTTAATTTTTATTTTTAGATAGTTAAAATCTCTTTTCAGTGAGCTTCTTGGGATTTATTGTTTGTCAGTTTAACTTGGAATTATGGAATTATTCTTTGTCAGTGAGGTCAGGTGTTTAGGGTTACTTGGTTCAAGAAGGATTCCCCTTGTGTTAATGGGTTTTAGTAGAATTTGTTGTTCCTCAGTCCTAATAGTTCTGGTGATATTTTAGATTTTATGAGTTAGTTTTGAAGTATCCGTTGCTTTGTAAAGACAGTGCGTAGCTAATTCAAAATGCCGAAACAATCGACTGATAGATGTGTTGTATTACAAAATTGGCGTGAAAATCATACCGATTTGAAGATTATTGATTCTTCTCATGTTTTTTGTACAGTTTGCGACAAAAGGGTAAGCTTTAATGATATTTCCTGACTGTAATAATAATAATTTAATTTAGATACCAAATTACGTGGAAATTTAACCCTTAAACACCAAAATGCATTTTTAGGATCATAACCACCTATATCGGTACTGTAAAATAAAAGAAAAACTCGAAATGTATTTCTATTTTGCATATTTTAATGCATATTTTAGTTATTTTTAGTGCATATTTGCATGCAAGTTTTACCATTTTTTAGTGCATATAATCCAAGCTCTTCTGATTACTTACTCTAGTGCTATGTTAAATAGCAGGCACGCCAGTGCATCGCTTTGCCGCAGTCTTCTGTGTGTGCTAAATTGCTCGGATGTGTCACTTTGTATTTTGATTGCACACTGGACGTTTGTTAATGTCATTTGAGCAGTGGCGTAACTACGTAGAATTGCACGCCCCCACGAGGCTACGTATGCGCCCATCATATCCAATGATTATATGTAGGTATCGTATCGTAATCGTTAACCTCTATACCAGTGGTTCCCGAAGTGTGTTCCGTGGAACCCTGGGGTTCCATGATTTGGGGTTCCGTGAGTCAAATTTTCAGAGAATATTGAAGTCTAAAAGACAACTATATTCTTCTCATTAATCTTTTATTTAATAAAGTTTTTGTATAATTATTTAATTTTGTATTTTGTTTTGTACAATTTGTATTTTGTACCTATATAATTTGAATTTTGTATAATTATTTATTGTATCTCTTGTGCATCATACGTATATGGTTGAATAAATTATTTGTAGGTAATGTTTATTTTTTTAATGCCCAGTTAAGATTATAATGTTTGCAGATATGGTAAGGGTTCCACGGTATGCGAAATATTGAATAAGGGTTCCACGGAAAAATAAGTTTGGGAACCACTGCTCTATACTATACCTTTCGATGTTGAGGCTGGTAAATAATAAAAATATGCAATAGTTAATAATAATGTAATTTCTATTGTGTCTCATTAATGATATAAACAAATTAACTTTTCGCTGAACAGATATGTAGAAACAAATAAAAAGGTAATTATCTTCTTGGCTAACTGTTGCTTACATTGTAACTATTAATCGAAACGTACTTTTTTTCCAGTCGATTATAGTACGAAATTTATCTGAAATGAAGGGAGAAATGGTATTTTTTGCTGATTATTAGACTGATATTAATTCTACAAAAATTTGATCAACTACACTTGTTCTGATGAGCTGCAGCATCACTACGGAAATTTCAGAATTTAGTACGAACAAATGATGCGCAGCAGGCTTTAAGCAAGATGTCATAAGGTGCATGTGCGACTTCTTATTTAAAATATTTACTTTATTTTACGTTTAGGAGCTAAATTTTCCTACTTAGTTTAGAATCAATTGCTTAATAGCATACTACTTATCCAAACAAGAACGTACAAAAACTAAACGGTTCAGCTGGAGAGATAAAATTAAGCAATTATCAAAATCGCATGTATTTCTCCTATGTCTCACATGTCAGGCCACACCCGGTATATAAATTATTTTCAACGATTTTAAGGAAAAGGATAACACAACAATTAGATGGAAATCAGCCAGTGGAACAAGCAGGTTTTAGGAGTGGCTTTTCGACTTTAGATTATATACAAGCGATAAATCAAATTTTGGAAAAATATAAAGAATACAATAAAAGACTGTACATAGCAATAATTGACTTCAAGAAAGCTTTCGGCAGCTTAGAATATGATAGTAACGAGACAACGAGAGATCAATAAAAAAACCAATTAGGGTAGGCTGTGAAATTGAATTATTTTGAATTGGTACTTTAGCCACATCCACAGAATGACATTTCAGTTTCAATTTAAGGTTATAAACTTTGTTTAAAATAAAAATGTCAAATTACAAACGTTATAAAATGTCATTCTGTGGATGTGGCTAAAGTACCAATTCAAAATAATTCAATTTCACAGCCTACCCTAATTGGTTTTTTTATTGATCTGTTGTTATAACAAAAGCACTCAAAGAACAAGGGATCCCACAAAAATAACAACAGATCAATAAAAATACCAATTAGGGCAGGCTGTGAAATTGAATTATTTTGAATTGGTACTTTAGCCACATCCACAGAATGACATTTTATAACGTTTGTAATTTGACATTTTTATTGTAAACAAAGTTTATAACCTTATAAAATGTCATTCTGTAGTAGTAGTATGCTATTAAGCAATTGATTCTTAACTAAGTAGGAAAATTTAGCTTCTAAACGTAAAATAAAGTAAATATTTTAAATAAGAAGTCGCACATGCACTTATGACATCTTGCTTAAAGCCTGCTGCGCATCATTTGTTCGTACTAAATTCTGAAATTTCCGTAGTGATGCTGCAGCTCATCAGAACAAGTCTAGTTGATCAAATTTTTGTAGAATTAATATCAGTCTAATAATCAGCAAAAAATACCATTTCTCCTTCATTTCAGATAAATTTCGTACTATACTCGACTGGAAAAAAAGTACGTTTCGATTAATAGTTACAATGTAAGCAACAGTTAGCCAAGAAGATAATATTCACATATAGGTAAAGGAAGCAAAACTTTGGTCTTACGTCACCGTTCGTGGTAATAGTAATACCACTATAAAAACAAAAATATTCCCTCTTTCCCTGACTCTCCGCCGCTGTCATATTCAGTAGCTTTCTCGCGTAAGGTTGGCAGTGATACGTGATCGAGCACAGTGTTGTCATTACAATCCGCGCGTGTTGTTTATTATTAGCATCACCATTCCCGGTTTTTTGTATTGTTTTTAAAATTCAGTTCAGTACAACGTTCTTTTCAGAACGACCGGCTACTTTTTTGACTTCTTGTACGCTTGTACCCACCAAATTTTGTTTAAATTTCATAAAATAAATGTAAAGAAGAGTTGGAAACAAAGTGAGGTTAGATTATTTATATACATTTGGCAACGCTGCGTATTAACAAACGTCAAAATATTTATTACGTAAGACCAAAGTTTTGCTTCCTTTACCTATATGTTCAATTTCTCATGCATTTCACCTATGTCTCACATGTCAGGCCACAGCCGGTATAGTTGGCAAAAGGCTTATTAGGTCTGTAGTTCTTAATTTCATTTTTATTTCCTTCCTTGTATAATAAGATTGTTTTTGATGTTTTCCATTGTGTTGGGATTATTTCGGTTTCAAAAATTTTGTCAAATAGTTTTTTAAATAATTGTTTTGCCTCTAGTGGTAAAATCTTTACTATTTCGTTTTTAATTTTGTCTTCTCCTGGAGTCTTATTTTTCTTTAGTCCGGCTATTGCTTCTTCTATTTCTTCCATTTCTATTTGGCCGTATATTTCTTCTTTTCCTTCCTTTGTTTTTTGTTCTCTTCTTTCTCTGTTGCTTTTCTACAACTTTTTGTAATATTTGGTTGCTTCTTCGACTATCTGCTTTCTTTTCCTTATCGAGGCATCCTGTTGTTTCTTTATTTCTGTTATCCATTGTCTTCCTTCAGATAATTCTTTGTTCAATCTCTTTATAGAACTTGATTCTTCTAATACTTCTTCAATATTTTCTTTTTCATATCTTCGTAAGTGCTTCCTTATTTCTCTTTTGGTTAGCTTATTTAGTTCCCTGTATTCAATCAAGCTTCTTTTACTTTGTTGTTGTTTCAATTGCTCTCTTTTCTTTATTAGTTGTTTTGTATTTTCTGACAATTTTTTTCCGTTCTTTATTTCCTGTTTTACACTTCCTTCTTTCTCTGCTGCTAAAATTATTTTTTCTATAGTATCAGACATCAGACATTTCTTTTACTTCTAAATCCTCAAATTTTTCTTTTACTTACTTCGTATATTCTTCCATTGCTTCTTTAAATTTTGTTTCGTCTAACACTTTCTTTGTTTGTTTTTCATTTCCTCTCTTAATATTATTAAATCTCTGAGCTCCTATTTTTATTAGTACTGATGCTATAAGTAGTTTGTGATCTGTATTAAATTCGAATTGGCTTAGTACTTTTGTGCTTGTTGCTAGTTGTTTGTTATTTGTTATTATGTAGTCTATTTCGTTTCCATATTTTCTGTTTGGCGATCTTCAAGTCCATTTTCTTCCCTTCCTTGTTTTGAAGAAGCTATTCATTATAAAAAATCTATGTTTCTGAGCAAAATTGACTAATGGGCTTCCTCTCTCGTTCCTTACTCCCATTCCAAATCTTCCTATAACGTTTCCGTCCAGGGAAAAAGTATTACAACAAAATCTTTTTTCATCTCTTGGATTTAGCGGTTTGGAACTCTTTTGTGCTATATCAAAAAAATGGAGGCAAGAAGTCGGCGTTGCTATGCAGGTTGGATCTTATACATTGTACTACGGAAAGCTATCACAGGCCAGAATTTTCATATAGAAAAGGTCGTCCTTCTATAACCCATACACCCTTGCGGCTTACAGGGCGTCATTTTTCAGAAAATATCCCTGCTACCGAAAAGAAATCCAATCCTACCCGACAGTGTGAAGTATGCAGTCCAATGCGTGATGCACGTGGAAAAACATTCGACGATTGTGACATTGTGACGTTGCCCTTTGTGTAGCACTTTGTTGTAGGGTGTATCATACCATTACAAATATACAGTGAGCACGTAAAGGTTGGAACAAATTCGATAAAATCTTTATTGGGCAAGTAAGAAAATAATGCTCGGACACGTCGATTTTATTTTTTTTATGCGCATTTTTTTGGAAGCGTATATTTTTTATTACGTCATCCTTGTCCGAGTTATGACGTCATTCTCAGGTTTTTTAAATGGCAACATCCTCTTTTGATAGTACCATTTAAAAGAGCACATTTTTTGCGTATAGACCCCAAATTTTATGGTATGTTACATAACAATATTTTCGAGAAATTAGTACCACAATTGTTGCGCCATTTTTTATTGAAAGCGCATTAAATGCTGATAAATATTTGAATTTGCTACAAAAACAGATAATCCCCGCACTTATAGCACTATATCCAAATAATCAAAATCCCCAAATGCCGGACCAACCAATATGGTACCAATAAGGTGGCGCGCCACTATGTTATTCACGGATGTGCGTAATTATCTAAACACCGTTTTCGCTAATAGATGGATATTGTCAAGAGGTGAATGACATGCAACTTTAACATTTAATTTAATGAGTTTTAGTTGTATTTATTATTTCTTCTATTGCTTTTTCATTACATTGTTATGAATTCTAAAACCTTGACGTCTATACCCAGAAAAATGTGCTCTTTTAAATGCTACTATCAAAAGAGGGTGTTGCCATTTAAAAAAAAACTGATGATGACGTCATAACTCAAACAGGGATGACGTAATAAAAAATATACGTATACCAAAAAAATGCGCATCAAAAAAATAAAATCGACGTGTCCGAGCATTATTTTCTTACTTGCCCAATAAAGTTTTTATCGAATTTGTTCCAACCTTTACGTGCTCACTGTATAATTGGTATGTACAAAACTATGCTTAAAGCCTGTTTTTATATAGTATAAGAGTGCTTTTTCGTTTATAGCATGTAGTTTTCTAATGGCCATGTTAAGGGTAAGGGCTGATAGGGTCCCGTAAATACCTTTTTTTTTAGTTATCGGCGTCTATTTTTTAGAATATTTTGTACTGACTTTAAATATCAGTCAATGTACAATAGAAATTTGAAATGAAAAAAAGTGTTGCTTTGGACCGATTTCTCAAAATTAATGCCATGGTTAAGTGGTTAAACGCAAAGATGATGTGTTCTCCTGGTTCTGATTGGCCAATTTTACATAAAAATCTCTCATCATCAGCAGGTGTTGCGAGGTTGCAAATTCTTTCCTTGTTATAATGTTTAAGATGTTGTAGAACTCTTCTACTTATTTCTTGTCCTGATCTACTTTAGTTCAAATTCTAACGTGCGATCTTCTCACGTTGTGAGTACCTATTTCTAAAATGTTGACGTTTGGTTTGATTATTCTTTACATTGGTTGGGGGGTTTGGTCACTAATTCCTCTACTGACCAGGCTTCTGGGGAGCATTAACACATAATTAATATCTTAAATACCATGGTGGATATCATGGTCTTAACTTTAAAATACTATAATTCAGAAACATAGGAAAATACGGCTATGGAATTAGAAATGATAGGGGACAGAAGATTATCAACTTAGCGTTAAGACACAACCTAACTATAACAAACACTTTATTCAAGAAAAGAAATGGGAAGAGATGGACCTGCTTTCTCCAAAATATAGAAATTAAATTGATTACATTCTTTCAAATTTTAAACATAAAATAACGAATACAAGTGTTATAAGTTATAAGTCAAGCTGAATATGACTCTGATCACAGAATGGTGAAAACCTTTATTAGATTTAAAGAAAAAATAGACTGTCATCATAAGTTCTGAAACAATTACAAGGAATTTAGAGTAAACGAAAGAGCTAAAATCTTAGACTGCAAAGGGATGAACGTTTGACACCTTTGTGATAAAATAATAAGCCTTCTTAAAGAAGCAACAAAAGTGAACATAGATGGAAAAATGAATTAAGTTAAAGGCAAGCTATCTTCTTCTTCTTCTCCTTCCAACTTATGCCCTCAGCGAGCGTCAGAGTTCATATATTCGTGACCTTCTTTTATCCATTTTTTCCATGACTTCCTGTCCCTAGCTAATTGTCTCAACTCGTCTATTGGTTTTCCTCTTGTTCTTCCTATTTCTTCTATTTGTTTCATTCACGTTTTCCCAGGTCTCCCTTTTCTTCTTTTGTTTTCTCTTCTTGCATCTACGACCCCCCTTACTAGTCTATTTTGGTCCATTCTCACTGTATGTCCAAACCAGCTTAACTTTCTTTTAGTTATTTTTGATATTATGGGTTCCTGATTTAATGATTCTCTTATTATTTCATTTCTAATTCTGTCCATGCGTGTCTTTCCTGCAATTTTCCTGAGTTATTTTATCTCAGCTGCGTTTAATATGCTTTCGTGTTTCTTCTGCGTTACCGATTCACTGTTGTATATAAGTGTTGGGATAGTTATTGCATTATACAGGGTGTTTCAAAATTGCACGTCAGCATTTTAGGGATGTGTTCTCTAGCACACAATATTACGATTTACCTAAAATTACCTTAGTCCAAAAGTTAATATTTAGGGAGATACAGGGTGTCAAAGCCGAATGTCCATTTGAGAGAAATACTCTCGATAGCGGCTCTCGAGAGTATTTATCGCAAATGCACACATTTCTGAGAGCCACTATCGGAGAGCGCCTGTCAACTATCGAGAGCGAACGTGTTGAGACTTGCTCTCAGGTGGACGTGGACAAATTTCTTAGTTTTGATAATAACTCGCCAATTTCGAACAAATTTCGAATTGCTGACAGTGTTTTCGAGAGTATTGATCAAAATGTCGTCTAACAATAATTTAAAAATTAAGGCTCCAAATTCTATTTTTAAAATTCCATTTTAAAAATTTAAATTTTAAAATTCTAACTTCAAATTCTATATTTAAAATTTCATCTTTAAAAATTTTAATTTTACAATTCTAAATCCAAATTCTATTTTTAAAATTCAATTTTTAACATTTGAACTTTAAAAGACAATTTCAAAATTCTAACTCCAACTTCTATTTTTAAAATTCCATTTTTAAAATTTAATTTTTAAAAATTCTAATCTTAAAATTCTTCCTCCAAATTCTATTTGTAAAATTCAATTTTTAAAATTTGAACAATTTCAAAATTCTAACTCCAAATTCTATTTTTAAAATTCCATTTTCAAAATTACACCTCTAAAAATACCAATTTTAAAATTCTTGCTCAAAATTCCATTTTTAAAATTTCATTTTTAAAAATTCCATTTTTAAAATTCTAGCTCCAAATTCTACCTTTAAAATTCCATTTTTAAAATTTAATTTTTAAAAACTCTAACTTTAAAATTCTTCCTCCAAATTCTATTTGTAAAATTCCATTTTTCAAATTTCAACTTTAAAAATTTTAATTTTTTAATTCTAGCTCCAAATTCTATTTTTAAAATTAGGTACATATTTAAAATTTCATTGTTAAAAGTTCTGGTTTTAAAATGTTCCTCCAAGTTCTATTTTTAAAATTTCATTGTTAAAAATTCCAATTTTTTAATTCTTACTCCAAATTCTATTTTTAAAATTACATATTTGAAATTTCATTTAAAAAGTTCCAATACATATTTAAATTCTAGCTCCAAATTCTATTTTTAA
Organism: Melanotus villosus; assembly: GCA_963082815.1. Taxonomy (NCBI): domain Eukaryota; kingdom Metazoa; phylum Arthropoda; class Insecta; order Coleoptera; family Elateridae; genus Melanotus; species Melanotus villosus. Next base: position 108,484,506 of record OY720418.1, on the reverse strand, counting down.
AATTCCATTTTTAAAGTTTCATTTTTAAAAATTCCAATTTTAATATTCTAGTTTCGAACTAACTCCCAACATAAATTTTAAGAGTATTTAAATGGACACGGTTCTGAGAGAACTATTGACACTATTGATAGTTAAGCTCTCCGATAGTCATTAATTCTCGAAATTACTCTCAAATGGACAAGTATTTGACAGTAACTGTCGGGAGTAACTCTCGTGAATTTCTCTCAAGTGGACGCTTAGCTTAAAAATGAAGTGCTAAACGTGGTTCAAAAAAATTGAAAAAATGTAATTACAATGAAGTACAACAAAATAACTATACCAACTCAATTGAGTGAATCAACCATAATTCTAATATATAAAAAAGGTGTTAAATCTAATATCGAAAACTACAAACAATTAGCTTAATACCTAATTTCTATGTTTTTGCAAGTGCTATTTACTCTATAAAATTTAGTACAAACTAGATTTAATTCAGTCAGAGGAACAGGCCAGCTTAACTGAAATGAAAAAATCCTAATTTAAAATACAAAGAGGCGTCCGCCAAGGACCTCCTTTTCCCCAAACCTTTTTAACAGTTTACTAGAAGCAATCTTCAAAAAATAAAAAAATAAAGTGATATTAGCCAAACTTTGAGATAAATATCTCAGATTTGCAGACGACGTAACTCTCTTTGTATAAAGTCGGTGTGAACTAAGAACCATGATCGAACAATTCAGTGCAGAAAGCAAAAAAGCAAAATTAATATTATAACATGGTATTAAAAAAAAATAATTATAGAGAATAAAGAGATCCCGAGAGTCGAAGAAGCCATCCATTTAGGCCTAACAGTCTCCTTCATATAATAGTGAAATAAAAGTAGTGGAGAGGAGAATTAAAGCTAAGTTGGAGAAAATTTTGGTCCTTGAAATACATTTTTAAAATCAAAAAACCTTCTACAGCTTAAGAGAGCAATTTTCAACTCCGGTTTATTACCAACTCTAACCTATGGAGCCCAGATTTGGGGGTTTACAAAAAAAAGCCTGCAACAAACTACGTGTGACTCAATCTCGAATGTAAAGAAGTTTGCTAAATAAAAAAATTTAAGACCGGATTATTTTAGCAGAAATTAGAACTAGTACTAAAATTAAGGAAATGATCGAATATGCATTAAACTAGAATGGAATTACACGGGGCACATAGCGAGATTAAACGTGATAAATTGATCCATCAGAGTAACGAAAGTGGACACGAATAAGTGGAAGATTTAGAAGTCTTCCATTGAAAAGATCGGAAGGCAACTTACAAGCACAGCAGGAATAAACTGTAAAACAGCCACACAAGACCACCAACGATGGAAAAATATGGTGGAGGCCGTTGCCCGACAGCAAGATGGGGGTTAAGTACAAATATAAATACAAATTATGTGTTAACCAAGGAGCTAAACTATACAGGATGACTAAGAAGTGAGACAGAAACAGACACCATAACTTGGTTATTATGTGAGCTATAAAAATTTCTTAAACAAAAGTCAAAAAATAGGAAAAATATGAACCACAAGAAATCCAGAATTTCACCATCTTATTAAAAGAAAAATAATAACTTACTTAATCCTTCAACCTTTCTACCTTTTGGTGTGTGGTTGTATGGAGTTACATTTATGTTGTCTTTTTGCATATGTTTCTCCACTCTCTTCTATCTTTTGCGATTCTCCGCATTTCTTCCCATTTAACACCCCTGCATTAAGCTGCTCTTCTTACCTCATCCTTGGTCTTCATCTATTCTTTTTTCCTAGCCCTCTTGTTTCATATGGGTGTCCCAAAAGGCAACGTCATCCCTTGAAGGGCTGATAGGCCAGCTCATAACTGACCAGAATATCAAAATATGACCTTAGTAAAAAATTGTCCGTTTTTGAGATATTGGCTCTTTTATGAATTTCGTGAAAATCGACACCTTAGATCAGTTTTTCGAGTGCCACAGCTTCAAAATTTCATATTTTAAGATTATAATTTTTGTTACGTTTCCCTGAATAGCCCTGCTATTGATTACAGTCCAAAATAAAATTAATAGTGCCATACCTTTGGAAAAAAAAACATTTTTGCCCGATGCAGGAGTTAATTTTTTTTATTAGCTAACTTAGACTGTTCATACTGCAAAAAAAATTACCACGCTAACCTGGCAAGTTATTTTAAAAAATTGCTCATTTAGTGTATTTTTTTAAAATGGTTAACATTTTCCAAGTCTTACTTTAGAAAAAAAAGATATTGCTATTTTACTGCAAAAGTGCATTGTGAAATTATTTCAATAATTAGGAATTCGAATGAAAACACTTGTTAAATTAAAGTGACAGGTACAGCGCCACCAATCAAACAAGTCTGTCTGGTTGGCGTGGTGTGGTGTCGCTGTATTTTAGAGGTACACTCAGTGTCAATAGTACTTTGGCGGTAAATTTAAACGTGTAACATTGTGAATTTGCAAGTTTATTAATTTTTATTATGTACCTACGTTCTTATATAAATTTGTTAAAACTGTTAAAAGAAAATTTAGTAGACAAGTACCAGAATTAGATTTGAGAATGAAATAAATAAGGAAATTTTATTTTGATTTTAGATAAATTTTGTCTACTATATTTCTGGCTTCGGAATGAACAGTTTTTTCCCTTTACTTGCCATAGCGATAAAAGCGGTTAGAAGAAATGGATTCTATAAATAAATACATAAATAGCAAATAACTACCTAATAATAGGTACAAAATATATTTTGAGGTTATGCGAAAGTTTCATTTTAAAAATACTTTAAATTATCTATAAAATATATGCCTACCTTATTAGGAATAAGTCGAACAAAAATAGTCTTAAAAAAGACTTGATTTTTTTTATAAAGAGGAACGAAAGCAGAGAAAATTAAGAAACACAAACACGCGATAACCTGTCAATTTGCTAGCTACTTTCACTTTTGACACGGAAGGTACAACGCCGGTAGGAGTTGTAGGTATTGGCTTAAACTTTTACCGCCACGAATTTTTAAAATTAGTTGGCATATTTTCCGACAGACTTGTTTGCTTGGTGGCGCTGTACTTATTAAAAACTAACAAAAACACAAATAAAAATCAAAGTATGTGTTCAAATTGCCTGCCATCAAGTCGAATGCAAGCGCGGCATCTTTTTAAAAAAGATCTTTTTATCCGTCTTGCACTTCCTGCGACATTTGTTTGTTGTGCGGCTTCATTAATACGGCGTCTCAATTCATTTATTTATTGGTCTTGCATAGACCTTCTCGTTTATGCAACCCCAGTAGAAAGAATCTAGTGGATTTAAATCCGGAGACCGTGGAGGCCACAAAATGGGACCAAGACGGCCGATCCATCTCTGTGGATAAGTTTGGTCCAAATAATTTCTCACTCCTTGTGCGTAATGAGCTGGATAGCCGTCATTTTGAAACCACATTGCCCTGCGTGTAGCTAAAGGTACATCGTCCAAAAGATTTGGCAGTTCATCTACTAAAAAATCCTGATAAATTTCCCCGTTTAGATTTTCAGATAATTCAAAGGGGCCAATTATTTGACCGTTCAAGAAGCCGGTCCACAGATTTACTTTGAAGCGATGCTGTGACTTTTCAAGAGCATAACTATGAAGATTGTGCATGTTCATAAAGCCATCTTTTTTGAATGTGCTTTCATCTGTCCATAAAATTTTATTTATGAACTCTGGGTCTTCCCTATGTTTCTGCAACATTCTTTGGCAAAATTGGACACGTATTGCGTAGTCACAAGGAAGTAACGTTTGCACACGTGATATGGGTGGTACTGATACCGTCGTGTAATTCTGTTTACAGTGAATTTCGGTATCCCTGTACGGCTTTCAATTGCTCGCGCCGAAGTAGTTGGATCATTTTCAATCTCTTGTAAGACTTCTTCATCGTAATCCATACGTGGTCTTCCTGTCCTAGCGCGATTGTGAGGCATTCTGCCTTCCGCATATGCTCGGTGAACATTTATGAACACGCGATGATCAGGATGTCTCAAAGCATTCGGGTATCTTTCGCGATACAGATTAGCTGCAGCAACACCATTGCCTCTGCATTCCCCATAAATGTAATGCATGTTAGCGTATTCCTTAGTTAGTATACTGGTACGGCATAATGAGTACTATTGAACCTCAAACGCGTAACACAAACACAGAGTCCAGAAGAGGACCAGGTCAGTTCGTTATTATCTCCAATACAATAAGTCAATACAATAAATTAACAAATGATCAAAGTTGACAAAAGAACATCATTTTTTGTTTACTAACGTGTTATTTGCCATATGCGGTCGAATATTGATTCGATTTTGTTCACTTTAACGAATGATTAATTTGACGAATTGAGCTCCTTTTATAGTAAAATAGCAATATCTTTTTTTTCTAAAGTAAAGCATAGAAAATGTTATACCATTTTAAAAACTACACTAAATGAGCAATTTTTTAAAATAACTTGCCAGGTTAGCGTGGTATTTTTTTTTTACAGTATTAACAGTCTAAGTTAGCTAATAAAAAAAAATTAACGCATGCATCGGGCAAAAATGTTTTTCGCCCTCCGGCTAGAAACACTCAATTTTCAGGCGTATAAATCGTCTGGAAAATGCTATTTTCAGGCCTAGGCCTGAAAGTAAAATTAGGATTTTTGATTGGTGGCGCTGAACCGAACTGACTCCGCCCTCTCATTGCTACGCCCATTGTCACGCCCAGAAAGATAAATTCCCTAGAAAAATAAATTCTCTAACGTCAAATATTTGAATAAAAAATAATTTTTTATAATTAACGTATTTTTATCGGCCGAAAAAATATTGTGTATCACACGCCTAGAAACTGCTTTGCAAGTACTCGCACTTGTACGGCCTCGGTTGCACCTCGGCCTACAAACGTACTCGCACTTGCAAAGTGACAGTTTCCAGCCTTGTGATACAAATGACTATTTTTTTTTCCAAAGGTATGGCACTATTAATTTTATTTTGGACTATAATCAATAGCAGGACTATTCAGGGAAACGTAACAAAAAGTAGAATCTTAAAATATGGAATTTTGTAGCTGTGGCACTCGAAAAACTGATCTAAGATGTGGATTTTCACGAAATTCATAAAAGTGCCAATATCTCAAAAACTAACAATTTTTTACTAAGGTCATATTTTGATATTCTGGTCAGTCATGAGCTGGCCTATCAGCCCTCCAAGGGATGACGTTGACTTTTGGGACACCCTGCTCTTTGTTAGTCTGTCTTCGCTCATTCTTTGGATATGTCCCATTCATCTAAGCTGTCCTAACTGGATTGTGTTTGTTGTATCTAAAATTTGTAGTTGTTCTTTGTATCCTTGATTTAAAATTCTATCTTTTCTTGTTTTATTTTCTATTTTTCTGAGGAACCTCATTTCTACTGCATTTATTTTGTTTATTTGTCTCTCTGGAGTGATCCAGGTTTCAAGCTAAAAGTTAGAATTGGTTTCACTATCTTTTTTACTTCTATTTTTGCTATTTTTGGTACATACTTCTTTTCTGCCCAAGAATTGCGATTTCATTAAATTGAATAAAGTCCCTGTTTTTACAATCCGTTAAATATGTAAAATTCGCTACTGGTTCAATCTTTTGTCCATCTATTCTAATGTCATCTAGTTTGTGCTCTTTGCCTGTTACCAAATTTTTTGTTTTTTCTACATTTATCTTCGTGTTTCTTAGTTGTTTGTTAAAAATGTTGACATTATGTTGTAGGTTTCTTTCTAAGCCTCCAAATATAGCCATATCGTCTGTGTAACATAGTTCTGTGATATTAATTTCCTGCAGTTTCCAGAATCCTACTGTGTACCTATTCTTTTTTATCTGGTTTACATCCTTGTTTTAGTCCTATTGTGCTAGTAATAGTTATTTAAGCATCAAGGGAAGTAAGTAGCTTTTACGCTCGCTCGGGCTGGCAAAGTTCGAGACTGGTTGTAGATAGTTACTTCCCGAGCATGCTTATAATATTTTTCTCCATGCCCAACAAAAATTTGAATAATTTTCCCTTAATAATTCCACGTTAATTGATAGAAAATTAATCTATTACAAACAAAGCAAATAGTCACCTAGTGTTGATTTGCTTAGTAGCAATTGTTTTTCAGTTGTTTCTGTCAATATAAAAAAACCACTTGTACTTGCGTTTCTTGGTAGTTTTCAAAAGATAAAATGCAAATAGGCGATAAGGACAATAGAGAATTTAGCGTAGATGAAGCGGCAAATATTGCATGTTTGGAATTACTACCAGAAAAATCGAAAATACCTTATGAAAATGCATACAAGTTGTTTAAAAAATGGTGCGCGGAGAAAAACATCTATTCAGTGGAAGAAAACGTGTTTTTGGCGTATTTTTTAGAAAGATCAGTCAAATTAAAATCTCCATCGAGCTTAATCTTTTTTTGAATGATGCTCCTGACGAAATTTATTTGTTAATGAAGGTTGGTTTTTAATATAATCTAATAAATTAGTTCTTTAACTCTTTTTATACAATTTTAGTTATACCCTAACCCCACTTATCTTAACAAGTTTTTACATTTCAAATAGGTTAGGATCAGTTAAGTTCAAACCCGTTCAGATCACTTACAAAACTAAAATTACTGTAATAACACGTAATTCACTTACTTCCCTTGGGGAGTAGGTTTTACCTTACTTCCCTAATGTCATGACAACCAGTAAACAAACAGTAAAATCAAATTACCTGCAGTGGATATGTCAAAGTAAGTGTAACTTACTAGATGGGCATGGAGAAAAACGATTTAAATTCTCATTTCTTACTCGAACATAGCTTTTTGTATCTTTATATCGGCTCTTTATGCATTCTATTAGTTGTTCCTTAACTTGTCTTCTTCTCAAAGTGATCCACAAGTCTCCTCTTTTTCAAGGTTGCCAAAACATATGTGTACTTCTTCCAGTTCTTATAGCCTTTTCACTTATCTGCTTCAGTATAAAAATTTGATCCTGTACACCTCTGCCTTGTCGAATTCCTGGTTGTGATTCTAGTGAAGTTTCTATTTTCTGACGTAATTTATCCTGTAGTATTCTGGCATAGATTTTTTCCAAGGTAGTTGTTAACGTTATTCCCCTCAACAAAAATAACACAAAACCAATTTGATGATATGGGAAGCGATATATGACATTTAACTTCTGTTTAAAACATTTCTCTGTAGCTTTAATAACATCCTGTACACTGGACAAAACTCTGCAATGATAAATAGCTGTTGAAATAACTACAAAGATTAAATGGTAATATAAGGATTGTCTGCTGTATCAAGCTCTCACTTCATGTGATAAACGGGATTTAAAAACAATTGTGGCCGCTGTAGATGGTCGGTGAAGTGAGGCCTTTTTCACCGGTGTCAATTAATATATTATTATTTATTTGGGTGCTGAGATTATCGTTTTTAAACTATCCTCATTTGGTAAAATATAGATTTGTGGGTATCGGAGATTTCAACAAGCTTTGCCGTAATGGTCTTGACTCTTGACGAGCTTTGCTGAATTGAAAGTATTTCAACACTTGAAAGGAATCTTTATCATAAAATACATCTCACTGACGAGAGACCTACTATTTTCGTATGCGAAAGTTTTGACCACAATCAAACCTGAGATCTTTGGGTTACAAGTCAATCTTGCTATCCCAATAACTGAGGCTTGTTTAAATTATTTAAAAACAGACATTTGTGAAATATAGTGTTTATTTCAACATTTTTAGTTTCAATGTTTTAAAATGGACACCCTGTATAGAAATAAATTCCCTAAAGCAGGGGTGCTCAAACGGCCGATCGTGTTCGCCCAGTTGATCGTAAAACACAAGTCGATTATGTAAATCGTAAATAATTTAATGCGCACTTACGTTACGAAGTGGCTAGAACACGCGGCAACTTTCGACTAATTCATAAATACCTACCATTTATAAACTTTGTATTTTTTCCCTACCAAGTTGTTCGCTTGCCGCCAAAAAAAGTTGTGTCAGCTGCGTACGTCAGACGCACTGCGTCAGCCGCATGCGTCTGCCACTTCATAGGAATCGCACCTTAAATACTTTTTCTCCATGCCCATCTAGTAAGTTACACTTACTTTGACATATCCACTGCAGGTAAGTTGATTTTACTGTTTGTTTACTGGTTGTCATGACATTAGGGAAGTAAGGTAAAACTTACTCCCCAAGGGAAGTAAGTGAATTACGTGTTATTACAGTAATTTTAGTTTTGTAAGTGATCTGAACGGGTTTGAACTTAACTGATCCTAACCTATTTGAAATGTAAAAACTTGTTACGATAAATAGGGTTAGGGTATAACTAAAATTGTATAAAAAGAGCTAAAGAACTAATTTATTAGATTATATTAAAAACCAACCTTCATTAACAAATAAATTTCGTCAGGAGCATCAGTCAAAAAGATTAATTTCGAGTAAGCTCGATGGAGATTTTAATTTGACTGATCTTTCTAAAAAATACGCCAAAAACACGTTTTCTTCCACTGAATAGATGTTTTTCTTCGCGCACCATTTTTTAAACAACTTGTATGCATTTTCATAACGGATTTTCGATTTTTCTGGTAGTAATTCCAAACACGCAATATTTGCCGCTTCATCTACGCTAAATTCTCTATTGTCCTTATCGCCTATTTGCATTTTATCTTTTGAAAACTACCAAGAAACGCAAGTACAAGTGGTTTTTTATATTGACAGAAACAACTGAAAAACAATTGCTACTAAGCAACTCAACACTAGGTGACTATTTGCTTTGTTTGTAATAGATTAATTTTCTATCAATTAACGTGGAATTATTAAGGGAAAATTATTCAAATTTTTGTTGGGCATGGAGAAAAATATTATAAGCATGCTCGGGAAGTAACTATCTACAACCAGTCTCGAACTTTGCCAGCCCTCGCTCGCTCGGGCTGGCAAACTCGTTCTCGACTGGTAAAAGCTACTTACTTCCCTTGATGCTTAAATAACTATTACGGTAGATCGTCGATAGTCTGAGCACCCTTGCTCTAAAGGAAGAAATCGTAATTAATTTCGGTTTAAAATCGTAATTATTATTTTTTTTTCTATTGCTTTATGCTAAATCTTATCTTTGTTGAATACCATAATGTTACTAGTTTGAATAATAACAGAAATTGATTTCTACATCTGTATTTTAGGTTTGAAGAAGGAAAAACGTTGTTTTTTGTATCGTTTTTCTAAATATTTGCACTCTTTCATTTCAGTTTTGATCATTTTTAATAAATATAACTTCTATTTGAACAATAGTTTTATATTTTTATAAAATCTGATTTCTTTTCCATATAGGTTTGCAATAAAGTTTTCAAGAATTCCAGTGGATTATATAATCACAATAGAAATATTCATAAACTGAAAGGTGCCAAGGTTTTATGTTCAGTTTGTGGTAATTATGTGTCGAATATTTATAATCATATGATGCGGCATAGTGGAGAGAAGCCATTCCAGTGCAATCAGTGTGGAAAACGTTTTATTGGAAAGCCTCAACTTCGTCAGCATTTATTAGTACATTCAGGTTTGAAACCATTTGTCTGTAGTGTTTGTGCAAAAGCCTTTAATAATCTATACAATTTACAAGTGCATGAACGAATTCATAAAGGAAATCGGTGTCATATTTGTACTATTTGTAATAAAGGATTTTTGGAGAAATCGTATTTAAAGAAACACATGAATGTACACACAAAGTTGTAGTAAATGCTCGTTATAGGAAATATTAATGTGTGTAATTCACCAGAATATTATCAAATATACAGGGTGGTCCAGATTTATTTCGGGAAACTTCTCCAACGTGTTACTAACCGAAAAATAAGTTACACGTATTTTTTTGTTTTCGCCAATCTCGAATTTTAAGGGATGTACTGCCCCCCGGAAGGGTGACCCCTGAAAATAGTTTTTGGTGATTATTTAAGGAAACCCATGACCGATTTGAATGAAATTTGGCATGCACACTAATTAAGTGAATTTACACGTACGACAAACAGTATTTTCATAAAAGTCGCTAGAGGGCGCCAGTTATTGACAATAGGCATTAGTTTTTCAACGGTAACATTTTTGTACAAAACTTTCTTAAACTTTTTTTCCCGAAACGGCTCCAGAATATAATTCTCTTAGAAAAGTATTCTTGCGTTTTTCCGTACGACGCACCGTTTTCGAGATATTTCAACTTTTATGAAAAATCGAGTTGCCATCAAATTTTGGATACTTCATATTTTTTGAAAAGCGTGCTGTGAAAAACAAATACATAACTAATCTCTCAGTAAATACCTACATAATTCACCGTTGTTTCTTGATTGTAGAAGTGCTTGTATTACAGTTAGCATTATGCCACGAAAATTTACTAATGAACAATACGCAAATATTCATTTTGTATACGGATTCCGTGACGGCAATGCTGAAGCAACGGTGAATCGTGTATTTATTGAGAGATTAGTTATGTACTTGTTTTTCACAGCACGCTTTTGAAAAAATATGAAGTATCCAAAATTTGATGGCAACTCGATTTTTCGTAAAAGTTCAAATATCTCGAAAACGATGCGTCGTACGGAAAAAACGCAAGAATGCTTTTCTAAGAGAATTAAATTCTACAGCCATTTCTGCAACAAAAAGTTGAAGAAAGTTTTGCACAAAAAAGTTACCGTTGAAAAACTAATGCCTATTGCCAATAACTGGCGCCCTCTAGCGACTTTTATTAAAATACTTTTGTTTGTCGTACGTGTAAATTCACTTAGTTAGTGTGCATACCAAATTTCATTCAAATCGGTCATGGGTTTCCTTAAATAATCACAAAAAACTATTTTCAGGGGCCACCCTTCGGGGGGCCAGTGCGTCCCTTAAAATTCGAAATTGGTGAAAACAAAAAAAATACGTGTAGCCTATTTATCGAGGAAGAATACGCTGGTGAAGTTTCCCGAAATAAATCTGGACCACCCTGTATAGATTACCTACCATATTTTCTTTTCCATTTTAATCTGTCACTAACATTACTGCTCCAGTAATGGTAACCGGTCCTTCACTCAATTCGAGATGTTTGTAATTATAAATTGAAATATTGATTGGGTGTAGCACAAGAGAAAATTTCGAAATATAATCAAATATTCTGGTGGTTCTAAATAAATGTAAAATAATTTACTATAGAAATATCTTTTTGCAGTATTTGTTTATAGTATAAGAACTAAATGTATTATTTTAGACAAAATATCTATATTTATACTTTACAATTAATTTTTATACGATAAATTATAAAATTGATATTATTTATTGCATCTTTTATACAAATTTTTATTTTAATTTGTAATAGATTTTCAGATAGTATTTAACGCATGTTATGTAACACAACTGTGAAAAACAATAAATGTGTATTGTGCCATTGCTTATATTACTTTGTTTAGATTTATTTTGAAGATTGTTTATAAAATAGGTATCACATATAGGTACCGGGTGTTTCAAGTAAGATGCAACATAGGGAAACACCAATGTATTTTTTGAGAAAGGACCCGCGATAGCGATACCTTTGGAATATGTATGGATTCAGAGCGCAACCTATGTTACTGGATTTAGTTAACGCTAGAAAGAGATAGAAATACTGAAGGCGTTTGTCATTGGGCGCGTTCAGACGGAACAGCGCTACGTAGCGCTAGCCTAGCGCTACAACCGGCTGAACTACTTCGAAAAATGGCGACCGCTAGTGTAAACAAACCTCCGCTAGGCTAGCGCTAGTCCCGTCTGAACGCGCCCACTGTGACAGGTGATTACTTCATTTGTTTATTTTTTATATCTTGTCAATTTTGACAGCGACAAAACGTCAAATTGTTAAATTTGCCAGTTACTAAAGAATCTACACCTACAATGAAATGAAGCACATTAATTATAGATTCATTATTATTATTATTATACTAAAACAATATAATTTAAAAAATTTATTTATAATGCCATAATACTGTACAACATATTTACTAAAGTTATTATTTACTTAAACGTATAATTGTGACGGTTTTCTTGCACAACAATCCTGTACTTCACCAAATTATACATTTTTCTCTATGTAACGAATTTCACATCTATCTACATGAGCCATTAAGATTTGTAAGTTGCATTAATAACTTCTGACAGAGATTTTAGTACAACTGACTAGACAAATTCTTATTTTCATTACATTTTTAAGTTCATTCGGTACCTGACTGATGATCATTTGCTTCCTTTTCATAGGATTCTATACTATTCCATGTTTTTAGTGCAAGAGAAATGGAACAGATCTTAGCAGAAATATGGAATACAGAACTTGTACCAAGAGAATGGAACAAAGGGATTATTTTCAAAATCTCAAAACAAGATCTGTCCTTATGCTCAAATTGGCCTGGAATTACACTTTTACATGCAACAAGTAAGATACTTGCAAGGATACTGGTAAACAGAATCTGCCCAAAAACAGACTCATTAATTCGCCAACAAGAAGTGAGTTTTAGGCAGCACCCATCATTGAACATATCAATACCCTGCGAATGATTGTTGAATAGTCAATTGAATGGTGCACCTCACTATATCTCATTTTCGTAGATTTCAAATGTGCTTTTGACACGATTAACCATCAAGCTTTATGGAAAAAGAGAAATCGAAGTAAAGGTGGGAGTTAAACAAGGTTGCCTTCTGTCACCTTTGTTATTCAATATAGCTCTGGATTAGCTAATGAACAGAATAGCTGACCAAAGATCTGGAATTGCTTGGAACATGTCAAAATTAAATGATCTGCGCTATGCCAACGACATATGCTTAATAGCCCCGAGACACGAAGATATGTAGCACAAAATTTATATTATAGCAATATAGGCACTTCATAACGTAAGTACAGTATGTCCTAAATTCGACGTGCATGTATGGGTAACTTTGTTATTTGTACAGCTAAGGCAAAACCGATTGCACGTTATTGGGCCAACTTTTTGAGACTAATTCTACGGTGGAAACAGAAATGGGCGATCTTCTTTTGTTTTCGAGTTATTGCGCTAAACTGAAAATTACCCCAATTCTACTAAGTCTTATAACTTGTTTATTTATAGAAATATCTTAATATAGTATAGAGGTTATTTATAGATATTTTTACGTAGATTCCAGTGGCGTACATAGATTTTTTCCATTTGCTATGGTGTTTCAGTTACAGCATAAACTTGTGTTTTTTTAAATGAGAATCATAGTCGGCGTTGACCTCATTTAAAAGACCATTTTAAGAGCTTTTCAAATATATATATGGTTTATTATACTTAGTGTTTGAAATAAGGGCATTATCGGCCATTTATACCTAAATTAACATTAATTATAACAAAATAAACAGTTAGCCATGAAACAATAGAGTATTATAAGTTTTGGTGGCCTTCAAATGTTTATTACAAATGTCAGATTTTACAGCCAACTATGTTTTGTTTATCAAATCAGTAATCTTAAAATTAAAAAAAAAATACTATAGGTATATATTCGAAAAGCTCTTAAAATGGTCTTTTAAATGAGGTCAACGCCGACTATCATTCCAAAAAAAAACACAAGTTTATGCTGTAACTGAGAAACTATAGCAAATGGAAAAAATATATGTACGCCCCTGGAATCTACGTAAAAATATCTATAAATAATCTCTAGACTGTATTCAGATATTTCTATAAATAAAGATGTTATAAGACTTAGTAGAATTGGAGTAATTTTCACTTTAGCGCAATAACTCGAAAACAAAAGAAGATCGCCCATTTCTGTTTCCACCATAGAATTAGACCCAAAAAGTTGGCCCAATAACGTGCAATCGGTTTTGCCGTAGCTATACAAATAACAAAGTTATCCATACATGCACGTCGAATTTAGGACACACTGTACACGATCGATTTGAAAACTTTTCGCGACCGGCCGTTTGAGCACCCCTGATGTAAAGCAATACTGTTACTTGGGCAGCATAGTCTCGAAAGGTGGGGTACAAAGCTGGACACCAAAAATCGGATTCGTAAAGCAGCAGGAAGTTTTGGCTGCCTAAAGAAAATTTGGAACTCAATAATGCTGTCCAACCATTTAAAGAGTCGTACATTTAATTCTAACGTTAAGGCAGTGCTCCTAAACGGTTATGAAACGTGGCAGTTAACCAGTGATATTAAAAATAAACTGCAAGTGTTCGTTAATAAGTGTTTATGTAAAATAATTAAAGTGAGCTGGCAAGATTTTATGACAAATGAAGAGTTGTGGCGAAGAACTTCCCCAAGAACAAATAAGCAAGCAAATAGTGTGCAGAAGATGGGGATGGATAGGCCATGTACTTTGCAGAGAAGATGGAAATATTTCAAAAACGGCACTCACATGAACCCCCTAAGAGAGCAGAAATCGAGGAAAACCAGTGACAACCTTACGAAGAACTATAAACAAAGAGCTAGAAAAGCTCAGTAAAACATGGAATGAAATTAGACGTATCGCACCAAACAGAAATGAATAGAAAGATGTAATTGAGGCCCTATGCTCCACTGAGGAGTGAACAAAGGAATTATACACTGCTCAAAAGAAAATAGGGATCACTTCTTGTACACACATTGCTTGAACATGTGAGTACATGATCCATATATCATTTAATGAATATCTAAAAATATGCCGTGTTTGAAGCTTTATAAATTAAACAATGTCAAAAATCGAAGTGAAGACAAAGTCTTTTGGATTTTTTTATTTAAAGAAACAAAAGACAGTCTTGACAATTTACATTTTAATATGATGTATTACCACCTCTGGTTCTTAGAACAGCATTACAATTCTTGGGGAATCCGTTGCCATTCCTCTAGAAGGGCAATTTCCAACTCTTGAATTGTTATTGGTGGATTTGGTCGGGTTTTAACAGCTCTCCCTAGTTGATTTCAGAGATGCTCGATGGGATTTAGGTCAGGACTACGTGCAGGCCAAGGTAGCGTTTGAATTTGGTGGTCCCGAAGATAATTTTGCACAACATTGGCAGCATGTGGCCGAGCATTGTCATGCATAAACACAAATTCTTGGCCTACATCTTGTGAAAAATAACGTACCTGAGTATCCAGTATCTCGTTTATGTGTCGTTGTGCCGTCAGACTACCGTTACGTAGAATGATAAGGTCAGTTTTGCTATGCATTGTGATACCACTCCAAACCATTACGGAACCACCCTCATAAGCTTTAGTTTCTACCATTGTAGCAGGTATATATCGTTCCCCAGGTCGTCTTCAAACTCGGGTACGTCCATCATGACCCGACACAGTGAATCTTGATTCGCCAGAAAACATTATAGGGCGCCAGTGCTGTAACTGCCAATGCTGGTGTTCTCTAGCAAACTGCAACCTTGCTTGTCGGTGACGAACTAATAATCGAGGTACTTTCACAGATTTTCTAGATGTCATTTGAGCTTCGTGGAGTCTATTCCGTATTGTCTGGTCACTAGTAAGTGTTCCAGTGGCTCGCAGAAGATCTCTCTGAACATCATGCGCAGTTGATGTACGGCTCCGAAGCACTTGAATACGAATAAATCGATCCTGTTCAACTGTTGTTTTTCTTAGACAGCCCGATCCTTGTCTTTTAACAACATTCCCTGTATCAATGTGCCTCTTAAGCAGTCTAGATACCACAGATTGCGTTGTACCAACGATATTGGCGATATACCGCTGGGATCGGCCTTCCTGTAAAAGTGTTAAAACACGGATTCGTTCATTGGCATTTTTAAATGTCTTCTTACATGATGGACAACTTCATTACAATTTGCCATGGTGTAATTGTTTCTTAAAATAGCAAATACACAATAATCGCACTACAACAGTACACTTAAATTGTCGTTGGACTGAATTTAACTCAATTTGCTAGTAAAACAAATGCAAATAACGAAACCACAGCACCCTACTAGTCTACTAGACAAATGAGTCTATGACTACCATCGATGTCATCATCATCTGATCTTTCCTTAACGACATAATTCTAAATATAAGTGATCCCTATTTTATTTTGAGCAGTGTATATCTACATAGCACCATTTGCCAACAAAAACAATGATTGTCGGAAAGGGGGGCCACAAAAATTTGATAGGACAGGCTTTTAGAAGCACTGTTTAAAAAAAAGACATGGACAAAATACACTGGCGCTCATTCGAAATGAATCACTTCTAATAGACCAAGAGCCAGCAACGGCTTTGCTTACAGTATTTTTAACAAGCGTGTAACTGTTATGGAAGGTTCCTTTGCATATACTGAGAAGGGAACCCGAAGTCTGGCAAGCCAGCAGTGGTGGTTTTAGCCCCCTTGCGTCCTTGTAGGGTGGAAAAAAATTAATAAAAAAAAGTATAATAACAAGTCTGGCGCTTTGCTATGTTAAAGGTAATTATCTCTTATGTAAGTAAAAAAATTAACAGACGCTTTCGCGGGTGGTAAGTTTACCCCAGATTCGCATAGAGTTGCATAATAAACTTAAAACCATTTACAGTAAAATAAAAAAGCTGGGCTTTACATGGTATCATCACCTACAGTATGCTATAGTTAAAAAGCCAGACCAAAATTGTGGTGGAAAAAGAGCGACAGACCATAAAACAGGTTCGACATAAGTGCGAGAGAGATAGCCTTATGCAGACGCTTGAGTGCGAGCGGGACAGCCTTATGCGGGCGCCCGGATACAAGAGCGCGTATGGGGAATGATCGTCCATGCGCATTATTTATTCATTTTGGCAACTGTTGTAATAACTTTTAATGATTTTTGAATATTTTATTTTGTAACATTGAAGTTTTTAAAGATACTATGTCCATGTAAAATGATTGACACTGTTTTGTATTATTGCTTCAATCACTATCGTATTCTGGTTCATCTCCCTCTGAATCTTCCTCGTTTTCTTCTTCTTCATTTTCTGTTTCGAGCTCTTCTATCATATGATAACTACAACAATGCCCATATCTACGAGTATTTATAATATCTACGATTTTTCGGGTACTTGTCAGGCTTTTCAAAGACATGCCTAAAGCGATATGTTTAGAGGTTTTAATTTTCCCATTTGATACTGCATAAATTACATCTTCGGATAATAATTTCACTATTCTCATGCAATCTGAACTACTCATCTGTCGTTGATCAGAACCACCTACTAATGAGAGATAAAAATCATTCAGGCGTTCTGGAATCAAGCATTCCCCTTATATCAAATCTTCGGTACTTATAAAATGTGGCAATTCTTTTCTTTTTATTTTTAAAACGTCATTTCTGAAAAGAAATGCCGCTTTCTGTAGTATTTCTGTTTCTTCCAACAGTGAAAAGGCCAAATCATCAAATAAATGGCGTTGTATAGGTACAATGACTTTCTTATGACGTATAACTACAAATTATTTTAATTGTATTCTCGAAGCTCTGGATAATTTTAGATTCCAAATACACTTCTCGCTTGAATTTTGAAGAGTAAGGTTGTGCTACAGCCGAGCTCCGATATAAGTGAATAAGTAAGTGACCCAGTGTAAGTGCTATCTGTTATTGAAGGCAACGAACTTAAGGTTATCACCTTACAAGCAATGCGAACACAAACAACCTCCAAATAAATTTCAGCGCAGGTATGGATGGGTTTTATCAACGCCCGCCCACACCAGGAGAAGCGCTTTTGGCGCAATAGAATCAAGCCTTGTTCCAAAAAACCAGGTAAGAAGCCAAAATGAACAGGCCCTATACAACGCTTGGCTAATGGAAAAAAGCGCGAGGAAAACGTTTGAAACAACAACGAAAAGTATGGAAAAACAGTTGAATGAAATGCAACTTAAAATAATACAACTTAATGAACAAATAAATGCAAATGCTACCACAAGTACACAAAAAGAGTATGAAACAGACGAAGAAGAATTAGAAAAAGAAGTGGGGTGGGCAACTGTTGAAAATAGAAGCACTAAAAAAAGAATTAAAACATCACCCGAACTGCGAGCTGACTCGTAAAATTGATGTAACACCCAAAAAGAAACAAATAAATCCAAACAATCGCTTTCAGTTCCTAGAAAATGCTACAGAACCTGAAAAACAAAAATATTCTACTGATAAAAACGATCGTCCAAACATAAAGCCGCCGCCAATGTTTATCGCCGAAATAAGCAATATTAAAGGCTTGACAGAAACCCTAAATACCAAGGAGGCACTAAAAGAAAAATACACACTAAAAATAGTAAATAAAAACGAAGTGAAACTCCAGACTGAAGACGAAAAGGCTTACAAATCGG
Source organism: Melanotus villosus (assembly GCA_963082815.1). Taxonomy (NCBI): domain Eukaryota; kingdom Metazoa; phylum Arthropoda; class Insecta; order Coleoptera; family Elateridae; genus Melanotus; species Melanotus villosus. The sequence goes on along the minus strand of OY720418.1, from coordinate 108,466,301 downwards.
CCAAACAAATACTAACTGATTATGACGTAAAACATCACACCTATCAAATAAAAAGCCAAAGAAGCTTCAGAGTTGTTATAAAAGGTATCCACCACACCGTCGATCTTAATGAGCTAAAAGCTGAAATTACGCAAAAAGGACATAGAAAGAAACATGCACAACGCAAAAAGCAATCGGGATCAACGGCCACTTCCGATGTTCTTCGTAGAATTGGAACCTCATGAAAATAATAAAACAGTTTATGACATTAAATATTGACAATACTGTAAAGTCACAGTGGAACCACCCAGACAAAACAGGCAAGTGCCTCAATGTGCTAACTGTCTTAGATTGGGCCATACAAAAAATGTTTGTATGAGACAAGCAAGGTGTGTTAAATGCGGAGGTTTTCACAGCAATAAGACCTGTAATATTAAGAATCGTAAAGATTTAAAATGCGCTTTGTGTGAGGGTAATCACCCAGCCAATTACAAAGGTTGTAGGGTCTGTAAAGAACTGCAGGCGAAGAAATTTCCATCACTCAGAATCAAACACCCCCATAACACAGCTCAAAATAATATGCCAGTAGCTTCAAGAAGAGTTACTGAAGACCGGTCAGTAGCCTCTGTTCTAGCAGATAAAAAATCCATGGAGAGTAGTGTGCCAAATGATACAAGTCAAGCTTCCACCGATAATCGAATAGATAAACTGGAAAAACTAATCAACACATTAGTTGAGCGAATGGACACGATCACAAATATTGTTACAAAGCTTTTCGACAAAATTAGCTAATGGATCCAACAATAAAAATAGCTGTTTGGAACGCTAATGGCCTTGTAAACCACGGGCCAGAAATCTATAACTTTTTACAACTCCATGATATACAAATCATGCTAATATCAGAAACCCATTTCACAAACCGCAGCTATTTGAAAATACCAAACTATAAAATATACAATACACAACACCCTGACGGTACCGCTCATGGTGGTAGTGCCATTATCATCCAGAACACAATAAAACATTATGAAGCGCCAAAATTTCAAACTGAACACATACAAGCATGCAACGTTATTATTGAAGATGTACACGGACCGGTAACCATATCTGTTGTATATTGCCCCCCAAGACACACGATTAAAGAAAACGTCTACACAGAATTCTACAATACACTGGGAAATAAATTCCTGGCAGGGGGAGACTACAATGCTAAGCATTTCAGATGGGGTTCACGGCTAATAACTACCAAGGGTCGTGAGCTTGTAAAATGTATCGATAAGAATAATTTAAACGTGCTATCTACCGGAAAACCGACATATTGGCCCACCGACAGCAACAAAACACCTGATTGCTATTGACTTCTGTATAACAAAAGGTATAACACCGAACAAACTCTTAGCAGAACAAAACTTGGATCTCTCCTCGAATCACTCGCCAATATTAGTAACTTTCAGCTGTAGAATTATAGTAGACAAAAACCAGTATCACTTACCAATAAATACACAGATTGGGAACTTTTTAGGGAATTAATCGACGAAAGGATTAATATCAATATCCCCCTTAAAACCTCAAATGACATAGACAAAGTTGTCGAAAACCTGACACACATAATTCAAAATGCTGCTTGGGACTCTACCCCCGAAACGAATACCAATATTAATCAGTTTAACTGCTCTCAGACGGTAAGAAAAGTAATAACAGAAAAAAGGAAGCTACGGAAGATTTGGATGTCAACAAGGGCCCCCCAAGACAAAGAAAGATTAAATGGTGCTATACGCAATTTAAAGACATTGCTGCTAACTGAGAAAAATCAGACAATCCACGATTATCTTGAAAGAGTGGCACCAACGCAAGCTACAGACTATTCTCTGTGGAAGATCACAGCTAAACTCAACAAAAACCAAGATAACATTCCTCCAATTAGAAAGAGAGACAGATCATGGGCAAGAACAGATGAAGAAAAGGCTATTGCATTCGCAGATCACTTGACAAGCGTTTTTCAACCTTATGAAACAGAAGATGATCAACAGGAAGAGGAAATTGAAACCCTCCTAGATGCTCCATGTCAAATGGCACTGCCAATTCAACCTACCAACATACACGAAGTTACAACAGTTATTACACAAGACCTAAATTCGAAAAAGTCGCCTGGCTATGACATCATAAAAGGCAATGTCATTAAACAACTTCCCCAGAAGGCTTTAACAGCACTGACACACATCTATAACGCTATCCTCAGAATTGGGTATTTCCCGTCATCATGGAAGGTAGGCCAAATAATACTTGTACCAAAACCAGGCAAACCACCTGAAGAAGTGGAGTCCTACCGACCAATAAGCCTCCTGCCTGTTTTATCTAAGATATTCGAGAAGATATTTATAAAAAGACTCAAATCTAAACTCGACGAACTGGATATCATACCCCAGCACCAATTCGGATTCCGCGAGGGACATTCTACCATAGAACAAATACACAGGGTAGTAGAAGTAATAAATAATACGCTTGAAAATAAAGAATACTGTTCTGCGTGTTTCCTAGACATAAACCAAGCATTCGATAAGGTATGGCACCAAGGCCTCCTCTATAAACTAAAATCAAACCTTCCTACCCCATTCTACCGGGTACTACAATCATACATCTCCGATAGATATTTTATGGTAAAATATCGAGAGGAAGTAACCGACTCTATCTAATTTACACCAGCGATATCCCAGAGACGGAAAGTACAGTTCTATCGACATTTGCCGATGACACTGCTATCTTGGCAACCAGCCACGATCCTGCAGTTGCCTCTGAAAAACTTCAAACTGCCCTTAACAGCTTACAACTATGGCTACAAAAGTGGCGCATTAAATCCAATGAGACGAAATCACAGCACGTTACTTTCACCCTCAGAAAACGAACATGCCCGACAGTTGCTTTAAATGGACACCCACTCCCACAAACGGATACAGCAAAATACCTAGGGATGCACCTGGATCGCCGATTAAATTGGAAACACCACATCTTTACCAAGAGAAGACAACTGGGACTCAAATTCTCTAAATTATATTGGCTACTTGGAAGAAATTCAAAACTCACATTGGCCAACAAATTACTTGTGTACAAAGTGATACTTAAACCGGTGTGGTATTCAGTTGTGGCAAGTGTCGGCAAGTACTTCAAATATTGAAATATTGCAACGATTTCAATCCAAGACACTTAGAACAATTACAAATGCACCGTGGTTTGTAACAAATCAGACATTACACAACGAACTGAACGTCAGTGGCGTACCTATCGTTGGGAGGCGGAGGGGGCAATGTGTCTTGAAGGCGCCTTAGATATTATAAGAAAAAAAATTTTAGTTTGGGCTAATTTTAGTAGCGCGTTTTTTTGTCTATTTTTTGCACTTGAACAACGATTTTTTTTTGTTTTTTTAAATATACTAGTTCTAGTTCAGTTAAAACAATTTAAAATACGTTTTAAGCATGGAACATAATATGAGCAAATCTTTACTCTACAAAATCATACTGCAAATTGCCGAAATGAAAAACAGAACACTACTCTATTCTTTTTAATTTTGTATACATACGTCTGCATTTTGACGGATCGGCGGCTCTTTTAAAAATAAAGTTGCACATAAAAAGGGTTCTTTGCCGCCGCGACGTAAATCATAAATAATGTACTTTTTTGTAAATATTACCGGGAAAGACGATATGATGACAAAGGACAAAAGTTACCGCTGCCGACGCCCACCAGTGCGACGGCATCGGCAGGTTTCTAGATAATTATTTCTTTGTATAGAAAATTAAAGCGGCCACACTGCCACTATTTAAGAATATTTAAAATGAATGCAGACATTATTTATCAGGGCGGTAAAAAATAAAATAAATACAATGTGGGGGCTCGGTTCTTATAAGGAATATAAAGATCTTGCTCACTGTGCCATTTTGATTTTATCGCGTCTATAGAATTATGTAATAAGAATAATTATATTTTTTGTTTTGGTTAATTAAAAAATAAAATATCAAAAAAATGCACGGCGCCGAAGGCTCTAAAAGGAAGAAGGCGGAGGGGGCAGATTGCCCCCCCTAGCCCCCCCCGTAGGTACGCCACTGCTGAACGTGTCACCTGTGATACAAGAAGCAAAGTGCATGAGTGGTAAATATTTAACGCGCCTACAACTTCATTCAAATTCTCTAGCTATTATAGATAATAGTCAAAGAACTTACCGTCTAAAACGTTGTGACCCGCTAGACATAGAAAATCGATAATAAATGTTAATAACTTATAAGTTAATTACATATTATGTATGTACAGTGGCGTGCCTAGAAAATTTGTCTGGGGGGGGGTTGACTTATCACTTGATTCCACCAACGGGTTGTTTGACCTTAGGGCAAATTTTGGGAGTCTTGGGATAGTGCAACTTTTAGGAGTCTTGGGGGGGGTTCTAACCCAGAAACCCCCCCCATGGGCACGCCACTGTGTATGTATAATCAGATAATCACTAACCACAGCGCAGGGTTAGTTATCTTAGTTAGATCTTTAATGTAAGACACTAACCACATGATATATAATTACTACAAAATTCGCTTATTGTCGTAGGATACATTGTGAATTATATAGGTAAATAAAAAAAAAAAAGAATCTGAGTTCTCCTTTGCTATTTTTTGCAATGAATTTCTTGCAAAAAAAAAAAAAACTCTACAAAATCCGGACACTTAAAAATGATTCTAAGACAAAAACTGCAATACTTTTGAATAGGGTAAGTATTTATTTTAAAACTTAACAATAAAAATTACTCGATATTAAGTTGAATTAATCTGATCTGTTGGAATAAGCTACTGAACGGACTTTACGCCGTAACCGTCCCATCAGCTTTTGCACGGTGACTATCAACCTTCCGAGACGCCCAAAGCCACTTGTTTCGGAATTTATCGATATTTAAGGCCATTTCAGCATTCCCTTCACAATAGACCAGTATTCTTCAATATGTCTAAGCTCTGAGCTATTTGGTGGGTTGAATTCCTTAGGTACTTAGTCCACATTGTTATCAAGATACCATTGAATCGTGTCCTTCGAGTAATGGCATGTCGCTAGGTCTGGCCAAAGTAGTGGACTAGTGTCATGTTTCTTCAGGAATGGCAACAGGCGTTTTTGGAGGCACTTTTTACGATAAGTGTCTGTGTTCATAGTTCCAGAAATAATGAAAGGAGTGCCCTTGGAATCTTCGCATATGCTTCGAGAACCTTTTTGGCCGTTTTATAATCCGTTCTACCGTGTTCACCACCACTGCCAGGCTTCCTTTCGACAGTCAGACGTTCTTTGATATTTTAAATAACATCTCGGACTGTGGATTTAGGCAACTTTAATTTTTTAGCAATTTTACGAATACTCGAGTCTTTATATTTTGTAGGTATTCGTACAGAACTAATTTTCTTCGTTCCACTTCATGTGAAAACATTTTGACAATTTACTGACATATAAAACTTTTATTAAAAGCGTTTGTTTTTGTATTCTTTGGCTACTTGATACTAAATATTAGTTATCTAATATAGGAGCTGCTAAGATATACAGATGCAATTAAAGGTGTCCGGATTTTGTAGAGTTTAGAGTTCACCCTTTATTTAAAAAAAAGCAAAATTAGCAGGAGTAAAATGATTATTAATATGGTATTAGCCATCCTTTTGTTCGTACAACGTACAAGAGCTTGACAACTCTCAGGCATGGTATCAATTTACGAACTTATATTTTATATATTTAAATATACGTTCGTGTATCAATAGTACCTTGCAGTAAAGCATTCCATTCCCTGGCAATAGCATCACATAGGTCGTTTAAAGTTCTTGGTGACAGATTTCACTTAAGCAGTTGCCATTTTAATACTGAGCATGTTTTCTCTAGGATTTACATTGGGGAACAATCAATTAAGGTACAAGATTACACATTTTTATTTAACTTCAGTTTGAATAAACCAATTATGTAGATATATAGGTACAAATAATTTGTGTTAAAAACTAGTAAGTACCAATAAAAATGCATATATTTTATGCAGTTACATTACTCCTTGAAAGTTTATTAAATTACTGACAAGATCTTGCTATATCAAACTGAATAATAATAATCAAATATGTAGTTACAGCTCCCACAATCTAGAAAAGGTACATTTTAGTGCAGTAGTTATGTACAATACAGTTTTTAAAAGTTCAAATTCTACTTACAGTTTTACCATAATCTGTACTACTTACTACTTTTGAAAATATTTGAATCTGCTTACCGAATGAATTAGAGTATAATTTAATACAAAGAATCCAGCTGCTGTAAAATTTAAGTTTTGATGTAAAACTTGCAATGAAAAAAAGGTTATCTGGAATAAACATTTAAATATAACTTAAATTCAAAATAGTCAACTTAATTCATATTTTTCATATTACAAATAATTTTTACCTTGTCTTTAAGAACACTGTTTATGTTCCACAGTTTGTGTAGATAAATACCAGTATTTTTTGCCTAAAAATAATTGATTTAATAATAAATACTTAGCTATGGCATAGAACTGTATTTTTTATTATAACAAACCTTTGCTGCAGTATTTTCTGAAATACTTGCGACCATGAAAATCTTGGAAGAATGCAAAAATAAATAAATCCCCACAGTAATATACGTAATAATATCATTTTGATTAGGATCTTGTATGATTTTATAAGTGTTTATTAACTGAGTTGTTATCATTATAAATCTGGCACAGATTGTAGCTAATAACTGTATTCCATATGTACGATTTATTAGTTTTGCGGTGTTAAATAATTGCATGTGCAGTTTTCCCAGTGCTACAATAGCATTTTCAGGTGATATATATTCTGTTTCGTGAAACTGCGTTGACATTTCATTTCCTGTACGAAGTGATTTGGATTTAATTAAGATCAGATCTCCAAGTTTTTTTGGCATTCCTACATTCTGCACTTCCCTATTTAACCAAATGTATCTTTGACGTAAAAGAAGTAAAATATCAACATATTGAAATAACATGATTGTATTTATATAATCAACAACGTTGAAAACATTATACACAAATATATAATATTCTTTGGCATTAAATGCTTGTAGTATCAGTTTTGTCAAAAAAACGCAAGTGATACTAATTATTTGAAAATATGCAAACTTTTGGGCGTTTTTGTAAGTAATATTTATTCCAAGCTTTTTCATATCACAGTCAATTTTTACAATGTTCTCAACAGCATGAATTAGTAGTTTCTGATTGCTTACTGCCAATATTAAAACGATACTTGTAATTAACGTCCCAGAATATATTTCAAAACGTAACGCAAACCAACCAATATTGATGACGGAATTAGGATCTTGAATAAGTATTGCCACATATCTGCAATTTTTAAACATTAAGTGATGTGAATAATGTGCTACTAAATACTATATTGATTTATAAAAATTAAAAGACTTAGAAAAACTAAAATATGGGGTGTTAGTAAATGAAGTAGGATAAATTAAGACCAAGCTAATCCCTCGAGAACTTTGCATGACACAACTTATACTGTTTAGACAATCAATTTAGGAGTATCTATTAATTCCATACTTAGTTATAATTTGGTTATAAGTTATAACCATTTTGCTGCTAGAAATCTCCAACTGTATTGGCCAGGCACGTAGCTAGAAAAATTGTTTGGAGGGGGTCTGATTTATTAAAGTTTATTAAAAATGCATTGTTACAGATTAAACATTATAATTTAGTGTTTTTCATGTTCCCGCTAAAACATATACATGTTTAACATCGGCGTAAAGCCATACTCCAGTGTAGTACAACGCACAGTGGCGAAGTTAGCCTTCCAATTTTGGGGGGGCTCAAGCCCCAGCAACTTGGGAATATAATATTAGGTGCGATTACAATTTTAGGATAAAAGAACAGTATTTAATCTTCAACATTTTAATGGAATACTTCTAAAGTTCTAAACAAACGAATATTTATTGCTAAAAAATGAATAACTCCTTACTAAGCGCGTCACATGACACTACATATCACTAAAGCTTTCATTTTTGGTTTCCTGACTTCAAAAACTCGTCTATTATTTCTTGGTGTTCAATATTTTTTATATCATTATCAATGTTAAGCAGTGAAAGTCTACTAAAAAACTATCTTGGGCTATTCGACTTCGTAACCATGTTTTGATGTGCCGCATGGTTGAAAAAGATCTCTCACAAGAAGTCGATCCAATGGGAAGTGTCAGTGCTCCTTGAAGCAGTCTGAATGTGTTTGGCAAAGTACCTTTTGTCACAATGGATTTTAGGTTTGACAACTTATCCGTATCACCGCCTTTGTCCTCGGGGCAATTTTTGATCACATGCATCTCCGCTTTGAGTGGATCTTTTTCAATATTAAGTAACTCCCTGTAATGTTCTATGAAAAACTGGCTTCCTACTGGATCCATTTCTAAAAATTTATCTGTTGAAATAGCCAACCGTTGACTGGTTTCGGAAAATTGGATTTTCATATGATTTATGATACTGTCAAGCATGCGGTAATGGGCATTGATAAGCCAGAAATTCCTTATTTCTATTTCGTTCAAGGTCCTGAACTAGTAGGAGCATCATCATTTTCATCCCGACCTATTGTCGACATTACAGCGTATTCACTCAAATTACTCAACATCGTCTTCTTTCTTTTGGAAGATCTTCCAGTATCTAGGTTAACCTCATTTTTTTGTGCTATTTTTTTTATCTTGCCATAGTTCATTGAATGATGATGTCTCGTATCTTTTCCTTTCCAGGGTTTTTATTGTTCCATTTATTGTGTTTGTGGATGCTCCTAGTGTAATTAGTTTCCTTCCCCTGTAACTGCTTGCTCAAAATATTCACAGTGGTCAAGATTTCAGTCAGCAGGACGGCAAAGTGGCGTATTACAATAGGTGCGTTCTTTTGCCAAAAGCTCACGAAATCTCAGATCCACTTGAGTCGATTTCACCTAATGACGTTCTTTTTAACAATCTCAATTTGAGTAAGTTACCTCCCCCCTTACCGATCAAGCACAACCCCGCAAGGTTGTTCAAAATGAAGTGAGCAACTCATTTAGAGTGGGGGAAATATATGATTTATGTATTATCAAGTTTTTTATGTTAAAATGTATTTTTATATTATTAATAGATTTTCTTCTAATATTGCAGCCTCCATAATAATTGTATCTCTTGTTTATTTACATACACATCGAAAAAACGTAAACAATTGTTAGAATGTTAGGTTAGGTTTGGTGACGTTTACAAATGATATAGCTTGACAATTTTTAGGAGGGCTAATTTCAAATTTGGGGGGGCTTAGCCCCTCCCTAACTTCGCCACTGACAACGCAGCAAAATCAAAAGCCGCGCTGTAGCCCACTTGGACATGGCCGTTTCGTACGCGCGTAAGTGGAAGGCATACTCTAGCCATTGTATTTCTACTTCTAAATACAATGCTCTAGCTGAATACAGCACAACAAGACGCTAAATTTAATGCAACTTCCCAAGAGTTCAAATAGAAAAAAACAAGAAAGTCAGCACTCTGCAACGATAACATTTACTAAGCTTTTGCCGGCGTGCGCGCGCTCACTGTGTTGCATTCAGCATTCAGTTCGAGTATCGCTTTGCCGCGAAACGGCATATGCGAGGCGGGTACAGCACGGCTTTTGATTTTGCTGCGTTGTACCCCTGATCACATAACAATTACCCCTGATCACATAACAATTGTTATGTGATCAGGGGTTGTACTGTGCAAGACTATGCCTTTACGCGCTCTGTGATCTGACGATGACTCAACATAATTAATGAAGTTGAAACATATACATATACAGGGTGTCAACGAAACCTGGGGCACCCCTATAATTTTTTTATTTTTAAAGATATTAAGATGAAATTTGGTATACAGTGTGACATACTCTTTAAATGGCATTTTTTGACATAGAACACAAGTTTGTGTCACTTTCGGTTTCGCCGGAATTAACATCAACTTTGTTATTTTAAATGGAACACCCTGTATATTTATACATTTTTAGAATTTCCATTTAATTTTACGTATGCTAGTATCAAGTTCGAAACATTTTGATGACAAAGTAAATTTTTGCAGAAATTATTCTAGACACTCGAAACAAATTGTTTTAATACTTCAACTATTTTCGTTGCTGTATTTTAGAATGAAAATGCTCTTTCGAAAATAACTATCTATTTTTTCAAATGGCACTATGGTGGGACACTAGGATATTAAAAACGAGCGTTTGTCAAGGATTTCATTGGGCGCGTTCAGACGGGACTAGCGCTACAAGCTAGCGGTAGCAAGCGGCTGAACGGCCAAACGGCTGAACTGCTTCGAAAAATGGCGACCGCTAGTGTAAACAAATCTCCGCTAGGCTAGCGCTAGTCCCGTCTGAACGCGCCCGTTGAAACCACTAACGCGGGATTAATATGAAAATTGAATTCGAAATAACACTCTCCATTCAGCCAAACGGTATTTTTGACATTTAAATCTAGACACAGGGTTTCAAAACAATTGAAACAACTGAAATGCACAAAACAAGTGACAGACTTACTATAACTGAAGTCTGAAGTTCGAATACAATTTGTTTTGAGTGCCCTAGCACCCTAACTTTCATTTTATGCAGGTCATGGCATCCTAGATTAATAAATAAACTCTTCTACAAGCATTTACTTTGTCATCAAAATGTTTCAAACGATACCAACATCGTACGTAGAGTTAAATGGAAATTCGAAAAATGTATAAATGTACATGGTGTTCCATTTAAAATAACAAAGTTGCGGTTAATTCCGGCGAAACCGGAAGTGATAGAAACTTGTGTTCTTTGCCAGAAAATGCAATTTAAAGAATATAATTATTTATAGCGCATCTACACATTCGCACGAATGGCGAGTCGAATCGCAAGGCGAGCGGCGAGGCGAATGTGTGATCGGTTCACTCGTCATTCGCCTCGTTCCTCGCCTTGCCGCTCGTAACGCTCGCGCCTGAAGCGGTTTTTTGGGGACGAGTCAAAGGCTTGTAGCGACGAGGCGAACTCAATGTTTACACAGTTCGCAACAAGCGCCTTTATCAACACGTGGTTTTTTTCATTTTAAATTGAAAAATGGAGTGGAGCATTTCTAGAAACATGTTTTCCATACTTTGTCTGTAAACAAAAACAAAAAAAACATAATTTTTTAATAAGTAAAAAAATAGGTAGTTGAATTAATCATTAAATCAATACAAATTGCAAAAATTATATATTTATGTAAACAAATTTAGTAGTTGAATAGTTTCTCGCAAAATAGTTTCTACAGGGTCCGCCAAGGAGGTATGGTGTTTTTGAAAAGACTGTCACACACTTATTTTTGAACGAATTTCAAAATTTATTTTTTTCATACATTACTGGTACATTGCCAGTTGTACATAACGAAACATAAGAAAAAAATAATCAGTTGCGAAAAATTACATCAGTTAGGTGGCGTCCATTTTTGTTGAAGCATTCTGGTAGATGGGTGGCGAAATTGTCCATACTCCTTTGAAGCATGGCACGTGGAATCATTCGAATTTCTCAACACCGTTTGGTTTCAGCAAGATGGGGCGACTTGCCATACATCAAGAACAACAATGACATTTTTAAAAGAACATTTCCCTGGACGGCTGATTTCATTGCGTGGTGATGTGGAGTGACCTCCTCGGTCTCCAGACCTGTCGCCTTTTGTCTACTTTCTATAGGGCTACCTAAAATCTCAAGATTACATTGATAAACTACGTACTCTTGAAGCCCTTTCCGAAACGATAACGCGAGAAAGTCGAAGGATTCCGCGTGTCGTGCTTCAAAGGAGTATGGGCAATTTCGCCACCCGTCTGCAAGAATGCCTCGACAAAAATGGACGCCACGTAACTAATGTGATTTTTCGCAACTGATTATTTTTTTTATGTTTCGTTAGGTATTCTCAAATGGCAATGTACCAGTAATGTCAGAAAAAAATAAATTTTGAAATTCGTTCAAAAATAAGTGTGACAGTCTTTTCAAAAACCACCATACCTCCTTGCCAGACCCTGTACTTATATGGTTCTGTTGTGATGACATGCTATCATCCACCATCGTCTACGCCGACGTCTTCTTTCAAGTTTTTCACGAATAATTTCTAGATAGTTGTCAACACTTAGCAAGTACAGGGCGGATGCCGCCACAATTTCCACGTCGTCCATTCGCCTCGATTTAGTGAGCTCAACATTCGGCGAGTGTGAAAACGGTCCCTCGCGTTATGGGGACGAACGTGCGAATGCCACTCGCGAATGTCGGCGAGTGACGAGGCGAAATACGAGCGCGTATGTGTAAATGCGGTATTACATATACCAAATTTCATTTTGATATCTTAAAATATAATTTAAAAAATAGGGGTGTCCCAGGTTGCATTGACACCCGGTATGTGTTATGAAAATATACATTTAAAAAGTGGAAAAGAATTTTTAAAAACTCGTATCAATAATTATGAACTTTCCACAAAGGGATTACTTAGAAAAAATTATAATTTAGTGATTTACACGCGTAAATAGGAACTAGGAACACGGTCAATTAAGTAACACATTTTGAACTAATAATTTTTCGGCTTGGCTACGTGCCTGGTATTGGCCAATACATTTTAAAAATTCCAAAACTAAGATTAGATTTTTTAAAATGGTCTTAGGGAAATGTTTAGAATCGTGCTATGAACTACAAAATGTTTCGTAATTATTAATATTAACTAACAACTTCTTAACTTTAAAACTAAATTCTACCAGACAATTTTGTAAACCGAACTTTTTTAAATTTTAGATATTGAAAGTGTATTTTTAATGACTAATCTTTATTTGTTATTTAAATTTATTAAATTATTTTAAATAAAATAGGTACTATTTTTTTAAATTTTTACTTTGTAAATAAATTAGGATATTACTTATTTTATAGAATAATTTTGATAATGTGCAAGGAAATAGGATTAAAGGTAAAGTAGACAATAGAAATTTGAAAATTAAAAAAGCACAGAGTAGTTCCATTAGGTATTCAAAAATACAAATATTTAGCATCGCTTCAGGCTAAACTTTAGACTCTTTAGAGTCATAAAAACAAATATTGAACATGTAGATTTTCCTTTCGAGGTTATGCTAATCCTTATATACAATTGTATTCTTTTAATTATTTAATTTACAAGGTTGGGGTAAGAATAGACCCACAGTATCCTCTACTTGTTGTAAGAGGCAACTAAAAGGGGTTGGGCAAAAGGAGCTGACTACCCCTGGGGGTTAACACCCTTTTTCCCATAAACAAAACCAAGTCATGAAATCTCAAACGAAGCTTCAGAATGGGCAGAACATAAGAAGACGACCTAGGCGAGACATGAATATGAGCATAGGCATGTCGAACGTGCGAACCTTAACTAAAACCGGGTCAATTAAACAACTACTACCAATACTAGAAAAGTACAAAATGCACGTCACGGTAATTCAGGAAACAAGATGGCCAGGCAAAGGCGTGATGGACACCAAGACTCGCACAATCCTGTATAGTGGAAAGGAAACGGGCCATGAATTAGGAGTAGCCTTCATAGTAAGCAATGCGGCAAAGAACACCATCATCCACTTCAAATCAAACCCACCAATGAAAGAATGTGACTTAAGGCATTCTCTTCTTCTCGATGCCTTCTCCTATCGGAGGTTGGCAACAACTATGGTGAAAGCTTCTCTGTCTTCTGCTATTCTGAATAGCTCGTGTGAATTCATCCCGGTCCAATTCTTGATGTTCCGTAACCATGACATCCGTTTTCTTCCTACTCCACGTCTTCCTTCTATTTTGCCCTTCATGATTAATTGAAGTAGTCGATATTTATCATTGCTTAGGATGTGCCCGAGGTACGAAGTCTAGACTAACTATGCTTAAGGTTAAAAATGAAATTCTGCAATGTATCGATAGTAAATGTGCATGCCTAAACGGAAGAAAAGGATGAATATGACAAGAACAAGTTCTACCAAATGCTGTGACGCAATCCCTTCAAATGATGCAAAGGTCATAATTGGAGACCTAAACGCAAAGCTAGGGACAGAAGGACACAACCTGCCAACAATACAATACAGTCTGCACCAAGAGTCCAACGATAATGGGAAAAGACTGATTGAGTTTGATAAAAGCAAAAGTATGTCTATCAGTTTAACATATTTTCCACACCTTAACATTCATAAATACACATGGGTATCACCCGATGGAAAAACTTCCAATCAAATCGATCACCTAACTATCGAGAGATGTGTGTCAAGCATACTGGATGTCAAATCGTATCATGCAGCCACTGCCTAGCGAAGGCAATCTTTAGAAACTGTATTAGCAGCAGGGCGGAGAAAAATATAATATAGAAAGTCTAAAGGAAAATAAGATACTAACAGCATATCAAAGGGAAATAGGAAAAAACCTGAACTGAAGGCGAGTAACAGAAACAAAATAAAGATGCGATAGTGAAAGTACATCAAGTGAACAATTGTAGAAGCAGCAGATACCATAATAGGGCAGCACATAAAGCAAGCCGTAGAGACTGGTTCGATGAAGAGTGCGAAATATCATTAAAAGAGAAAAACAGAAACAACATACCTAATAAGACCCACAAGAGCCGCGAAGACTAAATATGAAGAAGCCAGAAGAACAACAAACAAGCTATTTAAAAGTAAGAAGAGGGCTGCCATCAATGAAGCTTACATACAGATTTCGAGAGTAACAATATTAGGAAGGCATACAAACAAATCAACATCTTCAAAAGCGGATACAAACCAAACACCAATCTATCTCGAGACAAGACAGGCCAAATCATCGGCAGCAAAAAGGAAATCAAAGAGAGATCGTGGGAGTACTTCGAAGGGTTGCTAAACTCAAAACAAGAACAGAACTCCACTAACAAGCACCTACATGAGAAGAAATTGTGAACGCAATAAACCCATTAACCAGTAATAGAGCACCGGGAATCGACAACGTACCATCCGAGCTATTAAAACATGGGAGCGTCGGATCTTATGACAGCGATGACCAACCTGATAAGCAAAATATGGACAACAGAAACTGTGCTAAGGTACTCATACAGACCAGGAGTAACTGAGCAAGAGGTCATCAGAACTTAACAAACAAACTTCTATACTTTGGTCCCGTTATGAGGAACGATAAATAATATCACATACTAGAATTAATACTGCAAGGCAAGATAGAGGGTAAAAGAGAACCAGGCAGAAGAAGACATTCATCGTGGCTATACAACTTGAGAAAATGGTTCGGCCAAACTTCTGTAGAACTATTTAGGAAAGCCACCGATAAAATAAAAATCGCTATGTTAATCGCCAACGTCCGAAACGGATAAGGCATGATAAGAAGAAAATATTGAAAATAAAAAAAGTTAAATAAAATCAGCCTTGTTTGGCATACCGAATGGCCGAATGCTACTGCACACCGTACACACCAGTAATAGGCCGAACGAATTCTTCCTTATTTTCCTTTGATGTACCGCCCAGTAAGCGAACCCTAGTGAAAGCAAACGAACGCGTTCGATGGCATTTGTTAATACGTACACATTAACCGTACGAATTCGTTTGTAACTGTTCTTTCGCCTTCGTTCGCTGTATGTGTACGCGCCTTAAGACGCAACTGTTCGGATCTCCGACCAATAAGCCTCTTACCTACCCTGTCAAAGATTCTCGAACGTGTAATAAGTAATCGCCTGAATGAATCGATGGATGAACTCCAAATAATTCCTGCCATCCAATTTGGATTTCGAAAAGAACACTCACCCAGTCATCAGCTACAGAGAATAGTTGAGCTAGTAGAACAAGGATACGAAAACAAACTATTTACAATGGCGGTCTTCCTAGACATTACCCAGGCTTTTGACAGGGTATGGATAGAGGGACTACAATATAAAATTCTGAAAACACAAATCCCACATTATATAATAGCAATCATCTTCTCCTTCCTAGAACATCGTACATTCGCCGTTCGCATCAACTCCACCATCTCTAGTGTCAAGGAAATACACGGAGTTCCTCAGGGCAGTGTTCTGGGGCCAACACTCTTCAATCTATTTATCCATGATATTCCTACTCCGAATATGAGCGAAATTGCACTATTTACCGATGACACAGCCATTATCACCCAACATAATAACCTCCTCACAGCGATCAACCAACTTCAATCGGCCATTGATCTCCTAAGCCTATGGCTGAGCAAATGGTGCATCTCACTAAACTCCACCAAATGTGTTGCCAAAATATTTACACTCAAACAAATAACGGATCACCCGAAAATACGAATATCAGGAGAAGAAATACCATGGGACCCTAAAACTGGGGCAGTTAAATACCTAGGAGTGCATATGGACACCAGATTAACCTGGAGTTTTCACATAAATAGCAAGCTAAACCAGGCTTACGCAAGATTACACCAACTATTTCCCCTAATCAACAGAAACTCTCCGTTACGCAAAGAGTGCGCCATCTTGTTGTACAAAACACTTCTTAGGCCAATATTAATATACGCCTGCCCTGTATGGATAGCAACTTGAAAAACAAATATTAAAAAACTACAAGTATACCAAACCAACGTACTCCGCATTGCCATCAACTCCCCGTGGTTTGTAAGGAACGAACAAATCCACCAAGAACTCGGAATAGACACAATAGAACTGTTTATCAGAAGATTGACAAAAAATTTCATCGTGAACACCAAAAACAATAGCAACGAAATCATACGACAGTTACGCCAGAAGAATATCCACACGAACTGAAACGCCAGCTACCGCAAAACTTGGTAGATATATAGACTAAAATTCACATATTTAAGTACTTAGTGATTAAGCTAGAGGAAATAGTAATCCTCCATGTTAATATATAGCGATATTTATTGTAAAATACCTCAATACCATGTATAACATAGTCATATGTTGATCTGGTGCATTCATTAAAAAAAAAAAAAAAGAGGCCATAAATAGTTATTTGTATCACAAGGCTAGAAACTGTCACTTTGCAAGTACGAGTACTTGCAAAGCAGTTTCTAGGCGAGTGATACACAATATTTTTTCGGCCGATAAAAATACGTTAATTATAAAAAATCATTTTTCTACACATGATGTGAAAACAAGTATTTTCTTCACGATAAACCCTATGCGAAAACGCTACATTTTCTATCTAGAGATGAAAACATATTCACTTCTAGAGATGAAAACAAGAATTCCAAATCTATGGCAACAAAATAAAAAAATGCGTACGTTACTATGGAACCGATTAAACAAACAATTAATAATTTGCATTGACACTATTCGGTTTGAATTAAGTCGAATTAAAACTTATTTCAAACAGATAATTAAAATGTCCTAGAAAAAATAGCATTTACTACTCGACATGAAATACGTTTTTTTCGTTCATGATTGCCCTACTCGCTGCTAACGCAGCTCGTGGGCAACTTCTCATCTCACGGAAAAAACGTCATTTTCATGTCTTGTTGTAAAATATACTATTTTTATTCAAATATTTGACGTTAGAGAATTTATTTTTCTAGGGAATTTATTTTTCTGGGCGTGACAATGGGCGTAGCAATGAAAGGGCGGAGTCAGTTCGGTTCAGCGCCACCAATCAAAAATCCTAATTTCACTTTCTGGACTAGTCCGGCAAATAGCATTTTCCAGACGATTTATACGCATGAAAATTGAGTGTTTCTAGCCGGAGGGCGAAAAATATCATTTTCCGGCCTCCGTCTAGAAACACTGAATTTTCATGCGCATGAATCGTCTGGAAAATGCTTCTTTGCGTGCCTAGGCATGAAAATAAAATTAGGATTTTTGATTGGTGGCGCTGAAGCGAACTGCCTCCGCCCTCTCATTGTCACGCCCAGAAAAATAAATTCTCTAGCGTCAAATATTTGAATAAAAAAAATTGTTTTTTATAATTAATGTATTTTTATCGGCCGAAAAAATATTGTGTATCACACGCGTAGAAACTGCTTGCAAGTACTCGCCCTTGTAGGGCCTCGTCCTACAAACGTACTCGCAATTGCAAAGTGGCATAAAGATCATAAACGATCATTATGATCCTTATTACATAAATAACTATTATGTTGAGCAAATCATGTGTGAAAGTGTACAGAGTACATTTATGCCAGCCTTACGAAATGCAACGGAGCGCTGTACAAAAATAAATCATATTTTTTATAACAATAAAGCTATGCAAGTAATTCTTTCACTAAAAACTTTTCATTCTTTTCTGCACATTTCATACGATATAATTACCCATCTATTTGAGATAGTTTAAAAAATACCTCGATGCTGAAATTTTTACTACGCGATTCACGTACTTAAATAATTTATGTAGCAGTTGTTAACAACAATTTTGAGATAATTGTGGCAGCATCTGAATCTAGAAAGCGTAAGCTTTCCAGCGGTTTAAAAATCATTGAGAAATATTTACAAATAAGCTTGTAAATGTGATGTAAACATAAACTTATTCAATTTTACATTCTGAGTATTGAATACGAATACTGGAATCTACGATGTTATGCCGGTACATTTACCATTGTTTCGGTTCGGTCTTTGTTAAGACTCGTTAGTCTAAACAAAACGAGTGAATCGTTCAAGAACAAATCTTTGTGAACGAATCACTTGGAATGAATGAATCAAATGAATCGATTCACCAAAAAGAATTGAACTTCCCATCTCTACGCCGAACGCTTTCTGGTCTACGGTGCATAGTTACGAGTGCTGTTCTCGTTTTGAGTCTACTCTAACCATATTGTAATTCAGGATATTCATCACATCACTCTCAACTCGTCCTCAGTTAAATTTACTTTACGATGTATATTTACATCTTTTCACATTTTTTTAATTATCATTAAGTCACTAAACAGTTATAAAACAACATCAGTAAATCTTAAGTCAAACTCAATTAGTATTTTCCGATATTATTACCAAACATAACTAAGTCTCAGTATAATTAGTATTTTGATGAATAACTAATACGAAAAGTGCTAAAAAAAATTGTTAATTTTATATAACAACACACTTACCCCATTGTACCAATAACAATCATGAAGCGGAGTGTTACTATACGACCACAATGTGGAACTAAATGACGGGAATTTGATTGTTCAAAACGGAAAGGTGCAAGTCCCAAAATTTTTGATAATACAAACACTGGTACCATTACATCATATATATCTTTTGCTTCTGGTATCAGAAGAAATACTTTGTTCTGCATTTTTGTAGGTAATGCTTTAAATGTTTGCCATGTACGTCTAATAAGCAATGCAACTTCAGTTTAGATGTACCTATATTATGTACGTGTTAATTTTAATTATTCACGTTCACTATAAAATTACTGAATGTCAACTGTATGTACTTGTACTTTACATTAGTTAGTAAAGTCTTGTTCATGTTAATTAAGCATCGAAAATAATACCCAACCTTTATCAATTATTCATTCTTAAAAAATCTAATTACATACTACATGTACAGTTGTCATGCTATTATAGTATGGTAATTACTAATGTGGGTTCAATTATTTATCGTTAATGAAATTTTCATTTTTGTCTTAAAAAGTAAAAATTTATGTTTTATATTTATTAATTATTTTAGTATTGACATATATATATATATATAGCAACAAAAATGTTAGTTTAACATGATATTTTAAAAAGTAAAAATGTAGTTAATTTACAGTTAAGCATTTCTCGGATACTATAGATAAAATCTATTCGTAGTTAATTGTAAATTTCCACTCGTTATATACAGTAGGTACATACTACATACACAAGTTTTTACATTCTCTATTTCAAATAAACATTTTATTTTGTTACAATTGCTTCTGAAATTAATTCTTTCCAGGAGGTATTTGTGATAACTGCCGCAGTTGTTTCAAAACAGTTTCTAATAATTTCTTCTTATCTCTTTCGCTCTTTTTTAATACAGTAAACATAGTTTTTTTATCAGCTTCTCTTAACCTATAAGTAAAAAAAATCATTTAAAATTATAATTTGAAAAGAGTTTGAAATATAATGAATTAATTTTTAACTAATCCAATGCATATCTCAGTATGTGGGGAATAATTTCCACATTACTACTGAGAAACTTTATTTGAGTTGGCTACGAAGCAAGTAAATTACATGTATTTATAAAGTCCATCATTTGCATTGTGTAAATTGAAAAACAATAGTTTGTCTCTAAAGATTCAGTTTTTGTGTTTACAATTTTTTCATTTCCATTCTGGTTTATTTTCCCTGCATCCTCCAAATAATAAATAATTCATAAAACAAAAAAAGAACTTACTTTTCAAGAATAATAATTGCAATGTCTGGAGTAACTTGTTTATATTTGCTTGTTTCTTTACCATAATCATGAAAATATGTTGGCCAATCCCAAGAAGCAAAAAGGTCCAGTATTTCTCTTAATTTTGTAAAATAAGCAAGTAGAACATCTTCTTGTAATCCAGAAACAGGCTCGGAAACAGCGAATTCTAAAATGTTACAAAAACGAAAATTTTTATATATTTTCCTATTAAAAAAAGTTATTGTGAGGCCATCAAGATTCTAAATGAATATAACTTACGTTCACACTGTAAAAGATCCAAATTAATCTGATTTAAAGCACCCATTGACAATTGTTTAACATCATCATTTAATAATAATTCCAACATTGAATCTGCAATATGTTCACATGCTGATTTGCAAGCAACCTGTGCTACCTCTGGCTGAAATTATAAAATAGTTTTAAATTTTTTTAAATGTTAAACTTGTACAGTGTACAGTTGTTACGAAAATTATCCAAAACGATAATAAAAAGCCATAAATAGTGCAACAATTTATTTTATCGGAAACTCATTGAACGGCGCTAGGTCAGGATTCAAAATAATTACAAAACAGAATTAAGTATTGACTAGCATGAATTAAAGACTTGATAGAATTTTTAAAGTACACAAAAATTTAAATATATGTACACACAAAAAATATATCAAGCTGAAGGCTTAAAATAATCAGTTATGAATAATACTTAAAGACCAAAAAATATATCTAGATTAAATGGCAATAAAAATTTTATATACCAAAAATTAAATTGTTTCATTCATAGATTAGAAGTGGAAAATCCAAAGTCCCACAATTTTGAATGAAATAAAATTAATAATCCCAAATCCCAATCCATGAATGAACAATTCAATGAAAATTTATATCTAAAAGTTAACTACAAAATAAGTACAGATATTACCCATGGTACACAAAGTAACCATATTAAAAGTTTATCAAAAATAAGTATAATGATAGGCACTTATCTCCTCAATTAACATCAGACAGGTGTAAGATGGCGAATAATTGATTCCAACGTAGCTACATAAAATTATAGCGGCCAGGTGGGACTGCAATATGCATAGGAATATGGCACATCAAGATGGCGTCCTCCACGTGCTTTGAAATTTTCCAATTAAGTAAAATTAAAATTTTAACACCGCACCAACCGGAACAACCATCTACATCCGAACATTGGAATCAGATGAAAGATTAAACCCCAACCAGGTTGATGTAAGATTCAATTTTATAAGAAATTGAAAATAAAAGGAAAAATCAACTCACCACATGTTCAACAAAAGTGCAAAAATAATTTAAATATATTGAATCAAAAAAATCCAACATCGGACACCGAGAATTTCCATTAACAGGAAATAATTGCCAATGCAACTAAATAGTCTGTTAAGTTAAAAATTACCAAAAAGATGATTGTAACTTCATGACGATTCACAGCAAAAGAGACCTCGTGTACGATTTCAATACCAAACCTCCCAGAAAAATTCACACTGCGCATACGCAAAAAACCAAAGCCACAAACTCCCACCCTTTTTCATTATGCAAATAAAGTAGCACAACTAATAGGCGGAAAAATCACATAAAAATATGAATTTCACTCGAAAGATTTCATAAATGAAATATACACGGTGCGTAACAAGAAATGAAATCACAACGACGTAGAAATGATATCAAGACATGGAAAATAAAGAAAATTTAAAGCATAGAGTCGGTAAAACCGAAAAAAATTTACTTCCGAATGAAATTAAGTCAAGCAAATGAACTAGATGACCAGGCATCGCTTAAAGATGGAGATTTATGCGCCGGCACATGGAAATATAGCATTACAAATGCTGTCAAAACCATGAACAAGAGAAAATCTTCACAAAATAAGAAAAGGGAAAATAGCTATATGAATTAATCAAGTAAAATGGGAAATTTTGAAGAAAAGAAAAAATAAAGTGACACAAGCACAACAAAAATTCTTAAGGCTTGTATTTAGTTAAAATAAATTTTTAGTTTCTGTAGAACGTGTTGTCTACTTTCAAAAGCAGGTATTATTTAAAGATGTTTTGCCCGAATAGTAAATCCTCTTATCTCAACTTGTAATCTTTATTGTTAGTAGAGTTAATGACTAGGTTGTTCAAATGGGATATTTATTTTCTACATTTCTAAGGGAAGCCTGTAAATAAACATGCAATTTTTTGTCATTTTGCTAAAGATCATAAATTTCAACGGAAAATTCGGAAAATTCGCGGATGAACATTAATTTATCAGCCGTATCTGCAATTGTGTCAATCGGCGCGGGATATAGCCAACTCGCTGAGTTTTCTGCGGCTCTAGATATACCTAGTCCATCAAGTGCTACTTACGCCGTCTACCAAGATGAAATTTGCGAAATCTACAACAAAGCTGCGGTTGACGCTATGAAGAAAGCTGCGGAGGAAGAGGCGAAACTAGCGGTGGAAGTTGGGGACGTAGATGACGAAGGGTGTCCAAATATTGCAGTAGTAGCTGACGGAGCCTGGAGTAAAAGGTCATATCGCACTAATTACAATGCCTTATCAGAGGTTGCATGCATAGTTGGACTTCGTACAACAAAGGTGCTGTATATGGCGGTTAAAAATAAATTTTGTTCAGTATGTGCGCGGAAGGATTTGTATAAAGATAACACGTGTCCAGATCACACTTGTTTTAAAAATTGGACTGGTCCATCAACTGGAATGGAGGCTGCAATAATTGTAGAAGGTTTCCAAAAATCTGTGGAAATGTACGGTATCAAATATATAAAGTTAGTGGGCGATGGTGATAGCAGCGTGCATCGAAAACTGGTGGAGTGCATGCCCTACGGACCTTCCACAATAATAGAAAAGATTGAATGCAAAAACCATATTTTGCGGAATTATATAAATAAGCTGCGAGACATTTCCAAAAAAATTAAAACCAAAAATAACAAAGTTCAAAACCTAATTTCACAAAATATTCTAAGGTTTCGTACTGCTGTAACCAAAGCAATTGAATATAGGAAAAAACAAGATGTGACTACAAATACGAAAATTAGGGAATTGGAATTTGATATTTTAAATGGGCCAAAACACATTTTTGGTGATCATTCGGGATGCGGAGATCGCGATTATTTTTGTACCGATGCTAAAGACGATAAAAATATGGTGCCTGAGTTAGAAGAGAGCGGGTACTTTGAAGAAATCATGATTGCAGTACGCCGTGTCGCCTACCATTCCAAAAGCTTAATTCACGATGTTACCAACAATTCCGCAGAATTGTATAACTCTCATGTTGCGAAGTTTATTGGTGGTTTTTTTACGATAACACATCATTCTAGTATTAAGGTTTTTGATTCAGAATTGTACAATGAATATCGCTACCTGGAGCTTTTGCGCCAATTTGTATACACCCGGTATACTAACTGTTGCCGTTTTCCAGATATCGACCGTTTTAGATATTTTGCAAAATAAGTAGGTGACTATTTAAAATAAAATTAATTTGTGGGCACGTAAATGCTTCTAGGACTTTAATTTTTTTTCCTAATTAATCTCATTTTTAAAATAATCCAGATGCAATCAGACTATTTTTATCATGTTTTTATCGAAAGATTGGACATTATAAATTAATAAACAAAAGCCTAGAAGCATTTACAAATTAATTTTACTTTGAATAGTCACCTATTTCTCAAAAATATCCAATAGGTATATAGGGTTACATAGATTCAAAATTACGTATTATATCTACCCTTAAAAACTTTCTATCGATGTACCGAACACCCTGTATATACCTACGTAAATATGATTTTTAGTACTGGTTTTAATTAATGCTCCCTTCTAATTAAAAATGTAGTACCATATTAAAAAGATACGGGAATAAAGAATTTATTATTATTAAATAATATGAACTCATCACGCTTTCAGTCAGGGAAAAGCCCTTGCCAACCACAAAAATTGCAATTTAGAAATTATTTTACACAGCTTAATGACCTTAAAAAAAGTGATAAAATTCTTACACTTACCTACACCAAATTTAATGTATCTAAATTGAATCGCCTAACTTCGCCGATGTATGTATACATAGTATACCTACAGGTTGAAAATATCTTTCTACCTGCAGTTTACAGAAGGGTTTTTAATCCCCTTATCAGCTTTGCTTGTAATCCTAGTGCATTTTGTGTTGGTTAAGGTGTTGCCTATTTTCACGGCAAACTTTGCCAAAGTTCGCGAAAATAAGGTAAAATTTTTTAAACTGGAGTGTGAATAATTCGTCACCGCGAAACATCTACAACTAGATCGATTCATATATGTCGGTGAAATACTTATAGCTAGCGCGGTAAATGAAGAAAATATGTAAATTGGAATTATGTTACCTACAATAATTAATTTACAGTTTTTTATGTGCAACGTGCTCACATCCACATCTTTCAAAAAAACAAAATTTTTGTCTTATAGCGCGCTAGAGAAAAGAATACTGAAAATGCTCCTGTAATTAGTTTCTTGATCATGCTCCTGTGAAGCGAAATATTTAAGTTCCAGTTTCGCTATTTTACGGTAGAAGACTGCCTTACTGAATACAAGCCTTAATACTTAAACAACACTGGCAATAACAAGAAAAATGATACAATTTGACTCTGAAAGCAGAAAAATTGTAACACAGTATTTCACTGGGGATCCCGAATTTCTAACCTGAGAGGAAAAATCGTACTATCTATCATACAAAAGTACCATCTAGGTTATCTGTCTACATATCAGTCTACTTACTGGCCAACCCATACGACAAAGATCCCTGACCTACTCGACTTCTTTGTGGTTAAAGGCATGCCACAACTACCTAAAAATTAAATCGTGTCTCGACTTGTCTTCGGACACAGCTCCACAATAGCCACAATAAATACATACCTCAATAATCAATAAAAAAATATTTCCGAAGTTAATTTACCATAAAACAAACTGGCACTACTTCAGTGATATTTTGGAAGATGATCTAATAACTAATATCCTACTAAAAACCGAAACGGATATAGGAAATGCAGTTGAAAGCTAATTCAATCTGTTCACACGGCAGTCATTAGAATAACTCCAAAAATATCAGAAAAAATAATAAACTGGGATTGCTCGGTAGAGATAAAAGAGAAGATTGCTGAAAAACGACGTCTACAAAGGATATGGCAAAACAGTTGATCACCAGAGGATAAACGCATATTTAACGCAGCAGCTAGAGAACTAAAATGATCAGAAAATAAATATCTCAACAAATACCTTAAGGGACTGTCTGCATCAGAAGACACCGAATATTCCGTCTGGAAGACCACTAGATGCCTCAATAGACCAAAACAGCAAATACCCCCTATTCGAAATGCAGATCATGGGCATTAGGGTGGAGTAAAAAAGGCATTTTTTTTTTAATTTTTAAAATTTCATTTTGGAATAGTTGCAGAAAGTTGCCTATTAGTATCCCAAAGAGAAAACCTAAATGATGTTTTGAAATATTACAATATCTTCTGCCCTCTACCACCCCTCAAAGGAGGTGTGAAATAGACTCGTCAATTATAATAACAAGGAAAATTTTTTTGTGCTAATAATACAAATATAATGTAATAATAAGGTTACAGAAACACCAAAGTATCTTTTGTGTAGAATAAATATCACCTTTAAAGTGAGAATATCAAATTTCATAGATTGTGGAATATGGATATTGAAATTACATTGTTTTCAAGTAACATTCTTATTTACGTTACGGTTCTGTCATATTACCGAGCCGCCTAATTGGATTTAACCGGTTACAGTCTATATTTAGATTTTCACTTGTCAGTCAGTACAAGTGTTGGCTTCAAGTAAGCCACACGTGTCACGTATTGCAATTTTATGCGATTTGTAAAGTGTTTTTTGGTTTTTTGAGGTATTTTCGATTTTTTTCCAGGATTCAACATGAGTTGGTTAAAAACATTGTTTACCAGAAAATCTATCGAGTGCCCTATATTTGGTAGTCCCGTGAACTTCAGTGATAGAGTGCTACCGACTTCTAAAGACGTATTAAGGTGTTTTTTATGGATTAGGTATTATTTAAAACTGCCCAACTGTGGAAAAGAACCAACGGTTTTTGAAATTTGTGACAATCTTGCTGATAAAATTTTATCTTTATGGAAGAAGGCATCTATTCCTACAGTTTCTCGCAAGCGAGTCCTCCAACAAATTCGAGTATATCACGATAAATATCTCAAATTATTGAGATATCCTAAAGGAAAACGAAATGAGAACTATGAATCAAAGGTGGATGAGTTTCGGAGAAATAGTGAAAAGTTGTTCGATATTAGTTCCTGCAAATGTGAGACATTTAATGAATGTATTTGCACCAAAGATAGGAAGGTGGCTGTTACAGAGCAAGCATTTCTCATTGATCAAAGGAGTTGCCGAAAAATGATAATTGGTAGCGTGGATTTGCACGAAACAAGGAAATTATCGAAAAGAGTAGAGAGAAAGGAAAAGGATAGAAAAAGAGAGGAACGGGAAAATACCGTACCGAAAAGAAGAAAATCAGGCGATGTAGAACAAAATGATGGAAATTTTCTAGAGCTAGAGATAGATCCTGAGGTACCAAGTACCATGAAATCGAAAAAAAGATGATTCTGAGCAGGCCTTGCCTATGAATTATAATGTGACAGTGACATTTCAAATGTAAGTCAGTTTTGCAATCTTGTTTCCAGAATTATTTAAGTTTATCGTTGTAATACTAGTGAAGGATCACATTTTGAACACCTACTCTAACATGTATACATCTTAGTTTTCAGTTTGTTCCCTAAATAAATACTGTTTTGCGTTTTAATTTATTTGACATTTATTAACCTCTAACCTGCTGCCACATTTTGAAATCAGTCTTGCCAATCGTGTTGTACTAGTCAAGGCCTGCTCAGAATCATCTTTTTTTCGATCTCATGGTACTTCTAAAGTTAGTATTAAAACAATGGCGAATTTACAGAATAGAATAAAGCTTCCGACTGTTGTTAAATTATGCGATAGATTTCGATTATCCGACAGATCTGCAGCCGCAATTACCACTGCAGTCTTAAAAGATGTTGGAATTATCACAAAAGATAGTACAACCAAAGTTATTGACAGAAGTAAGATAAGAAGGGCTAGGACAAAAACTAGACAGAACCTGCAATCACAAACAACTTCCGACCCATTAAAAGCCATGTACTTCGATGGTAGAAAAGATAAAACTCTTGTGATGGAGAAAATTAATAACAAGTCTCATAGAAGAACAAAAGTAGAAGAGCATTTCATTGATACAGGAACCCAGCTCCCAGTTCATGGGCCACACAACACCAATATCCGGCTCAGCAAAACACATTTTCGAATCTATTGGAACCTTCTTGGAAAGTAACAATTACAGCTTAGATAACCTTGTAGCTATCAGATGTGATGGGACGGTGGTCAATACAGGATCCAAAAGTGGGGTGATAGTTCACCTTGAGTTACAGATAAAACGACCTTTACAAAGATTCATATGTCAACTTCTTATGAATGAACTACCCCTGAGGCATCTATTTGAATATATCGATGGTGGCACAAGTGGTCCTCGTGGATATTCTAGTTCCCTGGGAAAACAAATAGAACATTGTGAAAATCTGCCACCTATTAAATTTAAACCTATCAGTTGTGATTTACCAAACATTGATTTCAATGAATTGAGTACCGATCAAAAGTATCTCTTTGAAATTTGTCGTGCAATATCTAGTGGAAATTGTTCAAATGATTTATCAAACCGCGATCCTGGAAAGTTAGCACATTCTAGATGGCTTACTATGGCAAATCGGATCTTACGCCTCTACATAGGAACAAAAAACCCTAAGTCATGGTTTGAATATTATTACCGAGTTTATTTTGAAAGTATATGCGCCAATGTGGTTTACGATTAAATTTAACCCGTCCTGTAAAAATGGGGCAAACCATGTTTGGCAAACAATTAGGTTAAGTCGATATTTGCCACAGAAACTGAAGGATATAGTAGATCCAGTGATTCAGCGGAATGCTTATTTTGCGCACCCTGAAAATCTTCTAATATCTATGTTAAATGATGATAGGATACATATAAGAGAACTTGCCCTTCGACGTATTCTGAATGCGAAAAGGAATGCAAGTATTGCTAGTACATCGGTGCGAGCTTTTAGTATACCAGAATTAAACTTTGATGCTGCCGACTACGTAGACCTGATTGACTGGCAAGAATGTGAAATTTCCCCACCCCCAATACTTCGTAGCTTAGAAACAGAGGAGATAGAGTTATTAATCGACACCGCATCTAATACAATGATAGAGATAACTGCTTTTCCTTGTCACACCCAAGCAGTAGAGAGATGTGTCAAGTTAGTAACTGATGCTTCTTTATCAGTTATTGGTTCAGACAAACGAGATGGATTTATTAAAACCACTATTGATTCACGCCGAATGATGTCAAAATTTGAGACAAAATGGCAATTCAAACAGTAGAGCTTTCTGTGGCGAGTTCTGGGTTGTTTGACAATAAACAAGCGAAGAACTGCTCTAAACAGAAACCTGACAGCAGAGGAAAATAATATAGAAAAGCCGCATTATTACTTCAAAATTATTCCTCTCAAGGGTTGATATCGGGGTTATTAAAAATCGAAAACGTTATAATACGTGCTAATTGACAAGAATTATGCTAATTAGTATAAATGATTAATTTATATATGATCGATTTTGATTTTCAAGTTATAGTTTTGATATACGATAAATTTCTAGATTTCCCTAAATATAAGGGTCTGTAGAGGGCAGAAGACGTAGTTCAAATGTAGTAAAATTTTATATGGGTGCTAATGGACCCGAAAGACAAATTTTTTTCAGAATTCAACTTGATTTTTCTAGAAATTTCGCTTATTCAACCGTATGATATTTTTAGATGGTCACAAAGAGAAAAAAAAATGCTATAAAATTTCGACTTAAAAAATATAGGTCGCCATTTAAAAAAAGTATAGATGACGTCATAGTTCAAAGGTATGACCTTGAAAAAAATATTTAAAACCATCGGTTTGTGGAAAATAATTTGTTATAAACCTTTTATCTAAAACTTTTTTTTTTAAAACTAATAATAAAGGCTCCAGCATCGAGGTTCCTTACTTTTTATTCACCCTGTATAATAACCGATGCACCATATTATGTTCGTAACAGAGAAATTTGTGACCTTCCATTTAGTTTTTAAATTATGTGAGTGCAAAGCAACAACTGTAATCAGACTTATAAGTAATTTCATTAAGAGGGCCATTCAAATTCACATGTTATTTTCAAGTTCTGTATTAAACTGTAACTATCGGATTTGCTTATTGAAATAAGCATGCCAGTAAATGATCAATGGTAAATGATAGTCAATTTCGTTTGTATATTATGTACAGTTTTTCAAGAACAGATGATCGGTTGAATTTCTCTCTTTAGTTCGGGAATTGTTTGAGGTTTGTTCACGTAAACTTGTGACTTCACATAACCCCATAAAAAGAAGTCGCAAGGTGTGAGATCACAAGACCTCGCAGCCATTCTTGGTTGCCGACACGAATTGAGATAACACGTTCAGGGAATTTTTCGCGAAGCAAGGTTATTGTCTCGCGGGATGTGTGGCAGGTAGCCCCATCCTGTTGAAACCACATATTCCTGGTATCCATGTCATCCAGAGCAGGCAGCAGTTTTCACGATTACGACGCGTTGCTCGATAGTGAACCGCTCCATGGCAATTAAACGAAGAAACAACAAATGCTCGATTAATCGAAGTAATGAAAAATAACGAAAATGATAATAACAGTGCCGACAATCTTCAAACAAAAAAAATGCCGAACAATTCAAAATCTGCGCACTTTATGAAAGCGAAGTAAATTAGGTTTGGTTTTAGCATTATTTTTTGATCAGAAAACCAATAAATGAATATTTTTCTTAAAGTTTTTAAATACTTACCGGCAGATTGGTGAAACTCTGAAAAGTTGTTTGTAAAAAGGCTATAAGATCAGTAACGAAACTTGAAGCATGGCCTTGTGGTTCTACTAACAACCAATCATAACTTTCTAGTTCTAAAAATTCATTTAATTTTTGACGTAACTTTTCGCATATTTGACGAACAGCATCTTCTCGGGCTACACGAAACATTGCAGGTTGCCCTTGTACAACACCAGTTGTGACACCATGTGTTTCTTCACTAAAATATTCATTAAATGTAAAACCTACAATAATAATACGAATAAAACTAACCCGGTAATATTTGAAACAAACTGATCTAAATATACTGTAGCCTCTTCAAGATAACCTGTGTCAACAATAATTTGAATTATTTCTTGCAGATTTACATGTGGGCTTCGAAATGCTGATGATAAACATCCACTAAAACTTCTTGTTAATAGTAAATTCATTGATTTACGTATCATTTCGTCTACTTCCACTTGACTACAAACAACAATTATAACTAATTTAAGAAATGACTATAACATACCGGGGTTTACCTTAAATTTAAATCTTCGGAAAATTTCAAACACGCATAAATAAATTCTTTAACTTGTTGATAAACTTTGGGAACCATTCCAGAAAATTGGAAACTGTATGGGAAAGTTACATCATCTGGAATATCGGCATCAAGAGGAAATGAAGATAAAACTGAATCATATTCTTCTTGATCTTCTACCTAATTAAAATTACAAATACTCGGAACATTAATAATTTGTCTTTTAGTTTTTATATAGAAAGGTTTGTTATAAAGCTGCCTAGTGACTAGAACAGGCACAGCTTGAACTGTTTTACACGTTTTTCTTTTTTGTTACAATACTGTTCAAAATGAGCGTACAGGTTTCTTTGAGCAGATCCAGAAAAATAAAAACCAATGGATCATTCGATCACAAACTATGAGCATGCATGTTCGAATCAGTATGTGGCTGAATTTGATGTGATGCGATTGTTACAATTTGGTTCCTATAGACTTACCTTAATTGGTTGAAAATCTTCCTTTGACAATATTTCTCTAAACACCTGAACCCATCTTTGCATAAGTACCTCAGTGTAATGATCACGTAATTCACGTACTAATTCCCACAGGGGTTTAACAGAATATCCGTAATTCCTTAGTGTCGTACAAAATAGCATAATTAAATCTTTTATTCTTAATATTAAAGTAGCATCAGTACAGTATGCCTAAAAAAGAGTTTTTATGGATAACTTGAACTGAACATTTCTTACAATTTTTAAAAAACAGAAGAGATTATATTAAAATTAACATACGGAATGTGTTTGAAGTGCTGTAACAATTTTTGAAAGGGCCATAGTCCACATTTCATCCAGAAACGCTCTTGTTATAAGTCCGCTTGCTGTATTTAAAACATGATCTTCAAGTATGAAAAATCCTAATACAGCATGAATATACGATCGGTAACTTTCTAAAGATTCGTGCTAAAATAAATCATTATATAAATATACCTATGATTGTTACTAAACTACTGCAAACATAAAAGTATAAAATTACCATATTTGTAGGGGGTTGTAATACTAAACGAGCTTGCTTTGTTCGTTCTGCTCTATAATAAGTTTCAAATGTAGCCCGTGATCCAAGTACAGTAGAAATATGCAGACATCGATAGATGGGAGAAAAATCTATCATTTCTTGGGCACTGAGTTCATCTTCTGGAAACTGATTACCTCCACCTACAATATGTTAAAAAATGAAACATTTATTCTAACAACTAACTATTACTGATGAAAATTATTCGAAGTATTGAAGTTTTTTGCATATATTTAGATATAATATTTTCCTAACTAAATTGTGTTATGCATGCAGAACAAGTTCGTAAAACCTTCAGTGTGTTTAACTTGTGAGAGATAAGGACAGTAGTATTCCATATGCAATAAAATCGTATTATTTAATTTTGGCATTGTTTAACACTGTGTCCCCTTATTTGTAAGGTGTTCGTTCACATTGAACACTCGTTTATAAGAAATAGTAAATTTTTAGACATGAAGTGGTTAAGTTCTGTTATTCAGTTGTTTGTTGGTTTGTTTTCCGTAATTATTAAATTATTTATACAACTGACGGAATTTAAACAGTATGATAAAGCCAACCGTTACCTATGCCGCAGAAGCAATAAATCTAACAAGAAAGAAAGAATACAGACGCAGGATAAACCATGAACTAATAGAAGACATCAAAGAAGATATAGTAATGGAAATCAAAGCTCAGTGAATAGCCTGGATAGGACACCTAGAAAGGAGCAAAGAAAACATGTAATAAAAAGAATAACTGAGAACCCTTTTGAAACTAGAGCTAAAAGTAAACCCAAAATAAGATGGTGGGATGAAGTTATTAAGGACATAAAAAATTTAAAGATCACAAATTGGAGAAGCAAAGCAATAAGCAGAAAAGAATGGAAGAAGATAGTGAAGAGAGCCAAAAGATGCAAACATTTATAGTACATATAATACTGGTTGATGAGGATTAATCGACTTCAATAAATTGATTTACAGAACTCTTTGGAGTGGTGAAAATTCCTTTGGAATGGGCCGATTTAATAATAATAAATAATATAACTGATGGGTCAAATAAAGGCAACATCATGCATTGGCTATACATCAAAGTGGTCAGACCAGCTATTATGTATGCGGCCTTGGTATACTAGCTCAAGATCAAGCACGAATTCACCAAACTAAGACTAGGCAAGATACAACGGCTTGCCTGTTTTGGCATAACAGGGACAATGAGAACAATGCCTACTACTGCTATAGAGAAATCTCCTAGACCATGCATGGGCAAACTTTCCTAGTTCTGGGGCCATATTATCATTCTGTCTCCGAGTGGACCAAATTATTAAATAAAATAAATTAATGTTAAATTAATTAAAACAAATTGCTACTTCTTATTTCATTTATTTATATTATAATGCTCTGGTATAAAGCTCTAATTATTGGTGTCATAAAATTGCTATGAGCTATTTCGCGTTTTATTTTGATAATTTTATGAAAATCGGACTAGCTTCGCAGAAATGGATAAGAGCCGGACCAAAAAAAGTAGAGGGCCGGGTGTTATCCATGTGTCCTAGACCTTCCTGTTCTTCATATAATAATACAGAGGGAGGTAAGACTGAGAATCCATAGACGGTCAAATTCAATGTACAACTTTCGTTTAAGGCTGGCATTCACACCATGAAATATACATCATTTTAAGCACATTTTGTTCCATCTTTTTAGACTCATTTTTTAACAGGAACGGCAGAGCATTTTTTTATGTAATTATCCATGTCTTTTCTGTCTATTGATAGAAAGATTTTTTTTTTAATTTCTAAAACCCAACTTTACAGTATTAAAAAATCTAAAGCTCTATTTTACTTCAACAATTTCAAATAGTTTTTACAAAAATATTAATACCGAAAAAATCTCTCTATCAGTAGATAGATACAACCATTCTCTTTCAAACGCCATAAGAATTTTTTTTTCAACATGCAAATTATTCCAGAAAAATTGGAAATAAAATTCTATCAAAATCGGTTTAAATTTCGAATTTATAATTTAGCATGTAGGCAACACATATAGCACAGTACTTATCGGCTTTAAATCCGAACTTTACGGAAACTTGACAAGGAGATTACAATTTAAATACACAAAAAATCGTAATTTTGTTTTTGCCATATCTTTTAAAGTAATAACACAAATAACTATGTAAATATGCAAAGTTTCAAATATGAATCTTACGCAATTCTTGACCTCTAACCTCAACTCGTTTTTGACGTTATTACTGTAAAATATGTGGCAAAAACAAAATTACGATTTTCTGTGTATTTAAATTGTAATCTCCTTGTCAAGTTTCCGTAAAGTTCGGATTAAAAGCCGATAAGTACTGTGCTATTTGTCACCTGACACCCGGTAAACATAGATCGATGGTAGAAAGTGTTGCCTATTTTCATTAATTTTTTGTTATTCACTTCTCTTAACCCTCGCATTTTTTAAGTTTTTTTGTTACAGTTTTAAAGTTCAAATATTTGTCAATTGTTCAAAGGGCGCAATAGTATATTGTAATACAAGTGTTGAAAGCTTGCGTTTGCCACATGAATGTGAAGTTTGCAGCACGAACGATAGTGAGTGCTGCAGTCACATTAGTTATTTGTACAACTAGTAATGAAAGCAATACTTTTTTTCATGAGTTTGAAGTTTGATGCACGACGGCGAAGCCGGAGTGCATCAATCAAACGAGTGAAAAAAAGATGCTTTTATACGAGTTGTACACAAAATTTTTTTGCATTTTGACATCTTAAATCCCTCAAAACAGGATAAAAAGGATTTGAAAATTTACAGTTGTCAAACTGACAATTTACAATATTTTATTTAAAGCACACTTACTTAATGCAAAATGTAAAATTAAATAGTTAAAAAAAGTGTTGCTTTCTTTACGATTTTTTAAATGAAAAAAGTCCACTTTTTTTGTCAAAATGCAAAAAAATTACTTTCCGCACGCAAATTTCACTTGTTCGGCAAACACTTATTTTCAATACTTGTATCTATGGAGACGAAGTCTGAAAAGCCCACTTTCCATGGTGGGAGTTGGGAGTAGAAAAAATTATATTCTTAACGCAATTGCGCTCGCCGAATTCCGAAATTGTACTTAGTTAAGGATTTATTGCCGATAATATTTTTTGATTTTATCCGTTTTTTATCGAAATCTATCAATATTTTTTAAATTTTTCGAGCGCAATTGTCGTACTAAGGCATATCTTTAGTCATTTAAATTGCACATCGCCTTCATATATTATAGACGCGATAAAAAATTTAAAAAATAAATTACAATATTCGATAAATCTTTCCACATCTGAAATGAGGATGGACTATGTGACTCCTACATACCTTGTAGGTTCACTTTTCGAGATAGTAATTCAGAATCGTGATGAGTGAAAAGATCCCAAAGAGGATATTCCTCCTGAAAACCTAATCTAATACACGGATGCTTCCAAGACAGATTGGTGCTGGATCAGGATTTTATGGTGAAAAACAAACAAAACGGTTCAGCTTCTCATCAAACGGAGAGCTTACAAACATAAACGGATCTACATAACGGCTTTGAAGGCTCTCTCAAGTAGTAGAACTTCTTCCAGACTGGTATGAGAATGGCTAGAATAGGAGTGCCCAAACGGTCGATCGCGTAAATAATTAAATGCACACTTACGTTATGAAGCGCCTAGAGGCCTAGACCATGCGACAACTTTTGACTCAAAATTTATAGCTATCTCTTGATATAGAGAACAAAGATCACCGAATGGGTGTGATCTATTAACCAGGGTAATGCACAATAAGCCTTTTAGGCTATAGTGTTCCCCAGAGTCAATAGAAAGACAGGCCCTGAATTAATATAGAAAAAAAAAGCTAATGTTTCCGTAAATTTTGGAAAAACACAAAGTACATAAGGTATTGAAGTTTGATGTAGAAGCTGTGGTTATCAAGATCTATAGTGAATTCAGTTATTCTACAAATAAAGCTACAACACCATAAGATTTCTTTGAACTTTGTGAATTGGAATGGTTTGACATGTTACGACGTGTTTCATCGAAATGGCTTAGTATTGTTCTGGTAGAGTTAAAGAGACTTTTAAAGAAATTGTACTTCCTGTTTTTAAATACCTAACCAGTAGCTTTTAAAACAATTTTTTAAATATGAGCTTGCAGTTTATTTATTAGGGTTTGTATTTGTAGCAAATGTTAGTAACACATTACATACAGCATTTTTCATCTAGCATTTGGGTTGTGACGTCAACATGCTCCGCCCAAAAACTGTATAGGTAGACACGCGTTCATTCGCAGTAGGTAATAAAAACCTAGTTTAGAAAGAGATGAAGGTATAGTTGGATTGTGAATTTATAAACAGCGCGTTGACGTCACAACCCAAATCCTAGGTGAAAAATACTGTAGTGCAATAAAGCTGTTACAAACATCCTCATCAGACACATCAAAAAGAACCTCAGAAATGTTTTTGATTTTCTGCATGTAATTTTAACTGAACATGCAGGAGTGCACAGAGCTCTCACCGAATTTTTGAACATGCTGCTCTCCTACGAGCAATAAAACCTTGGTGAACAAAAAATCTAGCACATGTTGCATTGTACGAATGAAGGTCCTAAGTTTCTGCAGAACTTGAATAAATATGATCTAGAAACAAAGGTTCCTTTTTCACAGTGAAATTCCTTGGAGTCATCAAAAGTACAATAAGTCTGAAGAAAGTGAAAATTATGTTGACTGTTTTTACAACTGATCACACCAGTGGCGGCTCGTGGGTCAAATAATAGGTGAAGTGCTATTGTGGTCAGGGGCGTCGTTAGCCCTTTTTTTGCCCCCCCCCCCAATTGACGTTTGCGCCTCCCCCAATTGTAATGCAAGAATAAATACCTAATAATATAAGGTATAATACATTAAAAAGTTTTTAGACTTTTTGGAATTTTTACTTTTTCTTTGAAGTCTTGTCCTAACAGTAAAGGGGAACGCAGTATTTATATTTTTCTATCCTCGACCGAATGATTGTAGAGCTGGTAAAACGTTTTTCCGACAAAAACATGGAGATTTTTAAATCAGATTTCAGTCATTCTTAAATGTTTATAATATAAAGCAGCAAGACTTATAGTCTGAATTCCTTGCAAAATTATATTCAAAAATTGACGCCTAAACCAAGTGATATATCCTCACTATTTTCACATTTAGATGAAACAATGTTTCCTAATCTAACGAATACAGAAAATTGCATTATCAATTCCTGTAGTTGTGAAAGATCTTTTAGTGTACTAAGACGACTAAAAACGTATATTAGAGCAACAACGGGCCAGGATAGGTTATCAAATTTAGCTATAATTAATATTAATTTTCAGTTAGATGAAATTTCTGCGGAAACAATTAAATATCGTTTTGCGCAAATTGGTAATAGACGAAATGAACTTTTACTACCAAAAAATTTAAATTAATAAAGTGAGTTCGAAAAATTTCGTTAGCAAAAGGGCGATATTAGATCTTATTTTACTATTACTACTTTTTTGAGCCCACTTTATTATAAATGAATATTGTATCATTCTGAAAAATATAAATCTTATTGAATGAATAAGTAGGTACGATTAATTTCTTTTTCTTCTGCTATTTTTTAATTTAACAAACTAATTATTAGTTTATATAGTTATAAATAGATAGTGTAGTAGATAGTAGATTATTATTATCTCAGGAACAGTAGAAACAGTAATAATTTTTAATAAACATAAGTTAGTCTAGTTTTTCGTAATATACCTATGTTTTAGTATAAATATTTGTGCAATAAAATTTGATATTATTTTTCTGTACGTCTCTTTTATCTATCATATTTCATTAAAAAATACTTTTTATTTGGACTTACCTAATTTTTTTATACCAAGTCAATCCTTCTGTCTTTTAGGGTAGCAAATTTGTTGGTAATATCTTCGTAAAATGGTTGGTTTTTAATTAACCCTAGTAAGAGTTCTTTTTGAATTGAAATATTCGCCAAAGACGAGAGTCTATCGTGAGATATTGTATTCCTTAGGTATATAATTTCTATAGGACTTCTTGATAAAAATGCTGCTAAAAGTTCCACTACCCTTTAAGTCCTTTTTTGCAAAAATTGTTAAAGCCTTTGTTTCATGTTTAAAAACACACACTTATTGCAAAACAAACACATAAACAACAACCAGTACAAACACCAAAACAAGACATGAGTTTCAATTATTTGAAATCAGTGATAACCGACTATTTGATAATTAGGAACTTCAGGTATTTAATAAAATCACAGATATTTTAATACGTCCGTTGTACGACACAAACATATGCTTCAAGACTATATCTGGCATTCAACTGACTAATAAATAAAAATAAGTAGGTTAGCGTCTCTCTCTTTATTGCCCAGACGTGATGTTTCCAGCGCTTAATTTGTAAAACAAATAGTTCCGGAGCTCTTCAAAAAATGTGTGGGTAGGGTACATTGTTTTAGTGTAGCCTGTAGCTTGACTTTTATTTCACATTACAAAAACAAAAAAGATTAAAATGCATGCAAAAAATTAAAATTTAATTCTCAAAAAAACATCATTTAAGTTAAGTACTACGTAATATACAGTGTGTCTACCTGTCCACATGGTAACGTATAAAATTGATAAAATTGTTAAAAATGAGTTTACGAAAAATCCGTCGGACATGTCGAGCGATTTGTATTAAATTCTATATTTTGACAGGATTTCCTGATTTTTCCCGCCATTTTTCTAATAGGTATGACGTCATCGATATTTTTTTAAATGGTAACCCCTATTTTTTATTAGGTCATTCGAAAGAGCGCATTTTTTTACAAATGGTAAGTTAAAATTTATAGTAGGTTGCATTATAAACTTCTTCAGCAAAAATTATTTTATAGTAAGAAAAATTTATTTCTTAGAAAGTAACACGTGTAACATTAAAATAAAATTAAACTTAATCAGGTGCTCAAATTGTGCTCCATTTACAGCTTGACAGTGTGCAAGGCGTGTGATAAATTCTAGCTGCACGTTGTTGATGACGTCCGGGGTTATAAGACGGATTTCTTATCGAATTCGTTCTTTCAAGTCCTCTAAGTTTACGGGCTTAGTTTTGTAAACCTTACTTTTCGAGTAATCCCACAGGAAATAGTCGAGAGGAGTTAAATCCGGTGATCTAGCAGGCCACTCTATAGCACCTGTTTAGATACCGACATTCTATATTATATAATTTAATTAGCTAATCACAAACTAAAATGGTAAAATGCGCTCTCTTCAATACGAGGCTTCGTAGGCGACTACTGGTTTGCATTCATATGAAATGACACAATAACAGCATGGGCAAACTGCAAAGTTGCAACTTCACAGAAGTACCGCAGCTGCGCTCCGTCACGAAAATTAGTACCGGAGCCCGGCTCCGGTGAGCTCCGGCTCAAATTAATCCCTGGATGTTTCTATAAACAAGTAAACGAAAAGGTTCGCGTATCGATTCATTTTTGTCTACCAATGAATTTATAAAATAAACCAACACCGATTACGTAAGATTGCTGCGCGATATACCAAACATACAACCATACGGTATCCACAGCGACAGGTGACTGATGAAAAGATCCGTTTCTCTTCACTTGTGGAAAACCTACGTGCCGCTTCATGCGAGTGACGTCAGTGTTACCATAGCAACCCAGTGAATAGTACAGAGTTCCAAGCATATTTACGTTTAGCTCTGCAATTTGATACTGTGCTGCGAAATACATACCTATATCTATAAGAAATGTTTTGCGTATTGAACGGGGATAAAATTCATTTATAATTTAAATTGGGAATTTAGATAAATGGTAAGAATAATCATTTTTATATACAAAAAAACAACTAATTCGAGTGAAATATTAGGTGAAGGGGCACTTCACCTACTTCACCTGGCGAGCCGCCACTGGATCACACCTTATTTAAGATTTTTTAGTTAAAGCCAGTAAAAATTTCTATTTTATTAAGATAATGCTTCCTACGACTATTGGCTATTTGCTGTGTTGATGATGTAACCAAAGTATTCTGAGTTTGAAAACAGAAGAAAATGTCAAAATGTGAAATGTGATAAAGCAGTCACCTTTCATATTTAAATTAAGCCCATATGTATTACACACATGTTACATTAGTTATATAATGTGTGCGAACATTTGTGTATAAGAATTGTTTTCATTACAGCAATTACTGAACTGTAAACAACATTTACTCTTAATTCTCTAATTCCCAAGTAATAGAAGACATAAAACAGGTAGAAATAATGGCTTAGAGGAAGGAGGTGAAGGACAGGAAAGAGTGGAAGAAAATAGTAACCTAAGCCAAATCACATGAGAACAGGAGCAAGGAAATATGGAGTGATTCATCATAGACAAGAATCAGAAAAGTTCCAAGGAACGGTTATCATTCTAACAGGAGTGCCAAGGCCAATACAATACAATACAATAATTATTGAAAGTTACCTGGTGGTTGCGGAGCAATTCGTTTTTTCTTCCTTCCAACTACAGTAGGATCACTTGCCAATTGTTCATTTGACTAAAATATTACATGTGATTAATATGGCATGAATAAACATTGTAGCATTTTACAGCAAAATTTATACATTTATACAATATAGAAGCACATTTACAACATGTGCTTCTATATTGTACATAAAACAAACTGAAAATGAAATCGCTTCAAAATGGTATTATTACTATACATGTTAGCGGATTAACTTTACCCCCACACTTTGGGGTTGCGCTGAGTGGGTGCGCCGTGGTCAGGACCGCCGAGCCGGAAAGATTGTGCGGGGAGCAGTAGTAATACGAATGACGTTGAACTAAGTAGGTATCAATAAAATTGATCGTGTACGATTTTGTGTTTTTCATTCGGGGTTGAAACCCCGATCTACCCTAGTCCAATTAACATACATATATTTACACTGCATTCATTAAGCTTGGAATAAATTAGATAAAATTATTAAGTAGTAACGTCTAGAAACATCAGTGAACAAATTAATTTTGTTTTGAAAAACATTTTTTTAAGAAAAAGAAAATCAGTTTCATAAAATGCATAGAAAAATATAGGTTGTTGTTTAAAAAAAAACATGTTGCTGTATACTTACATAATTGACTTGTTTCCACGGCATTTGTTTTTCAAGTAATGACATCATCAACATGGAAGAAGACAAGGCAGGCTAGGCTACTACATCAAAAGAAGGAACCAAGCAAAACCGACATTACAAAAAGTAAAACAGAAAATTTTAGAAGAATTCGGAGAAGAAATGCAGCAATTAAAAGAGACAGGTAATAAAAGATTCTGGAAAATAGTCAAATTCATAAGGAAACAAAGAAACAAG
This sequence comes from Melanotus villosus, assembly GCA_963082815.1. NCBI lineage: Eukaryota > Metazoa > Arthropoda > Insecta > Coleoptera > Elateridae > Melanotus > Melanotus villosus. Next base: position 108,425,146 of record OY720418.1, on the reverse strand, counting down.
AACATCCGAAGCATTAAAGACAAAAACGGAATGTAAAACCCGGTACATACATACCATTTTACCGTACGTCTTGCCTGTCAGTTGAAAAGGTCAGATAAGACGGTCTGAATAAGTAGCATACACACTAGAGAGATTGAAAAGTGTTTTAAGATCAGTTTTAATGGTTGGTTGTACCTACAGTATCCTTCGTCGCCGTCGGATTCACCTCCTGGTATTTCTTTACCAAAACGGCATATGCTTGATTTTTTTCTCTACTATAATCGCTTGACTTAACTTGCCATAGACAAGGATAACTTCGGTATAAGACAATAAATTCAGTAAAAAAGTCATGAGACCACTGTCGTAAGTCCGAAGTGTTAAAACCAAATTGCGTATCGTATTAATTTGCAATCTATTTATGAACAACTCCTCCACGGAGGCTCACAACAGACGGAACTGAGCTATTATAATAACAACTACAGTTAAAACGGACGAGCGTCTACATGCCGCATGTGCACGGTAAAACGATCGTTTTATCGGCCAAAAAATGCTTCAGCCCATCAGTTTTCTAGACGGTCGTCCGTCCCTATTCAGTTCAAGTAAAACGTCCGTTTTTTGGTCTACACATCAAGTTTTACTTGATTCGTTTTACCTGCACAGGCAAGACGTACGGTAAAATGGTATGTATGTACCGGGCTAATTTACACTTGGAAACTGAAAACGTAATGAAAATCTGGAAAAACTACTATGAAGAAAAATTCTCAGTAGGATCGAATATAGAAAGAGAAGTCAGAAGAACAATGAAACGAGAAGAAAAAATATAAAATGAAGAATCAGAAATGCATATAGATGAAGTTAAAAATGGAATCAAGGAACTGAAAACAGGGAAAGCCGCAGTACCAGATGAAATTACCTCAGAACTAATTAAATACGTCGGACAAAAAGTGATGGAGTAGATCAAAGAGATATACAACATGACATGGAAAGAAATAACAATCCCAAAAGACTGGGAAACAAATGCCAATAATTCCCATTCACAAGAAAGGACCACATACAGACCTTGATAACTACAGGGCCATATGTCTGGCACCAGTAGCCATCAAGATCTACAACCAAATTCTAGAAAAGAGATTAAGACAAATAGTTAGAGGATAAACTATGAACAAGGAGGATTTAGAAGTACTAGACAAACCACAAACCATATACATGTCCTAAGCAAAAATTGAGACAAACTCAGAATTATACTTTACTTTCATCAATCTAAAAGCAGCTTTTGATAACATAGATAGAACAAAACTATAGATTACTCTCGAATAATTAAAAGTAGGTAACGTCAAACCTAATAAAAACTATAAAAAGCCTATATATAAAAGTGAAAGGAGGTGTACAAATAAATGGAACAAAGTCAGAAGAATTCGAAATTAACTGAGTTCACTTCTCTTTATCACTTACATGGACAGAATATCAAAAAACTGCAAAAAGTGCAAAAGTAAAACGCCACAAACCCCAATAGGCTACAAAAATTTAAGAGCAATACAAATAGAGTCAGTACTATCTGTTGCTGATATAACATTAATAGCAGATAAACCAGACAAGATGCAAAAAGTAATCAATACGCGGACTGATGAAATAAATAAAATGGGAATGGCAATAAACACAAATAAAACTAAAATAATGGAAATAAAGGGGTGCAAAAAAGCGAACAACTTCGAATTCACATGTAAAGGAAAAATAATACAAAAAGTAACCACATACAGTACTGTGCAAAAGAAAGAAGCTCATATGAAATAATTTTGAAAAATAATTTTAAGAATTAAAAAAGTAAATATCTGTCGGTTTGAAAGGTTTTAAGACTCATTTCAGTATTTTGTGTAGACAGGTAAAATTTTTTTTTAAAGATGTAACAGAGATGTAGAGCAGACGGAATATGAGAAATACATACCTACGTCGACATGACGTCATGCGCATAAACCAAACCCCTTTAAAACGTCTATGCGCGATGTTGTGCCGTCATTTACCGGGTGACGTAGGTATGTATCGTAGATCGATATTTGAATATTAAACAAAAACGAATTGAAATAAACATAACAATCAAGTACTAGGTAAATGCTAAGAATACCAAATAAAAAAAAATAAATGAAATTTCTACGTAAAATATCAAACATAATCAAGCTCGACACAAAGGGAAACGAAGAAATTTACAACAACTTAAAACAAGAGCCAAAAACAAATAAGTTATTAGAGAAGAAACAATTAAATTGGTTTGCTTACATTAAAAGAATAGATAAAGAAAAACTAACAAAACCATTTCAACAAATAAGCATAGGAAGAAAGAAGAAAACAGGTAGACCCAGAAAACCATTAAAAAACATCATAGAAGAAATAAATAACTAAATAAATCTTTTATTTTACGGTAACAAAAACAGTTTACCAACTGGTACATGCGCCCTACACATTTTTCTTAACAGCAAACAGCTTGCGAAAATAGTGGAAAGCGCACAGGAATGGCGGAGATGAAACACATGACAGAATGCCAATATGTTTGCTACCAGTTGAAATAACAAATAAGTATGAGTTTCTGTGGATTTTAAAAACTGTTCTCTTAATTGATGATTTTCTCAAAATTATTGTTACGTAAGCTGTGTATATGAAATGTCAGATCATTGTAAAAAGAATTCAAACATGTATCACATTAAATAGAAGAAAATATTCGTTGCCATAAAAAAATTGAGGATGTCGTTATTCCAGAATGAAATATTCCAAACTTAAAGCCTCGTTTACATTGAGCGAGTTTACTCTCTACTCGCCGGCGACAAAACTCGTTCGCGAGCGAGCATGTTGCAACTAGCTCAGCGAGTACCTATCGTTTACACACAGCTAGTAAATTCGCCTACTCGCCTTAAATTTATTCACCTGGAAAGTTGTGTTTTATACTGTAACGAGCGGCAGGTGTCAGGTTGGGTGAATCACTTCACGCTCGTGTGTCACCTGTTCTGGAAGGAAATCATTCTACAGCACTGTGGAACGTACGAGAATGAAAGCCTGCCTATATTAAAGGCGCGCTCGCTTACGAGATTTCAGTCTTGAACTGATAAGCGCGGCGATAATTGTGAATACGTATAATCGTATAAATAAATAGTTAAATAAATAACTGTTACAAATAAATTACTTTAGTGTTCGGTTTTAATATTAGTGTTCCGTTTAGTTTTACGTTAGTGTTTAATTGTCGTTCTTTATAATTATTTCGTACTTTAAGTTTGGCTAATAAATTAATTTACAGCACGAACCGAGTTTATTTTAAATAAACGTCGTAAAAACGTTACAATACTTTAATTACGTTGGTTTCCAAAATAAAGTGGAGTAGTAACGACATTGTTGATCTTTTAAAGATTTATGAACAATATCCTTTACTATGATGTATCAAACATAAAGACTATTGCAATATTAACCTAAAAGATTAAGTTTTTAAAAAGATGGGGATGGACGAAAAGCAGCTGAAGGCTAAAATTAAAAATGTAAAGGATGTTTATAGACAAGAACTTTGTACAATAGAGAGGAGCAGAAAAAGTGGTAGCGGAACAGAAGAAATATATACCTACGCCAAAACTAATGTGGTTCAACTCTGCCAGTTTTTACCCACATTTTTCTAAATTTCCGTTTTATCCTTTTTTCTAATTCCTGACGTAATAAAAGGACTACAACACGAACTCCCGCAAGAACTACTTCTGTCGACATTTTGCCGGCTAATCCATGGTCTACAGCGAGTTTACTAGCTAAATATGTTTACACACATCGAGTTAAAATAGCTAGCGAGTAGCGAGAAAAGTAGTCCGGTCTTCAACTGCCGGGTTTACATTTGCTAGTTGATTCGGCCGAGTGCCGATCTGCTAGTACTGGTACCAGCAAATTTAGTGCTTTTTCAGTTGACACGTTGCTAGTACGCTAGCATGCGTTTTCATTCATGTTTTAGAAAATTAATAGGTAGGAACCATGGATAAAGCAGTGATGAGTGTTTTTGTACAATCAATCAGCAATGTATTAGCATCTGAACTAAGTAATATTCTAGAAAACAAAAGCAAAGAAAGCGAAGAAGAATATGGGTGAAAAATTGGATATCGCGACGACATAATTATTAGCAAATCTGAACACTCGTGTTCTGAGTTAACCGAAACGAATTCCCTAGTTTTACTTTCATTGCATCGGCACATTTTAAATAAATTAATATCTATAATTTATATACCCAAGAGATCAATGGCATGCCACAGAGCAGAGAACAGAATGAACTCGGGGGAGTACTAGCATGTAGTATACGTTGACACATGCTTTTTCTGAGTTCCAGTGGCCCACTCGTGCTAAAAAGTAGACCCAGGGCCGAGTTAGCTTGCTAGTAACAAGTAGCTGTGCTAGTACTGGCAAATAGCTGTTTAGACATGCTTTTTCTATGCGAGTAATGGCACGAGTACTCTACTCGGCCGAACAACTAGCAAATGTAAACCCGGCATTATTAAATTCGCTAGCGAGTTGCGAGTAAACTCGCTCAATGTAAACGAGGCTTTAGTAAGGTATATAAATATATTTTATGTGTTTTTTTCAAAGCAAAATTGACCTATTCAAGGCCTTTTTCCTGAAATCAATAATTACAATTTTATCGAGTTTATTTCTAACTTTATGATTGCAATGTAGGTATATTAATTTAAATTTCTCTTTTACTCAGAGCAAGGCCCGCTGAATTAAATATTGCATATTAAGGCCTGCCCACTTCATTTAGCCAAGACGCAATTTAGAAAGAATGATGGCGCCATTTGAGGTGAACTACCCTTTAAAATGTATAGTATTGTCATACCATGAACGTAATTCTTAATAATAATTAATGAGTTTGACTCTTAACAAGATATAAAATTAAATTTATTTATCTTACATGTCTCATCGCCACTTCACCAATTTTTGGAGAAAATTTTCTAATATTTTCCAGGAAGTCTTTAAGATCAGACATTGATGCTTTTTCTATACTTTCTCGAATTCTATAAAATAGTAAAGTAAATAAAGGTGTGGTTTAAAACTTTCAATTCAGCTATGGTTAATTAATATTGATTAATAATGGCTTATATGGCTGTTTCAATTTTCCATTCTTCACTGTTAAAATTAATTTTCCCATTCTATTGTAAATATAGTGATAAAAGAATAAGGAGATACCGACTGAGGTTGGTTAGATTTTTTTGTTTGAAACAAATCTGAAACTATACTCCCTTTCTGATATAGGGTAAAACTACTAGTTCCATGACAATGTAATGTTTGGCACTATAAAAATCCTTTTCAAGGGTTGAAGTCGAATGAGACTTCTTATCTGCCAAAATTTTAGTCAGATCATAATAATGGCAGTAGTTTGCCCACATTAAGACGCTCGCACCTGCAAGCCTAGATCTCAGCTCGGCTAACATAAATTACAGATATCTAGATTAAGTTTAGGTTGACATGACACAAACCTTAAACTAATATTTACATATATTTCGCTTGGCCACAACAGATGCAACATATTTTAATAATAAAAGAAAAAACTTTTTATATGAATCTGATTATTTTGAAATAAACATAAAAAGGCGAGAGACCTACAGTTATAATAAAATAATTAACCTAGGATCCACTATACTCATAATCTGCCTCTGGCCATTAACAGAATCAAGTTTAATGAAATTGAAACAGTCATATTATATACTATATACTATATAAAAGCCATATTCATTATTAATCAACTTTTGGTTTTTCATTTAAAAAAAGACAAAAGGAAACACTGTAACAAAATATAACTTATTTATATATAACTTATATTTATATTTAACTAAAAAGTTATCAAAAATTTCTAATTTAATACAACACAATTATTAAAATTTTTATTTACATATTATGTTAAAATCTGACTACTTTTAGGATACTCAGGCTAAAAATAATATATTTTATGGTAGGTCCCCGACTCACTGATATCAAAATAATAAAGCATACTTTTCAAACAACTTAAAGGGCCAATTTTAGTGGTATGTAATTATAATTACCAACCCTACTTTCTTTGATAGATAAATAGATTTCAGTACTTTAGTTCCATTATTTAAATTTAGAAATATTTAATGATTTTATAATTAGACTACTGGAAAAGCTTTAAAAAGAAAAAAAAGCGTAACTAAGCCAGTTTTCAAAATCAAAATAGGGAATATTTCAAAAAGAATTTGCTAAACTGAAAGAGCACGGTTTTGGAGAAACTTTATGCAAAAACCTTACATCAATGTAGATCCGAATTGAAATTAATACTAATACTTACTTGGGAATACTTTCCCGTAATTGTAAAGAAAACCGATAATTGGCAACATGAGGTAAATGTAAATGTTCCAATTCCTCTAAAGTTTTAAGAGCAGGATAGTATCTGTAACAAAAAATAATGGATTAATGCCATTTCTTATGTCATTGTTTAAAAAGAAATTATAAAGATTAGTAAAACAGTCTTCTAAGTGCAATGATTGACTGCTTTGCTTCCTTTTCAGTTGTAATAAAAAATGAATTAAGTCTTTAATTGTAACTTTTTTCAAACAAAAAGGTAGATTTAAAATTGTCATATCAAAGGGTTATGTTCCTATAAGGCTAGCAGCACCCTTTATTCATCTGCCGTTATACTGTTATAGTTTCTAAATTATACGTTTTCTATACTGGAAGTCTAGTAAACTTTTTAATATACAGGGTGGTCCATAAGTAATGGAACACAAACCAACACTAGATTCGTGAGGCCAAAATATTACGATTTACCTAAAATTACCTTAGTCCAACAGTTAATATTTAGGGAGATACAGGATGTCAAAGTCGAAATTTTAATTTTAATTCTCTTCTGTAATTTCTAAAGTTTCGAAATATTTTTATGAAAATTGGTGAAACTACCTCGTTTAGGACCGGAAACAATAATCTGTCCTCAATTTTAATGTAGCTATTAAAATAACGTTATTTTTGCTACACCCAATACCTTAAAAATACTTCAACTTTTTTATTGTTTGAAAATTGATTTCTGTTAAATATAATTTTTTTCAAAACAAGTTTATAATCTCAATATACACTATTAAAATATTCTAATTGCAAATTTGGTTGAGCACACATAAAGGGGAATCCCATAAAAAAAACAGCCAAGGTTATTTGATATTTATCAACGCAAGTACTTTTATTAGTTTGTTACATTTATCAATAGAGATTAGACGCATTTACAAACTTATTTGCTAAGTAACGCCAACAGTTTAATGCAACGGTTTAATGCAATGCATGTCAATATACACTGACCGGCAAAAAAATCCGGCCACCCTGAAATATTTTATAAAGGGTCCCCTTAACCGCATATTTATAACTAAATAAGGAGCTAAGCTGATTTTTCTTAGTTATCAATGTTTTAAGATGCTTATTCCATTCCAAAATACCCCTAGTTTTAATGTTAACAGGCAAGATTCTCTTCTCAACAGCATTAACATGTTACCGTAAATCACGGTTGAATGACGTAATTCAGGCTCGAGGAGGCCATACACGCCATTAACAATTTACCAGAAGGTCCATTAAAAACAGCCACCTTTATTTTTTTTGCAATTAAGAGAAAATCGATTTGCACTGTTTCTTTTTTTTTCAAATTAAATTTATTTGTCTTATTTTCTTAGCTAATTTGTGCATGCCGTATCAACAATGAATGGTTCTTCAAACTAATGCCAATCTTTAGTTAAATTAACGAACGTTTAAGTGCTTTTGTGAAATATTTCAAGGTGGCCGGTTTTTTTGCCAGTCAATGTATTAACAGGTACCTACTTCGAACTTTTTTATTTTGCTGTATAATGAAACGCAAACTGCAGACAGTGCAAACATATGGACAGAAGACCGGCGACGCCCTGTCGTCACTTCAAGAAGAAGTTAATGAAGCCTATTGATATTAATAAATAATTAGAAGGTCAAACGCAATATATACTACCGAGATCTAATAATGAATTCAGCAAGAACACATAGCATAGCTAAGCATACACTAGTTACTAGTGTTGTCAATAGGGTTGCCACCTAGCCGGTTTTCACCCGGTCTAACCGGTTTAACAAGGTTTCAGCCGGTTGCCGGGAAAAGTATCTAAAAAGCCGGTTAATTTTCGTTTGAACCGGTTAAAACTATATACTATTATGACAATATGGCAATAATATGCTCTCTGCTCTCTTTACCCAGAAATATGAGAGCTGAGTTAGAGACATTCAAATAGTATACCTTTTTTGTATAAAAAAGATGACGCAATTGTTTTTTTCAATTAAATCTGCCCTAACTTTAAATACAAAAAAGTTGAAGTAATTTTAAGGCATTAGGTGTAGCAAAAATAGGTTATTTTAAGAGCTACATTAAAATTGAGGACGGATTATTGTTTCCCGTCCCAACGAATGGAGTTTCACCAATTTTCATATAAATATTGCGAAAACTTTAGAAATTACAGAAAAGAATTAAAATTAAAATTTCGACTTTGACACCCTGTATCTCCCTAAATATTAATTTTTGGATTAAGGTAAACTTAGGTAAATCGTAATATTTTAGCCTCACAAATACATTGTTAGTATGTGTCCCATTACTTATGGACCACCCTGTATAGTATGTATTTGTTCAAAAAAATAAATAAAATTAATGCAATTTTGCCAATTGAAGCTGATGACCGGTTTTGCTATATTTAAAAGGTGGCAACCCTAGTTGTCAACTCAGCTTATTTTAAGCTAAATCTAGCTTATTTCATTTTAAGTTTGCTTAAAAAAATACCAAAAAGCGTACGGCCTGAAATCTAGCCCTTTTCTCAAATTTTCTGCCTGAAATGTAGCTTAAATGTGCAGTTGAATAAAACGTCATATACTGAATTATATAAAATATATTTCAAATAATGAATACGCTGAATTCAAAAAGTTTAATGGCCATGACCAATTACCGCGAAATTAGGGCGATAAACAAATTTCTGAACGATGCATAATTGTTTTGTCTACTCTTATGGTCCAAAAGGCGAGTTGTGTGTTATTATTGTTATTAACGTTTGCTGATTTATTGTTTCCTTCTTATTATTACAAAGAGTTCTTTTAATTTATAGTATCGCTAAAATCGCGATAGAAAAACAAAATGCGAACCTTTTTTATGAGAAAATTTTGGTTATAAAATTTGTAAATCGTTTGAAACTTCATTTAATAAATAACATTTTCTGCAAAATTCCCTTTGTCATCAAAATGGTCCAAACTTGATACGTAAAATTAAATGGAGATTCCAAAAATGTACCTATCAACTGGGTGTCAACGAAACCTGGGGCATTCCTATTTTCTAAATTATATTTTAAGATATAAAAATGAAATTTGGTATATGTAATATACTCTTTAAATTTAAATGGAACTTTTTGACATAGAACACAAGTCTCTGTCACTTCCGGTTTCGCCGGAATTAATATCAACTTTGTTATTTTACATGGAACACCTTGTATATTTATTAATGTTTGGAATTTCTATTTAATTCTACGTATGTTAAGTATCAAGTTTGAAACATTTTTTGCATTTCTAGCAACTCGGATCTTGCACTTCTTTGATAAACTACCGTTAGGTACCTACCCTTAATATTCACGTAAAATTTCATATTCATTTGCTTATTTTTAATTTGTTATCGCAAAAGTTGTTTATCCCTTTTTAACTAATCTTGTTTATATCATTTAGTTTCGATTTATTTAACTTACAGGTCTTCTTATTAGAGTGGTAGCAAGTTCTTTTGCGGCCTAATAGTATTTTTCCCCTTAATCATTTGGTCACATCGTCAAACTATAATTTCTAGAATTTTCCCAAATTAGGAATAGTCATATCTACTGGTAAACATGATAAAGGAAATTATATGTACCTATAAACCTAAATTTGTTGAAAATCGGAGACTTCACTTGCAACGTTTGCCACGCTTTTTGCAATTAACTCGTCGCACGTATTTCGTTTGTAACACATTAAAACTGAATTAGAAAGAAGTTAAAGTGTATTTTTTGTAAAACTTAATTAAAAATTAAAAATAAATTCGATTTATTTAAACGCTGGAACTTTAATTTGGATTTCACTTCCGAAAAGGATCTACAACGCTATCAAATTTTGAATACACAACAAGTCATGTACCAAAATTCAAATAGCTTCTTTTAGTTTTTAGATAAGCACGAACTATTTTTGCAAAATTTAAAAAAAATCCATATGATGCGCGGTCTTTTTCGTACAAACTGTACGTCTAGTTTTTTGTTTGATAAGAAAACCCATTGCTAAAGTAAACATATAGAAATATTGCTTGAAAATCGATTTTTGTTAAATATGATTGTATAATAATTTTGTATCAGAACTTAAGTTTATTGTTGTGGTTCTCTTTACGAGGTTTTCACACTTTGGTTCTATTAAACACTTTTTACTGAGAATACAATTGACGAGGAATACGATTACAAGTTATTTGCTTACTTTACTTAGTCCTAGGCCCTTCTACCTTTAGGTGTAAGCTGTAAGGCTACAAGTTATTTACTTACTTTACTTAGTCCTAGGCCTTTCTACCTTTAGGTGTAAGGCTACAAGTTATTTAATGATGTCAAAGATCGTGTTAGTAACGTACTAAATAATTAACGTAAGACGGTGTCCCAGAAAAAATCCGACCACTTAAAGGTGGTTATTAAACAAAGTACAAATGTGAAGTTTTACTTATTTATAAATAAATGTATTGCTGACGGAGAGGTGAAGTAGAGTTAATACATTTTGTGTGTAAATATTTACATTAATACTAAAATGCAATCAAATGAAGAAGAAAAGTGAAAATTAATAATTTCCAAGTTCACCGAAGGTATCACGAAGCAGTTATCAAAACTTCTTGGAAATATGAAAAACGCGATTCAAAATGTTATCGGTGAATTTACGAAGGGGTTTACTGTGCAGATAAAAGCAAGGTCGGGAAGAAAAAAAAAGACCGTGTGATATAAAAGCAGAAAGGAGAGTTAGAAGAATTTTTCAAAGGAATCCCAATATGGATCGATCTAAAGAAAACGAAATTGAGTGCAAATCGCGAGCCCGAACTTTACAAACAGCATTTGCCAAATTTGAGTGTGGTATCATCGATGTTTAAAGTTTAAACTTACATTAAAGGAGATTTTAAGCAAATACCTGGTCAAGAGTTTTACGTTGTTGAGCCAAAATTTCAAGTGCAATAGGACAAAGCGATGTAATAGTATTTTATCTAATTCCGTTTTGAAAAGTTGAATTTTACCTAACCTTTTGACGTTATGAAACGTCACTTTTTACCTAATCGAGTGTTGTAATAGTTATTTATGTATCAAGTGTGTAAAATTAAGTTTTATGGGATGAGTTCGGGAGTTTCGTGATGAGACGAAGTCGAATCACGAAAAAATCCGAACGAATGCCATAAAACTTATTTACACACGTGTTGCATACATTATTTTTTGCACAGACGCAGTATAAATTCAAATAGTAGATTATACCCAAATTTAAAATTTTTTTATTCGAGAATTTATTAATTTCGTTTTCCATATTGTAATAATTAATTTCATCTTTTTCGGAATTATTAATTTCGTTTTCCATATTGTAGTAATTCATTTCAATTAACTGAAAACAGTTTTTATACTTATTTTATTAATTTGTACAACATTCGTACGTAGGTATTTAATGTGACAACTAAAGAATAAAAGATAAAACATTTGCCAGTACGTGACATCGGATTGGCCGCGACTGAAGATGCACATCATGAAAGTTCATTATGCGTTCGATACCATCTTTACGTGTTAGTTACGGCAGTCGTTTTGTAAACATCGACTTTTGCAACTGTTTAGAATTTGTAAAACGTCAACTTTAGAGGCGACTGTGCAAAAAGATTTTTACGTAACTGAGTTACGTAATAGTAATTTGTAATAGTGTTGAAAGCTTGCGTTTGCCACACGAATGTGAAGTTTGCAGCACGAACGATAGTGAGTGCTGCAGTCACATGAGAGTGGCAAATACAAGCTTTTAACACATGTATTACACACTATTTTTTCTACAACCACATTTCCATAAAAAAATTTAAATATTTCTGCAAAATCAAGTCTGACATTCATCAAATGTCATTATGACATTTTGATTTCGGTGCGGCAAAATTATACTTTGCCGCACCGAAGATCATGCATGTGCGTGCGGAAAGTAAATTTTCCGCACGCTAATTTCACTTGTTCGGCAAACACTCGTTTTCAATACTCGTATCTATGGAGACGAAGTCTGAAAATCCCACTTTCCATGGTGGGAGTAGAAAAAGAATATTACACAACCCAATTTTAAACCAAATGCCGCTCAGATGCCTACTATAATAATATAAACTGCTGGACAAAATTATCGCATCACAAAAAAAAATGTTCTTAAAGGTCTCTAATCTTTTCAGAACAGATGCATTTATTTCGATTTGTTATTGCAAAGTATAGTTGGTCCCTCCTAGCCACCAAACAAGACCAAACCGAAACAATTGCACCGAGTGCAGGAAAAAAACTAAATAATGTCAAATTACCCCCATGTATCAGTCTGACTTTATATCGTGCAGAAACGAAATTTAACGCTGGTATTCCGTTTTTTTTTTTTGCAAAATTGGAGAAAACATAATCAACATGAACGAACAACGTTATGTTTCGGAAGTTAATGCAAGCAGAGCCATCGTGTATGCTGAGTTAGGGTTAAGCCAGCGAAATATTACAGATCGCCTAGGTGTGAACCAATCTACTGTCCCCCGAGTATTGAAACAATTCAGAGAGACTGAAAATAACAAAAGAAGAAGAGGACAAGGACGTCCAAGATGTACCCAAGAAAGGGACGACCGTTTCATCCGCTTGGCTGTGTCTAGAGATCGTTTTCAAACCAGCAATCAGCTTAGGGATGAGCTACAAAGGGCATGGAATGCAGCAGTATCGTCACGAACTATCAGAAGAAGGCTAAAGGGAGGTAACATGGCTGCCAGACGACCTTCCACAGGACCTCTTCTCACCAGGGCTCACAAAGCTGCCAGATTAAGATTTGCCAGAAACATGCCCACTGGACAATGGAAGAATGGGGGTATGTTCTTTTTACAAATGAGTCCCTTGTCGCTCTACATTCGCCAGATGGGCGCCAAAGAGTATGGAGACGCAGAGGAGAACGTTATTTTGAATGCAACGTGGTTCGACGGGTCGCCTCTGGAGGAGGCTCCATAATGGTGTGGGGAAGCATATCATTAATGACACGTACCGAGCTGCACATCATTGCCAGGAGAACATTGAATGCTGAAAGGTATGTGGAGGACATTTTAGAACAATACGTGGTACCCTTCGCACCCTTTGTTGGGGAAGAGTTTCTCATTTTATAAGATAATGCCAGGACTCACGTTGCTGGCGTCGTCGAAGAGTACCTTGCAGAAGTTGCCATTAATGTTTTGGCTATGCTAGCTAGAAGCCCTGATATTAATGCTATCGAACATGTATGGGACATGCTAAAAAGACGTCTCCAAGCTCGTGTGCATCGTCTCACAACTTTAAGAGAGCCGGAAATGGCTCTCCAAGAAGAATGGGAAAGCATTCCTCAGGAATATATCGCCCGTGTGATTCGGTCAATGCCTAGAAGGCTCAATAAAATAGTGAGAGCAAGAGGAGGCGTGACACGCTATTAAAATCATGTTTATACAGTTTTCTTTGTGTTTTTTGTTTCAAGTTTGTTGTTTATTATTGTTCAGATTTTACGAGAGTTGTAAAGATTTCCTGTTTTTCTTCAAATACGCAATAAATTTCCACTAATCCTTTATAATAGTCCTTATTACTATTGCGAAGCCCTAACATTTATAATATCTATGAAAAATTTTGATTTCAGAACATTTTTTTTGTGATGCGATAATTTTGTCCAGCAGTTTATAAAATAATTTATTGCTTGTCAAATATTGACAACGAATTATTATTTAGAACGTGGAAGAGTGAAATTACGAAACTAGATAAAATTTTGTACGTAATACGTTATGAAAAGCGATATTGTTTGACTCACGTAATTTGCAAAACTCGCTATCGCTCGTTTTGGCAAACTTACGACTCGTCAAACAATATCGCTCTTTTCATAACTGATTACGTAAATAACTATTACATTACAAGCCAGGTAATAGTAGATTATTCTACAAGTAAAGAAAAGTGGTAGTTTTCTAGCGAGTGGAAAATGTTTGATTCACGAGCGTTAGCGAGTGAATTAAAATTTCACGAGCTAGAAAACCACTTTTCTTACGCGTTGAATACGCTATTTTTTTGTGTAAGTACTAAAAGTTTGAATTTTCTAGACAAATTTGTTAAATTTATCAAGGTTATGTTTGTATGGAAACATAGCAACTACAACACGTACATAGTAACAAGTAAACAAACAGACTGTGTTGCTAGGAATAAAGTGTTGGTTGCTAAAGACTCAAGCGTTGCTAATGAGTAAAGGTTGCTAACGAGTAAAATGCCACATTACTTTACTATTTTCTACATAGTAAAATGACCGTTTACCATTGACTACACAAAAAAATGGTTTTTACTGGCGATAAGAGGATATACGTGGCGAGCCGTCAGGCGAGCCTGTTACCTCTTTGAGCCAGTAAAAACTGTTACCTGGCGTGTATTGTATAATATTTTTTTGTTACTCATTTGAAAACTAAATTAATAAATAAAAATCACTACTGTCATTTTTGCGTCAATAAAATTAAGCCTTGCCTTGGAAGACAACACATATCGTTTGTGTCAACGTAACTAACGTGTTAAATCAGCTGTTGATACGTAACTAATGTCTTAAATCAGCTGTTTATTTTACAAGTTAGTAGCTTGTAAAGATTAACTTTCAAAATGAATAGACAGCTTTGTAAAATGACGTTTACAAGTGAGTAATACATAATAGCTCATTATGGTGCTAGTCCGATAAATGATATAATTATGGCCTCTAAACAGTACAATAATCTAGTCATTATGAGACAGCTGAACATAATAGCTATTTATGTAACAAGGACATAAAGTAGAACTTTATTGGACGAGTCGCTGTTTATGGACGAGCGAGCTTGCGAGCGAGTCTAATAAATGAGGCGAGTCCATAAAGTTCGTTTATGTACGAGTTACATACAAAGCTTTATGTTCGACTGCTCTAGAGGAACTGAATATCTTCTAAAATTATTTTTTTATTTCCCTATATAAAAATTCGGTATAACTTAGTGTGCTTTTCTAGTGTTGCAAATGTCAAAAATTGTTTAAATACGATTTCATAATTTATTATCTTTATACAAAGAAATTGATACTTTAGAAAGTGTAGAAGAGTTGGCAGCAAGTGCCAAAGAATAAATATGTTAATTAAATTGTTTGAATTTGTTATTTCATGTAAATAAAAAATTCCATTTTGTGACAGTGACAGATGAGTCCAATAAAGTATAAAGTAAAAGTACTAGTCCAATAAAGTGACACATTATGGACACTAAATGCATCCATAATCAAGTGATTTGATGCAGTCGGACATAAAAACATTAATGTTAAATCTAAAAACTAACATTGTTAATTTTTATAGAAAATAAGCTTTTTGTTGTTATTTTTAATTTAGATCGTAGAAAAATGTACGTTCCTTTCTAAAATGAACAAATTATTTTTAAAAATTTGACTTTGACCATTTTTGAGAATCTTTTTAGAGGTCGGATTTTTCTGGGACAATCGTATTAATTTACATGATCCGGTAATTTGCTTATACCTACCGGGGGTTTGACTTAACGGGCGAACTTAGGGAAATAGCATGGGAAATCGTATACAGTATAACTCGCTTATAACGGACTCGCTTTTAACGTACATTCGGTTATTACGTACTTGAGAGCTCGGTCCCCGCCGGATACGTCGTGTATTTGTTCTTTTAAAACGTACTTCTTTTACCACGGACTTCTTATACAACGTACCAAAAATACGTCCCGTAGGCTGCATAATTTCTCTTATAACGTACTTTACTATTAAAATGTGAAATCAGCAAAAGTCACATAATAGTTTTAATCGCAGAGTACACAATGCGGGCATAGTTTACAAGACGAAATCCCATCATGTATGTACTCAGTCCATTGTTAGACTTTTCGTCACGTACAATTATATAAACAGACTCTCATAACAGATTTTTGTAAATAACTGAGCACCTAAATATAGCCTACGTATGTATTGTTTCTGAACAAATAATAAAATAACAGCTGATATCAGTGGCGTCGTCGCTAAACTGCATCACATGTATTCCATGAAAAAACAAGTTTTTGAAATATTGTTTATTCAGTGAATTAATGCCGCATTGTGTAGTTTAATTATTTGCAGAGTAATTAAAAACCACTAAAATGTCATACAAAAATATTGTGAATTCCAAGGTGACTCACATTACCTGTAGGTACGCACTTTAAATAAACCGAATTATACGACGCCACTGGGAAAGCATCACAAAGCATTTGGCTATTGTTTAAATGCCGAATGCTGTCGAACGCACGAACTTTATCTGCGCCACCCGAAGCAGTCTTTCATCGTTGCGTACTGTACTTATGTTTGTGTGAATTGTTCAAAAAATAAAATTTTCTTTTAATTTAGTGCATTTTTTTTAAAACATGTACTCCTTTTATAACGTACTTCTTTTATAACGTACTGATTGTCATGGTCCCGACGAGTACGTTATAAGCGAGTTATACTGTATATGCATATTACTGCTTGCCGTTTGAGCTGATAGGATTGATAATTAAAAGACAAAAAAAATACGCTTAATTTGATACTACTTTAATTGAATTTGTTGCTTGTTTAAGAAAGAAATAGCTTCAAACTACAATAAATAATTTGCATTTTATTCACAAAAATCAGACCACCCTTAATAATTTGAAGTTTTTTAAATACCTTCTCCTCTTTAATAGCTATTTGTATTACTAGGGAGGAAAGTGTAAGATTGCCTCCCGCAGATGGTTTTTATGCACGAGCGAGCGATAGCGAGCGAGGGCAGAAATATAATCTAAGGGAGGCGATAACACTTTGCTCCAGAGTAATACATATGATTTTTTGGCCACCTTCACTAAACGAACCTGACATTATTAATGTTGACAACTAAAACGGCCCACTAACGTACCAACTAGTTGTACAATTTTAGAAGTTGGTGCAATTATTGGTGCGTTAAACGGTCCACTAACGTACCAACTAATTGTACAACTTGAAGTTGTTACAATTTTATAGACAACCGACCAACTGATCCACTAACATCCCAATTTTGTATGCATTTTATTTGTCGTTCAGTACCTTTCTGTGTTGTTAGAAGTAAAGATGTCGCCAATTTCAAAAAGAACAAAAGGTCGGTGCAGTGCTAAGCTTTACAGAAAGGTGCAAAAAAAGAAATCTGATAAAAAGTTGGATTGAAAAACGGAAACAATATACGCATACGCATACGAATTTATTAAGCCATTTACGCGACAATGAGCCTGATCACTTTAAAAACTTTTTGTCCATGGATGAAAAGACATTTCAAAAGTTACTGAAGCTTGTTGCACCTCATACAACAAAGCAGAACACAGTCTCGTTACGAAGAGCAATTCTTTTACAATGAAATCGTACTGTTAGTTGGGCAACCTGCACACACACGCAGCAACTAATTGGCGCCAATCTCAAATTGATGTGCAGTGCACTCCAACCTGCCAACTTTCGTACCAACTTGAAATTGCCAACACAATCGCCGCATTAACGCACCAATAATTGCACCAACTTCTAAAATTGTACAACTAGTTGGTACGTTAGTGGGCCGTTTTAGTGGCACGATTGTGTTACCAATTTCAAGTTGGTACGAAAGTTGGCAGGTTGGAGTGCACTGCACATCAATTTGAGATTGGTGCCAATTAGTTGCTGTGTGTGTGTGCAGGTTGCCCAACTCACAGTACGATTTCATTGTAAAAGAATTGCTCTTCGTGAAAAGACTGTGTTCTGCTTTGTTATATGAGGTGCAACAAGCTTCAGTAACTTTTTAAATGTCTTTTCATCCATGCGCAAAAAGACATTAGGTTCATTGTTCCGTAAATGGCTTAATAAATTCATATTCATATAAATTCATTAATTGTTTTCGTTTTTCAAGCCAACTTTTTATCCGACTTCTTTTTTGCGTCTCTCTGTAAAGCTTAGCACTGCACTAACCAATATTACAGACAGTTTTGTTCTTTTTGAAATTTGCGACATCTTTACTTCTAGCGACATAGAAGTACTGAACGAAAAATAGTCCAGTTAAATGGTAATTTCACTTTGCATTTTGGGTAGGCAGCGATTTTTTTTATCGGTGTGTAGAGGGGTCAGTGGTGAGTTTAAGTCGCCATCTTGAAAAGAAAGGTTAATTAGCTTTTCGGCTATATCTCTGTAGTCGTGAGTCTTACAAAAAGTTTGTTTGAAGCTTTTTTGCAGAGAATCATATTCTATACAATTTCTATGAATCACTTTTTTTACGTAGCATTAATAATAAAAAAGTTATAAGCCCTTAAGTTTCTGTCTCTTCCGGCTTATAACTTTTTTATAATTAATGCTATGTAAAAAAGTAATTAACAAAAATTGTACATAATACGATTCTCTGCAAAAAATATTTGTGCCAATTTTTTCTGAGATTCCCGACTACAGAGATATAGCCCAAAAACCAATTAACTCTTCTTTTCAAGATGGCGGCCGGATGGAGGGGGCTACCATCCCGAAAACCCTAGTTTAGACTAACCACTGACCCCTCTACACAACGATAAAATAAAATAGCTGCCTACCCAAAATGCAAAGTTTGCCTTTTTTTCGACCATTTGACTGGACTAAAATAAATTGCATACAAAATTGGGATGTTAGTGGATCAGTTGGTCAGTTGTCTAGAAAATTGTACCAACTTCAAGTTGTACAATTAGTTGGTACGTTAGTGGGCCGTTTAAAAATATGACATTTTACTACAAAACTCGGTTTCATTAAAAAAAACTCGTAGATAGCTTGAGTATATGTTTCCATGGTGACTGTACCATTAATATTAATCGTAAAACATGTTTACTCATTTTGCCACCCGTTTCTAATGGCAACGGGAGGCAATAGTAATTTGTAATACAAGTGTTGAAAGCTTGCGTTTGCCACACGAATGTGAAGTTTGCAGTACTTTGCCTCCCGGTGCTAACTGCCGGGTAACAAACGTCTACTTTCGATGTCAAAAATTCATTTGACAAGGTATGGAAAATGTCACTTTCGAACAGAGGTGGCTAAAAATTATTTTTCGTCAAACCTACTGCGAAAATATGTCATTGTGTCATTGTTTTGTTGACGGTAAGTGACAGTTTACATTGAACTACTGGTTACCATGGGCAGCGGGTTGTAATATTCTTCATTAAGTTCCTAGGGCAAAAAAGTAAATTGTCTACAAAACACCTTTATTTACAAACATTTTATCTACGTTACATTAATTACAACTTATTTATATTAAATGTAAATGAACAATTAGAACAGTTAGCAACTTGAACAAGATAATTAAGTTCCTTTTTTGAATCTAAGTTTATATTTTCGGTAATATCAACATTTTCAATTTGTATATGTTCTTGATTTTCTTTGGTGCTAGGAACAATTACGCGGCTATCTTTCATTTCGTCTTCATTATTGAATTGCATGACTGAAGTTGAAGATGTGGATGCAGATTCTTCATACTTATTCTGATTATATAAAATTCTACTGGCAATTTCTAATTTATTTGTCATTGAATCTGCAACATAACTTTCTGCCACTGTTGTGGATTTCCATCCACCGTGCCTCTTTAAACCAAGAATGTCAATTCCCGTATCAGCCAAAAAAGTTGCTGACGTTCTTCTAAACGAGTGCCCAGTATAAGTTTCAGGATTTTTCAGTTTTAAAAATTCTGCTATTAGAGCAGGAATTTTTGCAAATGTGTTTTTACCTACTGGTTGATTCACACATTTTCCTGAACAATATTTCAGAAAAAATCGCCGATTTTCACTATTTCTTGGCCTGCAACTTATAATATTTCCTAATTAAATCAACACAATTTATGCGCTGTTCTTCTCGGTTAATGATCGTAAAAGTACGTTGCACTCCATTTTTACTTTCCATACTTGCAACGCATGTATAGGAAAGTATTGGAATCGTGCGCCAATTCAAAATCGTAAAAATTCGAAAAAAACACGTTTTAGAGTTACTTTCCATACTTGCAACGCATGTATAGGAAAGTATTGGAATCGTGCAAAAATTCAAAATCATAAAAATTCGAAAAAAATACGTTTTAGGGGTCCAGGCATCCTAAATATGTGTTTTTTTTTTAAATGTCTGTGGGTGGGTGGGTGGGTGCGTTATCGTCATATCTCGAAAACTACTGGGCCGATTTTCATCAAATTTGGTATGCGGGCCTATTATTACAGTACATCTATAAAATAAGCTTTTCAAAAAAATCCGGAACCGGAAACGGAAGTTAGCCATGTTTTTTTGGGCGCAGATTTTTCCTTGAAAAAAATTTCAAAATTTTACTAAGGAAATCAATACAGAATTTGAAAAGAAATCGAATAATTTTTTCCCGAAGTTTCTATGTCAAAAATTGCGCCCGCGGCAAATTTTTGAAAAGCGCAACTTTAAGGCCGATTTTACCAAAAATGCAGCAACATATTTTTATAAATCTAACGCCAAATTGTACCTCTAGCTCGGCTGATTAGAACTAGCTGAAAAAAAAATTCAAAATTTCAAAAATAAAAAGTCCGGACAGTTTGGGAAATTTTCAAATTTTCAAAAAAACTTTTCTCGGAATCGACACACACGATTTTTTTTAAATGTTCTGGGTCGATAGTAAATCAAGATGCCTTTCAAATAGCGTTGATCGCATCCCCAAAATTTTTCCCTAACGCCTTTTATGACCATTTGAAGTTTTGGACTTTAACATTTTTTTTCTCAAAAACGCATCGACATATTTTTATAAATCTAACGCCAAATTGTACCCCTACCTCTACTGATTATAATTAGCTGAAAAATTTTTTCAAAATTTCAAAAAAAAATTTCTCGGAAACGGCAAATTCCAAAGACAGAAGATAAATATCAGGGCAGGAGTCACCGTTTTAACGAAGGCGGTATTGGTCCAGCGGTAAGAGACCAAGCTCACACCCGCATACGGTTGAAAGGTTGGAGGTTCGAATCTGCGTGACTACAATATATATTTTTTTGTTTATATTACCCACTTTTTCAAAAAAATATTATCTTACTCTGCTCATTTATGTTGAAAATACAAATTATTTATTATAAAAGCATTATTACATATTATATAGGATTATTATTAAATAACTTGTCGGGACTTTTTCGTTGCAAAGTCTTTAATTATGTCATCAAAATTACTGTAATATTTTGGCTATTGCAGGTGTTACTGGATCCTAATTTAGGATTTAAAATTAACTATCCTTCCCTAAAAGAGTTACCGATTTCTAGCTTTTTTAATTTAATTATTACTTTTTTATGAATGACTGTGGCGTTATCGTCATATCTCGAAAACTACTGGGCCGATTTTCATCAAATTTGGTATGCGGGCCTATAATTACAGTACATCTGTAAAATAAACTTTTCAAAAAAATCCGGAACCGGAAACGGAAGTTAGCCATGTTTTTTTGGGCGCAGATTTTTCCTTGAAAAAAATTTCAAAATTTTACTTAGGAAATCAATAGAGAATTTGAAAAGTAATCGAATAATTTTTGCCCGAAGTTTCTATGTCATAAATTGCGTCCTGGGCGATTGTACCTCTAGCTCGGCTGATTAGAACTAGCTGAAAAAAAATTAAAAATTTCAAAAATAAAAAGTATGGAAAGTCCAGCGAAGATTCTTCGCCAATTTTTAGTATCTGATATTGTTACTATTATTACAGAATTTTTATCTTCAACATTATCAGTTGTCATCTTACATAATTCGTCTTTTCTACAGGCCCCAGAAATTCCCATTATCATAACGACCTAGAACAGATAAATAATTTAATAACTGAGTTAAATGAAATAATCTGTTACTGTACCTTCATTAACAAATGTGTAATGTCAGGCGCTTCAATAAGGAATTTGTTCATATCGTCTCGACTAAATATACTACTCTTTTTGGGTTTATATCCATCATTTTTACGCTTTAAAAACGCTTTTAGTATTGGATATTTGGAAATATCTTCATTGTCATTGATAAAAATGGTACTTTTTAACATTGAGTATTCGCTCCATAAACTGCTTGGAGATTTTAATTTTGTAGATCTATTTAAGAAATACGCCAGCAGCACTTTTTCTGTAATCACATCTGATTTCTTCTCATGGCACCAATTTTTGAAAATGTTATATGTTTCCATATACCGTTGTTGCGATTTAACCGGTAATAAATTGTGGGATGCTGCATTTGCAGCCTCTTCTATTTCTTGAGACATGTTTTTAGAATCACAAATTGTGCACAAGTTCAACTGACACACGCGTTTGAAATTTTTTTGAAATAAATATGTTTTATTTTCTTTTGTTGTCAAGGATACCTAAGGCAGATTTTAGCGACGAACCTGGTTCCAAATTTTCGAACCGCTTCGTTTTATCGACGAACCAATGACGTCACGGTTCATAAAATTGAACCGGGTTCCAGCAACCGACGAACCAACCTCGCAACGTGTGTTCCTGACAAGTCGTTTGGGTTCGTCAATTATCGGAGCGCGAATGCCATCACGTGACTACTTTTGTATGTTAACAGTGGCTGGCGGTTTTTACGAATTTGAAATTACTGTGTGTAATTTTTATAACTTTCAATTAAAAATCTAGCATTATTTCATAAAAAAGATGGAGAACGTTGATGTCACGTATAACGGAGTGTCTTACAAATTACTTGTAGATACTGAAACCGCCGAGAATTTGAGTTAAAGCTAGTTACCTCAACGCGATTTAACTATTAACGGTAAATCTAAGAATCATTCGAAAACAGCATTTCATAAGCAGCTAACACGCCAAGTTGTCCTAAATACCTAAATCCATTGTAGATACTAAAACGTTCAATTATGTTAGAGGTTAGAATTTTAATGTCAAACCGCCGTTTGAACCGAATTACGTTTTGGCGAACAGTAAATTTGATGACGTCATTAACGAACCGGGTTCAAAAAATTCAGGAACCAGGTTCGTCGCTAAAATCTGCCTCTAATCTAAATCACAGCAACCTTTATTAATTATTGGTATGACAGCTATGCATAATAAATGAAAAATACTTAATTTTATTTATTTTAAAATGATATATAAGGTTTGACGAAAAATCTCATATGCACCTCGAGTCGTACAGTGCAATTTTTGGTCTCGAATGCTTGCAACACCTCGGCCCTTCGGGCCTTGGCGTTGCAAATTGCATTCTCGCCCAAAAAACTGCAGCTACGACTCTTGGTACATAAATAACTATTTTTTGCATTTTGACAAAAAAAGTGGACTTTTTTTATCAAAAAATCATAAAGAAAGCAACACTTTTTTTAACTATTTAATTTTACATTTTGCATTAAGTAAGTATGCTTTAAAACACGTTGACTGCCACGCCGAATTTCGTAGTTGGGTCCGCGGAGCCACGGCATGTTTTTTAGTGTAATGTGGATATATTATATGTAAATAGTCAAAGGATTTCGGAATTTTATTTTTTTTATATATTTTATGCTTCTTTAACCTGTGTTCGTAAAATATACACGCGGCGTAGAGGTTGCCATTTGTAATGCAGCGCCACGTGTATGAATCGTAATACACGCTTTTATGCAGGTTTCAACCTGCAATGTGCAATGCGCGATACGTGTGACGCCAGTTGCAACCAGTGATTTCTCTTGTGCACGTGTGTGTCTTGTGTCTTAGTTGAAAAATGGATTCATATGAAAAACAACAGGGAAGAATGCAAGAATTGATGGATGGGATTATGGATATGGATATGAGATTACGAAGAATCAATTGGTGAAAGTGACGAGTCTGATGAACCTTCTACAAGTAAAATTCGAAGAAAAGGTGAAGGTATGTATAAAAATCCGTTTTGTGTTTTCTTTTATTTACAAAAGATATGGTTTTCGAAGGCCCTGTTCTAATACAACCTGCAGCTGATGTTGAACAATCTGATGATTCGGGGGCCTCTGATGCCGAAAGTGCGCCAGCAGAAGATTGGGGAGCAGTTGTAGGTAACTTCCAAAATTTTAACTTTCAAGAAGACGTTGGCATTACGCAAGAAGTTATAGACCAGAAAAATGAGAATGAATTAGCATACTATAAACTTTTTGTTAGCGAAGACATAATAAATACAATTGTTGAACAAACCAATATTTATGCGAATCAAGTAATTGTAAACGGCATACTCGAGGATTCAATTGGACTAAATTCACGTTTGAATAAGTGGGTTCCAACGGATAAATACGAAATGTATCGTTTTCTAGGAATATTAATATGGATGGGCTTAGATAAGAAGCCACAACTTTCTGATTATTGGCGCAACTCAGATTTGTATTCCTCAAAGACATCCAGCACAATGTCACGTAACAGGTTTGAAATCTTATTACGCATGTGGCACTTTTCCGACAACAAATTGTGCCCACCAGGTGACCGACTGCATAAAATTCAATCTGTGATCAATGTGCTGAATGAAAAATTTAAGAAAGTAGTATTGCCTGACGAAAATATGTGTATTGACGAGACAATGGTGCCTTTCCGTGGACGATTAAAATTTCGTCAATACATAAAAGGCAAGCGGCATAAATTCGGGATCAAGCTTTTTAAATTATGCCTTAGCGGGGGATATACTTTTCACACCAAAGTTTACTGTGGAGCTGAAAAAATTGATGGCATGTCAGTAGCTACAAGTGTGGTTCTCGAATTGATGGCTGGATCTTTAGATAAAGGTATAACCCTGTATACCGATAATTGGTACACCAGCCTAGAATTAGCTGAAACACTAAGAGCACGAAGAACCCATTTAGTGGGTACACTGAGAAAAAATAGGAGAGGTATACCTACAGACGTTAAATCAGCAATACTGAAAAAAGGCGACGTAGTTGCCAGAGAAAAGAATGGAGTGGTTATCTTTAAATGGAAGGACAAGAGGGATGTTATGATGCTCACTACGAAACATACCCAAGAAATGGTAGAAGTACCGGGCAAACAAGGAGCGAGAATGAAGCCAAAAGCCATAGCCGATTATAACAGCGCTAAAGCTTATATTGATCTATCTGACCAAATGTCGTCTTACTCAACTTCGCTACGAAGGAGTGTAAAATGGTTCAGAAAAGTTGCTATAGAACTGCTACTTGGTGCATGCATTGTAAATGCTCAATACTTATATAACAAGAACGAGGATAAGCAAAATCGTGAAAACATCACAAAGTTCAGAGAAAAACTGTGTATGCAGCTTTTATCAACAACTTTGGAAGCAGAACCTCAACCTCAACTTGGAGCAGAAGCTCAACGAAGACTAGTACAACACGTATATACTCCAGCAGGGAGAAAAGGGCGATGCAGTATTTGTTATAAGAAAAACAAAGATACTCAAGGACGTGTCTACGCAATTAAGAAGACGAAACAGGTTTCTTCAATATGTGCCACTTGCGATGGAAGGCCTCTTTTATGTTTGAATTGTTTTCTTGAAAGTCATTCAGTAACGGCAAAAAAATAAATATTTTATTTTATTTTCATTATACTTATCATTTTCATTATCTTTTATGTGTTAACTTCTAAAATACTTAAGTTTTTTTTAGAATTAGTACAAATACAATGTACCTATCTAAATTACTACGTAATATATTATATAATTATTTATGTTCCGGTAAAAATTGAATGTTTTTAAAAACCTCGCGGCTAAGTTGACAGATCTTTAATCCTACGCCACGCTAACCAATTTCCCATATAAAATGCATGCAAAGTGTGCTCCGTTTCGATACACACGGCCAAACGTTAGAGAATGTGCGTGTATACAAAATCATACACGCGGCGCACGGGGCCCACATAGGTGTGTATACAATTGGATGCACATGGCAGTCAACGTGTTAAATAAAATATTGTAAATTGTCAGTTTGACAACTGTCAATTAGGTATTTTCTCATTTTTCAAATTGTGTTTCAAACGTTAGATTATTGGTAGCATATCACCAAAACCTAATTAAAAAAACAATGCAGCTTGGGTTTTTGAAGAAAAAAATTATTTAAATTCAAAACTAAAAACTTCCCGCGTAAACGCTCGACAGCGCGATCAACGCCACGTTGTTGGACATGACGTCACCGGCCATATCTTTACACAGCTGTCCCACAGTTCGTATGGTTTATTTCGTGTTTCCTGTGGTATTTGTCCGCCTTTTTGTAAAGTAATTCAGTCGTTTTTATTTACATTCAACACAAATGGAGAGTAAGCAAAATAAGTGGTGTTTTGTGCCAGCTTGTACAAGTACTTCTGTGAGTACACCAGGAACAAAAATTTGTGACGGTGCCAAAGGATTACGCACGCAGAAAAATATCGTCTAAAGCAGCGAGACGTGATTTTCCAAAATCAAAATCCACATTTTATTGTTGCCAAGATCATTTCAATGTATAGCAGCAAAGATTGGAAGAAATTAGTACTGAGAGGGAATGGTAAGATGTCCTCGAAAGAAGTAAAAATTGAATCAAGGGCGTGCCTTTTAAGCTGAAAAACAACTGAACCGTATTTGTTCATATTTTACTGAAAATAATATTAAGGCACCCATTACCTGCAAATCACCAAAAATTCACCGAACTTAAATACTGCCAGTGGATGTAAAAGCGTTAAATAAATAAAGGTAAATTAATCTGGAGTTAAAACTAAATTAGGCAATTGCGTCTCTTTCAATTGTTTATGGAACTCCTTCGAAGCAGTAGGTTTAATAAATTGTAATTTTATGGGGCTTATATTGTATAAAAAAAATTATTAATATTATTTAATAATCCCTCTGTAACCGCTCGATTATTTTAGTTAAAAACAGCTGTCCTTATTTGTTTATTTTTTGCTGAAGATAATATTCAGGCGCCTATTACCTGTAAAGCACCGAAAATCCATCGAACTTAGTTAATAAAAGTGGACACCAAGTCAAAATCTCCCGATTTAAAGCTAAATATTGGCTCAAATTAAAAAAAAAATTTTTTTTCAGTAACTTCACGTATTCCTCCAGTTTTCCAACAATTAGTGATGATTTCCATATGTTATAAGTAAACAAAACACTAAAACAAGAATTAGGTACTCCTGCATAGCCTAACTAACTTATAAGTAATATATACCTACCAAACCAGTAACAATTTCTTTTGCTTATTTCTGAATAAATACCGTTAAATAATAGTAACTTTAATAATTACATTATATTCCAACAGTAACATAAAATACATACGCAGTAGCCTTTGCTCCCCTTAGTTCTGCTGCATTGAACCGCTCATCATTTTTGATGAATTCCATCACCATAAACATATCTACAGATGGTAAATTGTTGGATGAGGCATTCACAAAACCAACTGATGTCATTTTTTACTCAAAAAAAACGCAAACACCGAAATAAGGCACGGAGACGATCTTCTTTACGTTGAAACCACGTTAAAACAAGGTAGTAGACGCCATTTATATGGCCGGTGACGTCACGACAGTCATAGCCAATGAGATGCGTTTCGGAAGCGGGTTTGAAATAGCCAATTTTAAGGAATTTTCTAAAGCAATTTTTGCCAAAAAACTCTCAATAAACATGTTTTTAATATGTTTAGGCCGTTAGTGGCGTATGATTCTGCGTAGAAACATGAATATAACGAAAATTGAAAGAAATGGAAAGTACCCAATTCTCAAATCCTTTTTATCCTGTTTTGAGGGATTCAAAATGTAAAAATGCAAAAAAATATTGTGTACAACTCGTATGACAGCATCTTTTTTCACCCGTTTGATTGATGCACTACGGCTTCGCCGTCGTGCATCAAACTTCAAACTCATGAAAAAAAGTATTGCTTTAATTACTAGTTGTACAAATAACTAATTGTAATTTTTAAGCTATTTCTTTCTTAAATAAATGGGTCTGACAGACGTGGCACCAGTAGTGGTGTTTGTCCATTGAGCGTCACCACTGCAGGGTTAAACAAGCAACAAATTCAAGTAAAGTAGCATCAAATTAAGCGCATTTTTTTGTCTGTCGATTGATAGGTACCACTATCAATCCTATCAACTCAACGGGGAGCAGAAATCTGCATATATACGATTTCCCATGCTATTTCCCTATGTTCGCCCCTTAAGTCAAACACCCGGTATAGTCTAAATCAGGGGTGCTCAGACTTATACTATCGGCGGTCTACTGTAATTAGTATTAGGCGGCAAGCGATCGACTAGGTAAAAAAAAATAAAAAGTTTATAAATGGCAGGTATTCATTAATTGCACAGACGAATAACATATACATAGATATTCTAATACAGTATGACCTCTTTAATCCGAACATGCTCTAATCCGAACCTCCAGTAATCCGAACAGCGGGAATTCGAAGCCATAATCCGAACAACGCCTCCTTAATCCGAACAACGAAGTGATTCCCGCTACATAAATGGGTGAATCCCTTGTTTTCATGTTTTCTAAGATTTGCTCTGTTTACTGTCCATTGTTCATTAGGCCGTTGGCCGTTACTGAGTTCAGTGTGCATTGCAATTTAGAGCAGAGATGACTTCTAAAAGGAAACACGTTACTTTATCAATAAAAGAAAAGATTGAATTTATTAACAGTTTTATACAGATTTTGTTCCGGCAGTTCGAAAAAGAATGCAACAGCTCAGCTTAATTTAGAGGCCAAGGCACTTTTAATTTTAGACAACGCTCCAGGACACCCTGAAGACTTATGTTCAGATGATAAGAAAATAGTTGTAATGTTTTTGCCGCCAAATGTAACCCCCTTAGTGCAACCGATGGACCAAAATGTGATTCAAGCAGCCAAGTTGCATTACCGAAAAGGTCTCTTAAAACGGATTGTTGCTTCTGAAGATGCAGATATTTCTGTAGAACTGAAGAAAGTTAATCTAAAAGATTTTGTAATCGGAGTAGCAAAAGCATGGGAAAATGTGAGGCCAGAACTTATTCAAAAGTCTTGGAGTAAACTTCTAACACAAGCTGATGGTGGTTGGAGTGAAGATGATAATCTTCCATTGTCACAGGAGAAGGAAGCCCATCCAGGAGCGGGAATCGGAGCGGGAATCGTCGTTATAAACCCGCTCCTCAACGTGGTACAAATCGGGTGGTTATGCACATCCCACTGCACTGTGGTCTGGATCAGGGACCTCGATCTCTATGTAGTCTCGGCGTACTTCCAGTACAGGGACGACATTGAGATACACCTTAAGGCGGTCCAGAGGGCGATCACGGCACTAGCAGGGAAATCCGTCCTAATTGCGGTGGACTCCAATGCGAGAAGTCGGACTTGGGGTGATAGGTTAACCAACGGTAGAGGTGAGTTAATGGAAGAGTTTATAGAGACAAACGGGCTATGGTTGCTAAACGACGGAGGACAACTGAGCACGTTCTCCAACGGAAGGGCCGAATCGTGGATCGACCTGACGCTGGCAAAGGGCCTAGGAGGCCTCCAGGTGACAGGCTGGAGAGTCGAAGATGGGCGTGTCCAGAGCGACCATAGAGTCATCCGCTACGAGATCCGCTCGCAGCGAATGCAGAACGAGGGAGAGCGGCCTCGGGAGAGGCCGTCCATACGAAGGGCGGACTGGGTAAGATTTAGGAGGATTCTAGAAGACCAACTCGGCCAACCAATGGAAGAACATGCCGCGGATAGGGAAGAACTAGAAGATCAAGTAAGGTATGTAACAGACGCTTTCAGCAGGGCATCGGAGGAAGCAATTCCGAAGATCAAGAGGATGGCCAGACGGACCCCCTGGTGGACGGCGGAGCTAACCCGGGAGAAGAAGGCAGTAAACGCTGCACGAAGGGCGTACCAGAGGGAGGAACGAGACGATCACAGGGCCGAACTCAGACGTATATACCTGAGGCGAAGGAACACCTACCACCACAAGATCAAGAAGGCGAAGCAAGACAGCTGGCGAGAGTTTGTAGGCCGAACTGGGAATGAGGAACCGTTCGGCATAGTCTACAAGCTAACATGCGGTAAGTTCAGGAAGAGGGAGGGCTATATGGCGATGGTCAGCGAGGGAACGCGCGCGGTGGACTGGGAAGGATCCATGAACATCCTCCTAGACGAGCTGATCAAGACCGACCCCGTCGAAGAGGACATGGAAGAACACCGAAGAGTGAGAACAGAGGTAAGGGAAATCCCCGACGTCGAAGATGCGGCCGAATTCGAAATGGAGGAGGCAGAAGGTGTGCTGCGGCGTCTACCCAAAGGAAAATCGCCGGGTCCAGACGGCATAGCGTACGAAATGGTAAGTGAAGCCTGGCCGGTTATAGGGGAGGCGATGCTCCGAATCTGGAACGAGTGCCTGCGGCTAGGAGTATTTCCGGACGACTGGAAGATCGGTAACCTGGTGCTCCTCCTAAAAGGGGGCGAAAGGGACAGGTCAAGTCCCTCATCGTACAGGCCGATCAGCCTGCTATCGGTGCTAGGTAAGGTATTTGAAAAGCTAATTTACAGGAGACTAGAAGACAGCTTGGAAGGGGAGAACAACCCGAACCAATACGGCTTCAGGAGAGGGCGATCCACCATAGATGCGCTGGAGGAATATAGAAGAATCGTGGAGA
The DNA here is from genome assembly GCA_963082815.1 of Melanotus villosus. Classification (NCBI taxonomy): domain Eukaryota; kingdom Metazoa; phylum Arthropoda; class Insecta; order Coleoptera; family Elateridae; genus Melanotus; species Melanotus villosus. The sequence goes on along the minus strand of OY720418.1, from coordinate 108,394,446 downwards.
CGTCGAGAGAAAAATACGTGCTGGGGATATTCCTGGATGTCAAAGGCGCCTTCGACACGCTCTGGTGGCCGGATGTCCTCCGGGTACTCAGGGCGAGGAGGTGCCCGAAAAATCTGTACCAGGTAATTAGAGACTATCTAACCAACAGGAAGGCAGGGCCGTAGCCAGAACCAAATTTTTGGTAGGGCTATTAGTTTTTTTACCAGGGCCCATATCCTCATATTGAAAGATACTGATATTTGATTTTCCAGGGACGTTGTAAAGGGTGTCTCAGCAAGAACTTGAATTTTAAAAAAATTAAAAAACACATTAATTTAATGGTTTTTTTAGATTTTATTATTGATATCTTCAGAGTTATTAATGACATTAAACATGAAATAAAATGTCGGTTAAATAGTCCAGTCAAATGGTAATTTAGCTTTGCATTTTGGGTAGGCAGCGATTTTTTTTTATCGGTGTGTAGAGAGGTCAGTGGTGAATCTAAATCAGAGTTTTCGGGGTGGTAACCCTCTCCATTTGGCCGCCATCTTGAAAAGAAGGGTTAATTCGTTTTTTGGATATACCTCTGTAGTCGAGAATCTTACAAAAAGTTTGTATAAAGCTTTTTTGTAGAGAATCGTATTATCTATTATTTATTATTAATAACTTTTTTACATAGCATTAATAATAAAAAAGTTATAAGCCGGAAAAGACAAAAAATTTAGAGGTTACAACTTTTTTATAATTAATGCTACGCAAAAAAGTTATTAATAAAACTTATAGAGAATGTGATTTCCTACAAAAACGTTTTAAACAAAAGTTTTGTAAGGCTCACCGATACAGAGATATAGTCGAAAAACTAATTAACCTTTCTTTTCACGATGGCGATCATATGGAGAGGGGGGTACCACCCCGAAAATCCTCATTTAGACTTACCACTGACCCCCATACACATCGTCAAAAATCGCTGCCTACCCAAAATGCAAAGTTTACCTTTTTATTTCAACCATTTGATTGGACTAGTCCAGTCAAATGGTAATTCAATTTGCATTTTGGGTAGGCAGCGATTTTCTTTTTGCGATGTATGTGGGGGTCAGTGATGAGTCTAAATCGGGATTTTCGGGGTGGTAACCTCCTCCATTCGGCCGCCATCTTGAAAAGAAGGGTTAATTTATTTTCCGGCTATAGCTCTGTAGCCGTGAGTCTTACAAAAGGTTTGTACAAGGCTTTTTTGTAGAGAATCGTATTATTTACAACTTTTATTATATGACCTCACCACCCCACCGGCCACCATCTTGAAAAGAAGGGTTAATTAGATTTTCGGCTATATCTCTGTAGTCGTGAGTCTTACAAAAAGTTTGTGTGAAACTTTTTTGTGGAGAACCATATTCTCTACAATTTCTATTAATAACTTTTTTACGTAGCATTAATAATAAAACAGTTATAAGCCCTTAAGTTTTTATCTTTTCCAGCTTATAACTTTTTTATTATTACTGCTATGTAAAAAAGTTATGAATAAAAATCGTGCATAATACGATTTTTTACAAAAAAGATGTATACTAATTTTTTGTGAGATTCCCTACTACAGAGATATAGCCCAAAAACCACCTAACCCTTCTTTTCAAAATGGCGGCCGAATGGAGGGGGTTACCACCCCGAAAACCCTGATTTAGACTCATCGCTGACCCCTCTACACAACGATAAAAAAAAATAGCTGCCTACCCAAAATGCAAAGTTTGCCTGTTTATTTCGACCATTTGACTGGACTAAAATGGCCACCGTTGGTCTGGTGGCAGGTTTGTACTCATTTAACGAAATTTCGCAGTGCGTTTTGGAGTAAGGACTGCTGGATTTCACGAATTTGGCGTTCAATTACTTCTTTGAGTTCTTGAATTGTCTCAGGGTGGTTCACATAGACCTTACTTTTCAAAAAACCTCAGAGGAAATAATCCAAACAGGTTAAATCGTAACTTCTTGGCGGCCAGTTGTCCCAAGATCCAGTTGGTAAAGTTTCTGCGCTGAGTATGGTCGGTATGCTGCAGCTGTTGAGTCAACTGGATCTTGTAAGCATGAAGGTGCAAATCTTTTGTCAAAATTCGTTGAAGAGTGCTGCGGTGGAGGTTCAATTCCTGGGCACGACGCCGGATGGAGGTGTTTGGTTGTTCTGCGACGCTAACACTCACAGCTGCGATGTTTTGAGCCCATCTTTTGGGGCGATGACGGGTAAGGTCCCTTTCATCTTTCAATGAAAACGTCCGCTCAAATTTCTTGATCAAATTTTCAATAGCAGGCCGCGATGGTCGATTATGCACGAACAAAAATGATCACGTAACTTACGAATCGTCACTGTAAAGTTTTCCCCATGTTTGTAATGGGTTTTCACTATTAACAAACGTTCTTCCAAAGTGTAACGCGCCATTTTCGTAAATGTCAATGTATTAATTAAAAAACTACCAAATATGGCTGACTCAACAGTTGACAGACGAAAATGGCGCGCGATTCTAAATTCAAGTTCTTACTGAGACACCCTTTAGATTATTTCTTTTACGTTTCATGCCGACATGCTTAATATGCATATAGCCCATATACCTACTCTTTATTTATTATATCGCCATTTATTTTGTTTTGTTTTCTGAAGAATGGAACCAAATTGCGCATTTAACATGTTTTAGTATACAGTGTGTCCCCGGATTGAGTTCACTATAGGTATAATTGACAAAAAATTTGAGAATTTCATTTTCATGTTTTGGGATTCCGCCCTGCTTGGTCTGAAATGAATTTTAAGCAAATTTTTAGTTTTTTTAAAATTAAGACGGCCATGAAAAATGTGAAAAAACTATTTTCTATTCAGGTAAAGTGCCTTTTCAGGCAATAATACGCTAAAATGTTATTGAGAAAAGTTGTTCAGAATATGAAATTATGGCTCTGTGCAAAATTTCAAAAAGATCAGCTCACTTTCATTAAATCCGCATTTTGTCTTAAGGGTGGGTTTTAGTAGCATGTATACGCGCTGAAAATTGTGTAATTTTAAAATAACGGTACGGTGAAATAATGACAGTTGAAAAGAAGGACGGGTATGAATTAAAACTTTTAGATCTTTCTTTCATACGCAACAAGGCCAAAACGACAAATTTTAATATAGTAATTAAATTATGGCCTATTATGTAAAACTTACAAAAAAGGGCTTATTACACAAGACATCGATCAACAATGTATTGAACCCAACATTCACCGACTCTGTTCATCATTTTCAATGTTTACAAAGAGGTTTGAGATTCGGCATTCGCAAAGACTTATACTGAATTTTGAAGTTTTGTTAGGGAGAAGCAATACTAGAAGTTTTTAAGTCGGGCAACCCAAAATACTTACAAACGAAAAATATTTGAACTAAAATCCACCCTTAATGAACGAAAAATCGCGTCGTAGTAAAGCAAACAATTAATTGATTGTAATTATTCATTATCTTAGATTAAAGTCAAAACTTGGAGGAAGTCAAATTGTTATTTAATTTCTTTTTTTAATAAAATACTATGTTAGAAACTTACGTTTTTTTTTTGAGCTGATCTTTTTGAAATTTTGCACAGAGCCATAATTTCATATTCCGACCAACTTTTCCCAATAATATTTTGCCGTATTATTGACCGAAAAGGCACTTTACCTGAATAGAAAATAGTTATTTCACATTTTTCATGGCGCCGCCTTAATTTTTACAAAACCAAAAAATTTGCTTAAAATTCTTTTCAGACCAAGCAGGGCGGAATCCCAAAACATGAAAATGAAATTCTCAAATTTTTTGTCGATTATACGTATAGTGAACTCAATCCGGGGACACACTGTATAATAAAGTACTTAATATTCTTATATGTATTTATAAATTTGATAGGTACTTAAGCACTAAACATTAAAATAATCTTTTTTCTTTGGCATTTGGCATACGTGTGTACAAATATTATAAGAAACAAAATGAAAATAACCGAAAGTTTTGAAAACGCATGAGACTTGTTAGAATATCTATACCTACATAGGAACGCATACAAATAGGTACAAAAATAGAAACAAATAAAAAGTCAAGACATATAAATAATATGAATGAAACTAGAAAACTAAAAGAGTTGCAATTTTCTCTGTTTACGATTGTGGAATTTCATTAAAAATGGCTCCATGTCGAGGGACGCTGTTCTTCGACTTTCAAAAGCGTCGGCGCATCGCATTCGCTAACGAACTTATTCCGCTCATGAACGGCGGCTTAGCGGTAGGCAGGACAGGACTGTGCCCGTTTGGCAAAATTTAATGTTTACAGAAAATAAAACTTGTCAAACAACTGTAACTTTCAGGAATTTTTGATTAAACACTAACGAAGTTTTTTACCAGGGCTCAATTTTGTTTTACCAGGGCTCCGCCCTGGCCAGCCCCCCTCTAGCTACGGCCCTGCAGGAAGGTCGAACTCAGGGAAGGAGAGGACACCGTCGCGAGAGATTGTCAGAGGGGCTGCCCTCAGGGGTCGATACTGGGGCCATACTTCTGGAACCTAGTATTCGACGGGAACCTCGAAGAAGACGTACCGTGGTGCAAGAAAGTGGCGTATGCGGACGACGAAGTGATCATCGTAGAAGGCAACTCCAGAGCCCAACTAGAAGACCGAGCCAGTGAAGTCCTAGGAAGAACACTGGAGTGGTGCAATCTTCACAAATTGCACCTCTCCGAAGAGAAATCGGTAGGTCTTATGCTTAAAGGTAAATTCCACCGAGGGAGGCGACCGAGGGTAAGAATGGGGAACCACCGACTGCGAATGGTGGACGAGGTAAGACATCTAGGTATATATTGGGGGGAAGGAATGACGATAATCCCTCACATGAGGGTATTGAAAGAAAGGGGGAAGATGCTAGGGATGAGCCTCAAGCGAGTCGTAAAAGCCAGATGGGGACTAAACCACAAGACCGTAGAGATCCTCCACACGGCAGTTCTCGAACCCCTCGCTCTTTACGGAGCGGAGGTCTGGTTCGACAAGCTGAATAGTAGGCTCAAGGACGGGCTAGGCACCACCCAACGTCCGATGCTTCTAGCGTCAACGAAGGCGTACAGAACGGCGTCCACGGATGCGCTGGGAGTTCTGGCGAAACGGATGCCGTTGGCACTTAGGGCAGAAGAAAGATGGTACCGGAGGAAGATACGAAGAAGGATCCCGGTGAATATAGGTGAGTTTAAATTTGATGGCAGGGAGCAGACGATCGAACAGGCTCTCGTCGAACTCCGAGAACACATCCTGAGGAAGTGGGAAACCTCGTGGAACAGGTCGGGAGATGGAAGGATCACGCACGGATTCTTCCCCAGCGTGGCAGTGAGGCTACAGATGTCATGGGTCGAGCCCTCGTTCTGGATCACCCAGCTCCTGACGGGGCACGGCGACTTCAGGGCGAAGTTGCGATCCTTCAACTTGACGGACAGGGGCGAATGCGAGTGCGGAGCGGAGGACACGAGCGCCCACCTCCTAACAGACTGCGCGACGCAAGAGGTAGAAAGGGAGAGGGGTCTGTTACAGGTCTTCGTGGAACAACGTGGAGTCAGATGGCCACCACGCCCACAGGACCTAGTGGCAAAAGACATATACGACCGCCTCAGGGAGTTCGCCGAGAGAGTTCTGAAGAACCGGGAAGAGCAGCGCTGGCAGGAGGAGTAAGTAAGGTTAGAAGGTAGGAGTAAGTAAGGTAAGAAGGTATGTTCCTCGCTTCATTCCCCTAAAGACGTCCCTGACAACCTTCAGATGTCAGGGGGGCGGATATGCTTAACTGCTTGGTGCCGCCTAGTCTAGTCATATTCCAATAGTAGTGGAGGGATAAAATGGAGTTAGGGGGTATAGACATTTCTGGAGATGTAACAAGGCAAGAAGTTATTTAATGGGCCGTCGGACAAGAAGAATCATGGGAATCCATAAACGATATGGATATTTTGGAACATGTTCAAAATGAATCAAGCTCCGACGAAGAAGTAGAAGTGATACCACAACGTGTAAAGCACACAGAGGCAGTCAGAAGTTTCGAAACGTGTTTGAAATGGGCTGAGGAAAATGCTGAATCGGAACACCACATTCTAATTCTATCCTTAATGAAAAAACGAGCTCACAAGGCAGCAGAAGCAAACATTAAACAGAGCATAATCAGATAATCACTCAATTTCTTACAGCTTCTTAAATTTACTTTTTACCTCTTTGCGATTTACTTTATTTTATTAGTCATGTTGTATCTAACAAAATACGATATGTAGTACAGTTGTTAATTTTTGATTTGAAAATAAAAAACTATTTATTGCGAGAATGTTGAAATTTGTAGATGTAATTAGGAAAATGGATATTTTCTGTCTTTTTTCGATAATCCGAACATTTCGACAATCCGGATGAACCAGTGCAATTATTAGTTCGGATTAAAGAGGTCATACTGTAGCTATAAGTTTTGAGTCGAAAGTTTCCGCATGTTCTAGGCACTTCGTAACATAAATTACTTACGCGATCGACTTGAACACCTTTCGCAATCGACCGTTTGAGCACCCCTGGTCTAACTGAAGGTTACTGCGAACATTCTAGAAGGAATACGTACAAACTCTTTTAAGGGATGATCTCATTTTTAATGGGAATTTTACGTTAAATACGTATTGTGAAGACAGATTTATTATTAAAGATGATTCAAGTCAATTTAGTCGATAAACAATAATTTCTAAAATGTTTGCAGAACACGATAATTCTAAGTGTGATTCCTGATTAAGTTGCTAAAAGGGTCTGATCTAATTGTTTATGCATTTGTAAAGATGTGCGTATTAAGAGAATTGTGCAATCTTGCGAAATAGATGAATCATGAATCCTATGCAATAATTAGTTAGTATACAAATTTGAATATAATATAATAAAATAAAGTGATTATAGGGGAGGTACCTAACATTATAATCTGAATATACATATTTGTTTACGAGGTCGCACCTATTAAAATATTGAAATTGCACATTTGGTTGAGCACACGTAAAGGGGAATCCCATAAAAAAACAGCCAAGGTTATTTGATATTTATAACGCAAATACTTTTATCAATAGAGATTAGACTTATTTACAAACTTTTTTGCTATTAACAGGCCAACAGTTTGATACAATACGTGCCAATATATTAACAGGTACAATTGCGGACAAAAAAATTGAAACACTAATTTTTATATTTTGTAAGAGTGTCTTTTTCATGCCATCGAATCATAACCACATGTCATTGTTTTTGACTTTTATAATAAGACTCCCCTACCTAACCTTTTTTAAGTCAGTATTTTATGAAAGACTAATTCTTAAAAACAATAAAAAACGAGCACTAGATTATTGGTGGTCCCATTTTTTTGGTCCGCAATTGTACCTACTTGGAACTTTTTTATATTGCTGTATAATGAAACGCACACTGCAGACATATGGACAGAAATGCTACTTGAGATCTAATGAATTCAGCAAAAACATATAGCATAGCTAAGCGTACACTGTAGTTACTTGAGACATTCCAATCGTTGCACAGTATTGCTTTAAATATTTCTAAAATGTAATTAATCGAGAGAAAATAGTTATTTATGTATCAAGGGCGTAAAGGAGGCGATTTTGGCCTGCAAAGGCCAAAGTCACTTATTACGCCTGTGATACATACAATATTTTTTGCACGAACGGAGATTTTATTTAAATTTTTTGATTTATAATTTTTAAAAATATCAAATTGACGCATTCACGGCAAGAGTGATTTTATAAAAATTGTATTGTAACTAAGGTATTTTTGTGATATTTCAATAGTAATCTGTCGCGAGCGTAAAGTGCACCCGAGGTCTGCATTAACCCTCGGTTAGTGTGCCCAGAAAAAATCACACGAGAGGTGTTCCGGGGTATGTCATACCCCAAACTAAAATTTACCCAGGATGTCAGAAATTTTGAAATTTTATCATTTTAATGATCAAACAAGTTTTTGTGCATATCTATGACTCGAGTAAAACAAACATGGTACTTGAAAATTTCAATTTGAAAAACATATATATTTATTTAGAAAAATATAGCAATTCTGCTTTTAAAAAAACACCACTAAACATTATTAAACCCAGATGTTATAGAACATCCTAATAAATATAAAACTATAATCAGACTATGAGAATAAAGTTAAAAGAACAAAACAAAAAAAGATTTCAAACAATATATCAAAAAACAAAAAAGTTATGGCTCCTCAAAATTGGCACAATCTGCATATATCAGCATAGGGTGTTTCAAACAAATTGGAGTATCACATCGCATACATGTATAAAATTTCAAGCTTTCGCTGCTGTTCTTCGTAAGACGTAATTATTGTACTGTAGTGTGTAACAAATATATCAAAATAATCGATAAGTATCTTGTAAAACACAAAAAAAATGTACTCTACCTTCAGAAAACAAAAAAAACAAAAAGTTACATCAGTAGTGTACCGGGGTATGTCATACCCCGACTGTCTTTGCAGAGCTCTCACTTCAAACGGAAACTTTATCGAGAGCTGTCAACGAGTCTATCCTGTCAAAATACAGGGTGTATGAAAAAAGCCGACAAATAGTAGCATCATGAGAAACTACATCAAAACCTGAACAAGAAGCTTCAGGCATTTTGGCATCAAACTCATAGTTTCCACAATATCTTCGATTAAAGTTTCTTAAATTTGGCAACGTTGCTACAACTTTACTTTTTACCATTGTTACTATTTACAATTAAAAAATAATAAACTAATAGCGTTTTCCACATCCAAGCACTTAGTGCGCACCGAGTGCGCACCAGCACCAATAGAGTGATAGCTAGCACTCAACCGGTTGTGCAGTCAAACTAAAAAAGTGCTGACGTGGAACATGGCACTTTATTAAATTAATATATTAATAATATTACGTTTATAAACTACTTCTTCAATGAGGTTGTTTACACTTGCAATTTTATATTTATCTAAATTTGCCAGCACAGGAATGAATTCTTCATCACTACTTGATGCTGACGATAAGAAAACGTCGGCAATAATTGCTTCGCGCGTCATTTTTTAATTGTACTAGATTTAACACCGTCAAAAAACTCGGTGCTAATTTTTGTGCACTGAGTGCAAAAAAACTGCACTCAATTTATAAGGTGGAACATGCAGCAGTGCAACAAGTTGCCAGCAGTGCATAGGTGGAACATACCGAAATCAGTCAGTGCGCACTGAGTGCAGTTAGTGCAGGGACGTGGAAAATGCTATAAACTAAAAAAACAAATTTTTATTCAAAACTAGATAACAATTTATAATAACTGTTCAAAATGACCCCCTCCAACATCTCGACACATTCTCAGTAACATATTATTTTCTCTTATTGTGGCGACTGCTTGCTGCATTCTTTCTATCAGCTGCTCTTCTCTGTTTATTTCTTCTTGGTAGACGTGCTCTTTTAAAGTTTCCCATAAGAAGAAGACAGCTTAAATCCGTACTTCTTGCACACCACTCTGCCGACCCACTTCGTTCAATCCATCTCTCAGAGAACTCCTCATTTAACCAGTTTCTTGTTTGAATTCCCCACTGAGCTGGTGCTTCATCCATTTGGAACCACATACTTCCCCTGGTTGCTAAAGGGATGTCTTCTAATAAATCCGGCAAGTTGTTAGTCAGAAACTCCACAAAATTGTTTGCAGTTAAACGTTGGGGTAAAATATTAAATATGTGGTCCTATTAATGTAGTATGAAGAATTCCGGCTCAAACGTTTACACTAAATCGCACCTGATGATGGGTTTGATAAATAGCATGGGGGTTCTCGTCACTCTATTGGTGCCGTTGCGAGTAAAAGTGGGTTCATCCGTCCAAAACACAACAAAATAATGAAACAAACGGACAATTTTCGAAATTATTAAAACAGACAAGCAATTGCTGACAAGTCAAAATGACAGGAAAGCAATGTTGATCTAAATAAAAACATTTTCGAATTTTCCAGTAGTTACTTATGCCCGTACTTATAGACAAAACTCGATCTCGCCCTTGAGACCGCCTCAGCCAAGAACACCTCAAGTCGTGTGCTTTGCTTAGCCTGCTGTATATCTTATAATCGCGACTTCGTGAAATTTCGGCGGAGTTCAGGAAAGCAGCGAGTAATCTAGGGGTTTTTGTTACTTTTGTTGTACCGCGCTGATATAAACGTCAAAGAATATATTTATATTTTAGTATTTATAACCTCTTTTACGTTTTGTTGTTGAGGCACGTGCGAATTGTTAGTCCTAAAAATTTCTTAAGTTCTTTCTTAAGTTTCGTAAGTTCTTAAATTAAGTGGTGTTTATTAAAGTGAAAGTTTCCAGGTATCTCAAGCATACTAATAACTGTATAAGGGGAGCAAATGGTAAACCACGATTGTTCACAGTCATAAAGCGGTCTGCTATTAGCGGTAAAATTGTATAAAGAACAGTATCTTTGCTAAATCTGTATCTATTACGAAATTTCAAATCTCCATAAAATTCGAGAGGGTTTTCGGCTATATACCTTTATCTGCTGGCATGTCAAAATGACATCGTTATGTCATTGTATTTTAGTGACGTAAGGAAGTTAATTATAATCCTAGAACCATAATGATAATGAAGTTCAAAACGTCGTAGTACCATAATGAAATTCAAAAAGTATTAAAGTTCAAAACGTCCTAGTATCATAATGAAATTCAAAAAGTACTATTACTTTAGCATGAATAAACTTTACTAAATTGATGACAGCAGATAACATTTTGTATGTAATTCGGATCATAAACGATCATTTATGGTAAATGCCGTGTTATCGGGCTCGGCTGACGCTTCCCCTCGTAAATATTCACTGCTAACACCATAACGACCGTCATTATGATCCTTATTACATACATATCTTTTTTGACACTATTTCTGCATTTATGGCTTCTTCTACCATATCAAGGTACTCAAAAAACTCTTCACTTTCTTCGCGATCCATGATTTTCAAAATATATATTATTTTGATAACTTGTCACTACACAGCAAAACACGAAATGCGTAACGTCAAGCAGTAAAGCACGCCTCAAGCCCGTCTCAAGGTAGGGTGTGACCAACCTTGAGTCAAGTACGCTCAAAGCAGGCTCGAAGTCGTTTTTACTTGGGAAGCAACGACTATAATAGCCATTTTGTTACTTGAGTAATGCTGAAGTTCAAGACCGAGCTGAGTATCGACTATAAGTATGGGCATTAGAAACAGTGCAGCGTTGCAAAACCTTTTAAAGCTTTCAGAAGCAAAGAATTTGCTTTAATTGAAAACACATTACAGCCAAACTCCAAGCAAAAAATGCTAAAATACTAACTGGTTGTGTTTCCTGTTGCCTAAACTATGACCAGTCATTGTCATTTAATAATAATTCGCCCTATTAAAAAAATTAGTATCCTACTTAAGACTATCAATTACTCGATAACTAGAGGGTTGCCAGCAAAATGGGACTAGAGTTTTTTGTTTACTTCTTAATGATGCTTCCCATGGTGTGCCTATTTGTCGGCTTTTTTCATACACCCTGTATGTTTCAACTAAAGCTACTAGCTACTATAGGTCGCTAGTTCATCTAGTTTTGATTTTACAGCTACAAACGGAGGTCGTGGGGTATGCTATACCCCGGAACACTAACCGAGGGTTAAAGAACTTTATGCCCTTCTTTGCGGGCGAAAAGTAGTCACTTTACGCCCGGGAGTGCAAAAAATAAATTTTAGGTTAATTTAATACAAGAGCAAAAAAAGATCTGGCAACAATCTTGCATATTTCAAACACATCAGTTTTTTTTTTTTGTATTTTAGTGTAATAACTGCAAATACAAAATATTCAAATCAAAACTGTAGGTTATCGGATGTTTAATAGTTATTTTTGTATATCATAACTCACAGTTATTTTTAGATTGTGAGTAGACACGATAATAATTTCGTCATCAATATCCTTGAAACGAGTACAGGGGAGTTCCCTTGCAAACTGCTAAATTTCGGTTTTAATAAATGCTAGCAGGTACATAAACAGCAGGTTAAATCTTGTTTTTATATTTTTCAATTTATTGTAATTACTAGAGCTTGGATTATATGCACTAAATAATGGTAAAAATTACATGCAAATATGCACTAAAAATAGCTAAAATATGCAGTTATGCATTAAAATATGCATAATAAAAATATATTTCGAGTTTTTCTTTTATTTTACAGTGGCGATATCTAGGTTATGATCCTAAAAATGCATGTTGGTGTTTAAGGGTTAAATTTCCACGTAATTTGGTAGCTAAATTAAATTATTATAGTCAGGAAATATCATTAAAGCTTACCCTCTTGTCGCAAACTATACAAAAAACATGAGAAGAATCAATAATCTTCAAATCAGTATGGTTTTCACACCATTTTTGTAATAAAACACATCTATCAGTCGATTGTTTCGGCATTTTGAATTAGCTACGCACTGTCTTTACAAAGCAACGGATACTTCAAAACTAACTCATAAAATCTAAAATTTACCCAGAACTATTAGGACTGAGGAACAACAAATTCTGTTAAACCCATTAACACAAGGGGTAATCCTTCTTGAACCAAGTAATCCTAAACACCTGACCTCACTGACAAAGAATAATTCCAAGTAAAAGTGACAAACAATAAACCCCAAGAAGCTCACTGAAAAGAGATTTTAACTATCTAAAAATAAAAATTAAGATAATTTAAGGGAAATGCCCTAAATATGCAGAATAACATTTTGCACATGCATTTATTAAATATTTGGTAAAATATGCATTTATGCATTATAGGAAACACAAAGAAATGTTATAAAACAATAATTAAATTCATGTAGAAACAAAATTGCATGAAGATATGCCTAAAAATGATGATATGCATTTTGCATATAATCCAAGCTCTAGTAATTACAGTAGTACCAAACAAAAAATTTGGTATTTTAATACTTACCAAAAATTAAATACTGCGTTTCTTTAACTTTTTCTTCTGTTGTACGTAATTTTTGGTGGCGACGACGTAAGCGTCTAATTTCATAAAACTCGACCGTATGTTTACAAAACCCAAACGAAAGCATTTAAAATATGGGAATTAGCTACGGTTTAAGGGCTTCGACTGCGGTCAGAATCTGAGGGGTAGTCGGTTGCGGGATCCGTTAGGTTACACATGTGATTCGGAAGTGACTAAGTTTTGTGTATGATGTGAACTAGTGTTGCATTGATTGTAAGACGCATTGCTGTATAATTAGTAACGCAAGGATGAGAAGCTGGTCGGTAAATATGTAATGATAATGACCAGTAGTTGTGTTTGTTGATTGTGTTGTTGGATGTGATTGTTTGTCCGATGAGATACGGACGGTATAAACAGCTGTATTGGTTGTTGATGTGGGCAAGCAGTGAAGCTTGCTGTTGCTGTTGTTGTTATTGATATATTGTTGATATCATTGTTATTCTTGTGTTGGACAAGCCCCTGTGGCTTGTTGGGGCATATTGTTGATTGGAGCATTCACGCTCGTTGTTGATTGAGGGAGAGCTCAGGGACCTGAATATAACTAGTTATTTGCTTGGGTTTTGTAACTAGGGGTAGTTACAAATACCCTCGACCTGCCTATGGCAGTGATGCCTGGACGTGCCCTCCAGGATGGCAAGGTAGGCCCGCCTCCGCATATTCTTGGTTCTGTTGGACTTCCTAAACTTACTGGTCATCTAGGATGGACAGAACCTCGGCATGGGAGGACTTTCCGATTGTCGACTATGTTCAGCCATAGTTGGCGCGCGAACGCGAGCTTCCGGTTTGCGCGAACGCGAGCTTCCGGTTTCAGGTTCATAAGTACTATAAGTAGCTGAAGGTACCCAACACGTCGCTTCTTAACATTCCCGAGGGTTATTCTACTAGATGCAACGTGGGATTCCATAGGGGGATTCCCTCCCCCCTGTAAGTAACACTAATCGAACTCATACTGCTAAATGTAGTAATGTGTGCATGTTTTGCTTTCATGTATCGCTGCTATCTGTGCTATATGATTGCCTGGGTGATGTGAGCATTTATGTGTGTATCAAGCTTTGATTGTTTACGAGACTTGGTCGAGGCTACTCATTAATCTAACCTTGGTGGAATTAACCTTATTCTTGGTAAGTTGATCGAATGTGTTTTAGTAAATATGACTACGCCATTATAAAAATAAGTAGAGTAAGCTGGAAACCGCAGCCCTCTCGCATACACCATCCTACACTTCGCATTTCGAATTTGTCGCCATATAAATAAATATTTACAAAATTATTTTTGTATATTTTTAATACAAGATGCTAGTCTAATGTTTCTATATTTTCTTAAAATTTGAAATAAAAACTTATTAAAAATTATAAATCAGCTTTTTTATTCAATTTGGAATGAAAATAGCATTAATAGACTAAAATGCACAATAAGATTTTGAATTCAAACATCCCGAAACGTAAAATCTTAGTGAAGGTCAAATTTATAATGGTTTTGTTGTCTCAACAACTTCGTCGCATGCACGTGCCATTTGTATACTTAAAGATGTGAACATATCTGGGAATATGAATTCCGCGGAATAGTCAAGGCCAAGGTTATTTAGCACTTGGCAACTTATCCGATTAAGGTGATTCTGTTTAAACGTTTACATTAAATGTATTTGTAACTGATAATCATCTCCATGCGAAATCAGGGTGCGTTTTATAGATAAAAACTATAAAAAGACTTTCAAAGTCACGTAATGGATAACACATTTCGCAAGTAAACAAGGGTATAACAAAGTTCACATTGCCAAACCATTTAAAAATGTTCATAGAGCAGATACTAAGAATTTGTAAACAAAACACTTTAAACAATAATTTCATTGTATTGTGCAACTAATGCATTTGCCTTGATGGTAGAACTTTTACCTGAAGAATGTGTGGCAACAAGACAACTTCGAAAATAAGAAAATTAGTAAATTTCGAGCCATTCTTGGTAAATTGCTAATACGAGGATTGTTCAATAGAAACATTTTTGGAAACTGTAATAACATTTTTATTAACTCAATTTGAAAATCTCTCCACTGTTGTACGTCTATAAATTCCCTGCTGGTACAATTCTTGCATCAATCAATCATCTCTAATGACAATCTATGTTTTAGTGTCCTAAATGGACTGAGCAGTAAATTTGTGATGACCAAGAATATCGATTATGAAATGAACATTTCATATACCGATCGATGCTTATGATTTCAGTTCTCCGACTTTAAGACAAATGCACAAGCTACACATTTTCATCTAAAGTTGTAACATGTTTTGGACGAGCCAAATTTTTAGTCTTTAGTTTTCTTTGTTAAAATTTTCTCCATCATTCAATCATCTGTATGAGAATAACTAGAGTCACCACAGACAGTTTTTATTCTAGCATGGATTACTAATGATTAACGTTCTTTGGTGGCTAAAAATTTGGTAACAATATGCATATTATCTTTCGACGAAACGCGATTTCTACACTGTATAAAAATGCATACAAAGAAGCAACCACTAAGGAATTTGATAGACACCTCACTAACAGGTAATAAAGAATTTCGATAACTGTATGTAATTTTCATGATGATCAAGTCGTGCCTATGCAATCCAAGCATGTTTCTATTAAAAAATCCTCAAAATAATTAGCTGCAATATATCTACATTCTACACTGCTTCTGTAAAGCAAATCAAAAAATACAAGACAGTTTTAATTTTTTGTCTTAGTTTTCAGGGTGGCCCATTTTCGAAGGGATTCCAGGCTATCTCCTTAACTATTATATCTACGCAAAAAGTAATAAAGGTGTCTTGGGCCAAATTTTTGAGACAAATATAATGGTACAAACCGAAATTTAATATCGTCTTTTGTTTTCGAGCTACAAGCGATAATTGAATTTTTCGGAAATTCATTTCGGAGTTATAACTCTTTTGTTTGTATAAATAGGAACAAAAAATAAAAACATTCTTAAGGCGCTTTTTCATGTAGAATTAAATGGTGATATTGGATTTTTTATTTGCATATTAAGTTTTGAGTTATAAC
The DNA here is from genome assembly GCA_963082815.1 of Melanotus villosus. Lineage (NCBI taxonomy): Eukaryota > Metazoa > Arthropoda > Insecta > Coleoptera > Elateridae > Melanotus > Melanotus villosus. The sequence goes on along the minus strand of OY720418.1, from coordinate 108,378,440 downwards.
ATAAACTTGTGTTTTTTTAAATGGAGCCTGGAATCCCTTCGAAAATGGGCCACCCTGTACAGTATCGCAGTGCACCTTTTCTGATCAATTTGATATACCTTATATATTAAAATATTTATTGAAATTGTACTCAAAATCGAAATTAACAGAAAATTCTAAGATGCCAAATCGTTTCTGATTTACATATTATTACTACTGTTATAATTATTCTATTATTTATTTAATGACAGTAGCATCAAGCATAAATATACCATAAATTTAAAATAATTATATGAATATAAACATTTACTTTGCAGCAAAAAATAATAGGAAACCACTGCAGATAATATAGGAAAGATATAAATTTGTGATGATAAATTATTTAAAATATAGCTTTAACCCCAACTCGGGAAAAAACTTGAAGACAGCGAGGATAAAGTACGAAACTTTGGTTATAGAAGACAGAATGAACGAGGAGAAATTATGCTAAACTTTATGGAACTCAACAAATTATAAGTAATCAACACGTTCTTCAATAAAAAAAAAACACAAAGAAAGTGGACGTGGTTATCACCAAATGGCCAATTAAAACATGAGATAGACTTCATTTTATCAACTGACAAAAGCATTGTTTTGCTTAGGGCGAAAATAAAAATAACTAAATAACACTACTAAAACCAGACAGGAGAAAATACAGACCAAAAAGCAACAAAATAGGTACAGAACTTCTGAGAGCAAACAAAGAACAATACATGCACAAACTGAAAGACACAAAACAAACAAATTTAAAAGGATTAACTTCAGACGATCTCAATACAGTTATAATAAACAAAATAATCAGAGCAAGCTCAGAAATTGCAACAAGACGAGGGAAGAAAAGTCCAAGAATCAGTCAAAAATCAAAAGAAATGTTGCAAAGAAGACAGAAACTTTTGAAAGACAATAAGAGAAGTACAAAACCATAAGAAAACAAGACAGGAAAAACAAATAGAAAAAGTAATAGAAGCAAACAAAAACCATAAATTTATGAAACCAAAAATTGGCAGCAAAAAAATAATAAAAATTAAAAATTTAAGAAGAGCCGAAGTAAGAGACCGGAATAAAATAATAGAAATCACAGAAAATTACTATGAAGATCTATATAGTTCGAGAAGAGTTCCCTCACAAGCCTCAAAAAGGAACATAGCAAAAAAAATAACAAATGTAAATTCGGAAGAACTACATGAGATAACAGATGAGGGGATAATTACAGCAATCAATGAGACCAAAAGAAACAAGGCTGCAGGAGAAGACGGAATCCTTGCGGAATCACTAAAAGAAGGTCAAGTCATCGTTCACGACTTACAAGTTCTATTCAACAAATGCCTTGAAGAAGGTAACATCCCTAAACAATGGAATAATGCCAAAACCATCTTAATCCACAAGAAAGGAGACCCAGTCAATCTATCTAGATCTAGACAACTACAGATCCATAGCTCTTATTTCACAACTATACAAAACATTGACCAAAGTGAACAAGTCGGGTTCAGAAAAGGCTTCAGCACATGCGATCACTTGCACACCCTGCGAATTCTCATAGAAAAAAATTAACGAATACAACTTGCCTTTACATTTAGCATTCGTCGATGACGAGAAGGCTTTGGACGGTATAGAAATGTGGGCAATAAAAGAAGCATTAACAAACTGCAGAATCGATTATTCCTTCTACACAATATACAGGGTGTGTATAAATTGGCGAAAGAACTACACGTGGCGATGTTGGTCATAAAATTCTGAGTCGAAAATCTTAATACCAAAATGTTGGACAATGCTTCCTCTGTCCTCAGGAACCATTTTAAAGGAACGTACATTTGACAACATTGGATCCACACACCACAGGTGTTTTCATATAGCACGGTAACTAAGGATGTCCGTTACATCGCAATACTCCGTGAATGTTGCCATATGATTGTATTTTTTACAATAATAAGTTAACGAAGAAATGTTTAAAACACGCTTTTGGGGCTGAAAAACAACATCTATGAAAAAATAATGTCTTCTTTCTTCTAATTTGCAGCTCTTTCTGTCAACAGATAATGAATTAAAGTACTTATCAAAAGACTTCATTTTCAAACTTTGGAGATCTCGTGCATACCCAGGAGGCGTGGTACAATATTTTGGTAACTCACGGTAACTCAATGTGCTCTTTTAGTGCCCCCCTTTCCTCCTGAAGAAGCCCCTTAAAAAAGTGGGCGAAACGTTGAGCTCTTTTGTCTCAAACATGAAACGGTTTCAACCCGGAAGTCGTTCTGTTAACACTAACACTGACCGTGGAAGTCTTCGAATTCATTATATAGGTATACTTGGCACAGGCAATCAGAACTAGCAAAGAAAAGCAAGCAGCTGAAATAAGAAGAAGAGTTCACGTGGGATGGGTAGCGTTTGGTAAACTATTGTACGCCTTAAAGAACCAAAAACTTCCACTCCACCTGAGAACAAAAGTCTTTAGCATCTGTATAATCTATGGAGCTCAGACATGAACTTTTACAAAAGCCAATTTCGATAAAATAAGAAAAGCTGAAAGGTCGATGGAATAGCAAATGTTGGGTATATCTCTTAAAAATGAGTGGATAAGGAACAAAACTAAAGTCGAAGATGCAGTGACACAAGCTGCGAAGTCTAAATGGAGGTGAACCGGTCACAATGAACAACACCAAGACCAGAGAGGCCTCAAATGCGCTGGAGTGGCGATTTGAAAAGACACGCAAGCCTAATGTGGCGGAGAACAGCCCAGGACAGAGATAGATGGAGACAATTGGGGGAGATCTATATCCATAAATGTATAGAGAATGGTTAAGGAAGGAAGCAACAATAACTGAGTATCATTTATTTTTTTGTACTTAAATTAACATGGAAATCTCCTGTTGAGTTTGTAATCGAGTAAAATAAATCATCCTGTATATGCAGAAAAATAATACAGCATTATTTTCTAGATATTGAGAGCAAAAGTTTGTATATGAAAGGAAGTCTAACAAAATAAGAGATAAAATGACTGATAAAAATAAATTAGCAACCGGGTAACTGATTATTGAAATTAAAAATACGAATTTAATAAATGGTCACAAACTTAATGCACTTCATATCAATAGCAAAGATTGTTTTCTATATTCTGAACTTTACTCATCAAATTTAATTTTTTATACGTACATAATTTTATATCCCAAGTTTGAGATTTATGCAATTTATGTTACAGTAACATTTGTTTAATTATGAAACTACAGAAATACAGGAATAAATTAATTATTCTCCCAGTTTTAGTTTCTTTTTTTAATCTTAAAATACACTCTAAGTGACAGTATTCGCAAAAGATAAGTTACAAGAAACATTATGTTCAAATAGTATAGTCATTTTTAATAAGACAAATTAATATAAATTTAAGTTTAGGAAAAAAACCCTAAACTTTGAAAAATATCATTGTTTATATTTATAACTTTATATTTACACGTATGCTTCAGTTCTCAAATAAACCACCATATAATAATATTCTTTTTGAAGTTTTTATATAATGTGTGCCAAAAAAGCCGCTAATATGGGAACTTGTTTTATTGCAATATTATTCCATTAAAAGAAGTGAAAACTCACTATGAAAGAAGTATGATGTTCAGTTAAAATTCAAAAATCAGACCTCCGAACAATTTAAAACAGATAAAGGTGTAAGGCAGGGTAATTCATTGGTTTGCTCCTATTTAACATAGTCCTAGAAAGTTATATAAGAATAGAAATACAAGTTAGCCTGTGCTGAGGACATTGACATCATTAGACGAACTGCAAACAATAAAGCCTTTGTAAATCTAGACAGAGTCACAGAAAAAGTTGTAGGTATTAAAGATTAATGAACAAAACAAGGTACATGAAGATAACGCTTACTAAAGAAAGAAGAGACAAAGCAGGCCAAAATATACCAATAGGCGATTACAACTTAGAACTGATCCCAAGATCCCAAATAAATAACCAGTGAAGTAATGATGAAGAAATCAAAAGAAGAATTGTTTTAGCGAACAAGTATTTCTATGGATTAAAAAAGCAGTTAAAACCTCATAACCTTACAAGAAAGTCTAAAAACATAATACATAAAACCTTAATATTGGTGTTAAATCAGACAAAACATTTTTAGGGGTCTTTGAAAGAAAATATCTGCACAACATTTATGAGCCAGTTCTGGAAGATCAAGTGTAGCGAAGAAGAATCAATAACGAACTGTATATGACATCTAGGATGAGATCAATGTTGTAAAAATGTTAAACTGGATGAACGTGATGGACAGGCCACGTAATTCAAAAAAATGAAAGCCATGATTAAACACATACTACTAGCAACTAGCACAACCAGAAGAAAGACGGGGACTGGAACAGTGTTACCATCTAATATTTTCTCGTTTCGGTTGCCTTCTTTTTAATTTTTCAGTAGATTTCGAAGATATTCGGTAGACAAATTTAAGCTACGAGAAATTTCAGTTTTTACGAAGTTCTCTAAGTTCTGGATTTATAATTAAACAAATACAAAGTTGATTTTCACAAATTTTATTACTGTACCATGACAATTGTTTCGCCAAACGTTGGCATCTTCAGATGGTGACTGTGAATACAAGTCTTGTTTTGTTTAATTATTGCATTACGGATTTTCATCAAGTAAAAGTCGATTCGATCAATTTTCTGGATTTATGTTTTTATAAAATTCAAGGAGAAACAACTAAAAAATTTATTTAAGTCTGATAGATAGGCGTTTGCGTCTAACAAGTGCCATGCACAACCTAAGTTTTACTTACTTTTTCATAATATTTATGAGATAGTAAAGAAAAATATCGATAAACTGGTTGAAAAGGAAAATAGTAGATTATTCTACAAGTAAAGAAAAGTGGCAGTTTTCTAGCGAGTGGAAAATGTTTGATTCACGAGCGTTAGCGAGTGAATTACAATTTCACGAGCTAGAAAACCACTTTTCTTACGCGTTGAATACGCTATTTTTTTGTGTAAGTACTAAAAGTTCGAATTTTCTAGACAAATTTGTTAAATTTATCAAGGTTATGTTTGTACGGAAACATAGCAACTACAACACGTACATAGTAACAAGTAAACAAACAGACTGTGTTACTAGGAATAAAGTGTTGGTTGCTAATGACTCAAGCGTTGTAATGAGGAAAAGATTGCTAACGAGAAAAATGCCACTTTTCTTGGCCGTTTACCATTGAGTATACACAAATTAGTATATTATACATCAAGGGAGAGAAATGTAAGATTTTTCCTGAGGTGTAATTTGTAGCCAGAGGGCGAAGCCCGAGGGCTACAAAGCTCCGAAGGAAAAATAGCATTCTCTCCAGAGGGGTATATACTATTTTTTTCACGGCCTAAGTATAGTGATAAATATAATAAGCTCGTGCGCCCCAAATCTTTCGTTATCAAGTAGACATTGAAATTAAAAGCGTGCAGTTCCTAATTCATGAACACAACTATAATTTTACTAAATGTCAATTTTGACATATTGACATTCAAGTGCAGTTATATTTAATAGTGTACCTGCTGTTAATTTTTACAGTTGTGAACATGTAACGTTAAATTTTAATGTAAACAAATAATTTAAATGTACCAGTATGTTTCAATTTTGGGGTTTTAAACTTTAATAAACATCTAAAATTTAGAATGGCCGATTTTTATTATTTGATTCATAATGAAAACTCCCTTGGGAATTTTTTTTTAAATTATTTACCTAGGGGATAATTTATTATTTCTGTCACGATTTTTGTATCATAGAAATGGGCAAATACTCCCGGCCGTGAAAAATAGTTATTTACGATATGAGTATCGTAACAACTCGGATTACGATACGAGATGGAAAGTTTGTCAAACGAGACCGCAGGTCGAGTTTGACAAATCCATTGAGGATCGTAATACGAGGTTACGATATGAATATCGTACAAAGCTTTATCTACTTTCATAAAATTAGCAAAAAAATTAAATATTTATCAATAATTGCCTGATGCAAAAGTTGACTGTTCCAATTTTCATTGAAATCTAATACGTTAAGGCTTGATTTTTTGTTTATTTGGTGTTGGTTGCTGTCAGTTTGAATGAAAATTGGAACAGTCAACTTTTGCATAAGGTAATTAATTATTGGCAAATATTTCATATTTTTTGATAATTTCATGCAAGTAGATAAAGCTTTGTACTATATTCATATCGTAAAAATCGTAAAAAGTGCATAATAAATGTTTATAACAAATAAAATAACTATGAATTCTCTTGTCAATCTGTCATTTTTATGTCAAAAGTTATTACGATACTAGTGCGGTAATATAGTTCATTACAACACGATTTTTCGTTTCGAAATATTGATATTACGAAATGAAAGTAGATAAAATATATTATAACCTAATTCTCAGTTTTGTCACCATGGCTAGCCATCATTTGTTTTCGTAATTCCATGGTATTATTTTTACAAAAATAGTTTTAACAATTCACTTGATTTTTCCAGCTCCGGAAGATAAAAATATATATAAACAATAATACGAATGCATACAGGAGTTTTTCTCTATCGGAATATAATGATAATGAGGGTTTAGCTCTACAATAATTAGGGCCCGGTTAGGGGAGATAATAATTGAACTTTAACAAATTAGCACTGAAATCCCTATGATGGGTTCGCCAAGTGACCACCCTGTATAGTTACTAAATAGGATTTCATTAGAAAGATAAAATTAAAATTTGCCGACTTCGCTGAAAGATAGACTTTATAAACATATCCGATTTCATTACGAAGGTAGTTGTGTAATCGGCACGTAGGTCGTAATTTAAAAGTTGAACCTTAAAATAATCTCCAGGCAATATAGGTATTTTGATAAACAAAATTTTGTTCCGAGTCAGGTGCATTTTGTGATGTTAAGCAACATAATAGACACATTTTTTCAAGGTTATTTAATAAACTTTTAAAAATGGGAAAGAAATGTGTCCAAAATAGGCAGATCGGTAGATTGAAGTCAAAACCGGTAGATCTCCCGAAATTTCGGTAGGGTTCGCAACACATTAGAAATTATAAAACTATAGCCCAAGACAGAGATACAGAGAAGCAATTTGAAGAGGCCCAGACTCAACCCGGGTTGTTGCGCCACTGATGACGATGATTAAGTATACCTACTAAAAGCAACAGTAAGAAAAACAATATTACCCTCTGCCGATATAATTTTAATATTGCTTTACAATTCAGGGTGTTTAAAAAAAAACACAAGTTTATGTTATAACTCAAAACTTAATGTGCAAATTAAAAATCCAATATAACCATTAAATTCTACACGAAAAAGTGCATTAAGAACGTTTTTATTTTTTGTTCCTATCTCTACAAACAAAAGAGTTATAACTCCGAAAAGAATTTCCGAAAAATTCAAATTTCGCTTGTAGCTCGAAAACAAAAGACGATATTAAATTTCGGTTTGCAGTTTGCACCATTATATTTGTCTCAAAAATTTGGCCCGAGACACCTTTATTACTTTTTGCGTAGATGTAATAGTTAAGGAGATACCCTGGAATCCCTTCGAAAATGGGCCACGCAGGGTATCTAAAAAATAAGTTTTTTTAAATATCTTGAAAACGATTTAAGATATTAAATTGAGCTTTGGTATGCACATATGCACTATACTGTTTATTTTGTGATACTGGCATGAAGAGACTCTTTTTCAATCCAACTAGTTTTGACAATTCCAGCAGTGGCGTGCGTGACAGTAAAATAATAAATAATTCTAACGAAAAACATAGTACGTTACTGCTTTCTTTCAAAATAGGTATTTGTTTCGTAATCGGCAACCGATTCTAAAAAGAAAAGGCCTCTTCAGTTTTTCTGGTAGGATAAACTGTTTTCGAGTAATAATTGAAAAACTTTTCCTTTGCAAGCATTTTCTGAAATGGTTGGAGTTAGCGTCAAGAGTGAGAATTATTTGTAATTTTTACTTGATAACTCGAATATCTTGATAACTCGAACATAATATTTGGCGCCACCTTCGATAAGTTGAATTTTCTGGGAATCGTTGAGCGTTTTGCGTTTGTATTTAAAAACCAATGAACATACAACGGATTCTCTGTATAATGGTTTAAATAACATTGAAGCCCCCCCCGCATTATTGTTACACCGATTAAGAAATCGTAGCTTTTATTTTAGTTTCTTTGCCGTCACCAGCGAACTAATTTATTGTTTAATTATTAAATTGCCCTGGAAAGAGTAGACAAGACAATAATGCATTCGTTCAGAAATTTGTTTACAGACCCTAAATTCTCGGCAATTAATTAGTCATGGACATCAAACTTTTTGAATCCGGGGTATTAATTTATTATTTTCAACGTAGACATTTTTAAATAATTTAGTAGTAATATGTTTCAGACCGGAAATTTTAGAAAAAGGCTAGATTTCAGGCTATAAACTTTTTTGGTAGGAGTATTTTTTAAGCAAACTTAAAATGAAATAAGTTAGATTTACCTTAAATAAGTAGTCATGAATGATAAATTTAAATAAAGTGGGCGAAATATTCGGTTATGCCGAATATTCGTTAAAATGACCGAATATTACGACTGCCGAATAGTTAACCGAATATTCGTTGCACCTCTATAAAATAATACATACATATTATGTATTTTATTTAATAACCCGAAGTCTTGATAACTCGAATTTTTTTCTGGCAAATCATGGTTCGAGTTATGGAAGTTCGACTGTAGGTAGTTCAAATTATTTTTTTTACAAAAGTTTTTCGATTATTACTCGACAACGGTTTGTCCCACCAGAAAAACTCAAGAGGTCTTTTCTTTTTAGAATTAGTTGCCGATTAAGAAACAAATACCTATGTTGAAAAAAAGCACTGACGTATGCACTATTTTTTTCGTCAGAATTATTTATTTTTGTGCTTTCACGCACACCACTTCTGGAATTGTCAAAACTAGTTGGATCGAAAAAGAGTCTCTTCATGCCAGTACAGTGCATACCAAAGCTCAATTTCATATATCGTTTTTAAACGCCAACTACCCCAGAATTTGTATCTAAATTAATCGTTTAAAAATATATTGCTATTTCGTAGGTACGTGGTACCCATAAGTGATGTAAAGCCATAACCTGTATCTCATACAAATGTCATGAATAGCAGCACATAGCTGCTGAACTGGCAAATAAACTATTAATAAAAAAAAAATATATATCGTTTTCGAGATATTTAAAAAAACAGCTTATTTCTTGGACGCCCTGTATCTCGAAAAGGAAGTACTTTCGGACCCTTATTTATAGGAACTTTGTTTCTTATTTTGACCTCTAGAATACTTCCTTAAAATATTGACCTTTCCTCCTGCGACACCCTGTATAAAGATATCAATATCGTTCATTTGCCTTCATATTCTTAAATGTTTTTGTAGTTTTATAATCAATTTTCGAAGGATACTAATTATTTTTTAAAAGAATTTGTTATAATTATTAAAAAAGTCAAAAATTGACTTGAACGTGTTTCTCTTCAGATTCTTAAACAATGCATTATTACTAGAGTGCAAATTTGTAAGCACAAAACAACTAGAAAAAAGCTTAAAAAACCAAAGAAATAAGCCTAAACATAGTATGAAAACCTTATTATAAGCATAAAAAATAAGCCTTTATTTAAAACAGTTAAACATAATTTTTTAAACAAAACAGTTAGAAGTACATAATACCGAGCATAATACCTATTATTTATAGAGTATTTATACTAAATAAAAAAACTACTAATTATCTATGTAACTAAGCTGTTAATTATTCTGAATTAGGTATAATTTTAATATTTCTTACGATAACAACTAATAATTAAATGTTTTTCTAAACTGTTAACCGTAAAATTCTTCTTTTATCAGTTAAAATATTTTTGAAGAAAGAAGAGGTTCTTCAATCTGAATGCTTTTTCTAAATTAACATAAAGAAACCCAGGGAAAACCTAAAAATTATAAAATAAGCAGAAAAAAGCATATAAATTACTTATAAGCGTAAAATCTTGAAATAAGCAAAAAGGGCATAAAAAAGCTTGCAAAATATCGTTGCTTTTACTATGATTTGTGCTCATATAAAGGTATTTTCAAGTTGCTACAGTTTATGACAAAAAGCGTTATTGCTAGAAATCCGCACCTTAATTATTACAAACTAATTTTGTGGAGTATACAATTTGCATTGAAAAGTATTGGTCTAATATATAAGTTTAGAAACTTCTAAGCTTTTAAAAAATTCATAAATACTCTGGGCATCTGTATTCTGTATCTATTTTAGCATCATTTTAGTACATATTATTCACATATAACAAATAGTAAACGACAACAATGCGCATACGTTCTAATTCGAGTCAATATCACCTTGCAGTTGCAACATGATATTCAAAGGAGGGGGCTTCCCCCAAACCCCAGCTGCTGACTATAAATACAACTGCTGGGTGTGATGCAGCTCATTGACAGTTGTGTTATTTGCAAAGCAAATTTACGTAGTTCAGAAATTGTTTCTATCAAGTTTATCAAGGTATGTATAAAATACAAATAATGGGTTGTTTCGAGTAATTACATAACCAAATACTACTATCTGGATTGATTAATATAAATTTTTGAAGCTAAAAAATTTCCAAAGAAATTATAAGCAAATTTAATTAAATCAGTTAACTTTTAAATAATTAGAAAGAGTTTAAATCTGTTATTGAGTTTTGCGCGTTTTGTACACTGTGATATTTGTAATTCCAAATTGTGCAGCAAAATTGTAATTAATATTAATATGTAAAACATTTTTAATTGGCAGATATTTTTAACCATTTCAAACTTCAAAATCAGGGTAATTATTCAATATTTGGTGATAGGAATCCTGTGAGCTCACATTTATTAGAAATCTGCTGTTAACATTTCATATACAGGGCTTGATAATGTGTGCTGTTAATGTTTCTAAGTTACTTTGATAGAAGTTAAGGTTATTTGTTGTTTTGTTGAGGAAGATGGGTTTTTTTAAAATGCTTTACCATGTTGATTTTTCCGACGCTGGATTTATATTTTAGAAAAAATGATTGGCCAGATTAAGACTTTTTTTAAAAAATGCGATTCTGAAGTGTTTGAGGATATTGAACAATTACCAAAATTAGTGATATTTCTTGCTTTTTGGGTATAATAAAATGACTGAAGCCTATACCACCAGTAAGAACACTAATTTTGCTGAAATAACAGATTGATAATTTTGAAAACTAAGATAAAACTTAAAAATAAAAGTAAGCAGTTGATTGGACATGTATTTGTTCTGTTTGCGAATATTTAAGTTCATTTCTTTTTGAAGTTTTACCAGGGCCGAATCCCACATTAAGCACAATGTGATTTTTTAAAAACTCAATTGCAGCAGACCGAATTCTGTCTTAATAATGTTAGAACTGTCTGTATTAAGTCGGAATACGGCCTGCTGCAATTGAGTTTAAAAAATCACATTGTATGTACTTACTAAAGCTGCGTTCGTTTATTTGTTCTAAGAACGGAGCGAACAGAACCAGAATCTGAAACAAGGTCACGTGGTACGCTTAAGCCCCAACTATTTGTTCCGGGCGAAAAGAGTAAACTCCAAATGGTCCGTTCCGTAATAAACGAACGCAGAACAGAGTTTTTGGAGTAAAAAGAGCGTTCCGAACAGATAAACGAACGCCCCTTAACTGGTGTCCATAAACTGTCAACATCCCAGTAGGTTCTGATTTCAGAAACATTTTCGTAATTTGATTCAGCACACAAAACCAAATGTTAAGATTTGTAGAATGTCATTGTTTATGATTTAATCTAAGACTTTTAATTTGTTTTTCAAAGCAACCGAGATGACGACTGTTTATGAACACACGTTATTTAGGGATTGTGGCTTACATGGCCCTCATGAGCTAGGCATTTGTGAACATAAATAATATAATTAGAATTGTGCTTATGCGTCGATTTAACTAATTTTAAAATTTATTACAGTTACATCAAGATGGATAAAGCTGCACAAGATAATCGAACAAATCAGTGTAATCCTAAACATTCCCCAACTGGTCCAGGTCGGAAAGCTCGCTATGACGGAGCAAACACCAAGGCCGATCGCGACAACCATGCTAATCAGGGCAATCCCAACAATCCTGAACATGGAGGAGGAGGAGGAAAGAAGAAGTAATTAATGTAAAAGTAACCATATTACCTGTATTTGTATGTTTCTATGTAATGTATAAACATAAATAAATGTTTTGAATAAAAAGTATTTACTACATTAAACTGTTTTTATTGAAGAAAACTTTATTTAGAAGAAAAGAATTTTTTTTCTCCATTATTTAATTCCGATTTTTGGGAAGTCTCCACATTTTGTTAATGACTGATAAAATAAGTTTGTTTGATGCAGTGAAGTGGCGTTCATGGAAGCAATGGATGCGCTGCATCCCTTACTTATAATTTTGTTTCAAAAGTTAGCTATAAATAATAATAGCTTTTATTGGTTACACATAAATAAAATTAATGTAAATCACGAAAACATATGCAACTTCTGCTGAATTTAAACCGATAAACAAGAACTATAAAGTCCAGGGATGCCTGTTTCCATATAGCTTAGATCGGGTATTTGAGTGTTACATCGGAGCGAATTCGTAAGCAAAAATTTACTAGGCTTGGATGCAGTTCCAGCGTCTGCTTATTTTAGATTATAACATTATTAAGCTGGTTGAATTGGGTTAAAGTTAAACATCAAATAGAGATTGAATTTGTCATTATATTTTATTATCTTATTTATTCTTGTATTTATTTAAAGGTTTAACAAGATAGCTTTAGGTATTTAAAATATTTCATATTTAGCACTGCATCCCCTGACTAAAATATCATGCCACGCCACTCGTTTGATGTAGCAATCTTCTATAGGAAATAACTCGAGAAGCTGATCACCAAAAATATGTAACAAAATCACTCACCGTTTTTCAGCTATTTGTCTCTTCAGCTTGGAGTATGTTGTGAGTACAGGCAAACATAGGTTGAGCTGTGCAATAACAACGGCTATGTTGTTCTGAACTTTGCGAGCTTGTACTAGTTCCACTCCAGATTTAGAAATGTTTTCAGCAGCGCTTTGTAGGTGATTATCCACCGTCACTACTTCGGTCTAAAAAATTAATATGCTTAATACAAATTTTAAGTTAGGTATTCCATAAATTTACATTGAGTTTCTTTGCTTGTGATCGAACTTCCAACAATTCTCTAACGGAATCAATAAAACCTTGATAATAAACATTACAGAGTCTTTCTATGTCTTTGTCATGGTGACGAATACGTTGGTCTAACTTATCTTGAAATTCTGCATGCTCGTCATTATCGTAAATAGCTCTGAAAATTAATTATTACTTTAACATTTTACAAAAACGGCATTCAATAGGATATCAAATTTACCTAAAAGTGGGGCCCCAGTAATCGTCGATACCTTCTATTTCTTGTAAATATAAATCATGTTGTGTATTAGAGGCTTGATGAATATTATCATTTTTATCCATTTTGAATATGTAGGTACTGAAGTTTATATAAAATGTTTATTTTTGGAGTAGATCATCATTCTTATTACTGAGGTTAACAAATTGATAAATTGTCAAAATCGCAAAACACTGTCAAAATTAAGTACTGGTAGCATTCAATAATTATTTATTAATGTATTTATGAAACTCAGTTTTCATCATTAAATCAAAGCAATGCACATACTGTTTGGTACTTTCACTAGCTTTGATTTAAACTATTCTAAATTCCTAGCTATAATATAAATATCCTCTAGAAATAAAATAGGTTTCAAGTTTTCCGACCAATATTATTCTCTAAATTTATTGAATGCAACCGATTACAACCTTGTCAAAAATATTAAAAATATTCAAGTTATCCTAATCGATTTACTGAATTTCTTGTATGGTAACAGATCTCATTATTGAAAATAAATACACAAATTAAACCGATTTAACTTAAATTCAAAACAAAATGATAAGTATATTTGAAATAAATAGTGGTGGAAGTTGTAGACAATCGGAATTTTGGTGTACAGAAACTCTATTAACTTAATTACAAAAGAAAACACCTAAATTATTTTTCAAGTGCCTGTCTTCGAAATTTGTTCTTTTGTGGATGTTTTCCTGTGCAAGTAATCACAAAATGTAAGATTTAAGGAATAAAGTGTTGCTTTGGCAGCATTGTAAAATTCGACAAATCCTATTGGTTGGTTATTACGAAATAATAAATCGATCAAAAAAGAGCTTAATTGTTTGTAGGTTAGATTGTTTATTTTAGAATTTTACTTCTTTTGTATTACTTAATTTAATTAGAAAACAATCTTGATGCTGTTTTTTCTGCCAAATAATATAAAATGGTTATGAACGCCTCTCTAACATTTGAAGTATTATTGTATTTAAATTCATATTACTTTGGCCTATTTGCAGTATGCGAAATAGGCATGAATATTGTAAAAGCAATAAATTTAATGTTGCCAAACTTTGGTACCGATTTTGGTATTTTATTCGCTGTATGTGTATTAGAACTATTTCGCGTCATTCTTGCAAGGAGAGGTAATTTAACAGAAAAAGGTAGATTTCATTTATAATTCATAAGTAAATGGTATTTACTAATGTATGTATTTTGTAGCATGGCCCGTGCTTTTAGCTCTTTCGCTTACAATACCATCAGCTGTTGGTGTAGTTTACTTCGTTGTATGGCAAAGTGTGGTTCTGAGGCTTGAATATATTATATGTGGTATTCAATTTGCATTCCAAGTTGCAGAAATCATCTTCGGAATACTGTGTCTTTTACCTGTCTGCAAAAACCCAGAGTATTAAAAGTATTAATGTTTCTATAACATTCCTAACAAAAAATTAAATGTAACATTACAAAATGATGTGTTCTAGTCAGTTGTAAGTTTCGTAATTTATGGAATTCCTTTACAGAAAGATCTCACTACTGTTAAGTAATTGTTTTATAAAAATTCACATTAGATATTTTTGTAAATATTTATAACTTGTAAGCATATTGTGAAATATTAAAAGCTCAAATATACGAGATATTTTATTTTCTATATCTATATTTAAATAAATACATTTGTCAATGATACATCTACAAACACACTTTGTAAAATTAATCGGTAGGTAAAAGAAATTTCAATCATGGTGTTTATTCACAAAGTAGAATAACTTATAATCTTCAAAATATTTTAAATATAAACTTAAAGAGTAAGTAGTTTATTCTTATTGAAAAAAAATTGTTATTACATATTACATTTAAAAAAATTTATTTTAGTCTATATTTTAGGTAGAATTGTAAATATTGTGGAATAATCGAGATTAAAAACATATCATTTTGCAAAAAAAAGAAAATACTAATTCTTTATTTATAATCCTTCTGTTTGAAATGCTATCAGATAATGATTTAGGTAATACCGATTAATATTTGATATAGTTCTGATGTACCATAAAATCTTTAAAACTACATAATTTTGTACTACTTGTAATTCATACCAGCACTAGGATATATAGCTGTATCTGACACTCTACGTATACCATTGGTGCATGTGTTTGAGTGAACAGCTAAACTAGCAGAGGTAGTAAATCCTTGAAAGCATATATTGCATATATAAGGTCTTTGACCTGTATGAGATCTCATGTGAACGGTTAATTGTGAATTATTTGTAAATCCTTTTCCACATACTTCGCAACGGTATGGTCGCTCACCCGTATGAATTCTTACATGTACCTTCATAACATCCGAACTAGTAAATCGCTTTGGGCATACAGAGCATGCATATGGCCGTTCACCAGTATGGGTTCTCATATGTTTTGCTAATTTATTTGCCACATAAAATCCTTTATTACATATATTGCACACATGGGATTTTATACCGGTATGTGTTTTCATATGAGCTGCTAAATTTCCTGCTGTGGAATAGCCTTTACCACATACATTACATTGTAAAGTTTCACCTGTATGTGAACGCATGTGTTCTACAAGTTGACTATTTTGCGAATACTTCTTTCCACAAATGCTACATAAATGGGGTTTGTTACCAGTATGAGTCATCATATGTATAGTGTGAGCAACCTTTTGTGTAAAACGTTTATGGCAAATAGTACATGCAAAAGGTCTTTCCCCAGTATGTAGTCGACGATGGTTTATTAATTGTCCATTTGTTGTAAATGCTTTAGGGCAAATGTCACATGCAAACGGTCTTTCACCTGCAATTAAAAATATCACATGATTATGAGGCTTTTACCACTTCATATTACAGTAACAGATTAAAATAGTAGGTACCTAAGGTTTTTGTACAGAGAAGCATTTTAAATTAAATAAGTGGTGTGAGGTAAGAGGATTAGTATTTTTAATGAAGTTAGGAAAACTACAATAAAGCACTTGATCACATGGCAAAGAAGTGGTCACAAAACAATATGGCTGTTGTATCAAAACAAATGGACATTCTAGCGAAAGAAATTCTGTTGAACCCTTTTGGCATTGGCACTACTACTTTTATGGAGTGCACATGTCTACACATACCGATCCATTTTACAAGTACCAAGGGTTGATAGAAAAGGATACAACTGATACCGAATTTAAACAAAGGTGTGAACTATCTGCCTGTTATTTAATCTGTGGTAATAATTACCAAAACCCCACCAAGGTGTGACAGTTGTATTGCAACACCCTGCTGGTCCCAAGCCCAGAAAAGGAGGAGGGTTGGGGGATAGGATTGACAATCCTACTCCCGTAAAACAAATTCTGTTATGACACCCCAAACCCAGCCTCGGATAGGATGGTCTTCTTTACAACGAACCAGGAAGCGGGAAGGAAAGTAATTTATATTTAGGAACGTGGTACGTTAGAAGTGTCTATCAAGTGGGAGCACTCCAAGCCATTACCAAGGAAATAGAAAGATAAAATAAAAATATTGGTAATACAAGAATTAAACTGGACATGGAATAGAAGATTGGAAGAGCTTAAGAACGGGGAAACATGAATTGGGAACTGCATTTATTCTGAATAAGCCACTGAATGAACAGGTGATTGACTTTCAACCGATTAACGAAAGATTATGCGCAATTAGAATCACAATGAAGAAACTTAACCTGACAATAATCAATGTACATGTGCCCACTGATGAAAAAGAAGAAGAGAAGCACGATTTCTATAAGCTCCTAGAACAGCAAATAATAGGAGATTTCAATGCGAAAGTAGGAAGAGAAGAAGTCCCCATTTGGAAAATAACGATAATGGAGAGTGCTTGGTGAACTTCACAACATCCAAGGCACTGGTAATAATGGACACATGTTTCCAACACAAAGTGGTGCATCAAATGTCACGGTGCTCACCAGATGGTCAAATTAAAAACCAAATAGATCATGTGCTTGTTAACTCAAGGTTTTTCTCTAGCATTTTGGACATAAGAAGTTATAGAGAGGCTGAATGTAGCTCGGATCACTTTTTAGCAGGGCCGTATTTCTAATAAGGCTAAGTAGGCTGCAGCCTAGGGCGGCAAATTTTGGGGGCGGCAAATTGGTTACAAGTTTCAAGACATTAACATAGGTAGTTATGAAGAAAAAAGAATATTTGCCCATACGCTTGAGATTTATTTTGTATTAGTTTTGTTTACGTAGGTACCTACTTCCGGGGAGGGTGCGCGGGTGGTCGGCAGGGGGGGTGTCAGTGGTAGGGGGCGGCAGATTTTAGGTCAGCCTAGGGGCGGCATGAAGCTAAATGCGGCCCTGCTTTTTAGTTAAAGTCAAACTCAGGGAAAACTATCAAATGCAAAAAAATCCATGTCAAACAAGACTAAGAAAGTGGGATATAGCTAAACTGGAAGATGAACAAACAATGGTTAATTTCAAACAGGTAGTAACCAGAAAATTAACAAATGAACAAACACAAGAAGATGAAACAATGGACAAGGTTGAAAAAAGCTATTCTAGAAGGATCTGAAGAAGATATTAGTAAAGATAAGAAAAAGGAGAAACATGAGTGGTTCGACAAAGGATGCAGGATAGCACTAGAAAAACAGAAACAAGAAAGATTTTTAGATAGAGCAACAAGAGAAACAGAAGAAGAATTAAAAGAAGCAAGAAGAGACACACAGAGGATGTGTAGAAGAAGAAAAAGAGAGAAACATAAGAAAATGATACGCATCCAAGACCTACACTAAAATAAACGAATCAGAGAGTGCTACCAAGTTATAAATAAGGCCAAGGGGGTACCAGGTAAGAACCACAGCAATGTAAGATGAAGATTGAAAACTACTATGTAATGAAAAAGATATACTATGAAGATGGCAACAATATTTTACTGAACTTCTTAATGGAGAAGACCAAACTCAGGAAATATAGAAGGCAAAGATGAGGATGTAATACCAGTAGAACAACCAACATTAGAAGACACAATATTATTATTATTATTATCTAGCTCTGTAATCCTAAATGGGTTTTGGCTTGCTCCACTACGTTCTTCCAGAATTTTCTATTTTTTACTTGTGTCTTCCAATCTTTAACTTTCATTGCTTTTAGGTCTTCTTCTAACCATTTTCTATTGAGTTGTCCTCTTCTTCTTTGCAGATCTGGTTTCCAATTTGTTACAGTTCTTACACTTCTCGCTTCATCCATTCTTATTGCATGTTCCAACCATTGAATTCTTTTGGAATCAATGCACCTTACAATATCTTGTTTATTAAGGATTTTGTCTATTTCCATATTCACGAGGGGCCTATAACCTTCTTCTTCTTTCACTGGTCCATGTATTCTTCGTATTATGGCCCTTTCCCATCGTCTCAGCATTTCTTCGCTTTCTTGGGTCGTCCACGTCTCTGATGCATAGATTGTGACTAGTTTTATTATTGTATGGTATACTCTCATCTTTGATGTTTTACTCAGTAAACTAGACTTCATTAGATTTATATCGGCTCTGTTTCCAAGTTGAATCCATCTTTTAATTTCTCCTTTACATTCCTGTGGTATCTACTTCACTGCCTAAATATACTACTTTCTCCACTTTTTCTAATGTAAGTATATTTTCCTAGTTTGATATAATTTTCTGTTCTTATGTTTTTACTTATCTGCATTATTTTTGTTTTGTTTTGATTTATTCTTAAACTTAGTTTTTCACTCTCTTCGGCTAAATTTATGAATGTATTTTTCAGTTTGGATAAGTCATAACTTATAATGGCTACGTCGTCCGCATATGCGCTTAGTTGTGTACCGTTTGTGTTTATAGGTTCAGTAGTGTCTAGTTTTCTTATGATTGATTCAAGTGCCAGATTGAAAAGCATTGTGGATAGGGCATCTCCCTATTTCATACCAGTTGTGTATTCTATTTCTTCTGTGCGAATTTTTGCCTTTGTTTTGTTTAGTGTTAATTCTGTCATTCTTATTAATTTTTCTGGTATTCCAAACTCCATTCTTTGTACCAATAGTTTTCTGTTTATTCTGTCAAAGGCTTTAATATAATCTATTAATATAATGTATGTATGTATCCATTTTATATTCATGGAATTTTTCGCATATTTGCCTCATCAGTAGTTGAGCTATTTCTTCTGAAGCCATTTTGCGTATCAGTTAGTAATTCTTCTGAGTATATTGTTAGTTGTTCATTGATTGTATTTGATAATATCTTGTAGGCGTTGTTTAGTAGTGTGATACCTCTGTAATTATTGTAGTCGTATCTATCACCACTTTTTAATATTGGCTGAATTATTCCCAGTTTCCATTCTTCTGGTAAAGTTGCCTCCAACAAAAATGCAAAAAAGTACTTGAGATTTTACATCTATAATCCCTTGTAAAACCCAGTAGTAAGCGGCCGTTAACTAGATTGCAAGCACCTTGTCGGCATGGGCTGTACTAATAAATTTTCTAGAGTTAACTGGTTTACAGTTATACCGAAATATCTTTTCGCTTTTAGGTATTTATTTCCTGCTTTTAAATAGAATTTTTAAATACGGCTCTGCCACTTCTACCTGCAGTCGGCACCTACATTAGGTTTTACAAGGGATTATAAAAAATGTAAATCTGAAGTACTTTTTTGCATTTCCGTTGGCGAAAACTATCTCTGCTCTTTTTTCCAAATATTTGCTATCAGATGGTCGATTCCTTTGGTAAGTTCTTCACCACCATTTTTAATTAGTTCTGTTACTATAGTGTCACTTCCAGGTGCTTTATAATTTTTCATGTTTTTTATTACTTTTTCAATCTCCGTCCCCCTGGGTATTTGTACATTAGGTTCTGCCGTTTGTATGGTTAAAACTATCTCTTGCTGTCTTGTTTCCTGTTGGTTAAGTAATTTAGTGAAATATTCTTCCCAGTGTTTCTATATTGTCATCTATAATTTCTCCACGGTTGTTTTTACATTACATTACAACCCTACATTCGTCATTCTTTCCTGTATGTACCGCAATTTTTTCCTACAACTTCTTTGGCGTTTTTTATTATGATTTCCTTTAAATCTTTCCATTCTTCATCAATTTCATTTAGCATTGGAACTTTTTGTTTTAGATCTTCTTTGACGTTTGCTTCATATGTTGTTCGCACATTTTGTTTTTTAAAAGTTTCTAAATCCCAGCTTTCCTGTTTTTTTTAATGTTAAAATTCTCTACCTTTAACTTATCTTTTATAATTATTACGACTAAGAGATGGTCTGTTCCGCATGCTGCTCCTCTGCTAGTTTTCGACATCTCTTATATTGATTGCTAGAAGAAACAATAAGAGCAGTTAAAAAACTCAAGAATAATAAAGCCCCGGGACCAGATGAAATACTGAAGAAAAGAGGAGAACCATTGCATAAGAAAATACACAAACTAATCATTAAAATATGGGAAGAATGGAGCCCTAGTATAATATGCCCTATATCGGTATTAGTCTACTATGTGTAGTATACAGTGCGGACGTAAATTGTCCTCGCCCCCTGCTAACTTTTGAAGGGATTGATTTTTTAAGAACATTCAAAAGTAACCTTAAATAAGACAACAAAAACTACCTTTTGACTGTCTTTTTTTCCCATGAAAGTTCCGTGTATATTAGGATAACTTATTTTCTGTTACTTAATATATTCTTGTTGATCGTATTTTCAATAAATTTAGATTTTGGTTTAAGGCTGTTTCAGTTTTTCATTTATAATAATCAAGGCACGGATTTTATGCAAATGCATATCCTATACTAATAATATGTGCTAAGTCAGCTTTTGTATTTACGCGTATCTAATAAAACAGACCTAAATGGAATCAATTTTTTTTTGCATATTTTGCATATTTTATGCATTTCGTGCATAAATTTGTTTCAAGAGCATATTAAAGCATATTTCTTTATACATTTGGTTAGAGATAAATGTAGCTACATAGTTTCACTAAAATACGAGAAATGTAGAAAAATGAGCGAATGTCTAAATTTCGGAGATACTATAATTCTCTGGTAAATGTCTATTTTTGTTGGGAATTTCTAAAATGAGGTATTTACCTACAAATATTTAATGTACTTTTAAAAACTGCCCACTTCCCAGGCGCCTAATCCCAGCTTAAAATTTATCTCTTTATCTGGAAGGGCTGTGACATGCATACAAAACTTTCACTTTCCAAGAAGTGACTAATGAACCACTGATACCATGGGATTTTTATGTTTTTGACCGTTGTTGGTCTTACTCGTTAGTTAGTATTTGTTTTACTTTCGAGTTTCGCTTAACACTGTTGAATAAAAATAGGTAGTTAAGATTTACTTTATTATTTTTCTCTAAAATTACCATTAGTTCTATAAAGATATAAGTAGTTTAGTATTAATTATGTTTCCTTTTGCTATTTGTATTTAATAATGTGTTAACAATTAAAATAAATAAATTCGTTTCATCCAAAAATTTCTGTTTTAAATATATACATAAAATAATTAAGGTCAATAATTTGCATATTTTAAAGCATATTTCATGAAACCACTGCATATTTGGCATGTAATTTGAGCATATATATGCGCATATTTTAACACTTTTTGGTGCATACCGTGCCTTGATAATAATAATAGATTCATTTAATATTTTTAAGTAACTACGCCAAATTGCCTAAGTAATATTACTGAAAATATTAGCAGAAAAAATGTAATCTACATTGTGATTAAAACAAAAAATGTTTTCAATATGGGTGTGAAGAATACTAAACAAGCAAATACGGATAATTAACTAAAGTAATTTTAAATTTTAATACAGTTATATCAAAAACTCAAAACTATCACCAGGTCAGTTACCGTTTCTGGGTTTAGTACGGCAGTATAATACAAGTATGGCAAGATGAATTGTGGATATAATAAAACCAAGTAGTAGAATGGTAAAATTAATCTCAACTACCATAATTCTTTAACTTATTAATAAACACTACAGGGGCTGTTTGATAATTAAGTTAAATTTTCATAAGTAGTACTACTACTAACAACATAGAAACACCGCTGATAATTATCATACTTTAAATGGTTTCTGGTCAAATTTCAGCCATCGAGTAGTGCCTTTGTGATAGCTATTTTAAATAAAAAATGGGGACACAAGTTTCGTGTAGTGATTAAACATTTCTTTTTAAAGAAGATAATGGAAACATAGAAACATACATGTAACGCTGAACAATGAAGAATTAAATCAAGTGGAATCTTTCAAATACCTAGGGGTCACAATAAGCAGTATATCATGCCCAGTACAAAGTCATAATATCAAAGGAGATCTCAAAGTAAGCAAAAACAGAATATATCATACAATATACATCCCAATATTGACTTATGGCAATAAGATGTGGCTATTGAGTAAGAAGCTGAGGCAAAGAATACAAGCTAGTGAATTGAGGTTTCTTAGAAGAGTAGAGGGTGTAACCAAGAGAGACTGGCTAAGAAACAAAGAAACTAGAATCGGGCTGGAAGTCAAACCACTTGAGGCAACGATAGAAACAAACCAACTGCAGTGGCTAGGTCACATGTTCAAAATGGATTTGAGGGATTTAAAGAAAATATGGGAAGTGAGACCGAAAGGAAAAAACCTAGCGGACGTTCTATTGTGACGTGGCAGGCATAAAAGAATGGCTGAGGTTGTAAAGGAGAGAGGTTTAAGTTGGAGTGAGGCAAACGAGCTGGAAAAGGATACGAAAAAGTGGGCAAAATTATGTATGTAAAAGTGAAAGAAATTAAGTAAAGGTTAAAAAAAGTGAAAGTGAAAGTAGTAAATACAGTAACTGAGGATTTGAGAAGAAGAAGAAAACGGCTGCAGAAATCAAAAGCACGTTGGATAAAGTTCATGGTGATTCTGCATAATCATTGAAAATCACGTATTATTGGTTAAATGAATTTAAACATGGTTGATCAGGCAGAAACGATGAACCACGTTCTGGACCCGAGTGAGAGCACAAACACAGAAACGATGGAAGAAACCCATGGTATTATATTTGAAGACCCCAAAGTGACAGTATGTGCTAAATTGTAGGCACCACAAGTGGACCTATGCACAACATTTTACATGAAAAAGATATCTGCATGATAGATGCCGCATCTGTTCTAAGTTAGTACAATTATACAGTTTGATTTCAGACAAATGCACCGGAAAAGTTTATCAAATCATTTCTAACTTTCGATTGGAATAAACCTTGTTATTATAGACTTAATTAAATTGTCAGATATTACATATATATTCTTAAATAATTTTTAAATTTATGATGGCAGTTAATTACCTGAGTGTGTT
This sequence comes from Melanotus villosus, assembly GCA_963082815.1. Classification (NCBI taxonomy): domain Eukaryota; kingdom Metazoa; phylum Arthropoda; class Insecta; order Coleoptera; family Elateridae; genus Melanotus; species Melanotus villosus. The sequence goes on along the minus strand of OY720418.1, from coordinate 108,354,747 downwards.
TTCATATGATATGAATGAGCATTACTCTGTGCAAATCTTCTTCCACAAATATGACAAGCATATGGTTTATCACCAGTGTGCAGTCGCATATGGGATTTTAAATTACCCGAATTACAGTAACTTTTCCCGCAAACATTACATACAAATGTTCTTCCTGAATGTTTCTTCATGTGCACTATTAATTGACTTTCTTGAACAAATTCTTTATTACATACTTCACAATGATGTGGTTTCTCAATGGCATCCGAGTGAGTCCTCATATGACATGCATGTGCACGACCCTGTGTGAAACATTTTCCACAAATATGACATTCAAAAGGTTTAATACCAGTATGCGTTCCCATATGTGCTGCCAAATTACTTGCTTTCAGGTAAGATTTATTACAAACATTACAAACTAGTCTTTCCTCAGAAGTTTTGTCTATTTTATCTTCGTGCACTTCTTTTTCCGTGTGTTCATTTAACATATGTTCAATTAATTTTTCATTATCTTGATATTTTACGTCACAAACTGTACATATATGAATTGTATCTTTATCCTGGTTTTTCTTAAGGTTACCATTGTCGTGTACTTTCATGTGTTGTAATAATTGTTGTGCAGTTGAAAATGTATCCGAACAAGCTTTACAAATATGACTTTTATTTTTTTTATGAATTCTTGTATGTAACTTTAACTGATTTTGTTTGCCAAAGGTGCTCTTACATTCGATGCATTCAAATACCTTTAGTTCTATTTTAGCTTTATTATCAATTGTATCCGAATAATGATTTTCAAGTTTAATATCACTTTGCACGTTAGTACACGAATCTGAAAATAAATCTGAATCTGAAGTGCTTCCTGGAAACGCCGCATCAAAATCTTGATCTAAAGCATTAGTGTGCATAAGAGAAGGTTGATGTTTACTGATATCAATATTCTGATCTGCAATCGCAGCCTCGGTATTTAAATACCGTCTCAGTGTTATATCCGATTCTTCACATTGTAATTTTAAAAGGTAGGCATTTTCTACTTGTTGAGAACAATTTAGACATATAGACTGGGGTAAGCCATCACCATAAGTAACCTAATAAGAATTTTACTAGTTAAAACCACAAAAAAAAGGTTAACATATTACCTGTAGCGATGTAAACGACATTATTTTTGTAGCTAATAAAGTTGAACTATCTGAAATATTTGTACTAAAAAGGGGTATGTAACTATCTTCTAACGAACCCATACAAATACGACACATTTTATGTAAATCGACGGCTGAAAAATTGCTGAAATCGTTCATTTTTAGGTTAGATTAAACATAACAAATAACAAAATTTAAAGTCAACTTTATACAGTTCGAGTCGTATTCTCGTATTTACTTAGCATCAATGTTTCTTTATATACAGTGTGTCCAAAATTCTATGAGATTTTAAAACACAGACGTCTTAAAGTACTTTAAGACGTCTGTGTTTTAAAAGTAGTACAAGGCAATGCTAACGTTTAAAAAGAATAACATGACGTAAAGTATAAAGCACTATGTCCTAAAGTAGGGGCACGAAATCAGACGACAGACGTCACCAAGTAAATTTTAGTGACGTCATAAATACCACCATTAGATTTACAAAACCGATATTTATTTTCTTATTTCCAGCTCATTTTAAATCATGCGTTTGGTTTAAGCTTAATCAATTATCAAGGAAAAATTAACAATTTAATGTACATTTAGCTTTTATGAAGAATAATAAATAAAAAACATAAATGTGCCAGAGACTTTCACGCTTCAGTGTTGGTAGTAAAAATCACTAACACAACGTTTACGTTTCTATTGTATCGATTTATTATCGAACCTGCCGCACGTGTTTTGACTTCGAGGTTAAGTCTGTTTTTGTGTTTGAAAAACTGTTCTTTTAAGAACAAAACCTGCGTTTTAGTGTCGAGTTCTTAGTGTTTAACATGCCTAAACCATTGAGTAGCCAATCCAAGCAACTTGTTGCCAAGTTGATAGGCTATTTCGAACGTGAACGAAATAATGGAGGGCCGTTGCTTCCAGTTACTGCAGTTAGAGAGGTATGTGAATAAAAGATTTAGTAGAAATTTTAAGCATAACATGTAATTTGTAATTTCAGAGGGTTGCAGATGCATTACAACTGAGCAGATCTGCTGTTTCATCAGTTTCACAAGCTGTTAAAAGCAACGAAGTTCTTCGCAGCCCAAAGAAAAAGAGACCTCGCCGCAAACCTGTGAGAGATATTGATGATTTTCACTCAACTGCGATACGGAATGTTATTTATGAAATGTATGAAACCAGTAAGTATCACAATATTGAAAAAATCTGCAAATATCAGCAATTAATTTGTATGCTGTTATGCTGTTTGGATAAAAGTGTTTGCAAAATATAAAATATCGTCACCCTAATCTAATAAACGATTATATTATCATTAGGTGGTTTTCTTTTATTAACTGTAAATTATTGTCATTTTTTAGAACAACACGTAACAAGGCAGACACTGTTGCAAAAATTAAAAGAACGCGACATTTTTCAAGGCGGCAAGTCATCCTTAGGTTACGGTTTAAGGGACATAGGATTTCGGTGGAAGAAGGATGACCCTCGTAGGGGCTTAATGGAACTAGCCCACGTTGCATTTGCAAGAGCAAAGTTTCTGCAATCATATGTTAGAAACTTAAATTCAGATCGTCCATTAGAATTTGTGTTTATTGATGAGACATGGGTGTTTGAAAATGGAACGGTTTTAAGATCCTGGCAGGATGATAATAAGAAAAGCGTCAAAAGGATAAAGGTCGATGGACATAGGTAAACATTTTAGATTTATTAAAGTGTAGTATTTGCTTACAGCTATGCCTTTTCAGGTACATTGTGTTACACGCAGGAAACAGAAGAGGGTTTATTCCTGGAGCCTCTTTAGTATTTTCGTCAAAAACGAAAAATCCTGATTATCATGGGGAAATGAACCATGAAAACTTTTTAACTTGGTTAGAAGAACAACTACTAAAAAATTTAGAAGAACCTTCTATTATAGTGATGGACAATGCGCCCTACCATAACACTCTGGTGGAAAAAATACCAAACACCGGTTGGACAAAACCTCAAATAAAGGAGTGGCTGCAAAGCCGTGGTATTGAATTTGAAGATACTTTATTGAAAATTCAATTATTAGACCTAGTATCACGGTATGCGACTAAGAAAATAACTTGTTATAATTATATTTATCTTGGTATACATTTTTAGAAATAAGCCTCCGAAGTTATATGTTGCTGACCAATTGGCTGAAAAATATGGCCATAAAATCTTACGACTTCCGCCATATCATTGCATATTTAATGCAATTGAAAATATTTGGGGAATCACAAAGTCGTACTATAGTAACCACATCGGTAGAGATGGCTATGGTACCGAGAAAGCTTTACTAATGTGGAAAGAAGCATTAGAAACGGTAACACCACAAATATGGTCAAATACCATAGAGCATACAGAAAAGGAAATCAAAAGATGGTGGGAAAGAGAAATTGGGTTTGATAGGGAAGAAATATGTCCCCTAATAATAAATTTAAATGAAGATAGCAGTAGCGATAGTGATGTTAGTAGTGACGATGAATCTTAAAATTCTTTAATTATTATTTTTATATTTGTCTATATATTTATATTTATCTTGTATTTTACAGTGCATGGTTATATTAATTCCTTGTTTTATATAGTCATAATGTAGTCTATATTGTAGTAAATTATGTAGTTTGTACGTTGTGGTTAGATATGTAGATTATGATCATACGTTGTATACACTGCATGTTATATTGATAAGCATTACTGTACAAATATTGTACGCTTCCCATACGAAAAATAAATAAAAATTATATTTGTAAAATTAAGTAATTCATAGCATGTTTATCACAGTGTAGTATTGTTATTGTGAACTTACTGTACACCGTACAAGTAAATATTAAAAAAAGAAAACGGCATTTTATTATTTTAACTCTGAATATACAATTTCCATTAAACTTGTGAAAAATTCTAGCACCGTGTCGTTGGTTGCCTATACTATACTGTGTCGTTGGTTGCCTATACTATCAGGAAATTGGAAATTATAATCGTTCTTGGGATATAATAGAAACATACTATGTTTTATGACGTCATCACTCTTGATGACGTCTGTCGTCTGATTTCGTGCCCCTACTTTAGGAAAACTGCAAGGTATTGTTTCATAGCGTTATATTAAAATAATATCCATTGAAAGATGTTGTGTGAATACCGATTAACCACATTAAACATTAAACATAGGTTCATTGATTAGATGATTAGTAATGGCTCTTAGACTTAGAATAATAAAATTTTAGGTTGTATTAGAAATATGTATTCACACTAGTGATGGGCGGGTAGTAACTATTCGTTACTTTAGTATTCGTTACTCGTTAAGATCCGAAGTACCGAATACCCGCAAATAAATGTATTCGGTACTTCTAGTGATTAGTTACTATTATCGTTCTAGGTAGTTTTACTCGGCCTCACGAGTTCTAATAATTGCTTTCAAAATAATTAGGTATCGATTACTTCATTCTCAGTCATATAACAAATACACCTACTCGCATCTCACGCTGCGGACTCTGCAGACTAGACTGCATGACAGTTATTGCCTAATTTATGAAGTATACACCATACACCTACTAGCTGCGTAAATAAATTTGATGGTATCGAAGAATCGAAGCTGAAACCCAAACAATATTTAGATTTGAATATATCCTTCTTTACCCACTTTTTTAGATATTTTAAATCGACTGTAAATAAAATTGTAAATATTGTTAGTTATCTAAGCAATCGTTCATTGTACATATTTTAGTTTGTTTCTTTTTAAATATATCTTTATATATGATATTTTTCTTTAAATGTTCTTGAACACCGAATATTGTAACAATTTCATGTAAATGAAAGAAAATCATCTTTTTGTTACAAATTTAAAGTTCTAAAAGTCTCACTAGTTATTTTTTATTTTTTGCAGTAAAAAATATATCTACTAATTGTATTTATTATCTATGAAATAATTCTGTAATCTGTAAAACGCATCTTAATAAAATAACAGGATTTGAATAGCTACGAGTAGACGAGTACGAATCTTTGCGATGCGTACGTTGTACATCGAGGATTCGAATAGCTACGAATACGAATCTTGCGATGCTCCGATTAGTTCTCGTACGTATATCGTTAGTGGAATACCGAATACTTTGAACGAATACTGGATCCGAAGGTAAAGATTCGGTACTCAGTAGCGAATACTTTGAACGAATACTGGATCCGAAAGTAAAGATTCGGTACTCAGTAACGAATACTTTGAACGAATACTGGATCCGAAAGTAACGAATGAGTACGGGTAATCAAAGTACCTAAACTTCCCATCACTAATTCACACTTTTATTTGATTCCGAAATACATATACAGGGTTTGTCAAAAAGTACGGATGATATGGGACTTTTTTTATGAGTATATATTAAAAAAAAATCAATACGTTGTTGGTTTGTACTTATCTAAGGACTAAAAAAAGTGCACACAGATTTGGTCAAATCAGTCAAATGACATTCTGTACCTGAGTACCTGTCAAATTTTACACTTTTTGAAAGAAATCTTCAGAAGTGGCCATATTTATGATTTTTTCAAAAGATTTCATTTGGAAAAGTTGTTCAGAATGGCATTTTACGTCGATATGCAAATTTTCAGCTAAAAATTTGGACTTATTATTTTTTGCTCATTTTTTTAAATTTTCCAAGTAGCTTATAGTACAAAATTCTCGCGGAATTTTTTTCATTGAAATCTGATGAAACTCGTTTTTTATTATACTTTTAATGTTTTTAGTAAAAATATCGAAAATGATGATTCAATTTCGAATAAAAACAACTTTGGATCAAAGATGTCGTGAATTCTCAAAAGAAATAGTATTTCATTAGGAGGTGAGAAACAAGGCCTTTCCCGGGCGAGCGCTACAATTCTCGTGTGAGGCGAAGCCGAACACGGGAAGTCATGTGAGAACGGGAAAAGCAGTTTCTGCCGTGTAATGAATGATATTTTTCATTATACCTCTCCGAAAAACGGCGATAGAACACGTAAATTAAAATATGCGTTGTTACGATTGTTACTCATAGCAAACGCCATTTAGAATGCTTTTGAGATTTCCTTAGCAACGCTTGTTTGGATATGTTTATCGAGTGTTTATTTGACAGATGGAGGTGGAATAAGCCGTACACTCAAAATCGTGAAGTAATGGGGTCACTTTACGGTATAGCAACCATTACTGCATAGCAACGTCAGCCAGGTTTCATTAAAATGCAATTTGACAGCTTCTCGGGCAGCATTTAAAATATCTTCTGAGTGGTTTTCTAAGTTATTTTCGTCACTCAAGTCCATTTCGGAATTAGATTTCCAAAACAAATGTATTTATTTGTTTGAATTGAATTCTGTTATGTCAAAAACAGTTCCTGTCAGATTACTATGTTATCGAGAATCCGCCTACTTTTTTCATTGTTTTTAGTAATTTTATTCAGAACGTATCTCAATAAATTTAGATAACTTTTTATGTGAGAATATAAAATGCGAAAAAATAGTATACGCGCCGCGTCAGAAAAGTGATTTAACTAGACTCGTATGGCATTTAAGTACTCGCTATCGCTCGTACTCAAACCTGCCATGCTCGTCTAGTAAAAATCCACTTTTCGGCACTTGGCACGTAATCTACTTTTCCCGTGCAGTGCACGGGAAAGACGCCCTTTCACAACCCATAAACCGCCAGAAAAACAACTGTTTTCAGAGAGGTATACTGAAAAATAGTTTTTTGCACTCCCTGGCGGAAAGTGACTACTTTTCGCCGCGAAGAAGGGCGTTAATTATTGCAAACCTCGGGCGCACTTTACGCCCGTGACAAATTAATTTAAAATATCACAAAAATAAGTAGATTACCTTAGTTATTAAACAATTTTTATAAAATAACTCTTGCTGTGAATGCGTCAATTTGACATTTTTAAAAATGCTATTAAATTTTTTTTATTATAAATCAAAAAATTTAAATAAAATCTCCGTCCGTGCAAAAAATATTGCATGTACAACAGGCGTAATAAGCGACTTTAACCCTTGGCGTGTTATAACCCTCGGCTAAAGCCTCGGGTTATAAATACTCACACCGCGGGCTAAAATCACTTTCCCGCATAATTTTTCCATGAAAGGGACATCAGTGAGCAATGAATCGGAGCACTCGCCGGATTTTTTAAGGCACACGTACTTTTGTAAAAAAATAAAAACTAGAAGTGTGCTGAAAACCTATGTTATTTAAATGGGAAAATGCAGGCTCCTTGGGGCACCCCTTAACGATGGAATTGAGAGGTCTGGTAAATCTTAAAATTACTTTTTATTTTTTTAGAATCGATTTGGGGGGTGACCCGGTCAAAATTTGTTTCAACCATAATATTAAGGGCCACCCTAATATGTATCTACTTTTTAAGCAATGGACATGTTTAAGAATATTATTATTCTGGTAATATTGATGTTCATTCTTCGCAATTTCTATGGCTTACTTAAAACAACAACAATTCACACCCGGCTCGGCGGGTGGCCTACCCAGTCACTGAAAATAATTGGGAACCGAAACACAGTGGTGGAAGGGAAGGTAGGCGGTTGTCGAAGGTGTGGTGCTTACCACATCACTCCGTGCTCATAAGCGTGCGAGACAACCGGGTACGAAAGCGACTTAGAAAGCCTTAACCCTACACGTTGTCGGCTATACTCACTCGCGGAGTGTAAGTGCCGTTACCTTTACCTTACAATTACATTTGTTGATGCTCCATGCATGGTAAAGATTCTATCGGATGAAAATTGAAATTTTAACTTTGACATCTTTATCTATTTTAGGACTTTAGGACTAAGGCAATCCTAGGTACCTAAAACATAATATTTTGACCCCACCAATCAATTGTTGCAGTGTGTCTCATTACTCCCTATATAATATTAGCCAATTGATTGTAATACATAATAATAAGATAATAAGATAATATCGGTTAATGAAAAATAAAGTAATAATACCAATAGCTAGGTAACTAAAACAAAATTTTTAAAACTTCGGAATAAAATCAAAAAAGTTCTGGTTGCAGATGAATTTAATTAATTCAAAAAGAAATTTGTTACATTGATTACATCTCAGTATGTATTAACATGTAGGAGTAGTTGTTAAGACAACCGTAATTTTGAACTTAACAGTAAATTTGTTTCGTTATCGAAATTATATCAATTTACAGTTTTGCTGCGAAGATCGGAGCTGCACCACCATCTATATCTTCACTCCTTGATTCACAGGCTTCCAACTGCCTTATTTTACTCTGCAAAAGAATTAATAAATTCAATAAATTGTATTTATAGAAAAGAATAATTTCAAAGTGAAATAAAATAATTCGGTGAATAATAAAATAATACGAATAGACGTTACCAAAAGTAAATGGCATAGACTTGTGGCAGATTTCATTGTTGTGTGAAATTCAAAAGTATCTGCAGTTCGCTTGCCAGGATTCCAGTCTCTAGAAAATGTGACTTGGGCGTCACAGCAGGCGGCAATAATGCAGATGATAATACCAAGTATGGCCACAATCTGAATAGTTCCAGTTCGTGGAGGACTTAAAAAAATGAACTGTTAATAAAATTAGCAAACGAAAAGTATCAACATTTTTATTACCAGTTCTTAAAGGAATACATTCTGATGAACACAAAGTCTGAATATTCTCGATCAGAGCAGATGGAAACTGAGTTATTTTGCGTAACTTCTGGTTTATATACAATACTCTGTAAGAGGGTAGGTGATCCCGATGGATTTAAATGGATAAATACTTTTTGTTGTTTGATTTATGCATAGAAATATCACAACGAAAAAGTTCTTTGATTTCAGTGCTTTGGATGGTGTTATTTAAAACGGGAATTTATTGTAGGCTACTTTTAAAAATGTAATAATTTCTAAAAGAACTCATTATTATAGTAAGTTTGTATGTATACTTATTTATATTTTATTAGCAGTTTTTGAAATTTGACACCATACGAACCAAAATTAAATAAAAATAGTGTTTCAATTTAACTTAAAAAATTATATTTTATTGTATTACATTGCAATGTTTTACTTGTTAACCGATAATCTTAAAAAAAAATTGATATATTAGTTATACAAATAATGAAATAAATGGAAACGCTTACTGAATGACAGATCCAGATATTTCCAATAGGATAATTTTCAAAGCTTTAATCCAGCTTAGCTGTAGTTCATCCTACTGCATTGTATGGGAATTTCACATATGACCAGTAGGTACTTGTAAAAATAACACAAGAAAACATTTTTCTTTGATGTTTAAATCCTAAGATTAAACCTCTGTAAATATATTCCCAGATGAACAAAAGAAAATGCAAAAAAGGAGGTACCTATTAGAATATATTTGCATAAATTCTTTTTAAACTTTTACATACCACCAGAAATAAAATCAGAAATAATTTCATTATAAATATAAATGAGAGGGAAACTAAGTTACTTCTGAAACTAATTAAATATGCATCAGTATTTTTTAATTATGAGATAGAAGATGTCCCTAAAGAGTATCTGGTACAAATCACGCCTTAATTGTAATTTAGGTTTAATAAGTTTCGGTATTTTCCCGGACAGTTCTTAAATTATTAATTAAAAAATGTAAGCAGGTATGTGTATCTGACAAATTAATATCAATGAAAGTTGAATTGGAAAAAACAATAGAAATTTAAATAGGCCTTTTGGACAATTTATTCCTAATGAGTAGGCTTAGGATAGTTATGCACTAAAAAATTGGAAAATATACACTAAAAATCTTCAAAATTTGCCCTTAAATATGCAATTATTGTTGTACTTATTTGATACTTATCGTCCTATCTATTTAGTTATGTATGTAGGTATATTTAAAAAAACATTTCCCTTATTAAAACGTACCTATATTGTACTCATTTATTTATTTTTATTCAACAATTTGTCGTACAATGCTTAATAGTAAAAATCTAAACTAGAGTACTTATTACAATAAAAACTTGATATTTAATTAACAGATTATGGTTACATTTAATTACTACGTGCTGCATCGAATGTTCTAAAGTAAATTTTTGTCTATTATCGGCTATAGTATATTAAAATACAAGTTGCAGAAGGCATCTATTGAAGCACGAATTTGAAATTCCGAAACGAGCCGCATAGTTGAGGAACAAATGAGTGCTTGAAGGACCTTCGGCAAGGAGTGTTTTATACTATTTTTTTATTTTGCCGCTTTATACCATTTTATAAATCAAAAAATAAATTTTTTCTATTTTGCGTTTAGAATAACTCCATTCTAGCACCCAAATGACGTCATTTGAGTGTTAGAATAAGTCGTTGGTATGCTAGAATAAACTAGTAAAATTTACTGTATTGATGTTGGTAGCGTTGAACTGTCAACTGACATACGTCAAAAATCCTTTTTCGCACTGGAATTTGGACTTGTCCGGCAATCAATTTTCTAACGTTTTTTGTGCAATTTGCCTAATTTTCGGCGGCGTTAGTAATAAACTTTCTTCTGCATTCATTTTCAAACATTAAACACAAAATTTAAAAAAACTGACGTTTCAAATTAATTTTTTTCACAGCCGCCTAAAATTACACCACATAACCGTCACCAAGATTCAAAATTTTTATTTTTTAATTTATAAAATGGTATAAAGCGGCAAAATAGAAAAAATAAAAACACTCGTTATAGAAGGTCCTTCAAGCACTCATTTGTTCCTCAACTCGCCGCTATGCGGCTCGTTTCAGAATTTCAAATTCGTGCTTGAATAGATGCCTTCTGCAACTTGTATTTTAATATACTATTATGGGAAACAATTCGTTCTACATCGCATGATACGATTTGAGCACTTTTTAAATAAGATATGTCTGTAATTGATAAATGGTTAAGGGCGGGTTGCACAAACATGATTTAACAGTTTGGTTAAATTAATCATTCGTCAAAGTGAACAAAATCGAATCAAAATTGGAATGCATATGACAAATAACACATTAGTAAACAAAAAATGATGTTCTTTTGTCTTTTGTCAACTTTGATCATTCGTTAATTTAACAAAAGCTTTGTGCAACCGGCCCTAAGGCTACTTTCAATTAAGCCTTTGTTTTGGAGCGCTTCACTAATACTTTTGAATTGTCCGTAACCTGTGTTTTTTGACAATACATTGGTGAGTTTCTTGATAAATTCTTTCTTTTTGAGTTTTTTTAAATGCTCCTCAACATCCCCCACTACAGAAATACTATCTTCGAGTGGCATTCTCTTGGTTTCAAGCAGGGCCGCGTCCAGGTGTTCGGGCGCCTTCGTGCCAGAGTGATTGTAGCGCCCCCTTGACTGCGGCTTTTTTTTGAATCGCGTTTATCGACTTATTTATGGTTTGGAAATGATATACTAGATGAAATGAAATAAATAAAACTTTATTTCATATACTAAATTGTCATAAAACAACTCTTAAAGCCGCAGTATCACCCTAGTTTAGTGTAATTAATTACTTAAAGGCTCATTTACACGAGGCTAGTAACCCGTACGAGCCACTAAAACCGAGTATACCTACTGGAAGCGAGTATTTCGCAAGATAGTAGTGTCTACACAGTTTTTAGTAAATAACAATGCAATATGACACTGGAACGGTCACTAAATTAATAAGCAGCGACCCGCCTACACGTGTTTAGTATTCTATACAGTGAAGTAAAAGTTCTGGTGGGGGTAACAACTCGGACGAGTAAATAGGATTGCATTCTATTTACTTGACTGGAATGGTTACTGGAGCAAGTACTCTACTGTAACATAAGATCATCTGTTTACATGAGACGAGTATCTACTAAAAACCAGTCCTCGGTTTTAGTGGCTCGTACCAGTTACTAGCCTCGTGTAAATGAGCCTTAAGTTATACTGTGAGTGTGACACTATCACACGATACATTATTACATATACAGTGTGTCCCCGGATTGAGTTCACTAGTAGGTATAATCGACAAAAAATTTGAGAATTTCATTTTCATGTTTTAGGATCTGCCCTGCTTGGTCTGAAATGAATTTTAAGCAGATTTTTAGTTTTTTAAAAATTAAGACGGTCATGAAACATGTGAAAAAACTATTTTCTATTCAGGTAAAGTGCCTTTTGGGTCAATAATACGGCAAAATGTTATTGAGAAAAGTTATTCAGAATATGAAATTATGGCTCTGTGCAAAATTTCAAAAAGATCAGCTCAAAGAAAAACGTAAGCTTCTAACATAGTATATATTTTATAAAAAAAAAGAAATTAAATAACAATTACTCTATTTGACTTCCTCCAAGTTTTGACTTTAATCTAAGAAAATGACAATCAATTGTTTGCTTCACTACGACGCGATTTTTCGTTCATTAACACAAAAAGCGGATTTAATGAAAGTGAGCTGATCTTTTTGAAATTCTACACAGAGCCATAATTTCATATTCTGAACAACCTTTCTCAATAATACTTTGCCGTATTATTGACCGAAAAGGCACTTTACCTGAATATAAAATAGTTTTTTCACATTTTTCATGGCCGTCTTAATTTTTAAAAAACTAAAAATCTGCTTAAATTTTTTTCAGACCAAGCAGGGCGGAATCCCAAAACATGAAAATGAAATTCTCAAATTTTTTTTCGATTATAGGTACCTATAGTGAACTCAATCTGGGGACACACTGTACATAGGTACGGACGACGGACGTGCGTCAGTGCGTGCATTGCAGGTCAGGTTATTTATGTCTCCAGCGTGGCGCCGTCATGAATGTATCGAATTTAAAATTTGTAGATATTTAGACTTGCGAATTTAAGGAATATAATAAACACAATAATTTTACTATTTTGGCGCCCCTGTGAGTACGGCGCCTTCGTGCGGGGCACGAAATAGCCACCCGCTAGACGCGGCCCTGGTTTCAAGTTTCTTCACTGCAGCTGAAATACGTGACAGATTGGTTCAAATAAAAAGTAAATCCTCACGAATCCCGTTCTTTTTTAAGATACTCTGAGCTTCTTCGATACTTTGTGCATCTTCAGGATCGAATTTATTCATAACTATCTTTATAATTTCAAAATTATTGGCATAATAGGTTGCAGCATCGATCGAAGATCCCCTATACCCTATACCTATAGGATAGGTAAAGGAGGAAGCGGAATATCGCCAGAAATTTCTCGAAATGTTTCCAAACGACTTGGTGTTTTAAGAAAAACTTTTTTCACATTCGCTATTAATAAATTCACATTTGGATAAAGTGCGGGCACTAACTCGGCTACTCGATGTAGTCCATGAGCTACACATAAAATATGTTACCGTCATTGCTTTACACATTGTATTAAGGAGCTGCATCAGTATATACCTATATACCACTGCTATGCTCTTACTAATTAAGACAAGTGCATACAATTTTATTTTTAAAAAATTTAGCTAGCTCAGTTCGTTAAATAATTTCTAATAAATTTTCAAAGATCTCTTAACTCAAGGTCGCCAAAGGGATCGCATTCATGAACTTTAAACTTTTCTAAAATTCACGAAGTTAATTTCAAACACCTTCAAAATCATGCAAATCTTAAGAAACAACAATAAATTCTAATAATTAAATAAACACTTTTTAAAATTAAAAATTTACAACTACCTTTTGAAAAACACGTACAAAAAAACACTTCCTGTCTCGATTTCCAATTTACCAAACGCTGCTCCAACCGCTTTCCAATAATACCGGGTGATCAACGGAATTTATAATTAGAGCAGGTTGTGATATTTACCATAAAGTTGGCAACACAGGCTTGCAGTTTGAAATTAAAAATTGTAAGTGTCAAAATTGTGACATTTATTTTTAAAAATGTTTGATATTCAACATAAAATTTTTCTCACTGAAAGTAATTTCAATCTTTTTTCTTAAAACTTATTTTATTTCTGCGTTTCAGCAAAATAATGTTTACTATATCATCAAAGATCGTACAAAGCACGAGCATAACCTCAAATATAACAATTGTCAATTTATTATTAATTTCTCAGTGTGTCCAACCACACAGCATAAAATAGCACCAATCACAGCCTCCTCTAATTATAAATTCCGATGATCACCCGGTACACCTTCCCCCCTGACTCCAACTCCGCCAAAATCTGCCTTAACCTCCAACCAACAACATACTTTCCATCTTTATTAAATTAATACTTCACCAATATCAAAATTTATAAAAACTTCTCGAAAAAATAACTTTTATTTCATAAAATTTTATTTATTCACAATTCAAATTATATTTTCATATAATAATAACCCTCTTCACACAATATTTCAATTAATTATATTTTAATTTACTTCTAAAAGAATATTAATTTATGGTATTTAATTAAGTTTTTGAGAATTTTCAAAAACCAACTTTCAATATTACTTTAAAATCTCCATATTATAGTTATTAAGGTACCAAGGGCATTATGAGCAAAATAAGCGCCCAAGAGTTAGTTTACAATCGCGGGCGCTTAGCTCATAATGCCCGTGGTGCCTTCAACGTTTTATGTCCTACCAGTTTTCTTATCTAATTCACATTTATTTTGTAATTTAGATTTGTGACATTAACTAAGCTGTCATTAATTTTTACTGTGACAGTGGCGCATAATAAAGTTGTATCCATGGAAACAAATGGTTTTTACTGGTTTTTATTGTTCATAATACGCCCTAGGGCATTATAAAAAAATAATAGCCCTAGGGCGTTATTTTGTATATAACATTCCTCAAAATAGAGTCATTATTGTCAATTAATACACCGGTAGGACATAAATGTAATAATTATTCTGTAGTCATATCATATACAGTGTGGTACAAAAGTATGGAACAAATTCAACATCTCCTGAAATAATTGTTTTTTGTTAAACGCTCGGACAGGTATAGCGATTTAAATTACTGTGCATATTTTAAGAGGAATCAAATTTTTTTGTGACTGTCATTTTTCTTCGGTGACGTTATCACATTTTTTTTAGATAGGAACTTACATACTTGACTATTGCAGTAGATAGTCCTTTTTTTCTCTTTCTAACCGTGCAAAAGTTTTATACCCTCACATATATTGAGAAAATTGCCAAAATAGTTTTACGTCCAGTAGGCCTGCCAACAACAGCAAGAGAGCATCTAGAACTCGATGCTTTTTTTCTTATTTGAGCTAACTTTCGATCAAAGTGTCAAATTAGTTCGACTTAGTGTATATATTAAGCAGCAAGATTATGCATCTTACAGAAACAGAGAGAATTGAGGTAGGTACCTATTAATTATGATTGGAGCAGAGCTCAAGAAGAAGTCTGCCGATTATTCAATGAAATTCGCCCACGCCGTCCACCCATTACAAGATCAACGGTTAGTAAAATTGAGAGAAAGTTTCATGAAGTGGGTCATGTTAGAGAATTACCCAAAGCTGGACGCATTGTAGTGGCAGCAGACGCACAACTTAACGTTTTATTACAAATGCAAGAAAATCCTCACACCTCAAGTCGTCAGTGTGGAAGAGATCATGACATGAGCCATGTTACAGCATTGCGTATATTAAAAAAAGAAAAATTCCACCCATACAAAATACAGTTGGGAGAGTGGGAATGAAAGGGACATTTTTCAAAATATGCATAAAACGACTTGCAAATATAAAAATATATTCGTAAAAACATGTGTAACATTTAAGTAAAAGTTTATTCTAACAACAACCTGGTATCAAAGCCTTAAAACATTGTAGCATTTGTTTTGTCGTTTAATTTTTTTGTTGATGTCAATTGTCCCTTTCATTGCTCCAATAGTATTGAAAGGGACATTTGTGGCAATGAAAGGGACATTATCAATTTTCACAAAATAAATGCTTAACAAAAAGGAATCCCTGTGAAATTAACATCAAATGCATAATAGTATATTATATACCAAGGTAGAGAAGACATTTTTCTCAGCCGAGCAGTATTATTTCCCGACATGCGAAGCATGGAGGGAAATAAGTTGCGAGGCTGAGAAAAATCTTCTCTACCGTGGTTTATATACTATTTTTTTCACTACTAGCACCTTTATTCCTTTTTTTCACTACTAGCATTAGAAGATATCATTATTGACCTTGTTTCCGAGCCAAGAAGATGAAATAATACTGCTCGGCTGAGAAAAATGTCTTCTCTACCTTGGTATATAATATACTATTAACTCTATTATCAGTTCCATCATTGAAATGAGGTTCAGGAAGTTTCGTAATGTCGTTTATATAAATATCAGATACGTCATCAATATCTGGAAAAATAAAATGAAAACTATTAAGCTTTTTTTCAAAAATTTTACAGCACATTCTTTGTCCGAAAGAATTTTTCCAACTGCATGCTTTCTTGTTTTCTTTGTTTCAAATTTCACTAAAATATAGTTTCCTCTTTCATAACATTTATTTATTTCCTCTTCAACTAATTTTTCTTCAGGTTCTTCAAACTCATCGGTATCACTATCATTTTAATTTATAGACACTTCACTATCACTGGATTCTTCGATAACTTTGCGCTTAACATTTTTATTCTTCTCTTCCAATTGCAGTTTCTTTTTTTCTTTTGCTTGTTTTTCATAATATTGCTTCTCTAAATTATCTTTTTCGGGAGTATTAGTTAATATACGTGAAGAGCCTCTTTTACCTCTTTACCTTTTATGGAGTTCTTGCGTAGCATTGCCTTAGGAAAGGGCTTGATTGTTTCTGGAGTTATAAAAATATCGTTTGCATTAGAAGCAGTTGTTGGTATACCCAAGCTGTTTTTTGATACTAAGGATGGCGGACTCAGGAAAGTCTGAAAGTTGATGGCCCAGGCAAATCATTATTTTGTAATTCCAAAGATGAAGACAGACTTTCAGTGAATGGAGTATCTGAAGATCTTTCGTTCAAGCTTTCGGGACGATCTGATACATAAGAACTTAAAAATTCATGCTCGCTAAAGATGTTGCTATTAAAAGGGAAAATCTCTGTTTTCTCAAACCCGGTCTTTATATTTTTGATTGTCAAGGAACTTTCATAGGCAAGTCTAGCAAACTAAATGTTCTAAATGGACCAAATACCGCCACGGCAAGTGGTTGCAGCTTGTAGCTGCAATGTGGCGGAAACGTAAGGATTACAGCCCCTACTTCTCTGGCACGTGTAATCACATGAAGATTAAGATGGGTATGGTGATTATCTAGCGTGAGCAAAACCGTTTTTTCTTTACTGGGTTTTACGTGCTCGATAAAATGCTCAAAAGCAAATGCAAAATTTTCGCTGGTCATCCATCCACTTTTGTGACAGAAGCCTTTACTACCTAGTGGACAGTCATCAAGCATGAATTCTTTGAATCGCACCCTTGGGAAAATAAAAACGGGTAGAACCGTGTTACCAGTTGCAGATATAATTGACAGCATGGTTACCAATTGTCCACGTTCAGCAGACGAAGCTTGCGCCACTTGCTTTATACCGCGTTGAGTTATCACTTTCGGAGCGTCCATAACAGTGCTTAACCCAGTTTCGTCTGTATTATAAATACGATCAGGTGTAAATGCAAATTTTTTCATTGCCTCTTCGAGATTCTTAAAAAATGCCTTTAAATTAGTAGGGTTGAACGAAGCAGCCCTAGCAAGACTTGTTTATTCCGGCTGTCTTAGTGACAAATCGTTATGGTGGGACATGAAGCCTCTGAGCCAATCTTTCCCTGCTATTTGCTTTGTTTCCCATGATGGTGGGAACTGCTTATTTAGTTTACTTGCATATTCAAACGCTGTATGCCGAGTTTGAGTAGTTGTTAGACCATAAGCCATTTTCGAAGCAGTTTTTAAATAGCTTCTTCATTAGCAGAAAATACTCTCCTATTGCCTATATTTAATTAGGTGTATGGTTAAATGCTTCTTGTGGCAAAGACTTTGCAGATTGAACCAGTCTTGCCAAATAAGATTTACCTACGTATGAGGCTGCCACAGATCTAATTGAGGCACCTTTTTCCAAAACTTCCGCTATAGCAACGTTAAATTCTTCAGTAGATTTTCTTATCCTTTTTCTCTTTTCAACCTTATTATCCATAATAGAGAGTTATCGCAAGTACTACGTTACATTTCCGTTAACGCTAAAATCACGTGATGTTATACGATATTTTAACCCCCAATGGATGCATGAGGCACATTCTCAATACCCCCGAAAGATTAATGTAGGTATGGGCAGGAATTGCTGGAGACCGAATTTTAGGACCATTCTTTTTCAAAAACACTACTAAATGGTGAACGATATTTGGAATTTTTGCTAAACGAACTTGTTCCTGCATTCTCAGTGTTGTTTCCGAATGAAGAAGGCCCCGATATTCCGAATGTCCATCTTTGGTATCAACAAGATGGGGCTCCTCCGCATTATGCAGCTACAGTGCGTCAGTATCTGAACCAAATCTTCCCAAATAGATAGATTGGCAGACGTGGTGCTATAGAGTGGCCTCCTAGATCTCCAGATCTAACGCCGCTTGATTTCTTTTTATGGGGTTACCAGATCGAACATTTACTGCAGTTATTGTTTAGAAATGTACCATTGTACCAGGCCTACTGGACGTAAAACTGTTTTGGCAATTTTCCCATAAAACTTTTGCCCGGTTAGAAAGAGAAAAAAAGGACTACATATCTACTGCAATGGTCAAATATGCAAGTTCCTATTTAAAAAAAAAGGCGATAGCGAATTACGTCGGCCTTGGCGTCTTTTTAGGTATACGTAAATTGGCCTTGATTTTCCTATGTTATTTTTTTACTTACGCCTTGTCGCCGTTGACTGCACTGGTCATTGGCCTTCTAAGATTAACCTATACTTATCCTAACGGGCTCGAAGTCAACTACGCTTCAGACCAAAGTCTAGCCATGGCTAGGTTCGAACCCGGGACCTCTTGATTGTGAAGCAGGCATTCGCCCGCTACAGTACCAAGAGGCCTTGGGAACTAGTTTAGGATATTAAGATTTTAGAAAATAGGATACTATGTAAATACCTATGTTATTAATAAAAATTATAGATAATACGATTCTCTACAAAAAAGTTTTGTACAAACTTTTTGTAAGATTCACTACCACCCCGAAAACTCTGATTTAGACTCACCACTGACCCCTCTATACACCGATAAAAAAATTGCTGCCTACCCAAAATTGAATTACCATTTAATGGCAAACTTTTTTAAGACTTTTATGTCCTACCAGTATATTAATTGACAATTACTCTATTTTAAGGTATGTTATATACAAAATAACGCCCTATAGCAATTATTTTTTTATAATGGCCCTAAGGCACATTATGAAAGATAAATACTATTTATTTCTGTTAGCTTTTCATAATAATTTTATGAAACATAGTCAATAATACACAGTGGTAACAATAATGAAGGCGTACAACTAAGCTTTTATTCCACAGCTTACATTATTATCTTTATAACCTCTAAACCAGCGGTTCTCAAACTTCTTTTTTCGCGTACCACTCATGTGTACAACTACTCAGTCACGTACCTACAGCTAACGCTCACTCTAAAACTTTAGAAAGAGTGAGTGTTAGTTGTAGGTACGTGACTGAGTCTAAACTCTATTAAACTGCGGCTCGCGTAACACCGTAAGAAGCTCTGCGTACCACCAGTAGTACGCGTACCACAGTTTGAGAACCGCTGCTCTAAACACGTGTTACATCGTACAGGGTTCTATACTAACTACTAGTTACATTTTATTTCTTAACTGAAGTATATTCTATTACCAACCTAATCCTTAAATACTTAACCACAGTATAAGAAAGAACAGTAGGTTACTCCGTGTCGGCTCCTTTGATGTCAAAAATTGAAATCGAATGACCTCGAAGCGATCGCCATACTCTTGGATGTAAAAAAAAACTATTCGCGCAGGCGAAGTATGTGCAAAATAGGGCGCTTAAATTTTAAATTTAAATTGATTAGTTATACTTGCAAACAATATTACAATTTACAAATAAATAAATAAGTTCAAATAACTAAATATTTATTAAGATAATGTAAAAACAAACGAAAATAGGTATTAATACAAAAATAAAATGTAAAAATAGCTGAATAGAGGCTTACTTTAAAAAACAAAGCAAACATTTAAATCATGTATAATTGTCTTTTTCCTTTGCAGGCGTTTTTACTCATGTGTCCGCATTATTATTTTGCTGTTTATTTTGTTAGTACTCTTAAAATTCTTATTAATATTTCAACCAGTAGACAGGAAAATAATCTCATTCCACTATAAATAAGTTAATAAAAAACGTGTAGAAATTATTCAAATTGGCCTCTTTGTAAAGTATAATAAATAATTTTGAAACAGTTGAATGACACATATTCGTAATATAGGCATAAATCTCCACTACATAAAAACTGCGTACAATATCCTTGAACGTATAAAATTGCTTTGTAAGCACATACTATAAAAATTTGCGCAGACGGTTAAAATTTGTTTAGCCAATAAGCGTAATATACTACTTCCCGCTAAATTACTTTTGAAGTTATTGGTTGACTGAAGAGTCATTGAGGAAGGATTTCGCCATATGCCTAATAGATGTCAGCACTGCAGGCATCCAACAATATGGCGATACCTTTAAGATTGAATTCGCGTTTTTGACAGAGTAACCCTACTGTATTATACTGTGACTTAACTTTAAAAAGATTTATAGTCCAGTCAAAATAGACATAACAGTTCGGAATAATTCGCACGGAGCTGAATTTTTGTGTGAGACTTCATGTTATATTTCTAAATGAAATGTCAAAAGTCCCCATCGATCCGAGTGCTGCTAAAACGTCATAAAAAACAGTATTTTGCGAATATCTCGTTAACGGTTAGTTTTATTGTAAAAATAGTTATTCTTTAATCTCCGGTCTGATTTCGGCAGGCTGTGTGTTTGTTAAGGGTGATAATATTCGATTCATCCTTTCTTGTAATAGTTTCGTTGCTAGTTCCATTTGAGCCGTTCTTTCTTCCATTCTCACAATTTTATTCTCTAACGTTCTGGAATTTTCCAACATCACCTGCTTTAACGTACTGGAATCCTCTAGAACTTTCTCTAATAATTCTTGTTTCAACGTTCCACAATTTTCTAGCATTTTTTCCTTAATATTTCAGAACTTTCGATAACTCTTTCCAGTAATTCTTGCTTCAAAAGTTCAGAATTTTCTACTACCTTTTCCAGTAGTTCTAGCTTTAAAATTTCAGAATTTTCTACTACCTTTTCCAGCACACCATAGTTTTTGAGTACTTTGTCTTCCAGGGACTTACAATTTTCAAGTACTTTTTCTTCTAAGGATTTAGAATTTTCGTCGATTTTGTTTAGCAGTACTTTAAAATCAATTCCGCTGCCTGGCATCTCAAAACTAAAGCTTTCTGGATCTTGGCCCTCTTCTAACAATGCTTTTTTGAGGCGAACTTGCAATTCCTTTTTCGTTCCTGCCGTATCCAATTCCCTTTCTTCCAATTCTCTTCTCAAGTCGCAAGTCGGCCACTTTTAACTCGTGAAGCGATTTCGCCGCCATTTCACTTGTTTTAAAGCACTAAATTTTTAAGTAGTTCAACTGTCTCTTTTTAATTCGCACCGAACACCCCACACCTGACGCCAATTGTAACGGTTTTAAAACGTTTATTTAAAACTTCGGTTTGTGGTGTGAATTTATTAACAAATATTATTATTATTTAAAAGTGGAAGAAACACGAAATAACAACTTAACACTAAACACAACACTAATATTAATTCTAATACAAAACACTAATATTAACCCGTAACACTAATTAATTTATTTGTACAGTTTGTTTATTTATAACTATTCACGTATATTTATATTAACTTTACCGACGTACATAATATTCGCGACCGTTTATGTAGGCTGGATTAGACTAAAGTTCGCTGAGAGAATGCGTCTTATATATACACAAGAACTATCCAATTCCCGATAAGCCTAGTTTATTCTACGGGCGCCTAGAATTATCGATCGCGGCAAGAAACTTCTAGTGGCGGATGACGCATGTAATCTCGCACCTGCTCTCCGCGGCTGCTGATGCAATTCGTTACAATTAGGGCCGGTCTTATAATGTTCGGTTTACTATCGCTTGAAACAACCTCTATAATATTTTATAGACGCGTACTGCGGGTTGACCGTAGGTTGTTTCAACCGATAGTAAACCGAACATTATAAGACCGGCCCTTAGTGATGAGCGGGTAGTAACTTTTCGTTACTTTAGTATTCGTTACTCGTTAGGATCCGAAGTACCGAATACTTAGAAATAAATGTATTCGGTACTTTTAGTGATTAGTTACTATTCGTTTTTAGGTACTTTTTACTCGCCTTTCACGAGTTCGAATTGCTATCAAAATAATTATGAATACTTCATTTTCAACCATAACAAATACTCCCACGTGCCAGCGGACTAGAATGCATGTCAGTTATTTACATAAATAAATTTCAAATTAGTTTTGGTAACTTGAAACCATCAAAGCCAAAACCCAAACAATATTTAGATTTTACTGGAGCCTGGAGCGTAAATAAAAGGCTGTAATAATTTATTAAAATGATTAACTCTGGATACAATGATACAAAAAAGTTTTAAAACTTTCATATCCTTCTTTACCCACTCTTTTAGATGGGCAATAGGGCAATATAAATTTTAAGAGAATAAAAACCAATTTATCTTTAGTTTTAGTTCAAGCAATATTTTATTATAGTAATATTTGTGTTTTTTTAAATATATTGTTATAATTTTATATTTTTCTTTAAACTGTTCTTGAATACCGAATATTGTAATGATATACAAATTGAAACCAACTATTTCTTTTAAATTTAAATGAACAAAATCATTTTTCTGTTAAAAATTTAAAGTTCTAAAAGTCTCACTATTATTTTTTATTTCTTGCAGTAAAAAATTTTTCTACTAATTGTGTTTATTACGAAATAATTCTGTAAAATGCTTCTCAATAAAAATGGTTCGAATAGCTACGGATACTTACTAATCTTTCCGATGCTGTCGGACGAATATCGTTAGTCGATTACCGAATAAGTATTAGGTAATCGTAACCTGCACCACGAAAAGTAAAGATTCGCAACTCAGTATCGAATACGTTGAACGAATACTGGATCCGAAAGTAAAGATTCGGTACTCAGCAATATCGAATACGTTGAACGAATACTGGATCCGAAGGTTAAGATTCGGTACTCAGTAACGAAAACTTTGAACGAATACTGGATCCGAAAGTAACGAATGAGTACGGATAATCAAAGTACCTAAACTTCCCATCCCTATTCAGCAGCTGATCGGTTTGTCGGTACACCAACTACTCCAAGTAACCAACATAGATAAGATAGGTTAGTAGTGGTTAGTAGTTAGTCACCAACCTTGAGTTTGTGACGTCAGTCGCAGATGCTCAATTTTTAAAGCTTAAACATAACCTCAATTTATTAAAAGAAAAAGAGTGGGAAACGTAAACTAAAACTAAAAGTTTTCATTTTTTTGTTTGTGTAAACACCTAATAAATACAAGGTAAGAAAATATACTTAGTGCTAAGTTTAGATTCTTTTGTAGCTACAAATGAATTTTCATCTCTTGTTCTTTTAGTAAACAGTTTAATTAATATTTGTTGAAGAATTTCAGAAAATGTCTGCAATTATTGAAAGTTCACATCCAACGAGTGAATTACTTTTTACAGTAACTCAGAAACAAATTTCATTTACTAATAACAGACAAAAATATTCTAATGAGGTAAGCGAAGTACCAAACGCAACCGATATAGAGAGTTCAGAACAAGCACGTAATATCCTTTGCGTTTTATGGAAAAATGGTAAAATGGGTGCTGCTTATTTTGGAATAAACGATCAACAGGTATTGTATTACACGTTAGGTTTATTATTTTACTAAATTTACATTTCAGTTATATGCTTTTCAAGAAGTAATAGAGTTACCACCAGAGTTTGGGGTAGCCCGTTCTTTACATCGTGAAGTTAATCCATTTCATATAATAACAATAGGAACACAACATGATCAGTTTATCAAATGCTTAATAAATCTTACAGTTCATAAAAGTGATCAATCTACTACAGTAGATTCCATACAAACTAGAACTTTACCACCAAATATGACTTTATTACATTTCAAAGAATATTGTAAGTAGCACAGGATATTTAAAAAAATACTTTATAATATACAATTAAATAACAGCATACGAGGTTTGTGAACAAAAAGTATATGACTTGAAATTACCAAGTGAACCACAAAACATAACTGATGTTCAGAGGACTGTTTTTCTTCATTCTCTTATCGACTTTGATTGTAAAATGTCTGTACATGCTTTGGGTGCATTAATCAAATTTACAGAAAAAAACTGGGCACATTTAAATGAAAATAACTGTGACCAATTAAGATTTCTACATGTAAATCAAATTTCACTGTAAGTTTTAAAATATTACTTTTGAATGTTAACTTCTATGAAATATGTTTTAGATCTGATCACGTATTTATAGATCGTAATACTTTCAATGGTTTACAAATTTTTCAAACTCGTTCCCATGATTCAAGATTTAAACATGGGCGTGAATCGAGTAACTGTGAAGGTCTTAGTATTTTTAAACATCTCTCGCAACATTGCAAGTCAAAATTAGGTTTTTTATATTTAAGGTATGTAGACTGTAGTAGTAGTAGTAATTGTGGGGAGACCTGAGTCTAGCAAGTAGGCCTCTGTAGGCCCTTTTTGCCAACCCCTAGCCATCCCCTCAGTCACTCTCACCACCTTCTACCGTGTTTGCCTCATCTCCCTCTGTGAACCTCCTAGATTCTCTAATGAAAATCAGGATGTCAGTCCATGCCAGGGAGTACAACTCTTCCTTCTGAAGCGTGACCGCACCGAAGGTTTTGAACCTTAGTCGCCCATATGCCGCGCACTCTCCAAGGTAGTGAAAGGACGTCTCCTCGGCCCTTCCACATCTCGGGCATTCGGGGTTCTGCTCTACTCCTATCAGAGATAGGTGTCTTCTTAATTTACAGTGACCCGTCAGGATCCCTATCAAAAGATTTAAGGTCCTTCGGCTTTTTCCCAGTAGCCAGGTCGACTTTTTCAAGTCAAATCCCGCTATGTGGTCCTTAGCCTGTCGACAGCCTCTGTTGCTTTCCCATTTCTTCTTAGATGTCTCGAAGGCCCATTCACCAAGAGCCGTTGAGACATGTTTCCTTGTGATACCCAAAAAGGGTTCTGGCCCAAAACATGTTTCCATGGCTCTGAGTTTGGCTAGTTCATCAGCCTTCTCGTTGCCTCGGATACCTGAGTGCCCGGGAACCCAAACGAGTTCTACATCTCTCCCTGTTGTTAGTTCTTCTAGGGCATCGCCACACTCCTGAACTAGTGCTGATCTTGTTTTGGGCGAGCATATTGCCCTTAGTGCCGCTTGGCTGTCAGAACAAATGTAAATTTTTTGTTCTGTCGACCTTCGTATTTCCTCCTTTGTAGCTACCGATAAAATCGCAAAAACCTCTGCCTGAAATACCGTGGTGTACATTCCTAAAGCTGCGCTTTCTTGTATGCCTCGGTTTTCTACATAGATTCCTGCCCCGGAGCGTCTTTCTTCCGTCAGCCTTGAGCCGTCCGTGTAACACACTAAGGCCCCTGGCTGAAAGCTAACCTGATCCTGCTCCCACTGATCTCTAGTAGGGATTGTGAGAGTGTATTTCCTATTCAATCTTAGCCGGTCTTCTGCTTCGGTCACTTTGCAGCTTGACAGAGCTAGCTCCTTTGTCACCGCTTCAGCAACCCTAGCATGGCCCGTGCATACTCCTTGACTGCTCCACATCCCTGCATCTCGCATTCGAAGGTGAGCTGCCATGGCCTCCTTTTTTATCCAGGTGTCGAGACCTGGAAATCCTAAAAGAATTTCTAGTGCGGCTGTAGGGGTTGTTCTCATTGCCCCAGTGATACCTACGCCGGCCAATCTTTGGATTTTAGCCAGCTTGGCCGAGACGGAAGGTCTATCTACACTAGGCCACCATACCACTGAACCATGTTGGATTCTGGGCCTGATTACCATTGTGTAGAGCCAGTACAAAATTTGAGGGTTTATCCCCCAATTTTTGCCCACCGCTCGGCGTAACTGCCAGAGTGTTGCTATTGACTTGGTGACAACCTTGTCGACATGCAACGTCCAGCTTAACTTACTATCTAGGATTACCCCTAAATACTTAACCTCCCGCGTTAGTGCTAGAGGTCTGCCGTACATAATGGGCGCCCTAAATCCATCCAGTTTTCTTCTTTTGGTGAAGAGAATCATCTCGGTCTTGTGTGGATTGACTGAGAGACCCTTCTCCTCACACCATCCTTCAATTATCCTGCAGGCTACTTGCATTCTATTGCAGACGATGTTCAGAAATTTTCCGGTTACTAGCACCAGCCCATCGTCTGCGTATGCTTGAGCATAAAAGCCTTCTACCGTTAGCTGCCGCAATAGTTCGTCCATTATGAGGCACCACAGATGGGGTGAAAGGCAGCTGCCCTGTGGACATCCTCCTCTCACCCCGACCTCAACCGAACAATCCTCTAGGGCAGCAGTTACGGTTCTTTCTTCTAGCCCCGATCTTACCCATCTGACCACCATGGGTGAGGTTTCCCTGGCCTGTAGGGCTTGATCTATTGTGGCTAGTCTTGCCTTATCAAATGCACCTTCAATGTCAAATAGAACTGCTAGGGCTACGTCTTTGTAATAAAGGGCCCTCTCTACCTTGTGCACGATAGCGTGGAGTGCGGTTTCAGTGGATCTTCCACGTATATATGCGTGCTGGTGTTTGTGAAATGGGTATGCTACTGCTACCCTCTCCACAAGGTACCTATCGATAATCCTTTCCAAAGTTTTTAATAGGAAGGACGTCAGACTAATGGGCCTGAAGGATTTTGCAGCCGTGTAGTCTTTCTTGCCCGGTTTGGGGATAAAGACCACTCTGGCTGCTCTCCATTGTTGCGGAACGTGCCCCATTGCTACACTGGCCCTGTATATCCTTACGACCGTTGGAAGAAGGACCCCTAGGCCTCTTTGTAACAGTACGGGGAAGATTCCGTCTGGCCCTGCAGATTTATAGGGTTCGAACTCGTTCACTGCCCATGTGACTGCACCCTCCGTTATTATATCCTCAGCGAACAACCAGTTCTCATCAAGAACTTCATGTTGTTCTGCCATGGATACTCTTTGGGCGGTGCCGTCCCCCGGGAAATGAACCTCCAGGAGATAGCGCAGTGACTCCTCCCTGGATGTAGTCCATGTACCGTCTGCCTTCTTTAGAGTTCCTATCGTTTGCCTTGTTTCGTTGCTTAAGATTTTCATCAGTCTGGCAGATTCTGATATGGTGCTAAGCTCCCCACAGTATTTTTGCCAGCTGGCTCTTTTCCTTTGTCTTAGTTCCTTTTTAAAATCTCTCCTGGCTGCTTTGAAATTGTCCCATGAGGTCTGTGTCCGGTCCCTAAGGGCCCGATTGAATGTTCGTCTGGATTGCCTGCGTAGATTGGCTAAAACGCCGTTCCACCATGGTACCCTCCAAACTTTCACGGCCCTGGCTGGACACGCTTCCTCATATGCCGAGACAATCAAAGAGGCCATTTTATCTACCTCTCTGCTTAGCTCCTCTTTGGTAGCAATCCTTTCCCCTGGATGCCCTACTTGGTTAACAAGACTAGTGTAATAAAGCTCCCAGTCTGTCGCCTTGGGGTTCCTGAGGAGAGTTTTCGGTGGATCGTCACACTTCATTTCCAATCTGATCATACGATGGTCAGATGTTGAAATGTCTGTGGTTACTCTCCAATTTCCGTTGTCTACTAAGAGATTTCTAGAGGCCACTGTAATATCAATAACTTCCCTTCGGATGCTATTGACAAATGTGGGCTCCGTTCCTCTATTCATTATTTCTAAATTTGTTGATACCAAATACTCCAGTAAGGATTCGCCTCTGGCATTGATGTCGGAACTACCCCACACTGTATGATGAGCATTGGTATCACACCCGATTATTACCGGTAGACCTTTACTTCTCGCGAATGAAATCAGGCATTCGAATTCCTCTGTAGGAACACGTTCCTCATAAGGGAAATATGCGCTTCCTATTATTACCTTACTGCTTATTCCTCTTACCTGATATTCCAGCATCACTGCAGTGAGGTCCTTGGTTCCCAGCTGTGGCAGCGATACCAAGCTTAGATCCCTGGACACCATGATGCAGGTCCTCGGTCTGTCCTCTAGTTCTTTCCCAACCACGATGTTATAGTTGGATACTCCTAATCCCCTTACTCTATTCCTATAAATGTAAGGCTCTTGTATTAAAACTATCTCTCGCTTGCCAGCCAGGGTGCTTATCAGTTCAGCTGTAGCCCCTCGACTATGCTGGAGATTTATTTGGCTTACCCGAAAAAGGCCCATTAATGGTACGGGTCGAAAATTTATTCGTTCCTCCCGGCCTGTTTTGACCCCTCGGCCTCAGGGAGTGCCTGGCGGACTGCCCCACTCCATGTTGGCACTCTACGCACAGCGAGAGTAACCAACTCGTAGTAGAGCTGCCACCTAGCCTCCTCCAGCCGCTTCACGGAGTCGCCACTGACCATAAAGGTTATAAACCATCCGCCTGGTCCTCCCGAGGTTGTGACATGCCTCCATTGCTCCACACCTAAAGTGCGGTTTTGCATCGAAAGCAACTGCCTTAGCCTGCTGAGGTCTACTGCTTGGCTCCTTAACCAGAACCCTATCTTCTCTGGCCATGGCGCCTCTGATGCCCTTAATGGAGCAAAGGTGACGCCCTCCATCGTTAAGGGTGCCCAGTCCTCTAACAGCCATCTCATAGACGTTTCATCCTGGGCAGTGACCAGGAACCAACCTGGTTCCACCAGCCCTGAATTTCGGAACCGGAGCTCCGGACCTCGGTCTCCCCCTTCGGGGCCTGCCATGGTCCTTACCATCTCGGATACGATATTAGATCGTATCGCATCCGCTTCCGCCGGTGTCACTTCCTCATAGTCTCGATCTGACATAATAACTACCTGGTTTTCCCTTTTCGGTGGCCTAGGCTCTGTAGCTCGCTGGGTTGTCCTGGCCTTGGGTCTTACCAGAGGTGAGACGCCGGCCTTCCCTGCTTGCTTCAGTCCGCCTTTGGGCCTCTTTTTTAAGGCCTCAGGGGGTGTATTGTCTGCTCTCGGCCTCTTTACACTCTTGATATTCATCTGGGTACCTGAAGGACCTGGTTGTTCCTCCGTTACCCTGACTTCTCCCATAGAGTGTGTAAGGAGTTCGATGGGTTTGCGTTTGACTGCCAAATCTACCCTTCTCTTCTCCGGGCCTCTCAACTTGTATGAGGGCTTTTTCCTGGGCCTTTGTGGATCACTGGGTCGTGAGCCCTGGCTACTCTCGGAAGAGTCACCCGGAGTCACTTCCTTTGGATCTCTGGCCGGGTCGGCTGCCGGAGTTGCCTGGGACGTTTGGCCCTGGCTCTCCCGCAGTTCCCTCCTTCTAACCCTTTCTTCCCGCCTCTTGCGCGTTCTGACCTCCCTCTTGTGCTCCTTTCGTCTTTCTTTACGAAGGGCCTCTTTTGCAGCTTTGTCCATGCTGGGAACCACGGTTCCCTCCTCGGACTTGCTGCTGGGAGACCTAAGGAGTTCATCCTCTATAGCCAAACTAGCGGCTTCTTCTTCCTTAATTGGGGAGAGACTTCTCTCCTCGTTTGAGCTAGGGTGCTCTTCGTTGTTTGACACGTTCGTTTCCATCTTTTCGGTTCGTTCTGTCATTAAGAGTGATTGGTGAGGATGGTGTATATTTGTATTGTTTGTATTTGTCTTGTATTAGTGTGCGTGTTGCGTGAGTGTTGGTTTTGGATTGAAAGTTTCCTACACCAACTCCCCACAGGGGAATCATGGTAGGGTTGTTCCCAGGTGGGAGGCCTGGGCCGCCGCTGACGAAGCCCCCCGAGATGCGCAGCAGGACCCTAATCCAGGCACCTCCTGGCACTACTACTTATCTCGGGATTTTTCGACGGTTGATAGGGCAGCCCCCTACGCTGGTTAGGCAAGGGTGGGCCCCTGTACTACCCGTCGGCCCGGTGTGTCATCCCGGTTTCTAAGCCAGCTACCACTGCCAGTTCAACCCTACACTGGGCCCCCGCCTCGATAAACCTTGGATAAGAAAAGTGTAGGCTTGTCTTTCATCCGTGTTTGTGATGTGTTAGTGTGGGTGTTTTGGTGTTTGTGTAGGTGTGTGTGCTGGATGTGATTCGTCTGTCTTCTCCCCTAGGACCAACCCGGTATGGGAAACCCTATCGGTAGCTAGCTACCTCCGGTATAGCTCCTTGGTTCATTGAAGCACGCAAGCCTCACCACCACGACAAGGTCCACATCCACGGTGAGGTTGTAGACTGTAAGTTGTACCTATATCTTTTTTTGTATTAAATTCAGGGTGGTCCAAACTTGACCTTTCAAACTTCAAGAGGTGGTAGAACATGTAAAAATGATAAGAGTTTGTTACATCCACTTATACTTACTACTAAAAAATCGGTAGTTTTGGAAAAACAGGGTGTCGGAAGTTTTATTTCTACTTTGCATTGTATTAATTTTCTTGGAACATAGTTAAAGGAAGTTGATAACATTTTCAGAGTAAGTATTATTCAAGACTCTTGTAGTGATTGTTATTGAAATATCTTATTCCAGTGGCATAGAAACCGAATACGTTTTAACTTTATTACCAATTTATCATTAGTTAGGTCGAAATTTTTCAAGAATACTTTCTTTCCTAAATGGAATGTAACTTCTAAAAATGTAATCAAAATTTAAAAGATCCTAGTGGCGTAACAACTCTTAGGAGTTAAAAAGAAGCAAGAGATGCGTGAATATCGGACGCACCATGGAGACTAATTAACGAAAGAAAACAAATGATTGATGTTAATACGCTGAGATTAAAACAAAAACTGGCAACACAACTATACGAAATAAACTGGAGAGTTAAAAGAACGGCTCGTACAGACAAAAGAAGATGGATTGACAACCTGACTTACCAAGCACAAGAGGCAGTATAAAAGAAGTCTATAGAACTGGGGAATAGAACCTTAAACACAAATAGACCTCTGAAAAATAACAAAGGAAAAACGATAACAGCAGTGGAAGAACAACTGAAAACATGGGAAGAGCACTTCTCCAGCATTCTGAGCAAGACATTAGAGAATTTACTGATTGACAAGCACTGACGAGATCTAGATAGCATTAAGACAGCTGAAAAATGGAAAAGCGACAGGCCCAGATCTGGTACCAGCAGAACTCACAAAAATAGACATTCCAAGAACAGTAGCGGTCTTACATTCGGTTATACATGACATATGGAACAAGGAAACAATCCCCCTCGAATGGAAAGAACTACCAAAGAAACACGACCTTACCAAATGCAATAATTCTTAGGGTTTTATTCTATTAAACATGATTAACAAATGCATTTCACATATTTTAAACAACACACTCTTAGACCAAATTGAATCCCAACTAAGAACAGAGCAATGTGGATTTAGACCCAATCGATCATGTGTAGACCACATAAATGCGTTAAGAATAATTATAGAACAATGTGTTGACTGGAGAAGCCTACTGTACTTAACCTTCATTAACTTCAAGCAGGCTTTCGACTATCAAACACCCTGCTCTCTGAGAATATTAAAGTTAAGTAGGATACCTCCTAAATTAATTAGCATCATAAAAACATTATATAAAGGCGCCAGTTGCAAAGTTATCATAGAGGAAGAAGTAGCAACGGCATCCCTATACTTTCAGACATTAAGCAGGCATGCCCCATATCTCCACTAATGTTTAATATCGTTTTAGAATGGATAATGAAAAGCCTAAATTTCAATCAACTTGGTATAACCTGGGAAATTCAGACACAACTTGATGGCTACGCAGATGACATATGCCTGCTACCTCACACACACTGCCATGCAAACGAAACTTAATACCCGTACTCGACCGATATGAACGCATTCACTTTAGTCGAATGAACTGGTCTGTTCCAGTTATTAGTCGAGTTTAATAAATAGAACTGTATTCTATTTTTACAGTCGAGTAGCCTTCCCCCACCATGTTTCCGTCGGCTCGTCTACAAACTAAACCCGTGTAGATAGGTTCGTGTGGTAACTATTTAGTAGAGGAGCATCTGCAGTTGCAACAATATATTTTAATTTTCATGCAATTTTATTAGTACTAGTTTGAAACTACAAACATATTAAAAATGGCACGGTGGTCAGAAGACCCTATGATCAAAGAGTTCGCTTTGCAATTTGCCTTTTACTGTTCATAATTTAATTACAGTTCTAATTAAATAACAATAATAAACCAATTTATAAAACCCACAAGTTTTTTAGTCTACTTGACTTCGACTCAACTAAAATATTGGCTGCATGTAGACGGTTGTTCCGGCTCACTGTTATTTAACAAACTATACTAACTTACTTGTCTTGTGTAAACAGCAGGTTCACTTGACTAAATTACTGTATTCTACTAAACCACTGGCTACGTGTAAACCGGGCATAACAGACTAATGGATCAAGCCAAGATAGTTAGATTAGAAATAAACATTAACAAATGCCAACAACCGCTGTACATCAACAACGAGACTATCGAGGAGGTGGAACAGTTCTGTTACTTAGGAAGCATTGTCTTCAAGAATGGGGGTACAGAAGAGGACATAAAACAAGGAGCAAATAAGGCAAGAAATCTAAAAGAGATATGGAATAATAATCACCTGACTACCAAGGACAAATTTAATGTTAAATCCGTATTGCTATATGGGTGCGACCAAGACAAATCACACGATTTATTAACAGATGTTTATATAGAATAATGAAAATCCACTGGTCCGATTTCGTTACTAATGAGGAACTATGGCAAAGAGCAGGACAAACCAAGACGGAAAAAGAAATCAAACATAGAAAATAGTGCTGGATTGGACACTCCCTTACATGAGAAACAAATACCGTATTACATCAATTATAAGATGCATGTTTCTTCGTATTTTATTGTCTCTGTATTCATGGTGTGTCTTATATTCGATGGTGTCTTACCAGGGTAAAGGGTGTGCTCCGAGAAGCTGCTAGCTTAGAAAAATAAGGGTGCGTCTTATAATTGATGTAATACAGTAATATTGCAAGAATATTACTTGACTTAGGGAACTAGAAGAAGAGGGAGGCCAAAGTTAACTTGAACGAGATCTGTACAATGAGAAGCTCTAGCAGCGGGTAAGACCTGGAGAGAAATTAAACAAATGACCGGAAACCAAGAAAATCAATACAACGTAAAATAAAAATAAAATTTAGACAGCTAATATTTTCAAAACTGTTGTTTCTTCGGTATAAGTTTATATAACAAACTCCATTATTTTTATGTGTTCTATTACCTCTTGAAGTTCAAAAAGTAACCTTCAGACCGCTCTGTGTCATAAAAGCAAATTTATATAGGTATATAGAATTGTACAATGTTATTTTGTTAAATGTTGGAAATATGTAATTTCCATTTGAATTAAAAGACCATTTTTTACAGTTCTCACATGTAGTAGTAGTAGTAGTACTGTGTTAGAACTATGTTAGTTGTAATTATCTTAAAGATAATTTTGGCGTAGATTAAAAAATAAGAATTTCCTCTATGATTTTGGTCAAGTATGGCTCCTGCACACCTGCAGCATAATCCTATACATGTGCAAATGGAAAAAATTGAGCTATGGTTGCTTCTGTACGTCACTACATTTTGGCCTTATTTTACAAATCCCAAAAATTGGTTTTCTTACTTCCCTTATAAGCATTTTAAATAATAGAGCATTCTTTAGCTGACTAAACATTGCTTGAAAAGAGGTCAAGATGTTCCTATACTTCATTAATTAGGTTTAACCAACTGACTTTGGTAACCAATGCCATCAATTAATTAAAAGAAAACAACTTGAACCTTACCGAAGTAAATGCTTTACTTTAAAGTTAATAATATGTTTAGTCATTTCTCAGTTATGGCAAAGAATATATACAGGGTGTTTCTTAAGTAGTGGTCAAAAATCCAGGGGCGTATTGTGAGGCCAAAAATAAGGTTTTTTTATTATATAAACATGGGGTATGGGGTCTTAGGGCAGTCGTTGTCGAACTACAGAGTATCAAAAATTTTAAAAAATAACGGTTTTTTATTTTTAATTTTTATACCGCTTGAGGAAATTTTACCAAATCCGGTGTACATATTTAGTATGTCGATGGATATAAATCAAAAAATTATCAGCTTTAAAAACTCACCAGTGGCGGAGGTGTGGGTATCATTGGTCATAAGTTATCAAGAAAAAGCATACCACCCTGTATAATTTTGCAAATAAAATAGGTCATCTAATGCGCTATTTTATTAGCTTCAGTTTTTGTCTCTTTACTTTTGCGTATTCCTAACCGCTTAGCGACAAAATTGATTTATTTGAGGTGTTTATTACTCATTACATTACTTAAAAATAACAGCATTATTAATTAATAATACAATTTTGATACCCACACCTCCGCCACTGGTAAGTTTTTGATTTATAGGTACCCATCGACATATTAAATGTGTACACCGGATTTGGTAAAATTTTCTCAAGCGGTATAAAAATTAAAAATCCGTTATTTTTTTTAAATTTTTGACACTGTAGCTCGACAAGGGCTGCCCTAAAACCCCATGTTTATATAACAAAAAACCTTATTTTTGGCCTCACAATACGCCCCTGGATTTTTGACCTCTACTTAAGAAATACCCTGTATAATATTTATACTCTTTAATTATGGTTAAAATTTAAAACATATTAGTTAGGATCAATTACAAGTTCATTGACTATTCTTCTTCTTTTCCTATCCCTTATGCCCTATACAGGGTGCCCGTTTTTCGACCTCAAGCATGGGGATCTCGGTTATTATAACAGATGCGAGATCGGTTAAATTAGGGCAAACTTGCGCATTTTTGTGGTGATCAATTATCTGAAAGAAAATTTGATCTGTCATTTTTAGTTTTTGAATTATTGGAGAAAAATTGAAAATTGTGATTTTTGTTTTAATTTTTTTAAACGAAAACCAATAAAACTAGACATTTTTAACCAAGACATTGTGAAGGCACTTTTTTACAAGGAATCTGAATCTGGCATCGTGTTTTCCAAGGCATCCTAGATGCAAGAGTTACAACACTTAATTTGTTTTTTGTTATAGGCGCCATATTTGATTTTTGCATTTTCGAATAGAGCTCTTTTTTCTGATTACGACTATGTTTCACATGATATGGTCAAGCTTTACATTTTGATTAGAATTTAAGAAAAATGTTTTTGCGAAGAATGCTTTGGAAACAACAACATCTACTTTTGTCTAACAAACAAATTTTTGACAATTCAATTAAATTTAGAGTTGCACGTTCACATTTCTTCCCAATTTACCTACAAAATTAAGTTTTAAATTAAGAACAGAATAAGGCAGAATTTCTGTATTTAAATTAGAACAAAATTAAAAATAATGCAACCGAATAGTGAAATTTAGTTGAATTGTCAAAAATGTGTTTGTTAGACAACAGTAGATGTTGTTGTTTCCAAAGCATTCTTCGCAAAAACATTTTTCTTAAATTCTAATCAAAATGTAAAGCTTGACCATATCATGTGATACATAGTCGTAATCAGAAAAAAGAGCTCTATTCGAAAATGCAAAAATCAAATATGGCGCCCATAAGAAAAAAAAAATTAAGTGTTGTAACGCTTGCATCTAGGATGCCTTGGAAAACACGATGCCAGATTTAGATTCCTTGTAAAAAAGTGCCTTCACAATGTCTTACTTAAAAATGTCCAGTTTTATTGGTTTTCGTTTAAAAAAATTAAAACGAAAATCACAATTTTCCATTTTTCTCCAATAATTCAAAAACTAAAAATGACAGATCAAATTTTCTTTCAGATAATTGATCGCCATAAAAATGCTCAACTTTGCCCTAATTTAACCGATCTCGCATCTGTTATAATAACAGAGATCCCCATGCTTGAGGTCGAAAAACGGGCACCCTGTAGAGCTTTGGGTCCTCACTTTCGGTAGGTACCGGTTGTGATCAACAGCCATTTGTTTGGATTCTCTTAAATTTTTACCTCTCTGTTCTATCTTTCCTATATTTTGTTCCCATGTTTCTCCTGGTCTTCCTCTGTTGCGTTTTCCTTCCGGCTAGGCTTCTAATGATCGCTTCAGGTATCTATGCCTTTTAGTTGTTTGTTTTCCGCTTCATAGACTAGTGGGTGTGTGCCCAATTCTTCCCTTATTATTGAGTTTCTGATGCGGTCTCTTTTTGTCCGTCTTTTTGCCCTTCTCTTCTCAGATATTTAATTTCACTAGCTGTTATTTTGCTTTTTACCTTGTCTTGTAATATCCAGCTTTCAGAGCCATACGTCAGTGTAGGTATAAACATTTAGTTTTGTCTGTGCACTTCTTTCTTTGTTATTATAACTTTGTGTATTGCGTATTAAGTTTTACTTGCTTTGTTTACTCTGTTTAGGATCTCTGCCTCTATTGTGCCTTTTTTTTAATGTTGTGCCTAAATATTCATAGTTTTCCACCCATTCTAATTCAATTCTGTTGCACATAATTCTTGTATTTTCTTACGTATACTCTTTTGTTATTTGCATTATTTTGCTTTTATTCGTACTTATCTTCATCTCCCATCTTTCAATTTCTGCAGTCCATTTATTTATTAT
This sequence comes from Melanotus villosus, assembly GCA_963082815.1. Classification (NCBI taxonomy): domain Eukaryota; kingdom Metazoa; phylum Arthropoda; class Insecta; order Coleoptera; family Elateridae; genus Melanotus; species Melanotus villosus. The sequence continues at coordinate 108,318,006 of OY720418.1, read as the reverse complement.
TTGGTGTAGTTTAATTGTTGTATCTGCTACTAATACTACGTCATCAAATTTTGCATTACTGATGAAAGACAAAGTTTTCTTTCCAGTCAGTCGGTATTTTTCCTCCTTTCCATGCTTGTTGGCATATACCCCTTATCCATTCCTTTACCTTCTTGCCTGGGGCTATTCCATCCAAGCCAGCTGCCTTTCCTAATTTTATTTGCTTGATAGATTCTTCGACTTCCTTTATTTCTGTTGTGTTTGGAGGTGCGGGTGGTTGGTAATAAATAATAACACACTAGTAATATTGAAATATCACACTTTATTATTATACTGCCCATCACTAAGTGTTGGCTTTGATGGTCAGTGCCAGAGACTGCTTTCTTACAACCTTCTTACATTTTACCACCCTTAGGGTTGCAGCTTCTTTACCTACTTCTCTAGAATACACTACAATTTCTATGTTTCTCTCTTCTTCCTGTACCTATTGTCATTCTTCTTTCTCTTCTTCCTGCTTTCGGTTCATCTTTAAATTTTTGTTCATAGAAACTTTTCCAAAGTTCAACAATTTTGTTTCTATTTGATCCTCCAGGTGTTTCTTCCATATTTTCCTCTGATCGCTGTGATGGTTTTTTACTCTCAGATCTCTCCCAAACTTCCCCCAATTCTGTTGTTTTGCTCTCGGACGGTTGCCCTGGCTTTGTTTCTCTTGGTTATGTACTCTTGCATGTGTTTTTCAAATCTGGCCTGCATGTATCTCTTCCAAGATTCGTTTTTGCTCCTTACTTTGTCCTTTACTTCCTTGTTCCATCATGGGATTCTTTTTTGGTTTTCTTTTATTGTAGTTATTCCGCATGCCAGCTCTGCCTGTTGTAGTATTTCTGTTTTTAGTATTTGCCATTTTTGGGCTTCCGCTTCATTGACTATTCTAAAACATTTAATATTGCTTTATATTGTAACGTAAGGTTTTGTGTTGTTTTCTGTTTATATCTAATCTAAATGATGCACTATGTTTCCTTATAACAATTGGGGTAACTTTTAATAACTTCGGTAGAGTCTTAGTTTCCTTACGTTACTTGTAGATCCACTTAGCTTAATTTGCGAGAGGTATTTGAATAAGAAGTCTCAATTAACTAACATTCATTTATTTTAACTATGTGCATTAATATTTACAGCGTAATATAAGAATTGAGCTAAGTCCCGAATTGACTTAGCGTTTTTATATAATTTCTACAAGTTCGGAGTGACCCAAGTACTTTAAATTATAGTCGACTTAAACTAATACAATTTATTATTAATTCATGAACAGATATGAATTTTGCTAAGTCTAAATCAAAAGAACCAATCTGATAATTCTCTAAGTCCCGTTCGACAAATATAACTTATTCTAGGTTGAAATCAAAGTAAAGTAATCTGGTAAATTCTTTCAAGTCTCGCTTTTATTTAAGCGGCTAAGTTTCTACGATGACTTTCATTCAAAATATTTTCTAAGTCCTGAAGAGGAGTTTAACTAATTGAATACAAATCTTTTCTAAGTGTTCCACTAACAGATGAAACGGCTAAGTCCGTAACCGGATTTACTGAATTTATTTGAAAATTTCTTTTAAGTGTTCAACTACCACTCTGGCAAGTACTTTAATGGGAATTTGTTCTAAGTTCATCGACTGAATTTAAATAAATTTAATACAGTTATTTTACAAGTCGAGACTTATCTTTATACGTTACTTGATTCTTTCCTAAGTGTTCAAGTTACCGGTAAAACCGCTAAGTCCGCGAAACGGACTCAATTTATTTTATCTGAATATTTCACAAGTGTTTCTAACAACAACCAAATAATTTCCGCTAGGTCCTTAAAGCACTTAGAAAATTTATGCCAATTTCAACAGTTTAAACTTAGTAAATAAAATAATCTTACATCAGTATACGAACAAACATCTCTGTGGCTGGTATCGAATTTCGGTTTTCTTGGAGCATCTTCTTTAACGGATGGAACTTAACCATCCTGTCAGAATAAATGCTAGCTCTTATATACGGAAATTTGAACCCTTCCACCCAAAATTATCGTGAGAACATATTGACTTAACTAAGGCACGTGTGTAGCCTTGACTTCCATCGGACATTACTCTGCATTCCTAACATTCTTTAACAATGCAGCTTGCTATCTTGCCACGTGCGGTGTTAAGATTAATGACCGTTCATCATTTTTATTTGTTCCTGTACTTAAACTATAACTTTAATATTTTTACATATTTGGCTTTATCACAATATAAAAATAGAAATCATATAATGTATTATTTTCAGAAATATTTTGATGAAACCAACAAAAGACATTATGGAATTAAATAAACGATTAGATTTTATACAGTTTGCATTGGTGCCCACAAATCAGGGATTTATAGAGAGCTTACAGGATAATATAAAAAAAATATCAGATGTCAATGTAAGTATTCACTATACAACATCTGAAACTTCATGCTTTTGTTTTTAGGTAGTTCTCAAAAAAATTCAATATTCAAGAGCTACAGGTAGAGAATGGGAAACTTTGTATAATGTATGAAAATATGAATTAACTCAGTAGTAGGTTGTAAAAAAACTAACTTTGAATTTTTATTTTACAGACAATATATCATACTCTTTTTTTACATGAGTTATGTGGTCCACATCGTGCCACGTCGTCCCTTTTTTCTAGTTTAAACAATAGTATCTCGGTAAAATTGTACGATTTACAATGTTCTATAAATAGTGCACTAGATTTTACCTACAACAATAGAAGAAATCGTCCTACAATCAAATTTGGTTTAGACATCGAATTAGATGCTAGTAGGGTTTTACTTTATGAATTTAGAGTTTATAAAAATTAAAAACAAATTTGATTTTACAGAAGAATTAAGAAAACAGGACATTGCTAAAAATGTGACTGCAGCTGCTAAGTTTGCCCTTAATCAACTGCCAGATTTTTTAAATGAGTGTTCAGTTGTTTACATACCAGAAATGGGCCATATGGTGGCAGTTCAAGAATGGGAACCAGATTGTGATCGTAATCGATTACAAGTTCATGGTTTTCAATTCGTGGTAAGTCTTTTTATGTGAATAAATAATGTGCATACTAAAACAAAATTTTTGATATAGTTTGCCATTAATGATCTTTTACACTATAAAAATGCCATGTGTGTCGGTAAGTAATTAAATAATTAAAAATGTAGTAAGTATAACAATACCATAAAATGTAATAGAATTAGACAAACAGTTGGGTAACATTCATCATGATATTTTGGCCCATGAAAATCGAATTATTCAACGACTTGCTGAATTTGTATTGAGGTACAATAGAGAAATTCGCGAACCTCTTCAAATAATTGCGCTTATAGACTGGTAAGCAACATATAGATTGAAAACAGTGAAAATAAAAATTGCCATGGTATTGTTTACACTTTCAGTTTAATCTCAATGTCACGTGTTGCTAAAGGTTATGGATATGTACGTCCTGAACTTAATGACGAAAGTATTCATGAGATAAAAGGCGGTCGTCACCCTTTATTGGAATTACTTTGCTCGGACTTTGTACCAAATGATTACTATTCAGGTGGAAATTACGATCACATGAAGATATTAACAGGTCCAAATAATAGTGGGAAAAGTGTATATTTGAAACAAACTGCTATTATTATATTTTTGGCGCATATAGGATCATATGTGCCAGCTACGAAAGCTAATATTGGTATGATGCACAGTATTCATTCTAGAATTCAAGCTACTGAATCTGCAGGAGTGAACCTATCAGCTTTTATGTTAGATTTAAGTCAGGTACGTAAATTGCTGAAGTATTCAAATTATGTAGGTATATTAATTTAAAGTACAATTGTAACAGATGTCACAAGCTTTGCATAACAGTAAACGTACATCTTTAATTGTACTTGACGAGTTTGGACGAGGAACAACTGGCAATGATGGTATTGCACTTCTTGCAGGAGCTTTAAACAAGTTTTATAGTGAGGGAGAACACTGTCCACATGTTTTAATTTCAACTCACTTTCAAGAATTGTCTCAGTTTTTGCCAAAATCAGGATTAATTAGCAATATAAAAATGGATCACATAAGACAAGATCCTGAAGGTCTAATTTTTTTATATAAGGTCAGCGAGGGAATTTCAAAAAGTTTTGCATTTGATGTAGCTGCTGCAGCTGGTGTGGATAATGAAATTATTGTCAGAGCTAGAGAAATTTATCAGGCTCTCTATTGCCCTGAAGCTACCAATGTATTACATAGTGTTCATTCATGCGATGACAAGGAGTTAAATCTTTTAGATATAAAAATTCCAGATCCTGACGACTGATTTATTTATGTATTTTTCCTTTATAGATACCTACTTCATTAAATTTGTTACTATTAAAATGTATACTACGTTGACTTAAAGAATAATAAAATTAAGTTATTAAAAGAAGCTTCCTTATATGTTTATTTTCTTTAGTAGGTTCAATGATATACTGCGACTGTCTCGTTTATTATTTCATATTATATCTTTTCTAGCACTATTTGGTTGCCAATTTCTATACTCAGATCATATACTAGTGAGGGCAAAATTTAAAGTAAAATACGTAAAATTAAAGTCAAGAGCAAAGAGGACACAAAACAGGAAGAAGTATAACATACAATGACTGATAAATGACTTCGAAACACAGAACATGTTTAAAAATGAAACAGAGTTTTTTTTTTTTTAATTAGATATTTCAATAAATTAATTGTTATTCATGGTAGAGTTACACGACCAATAATAGGTAAGTGTCTGAATAACAGAAAGATTAATGTCACCTCTTTAGAAATAAAAATTGTTGAGTGACTTTAATTTAAATGCAATGTTATCGTTTTATGTAACTCAATTAATCACTGTGACTATCACTTGGAGTTAGGTAAATGTCTTGAGGCAAATTACGTTTTAATCGCGTATGTATTTGTCTTTACCCGAGTTAATAGAACACTGCACCAGTAGGTACAATTGTTGATGTTTGTGTGGAAATTTTTGGTTAATTTTTTGATAAGTATGGTCCGAAATCGTAGATATACCAAGTTCTGAATGCAGTTGTTAAGGATTTTATTTTGCAATGCTTGTATTCTGTTTAAGTTTGTTTTTGAAGTGTTTTCCCAGATAACATAACCGTACCTATAGAACTAATGGTCGTATTAGTGCTTTATAAAGCAGTGTGACACATTCAATTTTTAGAGACGATTTTCTATTGATAAGCGGAGTCTTGTGTGACCCTCGTTTAGTTTTTTAATTATGTGAAACCTCCAGGTGAGACGAGTGTTCAAGTAACATGTTATTATTGTTATTGTAAGCTTATAAGTCCTAAATTTGTTTATCCACGACTACTTAATAATCTGTCAATTATTCATGTGTTTGGTCACTCATAATGCTATCCATTATACACTGATAGCAGTGTATAATGATTATTCAAGGTGTCATGGTAACATCATTGTCTATGGTGTATAATGAAGGAAATAGGTTATGTTTCTAATCCTAATTGACAGATTATAGGTTATGTTTCTAATCCTAATTGACAGATTATTGACAAGTCGTCGATAAATTTTAATTAAAAATTCTTCGTATTTGTGTTCGTGGATAAAGTATAGTATACGACTCGCTATAATGGCTATTATTACCTCGGATAATTGCAAAACTCGCTCGTGTTGCAAACATTATCCTCGGTAATAATAGCCTACATTATAGCGTCGTGTATAATATACTATTATATGACATACATGTTAAAAGTGATTTTATTTTATTTATGAAGTTTCCCCACTGGTAAAGTAAAATCTTAGGATTGTTTGTAATCATTCTAGGAATTTATATAAAAAAGTTCCATTACACTTGCTTGTTTTGTACAGATTTTTACTGCATCCACCTCCTCCAATAATCAAATTCTATAATCACCACTGATGTTGCGTGGTGATAAAATACCAATTAAATAGGTACCTACCTTTTTTAAATAAATAAACACAACTGGAATGCACAATATGTGACCTTTCTAAATCACCAACTTGGAATTCATTCAAACGTAATTTATGTTTTTGATGACATAGGTGTTTTTCTCTAATAGCTATTTATGTAACGAGTACATAATGTAGGTCTTTATGGACGCGCCAAAAAGTTTATGGCCGAGCGAACGAAGTGAGCGAGGCCAATAAATTTGGGAAGGTCATAAAGCCTAATTATGTACGAATTACATACAAAGCTTTATGTTCAGCTGCTTATCAAAAAATTTTCTTTTAAATAAATTGAGGTTAATAGTATATTTTACAACAAGACATGAAAATGACGTTTTTTTCGTGAGATGAGAAGTTGCCCACGAGCTGCGTTAGCAGCGAGTAGGGCAATCACGAACGAAAAAAACGTATTTCATGTCGAGTAGTAAAAGCTATTTTTTCTACGACATTTTAATTATCTGTTTGAAATAAGTTTTAATTCGACTTAATTCAAACCGAATTGTGTCAATGCAAATTATTAATTGTTTGTTTACTCGGTTCCATAGTAACACACGCATTTTTTTATTTTGTTGCCATAGATTTGGAATTCTTGTTTTCATCTCTAGAAGTGAATATGTTTTCATCTCTAGATAGAAAATGTAGCGTTTTCGCATAGGGTTTATCGTGAAGAAAATACTTGTTTTCGTATCATGTGTAGAAAAATAGTAATTTGTAATACAAGTGTTGAAAGCTTGCGTTTGCCACACGAATGTGAAGTTTGCAGCACGAACGATAGTGAGTGCTGCAGTCACATGAGAGTGGCAAATACAAGCTTTTAACACATGTATTACACACTATTTTTTCTACAACCACATTTCCATAAAAAAATTTAAATATTTCTGCAAAATCAAATCTGACATTCATCAAATGTCAGATTTGACATTTTGATTTCGGTGCGGCAAAATTATACTTTGCCGCACCGAAAATCATGCATGTGCGTGCGGAAAGTAAATTTTCCGCACGCTAATTTCACTTGTTCGGCAAACACTCATTTTCAATACTCGTATCTATGGAGACGAAGTCTGAAAATCCCACTTTCCATGGTGGGAGTAGAAAAATGTGTTTTATAGCTCTAGCCTCTTGCAGGGTGCTGTATTGAATAATCACCTAGTTACCAGGTTGTTTAACAAACAGAAGCAACCAATCAACGGTCGTTCTACTTAGCACCGGCCGTTTTACTTTATCATTATGGTCCTAGTCCGATAAATGATATAATTATGGCCTCTAAACAGTACAATAATCTAATCATTATGAGACAGCTGAACATAAAAATATTTTGTTCCTAAAAACTTACATGATAAAAGGAAATATTAACTTTGTACAGAGTGCTACTAAACTTACATTTATTTCTTATACCTATTATGTATTAATACAATTTATAACATCCTTTAAAATTAAATTTTACGTGTTAATTCCATATTTAGACTTCATTTTCTCAAGTTCTTCCTGTTTCTTTTCAATATCTGTCTTCTTGAATGCTTTACTAGCTTGATAATAAAGAACAACTAAGTATCGATTGCATACATTAAAACCAGAAAGATGATCACAAGCATTTTTTGCATCAAATATATCTTCATATACGACAAATGCAGTTCCACGAGTTTCAGGTGTATTGCCGACCCTAATCTGACGGATGGCACCATATTTTCCAAATATGTCATACATTTCTTCTCCTGTGATTTTGTACGGAAGATTGCGAATATAAAGAATTCTATTTATTTCTGGAGGAAGGCGAACCTAAATAGAAGAAAAGTATTAATAAACAATGTAATTATATTTGCTTCATGATATTTATAATAATTCGTAATACACTACAAAACTGTTTAAAGGTGGTAATAGTACGGGCCATGTAGACAAACACCCTACTTTGTACAAATAAAAGGGAACTTAGCATAAACAATATAACCTCAGAAATTGATGCGTAAAACTTTACTTACATTTGCTTTTCTTTGCATAGCCAAAGCCATTTTGTAGAATATTTATTTTTAATGACACTCTGAATAAAAATATTAATGAAATTACAATGTATTATTTCTAAATTAAAGGAAAAATATTCGCCAAAAACTGCCACCAACAAAACACCAGTGTTGCGCAAAATACTACTCAATTTGGTGTCATTAATGCCAAAATCACGAACACAGAACACCCTATAATAGAAGGACCTGTGGCATGCTAAGCTGTAAAACAGCGTTGCGCCATCTCTGGATGAAGTATTGTAACTATCGGCTGACCCACATTCCATGACCTATTTAATAGTTTTTGATATTTTTATTATGAATTGATATAATTCTAACGTTCTAATTTTTTATTTAGCAAATATATCCATTGAAAACGTATATTACAAACTATAAAGGTGCTTTAATAAACGTTTTCAAGAAAACATTTGCTAAATAAATAATTAGAATCGTAAAATGTTAAACTATCACTTTACTAATATAAACTATAAAAAAAAACAAACAGTTTAACAAACATAGTTGTTTTAATAATAATATGACATCCCATTTTAAAAAAATCAAATTGGTAAAGAATCATTCTTTGGGGGTGAACAGTTTCAATAAATGTTAACTAGAAGATAGTATAACGTACCTACATTTCCTAAATCTAAACACATTCATTAAAAAAGATATTTCATAAATTTTTAGATACTATCTGTAATACGATTTGAACATGTTTTAAGCAAATATAATGATTATACAGACCATTCAATGCTGCATATATTTACAATCGATAAATTTATATAAAATCAAAATGTCTATTGCACCCTAAGGCCCTCCGCACATTAAGCGACTAAAAAGAAACGAATTACAAACTTAAATCGCCAATCAGTTGCTAATTAGTTGCCGCTCGTGTATTTCAATGAGCATCCGCACACAACGCAACTAGTTGATAACCGGTACTTTGAGAATATCTCGTTAACGGTTAGTTTTATTGTAAAAATACTTATTAGCGAATTTGTAGCTCATACAATTTTCCACAAAAAATATTCAATTACTTTTTTTCATGAGAGTGACCATTATCGAGATATTGCGATATTGAAACTGTCATCTTTTTGAAGAAATGCATTCCTTTCCACACCACCTTCGAGGTAGAGTTAGTACTCGGCGCGTTTTTTTATAATGTGGTATCCCCAGTAGGCCTTATCCACAATTTTCTTAAGAAAACAAAAAATTAGTCATGTTCATATTCCATTTCTAAAGTTACATATTCTTATTCTTTTTCTTCCTCTAGCTGCTGTATTTTCACAGGCTGCGCCAATAAATGCGATGGATCGATTAAATCTTCATTGATATCGCACACATCGTCGTCCTTTAGTTGCCACATACTGCTGAACAATGTAAACCTACTTCTCTGCAACCACAATTATAATTACAGCCCTTGCTGCAATTGCAAAAAATAGTGTTCAGCAGTATGTCTGGAGCAGCTGGGAGCAGAGTTTGAATTGGCTCCAAAACGTTGTTTTTTCATGCCCATCCCCAATCTTCAACAAGAATCGATTTATTTCAATGTTGTGCGAAAAATTCATAGCTGATAATATCTGTGTAGCACGAGTAGAAAATGACGCTGTTGTTATAATAATCGATACAGCCCTAGAGCAGTCTCATGCAAGAACAAGTATTGTTGAAGATGTATTCCATTCATCGTGTTTTTTTGCGCATCCTGTGGAAATACAGCCGCTAGAGGAAGAGGAAGAAGAAGAATATGTAACTTTAGAAACGAAGTACGAACAAGACTAATTTCTTGTTTTATTAGAAAAATCGTGGATTAGGCCTACTACGGATACCACATTACAAAAAAAAACGCGCCAAGTACTCTATCTCGAAGGTGGTGTGGAAAGGAATGCATTTCTTCAAGAAGATGACAGTTTCAATTCTTGATATCGCAATATCTCGATAATGGTCACTCCTATGAAAAAAAGTAATAATGCTAAATATGTAGGTACATATTTAACTGAATTTGGTAAAATTTCCTCAAGCGGTATAAAAATTAAAAATAAACCGTTATTTTTTTAATTTTTGGCACTCTGTAGCTCGATAACGGCTGCCCTAAGACTCCATGTTTATACAACAAAAAACCTTATTCTTGGCCTCACAATACGCCCCTGGATTTTTGACCTCTACTTAAGAAACACCCTGTATATAAAATACTACATGGTCTTTTACCGGAATACTTACTGGAAGAATTAAGTTTTGTTGGGGATTTACACAACTACAATACTAGATCTCAAAATAATTTTTATGTAGAGGTTGTTCCATTCTAAGTGGCGAAAAGGTGGTCAAAAGGTGGTCACGTTCACCAATAACTCCACCCTTCACTGCCACCCGTGCCACTGTGCTTTGGTACATCGTCTTTTTAAGAAGATTATGTTGCTCTTAAGTATCTTAAGACGGCCCACTTGGTCTACTGCGCAACCAAGGGTTTCGCCATTCAGAATGGAATAGCCTCTACAAACAGTAACCACAAATTACAACCAAAATAATATATTTCATAAAGGCCTAATAATGTACAATTCTTTACCAAATTTTGTTAAGGAAAGTGGCAATATTAATTTATTTAAGTCAAATTGTATAAAAATTGTAGAAGAAAATATTAATTTATAATTTGTGATATAAATACACTGTGGATAAATGAAAATGCAACACCTATAAATGGTAATCCTATTTTGTTCAAAATTGGTAGATATGATATGAATGGTGCACCGAAAGACGAAATCGGGATAATGACTGTCGCCGGGTAGTGTTTAGCGACGAATCTCGGTTCTCTTTAGATTGGCATGATGGCCGAATACAGGTCAGACGGCTTAGAAATGAACGACACAAACCGGACTGCATCAAAAACCGGGAAACGGCTGCTACTCTAGTGGTTATGATTTGAGGCGCTATCAGTTATGATGGTAGATCATCTTTGGTGATTATAAGAGGCACTTTAACTGGTCAGCGCTATGTTGATGACATTTTGGAACCAGTGTTGTTACCATTTATAAGAGACATTCCAGATGCCATATACCAGCAAGACAACGCACGACCGCATGTTTGTGATGGGGCTATGACCTTTTTGCGTCAGTCTGATATTCCCGTTCTTCCCTGGCCGGGTAGATCTCCGAATTTGTCACCAATTGAACATGTATGGGATATCAGTGGTCGCCAAATAAAGAGTTACTATGCGAATCCTGCGACGGTTGAAGAATTGGAAGAGAGGCTGCAAGTGAAATGGAATCTTATACCGCAGGAGGAAATTTCACATTTGTTTAATTCCATGATTCGCCGAGGGGGGAATGCATTAGAGCTCGTGGGGGTCACACTCATTATTAAACCTTTTTGGAATAACTATACATATACTCAACGTAGAAGTTTGAAAATTTAATCGTTTGTTATCCTTGTGAATATCTAACTTACAGCCAAATTTCGTTCCAATATATTTATGCACTATAGGTGTTGTATTTTCATTTATCCGCAGTGTATGTAGTATGATCAAATATCTCTTGATAAATAAATATAACGGGTGTGACCTGACATGTGAGACATAGGAGAAATACATGCGATTTTCAGAATTGCTTAATTTTATCTCGCCAGCTGAACCGTTTAGCTTTTGCACGTTCTTGTTTGGATGAATATGCTATTAAGCAATTGATTCTTAACTAATTAGGAAAATTTAGCTCCTAAACGTAAAATAAAGTAAATATTTTAAATAAAAAGTCACACATGCTCCTTATGATATCTTGCTTAAAGCTTGCTGAGCATCATTTGTTCATACTAAATTCTGAAATTTCCATAGTGATGCTGCAGCTCATCAGAACAAGTCTGATCAAATTTTTGTAGAATTAATATCAGCCTAATAATCAGGAAAAAATACGATTTCTCCTTCATTTCAGATAAATTTCGTACTATAATAAAAAAGTACTTTTCGATGAATAGCTACAACGTAAGCAAGTTGGCCAAGAAGATAATATTCACATATGTTCAATTTCCCATGCATTTCACCTATGTCTCACATAGTGCCGGGAAAAAATATCGATATATATCGATACTTATCGATATATCGAATAAAGATATCGATATATCAATACTTATCGATATATCGATACATATCGATACTTGTCGATATTTATCGATATATCGGTTTTATCGATATTTTTGATAACTTTTTTAATATCGCCCAGCCCTAGTTGCGAGTAGTACCCGGAAAAAATATCGATATATCGAATAACGATATCGAAATGATAAAATATCGATACATATCGATATGTATCGATACTTATCGATATAACGTTATTTATCGATATATCGGTTTTATCGATATTTTTTTGATATCGATATTTTCGATAACTTTTTTAATATCGCCCAGCCCTAGTCTCACATGTCAGGTCACACCTGATATATTATTTTTATATGATGTAATCCTATGCCGAAGCAATCCAACATGCCATAGAAACATACGGTAAGTGAGCAAAAATCACATACAAACAAAGCGGGAACATGCATATCTATACGCACGGTGTTGTTAAACTAGTCGCTGCGCATAACGTGTATGCACGTGGCAGTCAATATATTAAACTCATAAAATATTATAAACTAGTAGTAACAAATTATTTACGAACACTTCAGCCCAATAGAAATTTAAAATCGTTTCTTAATAAGCACTCTTGAAAAATCACCAATAAACTAACTCAACTACTGCGCTTTACTTTTTCAGTATTTATGGCATAAGGGCACAAAAATTTTGTTTTTGTTTTGTCTAAGCTGAAATTTCATGTCGATGCAACCGTATTTTGGACTTTCGGTAAAAGGTAGAAGGGGAGTAAGAAGCAAGTACGGTAAAATATTAAAAATTTTATTCATGATAATAAATTTAGTAAGTAAAATTACAAACAAAGGTGGAATAAAATAGGTACATAATATATTGCAGTATTTTAATTTTAAGGTCTTATATAGTAAAATAAACTAATAATAATAATAATACTTTGGAGACCTGTATGGCTTTGGCTATTATAAAAAAAGCAAAACGAAACGCGTTCCTTTGAATTTTTGTATTATTTGTAAAAATAGATGTAACTATGTAAAACGCCGTCAATAGGAATATTGAACGCATTTTAAATTTAATATGCATTTAACAAGTGTTCGATTTAAAAAATATATTTTAAACGAATAAAGGTGCATAATTATTTAAAAGGTCTCTTATTTTTTCTGCCCACACAGTAGGTACATGTAATCTTAAGAAAAATAGAAACAAATTTAATCTAAAATTAATAACAATCTAAAAGTAATATAACGGGTGTCCAAGGGAAGACGCAACATAGGGAAACAGCAATGTATTTTTTTAGAAAAGATTCAAGTGACCTTTGCAATGTGTATGGATTCAGCGCTGAACATGGGTGATTGAACTTGCTTAATGTTAGAAAGAGATAGAAATATCGCAGGAGTTTGTTTGTGCGATATGTGATTATTTCATTGTTTACTTTTTATATTTTGTCAATTTTGACAGCACTTACAACTTTAATTTACAATAAAAATACGCAAATTGCGTAATTTTTTTAATCGCTGTTCATGCATTCTGCATATTTTAAATTGAATTCAGCTTGCACATATACACAAGACGTAAGTAAATTCTATAAAAATGTGAGGTTATGTTTACAATATTTCAGACTACCAGCAAAATATGTTCGTAATTGTCCAGTTTATATCACTAAAAACATGGAATAGTATTGAATCCTATCAAAAGAAAGCAAATGATCATCAGTCAGACACAGACTGAACTTAAAATGTAATGAAAATAAGAATTTGTCTAGTCGGTTGTACCACAGTCTAGTAATATAACCAGTCGTCTCACTTCGTGTCGGCACGTTTGATGTTCATGTCTCCGAAATGTGCAGTGCGCATTCGGCTGGATCATGAAATTTTGGCGCGATTTTTGAATGAACGAATAACAAGCACCACTCAAACACATACAAGCACGTGGTTTATGCTGTTAAATGCAAGTTAAATAACAAACAACTGCAACCTGCACCGCAAACACGTTTTATTCTAACTGCGCATTCGGCTAAACTTTACACAGGCGCACTGGAATTCGGACCCACAAAATCCGGCGAGTGAGACGACTGGTTATATTACTAGACTGTGGTTGTACTAAAATCTCTGTCAGACGTTATTAATGCAACTTACAAATCTTAATGGTTTATGTAGATAGGTGTGAAATTGGTTACATAGAGAAAAATGTATAATTTGGTGAAGTACAGGATTGTTGCGCAAGAAAAATGTAACAATTTATTATACAGTGTGGTACAAAAGTATGGAACAAATTCAATATCTCCTGAAATAATTGTTTTTTGGCAAAACGCTCGGACAGGTATAGCGATTTAAATTACGGTGCATATTTTAAGAGGAATCGAATTTTTTTTGCGACAGTCATTTTTCTACGGTGACGTTATCGCCCTTTTTTTTAAATAGGAACTTGCATATTTGACAATTGCAGTCCTTTTTTTTCTCTTTCTAACCGTGCAAAAGTTTTATACCCTCACATAAGATTTTTTTTGAGATATGGTCCTTCGAAAATGCCAAAATCGACTTTTTCGTAGAAGGTTGAAATTCGGATTAGGGGGTAATGAAACCCTCCTAATGACGTTTCCGTGGTCGGTTGTCCCTTAGCGTGCGTAATTTCGAAGATACGGCCGTTCCCACCTATCAAAAGTGGTGGTGCAAATTTTTTAAAACCCGTTTTTTCGTGTCCGGCGGGGTCGCTTTGGGGATTCGGAAAGAGAGGGGTCGATTTAGGAGAGAACAATTTTTTATCCGAAACATTTTGGATTCGAAATGCCCGAATGGCAGGGTCGATTTTTCGTATACGTGTCTATTGTTATCCCACCCATGCGGAACGTGAGCTGGGTCTAGTACCCCAAAGCGACCCCGCCGAACACGAAAAAACGGGTTTTAAAAAATTTCCCCCACCACTTTTGATGGGTGGGAACGGCCGTATCTTCGAAATTACGCACGCTAAGGGACAACCGACCACGGAAACGTCATTAGGAGGGTCTCATTACCCCCTAATCCGAATTTCAACCTTCTACGAAAAAGTCGATTTTGGCATTTTCGAAGGACCATATCTCAAAAAAAATCGTATGTGAGGGTATAAAAATTTTGCACGGTTAGAAAGAGAAAAAAAAGGACTAGCTACTGCAATTGTCAAATATGCAAGTTCCTATTTTAAAAAAAGGGCGATAACGTCACCGTAGAAAAATGACTGTCGCAAAAAAAATTCGATTCCTCTTAAAATATGCACCGTAATTTAAATCGCTATACCTGTCCGAGCGTTTTTCCAAAAAACAATTATTTCAGTAGATATTGAATTTGTTCCATACTTTTGTACCACACTGTATGTTTACGTAAATAGTGATGTTAGTAAATATGTAAAATATTATGGCATTATACTTAAACAACTTTTTTTAATTATATTGTTTTAGTATAATAATAATAATGAATCTATAATTGTGCTTCATTGCATTGTAGATGTTGATTCTACAGTAACTGATAAGTTTAACAATTTGACGTTAACATTAAACAATGATCTAATTGCGTGCCGCTATAACAGATGCCGGCACTATTTCTGACTCATTCTAGCATCAAATGAACTCAATTACGTAGGTTTAGTGCTAAATTCGTACATATTCCGCAGTTAACCCGGATCTTTTCTAAAAAAATACATTGATGTTTCCCGTCTTACCGTAAACACCTGGTATAGTATAATTAAGAGAAACTTAAACATACAGTTTAAACAATGTTTATATTTGTTTTGTTCGAGTATAAAGTACTAATGCTATAATTTTATAGTAATAAAAATTGTATAAAAATATTAAGTGTTACTAGAACAATCCATTTATATTCTACAGCAAATAGCATTACAAAATAAAAGTAAAAAAATATATGTACTTATTAAATCTTAATACATTTCTCTGTATGGCAATGTATAGTAAAGGTACAGAATTTTTCACCTAGGATTTAGGTTGTGACGTCAACTTGCTCCGCCCAAAAACTGCATGGGTTAGGATTGCAAGACTGCCAGCAGTTCCGAAACGTATTCTCCTATTCTAATGAACAATTTAAAATAAACAAATATTTTCGGTCGTTATCAAAGTGAAAGCAGAATGAATACAAATATGTAAAGATAAGATTTTGTAAAATGGCTTAATACCTAAGACATAAGCTCGTTTATCCAACTACATATGTATCTCTGCCAACACATTATCAAAGAATTTATTAATTACACAGTTATTTTAAGAGTAAACATTATTTAACACGTCTGAACATTTGTTAATGTTAGCATTAACATTTAGAAATTGTTTTAGAATCTCTGATACTTATTTTGTCAATGACTGCAATACTGCAGTGTTGTTACGCGTTTCATACTGCTATACGGGCACCGGCCGCTTGCTTGACGTAGGTTGTATACGTATAGTGATACTGACAAAATCCTAGTAGACATGTGTTCGTGCGCAGTAGATAATGAAAACCTAGTTTAGAAAGAGATGAAGTATAGTTGGATTGTGAATTTATAAACAGCGCGTTGACGTCACAACCCAAATCCTAGGTGAAAAATTCTGTAATAACAATTTGAGCAATATTCTCTTGCACATGCTTATTGCTAAACGCAGCAAATAGGTGCTAACGTTGTATATTTTAATTTCATAATAACAATATAAATGTAGGTATATATGAACAACTTAATTCTATCTATAGGTAAAGGTAAAAAAAAGCAACTAATCCAGATTTTCTGAAACAAAAGTAATGGTATTGTAATGTTTAATAAATACATGTTATTTACTTACTTAGCTGACTGGAAAAAGTAGCCATGCATTTTTTAATTTCTTCATCAGGCCCATTTTTAGCCATGTCTCCTGCCATGATGTCGTAGCCATAATTTAACATTTTCTGCGCATTGTGCTTGCCACAGACTGTTAACTAGAATTTAATGATAAACAATTATGAGGTTGAATTTTTTTGTTTATGTAAGCATGTGTCATATTGGTTTTGTTTAACATTAATTTTTATTTCACTTCGTAACTGAATGTAATTATTTTATATCCAAAATATATGCCTCAACTTTTAATGTAAAATTAAAATCTACATAGGTAAAACACACAAAATAGGGTTTTATGAAATACGAAAATAAATTTATTTCCACATTTAATAAAGATGAATTCTTTGTTATTGAAAACAGGAACACATAACATAATAAAACTTGCCTGAATTTTTAAATAGCTATTTATGCAACGAGTTGCAAAATGATGGACTTTTTATCACCAGGCGTGAAATTGTTCGTCGAGGCGAAGCCGAGATGAACAACACGCCATGTGATAAAAAGACATGTTTTGCAACGTGTTTCATACAAGATTTTATCCAATTCAGATAACAAAATGTAAATGCCACATCTTCTTAAAAAAGGAGTTGGGTCATCGTGATAAAATGGGAGCATATTTTGTAACTAGTTACAAAATGAACCACTTTTCGCAACTAAAATCATCTTTTTGTAACTAGTTACAAAATGGGAGCATATTTTGTAACTAGTTACAAAATGAACCACTTTTCGCAACTAAAATCATCTTTTTGTAACTAGTTACAAAATGGGAGCATATTTTGTAACTAGTTACAAAATGAACCACTTTTCACAACTAAAATCAATGTCGAAATGTTGACATTTCGTAACTGAATTGGATAAAACAATTTTTAACAGCAATGGAAATATTACTTTAAATTTTATAACCAAGTTGAAGATTTCCAAAATAAATAATGGAACTGATAATTGGTTTTTGTCACAAACAAAAAAAAGTTATATCAATAATAACAAAAAGGTTCATTATTGCTGTTTTTATTTAAAAAAAATGTATTATCTTTTCACAACCAGGAAAAGCACTAAATTGAAATATCTGGTGCATTTTTTTGTTATTGAATTGACAGCACTGCATTTTTTTACAATTTAGTGAGATATTTAGTTCCCTGAAATGTTGGGTTATGCTGTCATGTTGACAGATATCAAAATCAAAATTTTCATAAATAGTTCCATATGAAGTTTTTAATTCTTCTTATAACATAGATAAATTGCCTTGTGTCCTCTTTCGGTAAAATTCATGGTTCAACATTTAGGTTACATTCCATGAAAATTTTTATTTTATAATTAATTTGTTTAAATATCAGATTTCAAATTTCCCTCCAATCATATAGTAACAAGAAATAACAACATTACAGAGGAAATTATCGGTGCCAATTGTTCAGTGCATGCCAACATAAATGTAGTGTCCGCGAGGTCAGTGAACAGATAATATATACAGTGGAACTCCCGTAAGTCGAACTCCTGTAACTCGAATATTTGTGCGGTTTCTGTTGAGTATATATGTATATTAATCTTCTTAACTCGAATTTATCTGTAACTCGAATTTTTTTGTGGGTTTTTGGTGGTTTGAGTTAGAGAGGTTTCACTGTAATAGACGTATCCCGATATCTCATGGCCCACGACATGCACGTCGAATTTGTGAAAGAGTGAGATGGAAGTCTAATAATGAAACCTAAAAACATGCGGCACTCAGGAAAAAGCGAGTGAAATTTGAAATTGCTATGCTTATGAAATTGAAAATAAATACATTTATTAGCTGCCACCTATATTGCAAGTTTCTCAGCTTATTGTAACATAAAGATAGGTTTTAACCCGGTTTTAACTACAGTATAACTTCGCTAGTTCGGACATGCGCTAAACCGGACACTCCAGTCATTCGGACATTGCTACAATTCGGACATTTGTGTGTCATTTGCCTCTATAATCCGGACACATACCAAAATCACGTAAATTTCATGTTTTAACCGTAAGTGAACTTCGCGGAAGAACTTAATTGCCTACTTTCGTTAAATGAACTTCGGGGAATACCCCAACTTCTCACTTTCGTTGTGTGACCATTGTTAGTGATACTTTAGGTGCGCGTGCAAACGTGTTGTTTAAACTTATTTAAACTGTTTAAAATTATATTTAAAATGAGGCGACGTCACAAC
This sequence comes from Melanotus villosus, assembly GCA_963082815.1. Taxonomy (NCBI): domain Eukaryota; kingdom Metazoa; phylum Arthropoda; class Insecta; order Coleoptera; family Elateridae; genus Melanotus; species Melanotus villosus. The sequence goes on along the minus strand of OY720418.1, from coordinate 108,298,981 downwards.
ACTCTGACTATAAAAGAAAAATGCAAAATTCTAGAATTTCTCGAGAGCGGCAAAACTATTCGCTTTGTAGCAGAAAGGTTTAATGTGCCAAAATCAACCATATACGATATTAAAAAGAAGAAACACAAAATTACACAGTTTGTTTCAACTACGTATCACGGACCAGGTATGTACGATTTGAGTTTTAAATTTGAGAATTAAGCATGGCTTATTATGTACGTAAAATGTAGGCTCCAAGAAAGTTCTACGTCAAGGTGAGCATCCCAAGGTAGAGAAGGCTTTGTATACCTGGTTTTTACAACAAAGAAGTCTTCATGTACCAATTTCGTCTGCAATTCTAAGGGAAAAAGCCAAATTTTTCCACAAAGAAATATCAGGGAAAGATGAGTTTTTAGCAAGCTCTGGCTGGTTAGATAAATTTAAGAAGAGGCATGGAATTCGATTTTTGAAAATTTGTGGGGAAAAGGTGTCTAGTGACACAAGTGCAGTAGAACCTTTCCAGAAGAAATTCTTAAAGATAGTTAGGGAAATGAATTTATCAGAAGAGCAGGTGTATAATGCCGATGAAAGTGCTGCATTTTGGAAAGCGTTACCAACAACCACGTGGGTTCATGAAAAGGAGAAGTCTGCACCTGGCAGAAAAATTGCTAAAGACAGGTTCACATTCATGCCTTGTTCCAATGCAACAGGAACCCACAAGCTACCACTACTTATTGTGGGTAAATCTCGCAATCCTAGATGCTTTAAAAACGCAGTTCTTCCAGTCGAGTATAGAGCGAGCAAGAAAGGGTGGATGACTCAAGCGATTTTCATGGAGTGGTTCGAAAAATGTTTTATTAAACACGTAAAAAGGTTTTCGAACGAAAACAATTTGTCACAAAAAGCCCTTCTTCTAGTAGATAACGCTCCCTCACATCCAACAGAAAATGTATTAAATTTTAATCCAAACTTTAAAGTTATGTTTTTACCGCCAAATTGTACGGCAATAATACAACCAATGGATCAGAATGTAATCCAGAATATTAAAGTCGCTTATAGAAAAAAATTACTGGCTTATTTAATATCTCATGACAACGATTTATCAAAGAGTCTGAAGAGTTACAACTTGAAGGAGGCTATCATGAACTTACATGAATCATGGGAAACTATAACTGAAAAAAATATTAAGCAGAGTTGGAGGTTACTCTGGCCAAAATCAGATTGGGAGGAAGAGGACGAAATTGCATTGGCTCAACTGAAACAACAGTGGGACTCGGAATCAGCAAACGTAAATTTAAGAGCCATTACACAAATGTTGAATTCTATTGACCCACAAGTCAGTTCTGGGGAAGTTTTCAATTGGGCAACTGGACAAAATGAAATAATTTCATTTACAGATGAGAATTTAATTGAAGAGGCTTCAAAGTCGGACCATAGTGCAGATTCTGAATGCGAATTTGTAGAATCTTGTACTAAAATTACGCACAAAGATGCTGTTCAGTCGTTTTCTAATTGCATTGAATGGGCAGAACAAAATGACATAGCAATGCAAGATATATTATTATTAAGAAGATTGAAAGAAAGTGCCACTTCATATTTGTTCGGCAGTACGAAGCAGTCAAAAATTAGTGATTATTTTAAGAGACCCGATTCTGTTTGAATGTATGTATGTACATAGTAACTTTATTATAGTGTACTTGTTTTGTTATAAAGCTATTAAATAGTTAAGATGCATTAAAACCATGTTTTATTTGCTTTATATTTACCTTTTTAAAATATTTCTATAATTCGTAAAATTCGCAAATCCGGACTAACCGAAAACTTTATCTGTCCGGATTAGTGAAGTTGTACTGTAATAATATTTTTTCATATTTTGACTTTGACAGAACGAATTTTTTTAGGTTGAGTAGTAGATGCGTTTTCTCTTTCTGTACTGAGGGCCATGAGATATTGGGATGTGTCTACCTTATTCAGTGTTTTATAAAATGTTTATGTGAAAACTTGATTTAAAAAAACAATAACATTTAGCTGACAGTCACCGAGTATCAGAATTCAGCATGGTGACTTGTAACAAAACTTAGCTGTTTCCTATTTTTCGAGTGGCTAATACTCGAGCATACCTTTATAATCTTGAAAAATTGCATTTCAATTGTGAAATAAAATGATTCCCTCATATGTATAATATACAGATTGTCCGAAAACCAGTCTAAACATACAAAAATTAATGAGTGCAACAAGGAAGACATAGACAATATGGGTAGCACAACAAAGATATAATGCTATCATGGCTAGGTAAATTTTTAAACTAAAGATTACCCTCCAATAACAAGCAAGCAAGCAAAAACATCTGTCATAAATATTTTATCTGTCATTAAAAGCATAAATTCCAATTCTTTCTCCGTATCGATTAGCGTTTCTTATGGCATCACATCTCTTCTTTACAATTGAATAATGTATCGTGTATAGTGGTTTTAAACTACACACTTTGAATACATGAATTAAAATGATCAGCAATTTAACCTCACTTTATATGCTTTTAATGACAGATGTTTTTGCTTGTTTGCTTGCTTGTTATTGAAGAGAGATGGTTAGTTTAAAAATTTACCTAGCCATGATTGCATTCTATCTTTGTTGGGCTACCCATATTGTTTATGTCTTCCTTGCTGCACTCATTAATTTTTGTATGTTTAGACTGGTTTGCGGACAATCTGTATATGCATATTTTCTTTGCCTACTAGACACACCATAACTAAATACACATATCTGTTCATAGATACCTCAGCAATTGTGTTAGCTGAAAACTATTAATGAAAAACTTGATTACTATATAATAGAAAATTGCTACGACCTCATATTTTACTGCAAATATACTAATAAGTATTCAATAAATATTACTAACATTAAGTGAATATAACTTAGTATCAACAGGAGTGTCTGGAGAGTTCGGTGTTTTTTTCTCAATTTTTCTTCTTTTTCCTGATGGAGGACCGTTCTCGTCACTTTCTTTAAGATAATCCTTCTCTTCTTTCTCTTTGTCGCGTTTTGGGCAAGAGCAAACTCTCACACTCAATCTCCTGCGGCCCAGTACAATTCCACTGAAACAATATGGAATAGAAAATGTTCTTAATCAAGTCACAGATTAGAGGAAAAAATATTTTATCATTTCTTCATCTTAAGTGGTTAGTATTGCACATTTAAAATACCCAAGGCAATGACAAAGTACAGACACTTATTAAAAATTATTAGCTATGACCAGAGTAGGAATCATTAATGTTGCATGTCTTCTTCTTCAGAGTGTGTGTCAAATAAAAATTACAAAACAATCAAGTTATTGGGTTTACAAAACGAACATGGAATAAAAGTGATAAAGTGGCAAGATAAAAGACCTATGCTGATGCTTACAACCATTCCAGAGTATAAAGCTACATTAATTGAAACTGCAAAGAAGAAAAACCATAAAAAAACCGAAAGCCGTTTTGGATTATAATTCCGCAAAAAAATGCTATATTGCAGTATGCTTTGTACACATCCAAAGTAATATGACTTTAATGTAGTAAGGCTAAGACTATGTTTCAAATATCAAACTGCATAACATGCCGAGTTAATTTTTGTAACCAGAAAATTGAATTGCGGTCGATTTTTATTACTAAAAATGTTAGAATGTCAACTTGTTTTATAGCTCTGCCATTTATTTTAACAAGGACTTGTCCTTGAAGCTTTTGAAAGACATTAAATTAGTTTTTTCGGTGTTTAAAAGTAACATATTTGCTTTACACCATTCAACCATTTTTTGCGATAGCCGACTCATTTCACACGAAAGTTCTTGCACACTGTCTCTAGCTAACACACATGACGTATCATCAGCAAACTGATACAAAGTAGGTATATTTAAATAACTGGAAAGGTCATTGACAAAGATAATAAAAAGCAAGGGTCCCAATACTGATCCTTGAGGCACACCTTGAGCAAGACTCACAGATTCAGATAGAATTTCTGCAGAATAATCAGTATCATGAGCTTCTGTTTGTCAGGTAAGACCTGATTAGATCTAAACATTTTCCACGAATACCATAATTTTCAAGTTTTAAGAGTAGTAAATCGTAATTTATAGTGTCAAAAGCTTTAGACAGATCGAAGTATATGCCTGACACCAATTTATTACTATCAAGTTGGTTCGTTATATACATAAGGGAATAACCAGTTCATCGATAAGTGCATCCTTCTGTTTTATTACATAGCTAAAGATATTGAGGTCTACCTTATTATCCGCACCAGATAACACTGCCATCAAAGAAATTGGTATCACTTTCCGACGACTTATCCGTATTTTCACAGCAGATCGTCAACTAACTTCACATTCCGTATTTTCGCACAACTTGCGTGAGAATAACTTTCACAATTTAAACATTTTAAGCCGGTAACCACCTTATTTTTACATTTCTTGCAGAGCGTACCTAACGGTGTGTTGTTTATGCCAGCCATCTTAAATGTACTGGATGACGTCAACGGTTTGGTGCTCTGTGGTTCAGCCCACTGTCATTTCAGGCGACTGTGTGTTTACTCGTGTATTGTAATTCAGATGTCGACCGCACTGGACAGCAGTAACCAACAAACAGATGACGTCAGCGACCCACTACGCACAGTACTTAAAATTTTGGAAGCAGTAGGTTTCATCATCCAGAACGACGTATTTGGATAACGTCAACTTGTTTTAGTGAAGCTTTCTGCAGCGGGATTTTGCTACTAAATTTTGTTTCGCGTCCGTGTCTGGTACAGTTTGAGCCTTAAAACTCTTTAGTTCTGCTCTGACTTTGACTTTCTGCACAAATGTTTGAGACTTTTTCACTTTTCTAGCGCTTCGCAAGAAGAAATATTTGGAGTCTTTGCATATGCATCGAAAACCTTCTTGGTCATTTTATAATACATTTTACCGTGTTCACCATCACTATTAGGTTTCCTTTCGACAATCAGACGTTCTTTACAATTTTTAATAACATCCCCCACTTTTTTAGCAATATGACGAATGGTCGAGTTTTTATTTTGCAGGTGTTCGTGCAGAATTAATTTTCTTGGTTCCACTTCATGTGAAAACATTTTGATAATTTCGTGACATATAAAACTTTTATTAACAGCTTCTGTTCTTGTATGCTTTAGCTACTTGGATATCAAATATTAGTAATCTAATAGTGGAGCTGGTAAGATACAAATACAATTAAGGGTGTTCGGATTTTGTAGAGTTCACCCTTTTGTTTTAAAAATAAAGACAATTTCAAAAAATTCAAAACTGCCGCCAAAGATTATTTAATTCGACATGTTCACTGAAAACTTTCATTGCCTTCACCTTTTTATTTGGACGCCGAGGTACAAATAACACTTTTAAAACACCCGAGGTGTGCAGCTTTTCCAATTACCTATGGTGCTTCGTTTTCACCTAACATATGAACACAAAATAAGATTGTAACACATGCTTCAAACATTTTACCCCAAGCACATTGTTTATTTTTTAACTGAAGAGTTTTATCTGGCAACACACAAAAAAATACTCGAATTTCGTCCGCATTGTAAAAGTTTCTAAATTGTAATATTGGAGTAATGACGGTAGTCTCCAAATGCACAATGCGAGCACCAATAATTGATAGAAAAAATACAGCTAATGATTTTAAGTACAAAGTGAATATTTTTCCTCTAAACTGTGGTTAAATGTTGATTTTGATAGTTTTCATATTGTATTACAATAAAAATAAATCAATAAAGTTTATGTTAATACTTACAGCTCATTCTCCAGGGTAAAAATTACTTCGAAGGGTCTTCGATTCATGCCTGTTGGGCAGGAATTTTGGCACACAAACGAATACATTATTCGTACTGTATCGGTCCCTGTTTGCGGAAGTCCTAGTGGTACCACCACACTAAAATGCATTTTACCTTGTTTATTTCCATCGTACACCGCATATGGATTTTGGCATCTAACTATATGATCCCACACTCGTTGAGGGACATCTAAACATGTTTATTAAAAAATAATATACGTTTTACACAATATAAACATGATGTATAATTAAAAAAAAACCTACTTCTGTTAGAAATATGAGTTCCCATCGAATGCGGGATGCATCTTGTAACGAGCTCCTGTGCATGTTGAGCTAAGCTGAATAACGGAGTAGCTCGAACATATAGATTTTTTGTCTCCCCAGTCCACTTAAAATCTATGGGAAATGGACTCGACATAGAAAGAAAGATTTTGTTGAGGACTGTTGAGTACTACGAAAACAAATATATTAAAATTAATAAACAAATAATTAAAATGTAAATTAGTGATAGGACAAGTCAATTATTCAAATAATTTGTCTAATCTCGATTTGTTAATCTGAATCCGAACTTGTTAGTTTACCAGTTTGAATTTCCCATTTTCATTTTACAAGATTCTGATTTCGTTCATGAATTATTTAGTAGGTAGAGCAAAAAATTTAGATATTTGAGTATTTTAACGAACAATAAGTAATGAATGAAAGAAAACAGTAGAGTTTGATGGTTTCAAACGGCAATAACTGTTTTTTTTTGTAAAATTAAATTTTCTATCCAATTTTCTTATTGTAACCCGGCTCCACACTTGCGTTGTTCGTGTACGAATATTCGCTATTCAGATAAAGATAACATGCCGCAAATGTACATGAAAATGATTCGTATTCATGTTACCGCTTTCCATAAAAAGGGTGGCTGCAGTGATTAGAGCCAGAGGTGGCTGCTAAATATTAAATATTAACTTTAGCGGAGTAAAATAAATATCCTGCGCTTTTTCATTTATTTGTTAAAATAAAGGCCGATTCATACTATAGGTCAAGTCACGGTCTGGTCACGGTCCGGTCACAGTAAGATCAAATATTGTTGCATGCCTTTTATATTGAGCTATTCACATAGTAGGCACGGTCAAGTCACGGTCCTGTCAAATGACCGCGGTCTTTCTGGCGAGGAATATTTGAGCGGACTGAGACCGTACCGATCGTCTCATTGACCGGTAGTGTAAACACGGCGACGGGCAAATCACAGTCAATTTTTGTAATTTTGAGTTTTGAGGTTACGTTATATTGGAGGCTTGCTACTTGCTAGTTTATTAATAATAATGGATGAAAAATTAATACAACTGGTTAGAAGTCATGAAGAACTTTATTTACTTTTTGCTCGTAGTAGCTATTAAGACATAAATCATGTACTTAATGTTGTTATATTGATCAATAAAAAAAAAAAAAAAAACTCTATAATTTTGAGGACAGAAGATATTCGGACAATTTGCATAAAAACAAATTGTGGAGAGAATTTAGGGAAGAATTAAATAAAAGGAAGTAATATAGATATTAATGTTTTTAGTATTGTATGAACATAAAAATCATTTTGCACTTGATTTCATTTCAATTTCTATTAAACTGCCAGGGAACTGATCCAGTTTCACAATTAAAAAAGGTTTCAAATAAATCTCTCACGGCAAACGCTGCTGGCTGAGCATTTCCGCCCTGTCTACGCAACTCGTTTAAAATATTTCCTTCTTCCATAGATAACTCTGTAAACCCTTCAGATAGTCCGCTATCACGTAAGAAATTGTGTAGAATACAGGTTGTCAAAATTATATTTTTCTACTCCCATCATGGAAAGTGGGATTTTCAAACTTCGTCTCCATAGATACGAGTATTGAAAATGAGTGTTTGCCGAACAAGTGAAATTAGCGTGCGGAAAATTTACTTTCCGCACGCACATGCATGATTTTCGGTGCGGCAAAGTATAATTTTGCCGCACCGAAATCAAAATGTCATAATGACATTTGATGAATGTCAGATTTGATTTTGCAGAAATATTTAAATTTTTTTATGGAAATGTGGTTGTAGAAAAAATAGTGTGTAATACATGTGTTAAAAGCTTGTATTTGCCACGCAAGCTTTCAACACTTGCATTACAAATTACTATTTCAACATTCCCTGGTTGGGAGTTAATTTTGCGTAAATATATACGGAATTTTTGGACTAATATTCCAAACGCATTTTCTACAATTCGTCGTGCACGGCAGACGATAATTAAAAATTTGTTTTTCTCTATCATTGTTTGCTTGTGATTCAGGGTAGGGCTGCAATGTGTTAGTTTTTAGGGGAAACGCTGAATCTCCTATGATTACATGGGGTGCAAGCCAGTTTGTACCAGGTAGTTCTGCATCTTCTGGAATATTTAATTTTCCATTTTCTAAAGCTTTTCCCAACCTAGAATTAGCAAAAATGCCACCATCGCTATTTTTTCTATAAGACCCTATATCGCCGGCAGTAAATTTATAATTTGCATCCACTAATGCCAATAAGACCACAGAAAATGTTTTTTTATAATTAAAGTAATTGGATCCGCTGCTGGAGGGTACAAAAATCTCAATATGTTTCCCATCTAACGCACCAAGGCAATTAGGGAAATTCCATATAGTCCAAAACTTCATTGAAATTGCTTTCCAGTTTTCTTTTGTTGGTGTTGGTATGCACTCCGCTAACATGTTTTTAATAATTGCTAAACATACTTATTAACAGTTAACAGTTCTGTACAACTCTTGGACTATAACTAGCTCTAGCCTAATATGTCTAAATGTTCTTAAAAAAGTCAGCTGGAATATTGTCAATTAACTTTATTATACGTTCAGTATTGGTGTAGATCGTAAATGATTCAGTGTTCGTTTAGTGTTTTTACTTGACGTGTAAACATTCAACATAACGAATCCTTAATCAAGTCTGTCAAAATATTCTTCTCGGTGTGAGTAGCAGGCCAGAGGAATGAATTTCTACAATTTGTTGTATAGTTGAATGACCGAGCCGGAAACTAAATGCAATTGTTCTGAATGAATCCCCAGTGAATATAAGCCATTATGGCTAAATCGCTAAGTGAAAAGTTTTTGAACATTGTAGTGCCCAGTGTAGGTATCATTTAATGTATGTGCTTCTTACTTGATAAAACAATACTTTATTGAAGCTTTGATACAAAAAAACATTTAACAGATTCGAACTGAACTGATTGCTTAAATATCAAAAAGTCAAATTAAATTAAAATTATCACTAAGCCAAAACCTTAGCAACGATGCTCGCCACACCCAGTTCGATCGAGTCTAGATTGGTAGGTGACCGCACAATGTGAATGCACATGTAAATTGCTTGACTGTGACCGGACCGTGACCAGATCGTGACTTGACCTATAGTATGGATCAGCCTTAACTAAATAATTCTTAGGGTGCTCCAGACTTATAAGCAAGGCTGTATTAGACAATCTCCGTTGTCGGATGTTACAAAATGCAGCAGTAAATAACAATAAAACCTTAATAAACTGCAAAATATGTGAATAATTAAATTAGCTTGTAATGACTCTAAACTGTTATTTAGCTGTCTGTATCATTAGCATTTACAGTTGATGTGAAAGGTAATATCTTCGATATTTTGAGTTTCTTTGCTATGTTAATAATAAAATAAAAAATAAGCCAAATATTCTGAATACAAACTGTTACACCTTTACAACTACATAAAAATGTTTTTATCATCACTTTTGACAAAATTGGTTGCCTTTAGATAGTGATGTAAAAATACGGTATTTTAAAGTTAGTCGTATTAAACCAATGTATAATACGGTATTTTTATAGTATAAAACCGTATTTTATTATAGAAACATATCTGAAACATTTTTAGCATACATAATCTATTTAAACCGAGCAAAAAAAAAAAAAAAACAAGTTTTAAATTCTTTAAAAAACCAGTATAACAGTGGCTATAACCTATAACTAAAGGTAAACATATTATGTTATTGCACTGCATTCGCCATGCACTCACCACTTGAGTATGTAAATAGGTAGGTACATCATATTGTTTCAGCTAAAACGCAGTTTAACATTTTTGTTATGGGGAAATTACCAAACCATCAACGGGGGTCGGTGGATGTGCCTGTCTAATTAAATGAAAAATTCATAATTTGCAACTGTTCTAGCTTTTATCTTCTAGGTGTCTAGGTCGTCATAATCAGGTTAGCCTGAACTTTTAAAAATAAATATCAACTGAATGCAGTAATTCCTCATTTGATGAAGTTAGACTAATCAACACTGGCATAGCTACGGTTGATCCTTGGGTAGTTTCTCCATAACAAAAATGCTATGTTCCGTCTTAGGTCATAGATGACAAGGTGACACATTAACAAATTTGAGATTTAACAATTTAAGTCATCTGTCTTTTCCTCGTCTTCTACAGTATCTTCTGTGTAGTTGGCAGAGCAAAATTTGCATTTATGACATGGCAGCTTTCCCTTTTTAGACGTGTGAAGTACAAAAAAATTTGTAACAACGCCTTTATATTTTTGTGGCTTTCCCATTTTTTCCACAAAGTAGGTTCACAAAATCGCAACTTATCAAACAGACACAAAACACCACATCACAAAAACATAATCTTAAAATCAAAGTACTTAATCACAGAAGCAGAGCAGCCAACTCTATAAGCGTGAATAGTTCCTAACAAATCCGGTATTATACTGGTTAAAAACTGCATAAAATGTTTAATACAGACTGTATAAAACTATAAAATACCAGGTATAATACATTGTATAAAACCATGGTATTATATGTTTTTTATATACCGTTTAATACGGTTCTATACCATTGTATTATACCTGCGTATTATACCTTTTTACATCACTACCTTTAGATCACTTTGTACTTCTAGCAGCAATTTCATTTGTAAGATGTTTCAAAAAATTTAATTTACTAGGAACTGCATTTTTATAGGATCATTTTTTTCCTATATACACGTAAAAAATCTACGCCAGTAACGTAATTATTGCATCTATTGCTTCTATAAAATTTGGAATAAATTCGATAACACTGTAAGTATTAATGTTTCGGAAAATGCGAATTTTGTTTTGGAAAAACCACCTCAAAAGACATAATTGATTCATTTCTACGGCATTTATTTTTTGAGTAATAATCCCATCAACATTTTTTAAACAGTAACATATATTTTTCTGTATATTTTACGGTTATGGTATTACCTGAAGCTACCAGATCCGGTAGATAGAAGTCTAGAGACTCAGTGGAATAGACTAAAAGAAAATATCATAAAAACTACTAACAAAATACTTCCACCACAAAGGAAACAAAAATCAAAAGAATGGTTTGACTCAGAGTGCAAACAACTGATACTACAAAAACAGAAAGCACACCAGAAATGCTTAGCTATGGAAACACAAAATAATAGAAAGGAATATGAAGAAATCAGAAAAACCGCACAAACACTTTACAGACAGAAAAAGAGGGAATGGGAAAAACAAATAATGGAAGCAATAGAACAAAATAACAAACAGGGAAAAATTAAAAAAATTTACAAGGATTTAGAAACGCAAAAGGATAAAGTCAAAGGGAGGAAATCACAAGACTAAAGAAAGCTAGGGGGAATAAAAGAAAGAGAAGATATCTTAAACGAATGGAAAAATCATTACAAGGAATTACTGGGGAACAGGGACGCAGAAGATAGGCCAATGGGAATAGCAGAGGAAGAAGAGCAAGTAGAACAAGAGCCGAAGTATAAAGAAATGGATGAAATAATCAGTAAGTTAAAAAATGGTAAAGCTTTAGGGCAAGATCTTCTAATGGGAGAAATGATTAAATATGGAGGAGTAGACTTAAAACGGGAAATGTATGAAGTGTGTAGAAAGGTATGGCATGAAGAGCAAATGCCCACAGACTGGAAAAAAGGTATTATTGTACCAATTCATAAGGGAGGGGATAAAAATTGCTGTACGAATTATAGGGGTATAACTTTGCTAAGTGTAGCATATAAAATAATGTCAACCATTATCTATAACAGAGTGCGTATTCACGCCGAACAACAATTAGGAGAATATCAACAAGGTTTTAGGAGTAATCGAGGCACTATAGATGCAATATTCACCCTAAGACAGATTGCTGAAAAATGTTTAGAATACGGCATAACAATACACAACATATTTATAGATTTTAAGCAGGCGTTTGACCGAATTCACAGAAATAAAATGATAACAGCGCTAGTTGAAATAGGAATGCCAAAGAAACTGATAAGGCTTGTAAAAATGACGTTAAATGATACCGTTGTAACAGTTCTAACACCAGTGGGAGAGACCGACGAAATAGTGATAAAAAACGGGATTCGCCAGGGAGACACCCTATCACCCCTATTATTTAATATTACTCTGGAAGCAATAATACGCAAACTAAACTTACCCGGATTGATTAGTTCAAAAATTACACAAATAATAGCATATGCGGATGATTTGGTGATATCAAGCAGAACATTACCTAAACTTAAGGAAGCTTTTCAAGAACTACGTAAAACCGCAAAACAATATGGACTTGTAGTAAACCAATCTAAAACAAAATACATGAAGTTCACAAAAACACCTTACCAAACGAAAAGAACTCTGCATATTGCAAACTTCAACTTGGAGGAAGTTAGTAATTTTAATTACTTGGGGTCGGAACTTAACCAAAATAACAATATTAATACAGAACTAGGGAACAGAATAAAAGCGGGTCTTAGGGCATACTATTCACACAAACGGGCTCTAAAAAGTAAACACCTGAGCAGAACAACAAAAGTGAAAATCTACCGAACAATTATAAGACCAGTTTTAGTTTACGCAGCGGAAACTACAAAAAGAGATGAAGAGCGATTACGAATTTGCGAGAGAAGAATTCTAAGGGGAATAGTTGGACTTAAACAAGATGGGGAGGGGAAAAGACCTTGGATGAACCACGAATTATTGCGAATTATTGACGGAGAAGACATAGTGAAACACATTAAGATACAAAGGCTGAAATGGTGGAAACACCTAAGAAGAATGGAAAGTCCAAGAATGCCAAAACAAATAAATGAATGGACACCGCAGAATACCAGGGTGAAAGGAAAGCCCAAACAGAGGTGGCAAGATTGTGTGATTAACGACATAAAAGTGCTAAAAATTAAAAATTGGGTAAATAAAGTAAGAGACCGTAAACAGTGGTTTAAAATTTGTGAATCGGCTAAAACAAACGTGAACTTATAAACTTTGTGGGATCTGAGCGCTGATAACGTTCAATCCGTAGTAACTAAACTTTATCCTCACTCCTATCGTGAAGGCAACCAAATGCAGGCTATATCCCTTCATGGGACGGAAAGCCAACCGAAGAAGAAGATGGTATAGATTTTAATTTTCTTTTCAATAATATACGAGGGTATAAAATTTAAACGGGACTAATTTATTGTTTTTAAAATTTCAGAGGGGGTCGTAGACCTGGGAGGGGTTAATTTTCAGGTATCCTGGGCGGTTAGGGAGAGGGTAAAAATGACCCCACTTCCCTCAGGTTCCTACAGTATTAAAAACCATGAGCGAGAAAGAAGTGCATGTCTACGTGGAGCAACGGATTATTATCAAGGAGGGGGTGAATCCAACCGAAATTTTACGGAGATTACAGGCACAGTTCGTGGACAACACCCTGTCAAGAAACCGTGTCTTTGCATGGCACAAAGAATTTTCTGGAGGGCGTGAAAAAGCCGAGAACCAGAGCCACGATCGCCGCCCAAGGTTGAGCGTCACCGAAGCCACCATCAAGGCGGTCCGGAATCTCATGGAGGGCGATAAGCGTATAACTTTCTGGGAAATCGCCGAGCAACTCAACATTAGTTACGGGAGTGGCCAACAAATCGTGACAGTGGACTTGGGATTTCACAAAGTGTCCACAAGATGGGTTCCACGTTTGTTGTCGGACGCCAGGCCTCATTCAGCAAACGCTACGAGGAAAAAATTAGACAGATTAGGCTGAGAAACGTTGGAACATCCTCCCTACAGTCCAGACTTGTCACCTTGCGACTTTAATCTTTTTAGACTCCTGAAAGAAGCACTTGGTGGCCAACGTTTCGACGACGACCAAGCGGCGGAGGAGTTGTTTGCTCCGATGGCTACGCGAACGTCCGAAGAGTTTCTACGATGACGGGATTAAAACGCTCCCAATCCGGTGAGAAAAGTGCATTTCTAGGGCGGGAGGTCATGTGGAAAAATAATATGTTTTTGTAAATACATATTGTATAATAAAGCTACAATTTTAAAAACAAACAGTCCCGTTTAAATTTGATATACCCTCGTACATTTACAGGTTACATATTATTGTTTCTTAAAAAAAGATTAAGAATTACATATAAGATGATGACAAATTCAAATTAAAATGTTCAATCTGTTGTCCACCTATCACTTGAAATAAAAGCATCAGTTTTCATGGATTTTGAAAACCGTTAATTCTTCCGTATTTGCTAAATTCTGCCATAGAATAATATTGTGATAATTTATTATTCAAGGATGAAGTGCTCTCTCTAAACTTTAAGCAAAGAGTAGAAGAATATGTATTTTGGGAAAGTAAAATTAATCTGTTGTGGACTTTTTTATAGAAATCAATAATTACGAATTTATTGAATTTATTCCTTTTTGTACCCAAAATTAATTTTTTGTACAGTTCAGAGTCAACAGTAAATCTAATATCATAAATACATATATTTAATTTTATTAAATTTCTCTAGAGATCATCGAAAACAAAATACATACTAATGTTAAAGTTTGTATACCTAGTTCTAGAAGAACATTAAGTTTTAAAAAAGTTTCAAACATTTATTTAAAAAAGTTGAAAAATTGCAGTTTTTCTTGAATATTTTTTTATTAATTTACTAAATAAGTGCCCTAGCATAAAAATTTGATATAGCTGTTGGATACAAACCACAACGAGTGTCCTAGCAAAAACCTGTTTTTAGATTCACTTTCTGTTAGTTGTGGAAAAAATGAGAAAGTTTTTCCATTATCTTCTAAATACATAGGTTTTCCTTCAATCAAGCAATTTATAAGAAAAAATTGAATATTTAAGAAACATTTGGTTTTTCAATTTGTTTAAATAAATGTTAAGGGAACGTCTTCCAGGTTGGGACAGAAGAACCCAACGTTTTGCCCACTTTTTTAATGGACTTCTTTAGGAGGACAATGTGAGAGCACGGTAATTCAATGTGTTAACCACGCCGGAAGCGAAACTCTTTCGGCAAGAAGAAGAAGGGAAAGGTAACTCAACTTGTCAACCAAGTCAGAGGCGAAACGCTTCTTCAGAAAATTTATATTAATCAATATTTAAATTACATTAAGTTGTGGAACACTGACAATGCTGTACTTACCACCCAAGGATTTTTACTGCCATGTGGATCAATTATAACTTCAAAATTAAAAGGTCCGGCATACTCCTCATTTGTAATCACATGCGGAGTCACTGGAATTGCAGGTGGAGACGATATTAGGTTTGGCATTACAGAATATTGCGCCTCTATTTCATCTAATGCATTATGATCACCTGTAAATAGTTGTTGGTGATACATATCATCCTGCTGTTGCTCGGGTTGTTGAGACTGTTCCTAAAGTGTACAAATTTACTTAATTAGCACATAAATTATAATACAAATTTATAGTGTAAATTTATAAATATATAAGATTTTTCACAATTCACTTTATAATATTATTATTATTTATTATTAACACCCATTATTCCCGGATAGTGTTGTAAAATTTCCGGAAATATATTCTTTGGAAATATTTCCGGAAATATGTCAGGAAATCTTGGAAATATATAGAAATATTGGAAATATTGGAAATATTGGAAATATTTATTAAAAACACAGAATCTCAAAAAGCTAAACATGTAAATCAAATTATTATGCAAAAATAGGTACACAAAATAAATACATACAAAAACATAAATAGAAGAGCAAAAAACATGCAATAAATTAACAAATACGAACAAAAAAATTAATTAGATTCGTGAATCAAGAATTAGTGAATCACACACAATTCCAGCAAGAGTTGCAAGAGGCATGTCTTCATCGCTATCATAATTATCAATGGGGGTAGACATGGTCTCTAGAATATTTGGTAATGATTTTTCTTCGTGTTCATTTTCATTATTTGTCTCATCCTCATCATCAACATCAATATTATAATCAGCATCAATGGCTCCTCCATACCAATAAACTTCATCTATATCTTCTTCAACACGCTGTACATTTCCTTCGCGACTTTCTGTATTATTGTCAAAAATAAAAATTGATCTGTTGCCACTTTCTAATTTTGTTAACAAGTTTTCCTTGTGAGACACGTAGAGTAGTTTAGCTGCTCTGTCATTGGTAAGCCTGGTCCTCTTTGTTGAATGGAGCTGGCATTATCAAAATGCGTGACGCTACCATTGATAATGAAGACGTAACTTTTAATATACATAATACGTAATATACGTATCTTTTTGGAATTTAACCTATTAATATGATGTTTCTATTAAATAAAAGTATACACAAATGTATAAACCTTTATTTGGGATCTGTTTAATACGTATTTTGGATTGTTTCCAATATTTCCAATATTTCCAATATTTCCGTTAGGCATTTGGAAATTTCTTATATTTCCATTTCCATGGAAATATTTCAGCCCGAAATATTTCCATTTACAACACTATTCCCGGAGGACATAGGGTAAAGTACAAATATATAAATATATGCACACATACAGCTCACATACATAGTCATAAATTGTTAACATAGTTTTTCCACTGATTTTTATCGCTAGCTATTCTACGCAATTCTGCAACACTTTTTCCACTTTCTTCGGCTACCGTTCTTCTCCATGTTGTGCGGGGTCTTCCACGGTATCGTTGTCCTTGTGGGTTCCATTCTAACACTTCGTGACTAAGTACATCTCTTGACTTTCGTAACGTATGACCCAACCATCTGAACTTCCGTTTTTTGATTTCTGCATTGATGCTCTCTTGTCCTGTTCTCTCCCATAATTCCATATTTGATATACGTTGCGGCCACCATATCTTTAAGATGTACCTTAAGCATCTGTTTACAAATGACTGGAGCTTTCTTTTTATTAATGAAGTAACATACCATGTTTCTGAGCCGTATAAAAGTACGGATTTAACAGTTGCATTGAAAACTTTTATTTTTGTTACTGTGTTAATACTGCTTACCCTCCAGATCTGGTTCATATTTGAAAACACACTCCTCGCTTTATTTATTCTTTGTTGAACATCCGCTAATGTACCACCATCACTTGTGACAGCACTACCTAAATAGGTAAATGTGTTCACTGATTGTATAGGCAACCGATCCACTGTTATATTATTCACTAATTCAGTGTTAATTGTTAACAACTTAGTTTTGTTTTTATTTATTTGAAGACCTACTTTGTTTGATTCTTCCACAAGATTATTTAGTTTTAATTGCATATTATGGGTTTCACTTGATAACAAACACACGTCGTCTGCATATTCCAAGTCTTCTAGCACTCCCCCCAAACCCCACCTTATTCCCCTTATTCCGTATTCTGTAGTCTTTGCCAATACCAAGTCCATTATTATAAGAAATAACAGCGGTGACAGGATACACCCCTGTCTGACACCATTGTCTGCTATGAAAGGGTTACTTAATTGTCCTTTGTGCAATACTCTACAATTATAGTCCGTGTAGCCTTCTTTAATTAAACGGATTAATTTTTCTGGTAGTCCTTTACTACTGAGAGCACTCCAAATGCATTCTCTATTTACTGAGTCAAATGCTCGTTTGTAATCTATAAATAATAATTGCAGGGGCGAATTATATTCTAGAGATTGCTCTATTATGATTCGTATTATGTTTATGTTATCAACACAAGAATGTCCTGGTCTAAAACCACTCTGTTCTCTCCGAATTGTGCTGTAAAGAGTTTCACTAATCCTATTTAAAATAATACGGTAAAAAACTTTGCTTGTTACATTTAGAAGAGTGATACCTCTCCAATTTTCACATAGTTGTAGGTTTCCTTTCTTAGGTATCTTAATAACTATACCTTCTTTCCATTCAGGCGGGAACTTTTCTTCTTGCCAAATTTTTTCAATAAGTGGTAATAACATATTTGCTGTGCAATCTAGGTCAATTTTATAATATAATTCATTTTAATTATTCCATTTTATAGCAAGATCAAGTACTACCGTTTCAGTTGACAATGTAAGATTTTATTTAAAATTTGTAAGACTGCAACCTTTTACCCCCTTGTTGACAGGACACTTGACAGTTTAAATTTAATTCATATACAGGGTGCCCGATTTTCTTGAAACATTACACGGACAACTTTTTTTATTTGTAAATCTTGGTCATAACCTTCACAAGAAAATGAAACCTTCGGAGTATGAAGGGCCTAACAATGTGAGGACAAAAATTGCGAATGAAGTTAAATATTTGGGAGTCACCTTTGACAGTGTACCTTCAACTCACACTTAGATAAAACAGTTACAAAAGTTACAAAGGCGCTATGAAGAACCATAGAGAAAACTTGGGGGCTTAAACCAAAAATGGTGCCGTGGATGTATACTAAAATAGTAGTACCCATAATAACCTATGCGGCTCTGGTATGGTGGTATAAAATCATGACCAGGAACGCTACTAATAAAATCTCTCAGTTACCGAGGCTGGCTTTGTCTAGCAGTAACAGGGGCGATGATCAGGTACTCAGACTATCTGAGTGTGGAGAACAAACCATGTGACATATGTACCAATGTGCTACATGCACAGATGAGGACCTAGTAAAGGCCAATAAAAATGCAATTGATGTAGCCCGCTTTTGGGCAAAAATTGTTTAAATACGCTATATATGTACCTAATAGCTTTAACACATATCTATATGTATACCTATTATTTAACACCATCTTATTTTATTCACTTGTATATAGGTTGCACATATTTATATTTTATATTTACTTACTGTCTATGTTAATGTGTTTCCTTATTATTATTATTATCATTATAATTATGTATTCTTTTCAAGATGCTTCCAATACGAATAAAGAAAAAACCTGAGCAAAGGGGGGAGGAAAAGCACAGGAGTTGAAAAACCAGTTGGCCATCTGGTATACGGATGGATTAAAAACATTGGAAAGTTCTTCTAGAGCTGGAATTTACGAAGCAAACATTGGGGAATGCCTAAGCATCAACCTGAGTAGATTTGCTATAGTATTCCAAGCAGAAGTAATTGCTATTACTATCAGTGGCGGCTCGCCAGGTGAAGTAGGTGAAGTGCCTCTTCACCTAATATTTCACTCGAATTAGTTTTTTTTTTGTATATAAAAATGATTATTCTTTCCATTCATCTAAATTCCTAAATAGTTTAAATTATAAATGAATTTTATCCCCGTTCAATACGCAAAACATTTCTTATAGATATATTATAAGTATGTATTTCGCAGCACAGTATCAAATTGCAAAGCTAAACGTAAATATGCTTGGAAGTCTGTACTATTCACTGTGTTGCTATGGTTTTCCACAAGTGAAGGATCTTTTTAGGCAACGTCAGTCGCCTGCCGCTGTGCATAGCGTATGGTTGTATGTTTGGTATATCGCGCAGCAATCTTGCGTAATGTGAATTTTACTATGAATCCCATTAATGACACTGTCTGTAATTTATTGGAAACTCCATTTAATCGGTGGAAAGATGAAGATAAAAGGGATGTTTTACTTCAAGATCGACCAACGGAGTTACTGACGATTATTGCTAAAAAAGAAATAAAAAAGTGCGGAAAATCTTACAACATTCATTGTAAAAGTTCTTGGTTTACTCAGTACAAATGGTTATGCAGCAGTTCAGTTTTACAAAAATTGTTTTGTTGGCCCCGTTTGCTTTTTAGTAATAAAAATTCTGCTTGGAATAAATACGGATTCGCTGAATTATTAAATATCACACGATCACTTCATAAACATGGCGATTCTAGTAAACACCTCAAATGCGAAATAATGTTAAGAAATTTAAAAAAAAATGAGAACACTATTGCCGATGCCCTAAAGGAGAATGCTAGGCTTTTTAAAGTGCAGTTCAACAAAAACGTTAGTTTAAATATACTTTTTATGGAGACAGTAATTGATGCTGTATTATATTTAAGCAAGCAAGAACAAGCTCTCCGCGGTCATGACGAAAGTAGTAACTCGATCAATCGCGGTAATTTCAAGGAATTACTAAGAGTGTTTATTTCAAGAAATCCTTTGGGAATTCGCAACCAGTATGAAAAGATTAAACCTGTTTTCGATAAGGCTCACATGACAATGATATTGTTATTCATTCAGTAGCAAATACTTGTGCTGATTAGACGAGTTTGTTGGTAATTTAGGTATTATTTTTATTATTGTGTTGTTAGACACCTTAAAAAAGATGAGCAATCGTGTTGAAATGCGGGGACGATGAAAAATCAAACTGGTAAAAATAATCGAAGAAGTTACGATTCTAATTTTAAAATTATGGCAGTTCGTATGGCAGAGGAAACAAACAATTGTGTGGCCGCTAAAAAATATTGCACAACAGAAAAAAATGTTAGGCGTTGACGACTGCAAAAACAAAAACTTTTAAATGCTTACTCAACACGAAAAGCCGATTATCATTTAAAATTTAAAATTGATAAAATATTTTTTTTTTGTAAACACACCAAAAACTACTGGTCGCCTTATAATCAGGCAAATACGGTAAATGATTTTCAGAGTAAATGTTTCTTATGGCTAATTTTTAAACTCTTCACTTATTTTTTAAACCACGAGCCGCCACTGATTACTATCTGTGCAAACATTATGCTATAGAAAGGTGATGTATATTTGTTAAGCAGATCAAGTCTAAAGTAGTTCTCGAATGCCTTGAGGCATTGGTTGCACTGGCAGAACATAACAAAATAACTGGCAAATGGGAGCCACGGCACCAAAATGTAGAAGGGAATGAAAAAGCAGATCAGTTTGCAAAACTGGGAGCAAAAAAACACTTAATTGGGCCTGAACCGACATGCGGGTTGGTATATCTGATTGCAAACGACCGAGAGATTACGAAAACACTACAAATATTGGAGGGAGGAACAAGGACTAAGGTAATCGCGGATGTTCCTGAGAAATCCCACCAAAGTCAGAGCAGAACTACTGCTTTTAAGCAGGGAAAAAATGAGAAAGGTAGTTGAGCTGCTAACAGGACACTACCAGCTTGGGAGGTACCTTCAATTAATAAATGATCCAAACTGCAGATTTTGTGGGGGAGGAAGATGCAACTGCGGAGTACATATTGTGTGAATGCCCGATGTTGAGAATCTTTAGACTGCATTGCTTTGGAGTGGATCTTGTAGAATAATAGTAATATGTAGTTGTAATTTAAGTTAGCTTGTGTGCTCCCATAGCAACATAACAGAGGATCATCATTATTATTGATGTTAATAACAAAACATGTATCAAGGGTTTCGTGAGTGTTAGTAAAGAATTATTAAATTAAAGAGTATTATTAATTTAATACAACATGGCGCAGTCGTTTAACGACTAGTGAATATGGAAAACGCAGAAAGTAGTGTCCAGTGGGGAAACGTATGTATGTCACCGCCCATGCGATAGGAGGGTCACCTTGATGAGAACTTCAAGAAGTTCAGACAATTATTTGAGATTTATCTGTTGGCTTCGAATAAAGTGGCAGTATCGCAAGAGATAAAACTTGCAATATTGTTAAACACCATAGGAGACGATGGAATTGACATTTATAATAATTCTGAATTGTCGGCAGGTGACAAAAATAGCTACGATTAAGTTGGAGAGGAATTTGAGAAGTATGTAAAGCCCAAAAAGAACATTTTATATGAATATGTGTTTTGTAACAGGAGTCAAGGTGAAGTTGAACTAATTGACAGCTTTGTACAAGATTTGAAAAAGTTAGATAAATCGTGTGAATTTAAAGACAATGACGAAATGGTCAGAGATAAATTAGTCTTGGGACTAACAAATAAGGAATTACAAAAAAACTTTATCTGAATTTGGACTAGTAAAAGTATTCGAAAAGTCCAGATCTAGTGAGATCACAGCGGCCCAAATAAAAATAGTGCAACAAAAAGAAGTAAGAAGGAATAATTACTCTGAATACCAAGGCGCAGAAAAGCAAACATGTCAGGGCTACATCTGTAGTTGTTGTGGTATGAAACATTGGCAAATTCAGTGTCCGGCTTATGGAAAAACGTGCAATAAGTGCAAGAAGCAAAATCATTTTGCATCTGTATGCAGATCCAGGAGAGTGGACAAAGTGTACATGACCTCACAAGCTGGACAGGGTGACCTATATGTTGATCAAGTTGGATCAAGTTGAAGTTAATCATGATAGAGGCATAAATAAAGAACGGGAGAAAGGGAAAGTAATAGAGAAAACTAATTTTCCTCATTCTTTTAAAATAAGGACATAGTCTGGTAATATAATTAGACGTAATAGGGTACACTTAAGAAGAAGTGAAAGCAAGGCCAATGAAAAAGATGATCACTTAAATAATCAGGTAGATGGTAGCTGTAACAATGTAGGTAGTGACATAAACATACAAGGTGAAGCAGAAGAGGTAGAGAGGCAGGATAGTGATTGTAATAATAGAACTGTAGGTGTAGACCCTGGGGGTAGTTGAACGTCAAAGTAAGAGGATTGTAAGACATCCAGCAAAATATGATGGTTATGTAATAATAATTAAAAAGGGGGAGATGTAGAATAATAGTAATGTTAGCTTGTGTGCTCTCATAGCAACATAACAGAGGACTATCATTATTATTGATGTATCAAGTGTTAATACAGAATTATTAAATTAAAGAGTATTATTAATTTAATACAACAGATCTAATAGTACCCGAAGAAGTAGACTAGATTTCGCAAATGGAACCAATCTGTACGATGTAAATCCTAGGGGGCAGAATAAGCAGACAAGTTCAAGTGCAGTGAGTGGGTTATAAACCACATCCCACGTGAATAATAATAATAATAAAATTTGTATTTGTAAAGATAGAGAGACAGTTAACTAGGCAAAGTAATGTAGTTTTTTTTTAGAATTCAATGGTATGGAGAAATTTGATATACAGGGTGAATCATAATGGACGGAACAAATTTTACCAGTATGTAGGAGAGGCGTTTTTAAGTAAAAAAGTTCCTATAAACCTTTGTCCTAAACTACATAGTTGTGAAGCTACAAGAAGTCAAAGTTTTGTAATAAACACAAATATTTAATAATAATGGCAACTGTGAAAACTGTTAAAACATTGGACAAACCGTACAAAAAATATTTAATTAAATCACAGTATTACAAAAACTGTTCAAACTGTGTTCCTTGAGCTCTAATACAAGCACGATCTCTACAAATAAGGGAATCGTACACTCTAGCTACTTGAACATTGTTGCGAATTTCATTGGCCGCGTTAAAAATCCTCTGATGCAGTTGTTCACGTGTGTCAATTTCAGTGTTGTGTACTGTTTCATATGTCCCCGGAGGTAAAAATCTTAGCAAAACAATGAATGACCGCAAACTACTTGATATTACCCTTTGAATTTAATGTTAAAAAGAAAAACTTTGACTTCTTGTACTTCCTCAACTGTGCGGATTAGTACATAGGTTTATAGGAACATTTTTACTTAAAAAAGTCTCTCCTACATACTGGTAAAATTTGTTCCGCCCATTATGACTCACCCTGTATGTACTAGGTTTAGGTTAAAACGTTCTCGGCAAAAAATTGCTTGACAATAGTAACCATTCTGAAGTATTGCACCCACAACTGTGCCTGTTGGTCCATTTTTCTCCAACTGCAGTAGTTTTTCCGTAAATTTGTGTAAAGTACTAGTAACAGGGGGTGTTTTTATCTGAATACTGTCAGCTATGAGGAGGAAATTGATCTCATAGAAGACAGATTATTGTCACAACTTGAAGATTAGGACGAGGAGGAGGAAACAGAAGAGGAAGGTTTAGAGGAGAAGCCGCCGCTACCCAAGCGGATGAGAACAAAGTGAACATGAACTAAATAATTAATTATTAAGGATTAATTCCCTAAAGGTTCATTTTACGCAAAACGACTCACAACAGAAAAATGCGCGTATCTACAGTGATATTTAACCGATTTAAACAAAGTTAGAGTCCATTTGAAAGAGAATTAAATTCTCTACAACCTTCGTTCTGTCACATTTTGGTGTAAGATCGGTTGGGAGATATCAACAGTGGAAAAACGACAAACTGCATTTTCTGCGAAAAATGAAAACGATACTTGATATTTGACGAACGATTTCAAGTGTATTATTCAACCGAAATTAAGGAACTCATTCGACGCATAATTTAATGCTCTACATTTTACTAAATCGAGACTTTCTCAATAGAATGCTTCGTTTTTGAGTTTTACGCGAAAAACTGAAAAAATAGCGAAAATTTCGCAGTTTCTTCGACCTGGTAGTCGAAGCTCCAGTTAGAAAATGAAACAAACAAACTCAGTTTCTCCATACTAGAGGTATGCTATATCGATTAAAAAAGTTTCCAGCTTTCCTCTAATTATTCGATAGCAAAATGCTAATGCGATTTTTTTTCTTTTTTGCAAATAACTTTCTAACTACACCTCGTAAATTTGTTTAGTTCATTGAATTCATCATAAAAAATTGCACTATTTTGCCTATCTAATCGTCTCTCTATCTTTACAATAAAACAATTACTCATATAATGTTCAATAAATAGAGCAATTAAAGAGGGCATAACATGAGCAGTACGTTTAGATACTCTTTCTGCGTTTTTAGTAAAGAAAAACGTTGTTTTATCTACTTGAATGTCTTATCATTTAGGATACAATCTACTAATTGATTTTCTGTGAAACACAAGCAGTTCATTAGTTTTCAAGATATCACAGTCAACAAGGTATTTCAAATCTAAAAACAAATTAGATTTACCTGTTATTTTTTAGCAATTCCACTAATTTAACTTTGTTGTAGCACTTTAAATAAAAAAATGTATATGTACAGATTTACTATGGAAATAAATAAAGGCAAATATATATTTTTTATTATTACTATACTACTTGATTAACAATTAATTATATTGCAAAAATGCCATATTCTTTTCAGTCTTTAGTTTTTGATTTTGTTACTGCTCATGATATGTAATTACTTGCATAAATAAATTAATATCGAGCTAAAACACGTTACTCTAATAGGTGAAAAATGAAACAATTTTGTTAATATAATAATTTATCTTTCCATGTGCAAATTTAGTTTTTAAATATTTCCCCTTATAACAACTGTAGTAATAAGTTGTCTACATGTTTTGCGGTTAAAATAACAAATTAGAAGACCATTTTTGTATAAAGTTATATAACAATAGCATACCTACCTACAAAAAATAAATTAAATTAAAAGGGTACTTACATTCAACAGTGCCACCATTGAATCCCTGTAGACAAAAGAAAAACCAATCAATATTAAAATAGACCTAGTATAAAATATGTAGACCAAAATATTTTAAACTTACCAAAAGTTTTAATGTGGAAATAACGATTAACTTTCTAATACTTATAATTTATTATTTTTAATTTAGTAACTACACAATAAATTAAATAAATATTAATTTAGGTATATTTACAACTACAAAATTTTTAAGTATGTATAAACACATACACAGCCACCAAGCAACTGATAAATAGCAGAAAGCAGAAATTTTAAATCTGTTTCTAAGTCACAATGTCACCCCCCATATTCAGCTTGCAAGTTCAAACCTGTCAGAGCATGTTTAATACCCATTAATCCAATCAATGTTTTGAAACTGCAGTGGTTCTAAAGATAAACTACAGTAAAATATTAAATCATCAAGTTTATAAATGTAGATTGTTTATTAACATTTTTTTTAACTTTTCAATATTTAATAATATTATGCAACATGTATTATTTAAACAATTATTTGTGAACATTTTTAAAAATCTGTGATAAGGGTAAATATACATTTCTGCAAATCAGGTAAGGTATGTTTCCATGACTAATATGTAAAAATAAAGAAGAATTTACTATTGTGTTAAAAATCATTTAAATTCCAAGTAAATATGATTTCCAGGGATGAGTCAACCATAAAGTATGTTTACTAGTTCCCATTTATAGTGCATTCTTTGCATTTTAAATCAGGGGTTCTCAAACAAAGTGGTTTAGTTATAAAGTATTTACATATTGGTATATTTGATTTATTCACTAATGAATATCTAATTAAGTATGACAACATTTATTATTTTTATATTTTATTCCTAAGAAATCTATAGTACTTAAAAATGTATTACATATATTAAATGTACAAGTATTGATTTTTGAAATTTTTGTTTTTGAAGAGTTTGATAAAAGGATAGACCGACTCAAAGATAAACAATTACTAGTATGCATGTAATCTCTTATACCTTTCTATGTAAGGTTTCAAATTGTTCAGTTTTCGATTGGACAGTCACAGTCCAGATATTACATTGAATGTCCGGAGTCGGATTCAAGGGTTCGGTCAGAAGTTGAATCAAACGGCAAATGTGCAAATATTTCGCACAGAGGGTATATCGTAATTTAAATAACAATTAAATTCTAAAAAACAGATATTTTGCTTAGGTCAACACAAAAAAAAACAGTCCTTTTAGTGATCAATCACATAAATTGTCGTGTTGCGTTAGATTCATAGATAGCTAAATAGAATCTAATTGGCAAATCTGTGAAAGAGAAGGGTTGACGCCCTGACTGTCATGAGCAGTGAGCAGGGTAGTATTAAAGACTAAAAAACATTTAGTTTGCATACTTTTTATGGCTCATCGTAAAAAAAAAAGAAAAGTTCACAAGTAATACTTGATGTCTGCTTTTTAGAGTATATAAATTGGAAACCCTCATTACTAGTGAAGTAATTTTTTTAAACTTAGGTCAGACTTCAGTTTCCGCTAATCTCAATTTGGATTTTTGAAAATTTATATCTTTTTCTGTTTAAATCGTAAATAAATTGTTTAATACTCTGCTTGGTTCTCGTCTTAAAAATGGTTGCTGAATAGTAAGTTATAAATTGTCAAACATTAGCAGAGAAATGCCACTTAAAACTAATGGTAATGTCGCACCCTTAAATGGTCAAATGCATGAAGTAGTCTACAACGTGTTTAACTAAAAAAGAAAAAGGAGAGGTTCGAAAGATTGAAGCCAAGCACGAACATTAAACAAAGACTTGGAGAATTGAAGGGGAGGCCTCTTTGCCCGAAATTGGGATGCTAATGCATAATAATAATAAAAATAATGCTTCTGATTTATGACGAATGCCAGAAAAATGGAATTGCTACTGTTCATTTGTATTTGAAAAAGTATCTCGAAAGACTAATTGTGAATAGTTACTTTAACTTTTATTATTAACACACATAAACTTTGTTTACTCTAAAGCGAACATCCAGGTAAACAAAATCGCTTAACACTTTCACTGCCACTTCGACTGGGGATACTGGCCGCCAGTGCCAAGCATGGTACCGATCGGAGTCGGCGGCTCCTAGGCTCCTACAGTCAAATTTTTATCTTTACTGTATATTCAACAAACTGCTTTGTCACTTATTATCTCATTCAGACAAATAATCACAACTTAGAAATGAAACTATGTCCAAAATTATCTATTTACAATCACAAATTTACATAAGGGTTGCTATACAACATACACTATTTTCTCGCTTTGACCAGCTCTTTCCAAATAAATATAGCGCGCAACTTAAAACCAACCCGATAAAATTCACTCTAAAACATTCTTCTGCCACACCGACACGAAAAACATTCACTCACTATCAATGCCAGCAGAAAACTGAGTGTTTAGTGTATCCCTATAACTGGCCACGTACGTGGCCGCTGGCACAGGCTCACATAGCCGCGCGGCCACGTAAGTGGCCGGTGGCACTGAAAGTGTTAACCCTTTGCACTCGCTTGACTTAAATGCCGATCTGTCATTGGTTTGTTAAGATGTTTATACCTTTTTACTAGAGGAGTGTTGTGTCATAAATAGAGACCGGATTTTAGGTGATGAGTCATCGAAATAGGTTAATTTAGCATTTAGCTAAATCCATAAGCGTACTAAATATTTGTAAATAAGGTTGCCCCCACCTATACCCTTATGTTTCTTCAATAACAAATGATTGATTAGGTGACTCAATGAAAGCTTGGCCACACATATTGTAAATATGTTGCACTATAATGATTGGTGAACTTCGCCATCCTTTTTTAGGAAACACTACTATAATTTTTAGGGAGCTGCCATAGTAAACAACTGTTTTAAAAGTGCTACTTAAGTGTGCCGCTCTACTGAAATGATTTTACTACATTTTTACTAGATCCGGTCTCTAATAGTCATAAATATACCATATATTTTCTATTATTGCTAGATACTTAAGTTACTTGCCATTATGTTAGATAATTGGAAATATTTTGGAATGTAAATAAGAATATGATGGTTTTGTGTTGAA
Organism: Melanotus villosus; assembly: GCA_963082815.1. NCBI lineage: Eukaryota > Metazoa > Arthropoda > Insecta > Coleoptera > Elateridae > Melanotus > Melanotus villosus. The sequence continues at coordinate 108,270,674 of OY720418.1, read as the reverse complement.
TATCTTTTTAAAAACTTATTATTTCATCTTACATTTCTTCTTCTTAATCCTTGAAACTCCTTAGGGAGCATAGGGCGTCCTATGGGACGTTTCTGTAGCAAAAAGTTTTGTTTATAGTAACAGAGTTGCTAGCCTTGCACTATTTTTTGATAGACACATCTTACATTTATTGTTGAATAATTATTTTTGCAAACTGTAGGTCAATCTGATGCACCAAGGAAAACAGAAGTTCTAAAAAAATTTGTCTTGAGTGTTGGAGCAGTCTGACTTTCGTTCAATTCAAACTTGCTGCTACTTCTAACACAGGTAAAATTAAATGTTGATTCCAAAAATGTATAAATATACAAGGTGTTCCATTTAAAATAACAAAGTTGAGGTTAATTCCTGTGAAATCGGAGGTGTTAGGAACCTGTGTTCTATGGGCCGGTTGCACAAAGCTTTTGTTAAATTAACGAATGATCAAAGTAGACAAAAGAGCATCATTTTTTGTTTACTAATGTGTTATTTACCATATGCATTCGAGTTTTGATTCGATTTTGTTCACTTTAACGAATGATTCATTTAACCAAGCTGTTAAATCATGTTTGTGCAATCCGCCCTATGTCAAATAACACAGTTTTAAGAGTATTATTACATATACCAAATTTCATTTTGATATCTTAAAATATAATTTAAAAAATATAGGGATACCCCAGATTTAATAGACACCTTCTATAGTGATTTTCCATAAACTGACGAGTACAGTGGAATTTAAAAGACCGCATAAATACATCTTCTGTGCATTGGTAGGCTCTTTTTATCTGATCAGAACTGTAGCTCTCGAACTACTCTACAGTTTTCTTGGGCATTTTTATACTATGCATTTTTATTGAAGGGGTTACTTTTTATCATATTGAAATGCTTTAATTAATTCCTACATAAATACATGTCTTACACAGGGGAAAAGTGTCCATTCTGTAAGGCACGGCATACTGAAAATTTCTACTAATAAAAGAGAAAAATATGTACTGAAATAGATGCTAGAGTGGTGCAGTGGTAGAACGTCAGGCTAGTATAACATTGGTCCTTGGTTCGATTCTCCCAATGGGCAGGATTTTCCTGCAGTCTGAAGGTCAGTATCGAGCCCTCTTGACCATTTGTCATTGGCCACAAAATTAACGACACTCTCCTTCCAATACAGGTCTAAGAGACAGAGTAATAAGGTCCTACATCTACAAATACAATATGCACATAGTGCAGTATGTAGGTATTAGACAGCGAACCAACCACGTAATTGAACCGGGTTGTGCGTTGCACCCATAAAAGTTCACATACACCAGCCTCAACATCGAAAGGTAAAAGAGGTTATGGATACAGACATATACCTTCTGAATAACTTTATGTATGTGAAGTTTGTAGAGTATACATATAGTATATTACTTTAAATATAGAATTCCTTTTAAGTATAAATGCAAAATGGGTAACCAAACTCATTGGAATGGGGCTTAGGCTTGGGCATTTGAGTCATACTTGGCATATGCCTACTTAGCTTTAGTCACATGTTGCTGCACTTTAACATAAATAATATACAGGGTGTCCCGGGAGGAACCTGCAAAACCTTGGGAATATGTTCCTGAGGTCATTTTAAGAAAAAAAGTTCCTATAAATAAGGGTCCGAAAGCGCTTCCTTTTCGAGATACAGGGTGTTCAAGAAATAAGCTCTTTTTTTAATATCTCGAAAACGATTTAAGATATTAAATTGAGCTTGGGTATGCACTATACTGGCATGAAGAGACTCTTTTTCGATCCAACTAGTTTTGACAATTTCAGCAGTGGCGTGCGTGACAGCAAAAAAATAAATAATTCTGACGAAAAAAATAGGACGCCACTGCTTTTTTTCAAAATATGTATTTGTTTCTTAATCGGACACTGATTCTAAAAAGAAAAGGCCTCTTGAGTTTTTCTGGTAGGACTAACCGTTTTCGAATAATAATCGAAAAACTTTTGTAAAAAAAATAATTTGAATTTGTTATTTCAGAAAACGCTTGCAAAGGAAACGTTTTTCGATTATTACTCGAAAATGATTGGTCCTACCAAAAAACTCAAGGGGCCTTTTCGTTTTAGAATTAGTTTCTGATTAAGAAACAAATACATATTTTGAAAAAAAGCAGTGGCGTCCTATTTTTTTCGTCAGAATTATTTATTTTTTTGCTGGAAGGAAGTACTTTCGGACACTTATTTATCGGAACTTTTTTTCTTAAAATGACCTCAGGAACATATTCCCAAAGTTTTGCAGGTTCCTCTCGGGACACCCTGTATTAGCTATTTGTTTGAACTTTATAGGAAATAAGTCGTATTTAAGGCTAGCCTAAACTCTACCCGATTCAGTATTTGGAAAACTAAATTCATATGAAGACGTTTAGGATTATACCGGGTGGCTAGAAAAAAACGAATCCTGTTTAAGTTCTCACATCTCCGGAACGCTTTAAGATAGCGATTTCAGTTTTTGCGTTCTAAGAGACAATGGATTGAAAATTATTCTTGCCAAATTACAAACAATTATTTTAAAAAACAAAGAAATGGCGAATTTTTTAATATGAACTAGAAAAAATCAATTACACGTTGACAATGTTCTAAAAAATTCTACCAATAAGCATCTTGTATGGTGTATTCTACTTATAAACATGTTGTATGGGACCTCCATTTTGTAAATTCACAATTCTTAGTCTATGTTTAAACCGCAAAATTGCTCTTCTGATTAAATTTATAGACACTTCTGGCCACACCTTTTCTAACCGCCGGCGCAGATTTTCCAAGTTTACAAATGGTTCCCGTCTTTCAGCATACACTTTTTCTTGTAATGCATTTCACACTTAGTAGTCTATAGGATTACAGTGTGGAGGATTAGGCGGCCACTGGTTTGCTCGAATAAAAGATGGCGTGTTTTCTTCTAAGAACTGTTGTGTCCTTGCTGCTCTGTGGGATGGAGCGCTGTCCTGGATAAAAACATAATCGCTCATGGTGTCATGCCGTCATGCGTAATATCCTGGAATGGCAATGGCTATTTTTTACTGATCGTCAGTTAACCAAAACAAACGCAGATAGTTACATACGGCATTTACGTGACAATTTACTACCGGAAATGCATCGATTGTACCCGAATAACGATTATGCCCCATCCCACAGAGCAGCAAGGACACAACAGTTCTTAGAAGACAACACGCCATCTTTTATTCGAACAAACCAGTGGCCGCCTAATTCTCCAGACTGTAATCCTTTAGACTTAGGCTACTCATTGTGGAAATTATTGCAAGAAAAAGTGTATGGTGAAAGACGGGAACCATTTGCAAACTTGGAAGACCTGCGTCGACGGTTAGAAGATCTGTGGCCAGAAGTGTCTATAAATTTAATCAGTAGAGCAATTTTACAGTTTAAACATAGACTAAGAATTGCGAATTTACAAAATGGAGGTCCCATACAACATGTTTATGAGTAGAACACACTATACAAGATGTTTATTGGTAGAATTTTTAAGAACATTGTCAACGTGTAATTGATTTTTTCTAGGTGATATTAAAAAATTCGCCATTCCTTTGTTTTTTAAAATAATTGTTTGTAATTTGGCAGGAATAATTTTCAATCCATTGTCTCTTAGAAAGCGAAAACTGAAATCGCTATCTTAAAGCGTTCCGGAGATGTGAGGGCTTAAACAGGATTCGTTTTTTTCTAGCCACCCGGTATAATTAATAATCCAAACTATTTTTTTTTTTCGATTGACAAAAGACAAATAAATTTAGAGTTTTGGGGTTGCGAGTACAACAATGTTAATCATTAGTGCCAAGTTGTAATGCTTGGCCTTCATTGGAAGTAAATGCATTTGTAAAGCAATTACATAGTTCACAAAAAGGTTTTATAATTCGCAACGGCTACTTTATCTTAGGTATTTCAAAAGATATCTTAACGAAATAAAAAGTAATAGAAGTTTACAATTTCGTTGTAAATTCCTCTTCAGGAGCAAAAATTCACATCTGGTTAACAAACTAAATTCTTTTATTTAGTTACCTTAAAGGAAAATTTTAGCTTTGTTAGAAATTCACATTTTTGACAGGGTCAATCTCTTAATAATAATTTGTAGATGACAATAGCTTCCATGGCTTTGTGTTTCGTACAATACTGAATTAATTTATAAATTGTGAAAATGTTGGTTTTTAATAATGGTATAACATAGTTTAAGTGAACACTTACGTTTTTATGGAATTAATCATACTACCTAAAAACACAATCACTAGAATAAGATAATAACAATAACAAATAAAAACAATACTTGTGTAATATAATTAACTGTTTTTATAGGTCTAAATTGAAATCCTTTTGGAGATATTCTTTAATTATTTTTTTTTTGTATATTAAAGTCGAATTATAAATGTAAATGCAAGAAAAAATTTGCAAAATTAATAAAATATTGCTGTTATATACTAACTAATATACCGGGTGTAGAATTGGTTCACGCACCATAGGGATTTCCATGTTAAATTCTTAATGTTCAAATATTGGCTCCCCAAATTATTTTAGAGAAAAATTGTAAAGATGTTTCTTGTAGAGAAAAAAATACTGTATACACCCATGTCATTACTTATTTTTTTCACTTTCCATTCAAAGGGGAAATCAAGGAAATTAAAACTACTATTTTAGCAAAAATAGGTGGTGCCTTGAAATTGTTGAAACAAAAACCCGTTGATCGTTAGCTGCCATGTTAATATTTTAATCACAAATTTAGACGTATTTTAAGTAATTTTGCGTTTAGACAATGCATTCTAGTGCCGAAAATTTATTTTTTCGCATCTTGACAAAAAAAGTGGACTTTTTTTATTAAAAAATCGTAAAGAAAGCAACACTTTTTTTAACTATTTAATTTTACATTTTGCATTAAGTAAGTGTGCTTTAAATAAAATATTGTAAATTGTCAGTTTGACAACTATAAATTCTCAATTCCTTTTTATCCTGTTTTGAGGGATTTAAGATGTCAAAATGCAAAAAAATATTGTGCACAACTCGTATGAAAGCATCTTTTTCCGTATCCATGGTATGTAATTGACAGATTATTTATCTCATTTGAGGTTAACAATGGCGAATAGCGGGTAAATATGAAAAAGCGGGACGATATGAACATTTGCGGGTTTTTACCGTGCATGCTATCGACGTGACATCTATCGATAGAATTTAGAATCAAAATTATTATTTAATTATACAAAAATCTTCATTTAAGTGATTGATAAGTGTAATTATTGTTTAAAATTCAAGCAAATACGATTATTTTTTACATAAATTCATTATAGAAATTATTTTTAATACGAAAATTTGACATGTGTAATTTGAGGTTATATGTCAAAAACGTAGGTACGTATTATATTATAACTATTTTTATTTAATACGAACTTCTCATGGATGCGGAAAAATAACTTGTGCCCTACGGGAATCTAACGGCATATTTCATCCCTCGGCTTTTGCTGCCCTCGCTCACTGCGTTCGCTCGTGCAGCAGAAATCTTCGGGATGAAATATGCCTATATCTTCCCTTATGACGCAATATACTATTTTTCACTCGTTTGATTGATGCACTCCGGCTTCGCCGTCGTGCATCAAACTCCAAACTCATGAAAAAAAGTATTGCTTTCATTACTAGTTGTACAAATAACTATTCTTTTCTTACAAGTTTTAAAAACAGGGAAACTAAAACTGCCACCTTAACAAATACCAGCTATGCTTTGATAAACTGTTGAAACAAGGCCGCTGTCATTCTGACAAGTGGAATCTTGTTTTTCTTACATAATAAAAATTTTTAAAATAATGGGAATAATACTCTGCAATAGAACAAGAAGCAAATTTTATTTAACGAATTAAGTAGGTAACACAAAAAAAACAATTACTATAATAAATGTTCAAATAAGCCTCCATCCACTGTTAAACAATAACCCAGTCTATCAGAAAATTCTCGTCTGACATTTGCTAACTGATATGGCGAAATTCTTACGCAGTGATCTTGAATACTAGTTTGCAATTGTTCCAAATCTTCAAAACGGTTACCACTGTAAATCTTTGATTTCAAATTTCCCCATAGAAAGAAATCATTAGGAGAAAGGTCAGGACTCCGAGCAGGCCAACAAATTTCGTATCCTCTACCAATAACTTTGCCATTAAAGCTTTGATTTAAATATTCGCGGACGACACGACTGTTATGTGCAGGACATCCATCCATTTGAAACCAAACTTCTTCATTTTCCGGTGCAACCTCATTTATAGCTGGTGTTATTTCTTCGGACAATATTTGTAAAAAACGTTCAGACGTTAAATTTCCGCCAAGGAAAAACGGTCCAATAATATGATGCCCCAAGATACCGGTTTCTAAATAATTATGAAGATTTTGTGTAGCCCAAATCCTACAGTTTTGCGCGTTTGGCTCATTGTTAAGCGTAAACGTGCACTCATCTGTAAAACACACATTCCTTAAAAAATTTCTATCTTCGTTTGCTTTTTCCATAATGGTGTAGCAAAACTCAGCCCTTCTCTCCATATCACCTGGAAGCAATTCTTGATGGCACTGATATTTATAGGAACGGTATTGGTGCTTTTTCAAAATTTTGTGTACTGTAGTGTGGTGTATCCCAATATTTTCTGCTAGTTGGCGTACACTTACATTAGGATTTTCAGTTACTGAAAGTAATACGTCGACAGCGTTTGCATTTTCTTGATGTCTTACATTCTGTAGGGCGTTTTCATTACATTTGCACTTATTATTTACAGTACCAGTTGCTTCAAATTTGCGGATCATTCTTTCAACAGTAGTGTAGTTTGGAATTGGTCGATTCGGATATTCTGCAGCAAACATATCACTTAAGCTTTGGTTTCCTAGGAAGCGGTGCCGTCATTTAACGGCCGTAAAAGTACGGTGGGTGACGTCACGAAAAACGGTGTCGTGTATTTTAAGCGAAGTGTTTTCCAAAAGAGCGGTAGCGCACACCCAACGTAATAGAGCGGTGTCGTCTCATCTGAAGCGCTGAGCCAGTATGGTACGAATCAGTTCAGCAACGTTTTTTGGCGGTGCGTCTTGTCACCCACCGTATTTTTACGGCCGTTAAATGACGGCACCGCTTCCTAGGAAACCAAAGCTTTACTGCACGTGCGCTATTACCAGAATAGTACCATTTTATCATTAGGATCTTTTCATTCAACGAATACATAATATTAACTCAGAATTACTTAAAATACTTCTAAATTTATTATTAAGATGCTAACATGACAGCTAACTAACAATTGTTTTTTGTTTCGACGATTCCAAGGCACTACCTATTTTTGCTAAAGTACCAGTTTTAGTTTCCTTAATTTTAACCCTTGTATGGAAAGTAATGATATGGTTGTATACAGTATTTTTTTCTCTATAAGAAACATATTTACACTTTTTCTCTAAAATAATTTGGGGAGCCAATATTTAAAAATTAAGAATTTAACATTGAAATCCCTATGGTGCGTGAACCAATTCTACACCCTGTATACTAGTTCAGCATTATAACTGATTCTTTTAGTATGTATATTATTTTATATTAAGCCTACTCTGAATATAGTAGACACCTAGTTTTGGAGCTTCTTTGACATTGCATTTCTTCGGTATAACTAAAGGTTGTTTGGTTTTTAAATTCTTTTTTGCTAAGTATTCAGTAACACATTATTATGCGAGTTAAGGTTATTTTTTGTTTTGTTTATTATTTCATTACGAGTCCTAATACAATAGTATATTTCGGACGACTACCATTTTTATACAAATTTTGTTACGAAATTTATTATAGGTATGGTATACAGGATGGTCGTGAAAGCTTAGGACATACTTTACCAGCATTAACTACATGCAAAATAGTGATGATTTTATAAATAATTTTTTTTTTCCTAAAGGGCCAGATTAAAAGGTTGAATTAAAAAAATTGTTTTTTTCTAATATGTTGAAAACCATCGGAGATCTATTTTTAATTTTTTCAGGGTAAATTAGGATCTACCAGTCATAATTTGATAGTAATAAAAAAGTTTTAACTTGATCAGCGGCGTAGTTAGCGGGGACAAGGATATTTTTAATCAAGAAAAAATATGAAAGCCACGTTTTATTAAACACCCTGTGTTGTATTGTGAAAGAAAAATAATTTTTTCGCATTTCGTACTGTAATGTATTACTTTACGGGACTCAAAATCGTACTGTAATAAGCCACTTTACAGCATAGCAACGTCAGGTGTCATTAAAATGCAATTTGATAGCTTCTCGGACAGCATTTAAAATATCTTCTGAATGGTTTTACAAGTTATTTTGGTCACTCAAGTCCATTTCGAAATTAGATTTCCAAAAATAAATGTATTTATTTGTTTGAATTGAATTCTGTTATGTCAAAAACAGTTCCTGTCAGATCGAGAATCTGCCTACTGTTTTCAGTGTTTTTATTAATTTTATTCAGAATGTATCTCAATAAATTTAGATAACTTTTTATGTGAGAATATAAAATGCGAAAAAATAGTGTACGTGCCGCGTCCGAAAAGTGATTTAAATAGACTCGTACGGCATTTAAGTACTCGCTATCGCTCGTACTCAAACCTGCCATACTCGTCTAGTAAAAATCCACTTTTCGGCACTTGACACGTAATCTACTATTACGTAAAAAACTAAAAAACTTCTCTTGACATTTTTTGCCTAACAAAGTCGTTTTTGAGATAGTTATTTGTTATTTACACTAAAGCAATTGCGCAATACAAATACCAGGTGATCAACGGAATTCATAATTAGAGGAGGCTATGATTGGTGATATTTTATGCTGTGTGGTTGGACACTGTCTCAATTCTGATATTTAATTTTAATTTCAAGCTGCAAGCCTGTGTTGCCAACTTTATGGTAAATATCACAGCCTGCTCTAATTATAAATTCAGTTGATCACTTGGTAGCAACACCACACTGGAAGATATTTTTGATCATCTACTTTAATGGTTATTATAATATCATTAATTTTAAATTTTAATTCCATTTTAGTTTTTAAATATGTAAGAATATGACATCCAAAATTGATTATGTAATATAAAAGTATTCTGACAAAATATGACATACAGGGAAATTTTCTTTTTAGTATACAGGGAATTTTTCTTTTTAGTATACATATCCTCTATGTATACTTTTATAATAAACGCAAATAGGCAACCCACTATACACTATAAAGGTGGATTCTCACATATAAGACTGTGCGCCGACTGTACCGCAACCGTGCTATGTCGTGATCATTCCCACATGTAGTGTCGTGCACTTACCGTGTCGTGTCTGATTTGCTAGTGTGTTAGTATTGACAATTTAAATAATATAAAATGGATCAAACAGAAGAGGATGTTGTAATTGCTTGTGGACTTTATTTACTTTGTAAAGAAGAAACAAAGAGAAAGAAACACAGAAAATACTGGATACACGATGTTTTTAGAGCAAGAGAAGAAGAAGGTGAATTTCATACGCTTTTTGGTCGCTTGAAGGATGATCCCCAAAAATTTTTCAAATACTTCAGGATGAGTTTTCCCAAGTTTGAACATTTACTTCACTTTCTACAACCACTACTTCAAAAGAAACATACAAAATGGCGACGTAGTATTACACCTGAAGAAAGACTTGCCTTAACGTTAAGGTAAACTATGGATATTTACATTTTACTTGAAACAAACATAATAGTTTAAATGTCTTGCAATGTTGAGGAATTGTCTTATTATTTATAGGTTTCTCGCCTCTGGAAATTCACAAATTTCTATGAGCTTCAGCTACAGAATTGCTCCGTCTACTGTGCATTCTATTATTGTATCAACTTGCGAGGCAATTTGGGAAAAACTTTCACCGGTAGAATTACCTCAACCTGCAGAAGAAGCTTGGATGAAAATATCAGAAGAATTTTCTTTATGGAATTTTCCCAATTGCATTGGCGCTATTGATGGAAAACACGTTGAAGTTCAGGCACCTCAAAACAGTGGATCACTTTTCTATAACTACAAAAAAACTTTCTCTGTTGTCCTTCTAGCGTTAGTCGACGCAAATTATAAATTTATTGTAATCGATGTTGGTGGTTATGGAAAATCCAGTGATGGGGGCTTATTTTCAAAATCTGCTTTAGGTTCAGCTTTAGAAGCAAATGCACTTAATATTCCTAACGTTAAACCACTACCAAATTATGACAAATCATTACCCTTAGTAATAGTTGGCGATGAAGCGTTTCCGCTAAAAAAATATTTACTTCGGCCTTATCCAGGCGGTACAAGAGTATTTGATGAAAGTCACAGAATATTCAACTACAGACTTTCCAGGGCACGTCGTGTTGTTGAGAATGCTTTCGGAATTCTTGTTCAGAGATTTAGAATTTTTTACGGCAGAATTCAAATGAACCCTGAGAGTGTAGATAAAGTAATAAAAGCATCTTGTGTGCTACATAATTATCTAAGAGAAGACACCAATAGTACAAATTTTACGAGATTTCCACATATAGGAAGACGTGCAAGTGAAGAAGCTACAACTATAAGAGACCTATATCGTGATTATTTCGTTACTTCAGGTTCAGTTCCGTGGCAATTAGATGAAATACGAAGAGGAACAACAATTAGAAATTAATTCAAACATAGGAAGCAGTAAAAAATCTATGTAATGGTTTTTGTTTGTTTAATAGTCATTTAGTATACCTAATGTATATAATAAAAAAAAAATTAAATAAAGTACACTCTAAAAAAAAGAAAACGGTATTTTAAATTATAGAGATTTGTGTTTTACAGAGTCATTTAGTATAATATATATAAGTACATAATAAAAAATATTAAATAAAGTACACTCTAAAAAAAGAAAACAGTATTTTAAATTATAAAGATTTGTACCTATTTATTTAAAAATATGTGGATTATTACTAGAAGAACTAGATTGCGAAAAGTACCCTTGTACCTGATTATTATATGTATCATAATCGACACAATCATAAGCACTGAGACGTTGATCTGAATAGGTTGTATTGCCTACTGGTGTTGAGGTATCGCGATTATGGATTGGCGTTAATTGAGTGGATTCCTGTCTCCGACGAAGAATGTCTATTTCCTTTTTATTAACTACGTTGAATATTTCTCTTTTAATTTGGGCTTGGTCCAACTCCGAAAATTTCAACATCGTCTCGGCAATATCTTCGAAGAATACCAGTAATTTTTTTTTGCCAGAAGACATATTATCCGTTGTGTTTCTTGACTCAATAAATTTTGTAAGGGTATGAGTTAAGCTCGACGAATCTTGATTTTTTTTTCTTTTTGATGAATTTGAAGACGAAGTAATGGAAGTAGATGGAGAAGGAGCAGGAATATCTAAAGGTTCAGCATCAACTTCGACTTCTTCCTCGTCGTAAGTTATATTAGATTGAGTTCTGAAACAACAACAATCAACTCTTTTTATTGGCGATATCGGACTTTTTGGTGCAAGATGGTATTATTAAAATAAATATAAACTGCAAGTTAGCAATGGTATTACGTATTGTGAGTTGGACATTGCAAATTGATCATTGTCCCGATGGGAGAGCCGCCTGATAGCTGTATTTCACTTACTCTCTTTCTTGAAGATAGTCTTTTAGAAACTGCATCTGTTCTTCGAAGCGCCATTTCTTTATTTTTTTAGCTGCTTGGCCAGTGACTGTCTTTCTTCTACCTAACGCCCTTCTGTAATACGATCGAAGCATTGTCCATTTGGATTTACATTCTTCAACTATTTACAACATAATATGTATGTATATTGAAATATCGCTGCATATAAGCAACAGAAATCCCCTTTACTTACCTGTACAATTTAATTTATTTCCTATTTCCTTCCAGACATTTTCTTTAACAAGATTATTGTCATAATCTCGATGTTGTAGATTATACAGGCATTCGTATTCTTGAACCGATATAATTAAATTTTCCTCATTCATAGTCACAGATGAAATACTCGAATTCAATTAATTAGAGGTTATAAAAAAGGCAGAATAGGACAACAACAAATGATAAGCGATCTCAAAATCCGACGTCGGCAAATTTCGTACTTGACGTAAAAGGCCGAAATAGTAAATATGACCGGGAAGCGACCGTAGGGCGACCTGTTCTAATTCACACATACAAGACTGTGCGCCAGCTGTGCTGTGTTGCGACCTTGGAAAATCGCTTTTCGAACGGTCGCCGACGACACAGTCGAAGCACAGTCGCAGCACAGTCTCTTATGTGTGAATTAAAAAACTATTTTCAATGTAATTTAAATGGAAACGACCTGTCTGCGATTTTTAGCAACACAACACAGCTTGCGCACAGTCGGCGCACAGTCTTAAGCTACGGTTTGTTAGGACAGTTCGCGGCGCACGACGTAAGCGCAAAGCTGACACGCTAAGCAGAACGCAGGTGCGCTTTGCGCTAGCATGTTTTGTTAGAAACTATAAAAACGATTATCTTAACGTGGTTATGTTCATATATAGGCGTGCTGTACTAGCGAGTGTGAAACAATATGAATAAAGCAAATTTGAATAAAGCAAATTTGAATAAACGAAAATTATTTCTGATAGCATTGCTATTATTAGAAGAAGAAAATGAAGAGGAAATGGCGATTTTGACTTTATTACGTAAACAAAATAAAAAACCTGACGAATTATTTACTCATCGTAGCAGTGAAGGTGCCTACAAAATAACTGTAGAAAGAAGACTCTTTGGGAATGAAACAAAATTTAGGGAGTATTTTCGAGTTTCAATAGAACTTTTCAAGATTATTTTAAACTTTATTAGATGTGATATACAAAAGTTGGTATGCAATAGGCGTAAACATCCAATATCCCCGGAAGAAAAACTATGCATTACCTTAAGGTAAGTACCTATCAAAAACATATTTAAATTAAAAAAATCCTTATACAACAAAAAATAATCAAAAATACATGTCATGAGTTAAATGTCTAATGCATTAGTCAAATCCTCAAATATATATGACACGGGGGATTCGACTGAGTGTGAAGCACTTGTTGATGGCCTGCTGAAAGATTCGTGTATATCTTCGTTCATTTGAGTAGCTGGTATGCGTATACGTATATCGTTACCATATCCCAAAAATTCTGGTACGTTTCCCAAATGTTCCAATTCTAGCTGTGTAATGACCTTCATTATTTCTAGTTTTGCTTTTGCTATTAAACGTGGTGAAAACTGAGATACTGTAGCAGCAAGACTTCGGAAAAACAAAGTTATGCTATCATCTTCAGGCAACTGCCTTGTCTGGCTACTTAATATATCTTTTAAAATGGCAGTTCTCTCCATTCTTCCTTTTTTCAACTCTTGTACCACTACAGAATCTCTAGTTGATGAAGCTGTAGCAATTTTTCTCTTTTTTGAGATGGATGGAGTTGCATAATTCGAGTTGCTGTTATCTAAGTTTGGTTGACTTTCGTTTTTATCATTATTAATATCCTCTTGTGCATCAGATTGATTTTCCATATTTTCGGTTTCTTCTATGTTATCCGCATCTGTTTCACTATTTTCTTGAATGTTTCCATCGTTTTCCGCTTGCTGTTCTGATAAGTTTTCCGTATTACTTAGACATCTAAAAAAGGAAGATATTAAGTAAACAATACAATAAACATGGATCAAGTATATACCGTCTTTCAACTATCGAAGTATTCTCCAAAAAACTTATGTGCATATATTTTTTGAAGAATTTTCCTTCTTCGTCATCTTTTGCCGCTGACCCTGTTCCAGTACCGTTAATATAATCTTTTCTCTTACGCATGTAATTAATAATCTCTGATACTCTTCCACCTCATTTTGCATTCATTTGCTGAAAAAAAATTGATTATTGATTGCAGATACATGGCAACTGGGGAATCGTTTCGATCATTAGCGTTTCAGTACCGAATTCATCATAGCTGGATTAGTCTATTTGTTCGAGATGTGCTTCGAAGTATACGAACAAGGATGATAGGTACTTATATTCCAGAGCCTACAGAGAAACAACTGCAAGATGCAGCACAAGATTATTATAATTTATGGCAATATCCAAATTGTTGTGCTGCTATTGATGGTAAACATATACGAATACGATGTCCTGATAATGCCGGATCACTTTTCTTTAATTACAAAAATTACCACACAATCGTATTATTCGCAGGTGTTGATGCAAGATATCGATTTATGTTTATTGATGTAGGTTCATATGGACGAGAGGGAGACTCGAGTATATTTGCAAAATCAAATATCGGCAAAAAAATTAGTAATGAAAGCTTATGTTTCCCTCAGCCATGCACACTTCCTAAAACGAACATTACACAACCGTATGTTATAGTTGGAGACGAGGCTTTCGGTTTGACAACACATGTGATGAAACCTTACCCACAAGAACAAGCAAGAAATGACAAGTTGAAAGCCGTCTATAACTATAGGCATTGTAGAGCAAGGCGTACTTCCGAGAATGCATTTGGAATACTATGTCAGTACTTTCGTATTTTTTATAAACCCATAGATGTTAAACCTGAGACTGCTGATTACTTAATAGTTTCGGCTTGTATTTTACATAATATGCTACGCAACTCTAACATTCCCTATCCAAATGAAAAATCTAAGTCAGAAATTGTAATGCCAAAAGAAAATATGATACCTTTGTCAAACACATCTGCAAGAAGAGGGAAATTTCTAGCCACTGAAGTAAGGGATAAATTTAAAGAATACTTCAACAGCAAAGAAGGAGATGTGCCATGGCAAGACAATATTGTTGAAAGGATTACATAACTACTAACTACCTAATTATTAATTAAAAATATTCATACCTAATCCTCTCATTTATAAAATAAAGTCATATATATAAGCACTGTATTATTACTTACCATTCTTATTACCCATTTCTCGAGCTATAGCATTCCAAATATTATTTTTCACTGTAGAATCTTTAAAACTTTTACTTTTTATTGCGTACAAGGGCTGATTTTGTCTGACTAAATCTACAAACTTCTCATCTTCTTCCGGTGTAAATTTGTGGGCCATTTTGATTTAAAATACTGCTAATAATATGGGTATGGGTATCTGCGTATTAAAATTCGCAATCTGTCTGTGTGAGCTATGCAAAGCGAGTGCGCTGAAACCTATTCAGATTAGCTTTCGACGTAAACGCACAACGCACACATTGAGCAGAACGTATGCGCTCAGCTAAACTTACTGTAACAATCCACCATGATTTAAAAACAAAGCTTGAGTTTTAGCGTTCATGCGTCGCGCTCGACTCACGGTAAGTTTTACGTCGCGCACTGTCCTAACAAACCGTAGCTTTATATGTGTGAATCCACCTTAAACGTCACGTCACGTGGTGCGTAAAGATTATGTTTCATGTTTGTAAATAAAAAATAAATCAAAATTAGTGGAATATCAACATAATTTTAATTCAACGATTATTCTAAAACATAAAATATCAACAATACAAAACAGAAAGGAAAATAAAAACAGCAACAGTTAAAGACTAATTTTTTGACATTGGGCGCATTCAGGGACGCTCAGCGGCTGATGCGCTTAGTTAGCAAAGTCCCTGAACAGACACACTGATGTTTATTGTTATTAAAATATACTTGACAACAGAAAAACCGCTTATACCCGAAAAACAAAAGAAAAATCGATTAGCTTGGACTAAACAAAGGGAGTCTTGGACCTATGAGGATTGGAAAAAAGTTATTATTAGAGATGAATCACGATTTGACGTGAGTGTAGGCGATTGCAGGAAGAGAGTCATTCGCAATAAAAATGAAGCATTTCATAAAGATTGGCTCAAACGTACAATTAAATTTCCAAATTGTGTAATGGTTTGGGGCAACATGTCGGCATTTGGTTTAGGAAAGTTACACTCTGTTTGTTGCCTTTCATTTCAACATTATCCCCTAGTGGAAATTTTATTTTTCAGCAAGATGGTGCGTTTTGCCACACCACAAAAATAACAAAAAAATGGTTTCAAGATCACAACATTACCGTTCTGCATTGGCCTGCAAATAGTCCAAACTTGAATGTCATATAAATGGTCTGGCACAGGAACAGGAATTGAGAAACCATCCTCAACATAATGTTATTGATTTACATAATAAACTGCAAAATATTTGGGATTTATTTAGTACTGAGCAATGCGATGCACTTGTTAAAAGTATGTCTCGAAGCATCAAAGCTGTCATAAAACCAAAGGCGATGCAACCGCCCAATAAGATGTGTCCGAATATATAAGTGCCACTGAAGTTTGTTAACATTTCCTTCTTAGTTGGTCATAAGCTCATAAGTCATAATGTTGGAATTTTATTATTACCTTTTATTTAATATAAGAAAACGTGTTTAAAGATGCCAATATTAAAATTATAAACAATAAAATGTTGATATTTAACATTAACATTTTTTTTTAACCTTCCAGTAGTCGCACTTCTAATATGAGCAGGAGTAGTCGCTTGGGGTCTGTGAGATCCACTGTGTTTAATTGTACTGCTTGGCCATAAAACTAATTATGAGTGATTGCTCTTTGTTGTATATGTTAACAAAGATGTTAGTTACATATTGTTCATTAAATTCAATTACGTAATTATTTCTTTTACCTTTATTTATTAATAACTACATTTTCGACGTTATTTTCAAATTCTAAGTTAGTTAATTTTCAAATACAGTAATTATTATCTAAGTGGTAAAAATCCGGCTTAACTAAATGTCAGGGGGGATTATATCAAATAACAAATAAGTTAGAACAATAAACGCAAACCGGAAATCTGTCAGACCCCCTGCGACTACTGGAAGGTTAATATAAACTGTCCGAAAATTTTTGTGTTACGGCTAGTATATTGTTACTATAGTACTATGTTACTGCGAATATCGTGTGTCGAAACTAGGGGTCTACTATACTAAAACTTTGCCATAAACATACTTTTGAAGAAGTATTTAAAAAACATTCCATTAATTATAATAAACTTACATTACTTCATTGTTCCCCAGCAGGTCCAATTCCTGGGATGACGTTAATGAAAAACTGTCAGACATTCTAAAACAAAATAAGTAATACCAAATCAGAACACAATTAAAACAGGTATATTTTATGATTAATATCCATACTTTAGGTGGAGTAAATTATTAAGGATGAAATTATGAACAATTCAATAAACTCACAGCTTGAATTGAATTCCAACAACCTGTTGAATTAGTATGGTCATGAAATTGTTTTTGTACGAATATTTTTTAAAAAACATAACAAATGAAATAAATCTAATGATAATAGTATATTACACAATATCAAGTCGAAAAGAACCATTAAAACGTTGAAGAAATTTATGTGCATGTATAAAACTTGGATATAACCTCAATTTTATAAACAGCCGAAACGATCTTGCATCTTGTACACAAATAAAAAATGAACGACGATTTTTAAAACTTACTATAAGGCTTTTAAGGCATTAAAGTAGAACTCCTTTCGTTGCAATTGTTTCAAAATAAGCTTAAATAATAATAACACGGTATCATTTACACAAGTGTTTCTTACCTGCCGCTTTCTTTTCCCTCTACAAGTAACAAGTCATGAGGCTATTCAGTGTTACCAACTCTCAAAAATATTTATCCCCAAAGCTAAAGTCAAAAACCCCTAAAATCGTCCCAGTTACTTAGAAATCCCCCTAAAAAAAATAATACTCTGTAAAAATAATAAATAATAATTAATAAATAATAATTAATAAATAATAATTAATAAATAATAATTAATAATTAATAAATAATATGGTGCGATATTTTTTAATACTCTTTATTTATAAAATATTTAATACATCAAATATAATTTCGTTCTCTTCCGGAGATTCAGATTTTTTAAAATCATACATGTTGACATTGAATAAACTTAATATTTTAGTGGATGGATTGAAGGTTGTGCAAGATCCACCATTTCGATGTAATGTGAATCGGACCATCATCAAAAAAATCCCTAAAAATACCCCTAAAAAAATAAAACCCCTAAAAAAATCCCATCCCACTTATTTACCCCCTAAATTTGGGGGGAAAACCCCTAGGTTGGTAACACTGAGGCTATTTTGTTTTGAACTGATACAGGATATATAGACAACTAATAACCGGTTTAGCTCGTTTACACCATTCAAAAACCAGAAATAAACAGTTTTAACTGACGGCTAACCTTGGAGTATTTTTTAAAAACCAATATTTGGATAATAAACAAATCTTTGGTTTTTATTTAGAAAATTATCACTTGTATAACGCAAAAACATAATTTTGTTATCAACAGATACATGTACCCACTAGCCAGGCATTCACCCAACCACAGTATAAGAAAGAACAGTAGGGTTACTCCGTGTCGGCTCCTTTGATGTCAAAAATTGAAATCGAATGACCTCGAAGCGATCGCCATACTCTTGGATGTAAAAAAAAACTATTCGCGCAGGCGAAGTATGGGCAAAATAGGGCGCTAAAATTTTAAATTTAAATTGATTAGTTATACTTGCAAACAATATTACAATTTACATATAAATAAATAAGTTCAAATAACGAACTATTTATTAAGATAATGTAAAAACAAACGAAAATAGGTATTAATACAAAAATAAAATGCAAAAATAGCTGAATAGAGGCTTACTTTAAAAAACAAAGCTAACATTTAAATCATGTATGTCTTTTTCTTTTGCAGGTGTTTTTACTCATGCGTCCGCATTATTATTTTGCTGTTTATTTTGTTAGTAGGTACTCTTAAAATTCTTATTAATATTTCAACCAGTAGACAGGAAAATAATCTCATTCCACTATAAATAAGTTAATAAAAAACGTGTAGAAATTATTCAAATTGACCTCTTTGTAAAGTATAATAAATAATTTTGAAACAGGTGAATAACACATATTCGTAATATAGGCATAAATCTCCATTACATAAAAACTGCGTACAATATCCTTGAACGTATAAAATTGCTTTGTAAGCACATACTATAAAAATTGCGCAGGCTGTTAAAATTTGTTTAGCCAATAAGCCTAATATACTACTTCCCGCTAAATTACTTTTGAAGTTATTGGTTGACTGAAGAGTCATTGAGGAAGGATTTCGCCATATGCCTAATAGATGTCACCACTGCAGGCATCCAACAATATGGCGACACCTTTAAGATTGAATACGCGTTTTTGACAGAGTAACCCTACTGTATTATACTGTGGAATAGGCGCAACATTTGCTATCTCGGTTTGACCCCCATGATAGGAACTGTCAAAACCACAGAACACCCTATAATAGAAGAACATGATCCATGCTAACAGCACAGTATAATACAGTAGGGTTACTCTGTCAAAAACGCGTATTCAATCTTAAAGGTGTCGCCATATTGTTGGATGCAAGGAAGTTTTAGTATATGGAAGGAGCACACGGCTGTTGGGTGTGTTACCATATATCAAAGACAAACGTCCCTTAACCTATCTTTGTTATTACACGTATTTTTGATTTGCTATCCTTGTCTTAGCCACACACTTGCGCATTTCCGACTGTAAACTTGTTGCTAGGTTATAGGGCGGGAAAACTCAAATTAATAACTTACAAAAATACCATTGTCAAATATAAAACATATTCACCCTAAATCTAAAAATAATTATGGGAAAAATCGTAGTAAAACAAATATGAAAACAGAGGTGTTATTTATGTGTATGTGTTACAGTTAATATCAAATTTCAGTTAGTACGCATAATAGCTAAGCATTTAAGGGTATATGCATAATAACTGAAATCTCTCGTGGTTATGCATAATAATTCGTACGGTTCAGGTATTACGCATATTACCTACAAGGTTCAGGTAATATCGATATCAACTAACAGTCTTGGTTATTATGCATAAGGAATTAAACATATTCTTACAGAAGAATGCAAAGAAAACTATATCGAGTTTCAAATACGTTTATTTTAATCTATTTATTTGAACAAGAAGAGCTTTGGTGGCATTTACTGTTACATAACCTATTATTTTTTTTACAACGACAACTATTATTACGACAGAATTTGTTACAATTGCATCTTTGGTAGCCTTGAATAATGAATACTGCCGGAAGAAATTGCAGCTGCTTTTTTTAGTGAAGTTGATATCACGATATAAAAACTAAAAGATAAGATACTGCGCATGGTGGGCGGAGCTCTATTGGCGGGAACACGTCACTCTCAGAGTTATTTCAAAACACTGTACGGTTATGATGGTTATGCATATCGGTGTACCTCATTTATATCGTGGGTGTCCTGTCCTGTCCTGTCCAATTTTTTAGAGCAATTTGATTTGTTTCATAATTGTGGTTTCATACTGTTTGTGTTTGTATTATAAGAAGTTACAATATAGTGACTTAAAAAGCATAAATTAGATAAGATTCCTGTGTTGCTTTCTCGTTTACGAGGCGGCATGTTTTATGTAGCTAATTTAACTAATTTATGCATTTTTTATAAGCTTTTTTAAGTCACTTATATTGTTATTTGTTATAATAATAGTTGTGAAAATGCGCTGCGCCGTTGTTGGTTGCAATTCCGACAATCAATCCAAAAAAAAGGTGGTCTCCACGATCACCCTAGTCCTTTAGAATTTAAATATAGATTAAGATCTTACATTTTGGGAAGAAATGAGGGAGCGTACTCGGACTTTTCCAATGTAGAAACAGACGATACCCCAGATTTACCACTTATAGCGGATCTTTAATAAGCAAATTGAATCCTTCACCTGAGCCATCAGTAGCTGACTCTATCAAAGAAGACACTGTTACAATGAAAGAATTAAATGATTTGGCTTATGACGGATTAGAAAATCTGGCAGGATTCGTTTGCCATAAATTAAAAGATTCCAGCTTGCAAAGTTCCTCAAGCCAAACTTATTCGTGGATTGATCACCACACTGAAGGTGGTTTATCAAAACCATCACCCACTTTCATGTCTCGCATTGAGGAACTTAACAATGTGTTTCTTGAAGTTAATAAAGAAGGATTAGTAACTGGCGAAAATTTTATCCATAACCTTTTGTTGAAGAGTGGTGGTATAGATTGTCCTGAAAAGGCAAAACGGTTATTTTTTAGATCCAGAATGTTCTTTCGTATGAAAGAACTAAATATATCAATTAAAAACAAAAAAGCCAGCAAAAGGAAATGGAAAAAAACTATAACTTAACCTCCTAACCTTTCCTAATTATCCACACACTTCTTCAGAAGTGTATGCAAGTTACCATTATCTAATTTTGTTTAGTGATTATATTTGTCACAATTTTTTTATTGTCAACGAATTTTTGGTGTAATTTACTGCGTAAAATGAAAATACGAGAAACAAAACCAATTAATTGTTATGACTATGTGTTTTGATAAACTGGTGTTTTATTGGAGGGGTTATATTACATCGCTAATGTCATAAATAAAAACTATGCATTTAAACTGTGTTTTATTGTGTTTATGTTTGTGCATACAAACTGTTTCTATTTTTAAAATAAAGGTTGTCTTCACCGTGAGTAAAAGTTGTAGGTATCTACCAAAATATATTGCATCATTAAATTAACTTAATTAATTTGGCAGGTTCTAAGTAACAAAATTTAAAATAATAATGTAAAAAAATTCAGGAGGCCCCTTCGTATACTTGGATTTCCCTGCAGTTGTACATTAAGAGACTGGATTTTAATGGTTTTAACTCTGAGAGTGACGTCATGCGCCTAGCGAACGCAAACTCGTTTAGCGGAACATCCTGGCCTGAGTTGATATGTTCGGAACATCCACAGTTAATGTAGGAATGGCATGTTCTTTTAATCTTCCCTTTGAATTGTATTCTTTAAAATACTCAAAGTCCTTGGCTTGAAAAGGTTTTGAACATATAGGTAACATGATTACTGTTGATGTTGTGGTTTTTAATGTTGAGGGCATTTTTCCAAACTAAACTTCGATTCTTAGGAAAGCTACAATAAATTACGTTTGTAAATTCGTAATTTACATTTGAGTATTATATTTTACTTACCGATGAAATGTATACGAACTTCCTGTTTTTTGTGGAATACCACAAACTACACACTTTTTTCCCATTGTCTTTAATACGTGAAACACCAACCTTAGTTAAGGAATTACGAATGAAGCACAAACCACGTGTAATGTTATGTACCTATTAACAGTATTAAGAGTTGTTATAACCTAAAATTCGTGACGCATGGCACAGTCGCACTGACAAAACGTCACTAACACCGAAACGAACGTAGGTACACAACAAGAAAACACTAACGTTCATACCTCTGGCACAGTTTATTCTGTGCCTCTGGTGGCTACGACAGTGATAGCGTGTCAGAACGTTGTTTGTTAAAAAGAGAAAAGTATAAAAACGTACGACGAGATATCGTAACAAGAACCAACATACGTTTGTCGAGTATGCTCCTTCCATATACTAAAACTTCCTTGGTTGGATGCCTGCAGTGGTGACATCTATTAGGCATATGGCGAAATCCTTCCTCAATGACTCTTCAGTCAACCAATAACTTCAAAAGTAATTTAGCGGGAAGTAGTATATTACGCTTATTGGCTAAACAAATTTTAACCGTCTGCGCAAATGTTTATAGTATGTGCTTACAAAGCAATTCTATACGTTCAAGGATATTGTACGCAGTTTTTATGTAATGGAGATTTATGCCTAAATTACGAATATGTGTCATTGAACTGTTTCAAAATTATTTATTATACTTTACAAAGAGGCCAATTTGAATAATTTCTACACGTTTTTTATTAACTTATTTATAGTGGAATGAGATTATTTTCCTGTCTACTGGCTGAAATATTAATAAGAATTTTAAGAGTACCTACTAACAAAATAAACAGCAAAATAATAATGCGGACACATGAGTAAAAACCTGCAAAGGAGAAAGACAATTATACATGAGTTAAATGTTTGCTTTGTTTTTTAAAGTAAGCCTCTATTCAGCTATTTTTGCATTTTATTTTTGTATTAATACCTATTTTCGTTTGTTTTTACATTATCTTAATAAATAGTTCGTTATTTGAACTTATTTATTTATATGTAAATTGTAATATTGTTTGCAAGTATAACTAATCAATTTAAATTTAAAATTTTAGCGCCCTATTTTGCCCATACTTCGCCTGCGCGAATAGTTTTTTTTTACATCCAAGAGTATGGCGATCGCTTCGAGGTCATTCGATTTCAATTTTTGACATCAAAGGAGCCGACACGGAGTAACCCTACTGTTCTTTCTTATACTGTGCTAACAGCTTGAACCGTGTTGCGCCCTCTGTATTCATAAACCGTCCCTAACTCTTGACCTACATACCATGCCCCTGATACTGTTTTATTCGAAATTACTTATATTATTAATTTCTACTTATTTAGTGAATGGTTTTCATTGAAAACGTTTCCTTAAAATTCATAAAAATAGAAACGTTTTTATGAAAACTATTCACTAAATAAACAATTACATAAAATAAACTAAAAAGTTTCAATTACACTATTTTATTATAAAATTCATACGAAAAATAATATAAGACCTTAAAAACTAAAAAATTGAGTTTTATATCTAGATCTGTTTTGATATATTATAGGTAATTCTGCTTTTTTTTAGTACCTAACTAGTGTAATTAAAATTAAACTCTACGGTTTTCTTCAGATAACGCAATTGTTTTTAAAACATTCACCGAATGTAAAAATTGTGGTAATATACATAATAAGTGATTGAGCATGTATACACGAGCGCTTAAGTTGGTAGTTTTAACCACCGTTGTACGTACTACCATGGTGTATACACGATATAACACGAAGTGGTAAGAACGGTTGTAGTAACTTCTGCTAGCGGGTGTAACAACAACTGCATTAAGTTGTCGTTGATTTGCAGTTCTACCAATATAAATAACTGTTGTACTTTTATAGCAAACTTCAACGAAAAACGTGATCTTATTAACCCAACGTGATCACATTTACACCACAGCGATATTTTTAGATTACGATCAGTGTTGGGAACTGAACAAAACAACTTTTCCCTCTGATGAACACCAAATATTATAATTCATGGGATGTTAACAACCCTTTCTTTCTACCGCCGTTCACGAAAGTGTATAAGTAACTCTAAACCTGTTGGCTGACGGTAGTAGCGTAACTAAACCGGTGTAAGAACTACGGATGTAAAAGCCAGTATACACGGCATTTTACACCGGTACTATGTACAACGGTGGTTGTTACTACCGACTTAAGCGCTCGTGTATACGTACTCAATCACTTATTATGTATACCTAAGCAAATTTGATAGCCTTGGAATTCAGGTAAAATATTTTTGGCTACAAACTCACTTACATAACCCACGGCAGCCACGTTCAGTTCAGAATCTCGACAAAATACATTTCTAACTTGACTTATAAAAAATTCTTTCGCTGCAGGTACCGAAATAAAATTAGTTTGAACACTTTTCTAAAATTAAAATTTTGCTTCTTAATGAAGGTTGTTTTCTTCTTAATATCATAGCCTCTTGGTATAACAATTTTACGTTTGGGGTCAATTCCTCTTTTCCATTTGCGTTCTAGAAATTAATAAAAAGTTTTAATATTTAAGATTTTTTATAATAGTGTAATAACTTAATTCAAAAATTAATATAAAAACTTACGTTTTGACGATGGAATTATCATCACAATGTCTTTTCGAGGTGGAGGTGCGACATGCCGTAGCAATAATTCTGCTCTTATTAGGTTCGAGTCTATCTAAGATGGAGCTGCTGTAACATCCTTTACTACTGGTTCTAATTGTATATCTATTACCATTGTTTGTCTGTAATAATGTCTTCCTAAAAGGGCTTCATTATAGCTGCAGACAGAACCGGAATGGTAGCTTGTTGTTCAGGTGCAACGTTAATAACTGGTAATGCTACTTTGTCAAGAGCAATTATTGGTTCTAAAAAAATATATAACTAATTAATGATGGTATGCATCATTATTTAACACAATTTTTATTGCCAGGCAAATTTTTGAAGGCATTGCATGCTTTAGGAGTTTTGTCGTTATTTTGCTTACCTATAAAATTTTCGTCAACACGTTTCGAATATATTCCTCCATGAATGTGTACGGTCTTCGAATTTAATTTTACAAAACCGAATTTCCACACAGGGAAAGCCATTGCTTCAATCTTACCCTATCTTTTGTAGGATTTGGGAAAGAATAATGCAAACCAATTTCTTCTCCGCTGCCGCAGTCTTTCACTGAACACTTTTTTCATCCTTCCTCATTATCTAAAGAAAAATCTAATTAGGTGGTGTTGTTGTGTTGGTAAAGTTTAGAAATTATTGTGCTAAAATAATCTGCAGTATACACGAGTACTTACGTAAATATTGAAATATATAAACAAGTTACACAAGCGTTCTCTTTCACTTCCAATACTGAATTATCCTGTTACACAGATGAGCTGAGGATTTTTTTAAAGCAGGCTTTTAGGTTTACAACCCCCGCACGTATCTTTTTATAATCTTTAAAATCCCACAAAACCCTTTGGACGCATTAAAACCGTTCACAAAACAGTTTATTTAAAAATTGCTGAACCGAATTTTTGAATTGTTTAGCTTTAGAAACACGTAGGTATATCCATAGGCGTACCGTTCTGCGGGTGCATGCAAGCTAAATTTGTATAACATCTATCAACAATTAAATGAAGAACTTTAATATATTCAAACACTACCAAATCCAGTTATATTAACACAATTCGAGTTTTTTTCATAGGATCAAAAGCTGCCAATCTTGGAGAGGATTTAAAAATATCTAGGTAGGTACCTAGGTATTTAATCTTAAAATTCTCTGGTAAGATGTTCAATTATGCGCTAAACAATAATTGGCCTCCAACAAACAGTCTGAACCATTAAAAAAAAACATTTAGGGGTATAATATTATAGTGTTGTCTATTAATAAGCTTATAAGATAACCTTCGAACGGTCAACGTTGCATCTTATAGCTGAAATAAAATATAAAAAGAAATAAACGTGAAATAACCTTCGGATTAAATTTAATAATTTTTAGAGAATATTTGTTAGGTAGGCGTATTTGTTCTTAATATTATAATGATCTTTATTTAGCTACAAACATTTTTCTTGACGTTCTTTGCTTTTGCTTTTTACTGGCGAAATGTTCAGTAAAGAATTAGAAAATCCTTATACAGTAGATGAGTAGAACATCAGTTCTTCCCTTCAAATTTACATTATAAGTATTACAATGTAAAATATTTCTATAATTTGAACGGAAAATTTGAAAATATTCGTTTATTTGAGCTTTTACTACATATTTCCTTTTCAACTTTGACGCTCCTTTTTATTAGGTACACTCCAAACCAATTCTTAGAAAATCCGAAATTTTTTGGTAGGTTTTCTTATTATTTAAGGTACGTGATAAATAATAAATGTGTCGGTAAGTAGCGGCCCAAAGTAAACAGGTTTCAAAGAGAGGATTAAGGGATAATTTATTGGCGTTTCTGTATATTGTATCTTAATATAATTATGCAGCTCTATCTTAAATCAAACATTAGCAATTCATAATCTTTATAAGAAAAGAATTTTCCATTTATTTTTCTATTGAAAGAACAATTAGATTTTAGTGTGAATCATGTTAAAACGGCGAAACAATTATCAATGCAAAATTTATATTATCAGATAACATGAACCTAAAATAAATAATTTGGTACGTCACTGAGATGTCGATAATACAGCTAATTTATTTAACGGTTGTTAATAATTCTTACACGACTGCCCCCTATATTCATAAACCGCTTTTTTGTTTAAAGGATGACGTAATACGGTTTACACAGGTCCTATCCCACTTGGCATACCCTGTCAAAACCTTAGTAACGGTTTTACGCAATACTTCATCCCAAGAGGGCGCCCCTCAATAAAAAAAAGAAAGACATATCGATCGTTAATTAAATAATCTACATTATCAACACATCATTGACGTGCCAATTTTTTTTTATAGGGTAAATTAGCTTTGCTTAGAGATATAATAATTTCATATTTTATTGACTGTATTTATTTTATTGCATTCCAATAAGTCTGACCACATACTCAACACCTTTGGGTAAAAGAAACGAACGAATGTTACCTATACCGGGTGGTGACTTGGCCGACGCAGCATAGCAATTATAATGGTAAATCCGGATTGCCCAATTATTTGCTTCCCTAATTATTTTAGAGGAAAAGTGTATTTAGGTTTTTTTGTAGAGAAAAAAATTCTACATCCATACATACCATAGCTTTTTAGTTTTTAGATTTCTGAAACCGGAAAATCCGGAAAATGTAAAATGCCAGTTTTAGAAAAATCATTGATGCCATGGAATTATGAAATCAAACAAACGTGCTTGCATTTGTCATTCCTGTTTGACGTCTGTAATTTGTTTTGTTGAAATATTACCTATGTGTTCCTATTGTTAAAATAAATAAAATTACCCTTTCTGTGATATTTTTCATGGTTTTATTATAAGTCGAATTTAATGACGGAGGTGGCAGAAAATCATAACGCGTTTGTTTGATTTTATAATACCAAAGGTATCCACTGATTTTTCTAGAAGTGCCATTTTTAATTTTCCAGTTTTTCCGATCTCAGAATTCTAAACATGAAACAGCAATATTCAAAAGCGATATTGCTTATCGTAAATTACAGACGTCAAACAGGAATGACAAATGCAAGCGCGTTTGTTTGATTTCATAATTCCATGGCATCAATGATTTTTCTAAAACTGGCATTTTACATTTTCCGGATTTTCCGGTTTCAGAAATCTAAAAACTAAAAAGCTATGGTATGTACGGATGTAGAATTTTTTTCTCTACAAAAAACCTAAATACACTTTTCCTCTAAAATATTTAGGGAAGCAAATAATTGGACAATCCGGATTTACCATTATAATTGCTATGCTGCGTCGGCCAAGTCACCACCCGGTATATTTTAATTTATTAATTTTTTGTGCAGCCGGACGCGAAGTGGTCATTTCGCGTACGCAATACAGGACGCGAAATCCGATTTCGCGGCCTTACCCTTAGTAACGGCCGCGAAATATTTTAACGGCCGTTACTAAGGGTAAGGCCGCGAAATATGAATATGTATTTATTATGTATTTTTTACGGCTGCACAAAAAATGTTGTGTATACTTCGGCCGCGAAATTGATTAGCGCCCTCGAGATTGTCTTGCCTCGGCCGCAAGCGGCCTCGGCGACAATTTTTCTCTCGGTACGCTAAAATGGAATTTCGCGGCCTTAGCATACAAATAACTATTGTTGTCTGGTTCGTTAGGCACCAGTACGTGAATAAACAATGAACGTTCTATTACGAGAATATTTGAGCTAAGACAGATGTTTTACAGTTTTACTAATCTTACCACAAAACTTAAAACTTCATAATACCCCCTGATCACAAAACAATATACATCTCTAAAAAAATTAAAAAGCTTTAAAGCATGGCATCTGCAGTTAAAATTTTCCATTGTTTGAATAATATTGATAATATTTGATACATATTTATATATTTCTGATAATTACTAGAATAAAAAGTTCTTCATCGATGCGTCTATAAAACCCTTCGCACTACGCCTCTGCCTCTGCATAAATTTCATAACGATTTTAGTCATGCGTCTGTTTATAATTCAAAAAATTTCCGAATCAGCAATTTTAAAATTAACTGTTGTTGAAGGCGTTTTCTTAAATAATATATTTATGGGAATTTTAGTAAAATAAATGTGGCGATCTCGCTTTTGTAATCTGTGGAACATCTGTTTGGTGTGTAAGAAAACACTTCAGTGTTAAATATTGGTGAACGTAAAGAGCGTTTGGAGTTGCCCGAACTACTTCAAGTCACTGTAAGTGTATTCTATATATTATGGAGATGTACTTAATAATAGTAATAGAGTTAATAAGTAGTCCAGTCAAAACAAGGTTTAACCTTCTGAAAAATCCGAAAGTTTTGAAACTTTGCACAGTTATTTATAGGTACCTAAGGATGAATATACCAAAAGTCCTCATAAATATGAGGCGAGCTCTAACGGCAATTAGTGAAAACAGGGAACTTTTTTTGGTTTTTCGTTAATATCTTAAGAACCGTTGGCCTCAGGTAAAAGTTGATTATATACAAAATTGAAGCTTATTAAATTTGCAATAAAAATGATTATATACATTTTTCTTGTATTCCTAACGGCTTCCGAGTTATAGGGCGCTAAAAAATAGCGCTTTTTGAAAAACCACGCTAGTGCGGTACAATATGGTATTTCTAATAATACTTGACAATGGTTTACCTACATTTTTGTACACCATGGATGATTGAGGAGATTAACTTCACAACTTTGTATAAAAAGAAAGACATATTCATAAGTAAGTATGTATATTATATTAAATAAGTATCATATTGTAAAGTATATTAAACAATGAAATGCAAAGAAAAGTCAATCAACTCTTGATCGCTTTTGGGTAGAAGGACCTGCAATCTGCTCATCTTGGTCAGCTTCTCCACTTGCTGCCTGAAATACAGTAAGAAGAGGTAGGTATATGCATGAGATGATGGTGTGAGAGAGAGAACCATTATACAGATAAGAACATGACAACTGATTTATGTATACTATTGGCAGGTAAATGAATAACAAAAAAATACAAATGTGCAATCTCACCTGGCTTCTGGTTAAGCGTCCAGCAAGCATAGTATTTTGATCTTCATGTACCAAATGTTCAGTGTTTGGTATTTGCACTGAATGGTCTGTTTCTTCAAGGTTTATGACATCGAGATCATTAGGGTCATCAAAATCTTCTTCGAGGATGGAAGTAACACCATTCATGCATTCACCATGGCAGTTGTGACAAATGCTTGTACACATTATTCCTGCCTTTCGACAGCCACATCTGTTCCCACATCCACCTGTGCATTTGCAACAAATGAGATTGAGGACAGCTTCAGGTGCTGCTGGGTCCTCTGTTGTCACAGGGATTAGCCGATCGATTTCCAACTTCCAACCCCACTGTACAGGAGGAAGTTCATTCCCCAGCCAAAATTGAATTTGGTGGTACACTCGAAAAGCATGCTGTCTTGCTGCTCCTTCTGTGGGTGGCAGAGCAGAAACGTCGGGTTTAGGATTGGATACCGATTTGGTGAAAGCGTTGTAGCGGTGCATGTTTAGAGAGGTTTGCTTCCTGGGCGCATTGTACAATGCCAAGAATATTTTGTTTCCAGCAGCAGCTACAGCCTCACGGGATGAACTTGGTCTGTTAAATATATCATCAATAGCTTGCAGTGCAGCTTGCTTCTTGAACAATTTGAAGCAGGAAAGTTTCCCTTTTCGATATGCAGCTGACGTCGTATCGCATTCGCTGAACGCATGCACAAGAAGTATGCTGTCCTTCATTCCCAAAGATTGTAACTGCTGGCTTGAATATACAGGGTGTAAACGAAACCAGGAACACCCCCCTTTTTTTCCACAAGTTTTAAGTTAATGAAATGAAATTTTGGGATGTTGAATTATTGGTAAAAACGCATTATACGATGTATAAATCACTGAACTAGCGCTTCCGGTTTAACCGGAAGTGACATCACCTTCAGATTTTTAAATAGCACCCTGTATATTTTTTAACAGATTCTTGTACTATTCGAAATTCTCTTTTCAATAGTTTTTTTAAATTTAAAATTGGTAAATAAATGGCGTAGAAAATTGCAATTGTTTCTCTGCAGGGAGATGGCCATGAAATCAATGTTCAAGTTAGCAATATTTAACAAGTGGGCATTCAAAATTATTGTAAACATGTTTTAGTACAATTGTGGTAAAAAATCGAAAGTAGTTTTGACCGATAGTCCCAATATTTTTAAACTGTAATGAAAAATTCTAAAAAAAAAAACTTTCGTATGAAATAGCTGGCCATAACTGCATTTTTTTAAATGAGACCTACCAATATTTTTTGTTTTTTCTTAAAGAGTATTTAATTGCTTTTCTAATGACATATGTAAATCATATTTTTACTCACAAAAATTCCTGTTTAATTAATTGTCAAACAGTGAAATTGTTGTAGTTTGTGCTTTAAAAATATTTCTTTTGTGTTTATTTAAATTTAAATTGCTATAATATGGAAAATTATTCGAAAAATGAAAAAGTCGACATGCTTTTAATTTACGGCGAATGCAGAAAAAACGCAGTTGCTGCTTCTGTTTTATACGCAGAACGATTTCCTGATAGGCGTCATCCTCACAGAATCTATTTTAGTAGAGTTGAACAAGAGTTTAGAACAGAACCAGAAAATGAAGAGGCGAATTTTATAGTAAGTGAAGAAATGGAAATCAATGTAGTAGCTTTTACGGAAGTAAATCCAACCTTCTCAACGAGACAAATTGGTATTCAATGTGGAGTTAGTCACCAAACAATTTGGAAAATTTTGAAGAAATACCGATTTCATGCATTTAAATACCAATTACATCAGCATTTATACGCCAATGACTACATACGACGGGAAAATTATTGCAATTGGTTATTACAAAATCATGTAGCTAACAATACATTTCATCATAACATTTTATTCTCCGACGAATCACGTTTTACTAACAATGGCATATTTAACCGAAATAATACAAGATATTGGTCTAGAGAAAATCCAAAACTTCTGAGAGTGGGAAATTTTCAAGAAAGATTTGGCTTTAATGTGTGGATCGGAATATTAAATAATCGTATTATTGGACCCATATTTTTTGATGGTTCATTAACTGGCCAACGATATCTACAATTTTTAAGAAATGAAATAGAAGAGATTTTGGAAGAATTGCCATTGAGAATCTTACCTTTAATTTATTTTCAACAAGATGGCGCCCCTCCACACAATGCAAGACGGGTGTATGAATACTTAAATCACAGATTTAATGACCACTGGATTGCTACAAATGGACCTGTTCGATGGCCGTCAACATCACCGGACCTCACACCGATTGATTTTTTTTTGTGGGGACACATTAAAAATATTGTATATCGCACGCCACCTACAACAATTGATGACTTGCGAAATAGGGTGAGGGTAGCGATTAATAGTATAACCCCCAACCAGCTAAATCGTGTTAGTCAAGAAGTTATAAGAAGGGCACAGATTTGTAGAGACAATAACGGACAGCATTTTGAACATTTGTTGTGATTGTAATATTAAATTTAAATAATTTTATACATATGCTTTTGTTGTTATTGTTTATGTTACGTTGATAATAACTTTGTTAGATTAAAATCATTTTTAAGAAATATTAAATTTTTGTTATAATAAAATGATAACGAATTTTTATTGGAATTTTTGTGAGTAAAAATATGATTTACATATGGCATTAGAAAAGCAATTAAAAACTCTTTAAGAAAAAACAAAAAATATTGGTAGGTCCCATTTAAAAAAATGGAGTTATGGCCAGATATTTCATACGAAAGTTTTTTTTTTTTAGAATTTTTCATTAAAATTTAACAATATTGGGACTATTGGTCTAAACTACTTTCGATTTTTTACCACAATTGTACTAAAACATGTTTACAATAATTTTGAATGCCCACTTGAACATTGATTTCATGGCCATCTCCCTGCAGAGAAACAATTGCAATTTTCTACGCCATTTATTTACCAATTTTAAATTTGAAAAAACCATTGAAAAGAGAATTTCGAATAGTACAAGAATCTGTTAAAAAATATACAGGGTGCTATTTAAAAATCTGAAGTTGATGTCACTTCCGGTTAAACCGGAAGCGATATTTCAGTGATTTATAGGGGAAGGATGGGTAAAGTGGCCCAGGCGGGTAAAGTGGCCATCTGCGATTGCTCTGCTGCAGAGTGCTGCAGCCACGCGGGAATCGGGTGAAACACTAACATTAGATGTTGTCAGTATTGTCTGTGATTAACAAGCGTGAGGCATCACAACTTTCGATTTGAGACGGATTTTTTTGTTTTTCGACTGCCTGATTTTAGGTAAGTGGTTTAAATCATTAGTTATAGTTAAATAACGAGTAGTGTCATAATTATTTGCTCTAGTGCTGCTTGTTCAGCGTAAAGTAAGCTTTTAAATGATGTGTGTTTGAAACTCGTAGGTCATGAATGTTCGATGCTAGACCACAGTTTTTTTAATGATGTCATTTCGGGCAAAGTGGCCACTAAAGAAGACGGAGCCTATTCCAAGTCCAAATAAAACGAGGGGTGGATTAGGTGCTCGATTTGTTTAAAATGGGCCCACGAAGAATGCGCCGGATGCGAGGAAGAGGACGATGCCTTCCAGTGCGAGTTTTGCAAAAAATGACTGCCACATTCCTAACATTTCATTAAAATGAGTGTGAATTCTTTTTCTAATAATATGTTGTATTTTTTGTGTTAACCAATTAAATTTAATATTCAATATAGAGCAATATGTAGGTAGTGTATATTTACCTATGCGGGTAAAGAGCCAGGCCCTGGCCATTTTACCCGACCTAGTCGGGTAAAGTGGCCACTTTGGACTTTTTTGAAAAAAAATCAATAAAAAATTTATAAATTAAAAAACTAAAAATAAGTGATTAGCAATCGGTACTTAAGTGTTTGGGGTAGGTATTGTCACACTGTTCGATAATTTTTTCGATTACTAAGATGCCTTAAAAATTCACCAAACCTTAAGGTGGCCACTTTACCCTTCCTTCCCCTACATCCTATAATGCGTTTTTACTGATAATTCAACATCCCAAAATTTCATTTCATTAACTTAAAACTTGTGGAAGAAAAGGGGGGTGTTCCTGGTTTCGTTTACACCCTGTACTTTCCTTGCGACTTTGCCACGGCTTGGTTTCACAAATAATATGTTTTGTTCAGTCGGAGTTAAGACCATGAGGAGAACAATAAGATCAACATCTTCACCGACTATTGCTACTTTGTCACAAGTGAATGATTTCATGATTGCTGTTCGGACGATCAATGTGTCAGCATCACTAGATGCTTGTTCTGTTTCAACTCCATGGCTGGTAAGAGCAGTTATGAGGAATGAAATTAGTCTCGACTTATTCTTTTCGTTAGAAAGAAAATCATCCTGTTTGACTGTTACTACTGTTTTCTCTCCAAAGTGTATGTCAACTGACCTCTTTGTTTTGTACCTTCGGCTCTGTTCAGCTCTCTTTGTACTGGATAGAGGGGCTGAATAACCATCAAACACCACCGTGCAGCCGTTGCCACCATAATGTTTGAGAACATAGGCTACATAACACTGGCAGATGGTTGAGATTGTTGGCGAATCTTTGGGCCACACCACCTTGTGTAATAGTAAACCACCATCCAAAACAATGTCAAAAGAGACCAGATTTATTTCAATGAAATTTCGGTGAAGTAATACACTATCGTGCGCTCCTCCATAGTTTTAGAAAAAACGCTATTTTTTAGCGCCCTATAACTCGGAAGCCGTTAGGAATACAAGAAAAATGTATATAATCATTTTTATTGCAAATTTAATAAGCTTCAATTTTGTATATAATCAACTTTTACCTGAGGCCAACGGTTCTTAAGATATTAACGAAAAACCAAAAAAAGTTCCCTGTTTTCACTAATTGCCGCTAGAGCTCGCCTCATATTTATGAGGACTTTTGGTATATTCATCCTTAAGGCCCCCACAGACTTCGTCCTTTTTCAGTAGTTTTGCCCGTCCGGGTGAAACTGTGCGGGTAAGAACGAACAACGTATATCTCCACACACCTCGCGTTCTTTTCGTCCAGTTTTTCTGAAACTACCGCGTTTTCAACACGACTTCCACGATCACGTTAGCAGTGGCGGCGGCATTAGCTGTAAAAGTACGAAATTCAAAAAGAAAACGTTCAAAATAGGCTAAAGAGTGGTTACTTAAACGAAGTCAATTTTCCCACGTAAATCTATTAAATGAGTTACGACTAGGACCAGGTGATTGGTTTAATTATCTTTGCTATAATGCCTTAAATCGGTCATCTGTTGCTCAAAATAGCCAACTTCTACGACGTGGACAGTCCCGGCACTGGTAAAGTTCGTCGTTCTTACGGGATGTGGAGCCACACACTGGCCAACTTGCACGAGCACGTTCAAAACGGACGGTTAAAATCAAGCGTTGGCAGATATTTTTGAACGCCATCAAGAAGGACGGTTTTCAGCCATACGCCTCGGTTTTGTGACCGTTCTACCTGTACAGTTTTACCCGGACGGACAAAACTGCTGAAAAAGAACGAAGTTTGTGGGGGCCTTTAGGTACCTATAAATAACTGTGCAAAGTTTCAAAACTTTCGGATTTTTCAGGAGTTTTTTTGACTGGACTAAAGTTCATGTTATTAATAAGTTTTGTTGCAAAATCAAAATCGTGCTAAAATGATTAGGTATATAGGTAGACTACTACAGCTAGAAATATGTTTTAACGACCGATTGGACTGTGTCATGGTTGAGGGAGAAAACTCAACGTTTCACACATTATCGTGGTTGTGGTTGTAGCTGTTTACGTTGTTTGTGATCTTTAAGTATTAGCGTTGATTGATAAATTTCAGTTACTTCAATCAACAAGTGTCATAAACCATTTTTGTTTGTAAAAGCTCAATAAATCAAAAATCTAAATTATTTTCTTGACAATCCCTAATTAAGTAATTTTTTTGTTTAGAAAGTGAAAGTGAAGAAAGAAGTGTTAGATGTTTTAGCAGAAGGAAAAATGTTCCCCTTCGTACATTCGCCGCTCCTATAAAGAAAGAGGCAAAATTCAAACGGTGGTTCGCCTTACAGAAATCGTCAACTAGACAATTACCTGGTAATAAAATTTGATTGCCTTATAATTGTTCTATTAGATAATTTTACTGTTTCTTTTAGAATCGAATGCACTTGAGGAGATTGTATCAAGTACTCTTACAGGGGAGCACCGGTACTTACCACTGTGGAGACTATTCCCAAGGTTCCCTTGTCCTCCAACGGTTTATTAC
The DNA here is from genome assembly GCA_963082815.1 of Melanotus villosus. Lineage (NCBI taxonomy): Eukaryota > Metazoa > Arthropoda > Insecta > Coleoptera > Elateridae > Melanotus > Melanotus villosus. The sequence goes on along the minus strand of OY720418.1, from coordinate 108,234,759 downwards.
GCAAGTAGTTCCAGAGTCTTCTGAATATAAAAAGTGAATACCCTCTGTATCTACAGATTTTCGTTAAGATTCTGAATTTGACCTAGTTATGTAAGTGGGTTTGTAGTCAAAAATATTTTACCTACATTCCGACGTTACCAGACTTTCTTAAGTAACATACTGCACGCTAGGGAAGTATCTGCTGCACATTCCTTTGTTATGATTAAAGAAGTAAGGGAAAATGACAATACTTTTACATTAAAATATTGTAGCTTTATTGCAGGTATTAGTTCTATATTAATCATCTTTTGTACATAATATGTAATATGCTACGTTGTATTTTATAATTAAAAAATATTTTTAAGAATACTGTTACATATACATGTAGGTATCTTGGCAAAATTATCAAATTCAATTTTAATAGTTGTGAGCATATGACTCGTTTAGAAAATGAAATAGTGATACAATTTACTCGCTTTTTGTTACATATTTATTGTAATAATATAAACAAAATTTTGGTAGAAAAACAAAGTGTTTCCGCCAGTGCAGCAGATATATTACAGCATAACGTTATAGAACTTTATAAGGCTGGCTTCAAATATAAAGAATAATTAAAATTTTAAGCACGCTTTTCCAATAAAATTATAGTTATAGCCAAATGTTTTATAGACTTACGAGATTGTTAGGGTGCAATAGACATTTTGATTTTATATAAATTTGTCGATAGTAAATATATACAGCATTGAATGGTCTGTATAATCATTATATTTGCTTAAAACATGTTCAAATTACAGATAGTAAAAATTTATGAAATATCTTTTTTAATTAATGTGTTTGAATTTAGGAAATCTTTATATATGTAGTATGTACGATATACTATCTTCTAGTTAACATTTATTGAAACTGTTCACCCCCAAAGAATGATTCTTTACTAATTTGATTTTTTTAAAATGGAATGTCTTATACAGGGAATTTTTCTTTTTAGTATACATACAATGTGTACAACATCGACCTTATACTACTGGACAGATAATTCCCTATACCAGCAGTAGGTGGAAAGTGAAGCCAAGATTATTTTCTCATGAGTCCCTTTTGCATCTACTGCGCATACGCGAAAAATTCGGTGGTAGAATTACGATTTTGAATTTAAACTGGGTGCTGTATATCTTGCTAGAGTATATTCTACTTTTGCTGTGGTTATTTTAGAAATTTAATTAAATCAATTTTAATATATTTTTTCAATGAAACGCGATGAATAAAACAACTTTATTTATACTTTAAAACGTCAAGCACTACAAGCTGAGCATAACCGCCATTAATGTGGAAATGGTAGGCAGCGTAGGTACATACCTATTCAACATCAACAAATGGTTTGCGTTTCACTCAACGACAATGAGAGTAACAGAAATAGAGTATACAAGTTTACGCTAAATTGTACCGCACCATCGACGATCGCTGCATTGCCACCTAATTTTACTTGCGCATGACTGTTTCAGAACCCGGCGGTTGATAAGGACGACGATATATTATTTCTCTTACAATCTTGGCTTCAGTTTCAGCACGGAAGGCTCTGTCCAGTAGTATAAGGTCGATGGTGTACAAATATGTTTGAGATCAAGGTCAAACGAACCGCCAAAAATTCAAAATTTAGGTTGGTAATAAAAATATATTCCTAACAGTTGACAAAATTTAGTTGCAATAAATTACATTTTATGTTGCAATTACTACATTTACATAATTTAATTTCAGCAAAAAGAAAAAATATGGTGTTTACATCGGAGCAAGACGCTTTTATTTTAATGGCTCATTATCGCAGTGCAACTCTAAATGCGGATAGATCTTGGAGCTATAACTTGGAGTCTTGCATTCAACATTCAACAATTTATGCAGCAGTTCCCTGATGTACAATTTAATCGTCACAATTTTGTAAACCACAAACACAATATTATCCACCGATTTGAAGAAAAAAACTGCATTTGTAAGGGAAAGTCTTCTGGGCGACCAACAAAATTAACAGCAGAGACACTAGACGATATCGAACATCGCATGACGACCAGCCCGAAAAAATCTTTGAGACAATTATCAGCTCAAACAGGTATTAACTGAACTTAAACATTAAAAAAAAAATACAGCTATGCAATAAGTTATTAAAATAGTTTCAGGATTGGCAGTCGGTACTGTTCACACAGCTTTAAAGAAGAAGCTTCATTGGCATCCGTACAAAGTTAGTGTCGTGCAGCAACTCGTACCACCTGATTTTGCAATCCGTATAAGATACTGTGAATGGTTTAACGAAAATTTAGCACAAAATAATAACCTTCTGGATTTAACATTTTTTACTGATGAAGCGTGGTTCCACTTATCTGGTTATATTAATTCACAAAATTTCCGCATTTGGGGAGCTGAAAATCCTCATGAATTTGTTGAAACCACTTTACATCCCCAGAAGATTGGAGTGTGGGTTGCTGTTTCAAGAAGGCGTATAATAGGACCTGTGTTTTTTCAAGAAACTATAACAGCTGAAAGGCATCGGAGGATTATTTTACAAGAATTTTTAGAACAAGTTCACGATGATGAATTAAACAATGGTTTCTTTCAACAAGATAATGCACCGGCCCACACAGCAAGAGAAACATTACAATATCTTGAGGAATTTTATGATAACAGAACTATTAGTCAAGGTTTATGGCCACCAAGATCACCTGATTTAACTGCTCCAGATTTTTACTTATTCGGTCGACTTAAAAATAATGTTTTCAAGAACAGTCTTCACACTCTGGAAGAACTTCAAGAAGCAATAAGTCACGAAATTCAACAAATTACAGTAGAGGAGCTTCAAAGAGTTTTCGAAAATATGAAAAAGAGAGTTAATGCATGCTTAGATAGTGATGGTCAACATTTTCAGCACATGATATAAATACTAATTAATTATTAATTGAAATATACATATGTAGTTCTTCCTTTTAATATCGTTTAATTTAATACGGAAAATGTGTGATTTGATTAATTAAGCAATTGCATTTAGTTCAAATTTAGTATTGTTTTGTTTTTAGTAATTAATAAAAAATGTGCGAAATAATTTTATCACCAACCGTCAGTAAAGCCATGCATTACCATAGCGATTTGCGGCAGTAAACAAACACTTTATCTTACTGTACAAATCAAGCATTTTACCTGCCGCTAATGTTAATCAACATAACCATGACTGTATGACATTAAACAAAAATCGTTTGTTCCTGTCACAGTGTCACAGCTCCAACAGTAAGCTTTGTCGCGAGTTATTTATAGAAAATAATGAAGTTATTTTTATCAATTATACATTTTCACGGTTGGCGATAAAATTTTGTATGCACCACGTCAGTAAAGTGCCTTTATCGAACTCGCCTGTTACTCGCCTCATAATCGCAGACTCGTTCGATAAAGAATCACTTTACTGACTTGGTACATAAATAACTATTACCGTGACGTCATTTTTATAAAAACTGCGTGCTGTCACACTATAAAAACCGTTTGTATACAAGTTTTATACAAATTTTTACAGTGGGACATGGGCTTTAGTTTTATTGTAAAAATACTTATTAGCGAATTTGTAGCTCATACAATTTTCCACAAAAAATATTCAATTACTTTTTTTCATGAAAGTGACCATTATCGAGATATTGCGATATCAAGAATTGAAACTGTCATCTTTTTGAAGAAATGCATTCCTTTCCACACCACCTTCGAGGTAGAGTACTCGGCGCGTTTTTTTATAATGTGGTATCCCCAGTAGGCCTTATCCACAATTTTCTTAAGAAAACAAAAAATTAGTCATGTTCATACTCCATTTCTAAAGTTACATATTCTTATTCTTTTTCTTTTTCTTCCTCTAGCTGCTGTATTTCCACAGGCTGCGCCAATAAACGCGATGGATCGATTACATCTTCATTGATGTCGCACACATCGTCGTCCTTTAGTTGCCACATACTGCTGAACAATGTAAACCTACTTTTCTGCAACCAAAATTATAATTACAGCCCTTGTTGCAATTGCAAAAAATAGTGTTCAGCAGTATGTCTGGAGCAGCTGGGAGCAGAGTTTGAATTGGCTCCAAAATGTTGTTTTTCCATGCCCATCCCCAATCTTCAACAAGAATCAATTTATTTCAATGTTGTGCGAAAAATTCATAGTTGATAATATCTGTGTAACACGAGCAGAAAATGACGCTGTTGTTATAATAATCGATACAGCCATAGAGCAGTCTCATGCAAGAACAAGTATTGTTGAAGATGTATTTGATTCATCCTGTTTTTTGGCGCATCCTGTGAAAATACAGCCGCTAGAGGAAGAGGAAGAAGAAGAATATGTAACTTTAGAAACGAAGTACGAACAAGACTAATTTCTTGTTTTATTAGAAAAATCGTGGATTAGGCCTACTAGGGATACCATATTACAAAAAAAACGCGCCAAGTACTCTATCTCGAAGGTTGTGTGGAAAGGAATGCATTTCTTCAAAAAGATGACAGTTTCAATTCTTGATATCGCAATATCTCGATAATGGTCACTCCTATGAAAAAAAGTAATTAAATCTTTCTTGTGGAAAATTGTATAAGCTATAAATTCGGTAATAACTATTTTTACAATAAAATTAACCGTTAACAAGATATTCGCAAAATACCGTTTTTTATGACGTTTGACCCCGCGTAAAATTTTTAGCAGTACTCGGATCGATGGGGACTCTTGATAACCTATGACCAATGATACCCACACCCCCGCCACTGGTGAGTTTCTAAAGCTGGTAATTTTTTGATTTATACCCATCGACATACTAAATATGTACACCGAATTTGGTAAAATTTTCTCAAGCGGTATAAAAATTAAAAATAAACCGTTATTTTTTTAAATTTTTGACACTCTGTAGCTCGATTACGGCTGCCCTAAGACCCCATGTTTATATAACAAAAAAACCTTATTCTTGGGCTCACAATACGCCCCTGGATTTTTGACCTCTACTTAAGAAACACCCTGTATATAAAATATTACATGGTCTTTTACCGGAATACTTACTGGAAGAATTAAGTTTTGTTAGGGATTTACACAACTACAATACCAGATCTCAAAATAATTTTTATGTACAAACAGTAACCACAAATTACAACCAAAATAATATATTTCATAAAGGCCTAATAATGTACAATTCTTTACCAAATTTTGTTAAGGAAAGTGGTAATATTAATTTATTTAAGTCAAATTGTATAAAAATTGTAGAAGAAAATATTAATTTATAATTTCAATTTGTGATATAAATATGTAGTATGATCAAATATCTCTTGATAAATAAATATACCGGGTGTGGCCTGACATGTGAGACATAGGAGAAATACATGCGATTTTCAGAATTGCTTAATTTTATCTCGCCAGCTGAACCGTTTAGCTTTTGTACGTTCTTGTTTGGATGAATATATGCTATTAAGCAATTGATTCTTAACTAATTAGGAAAATTTAGCTCCTAAACGTAAAACAAAGTGAATATTTTAAATAAAAAGTCACACATGCACCGTATGACATCTTGCTTAAAGCCTGCTGTGCATCATTTGTTCGTACTAAATTCTGAAATATCCATAGTGATGCTGCAGCTCATCAGAACAAGTCTAGTTGATCAAATTTTTGTAGAATTAATATCAGCCTAATAATAAGGAAAAAATACGATTTCTCCTTCATTTCAGATAAATTTCGTACTATAATCGACTGAAAAAAAAAGTACTTTTCGATGAATAGCTACAACGTAAGCAACAGTTAGCCAAGAAGATAATATTCACATATGTTCAGTTTCCCATGCATTTCACCTATGTCTCACATGTCAGGTCACACCCGGTATATTATTTTTATATGATGTAATCCTATGCCGAAGCAATCCAACATGCCATAGAAACATACGGTAAGTGAGCAAAAATCACATACAAACAAAGCGGGAACATGCATGTCTATACGCACGGTGTTGTTGAACTAGTCGCTGAGCATTTGTGTATGCACCTGGCAGTCAATATGTTAAACTCATAAAATATTATAAACTAGTAGTAACAAAGTATTTACGAACACTTTAGCCCAATAGAAATTTAAAATCGTTTCTTAATAAGCACTCTTGAAAAATCATCAATAAACTAACTCAACTACTGCGCTTTACTTTTTCAGTATTTATGGCATAAGGGCACAAAAATTTTGTTTTTGTTTTGTCTAAGCTGAAATTTCATGTCGATGCGACCGTATTTTGGACTTTCGGTAAAAGGTAGAAGGGGAGTAAGAAGAAAGTACGGTAAAATATTAAAAATTTTATTCATGATAATAAATTTAGTAAGTAAAATTACAAACAACAAAAGTGGAATATAAAATAGGTACATAATATATTGCAGTATTTTAATTTTAAGGCGTTATGTACTTAAATAAACTAATAATAATAATAATACTTTGGAGATACAGTCGAACTTCGATAAGTCGAACTTCGATAACTCGAATTTTTGATAACTCGTAACAAATTGGTTGGCATTAGCGCCAAGAGTGAGAATTATGTGTAATTTTACCTCGATAACTCGAACTTCTATTACTCGAATATCTTGATAACTCGTACAGAATATTTGGCGCCACCTTTGATAAGTCGAATTTTCTGGGAATCCCGTAACTAATACGTGTGTTTTTAACCGTGTTAACCGCTCGTTTTATAACATAACGATGCAGGCAGTTCGGTTTCTGCCCTACTTAAGTGCATGTGAATGCTTTATTAGTTGTTTACATAAGTAAAAAAATAATACATACGGTGCATATTTGTTTTATCACGTCATTTTTATTGGTGTTGATATTATGTCTTTAAAACGTACTTTAAAAACTTTGTCAATCGATGAAAAATTTACAGATCTGAATCCGAATCTGTACAGCTCGACAATAAGGATGACAGCGAAAGTGATATGATAGAGGATGATTTGGAGGATGATTTGCGGCAACCACCTTCAAACGAGTTGGTTGCAAATTCGTTGAGCGTTTTGCGTTCGTATTTAAAAACCAATGAAAATACAACCGATTCTTTGTATAATGGTTTAAATAACATTGAAGCTTTTTTTGAAAATCATAATAAATACCCCTTCGTCAGTCACAAATAACACACTTTTTTACACTAAAATAAAAACTACATGTGTATTATGTACCTATGTATACTTTTCAGCATAGAAATTCCGTTGCATCACAATTTATTGTGTAATTCTTTGGTAAAATGTATTAAAGTACTTACGTAACATATATATAATAATAATAATATGTCTTTTATTTAGCCATCGCTAATATGTAACGCATTTTTAGTCAAATAAATACATACATAAATAAAACATACATATTACGAATTTTATTTGATAACTCGAAGTCTTGATAACTCGAACTTTTTTTCTGGCAAGTCATGGTTTGAGTTATCGAAGTTCGACTGTATGTATGGCCTTGGCTATTATAAAAAAAGAAAAACGAAACGCGTTACTTTGAATTTCTGTATTATGTGTAAAAATAGATGTAACTATGTAAAACGCCGTCAATAGGAATATTGAACGCATTTTAAATTTAATATGCATTTAACAAGTGTTCGATTTAAAAAATATATTTTAAACGAATAAAGGTGCATAATTATTTAAAAGGTCTCTTATTTTTTCTGCCCACACAGTAGGTACCTACATGTAATCTTAAGAAAAATAGAAACAAATTTAATCTAAAATTAATTTAACAATGAAAAAGTAATATAACGGGTGTCCAAGGGAAGACGCAACATAGGGAAACAGCAATGTATTTTTTTAGAAAAGATTCAAGTGACCTTTGCAATGTGTACGGAATCAGCGCTGAACGTGGGTGATTGAACTTGCTTAATGTTAGAAAGAGATAGAAATATCGCAGGAGTTTGTGCGATATGTGATTATTTCATTGTTTACTTTTTATATTTTGTCAATTTTGACAGCACCTACAACTGTAATTTACAATAAAAATACGCAAATTGCGTAATTTTTTAAATCGCTGTTCATGCATTCTGCATATTTTAAATTGAATTCAGCTTGCACCCTTGCACATATAAACAAGACGTAAGTAAATTCTATAAAAATGTGAGGTTATGTTTACAATATTTCAGACTACCAGCAAAATATGTCCGTAATTATCGAGTTTATATCACTAAAAATATGGAATAGTATTGAATCCTATCAAAAGAAAGCAAATGATCATCAGTCAGACACCAAATGAACTTAAAATGTAATGAAAATAAGAATTTGTCTAGTCGGTTGTACTAAAATCTCTGTCAGACGTTATTAATGCAACTTACAAATCTTAATGGTTCATGTAGATAGGTGTGAAATTGGTTACATAGAGAAAAATGTATAATTTGGTGAAGTACAGGATTGTTGCCCAAGAAAAATGTAACAATTTATTATATGTTTACGTAAATAGTGATTTTAGTAAATATGTAAAATATTGTGATGTAATCAAATATTAAGTTCAATAAGTTATAATCAAATCTTCAGCTTAAGTTTAAACAGGAAAATAGTTACAGGTTAATATTTGATTAATCAATGATTACATACACAAAAACTCCATGACTGAAAGCTTGTGTTCGAAGATAAACCAAATATTCATGAAACGTTAAATTACGCATGAGATCAATTAACACGAGCCGGCGGGTCGCGAGAGTGAGATCATCACCCGTCAGACAAGCACGTGGCTGCAAGGCCAAATGCATCTTACGGTCGTAGTAAAATAGCTGAGTACAAAGAACGCCCACACGGTTGTTACCCAAAATCGTGGGAACCGATTGTTAGACACGCTAGTCATCATGTCTGAGAGTGGGGAATCGATTGGCAGTATATAAGAATTTTGGCATCGCGTAATGGATATGTTTTGGTAGTCCAGTCGTTGAACCGAGAACACAAGTAAGCAGTCATTTAGTTTATGTGTCCAAGATGCCGTTGATATTGTAAGATAATTTTATTTGTTTTTAAGTGATTATGTTTCAAAGTTAATCAGACTTTATTTTAGTCTTTGTTAGTATTTATAAGACGTACGCGTTTATCTGTAACAGGAGATAATTTCAAAGTGTTAATAATTGATTAAGAATAACCGGGATTCAAATGAGAATCGAAATTGGAACTGTAATAGTCCTTTGTTTAAATATTAAAATACACGAATGTTAACTGAAAGCTATTGTTATTGTGTTCGCCTCTCGCTATAAGCTAAGCCCCGTTCAAGTGGCGTTTACGCTGTGGAAGTCTCTACAAATTCTTCTGAGCTACCCCAAAAATAATAAAGTACATTGTTTATGATAAATAAATAAATCTTAAAGTATTAACCCCGTACACGCCACAATATTATGGCATTATACTTAAACAACTTTTTTTAATTATATTGTTTTAGTATAATAATAATAATGAATCTATAATTGTGCTTCATTGCATTGTAGATGTTGATTCTACAGTAACTGATAAGTTTAACAATTTGACGTTAACATTAAACAATGATCTAATTGCGTGCCGCGATAACAGATGCCGGCACTATTTCTGTCTCATTCTAGCATCAAATAAACTCAATTACGTAGGTTCAGTGCTAAATTCGTACATATTCCGCAGTTAACCCAATCTTTTCTAAAAAAATACATTGATGTTTCCCATCTTACCATAAACACCTGGTATAGTATAATTAAGAGAAACTTAAGCATACAGTTTAAACAATGTTTATATTTGTTTTGTTCGAGTATAAAGTACTAATGCTATAATTTTATAGTAATAAAAATTGTATAAAAATGTTAAGTGTTACTAGAACAATCCACTTATATTCTACAGCAAATAGCATTACAAAATAAGAGTAAAAAAATATATGTACTTATTAAATCTTAATACATTTCTCTGTATGGCAATGTTATAGTAAGGTACAGAATTTTTAACCTCGGATTTAGGATGCGACGTCAACTTGCTCCGCCCAAAAACTGCATCGGTTAGGATTGCAAGACTGCCAGCAGTTCCGAAACGTATTCTCCTATTCTAATGAACAATTTAAAATAAACAAATATTTTCGGTCGTTATCAAAGTGAAAGCAGAATGAATACAAATATGTAAAGATAAGATTTTGTAAATTGGCTTAATACCTAAGATATAAGCTCGTTTATCCAACTACATATGTATCTCTGCCAACACATTAACAAAAAATTTATTAATTACGGTTATTTTAAGAGTAAACATTATTTAACACGTCTGAACATTTGTTAATGTTTGCATTAACATTTAGAAATTGTTTTAGAATCTCTGATACTTATTTTGTCAATGACTGCAATACTGCAGTATTGTTACGCGTTTCATACTGCTATGCGGGCACCGGCCGTTTGCTTGACGTAGGTCATATACGTATAATTCCCGATACTGACAAAATCCTAGTAGACACGTGTTCGTGTGCAGTAGATAATGAAAACCTAGTTTAGAAAGAGATGAAGTATAGTTGGATTGTGAATTTATAAACAGTGTGTTGACATCACAACCCAAATCCTAGGTGAAAAATTCTGTAATAACAATTTGAGCAATATTCTCTTGCACATGCTTATTGCTAAACGCAGCAAATAGGTGCTAACGTTGTATATTTTAATTTCATAATAACAATATAAATGTATATATGTACAACTTAATCCTATCTATAGGTAAAGGTAAAAAAATGCAACTAATCCAGATTTTCTGAAACAAAAGTAATGGTATTGTAATGTTTAATAAATGCATGTTATTTACCTACTTAGCTGATTGGAAAAAGTAGCCATGCATTTTTTAATGTCTTCATCAGGCCCATTTTTAGCCATGTCTCCTGCCATGATGTCGTAGCCATAATTTAACATTTTCTGCGCATTGTGCTTGCCACGGACTGTTAACTAGAATCATAGATTAAATAATAGAATAGATACGCAACGGTACCTTTTTATATGTAACCCGAAAAAAATTCTGACATAGAGATGGCAGCACCTTGGCCATCTCTGATCGAGAATGTTTTTTAACCATCCCAGAATAAAACCGATATATCAATAATCCTAACATATCAACAACATTTGATCAAACAAAATACGTACGTTATTTAATAACCGTGCATTAGTCGTATTGATATTAATGCCATGCGAATTCAAGCGTGTTTATAAAATAAGCACGTATAGATATTATTGTATTTATGGATGAAGTTATTTTTGTCCCAGTTACAATTTATTTATCTTATGCTTAGAATTTTATTTACTGACTTCGTTTTTTGCTAAACAGCAAATTTGTGGTATAATTATGTGTTAAAAGATTTAACATTTGGAATACAAATAAAAATATGTATGTATATTTAACAATTACAAAAAAAACGCAGTTACGTTGCACAAAATTTCGTTAAACAAAACTAGCGCGTTCAAAAAAAAAAACAAAAATAATGTGTACTGCAAAATTTAGAATTATTGTTTTTGCAATAATTTTACTGACATTTGCAAAACGGAATTATGGCAATAACACAGTGATGACGGTTAATAAACTATAAATCTTGCAATACGCAATAGACATTATTTTTGTTTCTCCTGGCCAACCCTTATCTAATTTTTTTTAACTCACGGTTTGGCAAAGGATCTTGGAACAGCTGGGTTAAAATTTTAACCTAAGCCCAACAGAACGAATCTAAACCCTAAAGTCGGCAATCGTATACATCTATACATGAATACATGTTTTTGGTTTTTGAAGGAAAAAACGTATTTATAAAGTTGACAATTACGAACCATATTTGCCCGTACATTACCTTACATTTTTGTCGAATTTACTTGCATTTTCTTTATATGTGCTATTGCAATAAGGCCAATTCAATTCACAATAATACAGGGTGAGTTTTTTTTTTTCATTTTAAGCATTGGGATCTCGGAAACCATAAGACATTGAGATTCGGTTAAATGAGGAAAGAGTTGTCGTTTTAAGAGCTTAAGCAAGATATGCTTTGTTTTTTGAAAAAAATCCACAGTTTACTAGCTATGAGCAAAAAAGAAATTAGCAATTTTTCTTTAAAGTGTTCTAAAATCGTTAATATTAGAGATACAGAAATATGATAAGAACAAAAATTGTAGATATTTTTCCGCTTAAGAAGATACATTTATTAATTTCCATTCTGCTTCTATAATTTTCGAGTTATAACTCAAACTTACATTTTTTTAAATAGCAGTCATAGTTGGCTTTGACATTTTTAAAAATGACAAATGCTTCTCTTTTTAACGATAAAGGTTTGCTAATTGCTATACTTTGATAAATAAACGCGATGCAGGAATTTTCGTATTATTGAGAGGTAAATAAACAAAGTTTGCCGTGGAAAACAATAAACAAACAAAGTACTGTTGCTCATTGTTTTAGTTGAAATTTGGCAGTTTTGTAACTTCTACAATTAAATTAAAGATGTTTTCTAATCGCGAAAAACTTAATATGGTCGAATGTTTTATTTTTTGTAAGTAATAAAAATAGAAAATAGTGTTCTTGCTGCCGAACGGTACCAACAATTTTATGAAAATCGACGTCAACCATCTGTACCGACGTTCAACAATTTGTAAATTCTAATTCTATTGTGAAAAGATGCCCGTTGTGTGTAAATAATAATGGTGGACATTTTGAACATTTGCCGAGATAGATTAATTTTTTTACATGTAATTACTTCAAAGTAGAAATTTAAATGTAATAATTCGTAGTTTCTTTGCGTTGTTGTTTTATTTGAGGCCCTAAAGTTTTTAGGTGAAACATTATAATAAACTAAGTAATTACTTTAAGAGGAAAAAAATGTTTTCCATGGCAGACTCTGTTTTTGCTACTCTCAATATTACAAATAGTCCTGTATCATGTTTATTTGTCAAAGTAAGTACAGCGAACCTTAAATCTCTGCAAACAGAAAAAAATGCACTTTTTAAAAATGTCAAAGCCAACTATGACTGCCCTTTAAAAAAACAAAAGTTTGTATTACAACTCAAAAACCGTAAAATCGAGAAGGAAATTAGTATGTTCATCACGTTAAGCATTAAAATGTCTAAAACTTTCATTCGTGCCATTTTGTTGTATTCCTAATAATAACGATTCTACAACATTTAAATGAAAAATCATTAAATCTGTTATTCGCTCATATCTAGCAAACTGGATTTTTTTCAAAAACCAAAAGCATATCTTGCATAAACTCATAAAACGACAACTCTTTCCTCATTTAACCGAATCTCTATGTCTTATAGTTTCCGAGATCCCAATGCTTAAAATGAAAAAAACAACTCACCCTGTATGTAGAATGCAGAAACAGCTATACCGGGTGTGGCCTGACATGTGAGACATAGGTGAAATGCTTGGGAAATTGAACATATTTATGTCAAAGTCGAAATTTTAATTTTAATTTTCTGCTGTAATTTCAGAAGTTTTCGGGATATTCACACGAAAATTGGTGAAACTACCTTTTTTGGGACGGGAATAATCCGAATAATAATCCGTTCTCAATTTTAATGCAGCTCTTAAAATAATGTTATTTTTGCTACACCTAATACCTTAAAAATACTTCAGCTTTTTTGTAGCTAAAGGCAGATTAAGTATTTTTAAGGTATTAGGTGTAGGACAAATAACGTTATTTTAATAGCCGCATTAAAATTGAGAACGGATTAGTATTTCCCGCCCCAAAAAAGGTAGTTTCACCAATTTTTATATGAATATTACGAAAACTTTAGAAATTACAGAAGAAAGTTAAAATAAAAATGTCGACTTTGACACCCTGTACCTCCCTAAATATTAACTTTTGGACTAAGGTAATTTTAGGTAAATCGTAATATTTTGGCCTCAGGAATCTACTGTTGGTCTGTGACCCATTACTTATGGACCACCCTGTGTAGAGCCCCCAAAGAGAACATAATGTATGGCGCAATATACGTTCTTTTTTTAATACTGTTATTTTTACCTTTAAAAAATTGTTTTAGGGCCCCTTCATGGAGAAGGCCGGCCCTGCGTCTGACAATTTAAGTAAAAGTACAAGAGATGGGAATCATTCTTTGGGTATTTTATGCATATTTTTGAAGTTTAACTTTTTAAGAATTTATTATTTATTTAGCTGTAAGCTGACCAAAAGTTTCAATTTGTATACATATGCTCAACCAGTCGATTATTACGTGATCTGTTCGGGTTTAACTCTATTACTATTTTGTGTGTATATTTACTAAACGTTTACAAACATTATGGAATGGTATTTCGGTGTATCACGCTACAATTAAGAAGTATACGTCTAAATGGAAATAATAGCGTCCGTGCGGGGTAAAGTGAATGCAGTGAAGTTCCTTGAGTTTATGACAAATAGTTCAAAAATATTTTGGGGCAGCACCAATCGAGGTTACCGTTCGTCACCTCCTTAGCCCCCTTGTCTAAGTAGACACGGGTTACACTTTCGCCGGTAACGTGGGATCTCTATTTATATTATTTCCTCTATGCTAGAATTTAATGATAAACAATTATGAGGTTGAATTTTTTTTGTTTATGTAAGCATGTGTCATATTGGTTTTGTTTAACATTAATTTTTATTTCACTTGGCAACTGAATGTAATTATTTTATATCCAAAACATATGCCTCAACTTTTAATGTAAAGTTAAAATCTACATAAGTAAAACACACAAAATAGGGTTTTATGAAATATGGAAATAAATTTATTTCCACGTTTCATAAAGATGAATTCTTTGTTATTGAAAACAGGAACACATAACATAATAAAACTTGCCTGAATTTTTAAAAACAATTTTTAACAGCAATGGAAATATTACTTTAAATTTTATAACCAAGTTGAATATTTCCAAAATAAATAATGGAACTGATAATTGGTTTTTGTCACAAACAAAAAAAAGTTACGTCAATAAAATGATTCCCTCATATGTATAATATACAGATTGTCCGAAAACCAGTCTAAACATACAAAAATTAATGAGTGCAACAAGGAAGACATAGACAATATGGGTAGCACAACAAAGATATAATGCTATCATCGCTAGGTAAATTTTTAAACTAAAGATCTCCCTCCAATAACAAGCAAGCAAGCAAGCAAAAACATCTGTCATAAATATTTTATCTGTCATTAAAAGCATAAATTCCAATTCTTTTTCCGTATCGATTAGCGGTTCTTATGGCATCACATCTCTTCTTTACAATTGAATAATGTATCGTGTATAGTGGTTTTAAACTACACACTTTGAATACATGAATTAAAATGATCAGCAATTTAACCTCACTCTATATGCTTTTAATGACAGATGTTTTTGCTTGTTATTGGAGAGAGATCGTTAGTTTAAAAATTTACCTAGCCATGATTGCATTCTATCTTTGTTGGGCTACCCATATTGTTTATGTCTTCCTTGCTGCACTCATTAATTTTTGTATGTTTAGAGTGGTTTTCGGACAATCTGTATATGCTTATTTCCTTTGCCTACTAGACACACCATAACTAAATACACATATCTGTTCATAGATACCTCAGCAATTGTATTGGCTGAAAACTATCAATGAAAAACTTGATTACTATATAATAGAAAATTGTTATGACCTCATATTTTACTGCAAATATACTAATAAATATTCAATAAATATTACTAACATTAAGCGAATATAACTTAGTATCAACAGGAGTGTCTGGAGAGTTCGGTGTTTTTTTCTCAAATTTTCTTTTTTTTCCTGATGGAGGACAGTTCTCGCCACTTTCTTTAAGATAATCTTTCTCTTCTTTGTCTTTGTCGCGTTTTGGGCAAGAGCAAACTCTCACACTCAATCTCCTGCGGCCCAGTACAATTCCACTGAAACAATATGGAATAGAAAATGTTCTTAATCAAGTCACAGATTAGAGGAAAAAATATTTTATCATTTCTTCATCTTAAAGTATTCTGTTCAGAATAATTCAGAATGACAATACAGGTCTCCAAATATAAGTTTTCCGATGGATTCACAGATGGGGAAACAAGACAGGTAAATGTCAGAAAAAGATACCCAATTCTTCTCAGGCGCACAATGTGTTTTCAAGTACACCTCATAACCGCAGTAATGAATGGCGAGGCTCTTTTTATGCTTTAGAACGAATTAACGCAGGGCTTTAAAACATTTACAAATTAACTAAGTTAGCTCAGTACTCACTTTCTTATAAATGCGAGCCGTATTAAATATTATAAACATAAATCCCAAAATTTTTATTCAAAACGTTCCACGTCGAGTGTACAAAATGCCAACTTTGCTGTATGAGAATCAAGCCTGAAATGACGAGTCCCCACCACTTTCTTAGAGATCTACGGAGTGTCGGCAAACTTATATTTGGAAACCTGTACATAACTAAATGTCATGTCAAGGTTATATATTTTATAACCTCTAACGCAGAGCTTTCCAAACTGCGTGTCGCGACACATTAGTGTGTCAGCTGCAGTGCGAAGGTGTGTCGCGCGAACGTCATATACTTAAATTTTTAACCTTGTTTTTATATCGGATAGCAATTTGGAAAAGGAAATTTTGAAATGTTTTCGAAAACTGCTGACTGTGAGCTAAAATGTGATATCAGCTCGCTAAGTGTTGACGATTTAACACTGCTCGGAGAGAAAGTTCATCACTACCTCCCAAATGTTGAAATCCAAAACTATGATTGGATCAGAAATCAATTTTCTTCAACTACAACGATTAACTTATCACTTATTGAAGAAGAAGAATTAGCTGAAATAAAAAATGATCGAAGTCTGTTAATGGTGTATGAAGAGGGTGACTTAGACAACTTTTGGATGCGCGTTTCAAAAATGCATACCTAAAAAAGCGTTAAAAATCCTTCTGCAGTTTTCCATTACATACACTTGTGAAGTATCCTTTTCAACGTTGACGAACTTGAAGATGTGGAAACTTCAAAATGCTTGATGACGAAATGCGAGTATCTTTATCTAATAGTCCACCAAATATTCAAAAGCTGTGTTCATTCCATCAAGCTTATACATCTCATTAAAATGAGAGTCCACCAAATATTCAAAAGCTGTGTTCATTCCATCAAGCTTATACATCTCATTAAAATGAGAAGTAGTTATTATTGTTATTCATAATTCATAAATTATAACAATGACATTGATCTTGGAAATATTATAAGTATATTTTTAATATAAATGAAAGGTTTTCGTGAAATAGGTTGTGTCGTGAAATATTTCGTTATTACAATTTATGTATGTGTCCGTATCTCTTATAAGAGGTTAGTTTAACCTCTGGTTTGCTAGTAGACTGAATTACTGTGTCGCGAAATTATGTTTATCTAAAAAGTGTGTCACCAACATGAAAAGTTTGGAAAGCTCTGCTCTAACGGCTCTAACTAGAAAATTAAGAAAAATATCAATAACAAAAATAAATTTGTACCAATTGTGAATAGAAAAATACACAAAAGGACATTACAAAATGGAAAAATGCAAAAAGGGATGGGCTTGTAAAATGTAAAGGGAGATTTCACTCTAGTTCAAAATTCTTAATAATACTACAATCCAGTGTTTGGTAAACTGACGTTGAATTTGGCATTAAGAACATAATCTTAATGTTTTGTAATTTCAACATCTGTAAATGTGATCCAGCTTTATCAATATATTACAATACCAGGGCATGTAAAGATCTATATATTCCCCATTTTCGTTTGAAACAAGTATATAAGGAGCCAACTATGTCTTCCATACGCTTGTACAATCATCTTGTTACGTTCTAATTTAGTTATTAATTTTTTTTTTTTTTTTTATTGATCAATATAACAACATTAAGTACATGATTTATGTCTTAATAGCTACTACGAGCAAAAAGTAAATAAAAGAGCTGTTACATTATCCCTCGTCAGCGAAAGCCGCTGGTAACGGGACAAAAGAACAGAGATGGGTAAAATGCATTCTAAAATCTATTTAAAATAGAAAATACAAAATGGTTTCTATATATGTATTTAAAATACAAAATACAAAATAGTTTTTTCGATTGTATGTAAAATGCAAAATGGGAAATAGGTATTTCAAATGAAACAACAAAATAGAAAATACAATTTTTATTTAAATAATTTACAATTTGCTTTTAACAACAATTTTTCGAAATTGTGATCGCTTAATTTCCCTCCCTTGAGTCTCATGACCATACCACCATACGAAAATAATCTTTCCACTGGTCCTGATGACGGCAAAGGAGTATTATATTTAATGAATACTTCTTTAACATATTTATAATTATTTAACATATTTAATTCGGTACTACGGTCTTGCAAATACTGTAATACTTGAAGCTCTACAGTATTTGTCGTCGAAATTTTACCATTACCATCGTCCTCGTCATCAAATAAAAATATTCATCAATATTCTTATTTTCTACAGCAACATCTTTGTTTACAAAAATTGAAATTTCTATTTCTTTTATTATAACTGTTATATATAATTTCGCTTTTCCTTTACTGCCCATTTTAGCTTAAAATATGGGTGCGTAACCGATTGCTACTTACCAAACTGAGCAAATTTCACTACAAGAAACTGATTGTTCTTTACACAGTCTATCACACAAGGAACCTGCTATCAAGCCAATAGTGACTAAAGAACTAAACACCCGACCATATAAAACAGACAGGAACAAAGCTAAACTTAGCATGTAAAAGTGGTGGTTATTACAAAAATATAGGAAATTCCCATCCACTTGTACCGTTTATGTAGGTATTAGAAAGTTCCCACCCTTACCCTTTGCTGTTCTTACTTAAAAGTAAAACTTATTTATTTAGGAGCTTTGTTTGTTGTTGCAGAGGATTATATATTCAGTAGAAAGAAATCTTCTTTAAGCCTTTCTAAAAACGAAATCTTGTTCTATGAATCAGAAAACTGAACTTCCTTCTTAAAATAAATTTGAGGAAAAGACACCTAAACCAATATCTGCAATGTATTTTAAATAGGAAATGTTCTTAAAAATCCATTTTAAATGAAAAATGGAAAATACATTTTTAAAATGTATTTAAAATGTAAAATACAAAATGCCATTTTCCATTTTAAATAGCTATTTTAAATAGAATTATTCAAAATAGTTACCCATCTCTGCAAAAGAATACATACTGCGTACTAGTCCTCAACTGTACACTCTAATCATAGTCATTTACAACATCACTTAAAATCAAGTTTACAGATAATAAAAAACAATACACAGCAAGATACATACGATTAAATTACACTACCTTAGTAAGAACAATTTACAATTTACAATACCTACATATTATTAAGTTTACACAGTTTATACATAAACTCTTATATTCAGATGGTCTATTAACTTATTAAGAAACATTCGAGAGGATGGCAATTCTCGTATATCTGATGGAATTGAATTATAAGTCAAAACTGCTGATGTGAGTGGACTATGCAAAGCTTTATTTGTTCTTGCAACGTTTATGTGTATATCGTTTCTGTTTCTTGTTTCGTGGTTATGTACATGTATGTTTATCGTCATTTGTGTGTTACATTTAAGACTTTCATTAAGGATTCTATAGATTTGTTTGCTCTGTTCCAAGTGAATAATGTATTGTAATGGTTTCAAGGTACTGTTTTTTTATTAGTTTATTATTATAATTATTGCCGATTTAAATTCACGGGACATTTATCGTCCTAGTTTGTGCGATTCTTTGGTCAATTTTCTTTTTACGCGCCTGTTTCCGGTGTGCATTTCGGTAAATTAATTTAACTTTACTTTGGATGATTATTTCTGATATTCACTTAATGACTCTCTTATTCTATTTTTCTTCTTTAAGATTTTTGTAGTTTTAAAATCTCATTGATTAAGATTCACATTTCATAAGTTGTTAAATTATATTCTATCAATATTAAAACTTTCCGTACGTTTGACTAGGCCTGCGCATCAAAATCTTCAAGGTTTTTGGAGTTGTATCATTTTCTGGGCCGTTCAGGTTGCATTGTAATTCAAGCTCTTTTACTTGCTCAGTTTATTCTTTACTAAAGTAATTAGTATTTTCCCAATTTGGCGCTTTCAGTGAGTGCAGTTTGGAGATTTATCTTGTGGATCTTTGTACTATTTGATTGGATTTGTACGTATTTATCTGGTAGAGACAATTTATTCATCGGTATTGTACCTGATTTTTCCGCTTGCTGTAAAAGGCTTTCACTCATTAGCCGCAAATCATCTCAGTGAGTATAATTAGAACTTATATTTTTCATCGTCTACATTTAGTACAAGCAAATAGTACTTTTTAGAAGAAATAATTTATAAAGTTTTTATATTCACGTAGTTATATTCCCAATAGGGGTAGGGACAATACCCCAAAAAGTTCCCACCCAACGAGTGTCCGCAACATCCCCATTTTTCGTGAAAACTCACCTGTAGCGTGTATAGATTACAGTTTAATAAAAAAAATTTATAACCCGTTGCTCCGATTCGCAAAATGTATGGGAAATGAAATGTTTATTATTAAATTCTACACAAAAAAGGATATATTGTCCTTTTGGCTAATCTCCATCCTACTCCGGCAAATTGCGTTTAAAGTTAAAGGGATAGTTCCGAAAGTCAAACTAAACACAATACATACCTTAAGCCTACTAGAGACTAAAACCACAGTCATGGCCGCACTAGTGGGGTATTTTAAGCCTTAACTTTAAACTTTTTTTTTTTTTTTTGCGATAGCAGAAGTAACCAGAAATTATTCTATAAAGTTTTGAAAAATTTAAAAAAAGAAAAGAATCAGTCTGCAAATTACATTAAAAGCAAAAATGGAGATATATTAACAGAAGAAGACAAAATAATGGATAGATGGAAGGAATATTTCCAAGAACTGCTGAATGAGAAAACAGAAATAGACGAAAATACCCAACATGATGTAGTAATGGTGGAAACAGACGAAGACGAAATAAGTATCGAAGAAATAAAAGAAGTAATAAAAAAGTTAAAAAATGGGAAGGCACCGGGAGCAGATAAAATAACGGCGGAGATGATTAAAAATATGGGACAGAAAGGAGAAGAAATGCTCGTGGAAATACTAAATAAAATATGGAGAGAAGAAGAATACCCTGAAGATTGGCGGACAGCATTAATAGTTCCCATACATAAAAAAGGAGACAAGACGGATTGCAACAACTATCGAGGGATAACACTATTAAGTACAACTATGAAGATATTCGAACAGATTCTAGAAAAGAGAGTAAGAGAAATTGTAGAGAAAACCCTTGACGTAAATTTTTTGCAGAAATTAATCTAGAGTGCCATGACTTACGCAAAATGAAAGTCAAGGTGCCCCAACACTTGAGACAAATTGTTTTGGAACTTTAACTATTTTAGTTGCTCTATTAGAATGACATAAAGTTGGCAAAAATGCTTTTTCGAGAATAACTCTATTTTTTCAAATGGCACTAGGGTGGGACACTAGTGTATTTAAAACGAGAGTTTTTCAAGGATTTTATTGATACCAATAACGCGGGATTAATATGAAAATTTAATTCGGAATAACACTCTCCGTTAAAAAAAACAACGTATTTTGGACATTTAAATCTAGGCGCTGGGCTTCAAAACAAGCGAAACAAATGAAATGCACAAAAAAAGTGACAGACTTGCTACAGTTGAAGTGCTAAAATAATTTATTTTGAATGTCGTAGCACTCTGACTTCCATTTTACGCAGGTCATGGCATCCTAGATTAATAAATAAACTCTTCTGCAAGTATTTACTCTGTCATCAAAATGTTTAAAACTTGATATACGTAGAATGAAATGGAAATTCTAAAAATGTATAAATATACAGGGTGTTCCATTTAAAATAACAAAGTTGATGTCAATTCCGGCGAAACCGGAAGTGACAGAAACTTGTTTCCTATGTCAACAAATGCCATTTAAACAGTATATTACATATACCAAATTTCATTTTGATATCTTAAAAAATAAAAAATTTATGGGAGTGCCCCAGGTTTCGTTGACACCCGGTATAGTAGTCTAATTATTCTTATGATCTTAGAGGGAATTCCATATTCTTCTATTATTTCCCATAGCCTTTCACGATTTATTTTATCAAAGGCTTTCTCGAAGTCAATGAATTCTAGGTATACTTCCTTCTGCCATTCTAACGCTTCATCTATAATTATACATAATGTGCATATTTGATCTGTACAGCTTGATTGGACCATGAAACGAACCTGTACAAATAAACAGGGGCTAACATGGAAGTTTGGACAATATTTAGAAGATATAGAATTCGCAGATGATGTATGCCTCATAACTGAAAAATTGACCCACATGCAATTAAAGATTCAAGACTTAAAAGCAAACACAGAAGAAATTGGTTTAAAGATCAACTACAACAAATCAAATATTATGCCTATAAACCCAAAGAAAGCGGGCAAGGTGGAGATTGTAAATGAAAGTTTTAGGTGCTGTCAAAATTGACAGATATAAAAATAAACAATGAAATAATCGCCTGTCGCAATGGCAGAAGCCTTCGGTATTTCTATCACTTTCTAGCGTTAACTTAATCCAATAACATACGTTGAACACTGAATCCATACATATTCAAAAGGAATCATCGATCCTTTCTGAAAAAATACATTGGTGTTTCCCTATGGTGCGTCTTACCTGAGACAACCGGTATTTGTACAACTGAACGCCAATTGCATCGGTATGTTGCTTTCTGAATTTTAATTTTTCGTGCAATGGTATCGGAAATTTACGGCCGCGAGGGTCGATAAGATCATTTTCTCTTATATGTTATTTATCCTTTTTTTTGACTTATCTGCTCTTGTGTAGTTAAGTGCATGTACATGATCTTACAGTTACTCAAGCCGTCCGTTAATTTATCTTTATTTATAATTTATCTATATGCTGCATTTGTTTGATTTTCTTTTGTTATGGTTACGAACGGTTGAATCGTGATTGGCATTATGGTTAACGTTTGAATTAGGCCTTTTGTTTAATATTTGATTTTTTTTCCTTTTGTTGGTCTTGCTCCTTGTTGTTATATCTTGTGAATCCTAAGAATAATTATATTTACTGTGCAAAAACTGGTATGTTTTATTGGATTTTGGCGCCCTATTAAGATCTCGTTACGGTCCATTTTGAACCCTACCCAACCGACTGAGTAAAGCTGAGTTTTTGCCTCCTACCATCACAGGACCATTTGCCCATTTCTGCTATTAAGCGCATTTAAAAAGTGTAGGTGACAATCTGCCTAATTAAAGAGTGAACTCTACAAAATCCGGATACGTAAAAGTGGTTATAAGCCAGACTCTGCAATACTTTTGAACAGTAAGTATTTACTTTAAAATTACTTAACAATAAAACTTTCACGATATTAAGTTAAACCATTCTGATCTTGTGGAATAAGCTACTGAACGGACGCCATAACCGTCCCATCAGCGTTTGCACGGTGGCTCTGTCAACCTTCCAAGATGTCCAAAACCACTTGTTTCGGAATTTGTTGATATTTAAGACCATTTCAGCAGTCTTTCTCAAGATTCCCTTTACAGAAGACCAGTATTCTTCAATAGGTCTAAGTTCCAAACTACATATTTGGTGGGTTGAACTCCTTAGGTACATAACTAGTCCACATTGCTATCAAGATACCATTGAATCGTGTTCTTCAAGTAATTGGGTGTATGCATACATTTTATTTTTACACGTAATACAATATAAACGAAGTAATTGTACATTTACAATTGACGTGCGAAGCAATGCCTACAAAATACTAGGAATTTAGTAAATTATTTAACTTCTAAGTTTGATTATTGCGGAATGCGTTGCTATTAGTTAGGTGACGTCAGCGACCCGCTACGCACAGTACTTAAAATTTTGGAAGCAGTAGGTTTCATCATCCAGAACAACGCATTCGGATAACGTCAACTTGTTTTAGTGAAGCTTCCTGCAGCGGGATTTTGCTATTAAATTTTGACACGGGTCTGGTACAGGTTGAGCCTTAAAACTCTTTAGTTCTGCTCTGGCTTGACTTTCTGCACAAATCTTTGAGACTTTTTCACTTTTCTAGCGCTTCACAAGAAGAAACATTTGGAGTCTTCGCATATGCATCGAAAACCTTCTTGGTCATGTTATAATACATTTTACCGTGTTCACCATCACTATTAGGTTTCCTTTCGACAATCAGGCGTTCTTTACAATTTTTAATAACATCCCCGACCATGGATGATTTCGGCTGCTTCAATTTTTTAGCAATTTGACGAATGGTCGAGTTTCTATTTTGCAGGTGTTCGTGCAGAATCAATTTTCTTGGTTCCACTGCATGTGAAAACATTTTGATAATTTCGTGACATATAAAACTTTTATTAACAGCTTCTGTTCTTGTATGCTTTAGCTACTTGGATATCAAATATTAGTAATCTAATAGTGGAGCTGGTAAGATACAAATACAATTAAGGGTGTCCGGATTTTGTAGAGTTCACCCTTTATTTTAAAAATAAAGATAAGTTAAAAAAATTCAAACTGCCGCCAAAGATCATTTAATTCGACATTTTTACTCCATAAATGAGTTTTTAATATGTATAATAATTATTATTGTTAGCAATAAATAACAGAACTTTTCTTTTTCTTTTGCTTTACGAATTGTAACCGTTCACTGAAAACTTTCATTGCCTTCACCTTTTTATTTGGACGCCGAGGTACAAATAACACTTTTAAAACACCCGAGGTGTGCAGCTTTTCCAATTACCTATGGTGCTTCGTTTTCACCTAACATATGAACACAAAATAAGATTGTAACACATGCTTCAAACATTTTATCCCAAGCACATTGTTTATTTTTTAACTGAAGAGTTTTATCTGGCAACACACAAACAAATACTCCAATTTCGTCCGCATTGTAAAAGTTTCTAAATTGTAATATTGGAGTAATGACGGTAGTCTCCAAATGCACAATGCGAGCACCAATAATTGATAGAAAAAATACAGCTAATGATTTTAAGTACAAAGTGAATATTTTTCCTCTAAACTGTGGTTAAATGTTGATTTTGATAGTTTTCATATTGCATTACAATAAAAATAAATCAATAAAGTTTATGTTAATACTTACAGCCCATTCTCCAGGGTAAAAATTACTTCGAAGGGTCTTCGATTCATGCCTGTTTGGCAGGAATTTTTGCACACAAACGAATACATTATTCGTACTGTATCGGTCCCTGTTTGCGGAAGTCCTAGTGGTACCACCACACTAAAATGCATTTTACCTTGTTTATTTCCATCGTACACCGCATATGGATTTTGGCATCTAACAATATGATCCCACACTCGTTGGGAGACATCTAAACATGTTTATTAAAAAATAACATACGTTTTACACAATATAAACATGATGTATAATTTTAAAAAAAACCTACTTCTGTTAGAAATATCAGTTCCCATCGAATGCGGGATGCATCTTGTAACGAGCTCCTGGGCATGTTGAGCTAAGCTGAATAACGGAGTAGCTCGAACATATAGATTTTTTGTCTCCCCAGTCCACTTAAAATCTATGGGAAATGGATTCGACATAGAAATAAAGATTTTGTTGAGGAGTGTTGAGTACTACGAAAACAAATATATTAAAATTAATAAACAAATAATTAAAATGTAAATTAGTGATAGGACAAGTCAATTATTCAAATAATTTGTCTAATCTCGATTTGTTAATCTGAATCCGAACTTGTTGGTTTACCAGTTTGAATTTCCCATTTTCATTTTACAAGATTCTGATTTTGTTCATGAATTATTTAGTAGGTAGAGCAAAAAATTTAGATATTTGAGTATTTTAACGAACAATAAGTAATGAATGAAAGAAAACAGTAGACTTTGATGGTTTCAAACAGCAATAACTGTTTTTTTTTGTAAAATTAAATTTTCTATCCAATTTTGTTATTGTAACCCCGGCTCCACACTTGCGTTGTTCGTGTACGAATATTCGCTATTCGGATAAAGATAACACGCCGCAAGTGTACATGAAAATGATTCGTATTCGTGCTTCCATAAAAAGGGTGGCTGCAGTGATTAGAGCCAGAGGTGGCTGCTAAATATTAAATATTAACTTTAGCGGAATAAAATAAATATCCTGCGCTGTTTCATTTATTTTTTAAAATAACTAAAAAATTCTTAGGGTGCTCCAGACTTATAAGCAAGGCTGTATTAGACAATCTCCGTTGTCGGATGTTACAAAATGCATCAGTAAATAACGATAAAACCTTAATAAACTGCAAAATATGTGAATAATTAAATTAGCTTGTAATGACTCTAAACTGTTATTTAGCTGTCCGTATCATTAGCATTTACAGTTGATGTGGAAAGTAATATCTTCGATATTTTGAGTTTCTTTGCTATGTTAATAATAAAACAAAAAATAAGCCAAATATTCTGAATACAAACTGTTACACCTTTACAACTACATAAAAATGTTTTTATCATCACTTTTGACAAAATTGGTTGCCTTTCACTTTCTACTTCTAGCAGCAATTTCATTTGTTGGATGTTTCAAAAAATGTTGCAAACATTTATTTAAAAAAGTTGTAAAATTGCAGTTTTTCTTGAATATTTTTTTTATTAATTTACAAAGTGCCCTAGCATAAAAATTTGATATAGCTGTTAGATACGAACCACAACGAGTGTCCTAGCAAAAGCCTGTTTTTAGATTTACTTTCTGTTAGGCTAGGCGCGCACATTCGATTTTATTGTCGTGCGACTGAAAAGTCGCAGTCGCAGAAAACTAATTTATAAATTTTCTAAGCGCGCACTTGCGACATAAAATCGCAACTACATACATTACGGTGCTAGTATAGATTTTACTGAAATCGTTTGTATGGTAGCTCTATTATTACGAATTAAAAGAGAACAACGCAAGAAACAGTATTGGGTGCATTCAGTAATAAGTAGTACCTACTTATGCTTGTCTTCCATTCCGCCGGTACTTTATTGTATTTTAGAACTTTGTTAATTAATGCTGTTAATTGCTCGGTCATTTCCACCTCTGAAATTATCTTTTCTTGGCTAAGACACTATCTATTAGCATTTTAATAGTCTGACAATTGAATTTACACTACCTTTAAGCAAGTGAATTGTGACTGAATTGTCGCAAGTGCGCGCAGATTCATTGCTGTCGCATTGACTCATTTCAATTTGCGACAATCGCGTCGCTCCAAAAATAGGGCTGGTTGCATCTTTTTAATCGCAGCGATTATTTTATCATGTGTGCGCGCGTATGTACTTAAAAACCAATGTTTCATTTTTGCGACAAAACGGTCGCGCGACAGAAAATCGCAAGTGCGCGCCTAGCCTTAGTTGTGGAAAAAATGAGAAAGTTTTTCCATTATCTTCTAAATACATAGGTTTTCCTTCAATCAAGCAATTTATAAGACAAAATTGAATATTTAAGAAACATTCGGTTTTTCAATTTGTTTAAATAAATGTTAAGGGAACATCTTCCAGGTTGGGACAGAAGAACTCAATGTTTTGCCCACTTTTTTAAGGGACTTCTTTAGGAGGACAATGAGAGCACGGTAATTCAAAGTGTTAACCACGCCGGAAGCGAAACTCTTTCGGCAAGAAGAAGAAGAAGGGAAAGGTAACTCAACTTGTCAACCAAGTCAGAAGCAAAACGCTTCTTCAGAAAATATATTAATCAATATTTAAATTACATTAAGTTGTGGAACACTGACAATGCTGTACTTACCACCCAAGGATTTTTACTGCCATAATGTGGATCAATTATAACCTCAAAATTAAGTGGCCCGGAATACTCCTCATTAGTAATCACATGCGGAGTCACTGGAATTGCAGGTGGAGACGATATTAGGTTTGGCATTACAGAATATTGCACATCTGTTTCATCTAATCCATTACGATCACCTGTAAATAGTTGTTGGTGATACACATCATGCTGCTGTTGCTCGGGTTGTTGAGACTGTTCCTAAAGTGTACAAATTTACTTAATTAGCACCTAAATTATAATACAAATTTATAGTGTAAATTTATAAATACATATATAAGATTTTTCACAATTCACTTTATAATATGATTCATTTTAATTATTCCATTTTATAGCAAGATCAAGTACTACCGTTTAAGTTGACAATGTAAGATTTTATTTAAAATTTGTATGACTGCAACCTTTTACCCCCTTGTTGACAGGACACTTGACAGTTTAAATTTAATTCATATACAGGGTGCCCTATTTTCTTGAAACATTACACGGACAACTTTTTTATTTGTAAATCTTGGTCATAACCTCCACAAGAAAATGAAACCTTCGGAGTATGAAGGGCCTAACAATGTGAGGACAAAAATTGCGAATGAAGTTAAATATTTGGGAGTCACCTTTGACAGTGTACCTTCAACTCACACTTAGATAAAACAGTTACAAAAGTTACAAAGGCGCGTGTAGAAGAACCATAGAGAAAACTTGGGGGCTTAAACCTAAAATGGTGCCGTGGATGTATACTAAAATAGTAGTACCCATAATAACCTATGCGGCTCTGGTATGGTGGTATAAAATCATGACCACGAACGCTACTAATAAAATCTCTCAGTTACCGAGGCTGGCTTTGTCTAGCAGTAACAGGGGCGATGATCAGGTACTCAGACTATCTGAGTGTTGAGAACAAACCATGCGACATATGTACCAATGTGCTACATGCACAGATGAGGACCTAGTAAAGGCCAATAAAAATGCAATTGATATAGCCCGCTTTTGGGCAAAAATTGTTTAAATACGCTATATATGTACCTAATAGCTTTAACACATATCTATATGTATACCTCTTATTTAACACCATCTTATTTTATTCACTTGTATATAGGTTGCACATATTTATATTTTATATTTACTTACTGTCTATGTTAATGTGTTTCCTTATTATTATTATCATTATAATTATGTGTTCTTTTCAAGATGCTTCCAATACGAATAAAGAAAAAACCTGAGCAAAGGGGGGAGGAAAAGCACAGGAGTTGAAAAACCAGTTGGCCATCTGGTATACGGATGGATTAAAAACATTGGAAAGTTCTTCTAGAGCTGGAATTTACGAAGCAAACAGTGGGGAATGCTTAAGCATCAACCTGAGTAGATATGCTATAGTATTCCAAGCAGAAGTAATTGCTATTACTATCTGTGTAAACATTATGCTATAGAAAGGTGATGTATATTTGTTAAGCAGATCAAGTCTAAAGTAGTTCTCGAATGCCTTGAGGCATTGGTTGCACTGGCAGAACATAACAAAATAACTGTCAAATGGGAGCTACGGCACCAAAATGTGGAAGGGAATGAAAAAGCAGATCAGTTTGCAAAACTGGGAGCAAAAAAACACTTAATTGGGCCTGAACCGACATGCGGGTTGGCATATCTGATCGCAAACGACCGAGAGATTACGAAAACACTACAAATATTGGAGGGAGGAACAAGGACTAAGGCAATCGCGGATGTTCCTGAGAAATCCCTCCAAAGTCAGAGCAGAACTACTGCTTTTAAGCAGAGAAAAAATGAGAAAGGTAGTTAGGCTGCTAACAGGACACTACCAGCTTGGGAGGTACCTTCAATTAATAAATGACCCAAACTGCAGATTTTGTGGCGGAGGACATATTGTGTGAATGCCCGATGTTGGGAATCTTAAGACTGCATTGCTTTGGGGTGGATCTTGTAGAATAATAGTAATATGTAGTTGTAAAATATATTAAGTTATAGCTGACGCAGCCAGTAAAGAGAAAAGGTTGTACGTCGCGCAGCAGTGACTACAGAGGTGGGGTAAGCAGTACACTCCGGTTCGTGGACGTGTTACAATAGAAAGTGAGAGAGTGTATAGTCGTTGAGTGAGAGATATTGGTTAAATTTTTGTACCTGAATGTAGAAGCCTTTTACACAGTGAATCACGAGCACCGTCGAAGGCGAATAAGCACGATTGTGTGCGGAAGTAACCGAAGTAAGCTGCGCGGATTTTCTCTTTACTGGCCGCGTTTACAATAGCTTGTGTGCTCTCATAGTAACATAACAGAGGACCATCATTATTATTGATGTTAGTAACAAAATATGTATCAAGGGTTTCGTGAGTGTTAATAAAGAATTATTAAATTAAAGAGTATTATTAATTTAATACAACATGGCGCAGGCATTTAACAACTACAGTCTATTTTACCTAGGATTTGGGTTCTGACGTCAACTTGCCCCGCCCAAAAACTGTATAGGTAGACACGCGTTCGTGCGCAGTAGGTAATGAAAATCTAGTTTAGAAAGAGATGAACTATAGTTGGATTGTGAATTTATAAACAGCACGTTGACGTCACAACCCAAATCCTAGGTGAACTAGACTGTAGTGAATATGGAAAACGCAGAAAGTAGTGTTCAGTGGGGAAATGTACGAATGCCACCGCCCATGCAATGGGAGGGTAACCTTGATGAGAACTTCAAAAAGTTCAGACAATTATTTGAGATTTATCTGTTGGCGTCGAATAAAGCGCCAGTATCGCAGGAGATAAAACTTGCAATATTGTTAAACACCATAGGAGAAAATGGAATTGACAATTATAATAATTCTGAATTGTCAGCAGGTGACAACAATAGCTACGATTAAGTTGGAGAGGCGAAGCTGAACCAATTGACAGCTTTGTACAAGATTTGAAAAAGTTAGTTAAGAAGTAAGAAGGAATAATTACTCTGAATACCAAAGCGCAGAAAAGCAAACATGTCAGGGCTACATCTGTAGTTGTTGTGGTATGAAACATGGGCAAATTCAGTGTCCGGCTTATGGAAAAACGTGCAATAAGTGCAAGAAGCAAAATCATTTTGCATCTGTATGCAGATCCAGGAGAGTGGATGAAGTGTACATGACCTCACAAGCTGGAGAGGGTGACCTATATGTTGATCAAGTTGGATCAAGTTGAAGTTAATCATGATAGAGGCATAAATAAAGAATGGGAGAAAGGGAAAGTAATAGAGAAAACTAATTTTCCTCGTTCTTTTAAAATAAGGACAGAGTCTAGTAGTATAATCAGACGTAATAGGGTACACTTAAGAAGAACTGAAAGTAAGGCCAATGACAAAGATGATCACTTAAATAATCAGGTAGATGGTAGCTGTAACAATGTAGGTAGTCACATAAACATACAAGGTGAAGCAGAAGAGGTAGAGAGGCAGGATAGTGATTGTAATAATATAAAAATAAAGTAAGAGGATTGTAAGACATCCAGCAAAATATGATGATTATGTGGTGACATGGCCTGATAAATGTAATAATAATTAAAAAGGGGGAGATGTAGAATAATAGTAATGTGCTTGTGTGCATATAACAGAGGACTATTTTTAATTAAAGAGTATTATTAATTTAATACAACAGATCTAATAGTACCCGAAGAAGTAGACTAGATTTCGCAAATGGAACCAATCTGTAGGATGTAAATCCTAGGGGGCAGAATAAGCAGACAAGTTCAAATGCAGTGAGTGGGTTATAAATCACATCCCATGTGAATAATAATAATAAAATTTGTATTTGTAAAGATAGAGAGACAGTTAACTAGGCAAAGTAATGCAGTTTTTTTTTAGAATTCAATGGTGTGGAGAAATTTGATATATGTACTAGGTTGAGGTTAAAAGGTTCTCGGCAAAAAATTGCTTGACAATAGTAACCATTCTGAAGTATTGCACCCACAACTGTGCTGTTGGTCCATTTTTCTCCAACTGCAGTAGTTTTTCCGTAAATTTGTGTAAAGTACTAGTAACAGTGGGTGTTTTTATCTGAATACTGTCACCTATGAGGAGGAAATTGATCTCATAGAAGACAGATTATTGTCACAACTTGAAGATCAGGAGGAGGAGGAGGAAGCAGAAGAGGAAGGTTTAGAGGAGAAGCCGCCGCTACCCAAGCGGATGAGGACGAAGTGAACATGAACTAAATACATTAATTATTAAGGATTCATTTTACGCAAAACGACTCACAACGGAAAAATGCGCGTATCTACAGTGTTGTTTAACCGATTTCAACAAAGTTAGAGTCCATTTGAAAGAGAATTAAATTCTCTACAACCTTCGTTATGTTACATTTTGGTGTAAGATCGGTTGTTTTGGAGATATCAACAGTGGAAAAACGACAAACTGCATTTTCTGCGAAAAATGAAAAAGATAGTTGATATTTGACGAACGATTTCAAGTGTATTATTCAACCGAAATTAAAAAGTGAGGTACTCATTCGATGCATAATTTAATGCTCTACATTTTACTAGATCGAGACTTTCTCAATAGAATGCTTCGTTTTTGAGTTTTACGCGAAAAACTGAAAAAAAATAACCAAAATTTCGCAGTTTCTTCGACCTGGTAGTCGAAGCTCCAGTTAGAAATTGGAACAAACTCAGTTTCTCCATACTAGAGGTATGCTATATCGATTAAAAAAGTTTCCAGCTTTCCTCTAATTATTCGATAGCAAAATGCTAATTTTACTAGACTATGTGGGATAATAGAAAAAGCGATTTTTTTCTTTTTTGCAAATAACTTTCTAACTACACCTCGTAAATTTATCTAATCGTATCTCTATCTTTACAATAAAACAATTACTCATATAATGTTCAAGAAATAGAGTACCCTGTATATAAAATTAAAGAGGGCATAACATGAGCAGTACGTTTAGATACTCTTTCTGCGTTTTTAGTAAAGAAAAACGTTGTTTTATCTACTTAAATGTCTTATCATTTAGGATACAATCTACTAATTGATTTTCTGTGAAACACAGGCAGTTCATTAGTTTTCAAGATATCACAGTCAACAAGGTATTTCAAATCTAAAAACAAATTAGATTTACCTGTTATTTTTTATCAATTCCACTAATTTAACTTTGTTGTAGCACTTTAAATAAAAAAAGTTATATGTAGTACAGATTTACTATGGAAATAAATAAAGGCAAATATATATTTTTTATTATTACTATACTACTTGATTAACAATTAATTATATTGCAAAAATGCCATATTCTTTTCAGTCTTTAGTTTTTGATTTTATTACCGCACATGATATGTAATTACTTGCATAAATAAATTAATATCGAGCTGAAACACGTTACTCTAATAGGTGAAAAATGAAACAATTTTGTTAATATAATAATTTATCTTTCCACGTGCAAATTTAGATTTTAAATATTTCCCCTTATAACAACTGTAGTAATAAGTTGTCTACATGTTTTGCGGTTAAAATAACAAATTAGAAGACCATTTTTGTATAAAGTTATATAACAATAGCATACCTACAAAAAACAAATTAAATTAAAAGGGCACTTACATGTATCAGCGTCATCATTGAAATCCTGTAGTCAAAAGAAAAACCAATCAATATTAAAATAGACTTATATAAAATATGTAGATCAAAATATTTTAAACTTACCAAAAGTTTTAATGTGGAAATAACGATTAACTTTCTAATACTTATAATTTACTATTTTTAATTTAGTAACTACACAATAAATTAAATAAATATTAATTTAGGTATATTTACAACTACAAAATTTTTAAGTATGTATAAACACATACACAGCCACCAAGCAACTGATAAATAGCAGAAAGCAGAAATTTTAAATCTGTTTCTATGTCACAATGTCACCCCCCATATTCAGCTTGCAAGTTCAAACCTGCCAGAGCATGTTTAATACCCATTAATCCAATCAATGTTTTGAAACTGCAGTGGTTCTAAAGATAAACTACAGTAAAATATTAAATCATCAAGTTTATAAATGTAGATTGTTTATTAACATTTTTTTTTAACTTTTCAATATTTAATAGGAGTAATATTATGCAACATGTATTATTTAAACAATTACTACATATTTGTGAACATTTTTAAAAATCTGTGATAAGTGTAAATATGCATTTCTGCAAATCAGGTAAGGCCTGTTTCCATGACAAATATGTAAAAATAAAGAAGAATTTACTATTGTGTTAAAAACCATTTAAATTCCAAGTAAATATGATTTCCAGGGATGAGTCAACCATAAAGTATGTTTACTAGTTCCCATTTATAGTGCATTCTTTGCATTTTAAATCAGGGGTTCTCAAACAAAGTGATTAATAGTTATAAAGTATTTGCATATTGGTATATTTGATTTATTCACTAATGAATATGTAATAAGTATGACAACATTTATTATTTTTATATTTTATTCCTAAGAAAATAAAAGGATAGACCGACTCAAAGATAAACAATTACTAGTATGTATGTAATCTCTTATACCTTTCTATGTAAGGTTTCAAATTGTTCAGTTTTCGATTGGACAGTCCAGATATTACATATTGAATGTCTGGAGTCGGATTCAAGGGTTCGGTCAGAAGTTGAATCAAACGGCAAATGTGCAAATATTTC
Source organism: Melanotus villosus (assembly GCA_963082815.1). Taxonomy (NCBI): domain Eukaryota; kingdom Metazoa; phylum Arthropoda; class Insecta; order Coleoptera; family Elateridae; genus Melanotus; species Melanotus villosus. Next base: position 108,200,461 of record OY720418.1, on the reverse strand, counting down.
GCACAAAGGGTATATCGTAATTTAAATAACAATGGAATTCTAAAACAGATATTTTGCTTAGGTCAACACAAAAAAAAAACAGTCCTTTTAGTGATCAATCACATAAATTGTTGTGTTGCGTTAGATTCATAGATAGCTAAATAGATTCTATTTGGCAAATCTGTGAAAGAGAAGGGTTGACGCCCTGACTCTCATGAGCAGTGAGCAGGGTAGTATTAAAGACTAAAAAACATTTAGTTTGCATACTTTTTATGGCTTATCGTAAAAGAAAAGTTCACAAGTAATACTTGATGTCTGCTTTTTAGAGTATATTATATAAATTAGAAACTCTCATTACTAGTGAAGTAATTTTAAACTTAGGTTAGACTTCAGTTTCCGCTAATCTCAATTTGGACTTTTGAAAATTTATATCTTTTTCTGTTTAATTTTGTGTTTAAATCGTAAATAAATTGTTTAATACTCTGCTTGGTTCTCCTCTTAAAAATGGTTGCTGAATAGTAAGTTATAAATTGTCAAATATTAGCAGAGAAATGCCACTTAAAACTAATGCTAATGCATGAAGTAGTCTATAACGTGTTTAACTAAAAAAGAAAAAGGAGAGGTTCGAAAGATTGTCAAGGAAAAAACTTCTGATACTACAAAAATATCAGTCAGAACAACAGAAAGAATTATAAAAGAAACCAGTACAATATCGTTTGAAGAAAATAATAATACTGTGTTATTAAAATTTATTATTTTCTTTATTTTTCCTAATTTTGCTGTTAGGAATTTGATCAGAGGATTGAAGCCAAGCACGAACATTAAACAAAGACTTGGAGAATTGAAGGGGAGGCCCCTTTGCCCGAAATTGGAATGCTAATGCCGAATAACAATAAAAATAATGCTTCTGATTTATGACGAATACCATAAAAATGGAATTGCTACTGTTCATTTGTATTTGAAAAAGTATCTCGAAAGACTAATTTTGAATAGTTACTTTAACTTTTATTATTAACACACATAAACTTTGTTTACTCTAAAGCGAATATGCAGGTAAACAAAATCGCTTAACCCTTTGCACTCGCTTGACTTAAATGCCGATCTGTCATTGGTTTGTTAAGATGTTTATACCTTTTTACTAGAGGAGTGTTGTGTCCTAAATAGAGACCGGATTTTAGGTGATGAGTCATCGAAATAGGTTAATTTAGCATTTAGCTAAATCCATAATATTTATATATACTAAATATTTGTAAATAAGGTTGCCCCCACCTATACCCTTATGTTTCTTCAATAACAAATGATTCATTAGGTGACTCAATGAAAGCTTGGCCACACATATTGTAAATATGATTGGTGAACTATGCCATCCTTTTTTAGGAAACACTACTATAATTTTTAGAGAGCTGCAATAGTAAACAACTGTTTTAAAAGTGCTACTTAAGTGTGCCGCTCTACTGAAATGATTTTACTACATTTTTACTAGATCCGGTCTCTAGTCATAAATATACCATATATTTTCTATTATTGCTAGATACTTAAGTTACTTGCCATTATGTTAGATAATTGGAAATATTTTGGAATGTAAATAAGAATATGATAGTTTTGTGTTAATATCTTTTTAAAAACTCATTATTTCATCTTACATTTCTTCTTCTTAATCCTTGAAACTCCTTAGGGAGCATAGGGCATCCTATGGGACGTTTCTGTAGCAAAAAGTTTTGTTTATAGTAACAGGGTTGCTAGCCTTGCACTATTTTTTGATAGACACATCTTACATTTACATTTTTTATAAATTACTGAGCCATAGTAATACAGTATAATTTACCGTTGTCATCCGGCCATCCTTTCAGAAGCAATAACAACTTACTAATTACTGCTATTTTAATTCTAATTTTAAAAACTGCACTTGTTTTCTGCATTTTAAATCCAGCACCTAGATATAAATATCATTTTTCTCCAACCACACGAATAAGACGCCATATTGTCGAATAATTTTGTATAAAAAGTAAGTCATTTCGGTATGTTCACCAATTACCATGGCAACTGTATACTTTTCGATTCATATTTGTACTAGTACAAAAATTGACGCAAGATAGGGTTTTACATGGTAAATTTTAAATAAAAAACAAACGCTTCGTCAACATTCGGCAATCGCCGTCGTTGTTGTTTATTTTCTCCCTATAGTGATTGTTTATTTGCGCAATAACAGTTCTCAAAAATATTTGATTCTAAATAATAAGTCATATTACCGAATTTATGAGTAGTTGGAGAAAAAGGAGTAGAAAGCGCACTTTTTGTGCTCAGCACAGAAGGTTGCGGTCGAGGCGGCAGCCGAGATCAAGCAATCTGAGCGAAGCACAAGAAAGAGCTTTCTGCTCCGAGTGACATATAATATTTTTTCTTCAAGCGCTATATAACTATTTTGCATGTTAATCAATGAAAACAACAGACCATTTGAAAAGTACTTACTTGACTGCCAACAACTTGTGTAGACGCGTACCCAGAAAAGATCTTTCTACACAAAAGAAATATCGTTCGAAAATAATTTTCGAAGCGTACAACACGCTTTTGAAGTAATTTTACCTTTTCAACTGCCTACATTTATCCAAACTTGACAGTTGTAATCAAAACAATGACAAGTGGCGCCACCACTTTTGACGAGTTGAACCAACATTATGTTACTAGGAACAAAATGATTTCCATTATTGTATTAGTAACATAATGGAGTATTTTTACCTTGTGTATTCAGTAGCAAAATGTTACAATTATGATACGCTTGAAGAAAAACAACTATTTTGTGAATCGCCACCTTATCCCAAATTTAATTTGCAGATTAATGCTTAGCTATTGGTATCAATTAAATCGTTGAAAAATACTCGTTTTTAATATCCCAGTGTCCCACCACCATAGTGTCATTTGAAAAAAGATAGTTATTGTTGAATAATTATTTTTGCAAACTGTAGGTCAATCTGATGCACCAAGGAAAACAGAAGTTCTAAAAAAATTTGTCTTGAGTGTTGGAGCAGTCTGACTTTCGTTCAATTCAAACTTGCTGCTACTTCTAAAACAGGTAAAATTAAATGTTGATTCCAAAAATGTATAAATATACAAGGTGTTCCATTTAAAATAACAAAGTTAAGGTTAATTCCTGTGAAATCGGAGGTGTTAAGAACTTGTGTTCTATGGGCTGGTTGCACAAAGCTTTTGTTAAATTAACGAATGATCACAGTAGACAAAAGAGCATCATTTTTTGTTTACTAATGTGTTATTTACCATATGCATTCGAATTTTGATTCGATTTTGTTCACTTTAACGAATGATTAATTTAACCAAGCTGTTAAATCATGTGTGTGCAATCCGCCCTATGTCAAATAAGACAGTTTTAAGAGTATTATTACATATACTAAATTTCATTTTGATATCTTAAAATATAATTTAAAAAATATAGGGATACCCCAGATTTAATAGACACCTTCTATAGTGATTTTCCATAAACTGACGAGTACAGTGGAATTTAAAAGACCGCATAAATACATCTTCTGTGCATTGGTAGGCTCTTTTTATCTGATCAGAACTGTAGCTCTCGAACTACTCTACAGTTTTCTTGGGCAAGACCATTGTGATTTTTATACTATGCATTTTTATTGAAGGGGTTACTTTTTATCATATTGAAATGCTTTAATTAATTCCTACATAAATACATGTCTTACACAGGGGAGAAGTGTTCATTCTGTAAAGTACGGCATACCGAAACTTTCTACTAATAAAAGAGAAAAATATGTACTGAAATAGATGCTAGAGTGGTGCAGTGGTAGAACGTCAGGCTAGTATAACATTGGTCCTTGGTTCGATTCTCCCAATGGGCAGGATTTTCCTGCAGTCTGAAGGTCAGTATCGAGACCTCTTGACCATTTGTCGTTGGCCACAAAATTAACGACGCTCTCCTTCCAATACAGGTCTAAGAGACAGAGTAATAAGGTCCTACATGTACAAATACAATATGCACATAGTGCAGTATGTAGGTATTAGACAGCCATATACCTACTGAATAACTTTATGTATGTGAAGTTTGTAGAGTATACATATAGTATATTACTTTAAATATAGAATTCCTTTTAAGTATAAATGCAAAATGGGTAACCAAACGCATTAGAATGGGGCTTAGGCTTGGGCATTTGAGTCATACTTGGCATATGCCTACTTAGCTTTAGTCACATGTTGCTGCACTTTAACATAATAATATATTAGCTATTTGTTTGAACTTTATAGGAAATAAGTCGTATTTAAGGCTAGCCTAAACTCTACCCGATTCAGTATTTGGAAAACTAAATTCATATGAAGACGTTTAGGATTATATAATTAATAATCCAAACTATTTTTTTTTTCGATTGACAAAAGACAAATAAATTTAGAGTTTTGGGGTTGCGAGTACAACAATTTTAATCATTAGTGCCAAGTTGTAATGCTTGGCCTTCATTGGAAGTAAATGCATTTGTAAAGCAATTACATAGTTCATAAAAAGGTTTTATAATTCGCAACGGCTACTTTATCTTAGGTATTTCAAAAGATATCTTAACGAAATAAAAAGTAATAGAAGTTTACAATTTCGTTGTAAATTCCTCTTCAGGAGCAAAAATTCACATCTATATAATAATAATAATAATATGTCTTTTATTTAGCCATCGCTATTACATTAATATTATAATATATAATTATAACTGGTATATGTCACCATTAGTTTACAATTCATTGCACAAATATAATTTTTTTAACTTGTTTTTAAAATTATTTATATTTTCTGTATTCTTTAGCTCGTTATTTAGGGTGTTATATTTTATAATTCCCTTTACAAATACTGAATTAAAAGCGCAGTTCCTAGTTTTTGTTCCTACATTAAACTTCTCTCTATTTCTTGTATAATAATCATGTACAAGGTGGTCCAAATTGGACACTTTTGATAGGAAACACCAAGTTCTAGAGGAGATAGAAAAAAACTAACCTACATGTTACGAGCTCGATTTTTGTGAGAAAGTAAATGCCGAAAACCGCACATCGATATCTTGAACTGTTTAGAAGATATAGGGTGGTTTTCAATTTTGTGCATTTTTGACCCACCCCCGTAACTTATTTATTTATGAATATTTTTTGTTTCTGTAAAAACATTCTTAAGGCACTTTTTTTAAAGGAATCCAATGGTGTCCCAAGTTTTTTTGTAAAAAGAATGGTTTTGAAGATATGACATAAACTTGTATTTTTTCTTATGGACTACCCTATATATTTTTGCATATTCTTTTTCTAAATATATAAAATACTTGCTACTTTGCTTTTTAAACATTTATTTTATAACAGCTGTAAGTTTATTTCGTTTTATTGTTCAACATGGCACTCCAGATTAACAAAATTCATCTATAGTATTTTAGAAACAGCAATAAGAAAAAATACAAGTTTATGTCATAGCTTCAAAACGATTCTTTTTACAAAAAAACTTGGGACACCATTGGATTCCTTTAAAAAAAGTGCCTTAAGAATGTTTTTACAGAAACAAAAAATATTCATAAATAAATAAGTTACGGGGGTGGGTCAAAAATGCACAAAATTGAAAACCACCCTATATCTTCTAAACAGTTCAAGATATCGAAGTGCGGTTTTCGGCATTCACTTTCTCACAAAAATCGAGCTCGTAACATGTAGGTTAGTTTTTTTCTATCTCCTCTAGAAATTGGTGTTTCCTATCAAAAGTGTCCAATTTGGACCACCTTGTACATCCCTATTCTTTCTTAAAATATTATTAAAATATTAAAATTTTATGAATAAAAATAAGACTACAATACTCACAATACTGTCGTACTCTTAACCACCCTAATATTTTTAACATATCTGATATTCTGCTGTATCTGTTGCATTTCAGAATTATTCTCATACTCTTCTTCTGTAGTACTTGGAGTCTATCTAAAGCCCTCTCATTAAATAAGTATAACACTGTTCCACAAAAATTATAATATGGCAAAACAATTGCATTATATATAACCTTCCTAGTATTTAATGAAAGGTATTTACCTACTCTACTAAGTACTCCTAACTTCCTGGAAATCGTTCTGCAGACATAATCTGCTTGTTCTTTAAACTTAAGTTGTCGATCTACAATTATCCCTAGGTATTTTATTTTAGCTACTATTTCTATCTCTTTATTATCAACAAACACTTTCATTCTCTTATTTACAAACATCTGCATTTCTTTCTTCTTAGCTATCAGCATTCCCTTAGTTTTATTAACATTAACTTTTAACTTGTTTGTTGCAAACCAATCACTGATCAGTACTAGGTCTGTATTAACTGTTCCCACTAATTCATTTAAATTCTGTTAACAAACTAAATTCTTTTATTTAGTTACCTTAAAGGAAAATTTTAGCTTTGTTAGAAATTCACATTTTTGACAGGGTCAATCTCTTAATAATAATTTGTAGATGACAATAGCTCCCATGGCTTTGTGTTTCGTACAACACTGAATTAATTTATAAATTGTGAAAATGTTGGTTTTTAATAATGGTATAACATAGTTTAAGTGAACACTTACGTTTTTATGGAATTAATCATACTACCTAAAAACACAATCACTAGAATAAGATAATAACAATAACAAATAAAAACAATACTTGTGTAATATAATTAACTGTTTTTATAGGTCTAAATTGAAATCCTTTTGGAGATATTCTTTAAATTTTTTTTTTTGTATATTAAAGTCGAATTATAAATGTAAATGCAAGAAAAAATTTGCAAAATTAATAAAATATTGCTGTTATACAGGGTGGTGATTTTTTCGATGCTCACTATTGGTATCTCGGAAACGGTAAACGATACGAAGTCGGTTAAATTATACAAAAGTTGCGCTTTTTTATGACGATTTAGAATCTGAAAAGAAATCCAAGATATTTTGATTGGTTCCTGATTTATCACGAAAAAACTGAAAATAGTGATTTCAGAAAAAAATTATTATCTTCAATACCATTGACGCTATTTTAATCAAACTTGGTAACTTTATGTTTTTGGCCACTCCGAGTTGAATGACGTCTACAGAAATTTTCTAGGCCTTCTAGATTTTAAGCTGCGATAGTCAACTTTTTTATTTCTTATGGCCGCCATATTGGATTTTCACGCCATTAGATAGAAAAAAAAATTAGCTTTTCAGATTGGTAACTAACATAACCATTTTTTCCGGCAAACTTTTTGAAATTTTAATTTTTTGTTAATTATTCTTATAAAATCACGAATGCCTTGAAAAACAATTGAAACAATGATAAAAATGACAGATTGCGTGCAAGTGGTGTGTGTACTTAAGTTCGAGTTTTTTTTATCGTGTTTTGTAATAATTGTGAAGATGTTCGCCGATGAAGAAAAGCAGGACATGTACGTTGTCTACATCCGTAGCAATAGAAATTCTGTTTTTCAAGAAATTTGGCTGTTTGGGGCAGGTTTAAAAGACCGCGAGGGCCGTATAGGGAAACATTAATGCTAATGAAGTGAATGTATTGGCACAACTAGTGATTAATCCAGAAAACTCTAGTCGAATAATTGCTCAAGAGTGCGGTATTGATGATTCATATGTGAGAAAAATCATCAAAAAACATAAATACCACGATTATAAATTCACACCTGTACAAACTTTTCATCCTGGTGATGGTGATAGACTTCATCGAGGGACATTTGAATGGTCCTGGATATTTAAATTTTTTGCAAACAAATTTAAAAGATATTAAATAATTATCTGATGTTTTTGAATTTATTATCTCGTTGTTGTTAGACCAATAAAATGTTTTCAGTATTTAAGGAGTTTTAATAACAATTTAGCAATACAATCTGCCATTTTATTGTTTCAATTGTTTTTCAAAGCATTCGTGATTTTATAAAAATAATTAACAAAAAAATTAATATTTCAAAAGGTTTCCCGGAAAAAATGGTTATGTTAGTTACCAATCTGAAAAGCTAATTTTTTTTTCTATCTAATGGTGTGAAAATCCAATATGGCGGCCATAAGAAATAAAAAAGTTGACTATCGCAGCTTGAAATCTAGAAGGCCTAGAAAATTTCTGTAGACATCATTCAACTCGGAGTGGCCAAAAACATAAAGTTACCAAGTTTGATTAAAATAGCGTCAATGGTATTGAAGATAATAATTTTTTTCTGAAATCACTATTTTCAGTTTTTTCGCGATAAATCAGGAACCAATCAAAATATCCTAGATTTCTTTTCAGATTCCCAATCGTCATAAAAAAGCGCAACTTTTGTATAATTTAACCGACTTCGTATCGTTTACCGTTCCCGAGATACCAATAGTGAGCATCGAAAAAATCACCACCCTGTATACTAACTAATATATACTAGTTCATCATTATAACTGATTCTTTTAGTATGTATATTATTTTATATTAAGCCTACTCTGAATATAGTAGACACCTAGTTTTGGAGCTTCTTTGACATTGCATTTCTTCGGTATAACTAAAGGTTGTTCGGTTTTTAAATTCTTTTTTGCTAAGTATTCAGTAACACATTATTATGCGAGTTAAGGTTATTTTTTGTTTTGTTTATTATTTTATTACGAGTCCTAATATAAAAATGTGTTTCGGACGTCTACAATTTTTATAAAAATTTTGTTACGATATTTATTATAGGTATATACAGGATGGTCGTGAAAGCTTAGGACATACTTTACCAGCATTAACTACATGCAAAATAGTGATGATTTTTTAAATAAATTTTTTTCCTAAAGGGCCAGATTAAAAGGTTGAATTAAAAAAATTGTTTTTTTTAAATATGTTGAAAACCATTGGAGATCTATTTTTAATTTTTTCAGGGTAAATTAGGATCTACCAGTCATAATTTGATAGTAATAAAAAAGTTTTAACTTGATCAGCGGCGTAGTTAGCGGGGACAAGGATATTTTTAATCAAGAAAAAATATGAAAGCCACGTTTTATTAAACACCCTGTGTTGTATTACGAAAGAATAGTATTTTATGTATCTAGGACGAAAAGTAAGTCTTTAAGGTATGAGCAAGTTGTTTACGGCCGAGGCGGGTAGCCGAGGCCGTAATTACTTGCGAGTACCTTAAAGGCACTTTTCGTCTGAGGTACATACATAATTTTATGTCATACTGGTTTCTAAAGTTGTTAAATTATTAAAAGAAATCTCCAGCAATTTGTAGCAGTATTAGTTTTAAGTAAGTAGTCTAAGGCGCAACAATTCGTAGCTCCTAGCAACGAGCATCTATAGAACAAAAAGTGACACTTTAAAGAACTAGGACTTTAAAATGACACTTTAAAGTTCTAGCACTTTAAAGTGTCACTTTTCGTCCTATAAATCGTTCGAAAAACGTTGCTTTAGAAACGAGTATGACATAAAAATAATTTTACGTAAAAAAACTAAAAAACTTCTCTTGACATTTTTTGCCTAACAAAGTCGTTTTTGAGATAGTTATTTGTTATTTACACTAAAGCAATTGCGCAATACAAATACCAGCTGATCAACGGAATTCATAATTAGAGGAGGCTATGATTGGTGATATTTTATGCTGTGTGGTTGGACACTGTCTCAATTCTGATATTTAATTTTAATTTCAAGCTGCAAGCCTGTGTTGCCAACTTTATGGTAAATATCACAGCCTGCTCTAATTATAAATTCAGTTGATCACTTGGTAGCAACACCACACTGGAAGATATTTTTGATCATCTACTTTAATGGTTATTATAATATCATTAATTTTAAATTTTAATTCCATTTTAGTTTTTAAATATGTAAGAATATGACATCCAAAATTGATTATGTAATATAAAAGTATTCTGACAAAATATGACATACAGGGAAATTTTCTTTTTAGTATACATATCCCCTATGTATACTTTTATAATAAACGCAAATAGGCAACCCACTATACACTATAAACGTCACGTCACGTGGTGCGTAAAGATTATGTTTCATGTTTATGTTTGTAAATAAAAAATAAATCAAAATTAGTGGAATATCAACATAATTTTAATTCAACGATTATTCTAAAACATAAAATATCAACAATACAAAACAGAAAGGAAAATAAAAACAGCAACAGTTAAAGACTAATTTTTTGACATTGGGCGCATTCAGGGACACTCAGCGGCTGATGCGCTTAGTTAGCAAAGTCCCTGAACAGACACGCTGATGTTTATTGTTATTAAAATATACTTGACAACAGAAAAACCGCTTATACCCGAAAAACAAAAGAAAAATCGATTAGCATGGACTAAACAAAGGGAGTCTTGAACCTATGAGGATTGGAAAAAAGTTATTATTAGAGATGAATCACGATTTGACGTGAGTGTAGGCGATTGCAGGAAGAGAGTCATCCGCAATAAAAATGAAGCATTTCATAAAGATTGGCTCAAACGTACAATTAAATTTCCAAATTGTGTAATGGTTTGGGGCAACATGTCGGCATTTGGTTTAGGAAAGTTACACTCTGTTTGTTGCCTTTCACTTCAACATTATCGCCTAGTGGAAATTTTATTTTTCAGCAGGATGGTGCGTTTTACCACACCACAAAAATAACAAAAAAATGGTTTCAAGATCACAACATTACCGTTCTGCATTGGCTGCAAATAGTCCAAACTTGATTGTCATATAAAATGAAACAGGAATTGAGAAACCATCCTCAACATAATGTTATTGATTTACATAACAAGCTGCTAAATATTTGGGATTTATTTAGTACTGAGCAATGCGATGCACTTGTTAAAAGTATGTCTTGAAGTATCAAAGCTGTCATAAAACCAAAGGCGATGCAACCGCCTAATAAAATGTGTCCGACTATATAAGTGCCACTGAAGTTTGTTAATATTTCCTTCTTAGTTGGTCATAAGTCATAATGTTGGAATTTTATTATTACCTTTTATTTAATATAAGAAAATGTGTTTAAAGAAGCCAATATTAAAATTATAAACAATAAAATGTTGATATTTAACATTAACATTTTTTTTAACCTTCCAGTAGTCGCACTTCTAATATGAGCAGGAGTAGTCGCTTGGGGTCTGTGAGATCCACTGTGTTTAATTGTACTGCTTGGCCATAAAACTAATTATGAGTGATTGCTCTTTGTTGTACAGTGAAAGCTCTGATAAGCGGACAGTCACGGTTCCAAAAAAATTGTCCGGTTATGGGAGATGTCCGTTTAATAGAGGGAACTATTATAAAACAAAAATTTACAACGTGTTTCCATTTATTTATTATTTATTTTTAAAAAAGTGCAAAATATAAGAAATTATAAAACAAAAGCATCAAAAATAGATATGTATAAAAAAACACGTATATAACACTACTTCTGAATACATACATACAGAGACGGTAAAAACCATTGTGTTGACTTTTTAACAAACCGTAAAATACTTGTTTGACGTGTCTTTTCCAATTTTTGTTGAATAATACAGTTTTGAAAATGCGTTTCAAGGTTTTTAAGATGCTCAAATGCAATAAAATCATGTACTGAAAATGTTTTTAACATGGAAATGGTACGTAGGACTTCATCATAGAATTTTATGGATTCAGCAGCGCAAGGTACATATTTCCACCAGTCATCCTGATTCATCATCACTCATCACCTCATCACTATTCTCGGACTCTTCAACATTTAGGGAAAGATCAGTATTATCATGTATTATCGAACGTTTCTTCTTCATATGCACTTTGCAATGACTAACAGTCATTAAACAAAGGAAAATCAAGTGAAATGTCTAGAACGGGGACTCACCGAATATTGATTGGGGATTCCCCAGATTTAAATTTCAATAAACGATTTTGTCCTCTTTAACAAACATTGCTCGTCGTCCGCTCATTAGAGCTTCACGTCCGTTTATGGGAGATTTTTTTCCGTTTGTGGCAATAAAATAATGTCCGCGTCCGGTTATAAGAATGTCCGCTTATCGGAAAGCATTTTACATTGGAAACTATAGGACCAAATTTGGTTCCAAGCAAAATGTCCGGTTAAGAGAGATGTCCGCTTATTAGAGGTGTCCGCAAGGAGAGCTTTCACTGTATATGTTAACAAAGATGTTAGTTACATACCTATTGTTCATTAAATTCAATTACGTAATTATTTCTTTTACCTTTATTTATTAATAACTACATTTTCGACGTTATTTTCAAATTCTAAGTTAGTTAATTTTCAAATACAGTAATTATTATCCAAGTGGTAAAAATCCGGCTTAACTAAATGTCAGGGGGGATTATATCAAATAACAAATAAGTTAGAACAATAAACGCAAACCGGAAATCTGTCAGACCCCCTGCGACTACTGGAAGGTTAATATAAACTGTCCGAAAATTTTTGTGTTACGGCTAGTATATTGTTACTATAGTACTATGTTACTGCGAATATCGTGTGTCGAAACTAGGGGTCTACTATACTAAAACTTTGCCATAAACATACTTTTGAAGAAGTATTTAAAAAACATTCCATTAATTATAATAAACTTACACTTCAGGGTCCCCCAGCAGCTCCAATTCCTGGGATGACGTTAATGAAAAACTGTCAGACATTCTAAAACAAAATAAGTAATACCAAATCAGAACACAATTAAAACAGGTATATTTTATGATTAATATCCATACTTTAGGTGGAGTAAATTATTAAGGATGAAATTATGAACAATTCAATAAACTCACAGCTTCTACACTTGAATTGAATTGAATTCCAACAACCTGTTGAATTAGTATGGTCATGAAATTGTTTTTGTACGAATATTTTTTAAAAAACATAACAAACAAATGAAATAAATCTAATGATAATAGTATATTACACAATATCAAGTCGAAAAGAACCATTAAAACGTTGAAGAAATTTATGTGCATGTATAAAACTTGGATATAACCTCAATTTTATAAACAGCCGAAACGATCTTGCATCTTGTACACAAATAAAAAATGAACGACGATTTTTAAAATTTACTATAAGGCTTTTAAGGCATTAAAGTAGAAATCCTTTCGTTGCAATTGTTACAAAATAAGTTTAAATAATAATAACACGGTATCATTTACACAAGTGTTTCTTACCTGCCGCTTTCTTTTCCCTCTACAAGTAACAAGTGTTGAGGGTCTTGATGCTATTTTGTTTTGAACTGATACAGGATATAGACAACTAATAACCGGTTTAGCTCGTTTACACCATTCAAAAACCAGAAATAAACAGTTTTAACTGACGGCTAACCTTGGAGTATTTTTTAAAAACCAATATTTGGATAATAAACAAATCTTTGGTTTTTATTTAGAAAATTATCACTTGTATAACACAAAAACATAATTTTGTTATCAACAGATGCATGTACCCACTACCCAGAGTACCCAGGCATTCACCCAACCGTTATCAGTTTTTGAAGTGACTACAGCGTTGCCAGATTGAAAAACAGACAGAATACGGCCTGCTGCAATTGAGTTTTTAAAAAATCACATTGTATTTTTAAGGTAACTTTCATTAAAAGCAGCACAAATTCAAAATAAACGATAGACTTTTAACAAGTAAAAACATTAATCTAAAGATGATGTCATCTTGTCAAATGTACTAATGTAGGTATGTAGGTACTTAGTACTTTTCTACGTAAAAAATAACTTTTTATTTAATTGATGACTTTCATTGTCTCGGTCCATTATCAAAAATCCTGAAATTGAACATGTTAATAATATTATTATAGGAGGCTAAATTAGGAGATCCCATGCAAACTCAAGAGATCTGGCAACATTGCATGACTAGATGGTGGGGCAAACTGAAATTTAAATGCTGACCGTAGGCATCAGCCACCTGTGGCCTGTGGATGAGTCATCGACATTTAATGCTGGTGGTTGGTCAAAAGCATATACCTACTATCTCCAGGTATATGGTCAAAAGCGCTTATCTTTTGTTAAGAAAAAGTCCTTGAAATGTTAATCACCTTTTTGTTTTAAAATATTTACTATCCTAAACGTAAGCGTAATCTTTTCACGAATTATACGCAAAATAAAAAGAAAATTATATAGGTAGGTATGCAAATGACAAAATAACGATTTCATTAGATTAAATAATCCTTGCTTATTAACTGAATTTATTCTAAACAATCTATTAGATTAGATACCTATTTAAAAAATCTGTTATAGTAAATTGAAATCAAGGCATCAGAGTAGATTAGTTTTTAATCTGAGGCACGCTACACATTCAATTTAATATTGAATATTAATTTATACATTTTGAAATTATTTTAATATTTAACATTTCTAATTTTGCAATGTTTCAAAGAACCAAACAACGATTTAGTTAGTTTTATATTCTGTGTTTATTAATAAAGTAAAGAAAATCTTTTATTATACAATATAGGTAGTACTGGTGGTAGTAATTATAACACCTAGTCACTGGCCAGCGACACTGTCCCTTTAGCAGGTACCTTTTGGCCAAGGAAGGGACCAGAGGACAAAGAAAGTGACCTGGAATCTTTTCTGTTCTAAAGATGGTGTACTGGATATGGCCTGTTTGTCAGCCCCCGCCCTTAACCCCTTAACCCCCCACCGCTTGCGAGTTACGTGTCGTGGTCGTAACGAATAAAATAAAAATATAAATTGTTATTTTACTATGATATTTATTTTCATAGGAGTACAGAGCAGCATCAAGACGTTGTTATTACAATTATGATGGAACTAAGACTAATTTAGGCTTGTATCACACAAGTATATATATCTTGAAAAGAAGATAATAAAGTACAAAGTCGAACAGAGTACAAAGTTAAAGACGGTTCGTATTCCAAGAGGTCGTGTAATACAGTATAACAAATAATAAGATATCAAAGTTAAACAATAACATGAGTAAATACATGACTCGCGCACGGATTCACAGTTCGGGTGGCTTAATTAAAAAAAGTAAAGTTGCATGCCCCTGTACAAATTCAAGGCCACAGATATATGGAGTACTTACCGTCTAACAACTTTTGTTATTTTTTTTTTAAGCCGACAATAAAAGAGTTGTGATATTGCGTTACTTTTTCCTCGCCCCTGTGTACTATTAACCAGTTAGTTTATTATTTTAGTCATGAGTCATGACTAACGACTAATTTAATCCTTAGTCTAGTAGTCTAGTTAATGACTAATTAGTCATCAATCGGAAACTTCAAGATTAATGACTAACAAATTGGTCATTAGTCTTGACTAACAAATGTAAGATTAGTCGTTAAAAGGCCGCTTTACATTATGCAATTCTTTCGCAATGCAAGACCAAAATTATCGTTAGCGCATGCGCCAATGCAATTTTTACAGTCAGCTGATGCAAGACGAGACGATTAGAGCCGGGTCTAATTTTGTTGCAAGTTTCATGCAATTCTAGTAATTTTTTTAGTAATAAATGTGTTACCAACACTTACAAGTAGTAGCAAATCCTTCGAACAGTAATTCGCAATACGGATCATGGTTAAAGATAGAACTACTGCTTTTATTTTACGCGTCAACATTTTTTAATAAGAAAAATCCACAGCAAAGAATCACAATAAAAGAACCAAACTTTGTTAATATGTGCATTTTTATGTTTGGTGATTGGCAATCTTGTTGATAAACGTCATATATTGCACATTAATTTCATAAATGTAAAGTGGGGAGCAATTTTAATTTTTACATGCAATCCTTCATCTTGCATTGCATTGCACTGGTCTTGCTTAAATGTAAAGCGGCCTTTTAGTCTTAATCATTAATTCGACTATAAAATGCCCATCACTGGTTGCAATGCAGTACACTTTGCAAAAAAAATGTTGGGCTTCAGTATATTTTGAATTGACCAATAACGCTCTTGATGGGCGTGTCTGGTGTTGTGGTTAAGTAGCTTTTGTAATTAAGCGTCCGGGTGATGCAGAATTTTTGTTTATTTATGTAACTATTGGTTTCAGAGCAACATTAATTGGATAGGGAAACGCGGAAACAAGTTGACTACAGCGACGCTATGTGCAGGTGGCATGCGCGTACATATATCTTCTAATATTAAAATTGGAACTAATATTGACAGCTGTAACTTTGAAATGACATTCATTAAACATAACCGTAATAACCGTTAATAAGTTTTTACAAATGCCGAACTTGTTTGTTTTGTTAACATTCAGCCTACAATAAATATGCATCAAGTTCATATTCACAACTGCCGTGTCTAAAAAAGATAGGTAAGTATTTCAATTTTTATATTTATTAGTTATTTTTATGTTTAAAAAGTGATAAATTTGTCTCCGAAATATTACCTTCCATAAGATTAATATTTGTTTCTTTTTATTTGCAGTTTCATTGGTGAGAAACCCAGAAAAAATAAGTTCAAATGCAATAAATAATAAGTTTATTTTGGAATTGGTATTATTTGCTGTTGAAATGCCATTGATTTTGGTGTTTGTCAACAAACGAAGACTTTATTGAAAAGTGACATATTCTAAAGGTAAGATTATACATTATACTAGGGCAACTAGGGTGACCAGACGGCACAGTTTTCCGGGATTGACTTAGGGTTGCCAACAACGTCATTTTGACCCGAAGACTTCGGGTTTTTCGATCGGGCTTCAGGTTTCAAATAAAATTATTTGGGTTCATGGACAAAAAGTTAGTAGAATTTCCTTTTGGCCACTATTGCAATTCACAACGACAACGAAGTCAAAGCGACAACACACGTGCCAGATAGATATGAAAATTATTTGAAATAATATTTCTTCGGGTCAGCATCGACTCGGTGTTGGCAACCCTAGCGGATTGTTCCGGTTTGCACTAAACAATCCCGGTGTCCCGAAAACATTCTTCGTGATACTTATATGTCCCGGTTTTAAAGTTACAATAAGGATTTCGTAAATTAAATAGAATCTGCAGTGGTAATTATTACCAAAAGTGCTAGTATTTTGAGTAATATTCAAAATTTCTCAATCTTTGTTCGCAATTCTGTTGTAAGTAATTATAATAGTAATGCACCTTGTTGCAGAGCCTGCTAACCACTTTGAACATGGGGGTTGCTAAAATCAACAAACATGAAATATAATTTCTACTTACTAAACTTTAAAATGTACTCAATTTATAATATTTAATCAGAGTTTTACATATTATTTTTGTTATTTAATATCTGTTAATTATTAACTATGATTGTGAATACTGAACAACATTTTTTTTTAAATAAATGTATTTACAGCTGACTTTGATTTTCTTTTTAGTATTTTTTACATGATTTAATTGAAGTGAGATCATAATTTTAGGTAGTTTTTGTTGGTAAGTCTGGTGTAAAATTCTCTATAGGTATTGTAAATTTTTAGTTAATTTTAATAAAATGCAAGAAGTTATTTTTATGGACATGAACATACATTATTTAATTAAAATAACAGAAAGTAGTTCCCATGAAAATAATTTTTTAACTGCGAGTTAAAATTAATTAAAAATTTATAGAATAAATCAACACAATAGTACAGAATTCCCACCACAATTTAAAACTGCCGCCAAGATTTAAATTCTGTAATTTAGTTCTGCCACCTGCGCGTCGGGGCGCTGTTGTATGTGTTGCCAACGGTTTATTAGGAATCTTCTACTCTCTTAGTTTATTCTCCTTGGCAATGGCCCTTTGTGTACCTTTCGACGGGATGTCATTTAGCATCAGGTAGCAAAATCTATTGTCTATGGTAGACAATAACCAGAATATTTATGAACACGGACTGCTACTCCGTGTACGAGCACTCTGGCGCTTTACTTTTTGTGCAGTAAACCAGTAAACAACTCCTGTGTCCTGTATATCCTAATTCCGGCGGAAAAGGGCGCTGTTCTAAATGTAATTCGAAGAAAAATAGGGACACAAAATACTTTGGAAATCATACGCAAGATTTTTATGTTTAGAACATTCTGTCATAATCAGTGGCGTAGTGAGGCTTGCGCGGGCCCATGTCTCAAACTACCCGCGGGCCCTTGCCTTTGCTGTCAAAATAATAACAATAAAACCCTTAATAATAATAATACCATCAACAATATCTAGGGCCGCCGAGAGAAATTTTCGGGCCCAAGACAAGTCTGTGGTCCGGGCCCCACTTAAAAAAGTGCATCACTTTTGTTTAATAAAAAAAGTAATATAAAACATTAAACATTTCATCGGTCAGGCCCTTTTCGATGCCGGGCCCGTAACAAAAGTTTTAGATGTCACCCCTTCTCTGTGGCCCTGACAATATCATTTCATCATTTTTTACATATAAGGTGTGAAATAATGGCCTCGTCGTAAGCATATTTGAACCTTTACCTTCTCAAAAATAATGAACAGAACACTGAACTCCGTAAGTAACCTGAGTCAAATCAAAGGACCAAAAACGAAAAAGTAAATATCAGAGCTATGCACCTGTGAAAATAATAAATAATGTATCGTTTTGTATTTTTATCTAAATTCGCTGCAACTTAGTCAAAACAATTAGTGCCAGGGAAGAATAGGTATATTCGTTAGCAGGTCGGCGATCTTTTGGTTGCACTATTGATCTATAAGGAAATAGGAAATAGCATTATGTTTCAGTATTCCAGTAACATATTACAGGGGCTGGCCGCCGGGCCCCCCTGAGCCTGCGGGCCCGTGTCTTTCGAACACCCTGAACACCCCCTCGCTACGCCACTGGTCATAATGTGCAGTGCCTGTTTTGAAACCAGAGAGAACAACTGAACAACTCAATCGGAATAGTTATTTTCCCACGACCATATAAGAAAGTCGCTCCTAACGCACAACAAACTAGGCGCGAAAGTTGACAATATCACCCGTGCGATTGACTTTCGCAAAACAAATGAACAACCCGTGCGATATGAACACGTATAGGGATATATCGCACAGTTTGCGCAATAATAGGAAGCTGCGGCCGCTTCAAAACAAAAAATGACGGTCGTTTTACCTGAACTGTCAGTGTTACTTTTTGACATGTACATTTTTGGTCGTGGGAAAAATAGTGTTCGTAACTCGTTCGAAAGGCAAATATCTCCGCTCGTGTTTATAAATATTTCTACTCGTGCTCCGCTTCGCTCCGCACTCGTATATCTATTTATAAACACTCGCTTGATATTTGCTACTTTCGACACTTGATACGAAAATAACTATTTCCCACGACCATATAAGAAAGTCGCTCCTAACGCACAACAAACTAGGCGCGAAAGTTGACAATATCACCCGTGCGATTGACTTTCGCAAAACAAATGAACAACCCGTGCGATATGAACACGTATAGGGATATATCGCACAGTTTGCGCAATAATAGGAAGCTGCGGCCGCTTCAAAACAAAAAATGACGGTCGTTTTACCTGAACTGTCAGTGTTACTTTTTGACATGTACATTTTTGGTCGTGGGAAAAATAGTGTTCGTAACTCGTTCGAAAGGCAAATATCTCCGCTCGTGTTTATAAATATTTCTACTCGTGCTCCGCTACGCTCCGCACTCGTATATCTATTTATAAACACTCGCTTGATATTTGCTACTTTCGACACTTGATACGAAAATAACTATTTCGTATCAAGTGTCGAAAGTAGCAAATATCAAGCGAGTGTTTATAAATAGATATACGAGTGCGGAGCGAAGCGGAGCACGAGTAGAAATATTTATAAACACGAACGGAGATATTTGCCTTTCGAACGAGTTACGAACACTATTTTTCCCACGACCAAAAACGTACATGTCAAAAAGTAACACTGACAGTTCAGGTAAAACGACCGTCATTTTTTGTTTTGAAGCGGCCGCAGCTTCCTATTATTGCGCAAACTGTGCGATATATCCCTATACGTGTTCATATCGCACGGGTTGTTCATTTGTTTTGCGAAAGTCAATCGCACGGGTGATATTGTCAACTTTCGCGCCTAGTTTGTTGTGCGTTAGGAGCGACTTTCTTATATGGTCGTGGGAAAAAGTTTTAATTGACTAATTATTAATCTGAACTTAAGAAAATACTACTCTTTTTGCACTTTAATTAACCACTGTAATCGTTAAAAAATATATAATAATATAAGTATGGCGCACTTTATTACAATTATTTTTATATGTAACAAATAATGTATACTTAGATAATTTCATTTTTCTGCCTTAAAGGCCATCAAAAACAAATTTAGCACGTCTTGAATGTACGCTTATAAATAAGTACAACAATCTATGACCAGCTGTGTCAAACTTTCAACTAAAATTTAAACAATTTTTTTTAGTTTCTGCATACTGCAATGAAGATATATTTTTGAGTTTTATAAAAATTCGTAAACATGTTATACAATACACATTCACTAGGAATGGTTTAAATTTCGCGCGCGTGTTTTGTTTTTGCTCTACTCTGCCAAGTGGCGCGCAAGATCCTATTCCCATCGCCGGTACAGCAGATTCCACGAACTTATGTGGCAGATTCTCATCTTTTTTATATTATTTGTGCAAGTGATTTCGATGTTTTAAAGCCATCTGTCGATCTGTCATGTACATGGGGGTCAAACCGAGATAGCAAATGTTGCGCCTATTCCGGCATTAATGTGGAACCGAATTCGAGAGATGGCGCGATCAAAGCTTTTATAAATTTTAATTTAGTAGATATCTGTTTATTTCGCAGCCTAACTTATCGGCAAAAAATGCTGACTACCGCGAAAAAGTGTTTACATGAATACGAAGCGTAACGATTAAAAACGTTAAGGCAACAAATTAATCTTTAAAATATACGGTGAACGATCCTGACTGTTGACTGCAGCTGGGATAATAAAGAAGTATACTCAAATATTAAATTATAGCTATTAGTTGTGACGGTATGTTCAGAAGGGGCCTATATATTTCCCACAGAATATGTCGCAAACATTTCGAAGACGAGTATTTTACATTAAATAATATATAATCCAAAGATGCTGTGCCTACGTTAATTTTACCAGGTAATAGATAGAAATAATTATTTATGGTAGTTTTATTATATTTTTGTTAAATCTTTCAGAACCCATACATGTCGAGGATATTATTATGCTCGTTGAAGCTGTTCCGAAAAGCACTGATTTAGCTCTTAGTACATCAAATGTTGCATCAACTGTTGTACTTTCACTGGAAATACCAACCGCTTATCCAGCAGTGCAATATTCTTCAAGAATGCGTGTTACCCCGAGCAAAAGTAAAAGTACAAAAATTAGTAAGAATAATCTTACGATTAATGTATTCTATTGTAACGTAATAACATGATTTTTGCAAGAAAAGAGCTGCGAAACCATTTTCGATATGCCTTCTACATCAAATTTTTATAAAAAGTTGAAACTAATAATTATTCAACAATTGTTTTATTTTGCAGAAATCACATTTTTACTTACGGAACAGTGCGATACTGGTACAACAGTCCTTATAACAAGAAGTAAGTTTAAATTTATTTGTTTTGTGTACGTATGCTTTGAATTCATCTGTGTAATGGTTGTTTACAGTGTTATAAATTAAAATATTTTTAAATTCTGTAGTGATTTTCCCTTTTTATTTGTTTACTATTTGTTTTAGATAGTTTTTGTAGAATTACACTAAATACTTGAATATATTAGTTTGTAAAACGCCAGTTTTTATCATTGTTAGGATGTGTTATTCGTTTACAGAAATATATTTTGTTTTTAAAGTTTGTTTTTTTAATTGTAGTTGAATTGGTATACAAGAATTACAGGTATAGTCGATTCTTTCACTTGTGTCAATTTGCTGGAGGCATTTTACAACTTAATGGTGGATTATGAGATTTAAATGAATACAACCATCATAAATCATTTTTACTAGTAGTAAAAATGATTCATTATGGTTGTATTTAACTCTCATAATCCAACACTAAGTTGTAAAATGCCTCCAGTAAATTGACGAAAGTGAATGAATGCTCTAATAAAAAATGGCATTTAAATTTCCCGCTAGTTTCAATTAAATTTCGCGCGCATTCCGTATTTAGTTCCAACCGAAAATAAGAGATGGAAACTCGATTCCAGGCGCAGCTTTACAGTATTACCATCGGTGTTCTTTTAGTGTAATGTTCTGTGGTCATGTATCGACTAGCGAAGTGAAGAAAGAAATTCATGGAAACGCTTTAAAGCCTATTTTAAAATGAATGAAAACTATATTGCTAAAGGTAGGACTTTATATTATAGTATAAAAATTGTTTTAATTTGATAAAATTAAAAAAAACAAAACGTTTAAACGTTATTGTTGACATACCCTAAAAAATAAGCTTTTTTATTATTACTTCTAGCTGGATGCAGCTATAATTCTAGTGATTCAGACCAATCCAAATTGATGGGGTTTCTGATAATGTTCTCCATCCTGAGGTCAATCAAAACCAGGATGATGGTGAATCGTCAGGTAGTAGTGTTTCTGACAATAAAGTTCATGGTATGTTACATTTAATTTAATAATCGAGGTGAAAGTTGGTTGGTTTGGCTTAGATTGAATCGTTTTTATTGTTTATATTTCTACTTTTCATTAGATTAAAAAAAAACATTTAAAAGCTAAAAAATATCTTTTATTTTAGTTAATTCCTAAGAGAGCAAGAAAGTGAAGGGTGAATCGTGAACTGTGGAAAAGACAAAGCAGGAAAAATGCTTGAAAGCATTTCTGCTACTTCAATTCTTTTTTTTGTGGAAGCATCCACATAACCTTCTGCTACAGATGAGCTTTTCCACCCACCATGATGCTTAATTGTAATTAAATCCCCACCGTTGTTTGCTAAATGCGATACTGATGAGTGACGGAAACAATAGCCAGAATATTGATGAGGATTTTGTAGTGTAAATTGCTGGCATCTTACCCATTTTATTTAATCCAATTGCTTGTACTGTACAACGTCCATGTCGGTAATATATAAAAAATCGTTTGTGGTTTATGCGATCGGGTCTCAAACTAGAGTACTTTTTAATCAAATTGATCCAAACTTCATTCGTTATCGCATATAATCTTGGATGATTAGTTTTCGTTACAAAAACCGCATTATCTTTATATTCAGTGTCGTCTATTAACATGTTAGTTCATCGTACCTGCATGCGCCTGAATAACCCATAATTAACACAACCTAAAAGAAATATTGTTCTAATTTTATAATTATTTAAATTCAATCAACTCACTTGTATTGCAAGATAATCTATGTCAGGGGCTTCATTAACACGTTGGCTGCCGTGATGTTCGAACCAATTTATTACGTATTTATGTCAAAAAAATCACTCTTCAGGCCACGATGCGCAAGGATAGTTCAATATGTATAGTAAAACCTCGCGTAAGAATTTTTCCAGAATTTTGCTTTTTAGGGGAACATTTTACGAAAAACTGTCTCGGTCATATAGACCGATTTGGCGTAGCGTGAAGTTCAGCATTGTGCTGCGGGATGGAATAAAATTTAATTTTGTTTATTCGTTTACTGTTTCAATTTTTTTGTTTGAAAATAATATAATTTATGTTTGATTTTATTCAGAATGTTTTTTCTGTTGTTTTTTATTAAATTTTTTATGTTCTCGTTTTGTATAAATAAAATTTACATGATTTTCAGTTTTTGTGCGTTTTCTTAGTAATGAAAGCTGCGCGCCGCGCCATAAACTGGGAAATCGCAGCTGTTTGTGTTCGCCAGCTCGGTCAATCCCGGTTAATAAATACACGCCAGACCGAGTAACTGGCATGTGGAACGAATAAAACACTCTCGGTCACATGGACCGAGACGGCGCTGCGGTCAAATACAACTTTTCGGCTACATAAACCGAGCCGGCCAATGGGGAAAGTTGATTCTCGGTCATATTGACCGAGACGGCAGTTAACTTGTTAATAAATTTCTCTACTTATGATATTCTAATATCTTGGACTTTTGGGTTCATCACCACTTGAAGATCTTTTTAAAAGTGATCGCAGCTTTGTGAATTTTGATATGTCATTATTTTGTCGAACATTTAACATTCATTTTAATATAGAATACGTTTTCCATAACGTTGAACATTTATAATATTCTTACTCATAATTTGAAAGTAAGCAATTAAAACATTTTCTGTAAGTACTTGTATATTTTTTTCGGTACACCAAACCACGAATTTGTCATATTCCTTTTCATACGCGCTTTTGGATTTACTCGGCACAAATTATTAATTATTCACTGCGCATCGTTCGCTACAAAACCCGAACAGCTCCCAAACGTAGTAACTGAGATATAACTATAAATGGAGCTACCTGGCTACCTTTTCGTTGCAAGAACCAGACAGCTCCGGAGTTCTGTTTTAAGAAAACGTCAGCTACATTATTTTCTTTACCAACTGATAAGCTATATGCTACGTATCCACGAACGATTAAGACAAAAAAAACTACAAAATGTGTCTTTTCTGGCAGACAAATATATACCCAAAAATGATAAATGGTACTACGATACTGTAGCGAAAGCAGAAGAACCCGTAACCAACGAAGACAACGATGTTGAAGTTGAAATGTATTAAACATAGGGAGACTATTTTTTATAGCTTTTTCCTTAATAAACATTCATAACATTAATTTTCTTTTGTTGTGTTTTATTCTTGGGGCAAAAACCAGACAGCTCCATTTGAGAAAAAACATTTTCTATACATTATTCTTGAGAATAAAATCATTTTCCCTTATAACTATCTTTTAAGATAGCAATATTCCAACTATTTTTGTTAAAATTTTCTTATATTCTAAACAGTTTGTTTTTGATACCTACTGTAAAATTCAAACAAATGGATCTGACCGGTTTTTGCACCGAGCCCTTCAATAATTGTTCCTCTGACATTACAATTTATTTAATTATATCAATATTAATAACTGGCCAAAAATGGCTCCATTCTCCTCTTTATCTACCCATTGCAGCTACCTGTCAGGCACAACCTTATTTATTCTAATTTTTCTATAAATCTCTGCAAAACTGATATTTAAAGTTAAGCATCCACTAGTTCGCATATGCATTGAACGGCTGTATACCTAATTCTGTCACCTAGGTCCTGGAGTTAATATATTTCAAACCATATTTATTCTAATTTGTATATAAATTTCTGCAAAACTGATATTTAGTTTGATTCGTACATGCATTGGACAGATAAAAAAAATTTGTCTCATTAAATTAATTGTAACTGCTGAGTTCACTTGTGCAAATCTGTTCAGGACTTCTAGGGGTTTGACAAAATTCTAGTGGGGTAGTGCTAATACCCATAGATTGAGATTCTGGAACTAAGTTTGCCTAATAAGAAGTATAATTAATTACCTAAAGTTGTTTTACTACTATTACAGCATTAATACAAATTCTTCACAGTTACAGCAGAAGGCAGAAAACTGAATCAAAATGCGGTTTAATGTTTACATTTATACATATATTTACAATAAAAAACTACATATTCATAAACTGGCGTTTACAAAAATAAGCAAATTAAGATAATAATAAAAAACTTTATGTAGGTGCATCAAGCATAAACCAGCAGAGCCTAGCTTCAACTGCTTCTTTTCGTACTAATCGTTTTTTATCATCCAAACACCGACTTAAACTATGAATAACATCATGTTTAAATGGCAATAACTTATACACTGGATATCCCACAGTATAATGTTGTAAACATTGTAGTGATTTAATTCTTACATGCTGAAAGACGATAACAACAAATTAAAAAAATTTAAGAGTTAGTCAGAAATTAAACATAATAAAATCAAAAACACACCATTGAAGATTTGAATGTAGCTAAGCGAACAAAACGTGGTAAAAATTCTTGAATATGCTCTTCAGTAATAGGTTCTTTATTTTCAATTAAGCTGCCTAATGTATTCAGAACTGCACATAATACCTCCGCATCTTCACATTGTTCCAAACAAAGAATAACTAATCTAAATATCTGCAAAAGGAATTAAATGAAACATAATTAATGTCAGAGTTTTGGTAGTTAATTAACGAACCTTGTTGAATTGCATAATAAAAACTTGTTTTGGTGCTTCTTGTAAAAGATAACCAACTGCTAGCAAATAATTAGAATTTTCTTCTTTGTAATTCTCAGCTAATTTTGTTATAATTTCTGTGAAGAACTTTTGCCGATAAAGAAGCCTGAAAACATAAATTATCATGGTAAAATGATTTAATTGAATAAGTATATAAATATAAATAAAAGTGTGCCGATTTAAATAAGTCAGCATAAATGTAGTGAAAATATTACAAATTAATGGGTTGTCATGTTGTTAAACAAATGAGGTAAAAAATATCATCATACTTTTTTCTGTGAGTTAAATATCGGCATTTCTTATTATTATCATTAAAGTATTAATTAAGTATTATATTAAGTATGTCATGGAACAACACAGGAAAAGAAATTATACTAGAAATAAACCAACACAAAATAGTATATTACGTCAAGCAATCTGGGCGAAAGCACAAGAAAGAGTTTTCTGCTCCAAGTGACATATTATACTATTTTTTCTTCAAGCGCTATATAACTATTTTGCATGTTAATCAATGAAAATGACAGACCATTTGAAAAGCGCTTACTTGACTGTCAACTACTTGTGCAGACGCGTGCACGGAAAAGATCTTTCTACACAAAAGAAATATCGTTCGAAAATAATTTTCGAAGCCTACAACACGCTTTTGAAGTAATTTTACCTTTTCAACTGCCTGAATTTATCCAAAGTTGACAGTTGTAATCAAAACAATGACAAGTGGCGCCACAACTTGTGGCGAGTTGGACTAACATTATGTTACTAGTAACAGAATGATTTCCATTATTGTATTAGTAACATAATGGAGTATTTTTACCTTGTGTATGCAGTAGCAAAATGTTACAATTATGATACGCTTGAAGAAAAAAGCCATTTTCTCACTTACAGAAACAAATAGAAGGGAAAAGGTATGCAGAAGTGTGGTAATCAAATCACATACCTACTTACATATCGTGGTAAAGAAAAGGATAAGCTCAAAGTGGAGTAGCCATACTAATACATGAAGAATATGAGCAAAACACTGAAGACAACAATTACATAAATGACAGACTGCTCAGAACAACCTTCAAAATGAAACAAAAATAAGTTACATAGAATTAGTGCATATGCTCCAGGCAGTAGTAAACCAATGGGAAGATACACTCCAGTTTTATGAAGACCTCCAACAAGAACTTGACACACTGCCAACTAATGAAATAGTTATTATAATGGGAGACTTAAATGTAAAAATAGGAAATAACCCTCTTGCAGGAATAAAAAAACAGCATTTCAATGAAGACTCTATGAATGAGAACGGTGAAGTTCCAACTGAATTCTGTGCACAAAATGACTTGAAAATCAACAACACATTCTTTAAACACACATGGAATCAAAAATGCACTTGGTCAAACACCAGAGGACAGAAATCTGTGATTGACTATGTTATAACCAACCGAATGATACAACCAAACCAAATAATAGACATCAGAACCCTCAGCGGAGCAAACATTGGAAGCAACTATATATATATATTCAGGATTTTACAGCTCAAGCCGCATTCCTACACCTAACCGCCATCTGTTTCTGTCCTGCGCATCGTCTTCATCCAAATTACGGCCTCTCATACTATTTCTTATGCCCTCGTTCCATGATCTTCTTGGACGACCTCTTTTTCTTCTGCCAGGAGGCGCCCACTGATATAGTTTCTTAGGCCACCTTCCATCACCCATAGGTAGTACATGACCGAACCATTTCAGACCTCTGATCTCAATTCTTGTAATTATATCGTCTTCTGCCTGCATACGTCTCCTAATTTCTTGATTTGTTATTCTTTCTAATCTCGATACTCCAGCGCTACGTCTTAAATAGTCCATTTCTACAGAGTTTAGTTTTCTTTTTGTTTCAGCATTTAACGTCCAAACTTCACATCCATATGACAGAACGGATTCGACAAAGACTCTACCGATTCGCTTTTTAGTATTTTTAGAGATGTGTTTGTCCCACCATATCGGATTTAAAGCTCCTAAAATTTTTTTACTCTCCTCAATTCTGTGTTTAATTTCATACGTGGTCTGTCCATCTTTGGATATTTTTGTACCTAAATATTTAAAATCATCAACCTGCTTAATGGTATAATTGTCGTCTATAAGGATCTGGTATCTAGCATCTGAGTTAATTACTAAATATTCGGTTTTGTCAAGGTTGACGGACATTCCCCATTCATTATAACTTTGATTAAGTCGTCGTAGCATAAATTCCAGATCATATGAGTCCTGGGCAATGACCACCTGGTCATCCGCGAAACTAATAGTGAACAAACAGTCTTCTCCGATAGTTATGCCCATTCCTCCCACTCTTCTTTTCCAATCCTTCAACACAGCTTCTAAATATAAATTAAATAGAAGTGGGGACAAACTGCATCCCTGTCTAAGACCTTTGGATGGATGAATTATTCTTGACAGTTTACCTCCCGCTTTCACGTATGCTTCGTTGTCTTGGTACTGTTCTTGAATAATATTAATCCACGCCTGGTTTATTCCAAAGTCTTGGAGTACATCAAATAATTTTTTTCTGGGAATCGAATCGTACGCTTTTTCCAGGTCGATGAATGCTAGATGTGTTTCCTCTCCTCGACTTATCCTTTTCTCGATTAGCTGGCGTATTATAAACAGATTGTCTATACATGATCGGTCATGGATAAATCCACTTTGATCTTCGCTTATGCTATTTCTACTTGTTCTTTCACAATTTTGCCAAAAAGTCTGCACATAGTACAGTTAATACTAAGGCCTCTATAATTTTTTGGGTCGTTTCTTTTACCCTTCTTATAAAGTGAAATAATGTGGGACATCTTCCACTGTTTGGGGATTTGACATTTTTTTATACACATATTTACAAGCCTTGTAATACGTAGTAGTAATTTGTTACCTCCATTTTTAATTAACTCTGCTGTGATTCCTCCAGGACCAGATGATCGTCCGTTTTTCATTGACTTAATTGCTTTGTTGACTTCTTCAGCGGTTACTGTAACTGGTAACTCATTAATTTGATTTTGGCTGCTTTCGATATTATACTCGTATTGTGGTCTCTTCTCTTGTAATAAGGCTTCATAGTGCTGAATCCATTCTTGCATAGGAATTAGATTTAGTGTATTTTCCTTTCTATTAGATTTAAGCGATTTTAAACACCGCCATACTCCAGTAGACTGTGACCCTCCTAGTTGACTCTCGATCTCCATACATTTTCGTTCCCACATGAGGTTCTTTTCTTTCCTAACTATTCCTTTGACTTGTCTTTGTAGTTGTTTATAATTATCGAAGTTTTCTTGTGAACTATGTGCTAACCAACAATTGTATGCTTGTTTCTTTTTTGCTATCATCTCTTTTGTTTCTTCACTTATCCACCACTTACTTTTCGACTTAGGTTGTTCACCTAACGCTTCTTTCGCAGCTTGATGCAGAGCTTCAACTATAAGTTGGTATTCGTCTTCTGCTTCATCAACTTCTATTTTATTATTTAGTTGTATATCTAACCGTCTTTCAAACAAATTCCTTATACTTTGTTGTTGTAGTAGACTCAGGTTATAATGTGTCTCTGATTTTATTTCTGTCTCTTCTTGTTCTGCCTTTTTCTTTTTATGAATATAAGGAAATACCATCTGTGCTACTACTAGATGATGATCTGATCCGCAACTTGCTCCACGTTTCACTTTAACGTCTGTAATTTTGCACAAAGGATTTAGTTGGGTTATACATAAGTCAATTATGGATTTTTGATTAAGAGAGGGTCGTGTCCAAGTATACTGATGAATTCTTTTATGTGCGAAAAATGTATTCCAGACCTTTAGCTGATATTGTTTACATATATTAATTAGTCTTTCACCATTATCATTGTCAGCGGAATCCCCATATGGTCCTACCACTTCATCATTATCACGAACTATGCAAGCAACTATGGACTGGTTTTATGTAAATTAAGAATGACCATACAGCACCTGAAGAAGAAAACGCCAGAATACAAAGAGAAATTAAACAATGAACTACATGACGAAAGTATAAGATACTGATGAAAGAACAATCTAACAAATAATTGAAGAAAACAGCATAACAGACCCAGACACAATGGAAGAGAGCTATAATAAGTTAAAAACTAACATTATGAAAGGTGTCGAGGAAGCTGTTGGAAAAAGAAAGTATAAACTCTGAAAACCTCATGGTTCCATAAAAACATCAAACAATTAGCCGAATACAAGAGATAAGCGTACCTATAATACAGAAGAATGGAGGAGATACGTATGAATACGAAATGATACCAAACACGAGATAAATAAAATTAAACAAGAGTACTGGGAAGGATTTAGACGAAATGCGGGAAAAACAAAGTGTAGAAGAACAGTGATAGCAGATAGAAAGTATAATCAGTAAAGCAAATAAGAAAACAATGACAAAAAGAAATTATGTTAGATAAGAAGACGGAGCAAAGTATAAGCAGATATAAAGAAAAGAGAAAAGAGGTTAAGTCAATATGTAGGAGAAAGAAGAGGGAAGACAATGAAAACAGGATGAAGACAATCGACAAAAAACTAAAAAACAAAGAAGTAAAATTTTTTTTATCAAGATGTTAAGAAACACAAAGCAGGATTTCAGGGAAGTACAATGTACTGTAAAAACAAAAACGGAAAACTAATAGGAAATACCGAAAGAAAGGCGAACAGATGGAAAGAATATTTCGAAGAACTACTGAATAACAGCATTGAAGGGGAGGAAGAAACACCAGAGGTAGAAACCACACAAGGAAAACGAGAAGAATGAGAAGTAGAACCACCCAGCAGAGAAGAAGTATCCAAAGTGGAAACGGAGTTGTATCAGAGTCAGAGATGCTAAAATACGGAGGCGAAAAGTTGCATAAGCGCATATGGAAATTGATAAGACTAATTTGGCAGGAAGAGAAAGAGCCAGAGCAATGATAATACCCACACAAAGAAAACACAACCATTTTATTTTTTCATGCCAGTCTCCCGTTCGTAAAGCTACTACTACTTTATGTCAGTGAAGAAAGGCGTAAAGTTAATTATTGTAGACCGCGGGCACACTTTACGCCCGCAACAAATTAATTTAAAATATCACAAAAATAAGATTAAAGATTACCTTAGTTACAAAATTTTTATATAACTTGTAATATCACTCTTGCTGTGAATGCGTCAATTTAACATTTTTTATGTCATACTCGTTTCTAAAGCAACGTTTTTCGAACGATTTATAGGACGAAAAGTGACACTTTAAAGTGCTAGGACTTTAAAGTGTCATTTTAAAGTCCTAGTTCTTTAAAGTGTCACTTTTTGTTCTATAAATGCTCGTTGCTAGGACATACGAATTGTTGCGCCTTAGACTACTTACTTAAAACTAATACTGCTACAAATTGCTGAAGATTTCTTTTAATAATTTAACAACTTTAGAAACCAGTATGACATAAAATTATGTATGTACCTCAGACGAAAAGTGTCTTTAAGGTACTCGCAAGTAATTACGGCCTCGGCTACCCGCCTCGGCCGTAAACAACTTGCTCATACCTTAAAGACTTACTTTTCGTCCTAGATACATAAAATACTATTACATCATCCTATAACGTTATCATGGTAATAACTCCTTAGCAACGAGTTATGTTATGATACATTTAACAGCACTAGTGCTGTAAAGCTTATAACGTGCTGTTATGGCTGATTTACGTTACTATTTATGAATTGTCATTGAACTGTCACTGAAAATAATTTTTTATTTTTTGAAAAAAATTATTATAGGATGATGTAAACCGTGTTACGACACGCGTAACGTTATTTGCTGTTACATTACTCGAGATTTAAAAGAACTCGCTCCTCGCTCGTTCTTTCAAACTTTTCTCTCGTAATGTAAAATGCTTCATAACGTTACTAGTATCGTAAATTACTATAAAAATGCTATTAGAAATAATAGTTACTTATGTACCAAGTCAGTAAAGTGATTCTTTATCGAACGAGTCTGAGATTATGAGCCGAGCGAGCGAGGCGAGTTTGATAGACACTTTACTGACGTGGTGCATACAAAATTTTATCGCCAACCGTAAAAATGTATAATTGAAAAAATAACTTGGAGTGCACGTAAAACTGACATATTGAAAGTAAAGCAGCAGCCTGCTTGGTCCGGACGAGAATGGGTGGACCATTCTGTGGTTCGGTGTGCCCGGCCCCCTCAACAATGTAAAGATATAAGAGGGTAAAAGAGAAAGAAGAGAAGAAAGTATGTGGAACAATGTATGTGGAACAATTTTATCTAATTAAACTTTAATCATTTATTTATTCTGTAGCTAATGCAACATGGTCAATAATTGTTTGTGAATTATGTACAGTGCAATTTAGTACCTATTCTGCAGGCAGCATTTATAGCCACTTGATTCATATATGAACCTACGATTACTTTTTGCTCAAATTGTTCCAGTAAACAAGTTATTTTGAATGTCTCTTCAAAGTATGCTGATGCACAACAAAATTGAACGATTTATCAACAGACAACTATGGAAAAAGATGATAAAAGAAACATAGTAGAAATCCATACCTCAACCTTGTAGCATGGCTCAATACTTTGTTATAATATTTGGAGTGAAGTGGATTAATATCTAACATTGTGTATCATGCGTAAAGATTGAATCTCTTATAAATCACGTAGTGCTACATCAGTCAAGAAATAATGTTTATTTACCTTACATTGCAGTAACTTTTATTACTTAACGAACTGCAGTCATCATCCATCACTATTTTAAAACCTTTGGCAGCTTCTTTGTGTGTTTGCAGTAATTCAAAGAGCTACAATTAAAAAATAAACTATAAACTCTGAAAAACCGCAACGTCATTCCGCTGGATGATACCTTGTCAATCCACATGTCAGCCTGATGATAGCCTTTCATTACCAAGGCTTTTGTAACCCAAGAAATAATATATATTATATTTATTAATTTACCATTGCTATTAGATTCAACTAAGAGCTTGTTACAGTTGTTTATTATATTGTTTA
Source organism: Melanotus villosus (assembly GCA_963082815.1). Lineage (NCBI taxonomy): Eukaryota > Metazoa > Arthropoda > Insecta > Coleoptera > Elateridae > Melanotus > Melanotus villosus. Next base: position 108,167,548 of record OY720418.1, on the reverse strand, counting down.
AGTGCTTCTGTAAATTTTCATCTGTAAAATATTAATGTTTTATTAATTACAACAGTATGTTCAAGAATGATTGTTTAAAACTGAAGCATACAAAGTAAACAACTTACCATCCGCATTTTTGTTTAATAAGTTAGCCATAAGTTGTAGAGCAACTTGTTTTACATAGTTATCTTCAGAATTTAATGCAGCTTCAAACAGATCATCCATAATATCATAGTTAATATTAACATCTTTCCGTAAACATGTTAACAATCCATCAAAAATAATAATTAAGATTGATTTATGACCATCACTATACAGGTTGGTTACACTTTCTATTCTCGATTGAACAATTGCAGCCTGTATAGTAGCGCTCTGATGTCCCATAATTAATTTACATATTGCATTTATGTTTTCCAATAAGGATTTATGTTTGCAAATAGTTAAATCAAACGAATTCATATGATTTAAAACCCAATCTGTCAACTTAGAGATTACTTGCTCCTTTTCTACTAAATATTTATATATATAATTATTATTTTCGTACTTTTGTAAAAGATTTTTCAAACTTTCCGTAGCTATTTCGGCTGTGTCAAAATCCTTAACACAATAGTCAACAAAAATTGGTAAAATAGTTTGCGTGAAACCTTCTTCAGCTACGATTTCCTCCAGGCAATTTAGGTAGAGGTAGAGGGACTGATTATCATTTATTTTAATATTGTTTAATACATAACTTTGCACTTCTATAGCATACGTTTGAGCTATTCTTTTAAAACATATTAAAAGTGAGTTTCGCACCACTTTTGGATGGGGTATAATTAATAATATACATAAATTTTCGTACAAACATTTTCTTACATCGATAGGTATTGATTTAGCAATTAATGCTAAACTTAATAATCCGGTTGCTTTTACTTCTTCATTTTCATGTAAAGTTGCTTTCAGACATAAAGTTGGAATTAACGATAATTCTTTAATTTCTGTTATCTGATCATTTTGATGTACTTTAACGTAAATTGTAACAAAGTCAATTAAATTTTTGAGTACTAAGGCTTGGTGTGAAGACGTGGTAGTTATATTATAAGTATTTATTAGTGTCGGTACAACTTCTGATGTAACATAATTAGAAGATATTTTGGAAGCTTTTGCTACATGTTGTAGAATTCTACACGATGGTATAAACAGTCTCATATTGGGTAAGAGATTCCCTTTAAGCGTATCTGTGATGTCTGATAAAATTTGCTTATATATATTTTCTGTACTTCCTGACAACTTACTCATTATAGTTGTCAATGTATTTAAAGCGGTTAATTCTATTTCTTGGTCACTGTTGTTAAAGACTTCTCGTTGTATTTGTGACCAAATGTCAGTAGAATGTTGAATATATGCCGATAACTCGAACGTTTTACAACCTTCGATCTGCCAAATATAATAAAATCAGATATAATTACTTTCAGTCAATAGTTTTATACTTACAAGGATATTTAAGGAGTCCAATTTAGCTATATGAAGTGAAGAAGACAGCTTTTCTAAAACAAGTGGTAAACAAAACTCTGCAAATTGAGGTATAGCACATAAACATGCACACAGACTTCCTGCTAATGATTCTCTGTTTATGCTCTAAAAAGAAAAGTTTTAAATTTTTGTATCTTACAAATACGAATTATCATTTTTTAAATGCTTACATTTGGATCTTGCGGTGGGGCTTTAAAATCAACAGGAAAATAACAAGCCATAACTTCAAACATTTCTTCTGTTAAGTGACCCAAAGTAAAATTCTTTACAAACTTTGGCAGAAAATTAAATAAGAATAACAAATTACGAGGATCTCTTTCTCCATCCATTGCAGATATGACACCATAAATAAAATCAAATCCCATTTGATGCAGATCTTTAAAATAAACTGAATTAAGTTCCGTTCTATACATTTTATAAATTAAACATTTATGAAAGTTGGGGCAAATCCTAAGACAAATATGTGTGTATTGTGTTTAGTAAATTCAGTGTAAACTTGATAATTCAAACTAACTAAAACTGGCCTATATTCAGACTAACAAATTGTTTTGATTATCAAGAGAATGTTTAAATCTTCTTCTCTCAACTCCTTCTGCCCCTTTAGGCGTCGGAGAGAATGTTTAAATAAAGGAAAAAATTCTTATCCTTGTTTATTAAGAAAAAAGTTATGCAAGCAAGGACGTTTTGTTTTATATGCATATGAACAAGGGCAAATTTGATGAAACAACACTAAAATTTTTATTAAACATTACAAGGTGCTCACAAGCACGTAATTATGACATATTGATTAGTAGATTAATGTCTTCAATAGGTATTAATCAGGAAGTAAAAAAATCCCCTAATTGGATTTCCAGGTGGGGATAACTAGTGAAGATACGCCGAAACCGAAGTTGCGAAGAATCGGGAGGTGGACTGTCCGAACATTGTGGAAGTGTGGGGAATATTAAGCAAGAAATGAAACAATACGATCTGAACCTACTAGGGATGTGCGAACTGAGATGATCACAAGAGGGAGATATATGGAGTGGAAACTTTCGAATAATCAATAAAGCCCTAGTAGGCAGATAAGCCAGCGTAGGATTTATCATGAAAAAAGAAATAGTATACACGCCCACAACAAAGCACGAGGATGATGAGGTAGAAAAGCTGTACAAGGAAATAGAGGAGGTAATAAGAGACTTCAAAGGAGATGATAATCTAATTTTATTCGCAGATTGGAACGCAATTGTTGGTGAAGGTATTGATGAGAAAATAGCTGGCTGATATGGATTAGGAAAGAGGAATGAAAGGAGAAACTGTCGCATACAATTTTGTGCCAAACATATGCCGACTATCACAAATACTTTATTCAAACATCACCCACATAGGAGGTATACGTGGAAAGTTCCGGGTGATATTAGAAGATATCAGATCAACGAAACAACGGTTCAGAAATCAATTAAAAAACAGTAGGAGCTATCGAGGCCCTGATGTGGATAGCGATCATAATCTAATAATGATGACGGGTAATCTGAAATTTAAAAAATTGAAGAAAAAGCAGATGAAAAATTGGCAACTAGCTAAACTTAAGCAAGAAGATATAAAAGAGCGAATGGAAGAGAGTCTATAACAATTTAAAGGAAAAAATTGAAGATATAGTAGGAAGAAGATGGAGGAAGATAAAAGAAAGCATATCAGCGACAACAGATGAGTTATTGAAAGCACAAAACGAAGAAAAAAGGAAGCTCTGGATCACAGACGGAATTCTTAAGATTATTATGAGCATAGAAGTGGGACAAACACAAATAGAGAATTGAGAAATAAAATAAATAGAGAATGTATTATGATACATAGAGGAGAAATGCGAAGAATTTGAGAACCTGCTTAAGTAAAGAAAAATTGATCAAGTATATAAGTTGATTAAAACGTGGTTTGGTGAACCGAAAAAAGAGTTATGTGCATAGAAGACGAGACAGGAAATGTACTTCTTGATTAAAATGACATCGCCGAAAGATGAAGAGAATACATTGAGGAACTGTATAAGGATGAAAACATGACAGGAATTTGCTTGGAACCATATCAGATAAAAAGGGACGAGAAAGGAGAAAATATAACATGGTCGGAATATAACAAAGCAATCCAAGATCTAAAACCAAATAAAACACCAGGGATAGATAAAATTCAGAATAGCAGTAGTAAAATTAAAGGAAAATACCCACTCCGATATAATTATTATCTAAGTCTATAGCCCAACTTCTGCTGCTGCAGATAATGGGCCCTTATCGCTGTGGCGAAAGGAACGAAAGAAGCAGAAAGTTATTACAGCTTGCATTGGGTCAAAATTTAGTTATTTCAAACACTATCTTTAAGAGAAGACCTGGACGAAGGTGGACAAGGGAATCACCAAGTGGAGAATACCATAACGAAATTGATTTCATAATGATTAATAACAAAAAACTAGTTAAAACAACAGAAGTACTAAACAACTTTAAATTTTCATCAGACCAAACTTAGACAAAAACAAAATAAGAAACAATACACAAAAAATCCATGCAAGCAACTTAGAAGTAAGAAAAGAAATCAGAAACCAACTTAACAAAACACAAACAGAAAAATTAAATAATTTTCACGAAAAATACAAGGAACTAACAAACTGCTTAAAACTAGCATCAAGGAACTTACAACAAAAACCCAACAAAGGAAGTCAAACAGAAGTTTTGTCAGAAGAAACACCTAACCTTATTAGTCAAAGAGAAATTTTAAGAAAAACAAAGAAAAATAATAAAATAAAGCAAATAGAATGATGTGAGACAAACAAATTAGTGAGAAGATTTTTCAGAAGAGACAAAAGAACACATGAAAAACAAAAGGTCAAGAGACTAATCGAAGAAACAAACTCCACGCGGAACAAAGAATTTCAAAACTTCAAGAAGAAATGGATCCCCAAACTCAGAAATATTAACGACCCTAACGTAATCCTCACAAAGAGAAATGAAATCCTATAAAATATCACCCAGTACTATTCGAACCTCTACACCTAAGATACTAACGAAGAGAACACTTTTGTCTTCAATTTAGAAATAGTAGAAGAAGAAATTCTACCAATCCAAAAAACGGAGATAAGGAAAGTAACAAAAAAACTTAAGAATAACAAAGCAACAAGAGAAGATAACATTAGTAATGAACTCATAAAAGCAGGAATAGAAGAAATCATACAAATACTCCAAACTCTGTTCAACCAAGCACTGTTTAACGAAGATTTCCCACAGTAATGGTACAATTCGACAATCGTTTTGTTATTTATAAAAGGGGACCCAATGGATATCCCTAACTATAGGCCTATCAGCTTGATTTCTAATATGTACAAATTATACGCGTCAATAATATTTAAACGTATATACAAAACATTAGACGATCAACAATCGGCCAATCAAGCTGGCTTTAGAAGAGGATTCTCCACAGTAGACAACATACACGTTATAAACCAACTAATAGAAAAATCAAATGAATACAGCATAAATTTATAGATAGCATTAGTGGACTACCGAAAAGCTTTCGACACTGTGGAACACTCTCACATACTACAGGCATTGAAAGACCAGGGAATCCCTGGAACTTACGTACAAGTCATCAAAAACATTTATAAAGAAGGGAAAGGGCAAATCAAGATGGAAAAAACTTGGTAAAACATTCAACATTAAGCGAGGCACAAGACAAGGCGACCCACTATCACCTATATTATTTAACGCAGTACTAGAACAAATTTTCAGAAAATTAAATTGGAAAAGTTGCGGCATAAATATATTTGGAAGACTACTAACTAACCTTAGGTTCGCCGACGATGTCGCATTATTTGCTAAATCTGCTGCAGAACTGGAAACAATGTTAAACGACTTAAACGAAGAAAGCAGAAAAGTAGGACCATCCATAAATATGTCAAAAACAGCACGAACGAAACAATAAAGATTGAAGATACTATTGTAAACTATGCAGAAGAAACAGTCTACCCTGGACAAAAAGTATCCTTCGAACATAATCAGGACAAAGAAATCCATAACCGGATTACCGCAGGGTGGCGTAATAAAAAATTATGGAACAATATAACAGACAACAAACAGAAAGGCAAAATATTCAAAGCGTGCATAGTGCCTGCCTTAACGTACGCAGCCAAAACTTGGTCGCTCACAACAACATATATAAAGAAACTAGAAACAACTCAAAATAATATGCTAAGAAAAATCTTAAAACTTCGAAAGATAAAGTACGGATAGACAAACTACGAACTAAACTAGGAGTGCCAAGTATTGTAGAAAGATGCAAAAAGCCAAAATAGCCACATAATCTGCCAAGATGCATTCAAATGGGCAAAGTTAGTAACGTTAAGGCAGCCTAATCCAAATCTGCACAACAGAAGAAGAGGACGGCCGAAAACTAGGTGGATGGACGAAATCCAAGATTACCTAGGACCTGGCTGGACCAATATTGCAAAAGATCGAGCAAAATGGAGATACCATGGGGAGGCTTTCACCCGAATAAAACGGGGCTAATCATTTATAGTAAATAAGATAAGAATTATTTTAAATTACATTTATTAGCATACTATTATATTTTGTTAATATGTTAGGTAGTTTATACTAAACCAACATATTGTAATTATGATTATCTATAAGGCTATTAATAATAATAATAAGGATGAAAACAGACAGGAATTTGCTTGAAACCATAATATCAGATAAAAAGGGACGAGAAAGGAGAAAATATAACATGGTCGGAATATAACAAAGCAATTCAAGATCTAAAATTAAATAAAACACCAGGGATAGATAAAATTCCGGCTGAAATTATAAAGAACTTGGGCGAGAAAGATCACAGAATCCTATTCAATTTCATATGCAAATGTATGAAACAGGAGCAATTCCCAAAGATTTTAGCATAAACATAATAATTCCTATCCCCAAGAAAAGCAACTCGAGTAAGTGTGAAGACTGACAATTCATGCCTCTAAAATACTGACCAGAATAATATACTGAAGGGTAGAAAAACCCATAGATAAAAACATAACAGAAGACCAGTTTGGCTGCAGAAAGAGCTCGGGAACGTGTGAATTAATAATAGAAAAAAGGATTATGAAGGACAGACCAACAAATATTGCTTTCGTAGATCTGGAGAAAGCCTTTGACAATGGGCAGATCTGTTCCAGATTTTGAAAGAGATAAGAATTAACTATAGAGACTGAAGCTACTATATGAAGATCAAACAAGCAGTAATAAATATCGGAAAAGTAAATAAACAAGCAAAGATCAATAAAGGAGTCAGGCAGGGATGCCCATTGTCACCACTTCTATTCAATGTATTTATTCAGAAGACCTTAGACCATCTATACGAGAAAAGTAATAGTGGAATCAAAATACAAGGAGTAAAAATGATGCTGAGATATGCGGACGATATAGCCGTATTGACAGAGAATGAACAAGACCTAGATGAAGCTTTATTAGAAATGAATAGATTCTCATAACAGTCAAGCATGAAGATAAATGCAAAGAAAACTAAAATCATAATATGTAACAAATCGGTATTAGTCCGTATATGTATCTCACTAGAAGAACAAAAAGTAGAAGAAGTAAAAGAACATTGTTACCTTAGAGCTAAAATAACCAAAGTAGGATACAACAAGCAATATTAGCACTCCTTAATTAGACAAAAATGAAGAAGAAAGGTTAAAAGGGTTTAAGATGTGGTGCTACAGACGAACATTAAGAATCAGTTGGGTCGATAGAACCACAAACACAGGTGTTAGAGAAAGTTCAAGAGCAGTGTACCATTCTGATTAACATAAGGAAAAGAAGAGTTTCATTAATTGGCCATATCCTGTCACATGAAGGACTCCTAAAACCAATAATTGAGGGAAGAACAGAAGGAAAGAATGCACTTGGACGACCAAGAACACAATATATTTCCCAAATAATGAGAGACATACAATGTTCCAACTACTCAGCACTTAAAAAATTGGCCACTAACACGTCTACGTGGAAAATTACCGTGTCGAATCAAATCAATCATAAAGATTGATAACACAAGAAAGAGGAAGAATTAGTAGAAAAATCCTGAATTCGACGCAACAATAATGTTTTCGAGATGAAATTTTATTTTGTATGCGCCATGTCCAACATGTTTCAAAGCAATACACAAATGGTTTATTAAATAAAACTGAAGAATTTCACTTCAAACCTCATTCTGTATTTGTCATGAAATTGCACGTAAATAATTCAAAAAATATTTTGGAGACTTCATAAAATAAGCAAATACGTCACATTTTTTGTTTAACGTGACTTTGTTGGATCTATAGAGATAGAGAACATAACTAAATTTAGTTTGGATTATCGAGTTTTCACTATAGATTACTGCACAAAAGACCTATTTCTGATAGGAATAAGAATTATATTGTGGTTTTTATTTGAAATGTGGTTGGAACGTTGGAACATCAACTGATTTCACTTAGTATAATTTTGGTATGTGAAATGTAAATTTTGAGTAAGATATCAGTTTTTATATGAATATATGGAATCCCAAGACTAATAATTGATTCAACAATAATACATTAAAAATAACCTATCTGAATAGAATTTGAGTGAATCCAGAGGGGTTCCATCGCTGGTAAGTTTTTTTTATTATGCTAAGCATTACACTAGCACACGACTTACTGTTTTACTCTGTATCCGGAAAAGAGCATCGTCTTACATTATCTTTTTATACAAAAAAATCTCACCAACCCTTATACTTGTACACACAATTTGCCCTGTTTAATGGTGCAAAGTGAAAAATTTTAGTGTTATCGTAAAATTAGTGAATTGTGTTTTAAAAATAATATTAGTGTTGTTGGATTGTAGCGTAAAACCACCGTGATAATATTTAAAAATTAAAAAAAAAAATTAATTAAAAAGTGGCGAGGAACCCTCAGAAGTAGCGCAAAAAACCGATTTAAAAGAAAGGCGAAACATAACCTATTTTTCAAAAATTAAAAATTTAAGAAATCCAAAAGAATCATATTTTACATTAAACATAAATAGGGAAAAAAATTAAAAAAGAAAAATATATATATTTGAAACAATAAATCAGAAAGCTGCGCGTAAAAAAGTGAAGAAATTTTAGTGTTATCGAAAAATTAGTGAATGTGTTTTAAAAATAAGATTAGTGTTTTTAAATTGTAACGTAAAACCACCGTGATAAATATAAAAATAAAAAGTAGAGAGTAACCACCAGAAGCAGAGCAAAAACCAATTAAAAAGAAAGGCCAAACCTAATTTCCAAAAAAAAAAAAAAGTAAAGATATCCAAGAGAATCATATTACATTATTAAACATAAATATGGATAAAATAGAAAAAATGTTTGAAACAATAAATCAGAAATTATCTAATATAGAAGACAAAATAGAAAATTCACAACAGGAGATTCAGACAATTCGAGAAGAAAATCTGTTACTAAAAGAGAAAGTAGATAAACAAGATCTAAAGATAATAAGGTTAGAGAAAGAATTGAAGAAAAAATATATAATCTGCAAAGGAATAAATGACAGTAAGGAAGAAACCAACAGGGAGCTGAAAGAAAAAGTAATGGAAGTCTTAAAGCTTATTGTTAACGATTTTGAAGATAACTGGCTGGACTACTCTCAAAGGCTGGGGCAATATAAAGAAAATTACAACAGACCTGTTTTAATTGCGCTAACTACAAGATTCATAAAAATAGAACTACTAACAAATGGCAAAAAACTGCGTGGTACGAAATACTGGATAAGCGAAGATTATACTGTAGCAGAATTAAAACAGAGAAAACTGTTAATTTACCACCAGAAGCAAGCCAGAACAAGAGGTTTGATAGCTAAGATAAAAAATAACAAGTTAATAATAAATGGAGAAGAATTTACAGCTGAAACCCTTGAAAATGAAACGGAAGCTATTGAAACAGAAACTCACAAAAGCAAAACAACAGGCCAAAAAAATCCCAGTAAAAACAAGAAAATAAATTCTGAAACCAGTGTTGTAGGACCATCATCCAGAAAGAGACCAATCAACGAACTCTCACCTAAACAAACAACGGACACGAACAGGGAATTTAAAAAACCAAATCAACAACAATCTAATGAGGAAAATAAAGGAACGAAAACTCAAGGCTGGTCACAAACCTTATTAACCCCAATATCAATGTCAAAAAACTTGAGCAGCATACAGAATATAAAAACAAAAAACTAGTAAAAAGCAAACAAGCTACTGTTCAAAACAACGACGACACAAGCCTAACCCCGGTCAACAATACACCAGAAATAAAAAACTTAGAAGTTCTTCCTAGAAAGCTAGCCACTAGGGAAGAAAAAGGCAATCACCCCCCAACTTTAACAGTCTTAATAAACGCAACAAAGGAAAAGAAACAAACGCAGATAAAGACACCAATCAGAAAAGCAAGAAATAACCTCGAAATATGTACTTTAAACACAAGAACGCTTATGTCAGAAGATAGGCTAAAAGAATTAGAAAACGCATTGGAAAAAATAAGATGGGACATAGTAGGACTATGCGAAATAAGAAGACCAGGCGAAAAAATAATCGAACGAAAATCAGGACACATCCTCTACCATTACAACACAGTAAAAGGCCATCTAGGTGTGGGTTTCTACGTAAATAAACATCTTAAAAACAATATAGTAGAATTTAAAGGAATATCAGAAAGAATTGCAATTCTTCAACTAAAAATAAGTAAACCAGTGAAAATGTCCATAATTCAGATCCATTCCCCCACAGAAGCTGCTCAGGAACAGGAAATACAGGAATTTTACAACACTTTAGAAGAAGTAATAAAAGAAGAAAGAAAGCAATTAAACCACATAATTGTCATGGGAGATTTTAACGGAAAGGTTGGACAAATAGAACAAAGCGAAGAAAGGGTAAGAGGAAAGTATGGATATGGAACACGAAACGAACGAGGTTGGAAAATTATAAATTTCGCAATTAGCCAACAATTAGTTATCGCAAACACACTCTTTAAAAAACGTGAAGGAAAAAGATGGACATGGAGATCACCGAATGGGCTATATAAAAACGAGATTGATTACGTGCTAATAAATAACAAATACATAGTACAAAATATTACAGTACTGAACCAGTTTGAATTCGATTCTGACCACAGACTTGTTCGAGCAACAGTAAAACTAAATAAAAACATAGAAAGATGCGTAAAACTAAAAAGATGGAACAACGAACAAATAGGAAGTGGAAGAATAAAACTAGACGAAGCGGCTAACTACTTAGAACAACAATTTTCCTCTACTGACAGCTACAAAGACTTGGACATTCAGAACCTCTACAACTTAATTGAGGGAAAACTACAGTCAGCTATGAAAAATGCACGGGACAAAAACCAGACAAATAAAACTACAACAACCCTATCAACAGAAACAAAACAACTTATTCAGAAGAGAGAAGAACTAAAAAAGCACAGAGACAAAAATATTCAAACAAAAATCGAATATGCCGAACTAAACAAACTAACAAAAAGAGAAATTCGAAACGAAAGAAGAAAAAACGAAGACGAAATAATTGAAAGAATTTTAAATCAAACTGGGTCAACAAAGAAAATTAACAAACAACTTTATCACAACAAGTCATGGATATAAGAACTATCAAACTCACAAAAAAAGAAAACTCAAAAAAGAGAAGAAATACTTCAGATAGCAACAGATTACTATTCCAATCTCTACAGCAGTGAAAACAAAATAAACAAATCACTAACAAATCACAACCACGAACAAGGCAATCAACAAGAAAACTTAACAATTCCAGAAATAACAGAGGAAGAAGTAAAAATGGTTTTGAAAAAATTAAAACTAGAAAAATCTCCAGGAAACGATGGAATTAGAAATGAAATTTTAAAATGTGAATCGGAAAAATTACTGAAGATGCTCACGTTACTATTCAACAAAATTACAACAAGGGAACAATTACCAAAACAATGGAGCGAGGCCACAATTATATTATTACATAAGAAAGGAGACAAATCAAACATAAAAAACTACCGTCCCATCAGTCTTATACCAAACCTATATAAAGTTTACGCAAATGTTTTATTAAACAGAATATATAAACAACTGGATATTGAGCAACCTCCAGAACAAGCAGGTTTTCGCAAAGGTTTCTCCACAATCGACAACTTACACACTATAAATCAATTAATCGAAAAATGCAAAGAATACAAAAAAACGATTTACATAATTTTAATAGATTACACAAAGGCCTTTGACTCAGTGGAACACAAAGCATTATTAGAAGCACTAAAACAACAAGGAATACAAGAAAAATACATAAGAATTATAAAACAAATTTACAAAAACAACAAAGCAAAAATAAAAACCGAAAAAGATGGACAATTTTTTAACATAGAAAAAGGAGTACGACAAGGTGATCCACTCTCGCCAAATATGTTCAACAGCGTATTAGAAGAAATTTTTAGAAAGTTAAAATGGAACAGTTTTGGAATAAATATTGGAGGGAAAAGATTAACAAACCTGCGCTTTGCAGATGATGTAACAATCTTTGCAACAAATCCACAAGATATGAAAGAGATGATCACGCAATTAGCTTGCGAAAGCGAAAAAGTTGGACTTCATATAAACTATTCGAAAACAAGTATCTTAACAAATGGAACAGTGAAAAGTATACAAACAACAGATGGACTGATAAAAGCGACGGATGAAACAACTTATTTGGGCCAAACTATCTCGTTTAAGAACAAAATACAAAAAGAAATCCAGATGAGAATAAAGGCAGCGTGGAACAAATTTCATTCATTAAAACACATTTTGAAAAGCAAAAATTCAATGTTTTTAAAACGAAAAGTATTTAACATGTGCGTATTACCTACGTTAACATACGGAGCACAAACATGGGTATTAACAAAAAACACCGAACAAATGTTGCGAGTTACACAAAATAGAATGGAACGGAGCATGTTAAACATAAAAATCAAAGATCGTATACCTTTGCATGAAATAAAACAGAAAACAAAAACCGAAGACGTAATAAAAAGATGTAAAATGTTAAAATGGAAATATGCAGGACATATTGCGAGATCGGCCGAAAATAGGTGGGCCAACTTAACAACAAAATGGAGATTAGCAGGCGGAAGACAAAAAGGAAGACCAGAAAGTAGATGGGAAGACGAAATAAAACAGATTGCTGGAGAAAATTGGAGAGAAATAGCAGGAGACAGGAGGAAATGGCTCAAATTGGGGGAGGCCTTTGCCCGACAGCGGGATGGTGGCTTATATTAATGGGGCAATAAGTATTTAAAAAAAATTATACATGCAACAAGCGGATACGGGACAATCGATGATTAACTATGAGGCATTAGCCGAGTTGCGTTGCATAACAATTTTCAGATCGGCAGGATTTAAACATTTCTAATTAGAAATTATTATTGACAGGCCATCATTTCTTGTTGTCAGTCTTGCTGCTCTTACGTACAAGGCCGCGAAAGAAGTATTTTGTAGACTCAAAACAGTTTCTAAAATAACGGTTAAAATAATAAAAAATCATTTAATTGATCTATGACGCCTAAAGGTTTATGTAAACATGGAAATACGGTTTGCGAAGAACACAGTATCAAATAAATATAATTTTAACACCTTACAAATATAAACATATAATAATTAGTACTTACCAGTATTCCTTTTATTTACACAAATTTCCAGTAATTTGTATATATTATATCGATCATTCTGTTGTTGTTGCTGACAAGGAACATTTTGAAATAACGACCCCAAGATTTGCTTCATAGAACCTTCAGGTAAATTTTCGAATTTTGTTAAAGCCAAGATACCTTTTATAGCAGCTGGTATAACCTAAAATCTACATATTAAAAGATGCTTCCACTTCCAAATACTGTAGCATTACATGATGATGATCGTTTAATCGATCGGCATAAAAAGCACAAATAAAGTTTAGTTGTGTAGCTATAAGAAAATCATCGGGCAGTAATTCCAAAACTTGCGATAAAATACATAAACCAAGTTCTCTTTTTTCTGGCGAAGTATTTACTAATAAAGTTTTGAGATGTTCGACCAGTTCAATGATTGTAGAATTTCCTAATTGTATGTCTGCAATATACATAAAGTTAAATGTGCTAGGCAGAAATATATAATTTATTAACAAAAATTATTAGATACGTACCGTAAGCTACTTTAGAACACTTCTTAGAAAACTCTGCATCATTTTTATTTAAACTAAGAAAATCTTCAACAACGGAATTTTCTACATCCACGTCCATGTTTTTAATCTAACCTTAAAATTTTAAAACGTCAACATAGTCATATGATAGTTGACAAGCTGACATGCGCCACATTTATGCCAGCATTTGTTAAAATGTTGGTAGTAGCAGTAAGGAAAAGCAGTTCAGAATTTTTAATTGTACTCAAAGAAAATAACAATTTGATAAAAACTATGCATATTCCAAAAAAGATTCTCAGAATTAAATAGTTACTAAAAGTATTTCATAAAATGCATAAAATACTATTTTATATTCCGCCCGACGGCGGAATTCTCGACTTCTGTATATATCGCCGACGGCGGACATTTAGCCACTTCGATTTTTTTAACCATTTAGTAATTTAAATTTTGCTGTTGTGGCGCTCTTGTAATACCTTCAAATTTCAAATATAGAAAATAGAAACAATTGTGCTACAAAGTTTTCTTTGTTGATGTGGTGTGATATTAACGACAAAAGTTATTTATTTATTCAGTAAACCTACAGTTTTGACTATATAAATTTACAGGTAATATTAGTTTAAGTATTTGTCTTTAGAGGTTTGTTATAACTATTTGTCACTACTCCTGTGAGTTCATCTGACACCTAACATTTTACCCTTTATTTAAGAAACAACTGGTTTCAAGTTTTTTTCTGTGCAGGAAATTTAGATAGGAGAAGCCAGGTAGCTCAGTTGTAAGAGAGCTAGGCTTGCATGTTGCAAGTCCCGGGTTCGAATCCCTACCTTGTTGGAGATTTTTTCTCAGGCCTCTGGGATCGGTACTAGGCCTGGTGAGACCATTCACAGTTGGGCTTAATTAACTGTGCTCTACTCGGAAGACTGGTCTATGAAATAGAGTAACAAGACCACTACACGCGTAGTAACACACACATGACACAGCCGTCTGACTTGAAGTAATGCCTAAAGGCGATTCCGAGCAGTTTGGCTATACACGCATACAAGACACACACAAAAAAAGAGAGAGGAAATTTAGATAATAGTTATTTATGTACCAAGGGCGTAAAGATGCTTTTATGGCCTGAGACGTGATTTTGAGCCCGAGACGCTAGTCGACGGCTAAAGACACGTCGAAGGCCATATAAGCAAGTTACGCCAGTGGTACATACATAATTTTATACACGATCGAAGATTTTAAAACTGAAATAAAATTTTCTACCCACATCGAGTAGTTAGTTGCTCAATTATTTTAATTTTTTACTGACAACTGTCAATTGGTTGATGCATTTATGCCTAGGAATATTCACATAAATAATTGTGTTAACTGTGTTGTTAATACAAATTACCCTAAATAGAGTTCTAATAAAGAGCATACATTCGATTTTTATTTAAAATAGGTAATTCTTTATAAGACTGGTAAAATGTTTATCAGTTTTTGACGTTTCATTATAGACCGGCGGCCTATAAAGACACCCACGGGCTATAAATAGACGTTTATGTTAAACAAATTCAGACATAATTGACACATTATAATGCGATCGTGCATAAATATATTTAAAGGTTTCAGTTTATACTATTCTACGATCAAGATTTTTAGAATTCATCTCACTTGTGTTGTATCTTCTTTCCAGGTTCTTTGTTAGTCTGGTATTTATATATTATATAGGTATAATTTGATATTTTTTATACCTACTCAGGTTAGGAAGTGAATTGTAGTCCTTTTTCCTGATTCATAATGTTTACAATTGTAAATCGGCTTTGATTCTTACTTTGTACAAGTGTTGTGCTTAAGTCGCGCTCAGTTAGTTCAACGTGCTTCTGACCACTGAGATTAAGACTGCTCCTGGTTCGATTCCCAGGGCCACACATACACCAAATATACCCGACCACTTCGGAAGGCAATGGCAAACCTCGATTTGCACACTAAAATGTTCATGAGACATGTTAATTAGTAATTTTCTAGGCTCGTTATGTATTCTTAATATTGTAGGCAATAACTATATGTATAGTAGATATATCTATAGACAGTAATGTAGATTCTGAATCGGTTAATCATTCTTACATCGCTTCTAAATCATGTCAATAAAATGTTTTCTACAAGAAATCATGTTTGGAATACTAAAGATCTTTACTAGGGTTGGCAGCTCTTTGACTTTGGCTTAGTTAACTGTTAGTCAATATCCTTTGAGTAGGAATTGATTCAGGAAGGAATAAGCTGGGAACCTGTCCCCTGTCCGGCAAGAGAAAACTAATATAAATGATGCAAAAAAATTTAATACATTGGCAATTAAATTTGTATAGTTTCATTCACTTACAAAGACTTTTAATATATTTTAATAAATTATAAAAATGTGCAGAAGAATATATGTCCTTTGCGGGGATTTGAATCATCGACCTTTGGACATCTGAACACAGGGTGCCCAATACCTTGAACTTTTCTATAAAGTGCAGAATTAAAAGGCATATCTGATAACGTTAGGCACAGGGCTTGTTTCGTTATACATAGATCTCCATCTCTTCTTATCTCTAGGTGCCATCTCTAGTTTCTGATGTTTAATTTATTCAGATCTTCCTTCACCGCAACCAACCATCTGCTCTTGGGTCTTCCTCTCCTTTCCTTTCCTCCCAGACCCCGCTTCAACACTATCTTCATTGCTCTATCTTCACCCATCCTCTCTACAAGCCCCAGAGCCACCGTCTTTTGTGCATTATTTCTGCATTTGGTCTCTGCTGCAATTGCCCCTCTGCCATCCTACCCTTGAAAGCCCTTCTTAAGATCTTCCTTTCCCATTCGTTACCGCCGGCTGGATAACAGTTCTATATATTCTTAACTTGGCTCGCGCTAATGTGTTCCCGATAATCGCAGAAAAAATTTTGCTCCCTTTTATCAATCCACGCTTATTTAGGAGGAGACGCTATTTAGAATTGTCACTCCTAGATAACAGAATTTGTTCCCTTCCACAAGCACATATACCTTTTCTTCCGGGTTTTTGATTTTAATGCTTCCACACTGTCCTCTATTCTTAGCACCGCATATTCTTATATATTTTGTTTTGTCTTCATTGAACTGTAGTCCATATTCTCTGGCCATTTCCTCTAGTCTTTGTAGTACTTCCTGCAGTTCTCTTCTTGTTCTCGTGATAAGCGTCAGATCGTCAGCATAAGTGACACACTTGTTTTTGTGGTCATACAGTGTACCTTCGGTGTGGATCTGGCTATTTCGTAGTATTTCCACCAGGACTAAGTTGAATAAGCTAGTTGAGAGTAGTCCACCTTGATTAACTGCAAAAGCTTCCAAAATGTTTCCATTGATTTTAACATTGCATTTAGCTCCTCCTCTAGTGTCATCTTTGTTAATGCATTAACTTACGGGGTACAGCTCCCTCCATGGCTGCATATAATTTATTTCGAAAAAATATATCTGCCTTGTGAATGACCTATTCCTCCTGAAACTGCATTGGTGACGATTTCTTCTATATTCAATTTATTTTTCAGTATAAATATTTGCTAGGACTTTATAAGTTACATCGAGTAGAGCTATCCTTTGGTAGTTTTCACAGTGTTCTAATCCCCTTTTCATATACCGGACATATTAAAGCCTCCTCCCATCTTCCTGGCATTTACTCTATGCGATACTTCCCGTTTAAGTTCGTGCATTCTCCTTATTAAATTCTCACCTCCAATTTTTAGTAATTTCGCTACTCTCCCGTTCTCCCCAACGCTTTTGTTGTTCTTCATTTTTCTTATTACTACTAGCATCTCTTACTTCCGTTTCTTTTTCACTGTTATTATAATTATTGTCATTTAATGTTTCCTTTAAATGTTTGGCCCATCTACCCAGGCTTTCTTTAACTCCCACCATATTTCCCTCCTTATCTTTGCAAAAAGCAGGCCCTCCTTTGTAACTGCTCTTTTCCTTTTTAACTTCTCAGTAAAAATTCCTTAATTCTTTAGATTTAGATTCAAAACCATCCTCTATTTTTTCAATTCTTGTTCTATAACATATTCCCTTTTCTTAATTCTGCATATCTGTTTTGTTTTTCTTCTGGCCTCTTCATATTTGGTTTTACTTTCTTGTGTTTTATTTTTTAGCATTCCAATCCCTGCCTCGTTTCTGCTTATCAATATCGCTCTACATTCATCATCAAACCATTTGGTTCAAGACTGGTGCCTGCCCTCATCCAACATTACCAGTTTCCTTTATGCTATTTCACTGTTCCTCTACGTTTTGTCCTCTCTCAACTATAATTTCTTGTTTTAGGCTGGTCCTATATTTTTGTATTAATTTTTTCTCCTTAAATTTGGTACTGCTGTACGTACATGTTTTTCTCGGTTTTACAATGTCTTTCTTAGGTCTTGTTAGTTCCGTTTTCATTCTTACTAGGAAATGATTGTATAGCTCCTCACGTCTTTAACAGTATTCGGGTGCTTATCTTCTATTAACATATGATCTGTGTGTGTGATACCCACATTCCCTTATGTATATCTCGATGCTGAAAGTATGACGATACTATTCTCAGATTTCTTTCCATCGCAAATTCAATTACTTTTCTCCCAATTTCATTACACTCGTCGTGCTTACTATTGCTTTTTCCCCACTTTGACGTTGCTATCTCCTACTACTATTTTTATGTCACTTTTTGGCAATTCTTGGTAGAGCCGTTCTACCCCTCATAATACTTGTTTTTTTCTCTTCTTTGTCGTTTTCCTCAGAAGGTGCATGTAGGTTCCCTATGCTTATATTCCTGTCTTTTTCTTTCGGCTTCTTAAAACCCTTTGTGGGCTATTGCCTGCTCTATTTTCGTTTTCAAGCATTCTTAGCCTTACCTTGTTTAGAGGGGGAGATGGCTGGTCTTGTCCCTCCTGTTTTTCTCATTTCTTTTCTTTGGTCTGTGTTCTGGTGGTGGTCTTTGTTATTTTTTTCTTTCTTGTTTGTTGTTTGTCTGGTTATAGTTCTCTGTGGTCGATTTCTTGCTTGGCCATCGAGTTCCATTGTTTCGTGTTTCCAATTTTCCTTGTCCAGTTTTTTTATTCTTCCTCTTCCTTTTGGTTGTAGTATTTTCCATTCTGTTATTTTTCTAGTAATCTGTCTTCCTTCAGTCTTTTGACATGGCCGAACCATTTAATTCGTTATGTCTTTATGTATCGTACTATGTTTTTATGTTGGGTTAGTTCTTCCAGTTCGTAATTAAATTTACTTTTCCATCCGTTTGTTTCTTTTGTAGGACCAAAAATTTTTCTTAACATTTTTCTTTCAAATATTAGTAATTTTTCTTCGTCTTTTTTCCATAGGTTCCATGTCTCACTTGCATATGTGACAACCGCCCTTATCAGCGTCTTATATATCCTTAATTTTGTGTTTTTACTAATTATATTTGATGTTAGTAGATGTTGTATCGCGTATGCTGCTCTTGTTCCATTGCTAATTATTTTTTTTTAATTTCGTCCGGTATTTCCCCATTTGGTGTTATTAGGCTTCCTAAGTAATTGAATTGGTTGACTATTTCTATTTTTAATTTTCCAATTTTTATCTTCTTTCCTGTTTCTACGTTTTGTTTTTCTTCCTATTTTCATTATCTTCGTTTTTTCTTCATTTATTCGGAGACCAATTTTTCTTGATTCTTCTTCTGGATTTGTGAAGGTTTCTTCTAGTGTTTTTATATTTCTTCCTATAATAGTGATGTCATCTGCGTATGCGTTTAATTGTGTTTGTTTGGTTGTGATGTCGTTTTCTTTCTGAGTGTTTTTGTCAGTGCCGTATCCAGTGCCATATTAATTATAAGTGTAGATAGGGCGTCTCCTTGCCTGACTCCAGTGTTAAATTCAAAGAGTTTTGTTCGTTTGTTGTTTATCTCTACTTGAGCTTTAGTATTTTCCATGGTTATTTGTATAAGTCTTATCAGTTTTCCTGGAATTTTGGTGTCTTTTAATCTTCTTACGGTTTCGCTTCTCTTTACTCTCTATGAATATTATGTACATTTCCATATTGTATTCATAACATCGCTCGATAATTTGTCTGATAATTTGTATATTATCGATAGTTGAATAATTTTTTTTAAATCCTGCTTAATTCTTCTTCAGTATATCTTCACTGAAAGGTTCTATTCTGTTGTAGAGGAATGTTGACAGTATTTTATAGGTGGTGTTCAGTAATGTGATAGGTCTGTAGTTTTGGCAGTCTTCTTTATTCCCTTTCTTAAAAATCGGTTTAATTATTCCAATTTTCCACTCGTCTGGTAACTGTTCGGTCTTCCATATGTCAGCTAATACCTAAATCGTATATGTTCTTGTGTAAATCTGGTCCTCCTTCCTTAATCAATTCTGCACTCACATTATCACCACCTGGTGCTTTGTACCTTTTGATTCTTTATGTCGCTTATTGCTGTTTCTGTGTTCCTCTTGTCTCGTTTCTTTCTTCATCCTCCTCTTCGTTTGTTAGTAGCTCTTGGTAGAAGTGCTTCCATCTTGCTAGTACCTATATCTTCTTCTTCGCTCAGGGTATTTCCTTCTTTATCTTTGTATTTTTCATAAAATTTTCTTATTTGGTTCTTGGTTCGGTATATTTCTAGTTTTTCGATTTCTCGATTGTAGTTTTCTCTTTTTACTGGTCTTATTTTTTTTCTTGCCTTTTTGCGTATTTCTTGATAATTTTGTAGTGCTTCCTCATTATCTTCCTTTATAAATTATAACCAAGCCCGTCTTTTTTGTCTTCTTTGCATTCCCCGTTTATCCACTCGTTTTTTTTATTTTCTCTTATTGGACCGATTTTTGTGTCTGCTGTTTCTATTATGTATTTTTTAAATTTTCCCATTTTTTGTTAATACTTATTACCATCTCGTGGTATTTGTTTAATCTTATTTGTTAGTTCTTGTTGATATTCTTTTCTTGTTTCTATTTTTTCTAGCTTCCTTAGGTCTCATCTCTTTCTTCTTGTTATCGTTCTTATCTTTGTTGTAGATATTCTCCCTTTTATGGTTGCTATTACTATGAAATGGTCTGTGTTGCCCACCGCTCGTCTTAATGATCTTGCGTCTAATATGAGGGATTTTCTTCTGTTATTAACTGTTATGTGATCAATCTGGTTTGTTCCTCTTTGCCTGGTATTCTCCAGGTAGCTTTGTGTATTTTCTTATGATTATACAGATTGTCTGCAGGTACTAGATACACACGGTAACTAGATACAAACAAATAAAATGGAAATAATAAAATAATACATTAATTTAATCTCAAGGGTGTGTTGCTTAACAACCACTTAAAATTTGAAACCGTCTCTGTATCTAGTTACCGTGTGTACCTAGTACCTGCAGACAATCTGTATATTATATTGTTGTTACTATTATTATAATATCATTCTTTAGGGCGAAATTTATCATCATTTGTCCATTTTTGTTTGTCGGGTCATGTAGCGTATGTATTCCCGCTACTGGTCTATTGTGGGGTTCTTTCCCAATTTTTGCATTGTAGTCGCCTAACGTTATTATTGCATCATGCTTTGGTAAAATTCTTATTTCTTTTCGTTTTCTTTTGGTTCTGTAGGAGCGTATACATTTATGAGGGATATTTTGTAGTATCTACCCTTGATCCTTAGTGTGCATATTCTTCCGTTTATTGGTTCAAATTTAATTATATTTTTTCTTAGTTTTTTGGTAATTATAAATCCCGTTCCTAATGTTCTTAAGTCGCTCACTGTTCAGTAATATGTATACTCTTCCAGTTCCAATATATCAGTACCTCTCTGTTTCGTCTCCTGCAGGGCAACAATATTTATTCTATATTTTTCTTCAGTTCCTCCTCCAAATGTTTTAAGGCGCCGGCGTCGTCTGCAAACGTACCTCTCACATTCCAGATTCCTATCATTAAGTATTCCTTTCTCTTTTTACGCGTTGCAGCCGTCTTCGCTTATCGGTCCTCATTTTTGTTTTTTAGTTTGCTTTGTTTTCTAATAGTTTATTCACGTTTGGATCCTAAGTCCATTCTTCTTCATTACCATTTTGAAAATACATTATAATAAAAAACTTTAAATGAAAACGTAACCTATTTAATTTTCAAGAAAATGGACACCTTGTGTAATAATATAAAATGTGATACCTATCTAGTATGCAGTAGAAATCGTATCCTGTAGTCCATTGAGTCTAAGCCAACGGTTTAAATCCCAGCGGAGTTGATGATTTTTCTATATACAGAATTTTCACAGTAGGTATAGGTATGTATTTTGTAGGGAATACGTCAAGTGGTACATTGTGAAATGAATAAAGCTGTAGGGCATAATGACATTTTACGTACGTGTTGTATGTTGCATATACAGGGTATCTCGAAAAGGTCTGAACATTGAGTTTATGCACTAAGTTGCCATTACTGCATTAAGTGTGATTAATAAACAAATAAATAAATCTAGGTAAAGATAACAGAAATAGACTATGTAATTTTGCGGCCTCACTGAATCTAGTAATTAGTAGCACGAGGTTTACGCACAAAATAACATGGAATGGGCCGGGCGGGGAATCAGACGAAGGAACCAGTCGATAATAGATGTAAGGTCGTATAGGGGGGCAAACGCAGATTCAGATCATTACCTGGTGGTCACGCACCTAAGACAAAAAATACCAAGTCGGGACACAAAGGGGAAGATAAACAGAAAGCCAGCAGTTGAAAAGCTGAACAGGGAAGATATAAGAAAAGCTTTTGCAGATGAAGTACACCAAGTAATAGGAAAGATGCAAAAAGAAAATTATATCAACTAAGAATAGTGTAATATAAGACAAGGCATACGAACAACTGCAGAGCAAGTACTTGGATATAAAGAGAAGAAAAGCTGGAAGGAATGGTTCGACAGCGAATGTGAGGAAATATGCAGACAAAAAAGGAAATAAGACTAAAATGGCTAAGAACACGGAAGCAAGAAGACTTTGAAGACTACGAAGAGAAGCAAACAAAAGATATAAACAAAAAAATAAATAAATGACTGGCTTAAAGAAAAGATGGAAGAAATAGAGGAAAGCAGTAGAAACAACAACACACGAAGCTTCTATACGAAAATAAAGGACCAAAAGCAAAGTTTTTTGCAAGCAGCTTCTGTCAGAGTCCAAGACTCCATTTCGTATAATAATACCGGAAAGATGTAGCACATCAATAGTCTGACTTTTATTGCCAGGGATAAGTCATGACATCTGAATAGTTTTGACATCCTCAGAAATGCAGCTCTCGATTTTTCTATTCGGCATTTGATTTCCAATGAATGATCCCATTTTTCATTTATTATTGTTCCCAGGTATGAGTATGTTTCCACTCTTTGTATAGGCTGATTGTTCGCTGTAAGATGGCCCACATGGTTGTTCATCTTAGATATTCGTTTTCTTTATGTGTAGTAGTAGTCCATAACTACAGTTGACGCTTTCAATTCTGCTTAATAATTCTTGTAGATTTTCAAGACTGTCTGGGAACACCACCGTATCGTCAGCATATCTTACATTGTTTATACATTCACCGTTATTTTTTATGGTGACGTTGATATCTTCTAACGCCTCTTCGAATATTCGATCTGAGGATATATTAAACAGTATCGGCGACAGGATGCAGCCCTGACGTACTCCTCGTCTTATGTATATATCTTCCGAGTCTTCTCCTTGAATACGTATGGACGATGTTTGGTTCCAGTATAGGTTACTGATAATTCTCAGATCTCTATCTTTTAATCCAGTTTCTTTTAGTATCTCAATGAGTTTACTGTGTCGCACGTTATCGAAAGCTTTTTGATAATCGATGAAACATGCAAAAATATCACAGTCGACATCCCTACATCCTTAAAAGACGACTTGGATACTAAATAATGCTTCCCTTATTCCCATCGCGTTACGAAACTCAAACTGTGTTCGGCTGATATTTTCTTCACATAACCTGAAGATTCTCTGATGGATAATTTTCAAGAAAAGCTTTAGGAAGTGGCTCATAAGGCTGATGGTACGGAAATCACTACGCATTTGGCGCTTGTTTTTTTGGGTAGCAGTATAAAAGTAGACTTTAGCCATAACTTTGGGATTTCTTCGCTATCGTATATTTTATTAAAGACTTTTGTTATCCAACCAATCAATTTATTTAAGAAATTCATTATGAATATTGTTAGGTCCGGGGGATTTGCCATCTTTGAGTTGCGATATTGCCTTTGTGACTTCATCTGTTGTTATTGCCAGATTATCTGGGTTTCTGAACTCCGGAGGCTGTCCTGGTCTATTGTCATTAAAGAGTTCACATAGACATACACCTGCTATTCATTGACTTTCAGCAAGCATTTGACAAAGTCAACAGAAGACAGACGATAAAGGAAATGTGTTTAATGAACATATCAGCAAAGATAGTGCATCTTGTAGAAATGACCATGGAAGCAACAACGGTATCTATTAGAAACGCAGCAGGGAAAATAAGTAACTTCGGGAGGGAGGCAAGGAGACGCACTATCTACCACATTGTTGAATATTGTGTTAGAAAAAATAATAAGAAAGGAAGATCATCATGCGACAATAATAAGCAGAGAAGTCAGCTGCTTGCATATACCTATACTGATGATATCGTCATTAAGCGAGCTCAAAAAGGAAGATAACTGAAATGTTCACAAAACTGGAAAACGAAAAAATGGGGATAATGGGACTGAAAATAAATAAAAATAAGACCAAATGGGGAGGTGGAAAATTTACAATATGAAGAGTTTGCAAAAGAAATTAATGAGGAAGAACAAACAAAAAAGGACGTGGGAGCGAGTAGTGGAAAAAGAAAGCTAACACAGAGATCACCAGAACTAAACCACTCAGAAGACAATTCTAGTAAGACACCAAATCAAACAAAGTATGTGACAGCTCCAAACAAACCAAAGAAAGTACTTACCCAAACAGTGTTAGCGGGATTCAAAGAAAAAACCGAGGGGCTAGGAAATGCCACCGGGGAAGAATCGAAGTAGAAGAATTAAATATGGAGCATGGAACCCAAGAAGACGATCTAGGCAATGCTAATAGATATGAATCTACACAAAAAACGTAAAATGAGGGAAAAATAAGAATCAAACAAATAAGCAAAGGAGCCGTAGCAATAAAAAGACAAAAAATGAGAAAAGAAATATTGCAGTCATCAAATTCGGAACGTGGAATGTGAAGACATTGTTGAGAGCTGGAAAAATGGCAGAGATAGCTGAAGTAACAAAAGGATATAAAATGGGGATATACAGGATATACAGCGGTGATCGGTGATGCAAAGCAAGGAGAAAAAGGTACTGGATTTATGATTTTTAAGAGGATAAGAAGCAATAGGCTATACCTAATTGATTACAAGAATGTAAATGGAAGGATGTGTGCACTACGAATAAAAGGTAGATTCTCGAATTTAACGTTCGTTAATGCATATGCACCCACGGAATCAGCAGAGGAACAACCTAAAGAGACATTTTATGGGGAATTGCAGCAGCTACTGGAAATAATACCAAATTATGACACAAAAATCGTCTTTGGTGATTTTATGCACAAATTGGCAAAGAGGAACTGCAGGACCTAGCAGATAAACATACAATTCATGCAAAAACCAACAACAATGGAATTAAACTATGCAATCTAGCAACTGCAACAAACCTCTTTATTAGCAGCACGAAATTTAAATACAAGTTTAATCACAAAATCATATGGACATCATCAGGGGCAAAATTCCATACACAAATTGACCACATACAAGAGAAGGCAAAATGCAATTCTGGATATTAGATCATACAGAGGAGCAAATCGTGAAACGGACCACTACTTAGTGAGAGCAAAACTAAGAGAAAAAATAGCACATGAAAAGACAGGAAGAAGAAAATGGAATAGAAGGGAGATAAAAAATGTTGACTGTCAAAGCAAATATAGAGAAGCTATTAACCAAAAGTGTAAAAGAGCAAAAACCACCGGGAAAAGTGCTGAAACAGAGTAGACAGAATTAAAAGAAATTGTAATAACCGCTGGAGAGGAAACTTTACCTAAAATAAAAAGGGAAAAAACAAAGGAATGGTTTGACAAGGAATGCAGAGAAGCAATATGAAATAAGAATGGATGGAGAAGGAAATGGATAGCCACCCAAGATGAATATAGCAAAACAAAATACGATGAGTGCAGAAAAAATGTGCAAAAAGAAAAAGTATGCATGGTGGAAGTGTAAAGTAGAAGAACTAGAGAACCACAACAAATTTAACAGAAGTAGGAAATTTTATAAGGAACTCAGAAAAGAAAAAGAGAAAAATAAAACTAAGAAGAAAGGAAATAAAGTTATTCAAAAAATGCTACAAGTGGAAGAAATATGTCCTGAATGGAAGAGGCATTACGAAGAACTATTAGAGGATACAGAACAGAATGAAGTAATGGATGATAGAGATCAGAGATTGAAAACAGAAAAGCATGGACAAAAATTTGCAGTGAAGCTAAAGGCCACCCACAGCTGTAGTGCAGTGTAGTATAACAGAAAGAGGGATTAAGTGGAGGCTGACAACCTCCATAAAACTAATAATGTTGGGAATGTATTAAACAGGCCATATTCCACGAAAGGGGCGGAGAGCCAGAAGCAGAAGAAGAAGACCAAATACCTTAAATGTCAAAGAAACATAAACCATGATAGAGGCAACATACACATTTGAAGAAGTCGACAACTTTAACTATCTGTGAGCCCCAATCAATAATAACAATAAACGAAAGTATGACGTAAGATGGACGGTACAAGCAGGGCACAGAGCATATTACACAAATAAAAACGTGTTAAAAGATAAGCAGATCGCGGTCACAACAAAGCTCAAAATATACAAAAGCCTAATCAAACCTGTACTTACCTATACAGCTGAACTCATGTGCACCACAGCAAAGGAAGAGGAAGAACTCAAAATCTTCAAGCGTAAAGTGCTGAGAATAATACTGAAACCAGAAAAGGATAATGAGAGAGGACTTAGAAGAAAGATGAACCACGAAATATTAAGGGAAATTGGAGGAGGTGACATCGTGCGCTTTGTAAAAGCACAAAGAATTTGGTGGCTAGATCATGTAATTTATTACACAATGGAAACCGGGCGAAGATCGACCCAGAGGGAGACCGAGAATAAGGTGGTACGACGAGGCGACAAAAGATGGGCTGAGAAAACAAAGAACAGAAAGGCTTGGAGGAAGATAGTAAATGAGGCGAAGACACATGGAAGTTTGTGAAAGTGAAAATACAAGTGTGAAGTGTGTGTGAAAACAGAGTGTAAAAATGTGAACCATGGCGACCGATCCACCCCAATAAAAGGACCTTAAGAGTTCCGGAAAGTACAGCTAAAATTCCGCTGGAATGGAACGCTATTATTATACATATAAAGATGTGGTGATAAAATCTTGTGATAATTTTTTCAATCAAAAATAAGAGTAACAATTTTTTGTTTTGCTTAGAACTACAAAAAAGCTAAATCTATTTTAAAATTGCTGGTATACTAGACTGAATAATAATAATAATTATTCTCAGTTATGTATCGGAATACTGCTATTTTTGTATTCAAGTATATATGCGTAATTTATTAATCGGAAGTGTATTTAACATCTTTAATAATTTTCAGAACTTGAAATGGAAGAATCAGAAGAACCATCTCAATTCGAGGAAATTCAGATTATGCATACTAATAGCGATTTTGTGAGGACATCTGAACTTCAGTATATGAATAACTTTCATAACATAATAGATACACAACAGTTCCAAAGTGACTTTATGCAGCAGGAGAGAGAAGCATCTCTAAATGTTGAAATAACTGAAGAAACTTTAGACGATGAATTGCAAGATTTACACTTCTCTAAGATTAGAGAACAAGATGCAGCCTCTCTTGTTCAATCTCTTCAGATTGAAACAGAACTAGTGGTCAAAGCAAAGGTAAATGTATACTCCAATTAAGAATTTGTTTTAATATTAAATTTATTATAATAACCTTAGGTTAAAGAGGAAGCTATGAAACGTACCTTGCAAAGTTATATATACGAGTGTGAAGAAGAAACACTCATTTTAGATAAAGAAATAGACAATTTAAGAAATTACGCAGAAGAACTACAACAAAAATTTAATATTGAATCATTACGATCCACTCAAATTGAGAAGGAAGTTAATAACACTGAAGAAATGAAAACTGCATTAATGGAGTATTACAGGATGCTAGATGAAAATTATAAGAATTTATTTGATAATGTGGAAAAATTAGCACAAGAATATGAAGAGCAGTTTGCAGATTATTGTTCAAGAAAGCAAACAATAACCGTAACTATTGAAAATGAAAATAAAAGGTCAATTGAGAGTCAGAACGCCTTTAAAAAAGAATCTTTACAATGCGAAAATGAAATAAATAAAAACCAAAACATATTACAAGAGTTAATCCAAACTAATGATGCATATGATAATGAAATTGTTGATTTTTCAAACAAATTGGATGACATAAAAGACAAGATAGACAAAAATAATGAAATATCGAATCAGTCTCTTGTAAGAAAATCGGAACTGCTTAATTTGTTAGATAACATTGACATAGAAAAATTAGAAATGCAGAAATTGGAAAAAGAAAATACACATAAAGAAACAGTTGATTCAATGAGTAACAATTTAAAACAAGTGAAAGAACAGTTAAGTATATTATTATTTGTTTAAATCATATAATAACAAAGTATTTAATATTAGGGCTAATGATGCACTGCAACAAAAACTCACTCTACAAGATAATTTAATGCAGAAAACTAATTTAACTAAAAGTTACGAATCAGCACTTTTGAAGTTAAAAGATGATTTTGCAAACTTGTCGTCAGATAATTCTTCTTTAAAAGCTGCCTGTGAAGAAATTGATACAAAATCTTTAAGTATCTGCAGTGGTCTTAGGTCAAAATCGCAGAACATTAATGATACTTTAATTAAAACTAAAGAAAAACTGAGCGCATTGGTTTATGAAAAGGAAGAGAAGATGGACGTAAGTACATTTTGATTTTTCGTTATCGAGTTTAACAAATTTAATATTTTTGATTTTAGAATTTGCAACGACTCGAGCAAGTCAATAATGAATTACAAACAAAACTAGCTAACTTACAGTACCAGAAAGAAAAATTATCTGGACAAATTGAAGTTAATACCAAAAAATTCACAGAATTGCAACAGTCTACATTCAACATCCAGAAAGACTTGAATAAATTAAATGAGGCTTCCCAAATTGCAAAAGAAAAATATTTGGAAAACGAAGTAACTTACAAAAATCAGTTGCTTGAAATAGATCAGAGATTATCTCTCGTTCAGGTAGAACTTCAAAATGCTAATAATGATTTTGAAAATAGGACCAAGGAACTGAATGATGAACTGAGTATCTATAAAGCTAAACTAGAAAAAACTTATCACGAGAATAAACAAAACAATAAACAGAAACTTAAACAGTTAGAAGCTCAATTACTTGACGCTAACAATAAACGAACGTTAGAAAACGAAAAGTTCGATCAGAATAAAATGGTAATTGATAAAATGCAAGTGGTTCAAAATAAATTGGAGAATGACTGGAAAACACTTATGAAATCTTGTAGTTCCTCTAGTACACCAATAAAATCTGAACCTTCATCATTAAAATTATCTGGCATTTTGAAATCGTCCGCAAAACCATTGATTTTGCCCAAAACGGTTTCATTTGTTAGAGATCCGATGATACACCAAATATCAAGTAATAGTAGTACTGAGAGTGTTTTACCACCTTACGATACTGCTGCAGTAAGGGTAAGTTTTTATTTTTTTATTTACCAAAAAAGAAAAGTAGATATTATATTTATGTTAAATAAAGTATGATCAAAAATTATTTTAATCTAGCATAGCTGTTAAGGAGCATATTGATGCTTTTAAAAGTGACTCGCATATATTGGCTTTAAAATTGTTGACAACTGACATATCTTGATAATATGAAGAGACCTATTGCACTGTGTTTTGAAGAAGAAGACAGACATTTTCTGTAGTTTAAAATAAGTTTAGTTAGTGAATAATTGTAATGCTTATGTGTTGGCATAATTTTTATTTTTAGATTAAATTTTAAGTGAAAGTGTCTAGGCCAGGGATGTCTAGTCTTTTGGCTTGCTTGGCCACGATGGCTGAAGAGGAATTGTCTTGGGCCGCATATAAAATATGTATTTAAGTAGGAGAATTTGACAGGAACAAACGATTCAGATACAGATACAGAAGAGCAAGACACAAGAGAAACGTTTAAATGGATTAAAAAGCACATAAGCAGCATAGAAAGAAAAATAGACCATAAAGGTAAAGACATAGAAACCCTGGGAAAAGAAAACCAAGAGATGAAAAAAATTATAGAACGGCAACAACAAGAAATAAAAGCACTACAAGAAGAGAGTGAAAAGAAAAGCATAATATTCTACGGAACTGAGGACGAAGAGAATGAGAAACATGAAACTAGAATCAATAAAATAAAACAGCTGTGTAATAAAATGGAAGTAAAAGTAGAAATTGCAAATAAATCATACAAGAAGAATGGGGAAATATGAAGCAAATAGGACCAGACCTATATTGATGCAATTAACAACAGGAACAAAACAATATGAAATATTAAGCAAGAGCTATATGCTGAAGAACACAAACTATGGAACCTTAGAAATATATACGAGGGGAGTATAGATTTGACCTGGACTTTCTTGTATAGCAGTCACAATAACAAAAGGCAGATAACAAAACAAACTTTATTTTTCAATATAATGTCCCTGCTTTATAATACATTTGTTCCAACGCTCGGGCAACTTGCGAATACCACTAGAAAAAAGTCTTTTGGTTACGTGTGCGGCCAAATTCGCACCGCTTTCATCACTTCCTCGTTCGACTTGAATTTCTAGCCCCCCAAGGCCTCCTTAGAGGGTCCAAAAAGATGGTAGTCGCAGGGTGATAAGTCTGGGCTATATAACGGATGAGGTAACACTTCCCATCGCAATTGTTTGAGTGTTCCTTGTGTTAAACGGGCATTATCGTGGAGAAGAATGATGCCTTTACTCAATAGTCCACGTCGTTTTGTTCTTACAGCGTCTCTGACTTTAGAAAGAAGTTGGCTGTAATATTCTGCATTGACAGTCTTCCGGTCAATTAGAAAATCTACCAGAATTGCTCTTTGGATATCCCAGAATACTGTAGCCAACACCTTTTTTTGGCGGCGGAGAATTTGAGTGGCCCCATTCCATACTGGCCTGTTTCTGGAATGTAATGGTGCATCCAAGATTCATCCACGGTAATTATGCGGGCTAAAAAATCATCACCTTCATTTTGAAAACGTTGAAGAATTCTTACAAAATTTGAACTCGCTTCTGCCTTTGTTCGTCAGACAAATCTTTCGGCACCCACCGCGCACTAACTTTGTTAAAATTCGGCTTCTCGTGAATAATAACTTGAACTACACCAATCAAATACGGAGCTTCTTGAGAGACATTCCTCACCAAATTGTGTTTGCAGTCGATGATAAACATTGGCAGCTTTCTCACCCTCTTACTTGTTACTTGTTAGCCTAGCCATCCCTTGCCAGGGTAAAGGCCTCTTTCATATTTTCCTGTCTTTGGCTTCCATCTTCCAGTTGCCAGTTGTAAACTTTGCTATTTCGTCCACCCAACATCTGCTTGGACGGCCTTTTCTTCTCATAGTTTGCTTTTTGTCGTGCCTCTGTTTTTTCATTCCATTGCCAAGTATGCCCATCTACTATCACTTTTCCATACTTGACTATGACCTTTCTACCTTTTTCTTCCTTGGCATAGGCACTTAATGTTTTCTGCATTTTTCTTTCGTGTTCTGTTAAATCGTTGTTGATGTACGAGGGCAGGCTGATAAGTCATGTGAATCACTACTTTGCAAAAATTTTATAAAAATAATTATATAGCATATACATCAAGTCATCCTTAAACAGTATGTTTGCAAAATTTTATCACTCAATTGTTTTTATTAATGGTGGAATTGTCAGTCGAAGTACATCATGTCGGGTGAATTTGAAAATTCTGCGAAAATCGAGCGACGTGCTGTAATTAAATACCTCGTAAAAAAAAGGTTTAAACGCCACCGGGATTAAAAATGATATGCAAGAAGTT
This sequence comes from Melanotus villosus, assembly GCA_963082815.1. NCBI lineage: Eukaryota > Metazoa > Arthropoda > Insecta > Coleoptera > Elateridae > Melanotus > Melanotus villosus. The sequence continues at coordinate 108,135,730 of OY720418.1, read as the reverse complement.
TTAGGAGAGTCCGCTCCATGCTATCGAGTTATTGCTTTTTGGTCATCTCAGTTCAAAAGAGGTCAGGAGTCTATTGAAGATGATTCTCGCCCTGGAAGGCCTGTGTCGTGCACTACTGATCAAAATGTTAAAAACTATTTACCGTCGAAAACTACAATAACAGGCCAATATTATGCCAACTTGATGGCAAAATTAAGATATGCTATTAAAGAGAAGCGGCGTGGTAAACTTCGAAATGGTGTGTTGCTGTTGCACGATAATGCACCTGCCCACACCAGCAAACTTGCCAAGCTAGCCATTCGAGACTCTGGATTCGAGGAAATTGACCATCCTCCCTATAGTCCGGACATGGCCCCGTCTGATTATTATCTCTTCCCAAAATTGAAAAAGCACCTACGGGGAATGAAGTTTCTGGGCGATGAAATGCTCAAGATGGCTACAGAGGTGTATTTTGCAGAGCAAGAAAAAGAATTTTTTTACAAGGGTTATACTTATTATTGAAAAGATGTAATAAATGTATTGAAGTTGAAGAGGATTACATTGCAAAATAAAACTGTCAATTTGGTTTCTACTTGTTTTCTTTATACCAATTCACATGACTTATCAACCTGCCCTCGTACACCTTTTTTCCTCTTAGTTTATTTTTGTTTTGCATTACTTTTTGCTTGTCCTCCCAACTTTCCAATTTTACCATCGTCGTTACTTTGGTTTTCGCTTGGTTTATTCTAAATGCAGTGCTGGGCTTTACCTGTACTCCTATTTCTTCTGCTAGGAATTGTTCTACTTCTTCTTTCACTTCTCCTTGCTTAAATTCTTTTCCTTGTATTATGATATTCATTTTTCTTTCACTTCTTTCTATCCTTTCTAATCTTCCTTCCAATTTTCTTACTTGCTCTTGGAGTTGTTTGTTTTCTTGTTGTAGTTCGGTTACTTGCCTGATGTATAATTGTTGTTCATCTTTTATTTCTCTTATCTCCGACCTTGTTTGTTCCAGGTGCTATTGTGGTTTTTTTTATCTTTACGCAGTTCTTTTATATCTTGCATCATCTCAATTATTATTTTGTTCTCTTTTTTGTATTTTCGATCCTTATCATGTATTTCTGGTTTTTCTGTTCTTATTGATGATTTGATCTTTGTTTCTCTTTCTCCTCTTGCTTCCTCTTCAGATGAGGAGTCACTTCCAAGTTTTATTGGCCTTTCCTCCCTTTTGGGCTTTGCCCAGTGGTGTAGTCGTAAATTAAGCAGTGCCGGAACGCTCTGACCTGGGTAGGTATTGCTGGGAGAGGGGGGGGGTCGAGGAACAGAATGAAGCGGGTGATAGAGAAATAATAAAATGTCAACAATGAAACAATGTATATTTTGTAGTTATTAATAAGCCACCGCCCGCCAGTGGCTTATTACTTTTATTAATTTGAAATAACAATAATATTTTCGAGGGTAAGGATAAGACGAAGATCGCACTGTTTTAAGGAGGTATTTTACAATTTTTTCTAATTTATTTTCGTAAAAAAATAAGCAGTGCCGGAACGGCGTTCCGGCGCGTTCCGGCTCCACTACACCCCTGGCTTTGCCGGGGTTTTGGTTACCTTTTTACTCGAGCTCCCTAGATCGTTTAGATCGTAGTTGCACCGTAGCATTTTTATTGTCTTGCAGCTTCTGTAGTTTTACGGGTTTTCTACTTCCGTGTATGTTGTGTTGCCTATTTAAGTTTGTTCGGCGACCTTGTGTTATTACAATTTTCTCTTATCTCTCTTTTCACTATTTATACTATATTAGGTTATAAAAGTTAATTTTAATTGTTCTTCCGACCTGTCTGTGTGGTTTAGTCCTTTTCTCTATTTTCTCTTCACTTACTTCTCGATCTTCACTCACTTTGCCTTTTTTGAGTAATTTTATTACTAGAAATGATCCAAAGTTTGAATTTAGTTTCGTAGTGCAAACCACTCCCTCTCATAACATTTTCTCTAGTCATACCATTCAACTATTTAGGGGTAATAGTGGGAAAAACCAGAAAAAATAGAGTTAAAAAAAGGGAATAAAAGCGTACTGCATTAATAGAGCACTACTAAACAACAACAAGTTAAGTAAAACAACAAAAGTGAACATCTATAAAACATTGATCTGGCCAGTCATCACCTATGCAGCAGGAACCATAACATTAAGCAAAAAGGAAGAAGACGATCTAAGAAAACTGGAAAGGAAGATAATGAGAACAATCTTGGGAACAAATTAATGTTGAACGAAGACTAGAAAGGAATCAAGAGATAGAAGATGCACTGGACAGTGAAAACATAGTGAGGTTTATAAAGGTGCATAGATTAAAATGGATATGACATATATTAAGAAAACCATCTACAGAAATTATAAGAAGAATAACGCACTGGAACCTACTACAACAAAGACCCAGGGGAAGACCACGAATACGATGGTGGGATGATATTGTGAAGGACCTAAAGGTGTTACAAGTAGAGGACTGGTGACGAATGTGTAAGGGTAGAAAAAATTGACAGATATAAGCACAAAAGCCAAGACACACAAAGATCTCTAAAGAAAACGAAAGAGGTATGGTCCACCTCAGAATATGAACTTCAATTCTCTCTTGGGAAAGAAAGACATAGTAGTAGCATTATAGGGATTTACATTTTACCTCCTGTTAATGGTCTTTCTTTTGCGAATTTCAAAATGACTTTTTTTATCAGTTTTGGTGGTTTTTAAGATGTAAAAAATTAAAAATTTTTCAAATAAGAAAGAATATTAAGAAAATACAAATATTCATTTCTTATTATCAAAAACTTTTTATGTAGAAAGTTGATAAATCAACATGTGAAAATATTATTTATTGAATAAGCCGTTTATTTAACAGTTTTCTTCTTCAGTGTCTGCAAACAAAGTTTATTAAGTTCAAAAATGAACTAAATTTATTTAGATATTTTCTGTTTAGTTTTAAATATTTTTAATTCGTGCATTTTAAAAATTGGCAGAAGTAATACCACAAGTGACTAGAATTTTACCGGCAATTTTTTTGCCGTCATGAACACGACTGCTTGTTGCGACGATTTTCTAAAGCAACAAGCAAGAGTGATCGTGACGGCAAAAATTGCCTGTACAATTCTAGTTATGAATGGTATTCGGAATGACAATTCCTCGAATTATAATGAAATTTTGACAGGCGTTGTCTCTAAGCAACGCTGCTAGTCGTAAAATTTCCGCGGAAATTTCACTAGTAGTGAAATTTCCAGTATAATTCGATTGTGATTGGTTCAATTTACCAAAATACTGTGATTTCATTGGATGACAGATTATGAGTGGAATTGTCAGAATTAATCAAGTACAATGTACCGGTAGAACGGGGCTATTCGGGAAGAAATTTAGATATTTTAATGCATTTTTAAGCCAATTGTAGGGGGGTATATACATATATTTTTTTAAATCATTTTCCCAAATAGCCCCTTGGTTGGGCTCGTGTAATTAAGCCACTCGCCAGAGGCTCGTGGCTCAACTTTCACACTCGTGTGAAATATTCAACTTTCAGCACTAGTTATACAATATACTATTATTATAAGAATACCTGCTAATAATTCGCTGTAAACCGCCACTGATATTCGCAGTCTAACTTCACTCGACTTGAGATGCACATAATTGGATGGTTTGTAGGGCAACCGTGAAAGGGGCACATACGCCAAACTTAAATTGGAAATTTCCCAAATAGCCCCGATAATACCAAATAGCCCCATTCTACGGTAAACTAAAAGTGTACCATTACTACAAGATAAAGTTTATACCATATTCATTTCTACGATGCACCGATAAAAACTCACTGAATAAACAAATTTGGGTAGAATAGATTTAATTTAAAATTGTCTCTCAAATTTAGTTTTATAATAAAATACGTACGTAACATACATAAAGTTTTACATGCTTTACAATTTTTTTTATTTCAGCAAACATCTGGTGAGAAATTATTTGATTCCTTATTTCACACTCCTCCGTTGTAAGATTGACAGACCAGAAGTTAATCCGCAGATTGTTTCAAGCAATATGAAACGTAATTTGTGCGTGTGTGTTTCAAATTTATTTTAAACGTTTTTCGAAATAATTTAGTCATTTGAGATAAGCAAAAGTTGAAGTTTAATTTTCAGTTTAGTTTAGTTTTTGTTATTTGTTACACAAAATATTTTTTGTAGAATTACATTTGTTAGAAAAATTATTTAAGAATAAAACTTGTTTTTGTTAATTGTGGATCAATGTAACAATTCAGAGAAATACTCAATTCTGGTAAGTTCTCTCTATTCTTGGGAATTTACTTAGTTGAAATTGTTTGACTACCTACTTTTAGTTCTCGAAGCGCAACAATAATTTTGTATGAATACTGTTTGAAGAAACAAAATTTCTACATCCTGAAGGAAACCTTAATTCTTATTGTTCCTAGTTATGATTGACTAAAAATTTGTTAATCTGAACATAACTTTTTTCATTGTGCCCTGCTTGACTGGAAACCGATTTTTAGCATTTTTAAGATTTTTTAAAATTAAGACGGCCATGACAGCAAATGAAAAATTATTTGTCGTCAGATAAATTACTGGGCACTTTAATTCTCCTAGTACTTTGAATGTCGTGGTCGTGGCTTAGTTGGTTTAACATGCGTCTGACCACTAAGATGATCCTGGACCACACATGCACCGAAAACACCTGACAGCTTCTATCGGAAGGCAATGACAAGTAAGTCTTCTCTGGAGTAGAAGTGCAAGCACTTCCGTGATTCGGAACCACATAAAGCTGTAGGTTCCTTATGTCTGTAGGCAACTTCACACACGCACACTACAGACATATGGAGAGAAGACGGTAACCACCTGCAAAGGGTACGCCACTCGAAGAAGAAAGGTCAGTAGTAGGTACAAATCTCTGTTGAGGTAATATTTTTCAAGAATTTTAATTCAAATACATTAATAAAATGCAAATTATCCTTCTTACTGAGAACCGAAAACATTTGAACCAGTATCGTACTGAGTTTTGTTGGATGTTTAATGAATTATGATGTTGATATTTGTTCTCGGGGTTAACTTCTTTATTTTGATTAGTTATTTCATCGGGCGGCATTTGAAATACAACTTGTGCATAACATGCAATTTAAAAGTGCTTAAATTAGAAATGGTGCTGACAAACATGCTGTCTCATGGAGCTTTAGTTCCGTCACCTACATTTTGAAAGCTGTGTGGGCAGGTAGGTTGTTGCATGACCAGCTTATATATATATGTAGCTTTTACAGGCCGTGACAGCCCATCGCTGAAATTATCTTTCTCTAATTACTTCCGTCTACTGCTGCTCTCCTCCAATCTTCTACTCGTACATCCTTCAGGTCCTGCAGTACTTCGTTCTTCCATCTGCTTCTAGGTCCGCCTATCGCCTTAGTTCCTATTGGATTGGTCTGTAGTACTTTCTTCGTTATCCTGCTGTTGTACAGTCGCTGAGTGTGGCCTAACCATCTGAGCCACTGTTGTTTACTGCACTATTGTTGGCCCTTTGTAGAGTTCTTGGAGTTCCTTGTTCGTTCTTTTCTTCCACTCGCCTTCCACTTTTCTTCCTCTATAGATCCGTCTTAATATTTTCCTTTCCCATACTAGTAGTTTTGATTCTCTAACTGTCCCTAACTTCCATATTTCGCTTCCGTAGGTGACTGTTGGTCTTAGAACCGTTTTGTACAATTATTGTATTTTTGCTTTTCGCGATACTAACTTGGAGTTTATAATTCGGCTTAATGCCCCTACTGCCTTGTCTCATTTCGTTAGTCTCACTTTTAGCTCTTCCTCCTTTCTTCCATCTTCTGTTATTTGTACGCCTAAATATGTGATTGCTGTTACTCTTTCTATTTTTATTATCTCTTCGTTCGGTCCACCTATTTATCTTACTTTTTCTTATTACCCACTCCAGTGTGATATTAAACAGGAGTGTTGACAGCGGGTCACCCTGTTTGACCCCTTTATTTACTGTGAAGCTTTCATCCTTTCCATTTGACTCTGTTGCATGTTTCTTGTAATGTCATTTGTGCTAGTTTTATTAGTTTTCTGGGTTTTCTTTCATTTTTCTTTCTCGGTCCTGCTGTCTTTGTTTTTACTTAATTGTTTAAGTTCCTTTATGGTATACAGGGAAATTTTCTTTTTAGTATACATATCCCCTATGTATACTTTTACAATAAACGCAAATAGGCAACCCACTATACACTATAAACGTCACGTCACGTGGTGCGTAAAGGTTATGTTTCATGTTTGTAAATAAAATATAAATCAAAATTAGTGGAATATCAAAATAATTTTAATTCAACGATTATTCTAAAACATAAAATATCAACAATACAAAACAGAAAAGAAAATAAAAACAGCAACAGTTAAAGACTAACTTTTTGACATGATTAATTAATTTGATGATTTAAAAAATTAGCATGCTGTGGCAAAAATCATCTAATTAAGTTAATGTCAAAAAATTAGTCTTTAAGTGTTGCTGATTTTATTTTCCTTTCTGTTTCGTATTGTTGATATTTTATGTTTTAGAATAATCGTTGAATTAAAATTATTTTTATTTACAAACATGAAACATAACCTTTACGCACCACGTGACGTGACGTTTATAGTGTATAGTTGGTTGCCCACATATTGCGTTTATTTTAAAAGTATACATAGGGGATATGTATACTAAAAAGAAAAATTCCCTGTATGTTCTTCTTTGTTTGTCAGGAACGGAGAGTTTATTTAAATTTTTTGATTTATAATAAAATTTTTATATGACATTTTTAAAAATGTCAAATTGAAGCATTCACGGCAAGAGTGATTTAAAAAAAATTATATTGTAACTAAGGTATTTTTGTGATATTTCAAATTAATTTGTCACGAGCGTAAAGTGCACCCGAGGTCTGCAATAATGAACTTTTTGCACTCCCGGGCGTAAAGTGACTACTTTTCGATCGCAAAGAAGGGCGTAAAGTTCATTATTGCAGACTTCGGGTGCACTTTACGCTCGTGTTACAATACAACTTTTATAAAATCACTCTTGCCGTGAATGCGTCAATTTGACATTTTTAAAAATGTCATTAGAACAATGTTATTATAAATTAAAAAATTTAAATAAAATCTCCGTTCGTGCAAAAAATATTGTATGTACCACAGGCGTAATAAGCGACTTTGTCCTTTGGCGTGTTATAACCTTCGGCTAAAGCCTCAGGTTATAATATTCACGCCGCAGGCCAAAATCGCCTTCTTTACGCCCTTGATACATAAATAACTATTACGTCCTTCTTTGCGGGCGAAAAGGTGCAAAAAATAACAAGATATATTACATCTAAAATTTAGTATTTTTTTAACTGAACAATTTTTAATTATAATATGATAAGATTCATTTATTTTCTTGTAAAAATGTAAATTGCAAATTATCTCTCTGTAGGGTTTGCGGGCCGCACTTTGGGAACCCTTGGTATAAAGGATAAAGGTGGCTGGGTTTTTGCGCCCCCTTCGGCTCGTGCAGGGAGATGGAAAACTATTAGAAAATTGTTTGCACTAAATCTATGACCTTATAATCCCCTTGTATAATCGTTTGCGGCGCCGATATAATAACCACTTCCAAAAGTTAACCTATTTTTCTCATAAGCGCTAATACCACAGTCTAGTAATATAACTAGACTGTGCTAATACTACGGTGTTTACCAGTAAAAATCACGGAAAATTACTCAATTATTATTATCCGCTTGTTGTTTAGTGCTTTGTGTGTGTGTGCAGGGATACATTGTTATCTGTATTTTTAAATAATTACAGGTTAGTCAGTAGTTACCAAACCCTGTTTGTAATATTCTTTGTGATTTGCATTATTACAGGAAATTGAATAAAAAATGTCTGGAATAAACTCAAAGGCCAACCTTGAATATGATTTCGATTTAGATATCGTCAAAGAAGAAATCAAACTTGAACCCTACTTGGACGATATTAAACGTGAATTCGGCGGTGATATCCTTTGCAATACTGAACAAAAACATAACTGTAATGAAACTAACACTAATATTAGCCAGGAAACTGCAATTAGTGAGAGTAGTGCACATGAAGTGGACAAAATAAAAATTGAAACTACTTTTATAGTTAATCATTTTGACGAGGATTTGAATATTATCAAAAAAGAAATCAAACTTGAACCCTATTTGGACAATATAAAAAGGGAATTCGTTAATGATATCCCTTACAATTCCGAACAAAAACATAACTTAAATGAAACTAACGCTAATATTAGCCAAAGCTTAGGATGGCGTACGAGGGAGGAAACTGAAATTAGTGAGAGTAGTGCACATGAAGTGGACAAAATAAAAGTAGAAATAACTGATACAGTTGACGAAGATGACCAGAATAAAAATAAAGGGAAAAGTTTTATATGTGACATTTGTGAATATAGAACGACTCGTAGATCCAGTCTTCAAACTCATAAAAATATGCATTTAATAAAAAAGTCGTTTGCTTGTAATTTATGTGAATACAGCACTGTAACTAAAGGTCTTCTGAAATTGCATATGAATATTCATACTGAAGAAAAACCGTTTGCTTGTAATTTATGTAAATACAGGACTGTAACTAAAAGTAAGCTGAAATTGCATATGAGTGTTCATACTGGAGATAAACTGTTTGACTGTAATTTATGTGAATACAGGAGTGCAACTAAATACAATCTGAAATTGCATATGAGTACTCATACTGGAGAAAAACCGTTTGCTTGTAATTTATGTAAATACAGGACTGTAACTAAAAATAAGCTGAAACTGCATGTGATTACTCATACTGGAGATAAACCGGTTGCTTGCAATTTATGTGGATACAGGACTGTATCTAAAAGCAATCTGAAAATGCATATGAATATTCATACTGGAGAAAAACCGTTTGCTTGTACTTTATGTGAATACAGGACTATAACTAAAACTAAGCTGAAATTACATATGAGTACTCATACTGGAGAAAAACCGTTTGCTTGTAATTTATGTAAATACAGGACTGTAACTAAAAATAAGCTGAAACTGCATGTGATTACTCATACTGGAGATAAACTGTTTGCCTGTAATTTATGCAAATACAGGAGTACAAATAACTACTGTCTGAAATTGCATATGAGTAATCATACAGGAGAAAAGCCGTTTGCTTGTAATTTATGTAAATACAGGACTGTAAAGCAAAGTAAGCTGAAAACGCATATGATTATGCATACGGGAGAAAAACCGTTTGCCTGTAATTTATGTGAATATAGGTGCGCATCTAACAGCAATCTGAAAAAACATATGACTGTTCATACTGTAGAAAAACCGTTTGCTTGTACTTTATGTGAATACAGGACTTTAATTAAAAGTAGGCTGATTAAACATATGAGTAGTCACACAGGAGAAAAGCCATTTGCCTGTACTTTATGTGAATATAGGAGTGTAACTAAAGGCAATCTGAAAAGACATATGAGTAATCATACAGGAGAAAAGCCGTTTGCTTGTATAAATACAGGACTGTAATTAAAAGTATGCTGAAACTGCATATGAGTACTTATACTGGAGAAAAACCGTTTGCTTGTAATTTATATGTATAGAAAAGTGTAACTAAAAGCAATCTGAATCAACATATGAATATTCATACTGGAGAAAAGCCATTTGCCTGTAATTTATGTGAATACAGGACTGTAACTAAAAGTAGGCTGAATGAACATATTGAAAATCCACAGAAATGAAAAATAATTTGCTTTTCAACGATGTGAACTAGGTTTTTAAAAATATTTATTCAAGTAAGTAAAGGCAATCTCTTTAAAAAATACTTCATTTATTGAAATTCTTTTTTAGCTAATAAAATTATTACAATTCAGATGCCTCACAGATGTGATTTTATAAGCTGTAATTACTCTGAAGATGGAACTGATACACAACTGATTCACACATTTCTTAGTTGCAATAAAAGGTTAAAATTATTCGAACCTAAGATTACTAAAGGAAATGTCGTAGCTTCAAAATATAGGTCGAAGCGCAATACCTCGTAGGTTCCAAAATCAAAATTTTACAGGAAGCACAATAAACTAATTAACAGTCACGTTTTTAGGTGTGACTTCCTAATTTTCTAGATAAACGTGTCAAAGTAGGCTTGGAACACTATAAGAGAAACAAATAATATAATTTATGGTTTTAGGTTATGCTTTAGGTAACTTACGAGATTCTGAATTTTTCGTCACTTGACCTTACGAGTTTTTACAGGTGAAACATATGATTTTATACCACTAAATGGGGCACGTTTTTTACACTTTTATTATAGAAACAAAATAATATTTGTTGCTTTTTAAGATTATATTGCACAAATTAACAACGCATGTAAAAAACAGGAACATAACAGGCAAAAAATACCTGAACCAAGGCAATAGAAAATAAACAACTTCACTATTTGAAAACAGAGACTGCACAAAATAATTACTATTGCATCCCCTACATGAAAAAATTTCCGTAAAATGCTAAACCGAAGTAAACAAAATAAGGTCAGATATTGGAAACACTAACATAAACTATATTTATGCATTTGAACCATCAATATTTTGTTAAAAATTGGAAGGAAATATAAAAACACATGTAACTTCGTTGAAGCTTGCATTCGACATGACAGTACATGCGACACTACTCACTAGGTAACACACAACAAGGCCCGCTGAATTAATATTGCATATAAGGCCTGTCCACTTCATTTAGCCAAGACGCAATTAGCAAGGACGCAGGTGCCATTTGAGGTGAACTATACAATTGTAAAATGGCGCCTGCGTCCTTGCTAATTGCGTCTTGGCTAAATGAAGTGGATAGGCCTTATATGCAATATTAATTCAGCGGGCCTTGCACATAATAACATTGTTAAACATAACACCACTAGACGGCGCGACCTGTAATATAATAACCCCATTTTGAGATATTTCCAACACTTCCACTATCTCAAAAAGATATACTAAGCAACTAAGCCTAATTCCTTAACAAAATTACAATGCTTTACATTCGGTAAACTTTTCATTAGAATATCAGCTGTCATTTTATCAGTAGGCAAATATTCAACATTTACTAAATTCTCTGAAATAGCTTCTCTGATAAAATGATGCCTAACATCTATGTGTTTTGATCTTTTATGGAAAACTGGATTCAACGACAACTTAATTGCACTTTGATTGTCATTGAATACAGTTACATTACTGTCATATTCAATTAATTCGAACAAAATATTTTTCAAATACATTGCTTCCTTGGAAGCTTCACTTAGGGACATATACTCCGCTTCTGTGCTCGACGGTGCTACTGTCCTCTGTTTATTACTCTCCCAAGAAATGGCTGCCTCTGAAAGTTTAAAAACAAGTCCAGTGTAGGATTTCCTGTATTTTTTGTCGCTGGCCCAATCGGCATCTGCGAAACCTTGTAACTCACTACTATCTTTACAAAATTTCAGTATATAAGTTTTAGTACTCTGCAAATATCTAAGTACTCTCTTAGCACACTTCCAATGTAATTCTGAATAACAATTGTTGTACTGGCTTAAGAAACTTACTGCGTAAGCAATATCAGGGCGGGTTAAAACTGCAAGATACATTAAGCTTCCGATAAGTCTCTGGTAGGGCAAATTCTTATCAACACTATTAATATTATCCTAGACAAATACTGTTGTCCATTGGTGTTGCAACACCTTTGCAATCTGACAGATTGTATTTCTTTAAAAGTTGATCCAAAGTAATAAAATTATTTTTGTCACCTCTTGTAATCCTAATACCTAAACATTGCTTCGCTTCACCTAAAACTTTAATCTTAAATTTTAAACTCAACCGTTCTTCCAGGAAACACACTTCTTTTGCATCATTTGAAAAAATGAAAAAATCATCAACGTACAACGCTAACATTGTTAACAAATTATTTTTCCGTTTAATATACAAACATGGTTCAAACTTGGATTTTTTGTAATTTAAATTTAATAAAACCTCATCTACCCTTTAATTCCAGGCTCGGCTCGACTGCTTCAAGCCATAAACAGCCTTGTTTAATTTATACACTTTGTTTTCGTTACCTTTTAAAACAAAACCTTCTGGCTGTCGCATGTAGACATTTTCTTCCAAAAAACCATTCAAAAAAGCAGTGTTAACATCTAATTGAGTAATACTTAAATCTAATCTTACTGCTAAAGCAACTAACAGTCTTTAACGTAGAATGTTTCTGTATAATCTATACCTTCCTTTTGTATAAAACCCCTGGCCACTAATCTAGCCCTATAGCTGACCTCACCTTCACTATTGCTCTTAACTTTATAAACCCACTTACACTCAACTACTGTTCTGCTTTCTGGAAGATCCATTCCCCCACGTCTCATTTTCTTCAAACGACTTAATCTCTTCCAACATCGCCTGCTTCCGCTTGTGTCCATCAGGTCTCGAAAGAACTTCGGAGACAGTCACTGGAACCTCCTCAATATTGGTTTCCCCTGCGGTATATGTGCACATGTAGCTTACGAAGTCTTCGAAAGTCTTTTCTTTTCGTTGTAGCTGTGACCACCTTGGAACTATTGCTTCAGTTTCAGGCTCTCTTTCTGGAATGTAGTCACTGTCGTCGCTCTGCATTTCATTCTCTTCTTCTTGGACTTGATGATTTTGCTCTTCAGCTGATGGATGTAATTTTACTCCTTCCCCCACTGAATCTCATAACTCTGTCTTAATTTCTGTAATAATACTAATTTCTTTAGTATCTTCCGTTACGATGACATCTCGGCTAGTTATGATTTTTCTGGTATTTGGGTTGTAACACCTATATCCATTCGTATTTTCATCGTGACCCACCAAAATATGCTTTATCGCCTTTTTATCCCACTTTAGTCTATTTACTTTAGGTACATGTACCATCATTGTATTACCGAATATCCTTAAGTGACTAACGTCAGGCTTCTTTCCTGTCCAAAGTTCAACAGGAGTTTTTAAAATACTCGAAGCTGCAGAACGATTTTTGAGGTAACTTGCAGTGTGGCAGGCTTCTGCCCAAAAAATCTTACCTAAATTCCCATCAAACAGTAAACACTTGGCCTTTTCGACAATGGTACGGTTATACCTTTCGGCCATACCATTTTGTTCAGGCGTGTGACTGTTTGTCTTCTGGTGAATAATGCCATTATCTTTTAAGAATTTTTCAAATTCCTTACCACAATATTCCCCACCATTATCTGTTCTCAGCACTTTGATTTTTGCACTCTGTTGTTTCTCAACCAAATTTTTAAAAACCTTGAACTTTTCAAACGCTTCATCTTTTGTCTTCAAAAAATATACTATAAAGCACATCCTACTGTAGTCATCGATGTATGTTAAAAAATATTTCGATCCTCCTAATGACGAATTCTCCATTGGACCTGAAATATCACTATGTACAACCTCCAACAATCCATTTGCTTGGAAATGGTAAGCGGGCTTGTTTCCCTTCGCAGCATACTTCACAGTTTTGCTTTTCCATGTTTGCTGTTCCTTTGTAAACAAGTCCATCCACTAATTCACGCATCTTATTTAAATGTACACTGTTTATGTGGCCTAAACGTCGATGCCAAGTTTCACTAGTAATAGGTTCCGCTAAAAAAACTTACTTCTTGCTGTTCAACATTCAATTTATATACATTGTTCTTTAAGTCCGCTGTTCCAACTAAAACATTATTTGCATTGTAAATTTTACAACCACTTTCGTTGAACTCAACTTTGTTCCCGTTGCTAATCAGCCGACTTACTGATAACAAGTTTGTTGTTAAGTTCGGAACATACTGCACGTTACTTAAAAGAACATCGAATATTTCTTTACGTAGCACTGTCTTTATCTGCACATCACCTGCACATTCAACTGGCATTTTTGTCTTGTTCGCCACCATAATTTCAGACAACTCGGCCTCTTTGTTATTTAATAACCAATCGTTTCTTGCTGTGAGATGAATACTTGCCCCGCTGTCGATGTACCAATCCGTACTTCTGAATTGTCCTGTTGTAAATACAGCACTAAAACCACTGTCTTGCTTATTTTTGGTGCAATTGGACATAAAGTGTCCGGGCTGCTTACAGTTAAAACAAATGATACTGTTTCTGTCTTTATTTGTTTTGTTTTTGTTCACATAACCTTCAAATGACGATGACGTTTTACTGGTGCTGCCACCTTTCGACGTCTTCTTGAAGTTCTGCTTGCTTTTCTGGGTGTAGCTAGCTGCAAAAGCACCTGCTGAACTATCGCCTTCTATCTGCATGTCCAACAACTTTGTCTTGATCGAATCTGTTGTTATAGTAATACCTGAGTGCTCCACCGCCATTATCATTGGTGCAAATCTTTCTGGTAGCCCTGCAAGCAGGGTGCGAATCATCCAACTTTTACAGGGGGGGATACTATTCCACAATTTTTTTATACATATTTTAATGTTGCACATTTACACAGACGGAGAAATATTCATCCCCGGCAGGGGTCTGATTTTTATTTTACAGGGGGGGAAAATATATGCACAGCCAGGGAAATCCCTGGCATCCCCGGCGGTGATTCGCACCCTGCCTGCAAGTAACAATGACCCAATCCATTCTTCGTCAATGTTGAATCCCGTTCTCCTAAGCTTTTGGGATGTTTCGATAATCTGATTTACATAAGATTCCATGGAATTATGGTTCTCCTTTTGAGCAGATATGAGAGTCCTCAACAGTCGAATCTTTCTTGTAAATCCACTGTCATCGTACAAGCTTTTTAACTTCATCCAAACTTCCCTAGCCGTTTGAGAATCTTTCACATGCGGAAATAATGACGAATCGATCGTTAAGATCAATTTAGCCTTTGCCTTTGCTATTAGCACATTATCAGATTCGGTGTCTTCGCTAGCGATGCATTTGCTTAAACCTTCAAGCACGAACACATTTTCAACTGCAAACGACCACACGTCATAGTTCTGTCGCCCTAGCAATTTTGGTACACTGGCTAAATAATTCACTGCCAATTTTCTAAACTTACAAGTTCAATAATTAGACAACCGTGTTTTACTTTATTTAACACCTTCACGCGCGACCCGCGATATCTGGGTCCGTAACCTGTTAATAATTGGAGGGAAAACAAAGAAAACATGTAACTTCGTTGAAAGCTTGTATTCGACTAACTATACATTTTAGAACTGATCGCTAGATAACACACTATTACATTGTTGAACATAACACCACTAGATGGCGCGACATGTATCATAATAACAAAACTACTTATATAAATATATGTATGAAACAACATGTCCGCAGAAGCACGCTACAGCAATAGTTAGTAATGTATGTTAATAGGTAATAAAGTATTATATTTAATAATACTGAATAAAGTGTCTTCCTTAAAATGATCACGACCTCAACACTTCTAACAATATTTCTTACACTATATCGCGATAACTTTAATAAATTTGCAATTTCCGAGTTCGATTTCCCAGAATTGAAATTTCTAATAATAATTGAACGAATGTTTTCATCGATAATCTTTACTTTGCCTATTTTAATGAACACCACTAGCTTCAAAATGTATGAAATGCATTCTAGCAGTTATTAACAATTGTTTTGGGGCCACTGCTCTAAAGCCAATTCGGTTGTAGGCTTACCTTGTAACAAAATAAAAATGGATTGATGTATTAAAAAAAGATACCTTATTTGGAACATTTTTGATTTTTTGCTAAAAATTTTAAAAGGAACGATAAAGTTGGTGTTTTCTATTGCATATTATTAAATATGTCCTGTTAATTAATTTGGGACCTAAAAAAGCATGTAATATTTATTATTTTTTGATGGTGCCCAAAAAACTAAGATTTCAGTATAGGTGGGCCAACTGAAATGGGACGGGGCTCGTAATGTGTAACAGATAGGGTTGCCATATTTTCAAAATTGAAATAACAGAATTTTTTCTTTAATGTGCATTCAATAGGTATACATTTTTATTTTTACTCCCACTACTTCGTAAAAACTATCCGAGACCGCGTGACAAATAGTAGATTATTCTACAAGTAAAGAAAAGTGGCAGTTTTCTAGCGAGTGGAAAATGTTTGATTCACGAGCGTTAGCGAGTGAATTACAATTTCACGAGCTAGAAAACCACTTTTCTTACGCGTTGAATACGCTATTTTTTTGTGTAGGTACTAAAAGTTCGAATTTTCTAGACAAATTTGTTAAATTTATCAAGGTTATGTTTGTACGGAAACATAGCAACTACAACATGTACATAGTAACAAGTAAACAAACAGACTGTGTTGCTAGGAATAAAGTGTTGGTTGCTAATGACTCAAGCGTTGTAATGAGGAAAAGGTTGCTAACGAGAAAATTGCCACTTTTCTTTACTATTTTCTACATAGTAAAATGGCCGTTTACCATTGAGTATACAAAAAAAACAGTTAGTTCACTTTCCGGTATTTTTGTCCCCAAATCGTAGTGCACATGGCCGCATGTTCAACTCTCAGCTAAGTCAGCTGACTGTTTTTTATTTTACCTAGACTGTGCTTTGGCTCGGCACAGTCTAAAAGAAATTTATTTTTTAAACTGCGGAGTGAGTATGGAGACGGATGACGGAGGGATTCGAAGAATAAATTTGAAGTTGTATTGTTCAAGAACGTAAAATTACTAAAAATACGGACAGACGGACACATTGCGAAAACGGACCGGACATACGGACACTTTTCAAATAACGTACAGTCCGTTACAAAAACGGACGTATGGCAACCCTAGAGTAACAGATGCAATTGTGAATTAATTAGTACTAATTGTAGTGATTGTAGACCTGCAAGTTTACTTATACGGTTATTTAAATGCAAATAATTTCTCAAATGCAATATAACTTACCTACAGATTTTTAGTGCAAATATAATAAAGTTGCGCTGTTGCGCTCGTCATTATGTGATTCATCGCCTATCATTATTAATCTGAAAACCATTTACGTTGTGATTAAAGGTAATTTTTTGTGGAAATTCTATTCTTGAAAGAGCAACTTTTTAAACGTTTTTATATAAACATTAAGAAGTCGGTCTCCCGTTTGAAATTAAGCAAATATATATTTAAATGCATCATATTTCAAATCAGAATTTTATAATGTGGCATTTTACAGGTAACTAAAAAGAAAAAAAAATCAAGCCTAATGTTTAATTTGTTTTTATACTATTTTTGTATTTCAAATTTGTTCTGTGTAGTAGTTAAATACACTTGAATATGACCATACTTTTAAAACAAATACTTCAACCACTAGTGTTTAGTTGAAGTTTCTTAGCTATTTAGTTACTTATTTTGTTGTATGTGTATCAATGCTTAATAGTTTTTATGTCATACTCGTTTCTAAAGCAACGTTTTTTGGACGATTTATAGAACAAAAAGTGACACTTTAAAGTGCTAGTATCATTTTAAAGTCCTAGAACGAAAAGTGTCACTTTTCGTTCTATAAATACTCGTTGCTAGGAGATTCGAATTGTTGCGCCTTAGATTAGTTAGTTAAAACTAATACTGCTACAAATTGCTGGAGATTTCTTTTAGTAATTTAACAACTTTAGAAACAGTATGACATAAAATTATGTATGTACCTCAGACGAAAAGTGTCTTTAAGGTACTCGCAACTTGCTCATACCTTAAAGACTTACTTTTCGTCCTAGATACATAAAATACTATTTAATTTTTTGTAATTTGTATTTGTTGACATAAAGCTGTTAATAAACCTTATACAACTGTTTGTATTTTGGCATGTTTTATTAAAAGTACAATAAGAATAACCAGCACTTATTACCAATAATTATTACGTAAGAGTGAACAGGGAACATATAGATAGATTTCCATATTTTGTGACAGTAATAAGAAATTTTCAAAATTATTAATCATTTTGGCTGTTACTCTATTTATTAATTTAAATAAAGTATTTCTAAACCAGAATCTGATGAAACAGTCTATAAAAAAAATTAAATAGTAAGACACGAGGAACGGCAACTGTCTATAAAAGGATTTACCGATATCTGTAATCTGTCGTTAACTTGGCATTAGTAATTAGCACTAATTAGTAAAGACAATTTAACGACCCCTTACTCATTTCTTCAGTTATGTTTGAAGTACTAAATTTGACAGATTTAAAAGTTACAGATGAAGTGGCGTCTATTACACCTGACTATTTTAATTTTCCTTTCATTATTTTTTCAAATTCTCTCCTTTACAGTAATAGACGTCTTTAGTAAACAGAGATAGGCAAATGTGCGTAGTGCTACTGCGCATATTTGGTATAGAATTTAAGCGGCAATCTTACTTACTAGTCTTCCATAAGGTAAAATGGTTTACTCCAACGACATATTTCAAAGGGATATAAATTTTTTTGCGAGGGTTATGTTCACGCCATGTGGGTAGCAGACAAAAGAAATTTTGTGGAAATGCTACAAATCGCAAAGAAAAAATGAAGAACCACATCAATTATGTATCATTTTTAATGAAAATATGTACATTAATGATACAAATTGCTCATGTCAGGCAGATATACTTTTGCCATTTTTGGAATTAGATTTGCATAACGGAACACAGCAATAACATCCCATGTTGAATATACCTTTTCAGCAATGACTATAAACTATAACTGTTTAAAATCGGAATTTATGTATGTATAACTTTAACTTTATATGGTTTATTTACGTTCGTTATACCAAATATGTGCAGAACGTTAATGCGCATCGTCTTGTGAGGTAGTTTGTTAGAAAGAGACGTACTTTAACGAAAAGGTGTATTGTGAACAATTTCAAGTGTAGTCGGCTGACGAGTTGGCGTCAGGGGGCTCAGCCTTTACCTCAGGTAAAGGAATTTCACTTCTGAGAAGAAAATACAACTTTGAATAGTAATGAGGTAATGACGGGCTCTGCAGAAAATAATCCTTTTATCTGCTTAACCCTAGAACGGCAAACGGGGGGGGGGGGGGACTCGCCGAACCCATGGCTTAGTTTTTTTATCAATATCTTCTATATCGTATTTATAAAAAATTTAAAAAAATTGTATTCCTCAGGTATGTAATGATGTTACATGTGGTACTATAAATTTTTTTTTTTAAGTTATAATTTTAGCGAATACAAATTTCTTTAAACAGGCGTGGGTTCAAGAAACCCCCCCGTCGGCCATACGTGTGATAAAAGATGTTATGCGAGTATTTTACTTATCTCTTTTTGCATTGTTGGCTTAGAATTTGAGGTAAAGGGTCATATAATATAACCAGTAAAGGTTCAATAATAGTTTACACATGAATAATGGTCAACTTAGATTTTTCTGCTACATGATGGTATTTCATGTGCTTTGATATTGTAACCTATACCCCTGATCACATCCTATACTAAAGATGATAGTGACTAAATAGACACAATTTATGTTGTTATAAATACAAATTTGTATGCATAAAGCCGTTTTCAGTATATAAAATAAAAGTATAGGTAGGTAATGATAAATTGGATTTTTATTTACATTTAGAATGAAAAATAGCACTGGGTACGCTGAACCCTCCCGTTAGCCGTCCACGTAACATAAAATAACTTGGCCGTTCTAGGGTTAAATAATGTTTACTTAAGTAAACTGCTTACCTGATGTTTGGTCTATGAGTACAGCAGTTCCAAACGGGTTTGCAGGTATTAAGTGTGAGTTGGGTTGCCTATTACCCAAATACTGAGTCATTACTTTAGCTCGCGTGTGTACAAGAGGTTACAGACAATACAGATTTAGATTTTATTTGTGACGGTGAACAACAAAATCACAAAATCAATTACCTAACCAGTGGTGTAGTCGTAAATTTTCCAGTGTGGGAACGCTAAAAAAATTTGTGATATTGTATGAAAACGTGATGGTTGCAAACAGCAGGCCTTGGAGATATTTGTTACTGGTTGACAGTTTTCAAAATGGAACGCCGGACTGTATAGCAACGCGTTTATTGTGTTGAAAATTTTATCAAATTTAATTCAATAATTCGATTGTAACGAGATTTCCGGCGTAATTTTCATATTAGAGAAGCGCCTGCACGAAATGTCATTTCGAGATGGGTTGGAAAGTGGCAAGAGTTTGGCACTGTTGTAAAACGAAAATCAACAGGCAGACCTAGCTGAAATCGAAGCTATTTCAATCAATATGCTCAAACGTGTAATGGCAAATTTGGTTCACCGTTTGCAAGAGTGCCTAAACAATAATGGAAATCATTTACTGCATGCAATATTTTACTGAACAATCTCCCATTAAAGGCATTGTCAACTTATGAAAAGTCGTTTTTTTTTATTTTATAATTTGATTGAGTAAAGTGAGTATTGCACCTGTGCAAAATTTTACGGCCGAATTTTAATTCGTTACCGTGTTATGGGAGCTAAAAGTTTAAGATATGACGTCAAGAGTGTCGCTTGCGAGTAAGAGCGGCATGCCGAGTCGACTAATAATACTAATAACCCGGCAACGCGGGTGTTGTGTTTGTTTAGTAGCCTCAGGAGGCCGAGATTCGTGACGTCACGTATCGGGGAAATGAATTCTCTCTACCCGTTTATTGTGGTTATTATCAAAGATATTGAAATTCTACCACTGCGGGTAGTTTTACGAGTATTTTAACTAACGTATTTTGATATTTACTAAATATGTTGCATAAGTTGACAATGCCTTTAATGTTAAATAATATGTTAATTTTATTTTTTTTTCTAAGTTTTACCAATAAAATATTAGAGTTCAAAACTAGTCCAGTCATATTGCCGCTCACTGTATATTGTTTAGCTTTGGTCTGCATTATATTGTTATCATAAAATAACAAAAGAATGCAACTCAGGTATAAATTAAACCTAGCTCAGTAGCAAGTGAGCGAGTTTTTTTCTATTTCTGGCAATTTTGTGTCCAAAACAAGGACACGGTTGAGCAATAAATCTATTGGCATGCTTTACTTTTTGAAATCATATTTTCTTAGGCAATATATAAATTTAGCATTCATTGTTTTCGCTTTTCTTTATGGGTTTCTATGTATGGAGTAAGTTTTTTTTTTGTTTATTTTTCATAATTTTATGTAGCTTTTTTTGTTTCGTTTGAATGATATTTTATTTTGTTATATTTTTGAATTTTTATAAATAATAAACAAATTGAAAAGTTTTAAATCAAGTTGTAAACATCCCTTGCCTCAATTTTTTTGTGAAAATTCGAAAACCGTAGTAAATGCGCTGTTGTGCCGTGGCCCGTTCCCTTTCACCGTTTCCGTTTCACCAGGTTACATCTTGCATAAAGCTTTCGAAGGCGAAGGGCAGGGGCGGACTGGGTCGGAATTTTATATGCGGAAAAGTTTTCAACCGGCCATCCTTTTTTTAAGAAAATGCCAATAAATAAAAAATAAATTGCTCTTGAGATAATAGAAAATTAAAATCATTTTATTTTACGTTTAATACATATAAACACATAAATAAGAAACATTGAAACATTTTTTTTACAAAAAAAAATGTTACTCAAAAGTTAATAAAAACAGATATTTGCAAAAAATATGAAGTATCCAAAATTAGATGGCAACTCGATTTTTCAAAGAAGTTGAAATATCTCGAAAACGGTGCGTTGTACGGAAAAAACGCAAATACTTTTCTAAGAGAATTAAATTCTACAGCCGTTTCTACAACAAAACGTTCAAGAAAGTTTTGTACAAAAAAGTTACCCTTGAAAAACTAATGCCTATTGCCAGTAACTTGCGCCCTCTAGCGACTTTTATGAAAATACTATTTGTCGTACGTGTAAATTCACTTAGTTAGTGTGCATGCCAAATTTCATTCAAATCGGTCATGCGTTTCCTTAAATAATCACCAAAAACTATTTTCAGGGGCCACCTTTCGGGGGGCCAATACGCCCCTTAAAATTCGAAATGGCGAAAACAAAAAAATACGTGTAGCCTATTTATCGAGGAGGAATACGCTGGTGAAGTTTCCCGAAATAAATCTGGACCACCCTGTATAATATCATCTTCTACAGGGTGTCCCCGGATGGGGTTGCGCACTTTTGTAAACTTTTTTATTTTGGAGTTTTCGGCAAAATGTTATTCTTCATAAAAAGTTTTGCTTGGCCTGAAACTTATTTTTAGCCTACTTTCGATTTTTTAAAATCAAGTAGGCCTTTACAGTTGAGCAAAAATTATTTTCATTTTAGGTAAAGTACCTTTTCTGTTCACAGTATGCCTAAATGTCGTTAAGAAAAGTTGTTCAGAATGAGAAGTTATGGCCATATGCAAATTTTCAGAACGATCAGCCTACTTTGATAAAATTCATTATTTGTCAATTTCGTTTCAGGTAAAGTACTGTTTCCGTTCACAGTACGCCAATGTGTTACTAAGAAAAGTTGTTCAGAATGAAAAGTTATGGCGCTATGCAAATTTTCAGAATTTTTAATAAAGAATTACTTTTCGTCGTAAAATTAATAAGAAAGATTTTTCTCCTATTGTCAATTTCTATTATCAAAGTAGGCCGATCGTTCTGAAAATTTGCATAACGCCATAACTTTTCATTCTGAACAACTTTTCTTAGTAACACATTGGTGTACTGTGAACGGAAACAGTACTTTACCTGAAACGAAATTGACAAATAATGAATTTTATCTAAGTAGGCCGATCGCTCTGAAAATTTGCATAACCCCGTAACTTTTCATGCTGAACAACTTTTCTTATTAGTAACACATTGGCGTACTGTGAACGGAAAAGGTACTTTATCTAAAATGAAAAGAGTTCTTGCTCAACTGTAAAGGCCTACTTGATTTAAAAAAATCGAAAGTAGGCTAAAAATAAGTTTCAGGCCAAGCAAAACTTTTTATGAAGAATAACATTTTGCCGAAAACTCCAAAATAAAAAAGTTTACAAAAGTGCGCAACCCCATCCGGGGACACCCTGTATAATATTGTTCAAAATATCTTCTCTATGGACATTAGCATAAATGCTTCTAAGTGCTCTTGGTGTAAAGTACTGCGTAGACGAGTTTTAATGTTTTTTAATGTTGAAAAGCTCCTTTCACAAGAAACTTGACTAATTGACAATGTTAATACAAATTTATAAGCTAGTCCTAAGCATAAATAAGCTCCACTTAACATATTATACCTGTACAATACATTATAACAATAAATTGCACAATTTTTACAACTTTTGCAGGGGTTAGGTTACTTAAGAGGTGTAGTGGAGCGGGAACGCGTGGGAACGGCGTACCCACACTGGTTTTTCTCCTATCTATGTCTATGCCTTATTTAATAAATTACAGCAGACTCGTAGTTCAGCGAGCTCCAATATCCGAGGCTCTGGGCTATTGTAGGAAATCATAGAAATACAATTAAACTAAATTGTGCTTTACATGTCCATCACTAGATCAATTGCAATTTCTAAACCGTATCTATTTTATTATCAAACTAAAATGGTCCGGTCATTTTGCCGCTCACTGTAGTACGCTGCATGTAATGTATCAGGCTGTCGGCGGCCGGCTACTTAAATCTCGAAGTTTGAGAAACCTCTTATCGCATCATTTTTCGTATTCGCAGTGGTCTGTTCTTTTTTATTTATTTTACCGCTTAGCGTTGTTTAGAATACGCATTCTGCATCAACTTAATTAGGGCCAGTTTTTAGCTCTAGTTAATGCAGAGCGGAGCGGATGATTGCAATAATTACTGAGAAATAATTTAGCCAGCCGCCGAGTTGTAAATATCTTTATGTAATTCATTATTTTTTATGTGGTAAGTATAGGCGCAAAAACCGGCCTTGTGAACCGGTTTTTGAAATATATAACTTCCTTAAAAAAACCGGTTTTTAAAAACCGACAAAACCCTAGTAACATACAACGGCGAGTGGGGAGTGGCGCGGGTTATTCGCAATGTATTACAGAGAGAGAAAGGATTATCGCTCAGAGAAGGATTCTGAATTAAATTAAGCCGATTCGTACTCTTTCTTTGTTTAGTTCCAATTAGAACAAAATTGTAAACAAAATTTTACATTGTGCTTCGCCTCGTACGATAATCTTCACAACTAGTACTTCAATGATTGACATTATGATCCTTATAACATAAATAACTTATATGACAATTTTAACAAGTGTAACTAACTGACAAGGGAGACTGTTTCAGTAATTCAAGGCATCAGTGATTTTGATCAAAGTGCAAGAATTAATTTCCACAGTTTTTCTGTTACGGAAAAATTGAAAAACTAATTATTTACATATTAAAAATTTACCATTGAAATTCTTATGGTGCGTAAGGCGATGCACCACCCTGTATAACTGCACACCGTATTAATTTAATTTTGAAAGGTTTTGTTTGTAAGCGCAGTATGAGATTGCGCATGAAATTCGAGTGATCATTCGCATTCCGAATAATCACTCGCATTTTATCGGACTCGAGTGATTAGTCGCATTCCGAATGATCATTCGATTGTTGAAATTATCCGATTGCCGATTATTCGATCCTCAAAATCATTCGATTGTGCCCAGAAATCTATGATACTGCGACCAATAGAACGTGGGTGTGTCGTTACCGATATACCGATGGAGGAATCACCGCAGTCGCGGTCGAGGGGAATGAGAGTGGGGAGGGAACAACAGCGTACTGGAATCGAGCATTTGTATAAAGTATAAAGGTGGCTGGGTTTTTGCGCCCCCTTCGGCTCGTGCAGGGAGATGAAAACTTATTAGAAAATTGTTTGCACTAAATCTATGACCTTATAATCCCCTTGTATAATCGTTTGCGGCGCCGATATAATAACCACTTCCAAAAGTTAACCTATTTTTCTCATAAGTGCTAAAATACTACGGTGTTTACCAGTAAAAATCACGGTAAAAATACTCAATTATTATTATCCGCTTGTTGTTTAGTACTTTGTGTGTGTGTGTGTGCAGGGATACATTGTTATCTGTATTTTTAAATAATTACAGGTTAGTCAGTAGATACCAAACCTTGTTTGTAATATTCTTTGTGATTTGCATTATTACAGGAAATTGAATAAAAAATGTCTGGAATAAACTCAAAGGCCAACCTTGAATATGATTTCGATTTAGATATCGTCAAAGAAGAAATCAAACTTGAACCCTACTTGGACGATATTAAACGTGAATTCGGCAGTGATATCCTTTGCAATACTGAACAAAAACATAACTGCAATGAAACTAACACTAATATTAGCCAAAACCCTGAACGGAGTACGAAGGAGGAAACTGCAATTAGTGAGAGTAGTGCACATGAAGTGGACAAAATAAAAACTACTTTTATAGTTAATCCTTTTGACGAGGATTTGGATATCATCAAAGAAGAAATCAAACTTGAACCCTATTTGGACAATATAAAAAGGGAATTCAGTAATGATATCTCTTACAATTCCGAACAAAAACATAACTTAAATGAAACTAACGCTAATATTAGCCAAAGCTTAGGATGGCATACGAGGGAGGAAACTGAAATTAGTGAGAGTAGTGCACATGAAGTGGACAAAATAAAAGTAGAAACAACTGATACAATTGACGAAGATGACCAGAATAAAAATAAAGGGAAAAGTTTTATATGTGACATTTGTGAATATAGAACGACTCGTAGATCCAGTCTTCAAACTCATAAAAATATGCATTTAATAAAAAAGTCGTTTGCTTGTAATTTATGTGAATACAGCACTGTAACTAAAGGTCTTCTGAAATTGCATATGAATATTCATACTGGAGAAAAACCGTTTGCTTGTACTTTATGTGAATACAGGACTGTAACTAAAACTAAGCTGAAATTACATATGAGTACTCATACTGGAGAAAAACCGTTTGCTTGTAATTTATGTAAATACAGGACTGTAGCTAAAAATAAGCTGAAACTGCATATGAGTACTCATAGTGGAGATAAACTGTTTGCCTGTAATTTATGCGAATACAGGAGTGCAAGTAAATACTATCTGAAATTACATATGTGTAATCATACAGGAGAAAAGCCGTTTGCTTGTAATTTATGTAAATACAGGACTGTAAAGCAAAGTAAGCTGAAAACGCATATGATTATGCATACGGGAGAAAAACCGTTTGCCTGTAATTCATGTGAATATAGGTGTGCATCTAAAAGCAATCTGAAAAAACATTTGACTGTTCATACTGTAGAAAAACCATTTGCTTGTAATTTATGTGAATACGGGACTGTATCTAAAAGCAAGCTGAAAGTGCATATAAGTACTCATACTGGAGATAAACCGTTTGCTTGTAATTTATGTGAATACAGGACTGTATCTAAAAGCAATCTGAAAATGCATATGAATATTCATACTGGAGAAAAACCGTTTGCTTGTACTTTATGTGAATACAGGACTGTAACTAAAACTAAGCTGAAATTACATATGAGTACTCATACTGGAGAAAAACCGTTTGCTTGTAATTTATGTAAATACAGGACTGTAACTAAAAATAAGCTGAAACTGCATATGAGTACTCATACTGGAGATAAACTGTTTGCCTGTAATTTATGCGAATACAGGAGTGCAAATAAATACTGTCTGAAATTGCATATGAGTAATCATACAGGAGAAAAGCCGTTTGCTTGTAATTTATGTAAATACAAGACTGTAAAGCAAAGTAAGCTGAAAACGCATATGATTATGCATACGGGAGAAAAACCGTTTGCCTGTAATTTATGTGAATATAGGTGTGCATCTAACAGCAATCTGAAAAAACACATGACAGTCCATACTGTAGAAAAACCGTTTGCTTGTACTTTATGTGAATACAGGACTTTAACTAAAAGTAGGCTGATTAAACATATGAGTAGTCATACAGGAGAAAAGCCATTTGCCTGTACTTTGTGTGAATATAGGAGTGTAACTAAAGGCAATCTGAAAAGACATACGAGTAATCATAAGGAGAAAAGCCGTTTGCTTGTATAAATACAGGACTGTAATTAAAAGTATGCTGAAACTGCATATGAGTACTTATACTGGAGAAAAACCGTTTGCTTGTAATTTATGTGAATAGAAAAGTGTAACTAAAATCAATCTGAATCAACATATGAATATTCATACTGGAGAAAAGCCATTTGCCTGTAATTTATGTGAATACAGGTGTTCGTTCTATTTCGCATGTTTTCGTGTATTGCCGACCGTCCTATCGTTGTAAGCTCCTTTCGGAGCTGACAGAACTGTTTTAGCATTTGAAGAGTAAAGACGTTTTATTTAACATCATGTAAGGGTTAAATTTTAAATAAAAGGCAGACGCAGTAATTACAATAACAGTTTATTAAAAATACGTGTTTTCAACTCGAGAAGTCAAGGGAGAATGCCGCCCCTTTCATTCTCGTTCCTTAACATTCTATATTTACAAAAACATCTCGACCAATATTTCATTTCACGCATGTTACCCTAAATTTACTAAAATGGATTTCACACGTGATATTATAGTAAAATAAAATAACTCAGACGACAAAAATAAGTCTGGCTCCAAAATGTCTCATAAATTACTCTCAGTTATGGTTGTAGTTTATAGTCGGCCACGCTACATACTCCACGTCCTCGTGGACACGTCCCACAATGACCTCAGGTCTCCTATGGTAAGCGGCTGTGATTGACACCCTCTACGTTCTTGAGATGACAGGTTGCCACCCCCTTTGGGTGGTGTCCACAAGCGCCGTTACCACTATTGGAAGTCTTTAAGACTAACGACCTAGAAAGGAAAAGAAAACAAACAGACAAATAAGCAATATCAAGGAATGCACGTGTCTTTTATTTGTTAAGTGCACATTGCACTTTGTGAGAGCTCTCATTCATTATTTTCATGACGCATATTGCATCAGGTGTACACCTACATTTTAGTTAGTCCCGTCAGTCGAACTACCTCACGATGCACTTTACATCGTAGGAATGTGGTACACTTTGCACCATGTCTGTTCGCTGTTATTTTAAGAATACCTTCGTTGCGGTATTTAACATCCCATAAAATGCACTTTGCATTAGGGATAAGATACGCGTCGCATCTGCAATGAATACACGTTGTATTCATGGGACTAATTAATAACGCACGTTGCGTTTAAATCACCCCAGCGACGCACGTTGCATCAGGGATAGATGCACATTGCATCTCATGATACACGTTGTATTATTTCATCATGCTTATTGCATGAGATGTGCACATCAGACTACCTCTGTGTAGTCACTTTTACTACGTAAATCGTTAGATACACGTTGTATCCACAATGATACTCGTCGTATCAATGAACGATGCACGTTGCCTCAGGTGCACGTTGCACCCCATCGTTACAATTCTCATTGGTGGCAATGGATAATGCACGTCGCATAAATCACCGTGCTACGTTAGCAAGTACACCTTTTATTGTGCAGCACCGTTGGCTACACTCTTAGGTCTTGATCATCTTCATTCGTACTACCATTTGCTGGAAACGGTTTCATTTTGTTAATAGAGTACACCCCTTTATATCGGGTAATCAAATGAATTTCAGATTCGGGTAGGCGCTGTAAGTGCAGAGTACTGTAGTGCACTAAAATTTGAATTTGACAGTTTACAAAACAAAATATTTAAGATTAAGCTAAGACATGCCTAAAAAAAAAAAATAATAAATAGCCTCCTAGATGTGAAATTTATCTGATCACTCGTTACATTGTCTGAGCAGGCTTCCTGCCCGGAATGTCCTCAACAACATATCGGTCATAATCTAAAATTCGTGTTACTAAAATTCATGTTACTACGTTGTGACAAATCATTGTCTTGCGATCTTTCGTCAATCTCATTGAGCACGAATGCATCATTTACACCTCGTGGTTGATAGCCAAAGACAATTGATAGGGGCTTTCACCAGTGGTTTTATTCGCCGTAGAATTAAGACCCCAGCGAATTTGTGGCACACCTTCGTCCCATTTGTTTTCAACTTCCGTAGTTGCGGCAAGTGACGCCAATATCGTACGGTTATATCGTTCTACTTGTCCGTTTGCACGAGGAGTGGCGGTTGCATTATGTACAAGTTTTGTACCCATTTCGTTACAATACTCAGTAAACTTTTTACTGGTAAAGCTTGTGCCTCTATCACTAATTATACGTCGCGGTACCCCAAACGTTTCGATCATTTCCCGTAAGAAATTGATAAGAGGGCCTACTTTCGTACTTTGGACGGGTTTCATAAAAACAACCTTTGTAAAACCGTCGACAGCCACAAGGAGGTACGCATTTTAGGGAATCCAGCCCGTCGGCGATGGTGGGTGACGGCACTAATATATCATCCATATGTGCCAAAGCTATCGTAAATCGTAGCAGTCCTAAGACTTTATTTACGGTTCATTGAAAGACAGCTGGAGCGTTTACTAACCCAAACGGCATGCGTAAATATTCATAATGACCGTCTGGTGTTATAAATCCCGTTTTGTAAAATGGGACTTGCATAGGGTGAATTTGATTCTTGAATAATTCCGTTTTTAAGAAGATCATCTACAATTTCCATAACAGTTTCGCGTTCGCTGTACGATAATCTGTAAGGCCGATACGTTATTGGTTTTTCATCGGTTACGTCAATGGACATTTCAGTTACTGCAGTTTTACCTAATTCGCCAACATTATTGGCGAAACAATCTCGAAACTCATTTAGTAATTTTAAAAGGGCTGCTCGATCTACTTCGCTTAAATCATACACAACTTTAGTGCAATATCAGTGTGTGTCACACAAGGGCAACTGAGTAAGAAGTGGAGTACTCACCGCGTTTGTGGTTTATTCGTCACTAACTTGAGACGTACTGTACCTGAGTTCTTTTTCTGATAAATTAATGACAGGTATACTCCCATTTTCCGTGAAGGTCACAATACTAGATGTCCAATATTCTTGTTGAGGCTGGAGCCTTAACCCACCGTTTATGTACACTTCATTGTCTTTTACCACCGTACGATATCGTCTTTAGTTAAAATTACTTGTCCTATCAACACAGGTATTGTCTGCACACTACAACTAACAATAAATCCTGTAACAAAAGCATCTGCGTGGTTCATTTTTAAGTACACAGTGACTTCACTTAACACTTTTGTTTCACCACCGGCGTAACCCTTCATCATTACGTCTTTGGGGTTCTTCACCGTCGTCGATAGTACAATTCAACGTTGTTTGGGCTACAGTAGCTGTTCGAGGGCAGGTAGACAGATCATGTCCTAACCGTTTGCAACGTTTGCATTCTATCCTGGGTTTTGGACATTTATTAGCAATGTGATCCGCAGCTCCACAATTGAAACATTTCCCCCGTTGAGTGTTTATGTTTTCACGTGGACGCCAAATCATATTTAACTCTTCGTGCGGCTGCTGACGTTCGGCTGTCCGTCCTAAACGTTGATGGACGGTTCGTTGTACCCCATTGCCTATCACACGTTCTTCCGCCGTTAAAGTAGACAAATAGTCCGTGTATAAAGCTTCAGGGGTGGAATAGCGTCCCGCTTTAGCACCTAGTTGGGTAGTAAAATTACCAATCCCATCAATTACGCAGGATACAGCATCTTTCCCTGATATCTTGCAGGCCCTAATCAGTTCCATCTTTTCGAAATAGTACCGGTCCCAAGTTTCATTGGAAACTTTCACTCGCGCCAGTAGTTTGCGCAAAGCAGCAGCATAATCGAAATGATCGGGGAAGGTTTGCTGTATTAGTTCTTTCCATTCGGCCCAAGAGTAATCGTACGTTAATAAATTGTTGTACCACGTCCTAGCCAGCCCTTTTAGTCGGCTTTGCATGTGGTATACAGTGGTTGGTTCATCCCATGCATTTATTACGCGTAACTGCTCTACCTTATCAACCCACCTTCTAGATGTTAAATTCGGCTTCCCAGGCTCAAATTCAGGGATACAGTCGGCTTTCACTGTCGTTTTTCCACAATGTCGTTGCCTCTCAGGGCGGTCTTGTATTAATGTTTCTATTAAATGCTCTAATCGTTGTAAGCGTTCCATTGAGCTTGAACTCGCACCTTCAATACTTCCTGCCACGTACGGTGGTGTATGTGGGGTGTCAGATCGTACCCGTGTACTGCGAAGTGTAACTGACATCGGATCCTCTTCCGGAGTTACCTCTCTAACGTGCCTTCGTTGGTGTTTTGGCCGACATCGCGATGCTTGACGTCGATCATTCGACTCCTCGGAACGTCTCCGTCTGGACCCATCTCGAGATCGTCGTCGTTCCCGCGATGTTCGATTTCGCGACCTACTCCGTTCCTGATTCATATCGCTCAGCTCTTTCTACACTTCACAGTATTTGTCCGTTTCAACGAGTACGAAATGCACAAAGTCTACTTACCACACACACACACACACACAATCAATTTACACTTTCACCAATCTCTAACAGAAAAGCGCGTTCATCCCACCGCTGCTAACTGTAAGGGTTAAATTTTAAATAAAAGGCAGACGCAGTAATTACAATAACAGTTTATTAAAAATACGTGTTTTCAACTCGAGAAGTCAAGGGAGAATGCCGCCCCTTTCATTCTCGTTCCTTAACATTCTATATTTACAAAAACATCTCGACCAATATTTCATTTCACGCATGTTACCCTAAATTTACTAAAATGGATTTCACACGTGATATTATAGTAAAATAAAATAACTCAGACGACAAAAATAAGTCTGGCTCCAAAATGTCTCATAAATTACTCTCAGTTATGGTTGTAGTTTATAATCAGTTGTTTTTATTAAAGTGGCTCTCGAAGAGTATTATTCCCTATATGGTCCTTCGACACGAATAAAGAATCAAGCAATTAACAATCAATTATCGAGAAAAACTACAACAAATAAGAAGATTCAACTAAAATTTATCACTGGGAATTCAAGACGCAGTCGTGCAGCTCAGTCATTGGCGCGGCATTCACTTCAAAGCAAGCCAGACAAAACAAATTACACTACGTGCAGCTGCAAGCGGCGACTACAATCGCACAAACAATTTATTTCCATTAACCGTAAGTTCGTTCCTTTCTCGTATTATTTTGACTCGCTGTATTAACACGCAAACATGTCTGAACTTGACGAAAAATTAAAACAGATGCGGCCCACAAAGGGCAATTAACATTATTTCCGAAGTTCTTATCAAATCTAAATTTTGAAACACTGACAGACGTTGACCTTCAAAATTTAGAAAGCAGATTGCGTAAAATTCAATCGATTTATGATGTGTTTGATGAGGTGCAGAGTGAAATCGAATATCTAGAACGAAATTACGAAAGTAATTTAACAGAAAGGGAATCCTTTCAAGACATATTTTTTAATTTGACGAGCAAAGCATCTGATTTTCTTATGCAACATAAAAAATGCGATAATCGATTTCAATCCGAGCATCACAATAAGTATGCAAGAAGTTCAAATTCCTCCTCTCATGGTTCAGCCTCTAAAAAGAAAGGTTTCATACGATTACCCCAAATTCATTTACCAAGCTTTGATGGTACTTTCACTTTATGGAACGAGTACTATGACGCTTTTAATACTATGATTAATAAAAATTATGAATTATCAGAGGTGCAAAAATTAACTTATTTAAAATCTACGCTTAAAGGCGAACCTTCAGATTTAATACGCGCACTTCAAATTACCGCTCAAAATTATGACATAGCATGGTCATTATTGCAAAAGCGTTATAATAACAAACGAAGAATTATTAATAATCACGTCCAAGCAATACTCGACATTCCGCAAATGTCACGCGAGGCTAATGAGTCGTTAAGGCAAATAATTAACATTACTCAAAATCATATGCAATGTCTCAAGTCGTTAGATCAACCTGTAGACTTGTGGGATGCAATTTTAGTACCAATTATTACCGCGAAACTTGATTTTCACACAATCAAAGACTGGGAAGCTAAGCTAAGTATTGAAATGGGTGGCAATGAAAGTGTTCCTTCGCTAGAATCATTACTAAATTTTCTGTCCAGCAGGCAAAACACTTTAGAAACAATTACTAAAATAAAATCAAATGATTACGCAAAAACCAATCACGGTAGTAGTACTAGCCGCACAATAAAGGCATTCAACATTGTAAGCGCTACATGCACATACTGTAATGAAGATCATGATATTCAAAATTGTACATCATTCTCAAAATTAGATTTGAACTCTCGAAACAATAAAGTTAGGGAACTAAAACTATGCATAAATTGCTTAGGTAAAGGGCATTTCCTCCCAAATTGCAAATCAAAGTATACATACAGAAAATGCAATAAAAGG
This sequence comes from Melanotus villosus, assembly GCA_963082815.1. Taxonomy (NCBI): domain Eukaryota; kingdom Metazoa; phylum Arthropoda; class Insecta; order Coleoptera; family Elateridae; genus Melanotus; species Melanotus villosus. The sequence continues at coordinate 108,102,556 of OY720418.1, read as the reverse complement.
CACCATACACTGTTACACATTATTAATGAATCTACTCAAAACAAACAAGGTGTTCCAAATGAAAATACTAAAACTACCCAAAATGAAACTGATGCAGCATCAGTAAACGCATTAACAAATTACGCATCAAGCACAGTACAAACTCAAGTTTTCCTATCAACCGCAAAGGTATTTGTTGCAGATTTACAAAATAAAACGCATGAAGTACGAATTTTACTAGACTCAGCGTCGTAAGCTAACTTTATAACGCAAGGTATGTGTAATCGACTTGCTTTAAAGCAGGAACCAATTACTACTAATGTAATGGGCATTAACCAAGCAATATCAAAGGTACTACATAAGGTACAAGTCAAGGTCAAATCTCGTGTTAACAATTACGAATTTAAGGTTTCATGCCTCGTGATACCTCAGATCACAAATAATCTACCAGTTCACTCATGCAAGGTATCATCACTTCAGGTACCAGCTAACATTAAATTAGCAGATCCTGCATTTTATAATTCAGGTCCCATAGACATGCTCATTGGGGCAGAGATCTTTTATGATCTTATGTGCGTAGGACAAATACGACAACCAAACTTACCGACATTACAAAAAACGAGACTAGGTTGGGTTGTGTCAGGTAGATTAAGTATTTCTAATTCAATTCATAATGACAATACTTTAACATGTTTATCATTGCACGATTTACATAAAGATGTAGAAAGATTTTGGCAAATAGATGAATTTATCTCAAATAAAAGGACCTTCACTGACGAAGAAGAATATTGCGAAACATGATAGTGATAGTGATAGTGATAGTGAAACAGGCAAATTTATTGTCAAAATTCCCTTCAAACAAAATTTAAAGAATTTAGGTGATTCATTTCCATTAGCAGAATCTAGATTTTATACATTAGAAAAAAGGTTCAGTAGAGACCCAAACTTACGAGACAAGTACAGTGAATTTATAAATGAATATATTGAACTAAATCACATGACCAGAATCGAACTCGATGACAAGCCGTTTTTTTTTCTACCCCACCATGCTGTACTTAAAGATTCGAGTGAGACGACCAAATTACGAGTCGTGTTTGACGGTTCATGTAAAGTTGAATCAGGATTTTCTATAAACGAAACGCAGTATACCGGACCAACAATACAAGACGATCTCTTTTCAATAATTGCTAGATTCCGAACATACGACTTTGTTCTCACCGGTGATATAGCCAAAATGTACAGACAAGTCTGGGTACATCCTGATGACAGACGTTATCAAAGAATTGTGTGGAGAAACAACCCGAATGAATGTTTACAATATTACGAGTTGAACACAGTTACTTATGGCACAACTGCTGCCCCATTCTCAGAAATTCGGTGTTTGGCTCAAATAGCAACAGAAACTGAAGGAGAATTTCCTTTAGAATCAAACATAATTAAAAGGGATTTTTACGTTGATGACCTCTTAACTGGCTCAAATTCAATCACTTCACTCCTTACTATTAAAACCAATATCGAACAAATTTTACAATCCTATGGTTTTCCATTAAGAAAATAGAACAGCAATGTTGACGCACTTTACGATCATACTTCAGTCGCAATTCCAATAACACAAAAAATACAAAAAACTTTAGGGGTTAATTGGGATCCAGGTAAAGACAATTTTACATATTCTTTCAAGATGTCAATTTCAAATAGTCAAACTACAAAACGAATTATATTGGCTACAACTGCCCAACTATTCGATCCATTGGGATTACTAGCTCCCACCCTAATTATAGCAAAATTCATAATACAGGAACTATGGCGTATTAAGTTAAGTTGGGATGAAGTTGTACCATTAGATATTCAAACAAAATGGTTGAAACTTAGAGACGAACTAAAATTCGTCAATCAAATACAAATTCCACGTCATGTCATTATCAGTAAAGCATTTTATATAGAATTGCATGCATTTTCAGATGCATCAGAAAAGGGCTATGAATCGTGCATCTGCTTAAGGTCCATCAATCAAAATAATAACATTTCAGTAAATCTACTAGCTGCAAAATCTGGAGTAGCTCCTCTCAGAAATGTCACACTACCACGACTTGAACTTTGCGCAGCTGTTTTATCAGCACAACTATCTCACAAATTGAAGGACATTTTAAACTTGCAAATAAATAAATTATATTATTGGTGTGACTCACAGATTGTTTTGTGTTGGCTGAAAGCACCTAGCAATAAATGGAAAACATACGTTGCAAACAGAATAGCTGAAATTCAAAATTTTACTCAAGTTAATGATTGGAATTATGTGCAATCAAGCGATAATTCAGCAGATTTAATTTCAAGAGGAATGCTACCAAGTCATTTAATGTCGTCAGAGTTATAGTGGCACGGGCCACAATGGCTCTCTAAAGAAACACATAACTGGCCAAACCATCAAAATATTTTAAAGGTCAATGAATTACCTGAAATGCGCAAGGTGGTTCAATCTTTTGTCACTTTTGATGCAAAGGAAACATTTCCAATTAAAAACTATTCCTCTGTAACTAAACTACAACGAACAGTTGCATTTTGTATGCGTTTTAAAAACAATTGTACATTTTCCAAGGCTAATAGATCTTATGGTCCCTTAACAATTAGTGAATTAAAGGACGCCCTAAATAGATTGTTGAAAATTGTACAGTTGGGAGTAGAGATGGGCAGTCCGGTTCCTTTCGAGGATCCAGTTCCGCCAAACCAAATCCGACTGCGGAACGACTCCGATGGAGTCGTTCCGATTCCGGCTCATTCTTAAGAGAGAATCCGGCAAACCAAACCTAATCACGGAGCAGTGCGGAATTGTTTTGGCGAGATTACTCATGTGAGCGGCTAGCAATACAATTGATGACATTGTTCTAGTCTAAATATAATACGGGAGAGTTGCATTTTTACGGACACAACAAAAGTCACGTACTTGTCACCTCTCAAAAGAGGTGTAACTAAGTACTACAGTACATACAATAGGCTATTGTAAGGGGCAAATATGTCTTCTAGAAAACGCAGTGTATATTTTAAAATTTTAGTTAAATTTTTTTTCAGAAATTTTGTAGTTCAGTTCTTTATAATCTGTATCTGTATTTTCCCCTTAAATAAAAATTAATAGAGTTATTACGCTGCTACTAATAAGGTAATAAGTAATAAGTGTCATTACTGGATGCAAATAAAAACGAACGGTTAAGTATATAACACAAAATGACGTGGCGTATATTCGGTAATTCGATATTTCAATGTTTATGTTGTCGTAAAGAAAAATTTGCAAGTACACAAATTAAATCCTGCCTCCAATCACCGAATATCGAATTACGATTCGTCACCGGACTTATTTGGATTCAAAACTTTGTCGATATAATTGATTGCTAATAACAACCGAAGAGTCCGGACCCACTTGGAGCGACTCAGAAATAAAAATCGGAATGACTCCGACCGGATCCGAGGTCGGAGTCATTCCGAAGGAACGACTCCGAGCGGATCTGCCCACCTCTAGTTGGGAGTATTGTTTCAAAGAAATTAACAATTTAACTCAAGGAAAGACATTAAATTCCAAAAGTAATATTTTAAGTCTTGCTCCATTCTTAGATACTCAAGGCCTTATACGCGTAGGAGGCCAATTGCATTTATCCAACTTCAAATATGACAAAAAACGCCCAATATTACTACCAAAGGAGCATCACTTAACGAATTTAATATTTATCAATGAACATATGAAATTATTACATGCAGGACCAAAATTACTGCTGAGTAGTATACGTGAACAATTTTGGCCCTTATCAGGGAAAAATTTGGCTAAGAAAGTAGTCAGAAATTGTGTAAGATGTTTTAGATTTCAACCACATTTAGCTAATCCTATTATGGGCACATTGCCCACTGAACGAACACTTTCTATGCATCCATTCCACTCACTAGGTTTAGATTATGCAGGTCCATTTCTTATTAAGGATGTATGAAGGGGCGAGGCAGTAAAACAACAAAATGCTATATGTGCCTATTTATTTGTTTTTCGACTAAAGCGTAGCATCTTGAGCTTGTCACAGATCTAACTACAGAGTGTTTTTATCGGCCTTTCGACGATTCGTAGCTCGCCGGGGTAACCCACTTAATGTATTCAGTGATAACGGCACCAATTTTATAGGTGCTAAAAACGAATTAATTAAACTTGGCGAATTCTTGAACAGTAACGCTGTTGTAATAAGCGATGCTATGTCTAATTTAGGAATTCATTGGCGTTTTATTCTACCACGTGCGCCTCATTTTGGAGGGAGGCAGGGGTGAAAAGTGTCAAACATCATCTGAAAAGAGTACTTTTAAATACATTACTTACTTACGAAGACTTTTATACTATACTGACACAAATAGAATCAATCCTCAATTCCCGTCCACTAACTCCATTAACAAGTGATCCCAACGATCTTGATGTCCTAAAGCTAGGTTCATGCACTCACGTTTTGCGATTTGCGGAATGCGATTTTTGTTCTGATTGGTTAAATTTGAACGCAGTTTAGGCGGCAATTTACTACTTCAAGATTCTGCGATTTCCGCAGAACTTGGAACGATTTCAATATTTTGCTATATCCGCTGCTTATATTCTGAACTGCGCATGCGTTCATCGACGCGTTATTGACTGTTGAACACGTTTTTAACATATCCTTAAAATGGTTGTGTTGGTTGCACATAATACGTTGGTTGTCTTTGATTGTGTTCAGGAATTCGGTTAAAAATCAATACTGTTGTTTATATTTGCAGAAACATGAGCATACAACAAGACATGAAATGTCAGAATTGTCAAAGTACCTCTCCCAACTTCTACAAAAACCCTGTTCGTTCATGAAAAAGTTACTATTTTCTGCGAGTGAAATCGCTACTGCATGAACTAGCTGGTAAAAACACCACAAAATTTTGCGGAAATCGCATTCCGCAAATCGCGAATCGCTAGTGCATGTACCTAGCTTTACACCAGCGCACTTTCTAATCGGCCGTCCATTTACCACCATTGCCGATCCATTTGTGCATGATGCCAAATTGTCTCGATTGAATCACCTACAATTATTAAACAAGCACTTTTGGTCAAAATGGTCAAGAGAATACTTGAATGAGTTACAGCGAAGAAGTAAATGGAAAGTCAATAAGGGAAATCTAAAGGTTGGATCAATGGTATTAATAAAAGAAGACAACTTGCCACCAGCCCGATGGAAAATAGGAAGAATCATCCAGCTTCATCGTGTTGCAACTGTGAAATGTGCGAATAGTGCAGTTAAACGTGCATTTTCAAAGTTGTGCGTTCTTCCTATGGAACAAATTTAGTTGTTTATAAAAAGCGTATTCAAATTAGAATCAAAACGTTCATACTTACGTGTATAATAAGGTACTTACCTTTGTATTATGATTTACATTTTGCTTTGTAAATTAATGTGTACTGTCCTTATTTATCACTGTTCTTCATATTGTTATTGTTACTAATGTATTAACATTGAAACTCTTAAAGAGTTGTCAAGGCCGGCGGCATGTTCGTTCTATTTCGCATGGTTTCGTGTATTGCCGACGGTCCTATCGTTGTAGGTTGCAGTGTTGCCAACCGTAGCGGAATTCCGCTACTGTAGCGGATTTTGGACTTCGTAGTGGCGTAGCGGCGGCAAGAACTTATTTTTTTAAAAGTAGCGGAATTTGTTCAAACCAAAAAAATTGAGAAATGAGGATCATCAGTCTACAAAATTTAAATTAACATTCGAGGAATTGATGTAGGATCACCTTACCTTATTTTTCTTAAGTACGCATTCCTAGAAATCATATAGGACGGTGATAATAAAGACTCCCGATTCAAAAAACAATTTTTTTACTGTTTGTTGGTGTTTATTTTTAACAATAAAGAAATTTTAAAACGAAAATGTCTATTTTTTCCATGTATGCCTGTTCATATTTTAACAAAATAACTAATAGGTGTTTAAATGCATGTACTGTCTGAGAAAATTCACGTGGTAGCGGTATTTTATAAAATGTAGCGGAATTATTGGCGTATGGTAGTGGAGAAACATGCTAGACGGTTGGCAACACTGGTAGGTTGTAAGGAATGTAAGCTCCTTTCGGAGCTGACAGAGTAAAGACATTGGGCCGTATTCTCACCTCATGTTTAAAGTTGTCTCTAACTAAAGTCGTGTTTAGCGTAAACATAAAACGATATATAATCCATTCAGAAAACTCCCTTGACGTTTACGCTGTCAAATGAAAATTTGGGAGTGTACTTTATGTACAGAACCTATCAACTTTTTTAGTGAATGTACTTAACGTCAAACTGAAATGTAAGGTTATGATAAATCATTTGTCATTTTCGTAAAATTAAGTAGAACAAGGTAAAAATGGGTTTATTAATAATACAAGTATGCAGTGTAGTATTATGACATTATGAGTATATGCAGCCTAAATGAAATTCAAAAATTATTATCTACGTAAAATTTCAATCAGTTAAAGGTGGCATAAAGTTAAAGAAAAGTATCATCAAAATCGTCTTCAGTCTTCAGTATCTGAGTCATGTAAATCATCAATGGTAAAATGTTCATTATTGTGATGAAATAAATAAATTTTTCTTTGTAGTTCCTCCTTTAAAAATACCTTGTAATAATCATCAAAATTTGTAGATTTTCTGCCACCCTTTTGTGTATCTTCTAAATCTTCCCCATTTTCAAATTTTGTAAAAATGTCCTTCACTTGAGCTACGCTGATCTAAGAAAGGAGATGTAGGATTGGAAAAGTGGTTATAAAGGATAAAATGTAGGAAATCTTACTGAAAATATATATGCAGCCTTTTCAAAAATTGTATATTTATTTAAGTGAGGACTGATTTCTTGCCTTTCTAAGCAGTATTTGCATACAGCTTCTTTCTCTCTCTTTGATAATAAACTTCGTTGGTGCTTCTGTTCATCCATTTCTCTAAAGATTATGAATTATAAAACGTAACTTGAATAATAAATAATTTAAGTGTCAAAGTGAAAACAAAAAAAACAAAAGCATTAAATTTAAATTTAAAGGTGCGCCAATCTCAAATCTAAAAATGTTTAATAGCCTAATAGGGATTTTCATATTAACCAACACATGGTGACTTTTACGTCACAGGAGTTAAGTGAATGGATAATAGCTTTATATAATTTTATATGTGTATAACAGAGATACGCGATGTTGCCATGGTAATTAAACATGACGTTAAATTTAAATATGAGATCAGAATACGGGCCGTTTTATTTAACATCAGTTGTTTTTATTAAAGTGGCTCTCGAAGAGTATTATTCCCTACAACAGGACTGTAACTAAAAAGTAGGCTGAATGAACATAATGAAAATCCACAGAAATGAAATAGTTATTTATGTACCAAGAGTCGTAGGTGCAGTTTTTTGGGCGAGAATGTAATTTGCAACGCCAAGGCCCGAAGGGCCGAGGTGTTGCAAGCATTCAAGACCAAAAATTGCACTGTACGACTCGAGGTGCATATGAGATTTTTCGTCAAACCTTATACCTATATCATTTTAAAATAAATAAAATTAAGTATTTTTCATTTATTATGCATAGCTGTCATACCAATAATTAATAAAGGTTGGTGTGATTTAGATTAGGTATCCTTGACAACAAAAGAAAATAAAACATATTTATTTCAAAAAAATTTCAAACGCGTGTGTCAGTTGAATTTGTGCACAATTTGTGATTCTAAAAACATGTCTCAAGAAATAGAAGAGGCTGCAAATGCAGCATCCCACAATTTATTACCGGTTAAATCGCAACAACGGTATATGGAAACATATAACATTTTCAAAAATTGGTGCCATGAGAAGAAATCAGATGTGATTACAGAAAAAGTGCTGCTGGCGTATTTCTTAAATAGATCTACAAAATTAAAATCTCCAAGCAGTTTATGGAGCGAATACTCAATGTTAAAAAGTACCATTTTTATCAATGACAATGAAGATATTTCCAAATATCCAAAACTAAAAGCGTTTTTAAAGCGTAAAAATGATGGATATAAACCCAAAAAGAGTAGTATATTTAGTCGAGACGATATGAACAAATTCCTTATTGAAGGGCCTGACATTACACATTCGTTAATGAAGGTACAGTAACAGATTATTTCATTTAACTCAGTTATTAAGTTATTTATCTGTTCTAGGTCGTTATGATAATGGGAATTTCTGGGGCCTGTAGAAAAGACGAATTATGTAAGATGACAACTGATAATGTTGAAGATAAAAATTCTGTAATAATAGTAACAATATCAGATACTAAAAATGGAGTGCAACGTACTTTTACGATCATTAACCGAGAAGAACAGCGCATAAATTTTGTTGATTTAATTAGGAAATATATAAGTTGCAGGCCAAGGAATAGTGAAAATCGGCGATTTTTTCTGAAATATTGTTCAGGAAAATGTGTGAATCAACCAGTAGGTAAAAACACATTTGCAAAAATTCCTGCTCTAATAGCAGAATTTTTAAAACTGAAAAATCCTGAAACTTATACTGGGCACTCGTTTAGAAGAACGTCAGCAACTTTTTTGGCTGATACGGGAATTGACGTTCTTGGTTTAAAGAGGCACGGTGGATGGAAATCCACAACAGTGGCAGAAAGTTATGTTGCAGATTCAATGACAAATAAATTAGAAATTGCCAGTAGAATTTTATATAATCAGAATAAGTATGAAGAATCTGCATCCACATCTTCAACTTCAGTCATGCAATTCAATAATGAAGACGAAATGAAAGATAGCCGCGTAATTGTTCCTAGCACCAAAGAAAATCAAGAACATATACAAATTGAAAATGTTGATATTACCGAAAATATAAACTTAGATTCAAAAAAGGAACTTAATTCTCTTGTTCAAGTTTCTAACTGTTCTAATTTCTAATTGTTCATTTACATTTAATATAAATAAGTTGTAATTAATGTAACGTAGATAAAATGTTTGTAAATAAAGGTGTTTTGTAGACAATTTACTTTTTTGCCCTAGGAACTTAATGAAGAATATTACAACCCGCTGCCCATGGTAACCAGTAGTTGAATGTAAACTGTCACTTACCGTCAACAAAACAATGACACAATGACATATTTTCGCAGTAGGTTTGACGAAAAATAATTTGCTTTTAAACGATGTGAACTAGGTTTTTAAAAATATTTATTTAAGTAGGTAAGTAAAGGGAATCTCTTTAAAAAATACTTCATTTATTGAAATTCTTTTTTAGCTAATAAAATTATTACAATTCAGATGCCTCACAGATGTGATTTTATAGGCTGTAATTACTCCGAAGATGGAACTGATAAACAACTGACTCACACATTTCTTAGTTCCAATAAAAGGTTAAAATTATTCGAACCTAAGATTACTCAAGGAAATGTCGTAGCTTCAAAATATAGGTCGAAGCGCAATACCTCGTAAGTTCCAAAATCAAAATTTTACAGGAAACACAATAAACTAATTAACAGTCACGTTTTTAGGTGTGACTTCCTAATTTTCTAGATAAACGTGTCAAAGTAGTCTTGGAACACTATAAGAGAAACTTCTTCTTCTTCTCAAATCCTTTATGCCCAATATGAGCGTCGGAGAAACAAATAATATAATTTATGGTTTTAGGTTATGCTTTAGGTAACTTACGAGATTCTGAATTTTTCGTCACTTGACCTTACGAGTTTTTACAGGTGAAACATGATTTTATACCACTAAATGGGGCACGTTTTTTACACTTCTATTATCCGTTGTATACGCGCGCTCGGCAACCTAACCTAAATCACATTTAAAAATATGATCGAATACGGACAATTTGGGCCTGTAGGATATTTACATTTGCTCTGTGTTATGCCAAACTGGCCTCAAATACGTTAAATATCTATAATCTTTATTTGAGCATGATTTAAAATTTCGCTTATGGGAATTTACATGGCATTCTTTTTTGTTTGGAATTCAGTTCGCTGGCGCCGTGGGTCTGTGACGTTACACTTTTCTTGTCTATTAGAAATTTGTTTGTACTAAATCTATGACATTTTAAATCACTTTGTATAATCGTTTACGGCGCCGATATGATAACCACCTCCAAAACCAAAAGTTTACCGATTTTGCTGTTAACCACAAAACACTCCTCCGCCTGTTAACTTTTAAGCTTTTTGTTGTGTTCGCCTTTTGTTGTGTTCGCCTTTTGTACTGTTAACTGCGGTGCGGTATATACGAGAAAGAGTAATTAATTTTAGTGTGCAGGGATACATTTTTATCTGTATTTTTAAATAATTAGAGGTTAGTCACTAGTTACCAAACGGTGTTCGTAATACTCTTTATTATTATTTGTTTTATTACAGGAAATTGAATAAAAAATGTCTGAAATAAATTCCAAGGCTAACCTCGAATACGACTTCGATTTGGATATCGTCAAAGAAGAAATCAAACTTGAACCCTACTTGGACAATATAAAAAGTGAATTCGGTGATGATATCTTTTGCAATACCGAACAAAAACATAACTGCAATGAAACTAATACTAATATCATCAGCCAAAACTTAGGACGGAATACAAGGGAGGAAACTGCAATTGAAGAGAGTAGTACACATGAAACGGACCAAATAAAAGTAGAAACAACTGATACAGTCGACGAAGATGACCGGAACAAAAATAAAGGGAAAAGTTTTATATGTGACGTTTGTGAATATAGAACGACTCGTAGATCCAATCTTCAAACTCATAACAAAACGCATTTAATAAAAAAGCCGTTTGCTTGTACTTTATGTGAATACAGGACTGTAACTAAACGCAATCTGAAATTGCATATGAGTAATCATACTGGAGATAAACTGTTTGCCTGTAATTTGTGTGAATATAGGAGTGCAACTAAATACTATCTGAAATTGCATATGAGTACTCATACTGGAGAAAAACCGTTTGCTTGTGATTTATGTGAATACAGGACTATAAATAAAAGTAAACTGAAATTGCATATGAGTACTCATACAGGAGAAAAGCCGTTTGCCTGTAATTTATGTGAATATAGGAGTGCATTTATAAGCAATCTGAAAAAACATATGAATATTCATATTGGAGAAAAACCGTTTGCTTGTAATTTATGTGAATACAGGTATACAACTAAATACAGTCTGAAAAAACATATGAGTATTCATTCTGGAGAAAAACCGTTTGCTTGTAATTTATGTGAATACAGGAGTGCAACTAAATACAGTCTGAAAATGCATATGAGTAATCATACAGGAGAAAAACCGTTTGCTTGTACTTTATGTGAATACAGGACTGTTACTAAAAGCAAGCTGAAATTGCATATGAGTAATCATTCTGGAGATAAACCGTTTGCTTGTAATTTATGTGAACACAGGAGTGTGACTAAAAACAACTTTAAATTGCATATGAGTAATCATACTGGAGAAAAACCGTTTGCTTGTAATTTATGCGAACACAGGAGTACAACTAAATACAGTCTGAAATTGCATATGAGTATTCATTCTGGAGAAAAACCGTTTGCTTGTAATTTATGCGAACACAGAAGTATAACTAAATACAGTTTGAAATTACATATGAGTATTCATTCTGGAGAAAAACCATTTGCTTGTAATTTGTGTGGATACAGGACTATAACTAAAAGTAAGCTGAATATACATATGAAAATCCACAGAAATGAAAAATAATTTGCTTTTAAACGATGTGAACTAGGTTTTTAAAAATATTTATTCAAGTAAGTAAAGGGAATCTCTTTAGAAAATACTTCATTTATTGAAATTCCAATTCTTTTTTAGCTAATAAAATTACAATTAAGATGCCTCACAGATGTGATTTTATAGGATGTAATTACTCCGAAGATGATACTAATAAACTAGTAAGACTAATAAACAATTGATTTACACATTATTTCTTAGTTGCAATGAATCTCCAAAAGGTTAAAATTATTCGAACCTAAGATTACTAAAGGAAACGCATAGCTTCAAAATATAGTGTAGTATTTCGAGGGTCGAAGCGCAATACCTCGTAAGCCAGGTAAAATGGTTTTTACTGGCGATAGGAGGATATAACTGGCGAGCCTGTTACCTCTTTGAGCCAGTAAAAACTGTTACCTGGCGTGTATTGTATAATATTTTATTTGTTACTCATTTGAAAACGAAACTAATAAATAAAAATTACTACTGTCATTTATGCGTCAAAAAAATTCTAAATAATTTCTCATAAACTCGTAAGCCTTGGAAGCATTACCCTAACAACACGTATCGTTTGTTTAAACGTAACTAACTTGTAAAATCAGCTGTTAATTTTACAAGTTAGTAGCTTGTAAAGATTAACTTTCAAAATGAATAGACAGCTTTGCAAAATGACGTTTACGAGTGAGTAACAAATAATAGTACATTACATCCGATGCGGGAAATGTTTCATTACAGCCGAGGGCTTACCTATGTATGACCGAGAGGCCAAGTCTCGCGGTCAGACATAGCAGGTTATCGAAATCCTAAATAACTATGCCCTTTCATACGTAATTCTTTATTAACTTTTTGGATATTTATTCCTTTAATACCCTTAGCCCTTTTTTTGTCATTGACAAATCTATTGCAGTCTTCATTTTTTTTCATTGCTTGTCTGTATAGCAGCTTCAGTATTTTCCTCAATGTCTTCCTCTAGTATTATTTGATCAATATCTTCCTTCTCCTCGAGGTCTTCTTCGATGTTAGGTATATAGTCAGGATCGTCTATTTCCGAGAGGTTGCACAGCATTTCTTCGTTTTTATTGGTACAATCATTAACAACGTTAATGAAATTGTCTTCAGGAATATTTTCTAGGTCTGTCCTCTCCAACAAATCAAAATGTTCATAGTCATAAATATCTGTGAGTCCCTCAGCTTTCATTGTTCTGCTGTTAACTGCACAATGTTTTGAATTTCTTCAGGAGATAACATCTCCTTATCAGATAGTTCTGATAAATCTTGTAATAAAGCATCACTACTTATTTTCGGCGTACTGTTAGTTGTGTAGGCATCACTAGTCGTAAGCGCTAAGACCTGAAATAATGTAATAACATTAGAGAAGTAGTAAACTAACTTCAGCAATAATATCATTTATTAAAATGTGCAGAGCTGAAACAGTAAAAAGTATTTGATAAGTAAAACACAGTAATTTAAGACTATAAATTTAATGTTAATTACCGGCATGTGCACCGTTATTTAATTTTATAAAAATAATAGAAACGCTGAAAAAGCTTTGATTATTATGCAATTGTGCGTATGTTTGCTACAGAGATTATTTATTTGAAACTGCAATAGCTCGTAAGTTCTTCATGCATAATAAGATCCGTTTTATTAATTATTACTGTTGCATACAACAAATTATTTTTGTATAATCGCATGCTTAATTTGTTTTGATTGAGATTTTTTAGGTTTGCAACTAGTAAAAGTATGGGAATAACTACATAAAATCTGGAGTAACTTACCCGCCATGTTTAACCTATGAGACGTTGAACTTACGAGGTTTTGCATTTAAAATTTGAAAATCAAATCATACGAGTTAACGTTTTCGTCTTTACCAGCTGTCATTTATAGCTAATAATGGGCGCATTCAGGGACGCTCAGCGGCTAATGCGCTGAGTTAGCAAAGTCCCTGAACAGACACGCTGTGAAAAAGCTTGCAGTAAGCCGCTGAGAAATTCGCTCAGCGTATAATTTGTTAGCTGACTTTGTCAGCGGTGTCAAAATAAGGAGCGGGAAACACACAAACTTAATAATGTGAATAAAAACATATTAATTAGGGTGAGCTAGTACACATAGTCCATAATTTGAATAATAATTTCTTTAATTTTTGATTAATTACATAATAGTGAAAGTAACACCTAACCTTACAAAACAAATAACAAACTGTCAAAGCAGCTTACTATCAGACGTTTCATTCAGGGAAATACCGTTTGCTGTCATTTAGCATAAGCTGACTAAATTACCGCTTAGCTAAGCAGCTGAGCGTCCCTGAATGCGCCCAATGTTATGTATCGTCGTGAAAATCACATTTTTGAAAAAAATGGAACCTACAAGGTATTGCGCTTCGACCCTTGATTTATGTATAGTCTTCACTTTTGCAAATTTGTTGGAGGCATTTTACAACTTAGTGGTGGATTATGAGATTTAAATACAACCATCATAAATCATTTGTACTAGACCGGACTCGAAAATGTTTACAGCTATACCTGAACACAGAAGAATTTGCTTTTAAAATGTTAAAAGCATTTAAACTCAGAAAACAGAATTTCTTTATTATTTCATTTAAAATTAATTCAAAATGCTTACCTTATTCGCCCTATAAAACAATGCACTGTTAAATAACACTCTAAATTTATTCGGAATCACTGCCTGAACTATAAGTAGTTTATTTACTGTACTAAGTCACTAAGTGCTAGCAAACCATTTTCAACTTTTTTACGTGTTCTTTGGAATTTTACCATGCGTCCATACATATAAGATTTACACAGTGTTTAATTAATTCTGCCACTTCCGCACTACTGGCCATACTAATTCTATCGGATTTAAAATGCAGTAGTATGGTAGTAATCTTAATACTTCATGGCTGTATGTTTTAACTATTTCGTTCACAACGTAAGTTTTTTCACAATTTATCACTTTCACAATGTCTAATAATTTGTCTTTGGTAAACTTTTCGGGTATTGGGATGTAATGTTGTTAAAGAAAGTCAATTATTTCATACGTTTTTGAAGATTTGTTGGGGATTTTAACGAACTGTCGAGAATGATAACTCGCATTGTCCATAACTATCACGGTATTAGGGCGCAATGTAGGAATGAGAGATTCTTCAAACCAATGTTCAAATAAGTGTGATGTCATAACTTTGTGATAATCTGCCTTTGAATTTTTTATATTTTTAGCAGATAACAAAGGACGGTCAACAGTCAGTACTGTAAATAAAATAGTTATAATTATAAATGTAGGGCATAGTTCATACTTACTTACTTACTTAATCGATGATCTCTTATACCTAATCGGTGTCGAGATTTTCTTCTTTTCATTTACAGAACAGTTTCCACTTTTTTCTGTCTTTAGCAGTTTTCACTGCTTCTCGCCAGCTACTCCCCTTTTCTTGAAGTATTTGTGCTATTCCTTCATTCCATAGCTTTTTCGGCCTTCCTCTTGGCAGCTTCTTGCCAGATTTCGATTCCCATATTTCCTTTACTTTTCTATTTTCATGCATTCTGACGAGGTGGCCAAACCATCTTAGCTGTTGTCTAGCCATCTTGTCTTGTATTTGTTCAGCATTCAAGTTGCTTCGTATAATATCGTTACGTATTCTGTCTTGCCTCTTGACGCCTTCTATTTTTCGGAGAAATTTCATTTCACACACTTTAATTTTATTTTTCAGTTTTTTAGTAATAGCCCACGACTCGCATCCATAAGTTAAAATCGGGACACACACAGAGTTGTATACTTTCATCTTTGTATTTTTAGTTACTTCCTTTTTACTTAAGAATGGTATTTTATCTTTGATGATTGTTTTAATTTTTCACCATCTATAACTAAATTCATATCTTCATATTCTCGTGTCATTAGCATTGTTTCAGTTTTGCCGTAGTTAATTCTTAGGTTGAATACTTCCATTGCATTTTTCCAAGCCACAGTGCTTTTTTGTAAATCTGATTTGTTGTTTGCAAACAGCAGTAAGTCGTCAGCATACAATAAGCTTTTAACTGTCACGCTTTTTAGGTTTCTCACTCCTATAACGGCTCCTTTGGTTTTGCTTTCTACCATTTTGGCGATCTCGTCCATTACCACGATAAAGAGTAATGGGCTCAGTATTGCCCCTTGTCTAACTCCTCTGTTTGTTAAGAATTCTTTTGTGCATAGGCCTCTCACTCTGACTACATTCCTTGTTTCTTCATAAAGGCTGGTGATTGCTTCTAGTAAGCTGACACTGATTCCACGATTTTGTAATATCTTCCATATTTCTTCCCTTGAGACACTGTCGAACGCCTTTTCAAGGTCGATTGCGCATACGTAGATTTTTCCTCCAAACCGGATTACTTTTTCTTGAATTTGTCTTACACTAAATATCCCGTCATGCACACTTCGGCCTGCTCTAAAACCACTCTGGTTGTCACTTATTGTTGGTTCCAGTATGTTTCTTGCTCTTTTTTCTAAAATCCTTTCGTATACTTTGGCAGCTGTGCTTAGTAGTGAGATTCCACGAAAATTGTTGCACAATGTACTGTCCCCTTTTTTATGTAGCGGTGCAATTACTGCAATATTCCAATCTTTAGGCACTCTTTTGCTTTTCCAAGCTAAGAGGAAAATTTTGTGGAGTATCGATATTCCCTCAGCTTCGATATACTTCAGCATTTCAGGTTTGATTCCATCTAACCCAGCGGCCTTTCCAATTTTTAGTTTCTGCAGTGCTTCTTTAACTTCTTCCACGCTTATATCTTCTTCTGTTATTTCTTGTTGCTTTAATCCGTTATTCTGAGTATAATTTACATGTCGCGTCCTTATATTCCCTTCTGGGATTTGTTTTGCATCAAGCAGTTCCCTAAAATATTCAAACCACCTTTCTGTGATCTGTTCTTCTGATGTTAAAAGTATTCCTTCTTTGCTTTTTATTCCTCTGACTGCATTTTTTTTTGTTTTCCTTAATCCTTTCAGCACTCGATAAAGCATTTTGGGATTTCCAGCACTGTTTTCCTGCATTTTATTCCCAAAGTCCTCCCACGCTTTTACTTTGGCTTTTTTTATCATTGTTTTAACTTTGACTCTCTGTGCTTTATATTGTTTATAACTCTCATCGCTTCGTAAACTAAGGTACTTCTTCCAGTCCAGTTTTTTCTTCATTACTTCGTGCTTTATTTCGTTATTCCACCACGCCGTAATTTTCTTTTTGTTACTATTTTTAATTGTACCGCAAGCTTGTTCCGCAGCTGTTTTTATTATTTTTTTAAATTCGGCCCATAACTCTTCCACGCCTTGGTATTCTGACTCTTTTTCCATGTAATGTGTTTGCTGTCTTATCAAAGAATTGTATTTTTGCTTTACTTCTGGGTTTTGTAATTTATAGGTTTTTATGGTTATCGACGTTACTTCTTTTGGTTTCACTTTTGTAATATTTGTTTCATGTTCATCGATTTTCAGTTTAGCTTCTACCAGGAAGTGATCGGTGTCCAATTCATATCCTCGTCTTACTCTAATGTCTATTACTATACTCTTATTCGATTTTTCCAGTAGGACTAAATCAATAATTGATTTTTCCCCTCTACTCCCCATTTCTCTCGTAAATTTATGAATGTTCTTGTGTTGGAACCACGTATTTGCTACAAATAAATTATTCAAGACGCAGAAGTCTATAATTCGTAGCCCGTTGTTATTTACAACAGTTTCTCCAAATTTTCCAACTATATGCTCATAGCTTTCTAGGTTGTTCCCTACTCGACCATTCAAATCACCTATTACGATTAGATTTCCTTTTTTATCGTCTACTTCTTCGTGTAGTGTCTCCCAGAATTTATCTTTATTTTCCCTGCTGTCATTTTCACTTGGTCCATACACAGCTGTCACTGTATATACTTTTTTATGCACTTTTACATCAATACGCATTAACCTTTCAGAGATGAACTTGTAGTCGATGATTTTATCTATCCAATTTTTATTAATTAAGCACGCCACTCCCTCACTTGCCCTTTTTGCATCATCCACCCCACTGTAAAACATGACGTGTCCTTCTTCCATCTCTATACATCCTTTACCTCTCTTTTTCGTTTCAGTCAGTACTAATATTGCTATATCAGATTTTTTAAATTCTTCAATAAGCTCCATTTCATACTATCCACATTTAAATAAAACGGTGCTTTCATAATTGTGATGAAAAATTATATTTGTCACTTCCTTGCAGTGGCGGCTCGCCAGGGTAGGCAAGATAGGCACCGCCTACCCTGCTCTTTGTATCGAAAAGAAAAAGAAAGATGTTTTGATAATTAATAAATAAATATATTATAATCAAATAGTCAAAAACACTTTTTGCAATTTCGTTTTCTTGAATTTAATTCAGCTGCTACAGCGCAACCCCTGCTCAGCAAACCACCTGTAAAAGTAGCGCGTATCTCTGGATAACCGAAAACCAAGCCGAGCTCGTAAGCAAGCAGCGGCATAGGCAGGCACTGCTAGAGTTCGCCTGCATTTATCTGATTTATCATTAGTTTTCTACACGCGCTATGATTCTATCTCGTTTGCAGTTGCATTCTTTTGTGGGCACGTTAAAAAAAATTATGCGAGGATTAGGCGACAGATTCGTTCGCCTTCGAATAGTTTCGGGTATTCCGATCGCTTTAGCGAACCCCACTTCGCACATTAAGTGTGTTACATGTTAAATTTACACGTGGGATTCCCTGCAATTTTGTCTACCTGTGAATCAGCTGCGATTGTATTGACTTGCTTCACCAGCGAATAAACCAGATAAGTCGTTTTTATTTTATCTGAAATTAATATTATGGATGTTTTGCATGATATAATATGTAGTTTGCTGGTCACGCCGTTTTCACGGCGAAGCAATTCTGAGCGTAGAGAAATTGTCGAACATGGCCGCCCCTTACCAAGCGTATTAATTTTATCTCCTGATAAGAAAAACGGTAAAACGTTTTCCCGTTCTTTTAACATTCTATATTATGAAACTCACAAGTGGCTTTGTGCAAGTTTTTATAAAAAGAAATTGTTTTGTTGGCCCTGTTTGTTATTGTCTATCCTAAAACAAAATGTGTGGGTTTGTCAGGGATATTCAGATCTTAAAAACCTACCAGCTAGTATTAAAAAACATGAATCGTCTAAAGATCACATAAATAACTTTTTGGGGTTGAAACGCATGGAAAAAAATGCGACTACGATTGAAGATGCTTTAAACGTGCAAGCAGGTTTATCAATAAAAGCATATAACGAGGATGTAAGAAAAAATAGGGTTTTATTGTCGTATTTAATTGATGTAACTGTTACGTTGGCAAAACAAGAGCTTGCTTTCCGAGGGCATGATGAGACGAAAACATCTTTGAATAGTGGTAACTTTCGTGAAATATTTAATCTTACCGTCAAACGTGATTTAGAAATTCGGGAACATATGAAAAAAATACAGGGCGTTTTTTCTGGATTGTCGAAGACGATACAGAATGATTTAATTGACTGTATAGCCGAGCACGTTATGGATACAATTCGAGAAGAAATCAATTTTTCGTGTTTTTTTGCAATTCTAGCAGATGATACCACCGACATCGTCGAAAAGTCACAATGTGCTCTTTCAATAAGATTTGTTACTAAATCTGGCGAAATTAAAGAAAGATTCTTAGGGTTTCATGATGTAAGTGAGAATAAAACAGCAGATGGTTTGTACACTGTCATCAGTAATATTCTTGCCCCATTTAATTACAAAACAAAACTGGTTGCACAGTGTTACGACGGGGCAAGTGTAATGGCAGGTCTTTTGAATGGCTTACAGATGAAAATTAAAAATAATGCTCCGAATGCCGTTTTCACACATTGTTGCGCCCATCGTTTGAATTTAGTGTTGCAAAATGGATCAAACTGTATTAAGGAATGTCGAATATTTTTTAAAACACTTACAGCTATACCGGGATTTTTTCATCAATCTTCAAAACGAACCGTTGTCCTTGATGCCGTTTTGGGAAAAAGAATTCCCACGGCTTGTGAGACTAGATGGACATCTAGATCCAAAATTTTACATGTTGTACATTCTGAATCGGAGCAACTTAAAAATGTCTTTTTAAAAATAATCGAAGATCCGTCCTCAGCAGGCGATTCCATCAATAGTGCTAGAGGTTATTTGAAACAATTAAATAACATGCAATTTGCTTTTTTGACAACGGTTTATAATGAAATATTTAATATTACAGATATCCTCTTCAAAATTTTGCAAACAAAATGTTTAGATGTGAATTACTGTCAAAAACAGATCAGTAGTGCTGTAACTCGAATAAAAAATTTGAGAACAGACAGCAAGTTTGATGAATTGTATATAACCAGTACTAGAAAATTAACAAACCATGAACAACCACCAAAAAGAATAAAATTATACAACTTGGAAACTGAGACTGTAGCTTATAGAGCTTTGTATTTTAATATAATTGATAACATCCTAGGCCAATTAGAAATACGTTTTCAAGATTTCAGTCGCTTAGAATACTTTGCTTTAGCAGATTCTACCAAATTTGACTCTTTTAGTAAAAAATTTCCCCATGATTTAGTAAACATTTTACTAGAACAGTTTAAGATTATTTTTGAGAAAGAACGTCTTATCAACGAATTAAGTGTAATTTATAATGACCAACAATTTAAAAATAATCTGAAGGTTGATCAAATATTAAAATTTTTTATCAAAAATGATTTGTTAGAAGTTTTCCCCGAAGCGTATAAGCTGTTTGTTTTAATTGCTACCATTCCAGTTACCACCTCTTCAGTTGAACGCAACTTCTCCTGTTTAAAAAGAATTTTAACCTATTTGCGTAATTCTATGTCGCAAAACAGATTAACTTCGCTTGCGTTACTGTCAATTGAAAAGGAACTGCTAATTAAATTATACAGTGAAGATGATTTTATGGACAAAATAATTCACAAGTATTCGCTTTTGAAAGACAGAAGAATTAATCTGATTTATAAAACATAAGTAGTTGTAAAATATGTTCTGAATGTTAGTTGTTCAAAGGTTTTGACTGGCAGTCGACAGATTGTACTGCAAAACCTTTTTTCGTTTTTTAACATTTTTAATTGGTTTGAAAACGGAGATAGAGTTGCCTCCGAAGCGTTACTGTTATAACCCAGGGCCGTAACTAGGGGGGGCACGTGCCCCCGGCGGCATATTTGGTAGGAACGAAAAACATACATAGAGAAGAAACCAGCGAACTGAATTTAAACAATATCGCCAACGAATTTATTTCACGAACCAGTATGAGGCGCAATATGTTTCAAGTAATGTAAATTTTTATTATATACAATGTACAGTATGACCTCTTTAATCCGAACTAATAATTGCACTGGTTGATCCGGATTGTCGAAATATTCGGATTATCGAAAAAAAGACAGAAAATATCCATTTTCCTATTTACATCTACGAATTTCAACATTCTCACAATAAATAGTTCTTTATTTTCAAATCAAAATATAACAACTGTACTACATATCGTATTTTGTTAGATACAACATGACTAATAAAATAAGGTAAATCGCAAAAAGGTAAAAAGTCAATTTAAGAAGCTGTAAGAAATTGAGTGATTATGCTCTCTTTAATGTTTGCTTCTGGTGCCTTGTGAGCTCGTTTGTTCATTTCGGATAGAATTAGAATGTGATGTTCCGATTCAGCATTTTCCTCGGTCCATTTCAAACACGTTTCGAAACTTCTGACTGCCTCTGTGTGCTTTACACGTCGTGGTATCACTTCTACTTCTTCGTCAAAGCTTGATTCATTTTGAACATGTTCCAAAATATCCATATCGTTTATGGATTCCCATGATTCTTGTCTGACGGCCCATTCAATAACTTCTTGTCTTGTTACATCTCCAGAAATGTGGTGTACCAGTGCAGTAACTTCCTTTATTTGTTTCTCTATACCCCCTAACTCCATTTTATCCCTCCACTGTGACAATGGAAGATTATCATCTTCACTCCAACCACCATCAACTTGTGTTAGAAGTTTACTCCAAGACTTTTGAATAAGTTCTAGCTTCTGGCCTCACATTTTCCCATGCTTTTGCTACTCCGATTACAACATCTTTTAGATTAACTTTCTTCAGTTCTGCAGAAATATTACATTTGGCGGCAAAAACATTACAACAATTTTCTTATCATCTGAACATAAGTCTTCAGGGTGTCCTGGAGCGTTGTCTAAAATTAAAAGTGCCTTGGCCTCTAAATTCAGCTGAGCTGGCTGTTGCATTCTTTTTCGAACCGCCTTTTGGAAGTCATCTCTGCTCTAAATTGCAATGCACATTGAACTCAGTAACGGTCAACGGCCTAATTAACAATGAACAGTAAACAGAGCAAATCTTAGAAAACATGAAAACAAGGGATTCGCCCATTTATCTAGCGGGAATCACGTCGCTGTTCGGATTAAGGAGGCGTTGTTCGGATTATGGCTTCGAATTCCCGCTGTTCGGATTACTGGAGGTTCGGATTAGAGCATGTTCGGATTAAAGAGGTCATACTGTATATTGTATATTATACATAGTTACTGTTTTTTCCGTTTCTCAATAAAAATGATTTTAATTTTATGCGTTATTTTTTATGTTTTCCGGAGCTTAAATTAGATAATCAGTGGCGAACCCCCCTTTCTACCTGGGGGGTACTCCGTACCCCCCGGTAATTTTACCCTTCTTCAGCGCCTTCCCTAACTGAAACGTCACGAGCCGCCACTGCTTCCTTGTAAATTGGAAATAACTTCATTGTCATAACAGCATAAACACTACAGTAATTTGGTAGTAATCGCATCATTTAAAATTATCACCTCTATCGTGAAAATCACACAAAAAATTAATTTTATAGCAGGTTTTAACCTTTTATGTTGTCAGCCATATATCTTTACCTTAATTTTTCGTTGAACAGCTAGAGAGCTTGCAGTAGGTTTGTAGTATGGTTTGCTTTTTGAATTGGTTTCTATAATAATGATAAAAGTTAAATTTTTAATATTTTTAACAAATTACCGAACTCCTGTAAAATATTAAACGACAGATGTTTAGATAAATAGATGGCAAATTTTTAAAGCCTGATAAAGTGCAATCACATGTGTGCAACAAAGTCTCAAATTCTGCAGATGACGTTTCGCTGTGTTATTGCAAGTGGTATATCTTGCAAATGAGGTGACTGATTTTAAGTTTGTAATATAAAGACGTTCCTGAAAAACATTTGTGTATTGAAAGAATTATACATCTTGGTGTCTAACAGCAGATGGAATATACCTATTGTGAATTATTAGATTTCGAATCTTTATCTATAGATTGAGTTAGGGACAAATCTATTTAAATAAAAAAGATTTCATATACAACTTTGTAAATAACTTTATTTAATAAAATATAAAACAAAATATTGTTGGTAATTATTCTTTAATCATAAGGTTTTCAACGATATCTTAAAAGTTTTAACAAAACAAATAAACAATAAGGTACATAATGCTAATTGAAAAGTTATCTAATAGAAGGATTAATTTAATTTGGCCAAAGCGTAATGGTTGCAACTACTATTGCGTTACATCACCTTTATTTCTAAGACTGCTTCAGTTTACTTTCTAAATTTTGACACGCTTTTGGCATAAATGCACTCCAAATTTAAGTGAGCCCTTCTTTGCATTTGGAGATGTTCTGGCTGGATTAGCTCACAATTTTTTTCATGATATGCGAAAGATTTCCAGTAAGGTAGAGATCGGGATTATTAAAGGCTAGCCTAGCAATTTAATATCGTGTACGATAACCATCCTTTAATGATTTTAGCCTTAGAGCAGCATTAACAGTGCCTTTTACAATGTACAATTTTTTGTTCCTCAAACAGACCTGCAACCCCATATTAAAAACGGGATGTTTTTTTAATTGTCAAAACCCTATTTAGGCTATCACCTACACAAACCTCAAATCTTGACTTATTGCTCCACATCACACTATCCATTGTGTTTGAATCCAATTTACATGACTTTTTGCTGAAGTCCGTCTACTATTTTTTATTGTACTGTAAAAAACTGTTTTGCGGTTGCCTAAAAGTTCAGTGTATTCGAAAATAATTCACAAATTGTTCTGAAAAACCTCGACTTATAGGAGTTAAACCTCAATTTTTTTAACAGCCGTAAAACAAATTGACCTTGAAAATGTTTCCATTCAACGCTTGTATGGATGCCTGACAGCTATTCATTCTTTCTTTCTTGTACCTTATCCTTTCTAAGGGCGTTGACGACGGGGTCAAAGCCACATTTTTAAATGACTTGACGTCAGAGCTGGGCAAGTTACTTTAAAAAGTAGCTAGTTACTAACTACTAACTACTTCTTAAAAATGTAATGAAGTTACTAAGTAACTAAGTTACTTGAAACAAAAAGTAGCTTAACTACTAACTCCTTTTGTAGCTGTATTGATTTTAATAAGCTACTTTTTCAACTACTATGTAAAAACTGTGCCATATTAATATAATATAATAATAATGTATTATAACATTATATTTATAAGGTATTACGAATTACGATATTACGAACATTTATTAAAGGATAACATTATACTTACACTTACAGATAAAGTAAGAAATGAAAATTACCAATACAAATACATTTAACATTATTACCTCTATACATTTTGGAATTCTAGGGTTACTTTGAAGCTTATGAACATGAACTACTTTCAAATACGTAGATGGTAAAAATATTTTTATTGTTGTATTCTGTTTCCTTTAAGCAACACTAATTTTTGAAATAAATCAGCCGAAAGCGCATTCCTTCTTGGAGAGTTGAAGTGTGTTGCGAAAGAAAATAATCTTTCCACAGGAGCAGATGATGTCAAACATGTATTGTACATTGTGCCTTATAAATATATTCTTAATTATTGGACAGTTTTGTAACATTTGTATGTTTTTTATATCATGTACGCAGTAACTTCACCACTTTCAAAGTAGCTAAGCTACCGAAAAAGTACGTAATTGAATTACCAGTAGTTTAACTAAAACTTAGACCTAGAACCAAAAAAACTTTGAATACTTCATATAAAATTCAGGAATACAAGCTACAGCTACCTTGATTTGAAAAGTAATTCGAATACAGTTACTTTTCACAGAAAAGTAGTTAAGTTAGTAACTAAGCTACTTTGTAGTTAACTACTGCCCAGCTCTGCTTGACGTCGTGAACTTTGTTATAGTAATAAGCGGGATATAACAAAGCTATTAATTAATTAATGAAATTGAAAAAGTACAAAAGAGATTTGTTTGTTTCTTCTATTTTAAGGCATTTGGAATACACCCAACATATCCTACTTCTCATTTCATATTTAAATCAGTTGTTAGGGTTAGGCAATGAAAAATGTTTAAATATAATACCTACCTAATGTTAGACTCTAGAAGAAAATTTGTTTGTTTAAGTTTTATATGCAATACTGTAATGTCTAATATTAATGATGGCAATTTGCTATACTTAATTCATTTTAAGGTTCCTAATATCACGCTCCGCAGAAGGAATGATATTCTTCATGTCGATCACCATTATAGAATTGTCGATAGAATGCTGAACGTTACAAATAATATTCTAAGCCTTTGTGAGATTGATATATTTTCTACATCTCTAAAAAACATTCAAACGAAATTTGTAGAAATTAATCATTAAGTTAGGTCACTTTCACACTCCGAAGGGAAACGTTCCCACCGCTAACTCTGAATGATACACCACTCCCGCAAGGAAAAAACGTTGTATACCTTGGTATGCACCTTGATTGTCGGTTAACTAGGTTCTGGTATCGTAGAACCGTATTAAAGCCAGTACGGACACATGGATTACAACTGTGGGGAACCAGAAGTAACTCGAACCTGAAAATACTGCAAAGGTTTCATTCAAAAATCTTAAGGGCAATAACAGAATCGCCATCCCTCGCAACCTTTAAGTAAAATCAGTGAAAGGAGTAACTAAGCGAGTGACTAAAAAGTACCTACCTCTTACGTTTCGAAAATCACACCAAAATTCTCGCCGTGAATCTGTTAGACAACAGCAACACAGTTGCGGTCGAAGCTCGGTTAGTTCAGCGTGCGTTTGACCGCTGAGATGGCCCGGATGCGTATTGGCTTTGTTTACCACGTTTTTACAACGTGGTGATATTGGCGCCTTATAATGTTAGGCATTTAAAATTTGTGTTATATAGACGTCACGTCAGCAAGTGTTAAGTTACATAACTGAAAATGTGTAGAATAAGTACGAGACGAGAACTGTTTTGTGAAAATAAAAAACTTGAATTGCAATTTGGCCAAATATTTTATTTATAGGTACCTACTTCGTAACAAAAACATAAAAGGAACATGTAAAAAACAATTAAGTTAAAATTTAAAATAGGAAAAAGAGTAAATTAAAACAGAAAAAAAATATTGTACAAATTACAAAACTATATCTAATCGACGATTTTTAGATTTGGAAAATATTTCGATTACATTTTGGATGTTTATTTCAAATTCCCTATTAATATATAAAAGGGCTAATCCTGAAAGCCTATCTTGACTCGTAGTTGAACGCAGCCAAGTTTTAATTCTTTTCAAAGCTGAGAAGCTCCTCTCAGCAGAAGTTACGCTTACCGGCAATGTACATAAAATATTCAAAATTATTTTAATATGCGGAAATATATCTCCGTCACACTGCTGGTATGCCAGTATAGCTGTATCTGGTATGTTTTCTGCAACTGTATTTTTCCACTTCAAAATCCACAAATCGAATTCAGCAATTAGTTTCATATTCAGCAATTCTTTTGAATCATCTACAAACTTCTCAATGTAAACAATAATATTTTTTATACAAATATTTCTAATTTCTTGGTCCGATTTGAAGACACTGATGGAAGGTATTGCTATATTTAATTCAAACACAGAAAATGGTTTCTCATCGAAACGAAATGCAATGTCCTCTATGACATTGTCTAAAAGTGGTAAATAGATAGACACCCTAAAATAATCCTCAGCATTTTTTGACATTGGATTGATAAGATGTTGTTGTTTACCTGTCTGCCTTGGCAATGAAATTTCAATTCCTAACTTCTTGTGCAATTGTTCCACATCTTGATATATTTGTTTGAATTTTGAGTCCGCGTTTTGTCTTTTTTCTTTTAAAACCTTAATTATATTATTAACTAAATGTTTAGCATACTCTTTATCAATGTTTTTTTTCTGCAAGATCTTATTCAAATTGACAGTTACTCCTAACACGTCCGACAAACAGTGAATTGCAAAAATAAAGTTTGATGTTCTAATAGAATTTTTCAAACATTCGGCTTTAGCAGCAGAATCTCTTTCTTGCCAATCGGAAATTATATCTAATGACTCAAAGATCTTTTCGAAACAAACTGTAAATTTTAAAACTGATTCGTGTCTTTCAACCCATCTTGTTTCAGAAAGTTTTTTTAATTGCTCGTTATTTGTCTTTTTTAATATGTTGTTTCGTTTTGAAGATGCATTAAAAAATGAAATAACTTCTTTCATAATGCCCTCCGCATTTCTAACAGCCTGTACGGTACTAGCTTTTGAAACTGACAAGTTCAATGCATGGTTATGACATGGACTTTTAATTGCGTTTTTCAAACGTTTTTGCAGTTCAAATACTGCACCTTTCTGTTCGGACAACATCACACTACATCCGTTGGTTCCGATACCTACACAATAGTTTAAATCTAATTTGAATGTTTCTAAAACATGCAGAACTGTACTAGCTAAGATTTTTCCAGTGAGGACGGGTTCATTACTTACATTTTCATAGTTTTCTTTGTGACAATCTATGAAACTTAAAAAATCCTCACGAATTTCTCCCGTTTCATCTAAATATCTAATCACAGACATTTGGAAAATATCACTCAAATCAGTCATTTCGTCACAAATTATACTGAAATATTTATTTTTTTTAACTTTTGCTAAAATTAAATTCAAAACCTCTGTGCCACAACATTCAATTATCTCATTTTGACTAGTATTGCTGATGTATGTGGCTCGAGAATTGCAGTTTTTTAAATGATTTTCTAGTTTATTATCGCCACTTGCAATTCGAAAATGTAAAAGTTCTCTGAAGTTTCCCTGATTTATTGCACAATATTTATCCTCAACATTAAATTCCCCATGATCACGGTGACCTCTCAATGGAATATTTTGTCTAGCTAAAAATATTATCGATTCAATTATAGGTAAAAGCCTTTCTCGGTTCTCTATTACTTGCTTTTGTCGCTCTAAATCTAACAAATTTTGAATTTCAATCTGGGGATTTTCATAAGTTTTTATAAAATTCAGTACATAATTTAAAGCTTCTTTGTGAAAAATGTGTTCGTTATGTACATTTAAGTCACCGTCTTTACCAAATAGTTTTGAATATTTCTGTAGAGGAACCCTAACTAATTTGTTTAAAGTAGTAGCTTTATTTATTCCTCCAAGTTTAGCAAATAATAGGCAAAATTTACAAAATAAACCTTTCAACTGTAATGAGTATGTTAACCAATTAAATCTATTAAAATGTTTCTCCGATAAGTAACACTTTACTTCCTTTTTATTTTTTTAATGTACCGAAAACGGGAAAATGAATTCTTTATTGGGAGTCCACGCATATTTTAATGTATTATATTTCTCTAAATCAGATATTTTCTCGGCATTCACAAATTTTCCAGCATCTATCATTTCTATTCTAGATGGAACTAAAGAACTATTTACAGGTTCCAAAAGTAGCAACTCAGATTTATTAACACATGGTGTCTGATTAAAATTTGATATCACACACGTACTCGCGGAAGATGATACTGTAGACGACGGCGATGGTGTGAGAGACGACTCTGAAGATTCAGATGACAGGACTGGTATTTCAGTTTTTGCAATTTTTTGTTTGGTGGTAGGATTAAGCTTAACAAAGAAGTTATCCAAAGTTGTTAATTTTCTTTTGCTCATTTTCTAAAAATATTAACAATGCCTAATTTGAAAAAGAATAAATATATTAATTCCACAATACCTATTTAATTGTTTGATGTGATGTATGGAATAGGTCAGTTGATTTAATTGATTAGTCAACTTGAGGGGATTAATGGAAAAAAATATTTGCTTAAACAACAATCACAGTCAGTTATTCACTCACGGATTAGAGAGAACTGTCTTGTATATTACTAGACGCGGTCAAAAACTCAATGCTTTATTCCTTATTTTATTTTTCATGTAGTAAATAATTTCCCGCCCCGCCACCGCCGGTTTCGGGTATTGTGTCTTAAACGTCGATTTTTATTATTCCAGGAAGGATATTACACTAAAATGAGTTTGCCTCTGCGGGGGTCGGCTGCAACGATTACAAAAACGTTGTAAAACCTACATAGTAGCTAGAGGCTCTTAAACGGATTGTCGGCGTAGACCGTATTGTTAAATGTTAGTGTAGCAATTAGAAGCATATTTCATCCGTTTACAATTTTCCTTCTTTTAAATAGAATTTTTAAGTGCGGTTCACGCTTTCGGTAGGTTTTACAAGGGGTTATAGATGTAAATCTCAAGTAGTTTTAACCATTTTCGTTGGCGGCAACTGCAATAAGAGCATAGTCCTGGGGGGGGGGGGGGTAATTACCCCTAGGACCCCCCCCCCGTAGACACGCGCTTGTACAACAATAACCAAATTCTACAACCAACACTTAAAATCTAATCTAGCTATTATAACAAATTTTTATATTTAAATTTAAAACTGCATCCTTTTAATTTACGTAATCTTTTTTTTTTAGTATTTATTTATGGATGATTGTACTCTAAATTATTATTCTAAAATCAATATCATATCCATATATACATACATAAATACACTATATTTTGAAACTACGAAGTTTCCTTTGGTAATCGTAGGTTCCGATAATTTTAACATTTTGGAGATTCATTGCAACTAAGAAATGTGTGAATCAATTGTTTATCAGTTGCATCTTCAGAGTAATTACGCCCAACAAAGTCACATCTTTGAGGCATCTTAATTGTAATTTTATTAGCTAAAAAGAAATTTCAAAGTTAGAAAAGTATACAGGGTATCTCAGACATGACTCCCCAGACCTATAACTTTGTTATTTTTAAAAATAACTATAATAAACTATATATATTCGTAAATGGGAGCAAATTCTCTATAAGATGGGGAAAGAAAATGTTAGAAAATCTGTACTCATATTATGGCGGCGATATTCAACTTTTTTTTTCAAATTGCACACTGTGCTTTTTTTCGCTCATTCTGATAGTACTTTTTATTCTCTTTATAACCATGTAAACCAATATTGGTCTTACATAAGAAAATTCTCGAAAAAAATACGATTGAAAGTTGAAGTCTAGGTTTGTCATGGAAACAACTGATTGTTGTAATTTGTACTCGTCGGCGATGAAAACAATAGCGTATAGCTGTAAAACAATTGCAATTTACGTTGTAAAGAATGACAAGTGCTCTTTCTGTATTTGTATGTTCTTGTTTAAAATCATAGGAGTATTAGAAATGAATTACACTAATTCTGAAAAGCTTGATATGATCCTTATTTATGGTTGATGTGAGAGGAATGCAAGAAGAGCAGCAAGGTTGTATGCAGAAAGGTATCCGCTATTGTTTTGTACTCGTCGGCGATAAAAACAATAGCGGATACCTTTCTGCATACAACCTTGCTGCTCTTCTTGCATTCCTCTCACATCAACCATAAATAAGGATCATATCAAGCTTTTCAGAATTAGTGTAATTCATTTCTAATACTCCTATGATTTTAAACAAGAACATACAAATACAGAAAGAGCACTTGTCATTCTTTACAACGTAAATTGCAATTGTTTTACAGCTATACGCTATTGTTTTCATCGCCGACGAGTACAAATTACAACAATCAGTTGTTTCCATGACAAACCTAGACTTCAACTTTCAATCGTATTTTTTTCGAGAATTTTCTTATGTAAGACCCATATTGGTTTACATGGTTATAAAGAGAATAAAAAGTACTATCAGAATGAGCGAAAAAAAGCATAGTGTGCAATTTGAAAAAAAAAGTTCAATATCGCTGCCATAATATGAGTACAGATTTTCTAACATTTTCTTTCTCCATCTTATAGAGAATGTGCTCCCATTTACGAATAT
Source organism: Melanotus villosus (assembly GCA_963082815.1). Taxonomy (NCBI): domain Eukaryota; kingdom Metazoa; phylum Arthropoda; class Insecta; order Coleoptera; family Elateridae; genus Melanotus; species Melanotus villosus. Next base: position 108,071,765 of record OY720418.1, on the reverse strand, counting down.
ATATAGTTTATTATAGTTATTTTTAAAACTAACAAAGTTATAGGCCTGGGGAGTCATGTCTGAGACACCCTGTATAATAAAGTATTTTCTAAACAGACTCCCTTTACTTACTTGAACAAATATTTAAAAAAACCTAGTCCACATCGCTTAAAGGCAAATTATTTTTCATTTCTCGTGGATTTTCATATGCTTATTCAACTTACTATTAGTTACAGTCCTGTATTCACATAAATTACAATTGAACGGTTTATCTCCAGTATGAGTTCTCATATGCACTTTCAGCGCGTTTTTAGCTACAGTCCTGTATTCACATAAATTACAAGCAAACGGTTTTTCTCCTGTATGACTACTCATATGCAATTTCAGCTTGTTTTTAGTTATAGCCCTGTATTCACATAAATTACAAGCAAACGGTTTTTCGCCAGTATGAATACTCATATGTATATTCAGACAACTTTTAGTTACACACCTATATACACATAAATTACATGCAAATGGTTTTTCTCCTGTATGATAACTCATATGTAATTTCATATTGCTTTTAGTTACAGCCCTGTATTCACATAAAGAACAAGCAAATGGTTTTTCTCCAGTATGAGTACTCATGTGCAATTTCAGCTTGCTTTTAGTTACAGCCCTGTATTCACATAAAGTACAAGCAAATGGTTTTTCTCTAGTATGAGTACTCATGTGCAATTTCAGCTTGCTTTTAGTTACAGCCCTGTATTCACATAAAGTGCATGCAAATGGTTTTTCTCCAGTATGCGTACGAATATGTTTATTCACATTGCTTTTACTGACACTCCTGAAATCACATAAATCACAAGCAAATGGTTTTTCTCCAGTATGAATACTCATATGCACTTTCAGATTGCTTTTAGATACAGTCCTGTATTCACATAAATTACAAGCAATCGGTTTATCTCCAGTATGATTACCCATATGCAATTTCAGCTTGCTTTTAGTTACACCCCTATATTCACATAAATTACAAGCAAATGGCTTTTTTATTAAATGCGTATTTTTATGGGCTTGAAGATTGGATCTACGAGTCGTTCTATATTCACAAACGTCACATATAAAACTTTTCCCTTTATTTTTATTCTGGTCATCTTCTACTTTTATTTTGTCTGTTGCACCACTCTTTTTAATTGCAGTTTCCTCCCTCGTATTCTGTCCCACGTTTTGGCTAATATTAGTGTTAGTTTCATTGAAGTTATGTTTTTGTTTGGTATTGCAAAGGATATCATTGCCGAATTCACTTTTTATATTGTCCAAGTAGGGTTCACATTTGATTTCTTCTCTGACGATATCCAAATCCTCATCAAAAGGATTAACTGTATCAGTTGCTTCAATTTTTATTTTGTTTACTTCATGTGCGCCACTCTCTATAATTTCAGTTTTCTCCCTTGTATGCCATCCAGAGTGTTGGCTAATATTAGTGTTACTTTCATTGAAGTTATGTTTTTGTTTGGTATTGCAAAGGATATCGTTACCGAATTCACTTTTTATATTGTGCAAGTAGGGTTCAAGTTTGATTTCTTCTTTAACGATGTCCAAATCGAAATCATATTCGAGATTAGCCTTTGAATTTCTTTCAGACATTTTTTTATTCAATTTCCTGTAATAATACAAATCACAAAGAATGTAACAAACAGCGTTTGGTAAGTAGTGACTAACCTGTAATTATTAAAAATACAGATAAAAATGTAGGTTTCCCTGCACACACATAAAACACTAAGCAATAAGCGGATAATAATAATTGAATATTCTTACTGGTAAACACAGATAATACAAACAAAAATATAAAACAGTAAGGCCCACAGCACTAATAGAAGTAAAATAGGTCAACTTTTGGAAGTGGTTATTATATCGGCGCCGTAAAAGATTATTACAAGTTGATTAAAAAAGTCAATCAACTACATGTATTATTGAAACCAGGAAAGATGAACCCTGCCTTATCAATGCTATCCGTATGATATAAGATTTTATTTTCAACCATATATGTAATGACGTTATTACTAACTGTTTTGTAAGTTGGAAAATTGGCCTTTACTCATTTACTGACTGTTACTTAGTTACTTACTTTCCACCCGGGTGGAAGCAGACCACAGCAGATCAAGTGATCAACTGTCATTAAGTAACAGCTTGTTTGTTCAAAATATGAATTATTATTATAAGTAAATGATTCATATTAATATTCATATGTATGATTGAAAATAAAATAGTATACAAACCTTGGTGAAAAGTTTCATTACTGTCTCGAGATATAGTGATCTCTCGACAGTAATGAACTGCTTTCCACCTCGGTATGTAATATACTATACTTGCTAGTCAAATTAGCATCAGTTGTATTCTCAAGCAATTAGAATTGGCGCTTTAACCGGAAAACAAACAGCTGTCAAGTATTTTCAATACGAATTTAACATTATAGTCATTTTCATAACAAGTGCGGGAAGATAGCGACTCCGAAACGAATGCAGGAGGTTACAGAAACAAGCGAAGCGAGTTTCGGCAAGGCCCGATGAATTAATATTGCATATAAGGCCTTACCACTTCATTTAGCCAAGAGGCAATTAGAAACAACGGTGGCGCCAAGTGAGGTAAACTATACATTTCTCCATTAAAAAATGTATAGTTCACTGCAAATGGCGCCACCGTTGTTTCTAAATTGCGTCTTGGCTAAATCAAGTGGCAAGGCCTTATATGCAATATTAATTCAGCGGGCCTTGGTTTCGGTACCTGCATGTAATATCACGTCGGAGTGAAATATTGATAACTCCTGGGAAGGTAGTTGTTTTTGGACAATCATTCTCGATCTCCCTGTATATATACACGGTGTTTCCTAAGTACGTGGAGAAAATGCAGGTTATTCTTGAGTGAAAATTAAGCATACCTACTTTTGGAAAAAATTATCTTCTAGATTCATAGGTTTTACTCCAATCAAAGGTATTTAATAGAAAAAAAACGAGTTGTATTTGTAAATTAACAAAAAAAAAATAGTTGCGATTTTCAATTTTTTTTAATAATTTTCACTTACAATCAAAGAATTGTCGATTATTTTTTTGCTGTAACATCACGAATGTTCCTTGTGCTTGCATATGAATATCACGAGTGCGCAGCACGAGTGGTATTCGCAATCACAAGGAACATGAGTGATTTTACAGCAAAAATAATTACAATTCTTTGACTAGGAATGGTATTTGAGGGACTATTCAACGAAAACAAAATCATTTCCATCGAATCATTTTTCATAAATTAGTCCACATTCAAGTTTGTTTACATGAAAATAGTTCTCTGTTGGATATAACTAGCAATAAACTGCGTTCAAAAAATTGTCGCATCATATCACTACTGAAATTTTATCGACAATATTTTCTAGTAAAAATTGTCGATACAATTCATTTTGATTGGCTCAAAAACGTCAAATCTTGCATTTTGATTGGTCGATTTTTGATATATGACTTATGAGTTGAATATTTTTGTCATCGAACCCCACTTTTTACCGCCATACCAGTCATCACGTAACATACATCAAATTCGATTATCAGGTTATCGGACGTACAGAATCGATCCCCAGAAAATTTTTTTCGATACTCTAATAATAAAAATGTTTCCCATATCGTGCGAACCTTTTGCCGATCACTGTATATTACGCCTACAGAGTGGCCCATTTTCGAAGGGATTGCAGGCTATCTCCTTAACTCTTACACTCACGCAAGAAGTAATGAAGGTGTTTCGGGCCAAATTTTTGAGACAAATTCAATGGTGCAAAACGAAATTTGATATCATCTTTCGTTTTCGAGCTACAAGCTAAAATTGAATTCCTTGAAAATTCTTTTCGGAGTTATAACTTGTTTGTTTGCAGAAATAGGAACAAAAATATGTCGATGCGCAAAAATAAGATTGGGATCGAATATGTATAAAGGTGGATTCACAGCTCCGCAAAACACGGAGCTTTGAATCCACCTTAAGTTTAAGTAAATAAGCAACCGCGCACGTGTTGCACTCTCGCTCCCGCCGCGCCGGGGGGCGGGATCCACCGACATCCATTTATTGATAAATACATCATTTTGACCTACTTGATTGGCCTCCGTAACTATTTTCATGACTTTGATCCATCTTACAGGTCGTATTCATGTCAGTGTTCCCACGATTCACTCTTACTTGCGTTGTCATTCAGGATGGAGGTAATCCAAGTTAAACGAATTAAGAATTTTTATCCGTACAATGATGTCTTATATTTTCTATCGAGCCCTAACACTGTTATATCGGCGTAGGATGCGTTTATTGTAGGGTGAATGACCCGTGTGCCTTAGGAACACGACACTCCTTACTCCAAGAATTATTTTGGGCCAGCAAATAAAAACAATATATTATTTTCGTATAAATTAATTTCTTCGTTCAATTGCTTACGTATGACGGAAAGAATAATTACGTGATCTTTTATTTTTGTCAATAGATTCTGGGTACAATCTTACTTTTTCATTCTTGGCTACTTTCATTTTTACTTGCATTTAGAATATAAATGAATTCGATTATTTTGTAAATTGTTGATTCTTTTAGTCGCGGTTTTTACATTTTGCTTTTTATTTTTAACACTTTGTAATTGGTGGTCCATAAGTAATGGGACACAGGCCAACAGTAGATTTGTGAGGCCAAAATACATAGGATGTTCCCTTTCCGCTGAGCCTAGTAAAGTAATATGCAATTTATTGATAAAAAACATTTATTAATAATTTTTCAAAGTATTCCCTGTCACCTGCTAATTCCGCACTACGACAACTTAAAGGTGACGTTGATGTCCTTAGGCTCGCAAATAACAAGTAGTCGAAGAAGGGGGGTTCGAAACGCTAAATCCTTCAAATAGGGGAGGTCGTAATCGGGAAAAAAATGGGCGCCACTGCGGAAAATCACCCAAGATGATCTTGAGGAACGTACCGCAGATAGTTCCTTTAGGGCTCGAAAGGGGTTGAGGTGAAATTTTTTCGATCGCATGTTACCTGGTTTGCTTATAAAGCGTTACGAGTTTTTAAATGAAAAAGACAAGCCACGGGAAACCTTAAGCACGATATTGTATGTATGACATGTTTTATTATGCATAATTGTCTTGCCAGGGAATGCGCCCTTCAGTTTTGCAGTAATGCGCTACTTAATTCATCTCTAATGTCTTTTGCAAGTGCGAAGATCGATGCGGCGAACTTGCAATTGGATATAATGAGAACATGTTTTTGTTTACGTTGTTCCTCCAGCTTCCTTCTACTATATTTCCTTCAACTTCGGAATCGAATGTGCCGGATGCTGAATAAACATCAGCAGAATGAGAGTTTCTTCTTAAAAAGTTGTGTAAATGTGCTATCGTCATTACAACTAGTTCAGCTTTTTTTGGCTCAAGTACCATAGGTTTTCTTAACACTCGAAAAACGGATGAAATGATCCCAAATACATTTTCAACCACTCTACATAGGCGATAATTGAAAATTCTTTCCATTGGTTGTCTTCCATGTATCCCAGAATAAACCTTCATTCTTAGTAAGACTAGTTTCATTTTAATAGCTGCAAGAGAGAAGTTATTTATAGATTTACACACAAAAGGGAGAAGACTTGCCACACAAGTAATATTTACAGTTTTGCTTTGTTAGGTTGCCATTAAAGCCGCAAATTAAAATTTTATTATACGCTGTCCTTTTCTAAAGAGTTTCTCGCCAGCATCAGAATACAAATGGACAAATTCGTTTGCTTATTAGTTCAGTATTTAGAACAAAAAAGTTTGTCTCAAAGAGAGTTACAGACAGACACCGTTTTGGAAATTGTCCGATTGGTGATCTAGACTTTGGAATCAATGCTGATCTGCCATTTTCGGCAATTTTTTGGAAAGTTTTCAACAGATAACACAAAACTATAATGGCCCCGTATTACTAGCCGTAGACGTGACCCTAAAAAGAATAACCTGAAAATTTGGCATTGTTGCAATCAATATTTTTGAAAAAACTTTAAACAGCTAAGGAAATGCAAAAAATATCTATTTATACGTATTTGATATACTGAATTATACACTTATAAGTTACACTATTACAAGATACAACATTTAATCTTGCAACATTAATTTAACATTATGACATAAAATTTCACAGCAATAATGTAACTTAAAACACATTCCAAGTGCTAACTATTCATTTTAGAGACACAAATCATCCAATTTACCTAAGCCACTTGCATATTAAACACGCACTTGCTCACTTTACTAAATCCCTACCAGACATCAACTATAAATTTACTGAATACATAACGATGCAGTAAAACGTTTATGTACAAGTACGTATCAGCCATTATCAGAAAGCAATAGAAATCTAGGGCTTTCAAGAGCTCTCGATTCAAGAGACGAGGCTTCATTATATTTGGTTGTAATTAGGGTTGTGCATTTGACCGGTCAACAACTTTTAGGTCAATTGACCGCACATTTGACCATTTTAATTTTTTAAATTCACCTTTTTTTCAATAAATTGTATTGATAGTTCTCTAAGTTTAAGCAAATCACAAGGTTAACAAGTACCATATTACCACCAACCCTTTTGTTTGGTGTTTATAAGTGCATATAATTAACAATTTTAACAATTATTTCATTTTATACTCTCGGTAACTAAAATAATACTAATACCACATTTATTGACATGAAATGCAGGCATTTTTTAAAAACCTTATTGTAGTAGTTAAGTATTTTCTGCAAAAATAAAAAAACTGATGATTGAGTGTAATTTAATATAAACAATTTTAAGGCGAAAACAGCATTTGACAGTGAATTTGACCACACAGTTTTTGACCGTGGTCAAATTGACCAGTCAATTGACCGGTCAATTGACCAAGGCACAACCCTAGTTGTAATGGAAAGGTTTCGTCTGCCACGAAAAAATAAGGCATTTCTTTGCTTCTTCCTCTAAAAGACGCTGATTCTGGGAAATTTATAGAACCACTGCCATTTTTTCGTATAATTTACTATTCTTAATATCCCCCATCAGAAATTGTCCCCTGGCAACCAGTATCCACAAACAAAAAATTGTAATTTGTATCTACCAACGCAAACAGAAGACAGAACAATGCTAAATGTTCCCTTATAATTATAAAATTCGCTATCATTGTTAAGAGGGGCTTGCAATACATCAATCTTCCTGTCCATTGCTCCCAAACAGTGCGGGAAATTCCACGATTGTTCTGCAACAGTTAACCAATCTTCTGGTGTGTTAGGTATCTGTAAAAATATATAAACAATATAAATAAACTAATTCAGATAACTATTGCTAAACCTAAATGTCTTGTTTTAGATTGACACAGAAGAATTAACTGCCCAAAACGAATGTGAAGTAATGCCACAATCTTCGCAACAGAATGAAAAGAGAACCTTGATAACTTCAACATCTTGTCAAATCAAAAGAATTAAAAAACCTGAAGAAGCAGATTTTTGCTATATTAAATGCGGCAGCGACAACAATAAATAATGATGAATGTGAAAGTTTTGCCACTTTTATACGTAATAAATTACGAAAATATTCTTATAGAACAAGAAACACTTTGCAGTTTCAAAATAAGTCAACTCATTTTTCAAACACATCAAGGACAATTTGATTCTTATCAACCCTTCACTTTTCCTAATTACAGTAGTTTCAATTATCCCCATACTTAAAATCCTAACATATCTTCAATAAATATTACTATCTTGAACCCTGCTCCAATAGTCCATATTCCATCTGCTTCTCTTATAAAATCAGTCAACATTAACTGATTCTAATTACGCATCTACGCCTTCAGCTGCTTACTCAGACGAAATAAGCGTTACAGATTTAATATAATTTTTTTACTATAACATTTATTGTATCCAAAAACTGCTTTTCATTTAACTCTAATAAACTGACTAAATAAATTCTTACCTTGATGTTTTCTTTGAGTGCTTCAATAATAGCTCTGCATACTTTTGGAACAATCACGCTGATAGCTTGTTTTGAAATTTTAAACATATATTGTAGGCTGGTATAGGAATCACCAGTTGCTAAAAAACCGTAATGTTACGGCTAGTCTTTCTTGCACAGTAATAGCATCCCTAAATATGCTATTCTGTTTTGATATTTTTGGAGCTATGAGATTAATTAATATTTCAAAATCTTCAGCCGTCATTAGAGTATCCACTGAGTTTTTGATCCCTTAAATTGGTAAGCAAATTTGTACCACTGTAAATATGTCTATTTGTAAACAAATTAGATTGCCACCATCTTCTCTCTCGTCGTTTTCTTCTAGTCAATATTAGATGAATAATTATAAAACCAGCAGCAGCGACTTGGGCTGATGACATTGTTCCTTCGCAAGCAACAACAAACTGATGGACTACAAACACGCATTACACGTGCATTGCAATTCGTTGTTTTGTACGCCCAATCAGTCTGCACTTGTATTTGAAGTTGCTGCATTGCAATTTTGTTGCATTACAGTGTTCGGCACACTAAAATGCCCAAGTTTGGACCCAGCTTAACATACACATATACATAAATACTACAGTATATCTTGAAGCTACGAAGTTTCCTTTAGTAATCTTAGATTCGAATAATTTTAACCTTTTGGAGATTCGTTGCAACTAAGAAATGTGTGAATCAATCCTTCATCAATTGCATCTTCAGAGTAATTACGCCCAATAAAATCACATCTTTGAGGCATCTTAATTGTAATTTCATTAGCTAAAAGGAAATCTCAAAGTTAAAAAATAAATGAAGTATTTTCTTTACTTACTTAAACAAATATTTTAAAAAACCTAGTTCACATCGTTTACAAGCAAATTATTTTTCTTTTCTGTGGATTTTCATATGTTTATTCAGATTACTTTTAGTTACACTCCTGTATTCACATAAATTACAAGCAAATGGTTTTTCTCCAGAATGAATACTCATATGTAATTTCAAACTGTATTTAGTTATACTTCTGTGTTCGCATAAATTACAAGCAAACGGTTTTTCTCCAGAATGAATACTCATATGCAATTTCAGACTGTATTTAGTTGTACTCCTGTGTTCGCATAAATTACAAGCAAACGGTTTTTCTCCAGAATGAACACTCATATGCAATTTCAGACTGTATTTAGTTGTACTCCTGTGTTCGCATAAATTACAAGCAAACGGTTTTTCTCCAGTATGATTACTTATATGCAGTTTCAGCTTGCTTTTAGTTACAGTCTTGTATTCACATAAAGTACAAGCAAACGGTTTTTCTCCTGTATGATTACTCATATGCAGTTTCAGCTTGCTTTTAGTTACAGTCTTGTATTCACATAAAGTACAAGCAAACGGTTTTTCTCCTGTATGATTACTCATATGCAGTTTCAGCAGAGCTTTAGTTATACTCTTGTATTCACATAAAGTACAAGCAAATGGTTTATCTTCAGTATGAGTACCCATATGCAGTTTCAGATTACTTTTAGTTACACTCCTGTATTCACATAAATTACAAGCAAATGGTTTTTCTCCAGTATGAATTTTCATATGTATTTTCAGTATGCTTTTAGTTACAGTCTTGTATTCACATAAAGTACAAGCAAACGGTTTTTCTCCTGTATGATTACTCATATGCAATTTCAGATAGCGTTTAGTTACACCCCTGTATTCACATAAATTACAAGCAAATGGTTTTTCTCCAGTATGAATTTTCATATGTATTTTCAGCCTGCTTTCAGTTATAGTCTTGTATTCACATAAATTACAAGCAAACGGTTTTTCTCCTGTATGATTACTCATATGCAGTTTCAGCTTGCTTTTAGCTACAGACTTGTATTCACATAAAGTAGAAGCAAACGGTTTTTCTCCTGTATGATTACTCATATGCAATTTCAGCAGAGTTTTAGTTATACTCTTGTATTCACATAAAGTACAAGCAAATGGTTTATCTTCAGTATGAGTACCCATATGCACTTTCAGATAGCCTTTAGTTGCACACCAGTATTCACATAAATTACAAGCAAACGGTTTTTCTCCAGTATGAGTACTCATATGTCTTTTCAGGTTGTTTTTGGTTGCACTCCTGTATTCACACATATTACAAGCAAACGGCTTTTTTATTAAATGCGTATTTTTATGCGTTTCAAGGTTAGATCTAAGAGTCGTTCTATATTCACAAACGTCACATATAAAACTTTTCCCTTTATTGTTATGCTGGTCATCTTCGTCAACTGTATCAGTTGTTTCTACTTTTATTTTGTCTGTTTCATGTGCACTACTCTCTGTAATTGCAGTTTCTTCTCTCGTATTCCATCCTAAGTTTTGGCTAATACTAGTTTTAGTTTCATTGAAGTTATGTTTTTGTTCAGTATTGCAAAGGATATCATCGTCGAATTCACGTTTAATATCGTCCAAGTAGGGTTCAAGTTTGATTTCTTCTTTGACGATATCTAAATCGAAATCATATTCAAGGTTGGCCTTTGAATTTATTCCAGACATTTTTTATTCAATTTCCTGTAATAATAGGTACAAATCACAATAGTAATTTATGTTATAAGTCCGGTAAACCAATGTTTACAGTAGCGAGTTGAAATGTTTCGAGACGAGGCGACGGAGGAACCAAGTCTGGAATTTTGAGATGAGTTACTGTAAACGTTTACCGGACGTATATCGTACAATGTTTTATTTCATACTGCGTCAAATTTTTAATTAAAATGTAATAATTTTAATAATTAAGCAAATGAACAAAGATAATCTGGTGGCCTTATTTATCAATCAAGGTGACAATCGGACCTAATTTTTTCAAAATGATAACAAAGCGTAGTGGTCTATAATCGTGTCTTAGTTGCCGAACAACAACAAACTGGAATTCTACATTTTTTGGAGGTGAAACTGTTTTGTGTTGTAATTTGCTTCAAAAATGAGCTTCCCAGGTTGTTCTTCCGAAGGACAAACGTCAGATGTGTCCTTTGATATTGAGAAAGAAGTAGAGAACGTGATATCCGGAATTGTTCCGGCAAAATCTGGAGCCAAATATTAATTGGCTTTTAAAAGGTATGAGCAGTGGTACAATTTGAAGAACATAAAGGCTATCACTAACGAAAAAGCATTGCTTGTATATTGTATATCTTTTCTTGTATTTGTGAGTTGTCAATTTCATTATCGCACTCATTGGGATAACAAGACTATTACATAGGTATCTAAAATGAGTGCGATATGGTATAACTTATCCCACGGTGATAGATAAAGGTTCATTTACCGGACCGTAATGTGTCTGGGAAATCAAACAAATGTGACACAGTATACAGTATGAAATAAAAAATAATACAAACAGCGTTTGGTAACTAATGACTAACCTGTAATTATTTAAAAATACAGATAACAATGTATCTCTGCACACACAAAACAGTAAGCAACAAGCGGGTAATAATAGAGACATATATAGAGTACTTTGTTTTTTAGCTAAACACCGCAATAGGTTAACTTTTGGAAGTGGTTATTATATCGGCGCCGTAATCGATTATACAAGGTAGTTAAATGTCAGATTTAGTGCAAACAAATTTCTAAATCAATTACATGAACAATTGCGGACAAAAAAATGGAAACACCAACGTTAATCTAGTGCTCGTTTTTTTATTGTTTTTAAACATTATTGTAATTATGTTTTTCGTGTCATACTGACTTAAAAAAAGATAGAAGTATAGACGAGCACCAATGAGATACTTCAATATTAAAATTCTTGCGCTTCAAGGTCAATACGCCCAAAGTTAAGTTGACTTCAACTTTTGGCGTACAAAATCGCTTAGACATGTATGTGTCACTGTCTAAATGTACAAGCGTCGCATTTTAATTTTAATGGGAGGTGCTACGGTGCCGCGTGCATGTGGAACAATTCTTTTTTTTGAGAAGTAAATAACTTTTGTTATATCATTTTCAATTAAATTTAATAAACTATCGTATTGGTGTTGTCATTCGCACAAAATAAAAAAAAATTGGCAACATCTGTTGTTTTTATTGTTAAAAATAACTGCGTATAAAACCCATATTTGTTTCTATTTTCCACGGCCAACTTCATTCATATCTACTAACGTGTATATATGGCCGTCCCAATTCCATTTCTAAATATTTTTGACAGGTCCTCCTGTCAGCGCCCTCTCCGGCATTTAAACTATGTAATAGATGTCGCCACAGGGAGGACCAATGGCCTACTTTCTTAAAACCTGTTTTTAGCTGAACACGTTAGTGGATATGAATGAAGTTGGCCGTGCTATTTTCCACAGAGAACAGAGAACGGACATCCTTTCTATCTACAGAATTCTTAGTTTTTTTATACCTTAGATGTAAATACAGTAATAATAATTTTCTGCGTCTCACTTGCTGCATATAAACAGTTAAAGCACGTGCAGATTTCATTATTATTAATTAAAAATATAAAAATGATATTTTGTTAGGTTAACTCGGTTTGTTGACATCAAACATCTATGTTTACGTATGTTACCTTTAAAACCAGGGTTGCCAATTCTATTTCATCGCAGTCGCTAACCGGCTTCGTAAAAGTCGCTAATTTAGCACTCAAAGCACCTAACTTTTTTAAATTAGTGCTTAGTTTAAATAAAAGCATAAACTAGTGCAGAAAATTGGTAGCCATAATAAACAAACAATGAATGGCTTGCTTATATTTGCAGTATTCAAGGCTAGTACTATCGCGTTCAAAGAATACTGGTACAGCGAAATTTTGGCTGTTTAAATTTGGTTTGAAGCCACATAATCAATTGCGTTAGCATGCTATGACCATGAAACATCAACGTGACAGTTCTATGAATGAAAAATCTAAAAAACTTGTCAGTTTGACAAATACTTAACCTCTATTTGACATATCCGATTTACACACAAAAGAAGTGTGTGGAAGTGTCTACATCAAATTTTGAGTTTTGGAAGTGTCTGCAGTAACACACTGTACCAGTATTCTTTGAACGCGATAGTACGTCATTTTTGGAGTATCATATTTCAGATTACATTTTTAACTCTATTATGCCGACTGACTGCTGATACAATAAACATACATTTTACGTATCGGCTGGACGCTTTAAGAAAACAACTGCAATAACATATAATCTGATTTTGTTCAAAAAAGGGATTGCTACTGCATTTAACCCCTATAAACTATATATTTTTGGAAAGCAGCAAAAAATATGCAATTTGATGGTATCATGGCCAACTACGACTTATATTTAAAAAATACCAACTTTATATCATAATTCTTAAAACATGAAAATTAGGAGATATCTGAATTAACTATCGTATTCTACTCGAAAAAGTGCATTTAGAATGTTTTTACCGTTTTTAGATATCTTCAAAACCAAGAGAGTTATTTGAAGTTTTCGATATGGCCAAATTTTGAATTTTGGGCTATAATTAAAAAATAACAAAAGATAGCGGAATTTTGTTTACGGGACTTGAACCTGCATCAAAAAAGAGCCTTGGACTCCGACATCAGTTTTTGCCTATCTCCGATATTAAGGGTACCTACTTCCCATTAAAACATCGAAAATGGGCCACCCTGTATATACAAGGTCATAAAAGGGAATTACCATTGCGGACAAAAAAATGGAAACATTAATTTTTATATTTTGTAAAAGTGTAAAAGTTTGTGTGTAGTTTGCATTAAATCGATTGTTATTTAGGTTAATTGCAGTAATGTCCTTTTTAAATAATACAATATAGTCAAAAAAAGAATTACCGGATTTTTAGTTGACACACCCTTAGAACTTTATTTACAATAATAGACTGGATGCAGTTTTATAGTAAGTACTTTTATTATTCACATTTTGGTTATTAAAAAGAAAGTCTACATTTCACCTCCTACAATAATGTCATTTGATTTACCTACACATGCGATCATGTAAGAAGGTTAATCAATATGCATCAAGTGATTGCCTTCCTACATGACTGCATTTGTTCATATGTTTTTTTGCACTGAATTAAAGTACATAACTGTAAGGACATTTTGCAAAAACTCCCTTAACATCTACATAACAAAAATTAGAGATTTCACGAGCCATGTATGTTACAATAATTGACACTACCTACATAATTAACACTAATTTTTGAACATTATGTAACAAACTATTAGTTGTTAGACATTTCGGATCATAAAGAATCTAATTACACAAAAATTATTTATTAAAGCCAATATGGAACCCACTACTATATAAACTATTTAAATTAAGTATTCTTTTATTAATATTTACATCCTTTTGTGCCATTAACTATGTTTAGCCATAAATATTATTGCTGCCAATCAATATAATAAATTCAATTACACACTCTCTTAAAATACGTATTAATCATAATTACATAATTAACAGCCGTAATAAAATATTTTTGACTAGATCCGATATTGTCTTAAATGCAAATTCAGTAACACATAATAAACTGGTCATAAATGGTTGAAGGTTAGTACTTGAGTTCACATGTATTTGTTTCAAAAATTAACATTGTTCCGGAAAAGTACTGTTCGTTACTATTTTGTAAATACTCACATATACGGCTGCTTTTAGAACTGTACTCAAAGTACTCACTATTTTAAACAGTATCATACAAAGGTAGGCAGAATGACAGGTGTTCTTTCTGTATTTGTATGTTCTTGTTTCATTTCATATTAGACATGAATTACACTAATTCTGAAAAGCTTGATATGATCCTTATTTATGGTTTATGTGAGAGGAATCAGAGCTGGGTAGTACTTTAACTACTAATAGTTAAACTACTAGTTTAACTACTTTTTCGGATGAAGTAGTTAATAGTTACCTCCATTTTCGGTGCTAGTAATCGTAGTGTAGTTCACTACTTTTATTGGGAAGTAGTTGTAATCATTACTATTTTACTAGTAGTTAAGTACTCAATTTTTCGATTTAACTACTAACTACTTCTAATATTTCAATTCCTAACTACTTTCAGCACTATATAACTACTTTTTAGTAGTTAAATTACTTTTTTGCAGTTAAACTACTTTTGATAGTCAAGTCGTGAAATCGCATAATAGCAGTTACATTAGTTTCTGTAAGACACCTGCACACGAAATTGCAGGAGTGGGGGCAGGAAGTAGTTCAAAAAGTAGTTATTGAAAAAGTAGTTGGCTCTACAAGTACTCAGTAGTTTAACTACTTTTTGAAACTAGTAGTTAAACTACCTAGTAGTTTGGTTACATTTTTACTAAGTAGTTAGTAGTTAACTAGGGTAGGGGCACCGGTTACGGCCATTACACCGTTTATGGCCACTGATAACATTTAAATTCAATTATTAGCTACAGTTAGTAGTTTTCTTAAATTTGAAGCATTACAGTGATCTATAAATTCATATGTTTACACTAGTCCAGTTAGATGTCGCTAGTGGCACAATTTGACCACGACCAACTGCATCTATATACTCCGTATATACGGCCAGTCCACTCTGCCTAAAAATAGGTTTTGAGACAGTAGGCCATAAAGACCAGAAAGTGGTGTCATCTATTACATAAACTATAACCAATTCGGAAGATAACTGTAAATTGTCGATTGTCAACAATTTGTCAAATCAATTTAAATTATTTGGTCGATATTTATTTCTTACAAAGAACAAAGTAATTAATTAAAGCAATTGTTCGAATCTGGCGTTTGTATAAAAATAAAAATCCACCATTTTTCGAAGTTCATGTAAAACTAAATTGTCGCGTTCTTTCAAATATTATTACGGTAAGAAAGATTTACAAAGCACAACAATTATTATAATACTGTTAACCGCTATTATTAAGGTGTGTGAAGTTATACACGAGCTTCCATATACACGAGCTTTCGGGCATGCGCACAAAAACCAGGTTGCGTATTCTGAAAGCGAGATAGGGAAACCCATGTAAATGGCCGCCATGCGAAGTAAACAAAACGCCCCTTTTCATAATTCTTTAAATAATTCAAAATTTAAGCGACACAATTATTCGCCATCCACACTAAACTGTTCTACATAAAATTCTGCGCGTTTCCCAAGAAAAATCAAACGCTGCCATGCACGTAGAACTGAATAAATAATGTTTAAAGTACACGGGCATTCAAATGGGCGAGCTCGGCGCGCCATTCCTAAATTGTTCTAAAATATGCAAAAACCAAGCGTGTGAATGATTCTCGTTTCTGTTAAAAGATCGGCTATGCTGGTTTATAGTTTCAGTAAAAATTTCGTGTCAATTCCTGTTCTAATCATGCTAATAATGTTAAAAAGTAACTTCGAAGTACAAAATGTTAAGCTCGAACTCCGGCCATCTTGAATGTCGGCATTCCCGTTCAAGGTAATTGAATTTAGTCTAAGATATCTAAGTAGAACATTTCATTTTGCTGCATACCAACCGATTTCACATACTATTTTATAGTTTCATTCACAATTTTACATCAATTCTTGCTCTAATAATGCCACTAATGTGAAAAGCTCAATCGAAGTGAACTGCCACGCCGGCCATCTTTGTATATGCAAATCCACGTTTATCGCGTTTGTGCCAGCGCCATCTTGTGTCAGTTATTGATTATACGGTCTTGTAGAAAGATGTAAATTTGCTATTGAACAAAAAAATTAGATACCTATAATAATATTATGTTGTTTCGAAAGATGGCTATAGTGAAAAAGATTTTAGTAATTTTTAAGAGGCTTATATTCAATATAATATGTTGGCACTTGGTTGGCACTATTGGCAGCACGCTTGTGTAACCCCTGTTATAAATATTTGTTTATGTTTATTTTAACCTAACTTTCGGATGGATGCGATGGATTTACCAATGTTGATTTCGCTTTATAACAAAACCGATATCTTTGTTGTTGTACAATTGTATTGTGTTTCAACTCGAATAAAGTAAATTATGCATCTTGTTTAAACGGACGTACAGAGAAAATCAACAACAAAACAACAAATAATTTTGATAAAAGTTTGTACGTTCGCCATTTAAAATGAAATTTGCCTAATATTATGTATAATATGTATATTTATAAACAGATTTTTTTAAACTTAAAATGGTAGAAATTAATAGATGTAGGAATATTATACTGCTCTTTGCTAATAGATTCTAATCAGGCTATATAATCGGAAGGTATACCTTTGTAAAGGTAAATAAGTGGTAATAGGTGACCTCCAGGAGGTTAATTTTCTATTTACGCCATAGTTTTAAGTTCTTTTATAGTGATAATAAGTTCATAGCAACTTTGTTGGTGTGTCTTCTTGTAGGTGCTTGACACAGATTACTGTGGAACACAAGGTCGTTGCCGTTTCTGCTTGGAATTGGATGTGCAAATAGATGAAAACGGTGTCATGTCTAAAAAACTAAAAAAAAACACATGCTGTTCCAATTGAGACTACATCCCTTTGATAACTGACAAATATTTTTGTTAGTTTCACAAATAGAAACTTCACATTTAGTCAGTTAAGCTTAATAGGTATAGCCAATTCTAAGGTTATCCAGGGCCTGCTGCAATTGAGTTTTTAAAAAATCACTCTGTACCTGTACATATTGTGTAGGTAGTTTTTATTTTAGTGTAAAAAAGTGGGTTACTTGTGACTGACAAAAGGAGTTTTTATTTTGATTTTCAAAAAAAGTTTCAATGAAACTCGAAACTTTTTATTAGTTATGCAGAAATAAGTGTTACAGAACAAATACGTGCATTCTGTAAACTTATCAATATTATTATTGTTTAGTCTTTTATACCCTCATTTATTATTGTAGACAAAATAATTTACGTTTGACGTTCTGAATCTGAATGCATAGTCAACAAATTTCGGCTTTCCTTCCAATTCGACTCATTCTAGTATTTAAAAATTCTTATCGAAGGTGGCGCCAAATATTCTGTTCGAGTTATCAAGATATTCGAATAATCGAAGTTCGAGTTATCAAGTAAAAATTACATATAATTCTCTCTCTTGACGCTAACGCCAACCAATTTGTTTGGAGTTATCAAAAATTCGAGTTATCGAAGTTCGACTGTAATTGCATTCAGAAAAGAAAATTATTGCGTATCAGATGGGTAAGAAACACGGGGAATGTTCGACAGATTTTGTTTGAATTGTTAGAGAAGCCAAATTAAAAGTTAAAACAAATTCACAACTCAAGATGTTTAAAAAACAAGATGAAGTTCAACAATTTGCTGTTGATAACGTTTCTTCTAGTGATACAGTAGAATCAAGTAACTTTGATCAATCTCATACTATTTTCAAAAATAACGATACAACAGTACGATTTGTAAGTGATAACAAAATTTCTGTGGAGCATACCTCGTCCCAAAATTGTAACAGTAGTGCCGCAAATTGTAAAAAATTGCCCATATTTGTTGAACCTAACGAAACTGCAGTTTTAAACAATAATTCTAATAATAGTAATAAAGCAATTATTAATGATACGTTTCAAGTAGGTAACCACTTTTTCTGATCTTTTAAAAACCATTACCGATAAAAATCATACACTTGAGTTTAGTAATATTTCTTTAAATTGCTCTTCAGATGCAATTAATAACAATCCTAGTTCCACAAATATGGGCAGTCAAAATGATGATGCGATTAATGAAGTTTTCACTCAGAACCACCAACTTTCAATTCAGTGTAACAAAAGCTTATTTCATTTTAAAGTAAAATTTAATGATATTTTTGAAGAAAATTTGACATTCAAGCAAAATTATAATTACTTCTTACGTATAGCAATTAAAAGTGTTTATTCTGTGTGCACGTTGTACATTCGAAGTCCTCAGGTTAATCGTGGCATCATGAAAACGGCAGTAGTTTATATGTATTGCATGTATAATAGTTGTCGTTCATTTATTTCCACTCTATATTATAATACCATAAGCGAAGGCGGTTTTATACATTGTATATTACAAGACTTTGGCAAATTCGAACATGGTGATACAACTGAACCAGTATGTTTTTCACAAATTAGAAATTACGAAAGGATACTTGCAAAACAAGAATTAAAAAACATATCTGCACAAAAATATATTCAGGGAAAGATTCTAAATTCCGATCAAAATTTATTAACAGTCAAAAACACTCAAGGTATCGTCACAGAGGCAGTAGCACGTAAACTTAAATCAGAAGCTTTGTGTGAAAATGATTTTGCCAAAGATGATTATAAAGCCGTCGAAATACTGTATACAAACCAAAAAAGAAAGACGAAATAATTAAAATTAGCAGCAAGAATCTACTCCAACAGATACAAGGTTAGTAATGTAATGGTAATCTCTATTGAAATTGTAGGTAATTAAGTTTGTTTTTTTTTGTTTCATGACAACGACAGCTTTACAGTATATTTCCAAAAGCAGCAATCAGCATCAAAAGGCTCTGAAGACACCAAACTTTATTTATGCATATGTAATAGTAGTTTATTTTATTTAAAAAATTTTGAAATCAAAGGGATGTAGTCTCAATTGGAACAGCATGTGTTTTTTTTTAGTTTTTTAGACATGACACCGTTTTCATCTATTTGCACATCCAATTCCAAGCAGAAACGGCAACGACCTTGTGTTCCACAGTAATCTGTGTCGAGCACCTACAAGAAGACACACCAACAAAGTTGCTATGAACTTATTATCACTATAAAAGAACTTAAAACTATGGCGTAAATAGAAAATTAACCTCCTGGAGGTCACCTATTACCACTTATTTACCTTTACAAAGGTATACCTTCCGATTATATAGCCTGATTAGAATCTATTAGCAAAGAGCAGTATAATATTCCTACATCTATTAATTTCTACCATTTTAAGTTTAAAAAAATCTGTTTATAAATATACATATTATACATAATATTAGGCAAATTTCATTTTAAATGGCGAACGTACAAACTTTTATCAAAATTATTTGTTGTTTTGTTGTTGATTTTCTCTGTACGTCCGTTTAAACAAGATGCATAATTTACTTTATTCGAGTTGAAACACAATACAATTGTACAACAACAAAGATATCGGTTTTGTTATAAAGCGAAATCAACATTGGTAAATCCATCGCATCCATCCGAAAGTTAGGTTAAAATAAACATAAACAAATATTTATAACAGAGGTTACACAAGCTTATATTAATTAATGATGTGCTGCCAATAGTGCCAACCAAGTGCCAACATATTATATTGAATATAAGCCTCTTAAAAATTACTAAAATCTTTTTCACTATAGCCATCTTTCGAAACAACATAATATTATTATAGGTATCTAATTTTTTTGTTCAATAGCAAATTTACATCTTTCTACAAGACCGTATAATCAATAACTGACACAAGATGGCGCTGGCACAAACGCGATAAACGTGGATTTGCATATACAAAGATGGCCGGCGTGGCAGTTCACTTCGATTGAGCTTTTCACATTAGTGGCATTATTAGAGCAAGAATTGATGTAAAATTGTGAATGAAACTATAAAATAGTATGTGAAATCGGTTGGTATGCAGCAAAATGAAATGTTCTACTTAGATATCTTAGACTAAATTCAATTACCTTGAACGGGAATGCCGACATTCAAGATGGCCGGAGTTCGAGCTTAACATTTTGTACTTCGAAGTTACTTTTTAACATTATTAGCATGATTAGAACAGGAATTGACACGAAATTTTTACTGAAACTATAAACCAGCATAGCCGATCTTTTAACAGAAACGAGAATCATTCACACGCTTGGTTTTTGCATATTTTAGAACAATTTAGGAATGGCGCGCCGAGCTCGCCCATTTGAATGCCCGTGTACTTTAAACATTATTTATTCAGTTCTACGTGCATGGCAGCGTTTGATTTTTCTTGGGAAACGCGCAGAATTTTATGTAGAACAGTTTAGTGTGGATGGCGAATAATTGTGTCGCTTAAATTTTGAATTATTTAAAGAATTATGAAAAGGGGCGTTTTGTTTACTTCGCATGGCGGCCATTTACATGGGTTTCCCTATCTCGCTTTCAGAATACGCAACCTGGTTTTTGTGCGCATGCCCGAAAGCTCGTGTATATGGAAGCTCGTGTATAACTTCACACACCTCTATTATTACATCCTTCAGCTATCCCAAGAGTCACTGATTAACGAACTAGTTAAAAATAACACAAAAATAGGACTAAAAATGAACAATAAAAAATCCTGTACTTATTAACAGATGTGAACGCAACATCTATGCTCATGGAGAAGAAATTCAATACAAAGGTAAAGCTAAATGCTTAGGCCAAATTATTTTATTCTCAGAAAACCGAAACAATATAGTACAAGAAAGAATACATAGCTAGTGGATGGAATAAGTTTTGGCAGCTCGAAAAGATCTGAAATGAAACAACTAACTTAAAACTTAAGAAAAAGCAATATATTACCGGCAATGACATAAATATGCAGCACAAACGTGGAGTCTAATAAAAAGCAACAGCAAAAAACTTGTGACACATCATAATTATGCTAAAAAAAAATTCTCAAGATCAGAAGAGAGGACAGAGCAAGAAATGAAAATCTTCCATAAAAATTAGTAGTCGGTACATTTAATAACTACCTAGGTAGGTACCGCTATTAGCAAACTGAAATGGAAATGGCGAGAGCACATAATAAGGAATATCGGGCATTATGGGCAAGTAGAACTACAAAATGATATGGTATCCATCTCTATACGGGAGAATAAGCGACCGCCCAAGAACAAGATGGAAGGAAGATTTCATAAGATTCTTGGGCTGCAACTGGGAAAATATAGCACAACATGCAGTGGAAACGCCATGAAGAGGCATTTGCCTGCGCGCGGGATTAACTACAATATTATCAAATATTAAATAAATAAATAAATAAAAATTCAACTAATAAATTTAATATTCTTTTGAATTGTTGCACTCTATAAAAGTATTAATTGTGTGCTTCAACACATTAAAACTTTTTGAACAAAGATCTACTTTCACAATGTTTTTTAATAAATTGGTTGACAACTAGTTGACATTTGTACTACACTGTTGACAGTTATAATAGTAACAACAACTTCCTAAAGGGGGCATTAGTTTCTGGTCCTGTCAAAAAATTTGTAAAACGCGAAGTGGAGCGGCCTTATAGGGACGAAGTCTCTATTGATACAGTTGGCCTTGAATTTGACTAGAGACCCTGTATATATTAAGATAAGAGTTGGGAAAATGAGATAATTTTGACAGCAATTTTTGATCCAAACACGTGATCAACACAAACGTCATTTTATTGTCATCACGGTGTCAGTTAATCAGTCAAATATAAAAATTGCAAATTTTTTAACACAAGATTTATTTGAACAGATTAACATTATTTTCCTTTATTAAAGTCTCTCATTGCGTGGGTTTTACTCGACCATTTTATTCTTTGTTGTTTTTAATTTGGGTTTTAAGTTTGGAAATGTGTATCCTTAACCGAAAAATTATAAATCTAACTGCAAATTTGGATATAATGCCGCAACACTTATGTGGGTAGTTCGATTGACTGAAAATCAGGATCAGAATTGATTGCAAATTTCATAATTCTTAATAAATTAGTACCCTTGCTATTCATTAAATATTTCTTTAAGTTTAAAAAGGTTTGTTCGATTAAAAGATAGTGGGTACTGCGTTTTATTTAATTTTTTTCCATATATTTGCCACTGGTCTTCCGCGAAATGATTTTGGCAGAATCTTGCAATTTTTGATAATGTTCGTCCAACGTTGCCCGTTTCACTGGGTTGACAGGAACGGCTTTAAAAATGTAACCACTTTCAGCTCTATTATTGCAATTTCTTACGGTGCAGCCAGTCATTTTGTCGTATTTGACACTTTATTAATAAACATCAAAAGTGACAATTTTAACGGATTTCAGGTAAATGCATTTTAATTAAGTAGTCCATGCAAAAATTGATCCAAACCAATCAAACGGTATCACGACATTTTCCCAACTATTATCTTTATATTATACAGGATCTCTAAATTTGACTAGAGATCCTGTATATATAAAGATAAGAGTTGGGAAAATGCCGTGATACAGTTTGATTGGTTTGGATCAATTTTTGCATGGACTACTTAATTAAAATGCATTTACTTGGAATCTTTTAAAATTGACACTTTTGATGTTTATTAACAAAGGGTCAAATACGACAAAATGACTGGCTGCAGCGCAAGAAATTGTAATAATAGAGCCGAAATAAAGGAAAATAATGTTAATCTGTTCATATAAATCTTGTGTTAAAATATTTGCGGTGTTTATATTTGACTGGTTAAGTGACACTGTGATGACAATTAAAATGACGTTTGTGTTAATCACGTGTTTGGATCAAAAATTGCTGTCAGAATAGTCTCGTTTTCCCAACTCTTATCCTAATATATACAGGGTCTCTAAATTTGACACTTTAAAACAGTTTTGTTTGGAATGAATCTCGGTGTTGCCGAATTGTAAAGATTTTTGGTAAGCATTGCGAATTTTTAATCTTTTTGTTTCGCTTACATAGCACTTTTTTTTAAGTGAATATCTAGTAGAAATAAAAATAGGCGTTATATATTTTACGTAAATAGTATCATAACCTAAAAAAACCACATTAAAAACTAAATAGAGAACTATTTTCTACCAGTTTCCGGTTATTGCCACCACATGGCCATAACTGAATCTGAGGAAATCCATTTATGGCCATATTAGCCTAGGTGTAGCTTCAGTACAGTAAAATATCAATCCTACTAAGTTACTAAGTATCTATTTATGTTTAAGTAAAAATAGATAAGTAATAGTCAACAGAATTCCTGAATTCTACAGCATTAAAATGGCCCCAACTTCAAAGAATTCCAAGAAGGCACTCAATAAACAAGAACAAATGCTGAAAAGATTCCAGTATTCACCTAATAAAATGAAGAAAGCTCTTCAAGCAGTTGAGAATGGTATGCCGGTGTTAAAAGCTAGCAGGGAGTTTAACGTTCCCCGTACGACTCTTCGTAATAAAATTTCTGGAAAGAGCTCAATTGAGTCACCACGACATTGTGGTCCCGATTCTATTTTAGGGAAAGAAAACGGAGAGTTATTAGTCGACTGGCTCCTAAAATGTGCAAAAATGGGATTTCCTATTAATAAAGAAGGGCTCCTCCATTCCGTAAAAAAACTTGTTGTAAAGACTAACATTAAAACACCATTTATTAACAACACACCAGGGAAGAAATGGTATTACGCTTTTCTACAAAGGCATCCAGTGTTATCTCAGAAACAGGCTGAATATGTGAACAGAGCTAGAGGCACGGTTACAGAGGACAAAATAAGAAACTGGTTTTCTGAGGTTTCATTATTATTAGAAGATAATGTTGAAATATTGAGCGATCCCAGAAGAGTTTTTAACATGGATGAGACCTGTTTTTTTTTTGGCGCCAAAAGGAGGGCTTATCATTGGACCTAGAGGACAGAGTGTTTACAACGAATCCTCAAATTCTGACAAAGAAAATGTGACAACTTTATTTGCAGTGAGTGCAAATGGTCAATTTGCCCCACCACTTACGCTGTACAAATATGAACGTCTTCCAGCCACATTAGTAGCAACAGCTCCAACTGGTTGGGGTATTGGTAAAACGGAAAATGGGTGGATGACATCCATAAGTTTCTTCGAATATATTGCCAATGTTTTCGTGCCCTTTTTAAAAGAAACATCCATTTCTTTACCAGTAATTATATTCATAGATGGACATCGTTCACACCTAACTCTAGAACTAAGCCGATTCTGCCGAGAAAATCAATTAATACTGATAGCACTTCAACCTAATTCAACCCACATTTTACAGCCACTAGATGTGGCTGTGTTTGGGCCCTTGAAAAAAATGTGGCAGAAAACCGTTCGCAAATGGCGCATTGATCACGACGGAAAAGTAATTACCAAAGTGGATGTGCCGGTACTATTATCAGAGCTTATAAAAGATCCTAGTATGCCCAAAAATATCCAGTCGGGATTTAGGGCATGTGGCTTACATCCTTTCGAAGTCAATAATGTTGACTTTTCGAAAATAATTCTTAGAGAAGTTCAAACAGTCAGCAAGGTTAATGTCGATGAGGTGAAACATCATCTTCAATACATTGAAAGCAAAATCGATTCAAATATCCTGTTGCAATTTAAAGATGCAAAACGTAATAATTATGACTGGGATGGAAACAAAGAAGCAGAAATGTTATTTGACTTTTGGCTCCAAGTAACTAAAGAGGCGGAGGATGCTGTGACAGTATCCAATAGAGAAGACAATGATACAAGAAGGCATATTCCCGTTCATGTTACACCTCCTCCTGAATTATTACAAAGTCAGTCTCCAATACCTACTACTGCAGTCACAACGGAAAATTCTCAAGATGACGTTCTTTTTTACAATGAAGAAGACATTGACACATCTCCAACAACATCCATAATTGTTACTCCTAAGCAGTCTTTAGCCACAATATTTAATGACGTTATTCCGTGGCCACATCAGAAGCCTTCTGCTGGGAAAAGAAAAAATGAATACACTCCAAGCGTTATTACTTCTGACAAGTGGGTACAGTATCATGAATTGAAAGAACAAGAGAAGAAGGACCAGCAGCAATTAAAAGAGAAACGTAAAATGGAAAGGGAACTACAGAAAAAAATAAAAGAAGACAAGCAACTTTCAAAGACGAACATGAAAACACAAAGAAAAAGTAATGTGGAGAAAACGAAAAAAAATTTCGTAGTAGATTTTTCCGATGAAAGTGAAACATCATACAGTTTGCACGACAGCGATAGTGAAACACTAGATGAAATGTTAATAAGAGAACAGGAAGAGGAAATGGATGCTGAGGAATTTTCGAAAAATATTACAAACAAGCAGATTGGAGATTGGGTACTAGTCAAATTTAGCACAAAAAAGACTATGAAGCACTATGTGGGAAAAATTGAGGAATTTTCATCCCCGAACGAGTGCCTTGTAAAATTTACAAGAAAATTAAGAGGAAAACTTGTAAAATCATCGGTTTTTATTTTCCCCGAAAACGACGATTGCAGCATTATCGCTGATAAAGATATTGTGTTGCTACTACCCGCACCAACTTTAGACCGTAGAGGCGCAATCGAATTCCAAGTTGATTTTTCATATTATAATATCCAATAACCTTTTAAATATTATTGAGATATCTAGGCTTAACTTTTGAAATGTATTAGGTACCTATTACGTTTTTGTTTAAATACCACATTTACAGTATTGTTTTGACATATGTATTTGTTTCTATTGTATTAAAGTCTAAAAAAATACAAAGTTAAATGAATTATTTCAAAATATTAGTTTATGCATGTTTAATAAGTTTTATTTTACTGATTTAATGCTGTTAATTGAAATTAATTTATTAACATAGTTGGTGGCCATAAGTAGGGAAATCATGTGGCCATAAATGTGGTCAATATGGCCATAAGGGGTGAAATTGACTGTTTTTCAAAAACAAATTTTTCTCATCAAATCTGTATAATGTATTAGGATAGGGTATGGGTAATCAGATGTATCATTGTTCTAGGAATCTGTTTTAATTTTTGCAATAGCAGTGGTCAAGTTTTCTTCGATATATAGATTTTTTATGGTGTGAATTTGCTTAAAGTGGCCATAACCGGTGCCTCGACCCTACTACTTTTAAAAAGTAGTTTCCCCAGCTCTGAGAGGAATGCAAGAAGAGCAGCAAGGTTGTATGCAGAAAGGTATCCGCTATTGTTTTTATCGCCGACGAGTAAAAATCACAACAATCAGTTGTTTCCATGGCAAACCTAGACTTCAACTTTCAATCGTATTTTTTTCGAGAATTTCCTGATGTAAGACCCATATTGGTTTACATGGTTATAAAGAGAATAAAGAGTACTATCAGAATGACCGAAAAAAAACATAGTATGCAATTTGAAAAAAAAACGTTGAATATCGCTGCCATAATATGAGTACAGACTTTCTAACATTTTCTTTCCCCATCTTATAGAGAATTTGCTCCCATTTACGAATATATATAGTTTATTCTAGTTATTTTTAAAAATAACAAAGTTATAGGCCTGGGGAGTCATGTCTGAGATACACTGCATACAAAGTTTAGTATTATGTTCATTTTACAAAATTCAAATTAGCCACGAAATGTTACCATACAATTTATTGTTTTAAATGCAATTTATAGGGGAGAGGAGGCACCCTTGGGACGGTTTTGGATTGGGACAAAATGCATAAAATAATCTGTAATACGATTTAAAAATTTAAATTTCGTGCTTACACGTAGGCAGCAGTGATACCACTTCGAATTTTCTTTGTGTTTTTACTAAAATTTGTGCTCATCATTAAAATTGTAGACGTGAAGCAGTGAAAATAGCGACAGCAATTTCGTGTACACGTATACTACGTGTATACCTTTTGCTATTTTTTGGGTAAGTTGCAAAGCTTTTAACATAACCTCAAAGTTGATATAGAATTTGTAATTAATTGCTGTACTTGAGGGAGCTTTGAGACAGTGTTCAATAGGGAGGCTTGGGACAGTGTCCCTAGCCTCCCTATGGTTTTTTCTAACTTCCCGTAACATATCTTTTTCTTTTTTATTAGTATTAAAATGCCACATAAGCATAAGAAGAAGATTGGTTGTGATGCAGAAGAAGTTCCGGACCACATTCTTGAATTAGCGCTGCACGATATTAAAATAGGCAAAAAAACTTTAAGGAAGACTGCAAAAAAGTTTGGAGTGTCGAAGTCCAAATTACATACATTAACAAAACATCCAAATCTGAAGCGAGATTTTACATCAAAATTTACTAGTAAGCAAGTGTTCACAACTGCTGAAGAAACCGAGCTTGCCAATTACTTGATACATGCTTCAAAGTTGCACTATGGTCTCTCCAGAAAAGCGACTTTGGAATTAGCATATAATTTTGCAAAGGCAAATAATAAAAATTTTCCTCAGTCTTGGGAAAAAAATAAAACTGCCATTAAAGATTGGTTTAAGGGGTTTTGTTCAAGAAATGCTAGGTTATCTCTAAGAAAGCCTGAAGCGACGAGTTTGTCGAGATCGACTAGTTTTAACAAAACAAACATCAGTGAATTTTTTAGCAACTTAAAAATAATTCTAGCACCTAAGCAATTGAGGCCAGAAAACATCTGGAATATAGATGAAACCGGAATAACAACCGTACACAAGCCTAGAAAATTGTTGCTGGAAGGGGTTGCAAGCAAGTCGGAAAAATGACATCCAGGGAAAGGGGCACGACTGTGACAATGTGTATCGGTGTTAATGCTTTGGGCCAGCCAATTCCACCTTTCTTCATTTTTCCAAGGGTTCATTTTAGAGATATAATGATAAAAGGTTTGTAATACATAAAGCCATGCTAATAGTTCATAACAAAATGTTTTATTTACAATTTCAGGTGTTCCAGTGGGTTCTAAAGGCGCTGCTCAACCAACAGGCTGGATGACTTTGCAAATCTTTTTGCAGTTTTTTGATCATTTCCTTGATTTTGCAAAGCCATCGAAGGAAAGCCTAATTTTATTGATATATAATAACCACGACAGTCACATCTCCATTGAAATTATAACTAAAGCTCATGAAAATTATGTTACTTTATTAACCCTTCCTCCTCATTGCTCGCACAAGATGCAGCCCCTGGATGTATCAATATATGGACCATTCAAAACTTACTATAATGCAGCTCCGAAATCCTGGTAAGTCAATCCAAATATATGATATTCCAGAGTTAGCAGGCGCTGTAATCTTAAAAGGATATTTCTCCAGCAAACATTACCAGTGGATTCAAAGCCACTGGCATATTTCCATTCGATGAGAATATTTTTTCAGAATCGGATTTCTTATGTGCAGATGTAACAGATAGGCATTTCGCAAATATTGAAAATTCTGAAAAAACTAATGAAACTGAGGCAGTTAAAGAAAGAAATGGAAGTATAAATAAAGTTATTTTACCTAATGATAATAGTGACATGCCACACCTAACACCAGCTAAAATCTTATCTTTTCCGAAAGCTGCCCCTTGAAAAAAGAAAGCCAGGCAGAACAAGGATCTTGACAACGACACCAGAGAAAAATATTGTGGCAGAACCACAAATGGCTAGGAAGAGAAATCTTTGTTTAGTAGTAAAGCTAAAAATGTTAAAAATGACTCGAGTTCAGAAAGTGAATATTGCGATAAAGATCTCTGTGATGACAGTGAAAGTGATTATGATGTAAGACAAGAAATGACTAGTGATGAAGAAATAGAACCTGCTATAAATTTAGAAGATAGGGTTTTTGAAAAGGAAAACTTTGTTGTAGTGAAAATAGCCTTTACAGTTTCAAACAAAGAATGCACTGTGCACTACGTAGCAAAAAATTTTGAAAAAACAAGCAATACTACTTATTTAGTTAAATATATGAGAAGAGGTTCAAAAATAAAAGAATTTTATTTCCCACAAATAGAAGACTCAGCGAAAGTAGCAGAAGAAAACATAGTTGCGAAACTACAAAAACCTACTTCGCACGGCGGAAGCAGCAGAAGGCACTGCAAATACTTCTATTTTCAGGAACCCCTTGATATATTTGAAAATATTCGTTAAAATGTAATGTTTAAACAAGTATATCCAACATTATGAATGTGTTCCAAGCGTTACTTTTGGTAGTCCCGAGCCTCCCTACCACAGGGTAGCTTGGGACAATATTTGAAAAATGTTACTTATTTTTTTTAAAGGTTACATGTATTTTTTTATCAAAATAAAGTATTCTATGTTATTGAGGTTTATATACCGGGTGGTGCGTTGCCTCACGCACCATAGGGATTTCAATGGTAATTTTTTAATATGTAATTATTTGCTTCCCTAATTATTTTAGACCAAAAGTGTAAGTAAGTTTTTTGTAGAGAAAAAAATACTGCATCGATTGATGCTATTCTACACAATTTTCGAGCTTCGTGTAACAGAAGAACTGTGGGGATTAATTCTTGCACTTTGACAAAAATCACTAATGCCATGAAATTTTTGAAACAGAGGGGTGGAGCTATGACACTGTTATAGCTCCACCCCTTTGTTATAATGACAGTTTGAAATTATTTTTCAATACAAAAATGTAACTTTTGGCCTTGGTAAACAAATAACCATTATTCAACAAATTCAACAGGAAGGGAAATTACTTTTTGAGACAAACTTAACGGAAAAAAAAATAATTTAATGTGACAATTTTAACAAGTGTAACCAACTCAGACTGTTTCAGTAATTTCAAGGCATCAGTGATTTTTATGAAAGTGCAAGAATTAAATTCCACAGTTTTTCTGTTACGAAAAAATGGAAAAGCTGCAAACTAGCATCATTGGATAGGGTATTTTTTTCTCTACAAAAAACATATGTGCCCTTTTGGTCTAAAATAATTGGGGAAGCAAATATTTACAAATTAAAATTTTACCATTGAAATCCCTAAGTAAGACAATGCTCTTTAAAATAAATAATTTCAAAAACTGTCCGAAGGGTGCCTCCTCTCCCCTACTTCCACTAATGCTTAAATTGTGATCAAGAATAAAATTAACAATGAAAAGGTTTCTCATTTGCTGCAAATTTTCTGAACCATATTTAAAGATTGGCTTATATTCTCATTTGTGTAAATGTTTTAACTTTAATTTTTCTTTAACTAACCTATTTTATTTCTATATTAAAAAATTAATTTACTTGTACATAAATGAATAAAACCTTCTTATTGTACATACGTTTTATACTTACACAACTTATTAACATTACGAAAATAATGTGAATATATAGTACTTACATCACTAAATCCAATTAAATTTATTTAGTATTGTTCACCCATAAGTAGAACTACAAGAGCGGACCAGCCAGTGAATGGTCTGCACCCACTACCATCTCCTGTTTTATCATTATATTGTTCCCAAATATATCCTGTTGTATAATATTGTCTCATAACATTATTAATAATATTTTCACGTAATTCTTTATAAATTTGCTGAGCATGTACCTGGTAAGGACCCTCAGTAGTTGAATAATGATTTAAAGCTAATACAGTTAGGAAATTAATATTTATCCAAATTTGTCCTCGCCAATATGGTGGATCATGTTCTGTGTTACGTTTCATATATAGCGGCGAACTCTTTGAAAGAGATCGTAGACCCTGTTTTGTCCACAGTAAATTAGGGTTTCGTATATCAGTTAGAGTTTTATTTAGTTTAGGTGAATCAGGATCTAACAATTTTAAAAGGAAAGGAAATAAGCTAACATATCCAAAGGTAGAGTCAACCAAACGATACTCAGGATTTTTTGAAGTCGCTCGAATCATTTCTAAATTTTGAGGGGTTTGTGAACGCGGGGACAATTTAGGTCTTTTAAGAGCAACTGCATCAGTATGATATCCATAGTCTGCATATATTTGTGCATACTCTGACCAATGTAGTCTGTCCATTAGTTCATTATCCGATAAGTACATACTTGTTTGGTAATATTTATAACTATTTCTTCCTAAAAGCATGGCAAGATTTGCTAAGGTATTAGATGCCATCGCTATCCAACAACGCAAGTCTATGTGACGTTCATTGTCAGTAGGATGGGATGCTCTTGGGTAATCATCCAAACCTGATGTTAATGTTTTGGGATTTAATTCTCGATTTGTTAAAGGATCACGTCCTCGCCACCGATATGTTCCTGGTTCTATACCTTTTTGCGTGGTATTAAACCAAGCAAACCAAGCCTGTGTATTTAAGATTATATACAAATTACAATTACAACTTTTTCTTTAAAGTACAAATAATCACAATAGTACATACCTGCAATCGTGGATAGAGTCTTTCCAAAGTGACGAGTCTACTAGCAGTAAGTTCATCTTTGTATTTGTGTAAAATATAATTTAATGTAAGGAAAAACGTGGGAGGGTTGGCATTTGTATTTCGCTGAGTAACAAATTCTTCAGGAACTTTAGCTAACGCTTCTACGCCTTGACAATTAAAAAATTAGACATTAGTCAGTTTAAAATTATTGTTTATAATATTATTTGTTTTACCTAATATTTGTTCTCTTGGTATCCATCCTTCAACATTCATTAAATCAAACCAATGACAAATAATATCTAACTCAAGATCTAAATCCCATGCTGATATTAAGAGACCGTGGAATCCTTCATCCCATAAAAAACCTCTCGGGAAGAAACTCCTGTTTATAGAAAAATATATTTTATTTTATATGGTTTTCGGTAACAGGCGTAACAAATTAAAAAAACAAAGTTTAGTAATAATATAAGAATAACAACTTTCCTTTATACATAATGTGGAAGCAAATATCAAATTAAAAACATTAAATTCAAGGTTAAGGCTCCTCCGAACTGCTAGCAAAATGTTTTTGCATGAAAATATGTTGAAACCTGACTTTTCAAACAAATAAGAATTGAATAAATAAGCAAAGGAGCCATCCGTAGCAATAAAAAGACAAAGAGAAAAGAAATACTGCAGTTATCAGATTCGGAAAGTGGAACGTGAAGACATTGTTAAGAGCTGGAAAAATGGCGGAGATAGCTGAAGCAGCAAAAGAATATAAAATGGACTTGTTGGCGCTGCAGGAAATAAGGTGGGCAGGAGAGGGAAAAATTGATGAAGAGGATTATACATTAATATACAGTGGTGATGCAAAGCAAGGAGAAAAGGTACTGGATTTATGATTTTTAAGAGGATGAGAAGCAATATAATTGATTACAAGAATGTAAATGGAAGGATGTGTGCAGTATGAATAAAAGGTAGATTCTCGAATTTAACGTTCGTTAATGCATATGCACCCACGGAATCAGCAGAGAGACATTCTATGGGGAATTGCAGCAGCTAATAGAAACAATACCAAATTATGACACAAAAGTCATCTTGAGTGATTTTAATGCACAAATTGGCAAAGAGGATTTATTGCAGGAAGTAGCAGGTAAACATACAATTCATGCAAATACCAACAGAATGGAATTAAACTATCTAATCTAGCAACTGCAACAAACTTGTTTATTAGCAGCACAAAATTTAAACACTAGTATAATTACAAAATTACATGGACATCATCAGGGCCAAGATTCCATACACAAATTGACCACATACAAGAGAAGGCAAAATGCAATTCTGGATATTAGCTCATACAGAGGAGCAAATTGTGAAACGGACCACTACTTAGTGGGAGCAAATCTAAGAGAAAAAATAGCCTGCACAACACATGAAAAGACAGGAAGAAGAAAATGGAATAGAGACGAGATAAAAAGTGTTGACTGTGACTAACCAAAAGTGTAAAAGAGCAGAAACTACAGGGAAAAGTGTTGAAACAGAGTGGACAGAATTAAAAGGAATTATAATAACCGCTGCAGAGGAAACATTACCTGAAATAAAAAGGGAAAAAACAAAGGAATGATTTGACGAGGAATGCAGAGAAGCAATAAGAAATAAGAATGGATGGAGAAGGAAATGGATAGCCACCCAAGGTGAATATAGCAAAACAAAATACGAATACAGAAAAATTGCAGGAAAAATGTGCAAAAAGAAAAAGTATGCATGGTGGAAGTGTCAAGTAGAAGAACTAGAGAACCACAACAAATTTAACAGAAGTAGGAAATTTTATAAGGAACTCAGAAAAGAAAAAGAGAAAAACAAAACTAAGAAGGAAGGAAATAAAGCTATTCAAAAAATGTTAGAAGTGGAAGAAATATGTGCAGAGTGGAGGAGGCCTTACGAAGAACTATATAATATTAAGGAAAAAGAGGATACAAGACAGTCATACAGAACTAGTAAAAATAATAAAACAGATGCGAAATGATAAAGCTGCGGGGCAAGACAAAATAATAGGCGAATTGATTAAATATGGAGGAGAAGAAATAAGTAGCAGAATTTATGAGCTGTGTAGAAAAGTCTGGGATAAGGAAAACATTCCAGATGACTGGAAAAAGGATATTGTGATATCAATATACAAAGGAGGGAACAACTGTGTACCAACTACAGAGGCCTAACATTACTCAGCACAATATATAAAATTATGGCATGCCTGATATATAACAGATTACAAAATTATGAGGAAAAGGAGCTGGTCGAATATCAACAAGGATTCAGAACTAACCGAAGTATAATAGATGCAATATTTACGATAAGGCAGATCGCAGAAAATGTTGCGAATTTGATATGCAGATGCACGTTCTATTTGTAACCATCAACTCGTTAAAAAGGTGTAGGATCGACTACAGATACATACAACTTATCCAGAATCTCCAAAACTTTTTACAATCTCTTAGAAGAGGTCTTTAAAATCATGAACTGGGAGGAATTCAAGATCAACATCAATGGGGAATATATGAATAACTTATGTATTTCGCAGACGACGTTATCTTATTGACAGATAATAGGCGTGACTTGCAGAAGATGCTAAAATAAAGTTTAAGTTAAATATTCCTCTTTCGGATTAAAATTTGACACACCTCCATTCCAGCGGTTCTCAACGTCGTCGCCACCTGCAAGAGGTTCATTGACAGCTGTTGAATCGCTAGAATGAAGTAGCTGTAGTATTTTAATAATAAAGTAAGCTAGTGTAACCATTATTTTGGCGTTTACAAAAAGCAAATGCATTTCATAAATACACAAATGTAGAAACTACAAAAAAAAATAGCAGTAGTTACTGTTGAGGACCGCTGCAATGTCCATGATGTTAGTTAAGTAGCCATTTAATTCTATTGAAATCGAGACATGCGATATTGGTCTTTACAGCAAGGTGCATTAGTACACTGCTTTGTCAAGGACTATTTCTTCTTCATTTACATTTTACCTGTAAACACAGCACTTATTATCGTAAACTTTATCTTATATACCTATAAAACCATCTATCGTTTTCTGAGTGACGTAAAGGAAAATAGGCGGATATTAACGAAATAGATTTCTTACGGAGGTGGTGTCAAATTTTAATCCAAAAGAGGAATATTTAACTTAAACTTTACTTTAGTACATCTTGATGGTTCAGCACGTAAAGTCGGGCTACGAATGAACACCTCAAAGACTAAGATTATGTCTAATATGCATGATGCAGTACCACTCAACATCGAGAACAATATCATAGAGGTCGTTGATGAGTACATTTATTTAGGCCAAATGTTAACAACAGTAGGCGATACCCAAGAAGCAGAAACAGAACGAAGAATTCGATTAGCTTGGGCAGCGTTCGGGAAATTACGAGATGTATTCAAAGGGCCATATACACAACATTAAAATACCAAGGTCTTCCAACCAGTGGAATTTAGCAGTTTTAATATACGCTGCAGAAACATAGACACTAACCGAAACTAGGATGGAAAAGCTGAGAGTAGCGGAAAGGGTCATGGAAAGATTCAATGCTTGCGGTGCGGCTACAAGACAGAAAGCTTAATACATGGATTTGGAATAAAACAAGAGTAGAAGACGTCGCGCAACGTATAACATCCTTGAAGTGGCAGTGGGCAGGACATCTGGGGCGAAGAGAAGATGACAGATGGAGCCGCAAGGTCACAGAATGGAGACCCAGAAAGGGAAGAAGAGATCGTGGCAGACTTAGAACTTGTGGCTGGTTCACAATGGACAACAAAAACTGTGGACCGTATTGAGTGGCGAAAAATAGGGGAGGCTTATGTCCAGAGATGGAACAAAGAAGGTTGAAAATGATGAAGTAAATTTTCTCTGCGGCACTGTATTAAGCACAAAATTTTACAAGTGTCGAATTTAAACCTACCCTCTATATCATATATTATAAATGAGATGCCCATATTGGCCCTTGACTTCGTGTTAATCTGTTTATAACATGTGATTAAAGCCAACACTTTAAAAATTGTTGAAGCAATTGCTGCATAGTAATAAATTATTTCTTTTTAAATAATCCTCCAAAACTTCCCATTTTTTATTGTAAATGTTTGTTCAATCGGTGCCAGTGAAGGATTAATTTTGTATTATTTAATTTATTAATCAATGTGTTGGTATAGATTTCTATTATATTTGTATTTTTAATAATTGAAGATCTCAGTAACCCAGCGATGACCTTAGAATTAAATCACTTGAACACTGACCAACCTCAGTATATCGTCACTTGGCGGGCAAAACCTTCTATGGCTAACAAAACTACAGTTTGACAGAAATAAGATGGCATATGAGATGTGAAAAATTTGACTAGCATATACACAACTACCTTAACAAAATATTGTTAACAAAGATGCACTTATGTCGAATGTGTGTATATTAGAGATCTGTTAGTTGTGAACGATTCATTCAAAATGTTTTTACCTTAAAGGGAACCAATTCACTCGACTCAGTGTCGAAGTGGTGCCGAGTAATTTTTGACAGTTTTGAACGAGAAGAATTTGCAAATTGATTCAGAAAAGAATCGTTCAACTCGTTCGAGTTTTTAGGCTTTAACATTTCAAAAATTGCTCCGCATATCCGATTCAATAGTGTAAAATGTGACAGTATGTTTAGGCAGTCCTCAAAATAAAAACAATGTTTAATGTAAGATGGCAAACACAACTCCTTTCTTATTTGATTATTTGTTAAATTAACAACAATTTTGCGCAGTCCATATTTAAGTCTTGCAAATTCTTAGGTAAAAGTGTACATTTATGCCACCATTATTTATAAATGTATTAATTACATAAATAATACACAAACAAAAACAAAAATACAAAGGGATTACACTACAAAAGAGTGGAAATGTAACGTCTGATACAGTGCCGATACACCTACCATTACCTCTGTTCGGTCTTTGCTAGACTGGTTGATCTAAGCACGATGAGTGAATCATTGGAGAACGATTCTTTGTGAACGGATCGATTCATCGAAAAGAATCGAATTTCCTGTCTTTAATACACATCCAACCTTTACAGACTAGGCTATCTCTGCCAAGCTGTAATTGGTTAAACAGTGTGTTCGTTCAGGATGCTTGTTTTAGGGTCGATTTTGTAATCGTCTGGTAACTTCAACTTTCAGATATTTTCCTTAGTAACCATTATTAGTGCAATTGCTTACAACTGTTTCTAAAGTAAATACTAGAAGTTTTTGTACTAGATAGCATACCTTGATGGAACGGCAGTGTACAATGCAGCTCTCCAATATGGAACAGGCTCTTTAGTATATGTACTTTGAACACGTGACGTTCCATAGAAATAACCAATTCCTCCAACCATATTGCTTAAGGCTGCTTGAGCGAAATTGATTTCTTTGGCGCCATACCTATACCCAATTACAAACCAAATTACAATTAATTAAATCAACGTAAAGATCAGATTACCCTTTTTGTTTTAAATAAAACGTATCTTCAAATCTTTGTACAAATCGAGCTCTGTGCCAAGATAAAGCATCTGAATAAACATGTCCAACTAGTGTATTCTGTCTGGTCCCAAAACTTCCAGATTCAAAAACAACATCTAATTCAAATGGAACTTTACCAGTTATTTGGGTTGCTATGAAATTAGGTTGTACCTATGATTTTATTTCTGTTAATTAGACGTTTAAAAAATTTAAATATAATAGGTACTTTAGCTCCTCCAGCAGTTGGTAATAATTCTCCACCCAAAACTACTCTTTTAAACCCCTTTCGTCTATCTTGAGCCAATCTCAGTGATGATATAATAGTTTCTCTAAGTAAATGGAGACCTGGAGCAACTGTGCTCAAATATGATTCATGTTCAACAGCGCCTGAAAGCAAAGCTTTAGTAATAAGGGAACTAGCTAGAACGTTTAAAATTATCAAAATAAGCTTGAATATTGTAATTTTTCGTATTTGTTTATGTCTCACAATAGGCCTGATTAGTAAGGTAGAAAAAAATTTAAAATAAAAAGTCGAGTGATATATCATTAGAAACGGCATAAACTAAGCCTTTAATGATGTTAAAATCGATTTGTGTGTTCCCATTAAAACAAAGTAAGCTAAAATATCAAGGAACTCGCCGTAACAAAAATATATTACAAATTTAATTTCTAAAATAATATTATCAATTTTAAAACCAAAGTAGTTTTTTAAGAATGCAATGTCAACAATTTTGTCCGTATTTTTAGTTGTCTTCTGAATAGTGCTGCTATGTTTTTTGTTTTTGTTAGTTTTTCAAACATAATGTAAGTTTTAAATATTAAAAAGCAGTAAGAGAAATAAGTACTATTCTTACTTATAAACTGCATGAAAGTTTATTTTAATGGCTACTTTTAATACCTGAATAATTAAATAACTTCAATGTGAATTCGCCAAGACCAGGAGTTTCCCCTCTAACACCTGTCAAGTGACTGCCAGTATTACTTGATTTAATAAATCCTTTAGAATTTTCATCTAATGCTGAGTACCATATTAAAGACACTTCTTCACCTCGTATGTCTTCATAACCTTCCTAAAACAGTATTTCAATTTATGATTAACAGGTATTCCAGTGTTTTGTTTTTAATCAGATAGGGCAATAATTTACAAGCTTAAATTAGGTTTGGATTCTAGGGGTGCCTTCAATGCATATATTTAATATGAGCAACAATAATGAAAATACAAAATTAATGACTCTGACGATTATTTCGCTTAGTTATTCAACAATATCAGAATATGGTTATAGCATTTTACATTTTATCAGGCATCTGTAGTCAACCAATCAATCAAATATTTATATCTCTCGATCCACAGTTTAAATGTTAAGAATATTTCATGTAACGTGAGATCGAAAAAATTTCACCTCAAAATTTGCCATGAAAAATATAAATCGTGTCTTTGCTAAAGCCATACAACTTAAGCAATTAGAACTACTAAATCTAAAACCACGCCTAACTGATAAAAATTGGAGCAGATTAAATTATTCTAAAAACTAAAATTAAATACAAATTGAACAGAAAAATGTTATTAACGGAAAATTATTTTAAAGTAGATGTGTTATGTGACCTCCATTTTCTTGGTGGCAGATTTGAATTCCGTGTTTAATAGAATTAGTGACATTTTATATGCATGACAGCAAACCAGACATAACCTCACACACCTCACATAACCCTATAAAACAACAGCTGACATTTGTATGGCTTAAAAGTCGACATTTTGTGTTTTCATGTTTCATATATTCAGAACATACGGGAAGCCAATTTAGAAGGAAAATATACAATATTTGCGGACGACACTGTGCTAATATATCATGCAAAAACCAAAACTGATCTGGAAAGGTTGATGAACGGAGATTTGGAAAAATTCTGTGCTTGGCTGCATGGAAACAAACTCACAATAAACAAAACTAAGACAGAATATATGATCTTTGATCAAAAAACAAACCAGTTATAGAAACAAAAATAGTCATTGATGAGTCTACGCTGAACAGGGTCCAAAAAGCTAAATACTTAGGGATGATTATAGATGAAAAGCTAAATTGGACAGAACACATGAAGAAAATCAAAAAGAAAGTTCTGCCACTGATAGGGGCGCTCAGAAGATGTGGAAAATTCAATCGGCATGTAAGTGACTTGATTTACAATGCTCATGTAGTACCGCACATCCGTTACAATTGTGGAGCCTGGTCCCAAGGTCCGAGATACCACATTAGAAATATAGGCCGCATCCTTAACAAGTCGATAAAAATCTTGTACGGAATGCACTGGCGAACTCCAACGGCAGAGGTATACAAAGTAGCGAACAAAATGGACGTATATCAAATAATACAACTGGAAAAGGCAAGATTAGCATTCCAACTATCGCAAGGTAAAAGCAAGCACAACATTCGTCTCTGGAAGAATAAGGATGTTCACCATCATGATACAAGAGGGGCTCTAAATCTCCATATGAACTGTACGAGAACAGAAAAACGCAAGAGAAGTATCAAAGTGAGTGCAATTGAGGTTTTTAATAATCTACCAGTAATC
This sequence comes from Melanotus villosus, assembly GCA_963082815.1. NCBI lineage: Eukaryota > Metazoa > Arthropoda > Insecta > Coleoptera > Elateridae > Melanotus > Melanotus villosus. Next base: position 108,032,006 of record OY720418.1, on the reverse strand, counting down.
TACCAGATGAAGTGAAATGTGCTACAAATTATAAGTTTATGAGACAGGCAAAAAAACATATTAAACAGTGTATGGTGTAAATAACATAATGCGAACTAACCTAGGCTACGATGGGGAACTTACTCTAATACCAGTGATAACTGTCTGAGTGGCCCAGAGTAGTTCGGAAACCTCAGATCTTAGTTACATTTTTTTAAGCATTTGTTGATAATAATTTACTACAGTTTGAGGTAACTGGCAGTTGTAATGATCTAAATTTTTAACTTCAGATTCTATATTCTAATGTAAAATAATACGCAACTTAAACTTAAAAACATGTAACCATTAAATTAAATTAAATTAAAATAGCCAACTTGGGATGAAATTTTTTCGATCGCATGATATATTTAACAATGAATGTGACACTCTAAAATGGTTCAATAAGAACTAGTTAATACTTTAATTTAAAAAGTAGTGTGAAGCACCATTGATGGCATTTACCAGTAACTTTTCAGTTAGTCGATGATTTTTTTTATATGTTGCACATTTAATAGAATTTACAATTTAGGGAACATAGTGTTTTTATACAGCTGTATGCCTGCATAGGGATACCTGGGGTGATGTCATCTACACCAACAGCCTGACTGGAAACAATGCTAAATCTTCCCCCACTTCACTTAGCGGTGGAATCTCACGCATTGGCAGTAGCATATAGATTAAAAATAGGTAATCATCAGAAAGTGCACCGTACAAGGGGAGTCAACACCAAGATCTTTAATATACTGGAAAAACCGTATACTTAATATGCAATCTGAGAAAATCAACACCGTTTGGGACTTCAGAAAACCTTTGAGGGTTGTAATAACTGAGAGGGGTGAAGAAGAACGAAAACGGGAGCTGATCCAAAGGCAAGGGATGGTTCAAAAACAGAACATAGCACAAGAGCAGGAGTGTTTGAGGCAAGACCGGGGAGCAGCATTAGTGTAAACCTGGGTCAACTTACCTAAGTCTCCCAAACTGAAATAATAGCCATAACGATATGTGCACAAAGTATGGTGGAAAGGGGTTTTGAAAACAGGCGAATCTCCATCTTAACAGACAGCCAAGCGGCGTTAAAGTCTTTAGAAAGTGTTGAGATAACACTCCAAAGATGTGCTTTAACTGTACAGAAACACTGGTGACACTAGCCTATCGCAACTGAGTTTGCTTAGAATGGGTCCCAGGACACCAAGGTTATGAAGGCAATAAAAGAGCGAGAGCAAAGGCTAATAGGTCCGGAACCTTCATGCGGGGTTCCTTATCTAGCCGCAAAAGGGATTATCAGGGACCTATTAAAAAAATAAATAAAACCTATTGGGAGCAAGTACAGGGACACGGGCACTCTCGAGCGCTAATAATGCCCCCTTCCAGCAAGAGAAAAAGGGGAATGCTAAAATCAAGCAGAAAACAACTAAGGTGTATAACAGGACTATTAACAGGACACAGTAGCTTTAGGAAACATCTTAACATAATGCATATTGTTAATGATCCAACTTGCAGGCTGAATGAAGAAGAAGAAGAGACAGCACTACCACATCCTATGTGAATATCCAGCTCTCGGAGCCCGAGGATTCAAACAATTCAGGGGTTCATTATGTAGAACCGTGAAATGGCGATTGCGCCCATCAACAGTATTCCTAACTTCTTTCGTGGTACAGGTCTGATGGACTAAATTAGTTCTTAGGACACAATAAACCTAGAGCTTCAGTGCAGTGGGTGAAGATCACACCCAGAAATTAATAATAATAATACAGCTCTATGTCATAATAGAGTAGTAGAAAGATGATATTTTGGTAATGATAACGATAGGTTTTGGTTTTTAAAAAATACTAGTTGCAAATATTAGCCCCACACAACACTGATATAATATGTATGTAAGGTTATAATAATAATAATGGCTGTTACACCCTTGTCAGAGTGTTAGCCGGTTCGTCCAGGAGCTCTTCCGATTAGTTTCTTACGGTGAATCACTCCGTCTTGTCTGTACATCAGTTTTCTTACAGCTTATTGTGTGTGTTGGCTTTATGTATTGTTTTCCTCCACTCCTTTGTCTTTAATTATCTTCTTCCAGTTCTTAATTCCCATTTGCTTGATGTCTTCTAAAAGTGGATCCTCTCATCTTATTTTAGGTCTTCCTTTGGGTCTATCTTCGTTCAGTTTCCAGTTGCTTAGTGTTTCGGGTTCTTTTCGCTGTATATGTCTGAACCATCTCATTCTTTGTGTCTTGATATTTTTAACAATGTCCTCTCCTTCTAGCACTTCTGTTACTTCGTGATTCATTAATTTCCTGTGTTCGCCATCGTCCTCTTTTATTGGTCCCATTATTCTTCTTATCACTTTCCGTTCGAATATCCTCAATCTTCATCTTTATTTGTGAGGCACATTGTTTCTGCTGCATATGTAGTTGTTGGTCTAATTGCTGTCCGGTATATTCTTAACTTGGTTTTCTCACTTAGATTTCTGTCTTTTAATAATTTATGATATCTCCAATAAGTTCTGTTTCCTGCCAGAATGCGCTCTGTTATCTCTGCACTTCTTTCATTTCCCCCAATTATCATAACCGCTAAGTACTTAAAATTTGTCACTTTTTCGAATCTATATTCTCCGATCTGGACGTCCTTTGTGTTGTCTGTCACTTTGTCTACTGCTTCTGATGTATTTGGTCTTCTCTTGGTTAATTTCGAGGCCTCGTTCTTTGGCTTCCTTTACAATTAATAATAGTGTTTCTTCTAGGTTTTTCCTGTCTCTTCCTATCAGTGGGAGGTTATGTGCATAGGCTACTAGTTGGCAGGAGCTCTGTGCGATTGTTGTTGTAACTTGTGCAGCTTTGAGTGCTCCTTCTAATGCTAGGTTAAAAAGTGCGGTGGAGAGCGCGTCACCTTGTCTTACTTCTTTTTCTATCTAATCGCATCCGCCTCTGTTATGATTCTTGCTGTCGAGTAATCCATTGTCATTTTTGTTAACCTAACTAGTTTTGTTGGTATGCTCATCTCTTTAATTTCTTCCATTAGTTTATGTTGTAAAATGCTATCGAATGCCTGTTTAAAGTCTACACATAAAATGTAGTTCTATATCATGCTCACAGCATTTTTCGATGGTTTGTGTCATGATATGTATGGCATCGATCCATCTGCCTACTCTAAATCCTTGTTCGTAATCGCCGATTTTTGTTTGTACGTATTTGTCTAGTCTCTGTCTGATGAGCGTTGTTAGGAGTTTATAAGCATGTAAGAAGCTGAAGTCGGTGTAAATACTGGTTGAACTCGATATGCAGAACCGGTAGAACTAATAACAAGTGATAAGCACTCTTGAGAGTTTTCAGTTTTCTGTTAGGCACATTGTTATCTGATTATCAGACACGTTTAAGATTGCAAAAGCCCCAGCAACATTTTATATTTAAACGCTAATTCGTGTTATGGCTATTGTTTAACTTAGGTCTTGTTTCTTATTTTATTTGGTATTTCTAGTAATACTACATGTTGACTAAATTAGTTAGCAAGAATCTATAATAAGTATTATCTTATTTATGTTTTTTCAAAGTTATTTTGTGTTTTATTTATCTTCTAAATACAAACAAAGAAGTAATTTTTGTTCATTGTTTATATTGTCAATTCATTATTCCTTATGTTCTCATATACTAAATATCAAATAAGTTCTAAGTTCCAGTCCTAGAGTTCCACATTCTGTTAGATGAAATGCAGCTTGATTCAATTCATTCTGTTCTGTTATCTACAGCAAAACAGCTCCACAGCAAAACACGAAACAGGGATTTCAGCAACTAGTATTTTTCAGCTGTAGGAACTATTCGTTACCATTCCATTTACGCCAAGTTTCCAAAATCACAGTTACGTGAAATACTCCCCACCTCTAATAGGTGATAATTGAAAGATACACATGAATAAATTGTACAGGTGGATGTCTACTAATTTTTGGTTGCTGATAAAGTGGAAGTTTCTTTGTAATCGTTAAATAGCAGACTGATTTATTTAGCAGTTGTAATTTAGTTTTGCATAAAAATGCTGCACATTTTCTGGGACATTTCTAATGATAAGGGAACTATCACGCTTAATCTAAGACAAATGATTACTGAAAAATTTAACATTTTTGATTTCGGATTTCGTGTTCTGACTGTATGGCATTATTATTAACATTTTAATTATTGTTATTTACAAAAAAATAAAATATACATTATGAAAAAAAAAGAAGGAACCTTTTTTTTCTCCTTTAAGTAGAACAATTATGATACCTTGATGTCAACAATTATTCGAGCTGTCCAGTCTCCACCATGCGTACCACCTAGTCGTTTAACAAATGATGTAGTTAAAATAAATGGACCATCATGTATTTCTTGAATACCAAATGTGCTACCATCATGTTGCAACCATCCATATTTTTCTAACCCATCTCCTTGTTCGCACCAATGGCTAAATAAAAGTAAAGTGATAATATTAAAACCTTAATCTGAAATTCATTGTTTTTATAAATTGCAATAGTAAATTGAATGGTATATATCTTTCAAAATCAGAATTTGTTTTAAGTGAATTGTATAATATAGTATTTGACGGAAAATTCCTGAATAGTTAAAACATCATGTAAAAAATTCCAAGTCCCAAGCCCGGATGAAAAAGGAAGAGGGTTTGCCGATGAGGCCAGCGACCTGTCGGCAGTAAACAAACAATGCTCATAGATCCACAACCACTCCCGCAAAAATAATGAACACGAATAACGGAATTGCGATTGACAAACCAAACCATCGGAAAACAAGCTCAAAACAAACATGGACCCAGAAAGTAATAAGAAGCCTCGACGACCCCCGCGTGAACAAGGTCTATGATTAGGAACATGAGAAAAGACAATGAAGGAAAACAAATGTAAGAAAACATTATAAGAGTTGCCTGCTGGAATTTTATATCATGGAATGGGAGATATCCTCTAGAAATGGAAACATATAAAATAGACTTCTGTGCCATCTCCGAAATGAAGCGAAAGGGTAAAGGTGAAATTAGGTACCCAGGTTACATTCTTAAAATAAATATGAACAATACGTAGAAGAGACACACTATATTAATGAGAGAATCCTAACAATAACTCTCAACACTAGAAAAGCAAAAATTTGACATGATGCACCAGATTCTCGAAAACAAAAAGATAAAACAGATGCATTCTATGCACGACTACAGGAAGAACTAGACTGAACACCAAAGGATACAAAAACACTAATAATGGGAGACCTGAATGTGCGAATTAGACACGAACCTATAGACGTAGCTGTTAAGAAGCTATGAATTTTATTCTATTAATATCATTTTATTACGCAGTTGCCTGGTTTTTCCCCTTCCTGGAAATCGTTGTTTTGTTTTCAAAAAATCACATTGGTAAAAAAACATTCTTTTAAAAAACAATTAATATTAGTCAAGCTGTCCAAGATGAACGGTTTTTTTTTAGTATTCTGCTTATCCTTTGATTTCAAAGTTGAATATACTTTGTACATATCAATCACTTGCACTTATTAGTGTGTTTACGACGCCGGTCCTGCAGAGAATAATTCCAAGAACCAGCGGAGACCCTATTTATAATAATGATGGATGATATAATTAAACAAACTAAAAAGTGGATGAGTAAACTCAAGATAGGATACAGGAAACTAGAATCGGTAAATATCGCAGAATGGCTATATTTGCAAGATCAGACAAAGAACTACAGAAAAACATTGAAATATGGAACAAAGAACTAATGAAAGTGTGCATGAAAATAAACGCAGAAAAGACGAAGACAATGACCATCTCGAAAAAAGAAAGAAGAATAAGAACACAGATAAATTTGAATGACATAAAACAAGTGGACACTTTCAAATACTTAGGCACAGTAATCAACAAGGCACGGATTTTATGCAAATGCATATCCTATACTAATAATATGTGCTAAGTGAGCTTTTGTATTTACGCGTATCTAATAAAACAGACCTAAATGGAATCAATTTTTTTTGCATATTTTGCATATTTTAGGCATTTCGTGCATAAATTTGTTTCAAGAGCATATTAAAGCATATTTCTTTATACATTTGGTTAGAGATCAATGTAGCTACACAGTTTCACTAAAATACGAGAAATGTAGAAAAATGAGCGAATGTCTAAATTTCGGAGAAACTATAATTCTCTGGTAAATGTCTATTTTTGTTGGGAATTTCTAAAATGAGGTATTTGCCTACAAATATTTATGTACTTTTAAAAACTGCCCACTTCCTAGGCGTCTAATCCCAGATTAAAATTTATCTCTTTATCTGGAAGGGCTGTGACAGGCATACAAAAGTTTCACTTTCCAAGAAGTGACTAATGAACCACTGATACCATGGGATTTTCATGTTTTTGACCGTTGTTGGTCTTACTCGTTAGTTAGTTTTTGTTTTACTTTCGAGTTTCGCTTAACACTGAAAATAGGTAGTTAAGATTTATTTTATTATTTTTCTCTAAAATTACCATTAGCTCTATAAAGATATAAGTAGTTTAGTATTAATTATGTTTCCTTTTGCTATTTGTATTTAATAATGTGTTAACAATTAAAATAAATAAATTCGTTTCATCCAAAAATATATACATAAAATAATTAAGGTCAATAATTTGCATATTTTAAAGCATATTTCATGAAAACCACTGCATATTTGGCATGTTATTTGAGCATATATATGCGCATATTTTAACACTTTTTGGTGCATACAAGTCCGTGCCTTGGTAATCAATAATCAAGACTCACAGGAAGAAGAGATAAACGAAAGAATCCAGGCAGCAGCTAAAGTATTTCATGCATTGTTTGGGGTCATCATCAACAACAGAAATATAACAAGAAAAGCTAAAATGACAATATACAAGACAGTTTATCAATCGATACTTCTGAACGGAAGTGAATCTTGGATACTATCAAAGAGGCTACAATAGTAGATTACGTACCAAGTAACGAAAAGTGGATTTTTACTAGACGAGTATGGCAGGTTTGAGTACGAGCGATAGCGATTACTTAAATGCCGTACGAGTCTAGTTAAATCACTTTTCGGACGCGGCGCGTATACTATTTTTTCGCATTTTATATTCTCACATAAAAAGTTATCTAAATTTATTGAGATACATTCTGAATAAAATTAATAAAAACACTGAAAAAAGTAGGCGGATTCTCGATCTGACAGTAACTGTTTTTGACATAACAGAATTCAATTCAAACAAATAAATACATTTATTTTTGGAAATCTAATTCCGAAATGGACTTGAGTGACGAAAATAACTTGTAAAACCATTCAGAAGATATTTTAAATGCTGCCCGAGAAGCTATCAAATTGCATTTTAATGAAACCTGACGTTGCTATGCTGTTTGGTTGCTATGCTGCAAAGTGGCCTATTACATCACGATTTTGAGTCCCGTAAAGTAATACTTTACAGTACGGAATGCGAAATAGTAATTTGTAATACAAGTGTTGAAAGCTTGCGTTTGCCACACGAATGTGAAGTTTGCAGCACGAACGCTAGTGAGTGCTGCAGTCACATGAGTGTGGCAAATACAAGCTTTCAACACATGTATTACACACTATTTTTTCTACAACCACAAAAAATTTAAATATTTCTGCAAAATCAAATCTGACATTCATCAAATGTCATTTATGACATTTTGATTTGCGTGCGGAAAGTAAACAAATTAGCGTGTGGAAAGTTTACTTTCCGCACGCAAATCAAAATTTGAGTGTGGAAAGTTTACTTTCCGCACGCTAATTTTCACTTGTTCGGCAAACACTCATTTTCAATACTCGTATCTATGGAGACGAAGTCTGAAAATCCCACTTTCCATGGTGGTTGTAGAAAAAAGTAAATTAACTGCAATGGAGATGAAATATCTAAGGAGGGTAAAAGCAATCATGAAAATTGATAGAATAAGGAATGAAACAGTAAGAAGAGAATTAGAGATAAAACCAATTATAAAGAAAATAGAAGAAAAACAACTTCAATGGTGGGGACATTTAACAAGAATGCATGAAGATAAACCAGTTAAAAAAGTATGGAAAGCCAGAATGATAGGAAAAAGATATAAAGGAAGACCAACAAAAACGTGGGACAATGTACTAGAAGATATTCTGAAAGCAAAAGATATAACTAATATACAAGCCAAAATAATGACATAGAATAGAAAAGAATGGAAAAACATGAATAACAACAATGACATCGACACCCTATGAGTATAAGAGGATTTGACTATACAGGGTGAGTAAAAAGTATGGAAACACCGATTTTCTGTCGTTAATATTTATTTTAGAAAAAAATGTTTAATACAAAAGTTTTTTATGAAATTTTGATCTATGTATTGATTATACACGAAATTTTTTTTTCTTCAATTTATTGTTTTTGAGTTATGATTTTGCGCGATATTTTTTTAAATGGGAACCTATTAATTTTATGCTACCATTCGATAGGGAATTTTTTTTTCTTTACAACGGTATAAAAATTGTATGGATTTGCATAACATTTCTTTGAGGAAACGCCGGTTGAAGTATTTACAATTAACTTTCCGATTCGTAAACGATACAGCCAAGATAAACAAAAGCGGCCGATAAACAACCTGTTATGTCACTAAAGGCGGCATTTGTTATTTTTTACGTCAAATATTTCAATTTTGTGCAATTTATAAGTACAGTAGAACTCCGATTATCCGAACTCCAGCTATCCGAATCGCCAATTATCCGAATCGGTTTTATAGGGACAAAAATTAAATACATACATATGTAACTTTTTAAAAGACAATCTGTCCACTTATTACTGGAAAGCACTTTATGTAAGTACATTATATACCATGTAAACAACATTGTTTTTGATGTAAAGTAATTAATGTATGTATGTAATACATACATTACTACATTATATATCAGTAAAATGAGCTTTTTTTCTAAGAAATTACCCTTTCCGTAAATTATCCAATTATCCGAATATTTGATTATCCGAATAGGGTCCGATCCCAATCGTACCGGATAACCGGAGTTCTACTGTACTTCAATTCATTCACGTTCACTTAAACCCGCTATTGCTAATGTCAACAGCAATAAATTGCACAAAATTGAAATATTTATACCCATAAAATTTTTATACGGTTGTAAAGAGAAAAAAATTCTCAACGAATGGTAGCATAAAATTAATAGGTTCCCATTTAAAAAAATATCGCGCAAAGTCATAACTCAAAAACAATTGAAGAAAAAAAATTTCGTGTATAATCAATACATAGATAAAAATTTCATAAAAAACTTTTGTATTAAACATTTTTTTCTAAAATAAATATTAACGACAGAAAATCGGTGTTTCCATACTTTTTACTCACCCTGTATATATTTTAGTTATAAACCTCAACACAAAATAACATGGTTGAACTCCAGAGATCAATCGTCCATGATAGATTACATAATATCTAACATAGCTGTACATCCTACACAAGTACTCAATGTACGTAATGTAAGCTCAACAGATACAGGATCAGGTAACAGGATGATACTAGGGAAAATATGAGTAGCAATACAACTCAAAAAGAACAACTGCACAGAAAAACTCAACATCGAACTAATTAATAACAAAACCAACGTAAGAGAGTGGTGAACAAGAGCACTAAGGGAAATAAAACAACTAGCTAAAGAAGAACGAGACGTATATCTAAGATATATGAATAATAGGTTGATAGACGAGCATTGCGAGCGTAACGAATATAAATCAATCAGGAATGAAGTGAACAATAAAAACCAAAAGTTACAAAATGTCTAATGGGCTGCTTTCACTGCAGATATGGAACGTGACCTTTATGAAACCCAAAAGAAATGGGAAATGTTGAGAAGAAGGAAAAGCGAAATAAATGAATACTTCCAAACTCAAGCAATAAGCATAGAAACATCGATGCAGTACTTTAAAGACCTATACCAGGAGGAAAATACAATCAACGACAACAACACACTGCCAGGAGCCACAACCCCACAAGTGGAAAAAGCAACAGTGGCCGAAACTATCAAAAAGCTAAAGAAAATCACCAGAGATAGATGGCATACCAAATGAATTACTCAAATCTATACAAACATGTTCCAAAGAATTCTAGACACAGAAACTCTTTCAAACGAACGAAGTGAAATCTACAAAGAACCAAGTATAACAACAGTAGTGAGACAAAATAGACTGAGATGGCTAGGCCACATAGAAAGAATGAAAGAAGACGATTGGACAAAAAAAGCACTAAATAAAGAGGCAGAAGGAACCAACAGAAAAGGTAGATCCAAGAAATCCTGGCGGAGTGATGTACAAGAAGATATCAAAAGTTTTGGACTCACAAGCTGGAAAGAGAAGACAAAGGATAGAAGAGTATGGAAGAAAGAAATAGAAGCCATAGGCCTCAAGACCTGAAGTGCTGTGTTATATAACAGGGCTTTAGAAAAAACAGATCAGTCATGGATGTCATCTTCATAATCCGACACGTCATCGAAAGAGCAATAGAATTCGATACACCATCCTTTATGTGTTTCATAGATCTAACAAAAGTCTATGACCGAGTGAAACTAAAAGATGTTCTTAATACTTTAGAAGAGAAACATGTCCTGACCGAAGTGATCCAAATAATAGAGCAGTTAAATTCCAACACAAATACTCAGTTGCTAATTAACAACACCCTGATGAAAGAAATACCCATCTACATAGGTATAAGACAAGGAGATTCCCCAAGTCCTTTTCTGTTTAATCTCATAATGGACAAAATCATTGAGAATGTCAAAATGGCCAGGCATGGGTTCAGAACAGAGGCGAAATATAGATAGTTTGTTATGCAGATGATGCAGTAATAATATCCAAGAATGAAAATGAACTACAAAGATTACTTCACAACTTTCACTTAATCGCTGCAAAATGCAATATGAAGATATCAACACAAAGAACAAAGTCAATACGAAAGAGCTAACCCGCTGCAAGCTAGCCGTAACCGACACAATAATCAAGCAAGTCATGGCATTCAAATATCTGGGAACAAATTTAGCAGCACACCAAGATAGGAATAATGAAGAGAGACAACAAACAAATAAAGCAGCAAGAATATCAGGAGCATTAAAAGATATCATAATTGGAATAACAAGCATATGAAAGTAGAAAGCAAAGTTTGTATCTATAAAACTTGTATGATGGCCCGTAATGGTGTATGTTGCCGAAACTAGAGCGGACACTGCAAAAACAAAGAACAACAGAGATGAAGATACTCAGAAGGATAACAGGTCACACGCTAATAGACAGAATACCAAACACACAAATACAACAAACATGTGAGACCCCAGATATTGTAAGATGGCTTAGAGCAAGGAGAAGAGGATGGAAGAGTGTAGGATGGTAAAAATAGCAAGAAATGGAAAACCCTCGAAACGCAGACCACCAAAACGATGGCAAAAATCCTGAACCTTCGCCTCCCAAGAAAATTGGAAACGGAACGTGATTGTTGGAAGCAAATAAGCCTAAGGCTTGTTACGGAAAAGAATTAAAAAGCTGACTGAAGAATTCTTTTAGATTTCAATAAAATTTAAAAATTAAGAATAGTAACTCAGAAAATATGTTACAAAATTTGTCAATTAATATTTCGTTTGTGCATATATTCTTCATATGAGACGTGTTTGTTTACTTGTTTTAAGAATGGAGCAAACAAAATACTTATTGAGTAAGGCAAGATTATATTAGACCAGGCATGTCCAACTACAGTTTGAATTTGATAAACGAACGCAGAATAGTTTTGTTCTTGGCTTTGAGTGGAGTAAAAACAGTGTTGGGAACAGATAAACGCATGCAACTTAAAAATGTACTAAAGAACATTTTAAGTACTCAATGCTAATTTTCCTATATGAGAATCACGTGTGTTGATGTAGTAGCCACTACTTAAACAGGAGTAAAAGCTGTCAAAAGGCAGTAGAATGTGAGGTTAAGTAGGTTTGTTTGCAAGAATTATTGCATTCTAAAAATCGCAGTTTATACGAACGAAGGAATATATTGCAAAAACAAGAAAAATATATTAAAATGCAAAATCAATCTAGTTATTTAGACAATTTGATGTCAACATATTTAGAAACATTACGAAAAGATATTGCAAGTAATGAGGGCGAACAAGATAAATTACTTGTAGAAATTGCCGAAATTAAACAATTAATCGGACATTTAGAATCACTATCGGTATATCCTGAATGGCCTAATTCTTTTATGCAGGTTAATTCCTTAGCATTTATTCCAGCAACTATTATTCATACGGGCGAGCATTATGTAAAATTAGGCCCAGAAACATACACTCTAATGAGTTTGAAAGAAACACTTGGCTTTTTACAAAGAAAAATATATCGCATTCAAAAAACTTTAGATAATTATAAAATACAACATCAACAATTAGAGGAACGCTGTAAGTTTTCTACGGAAAGTATGATAGATGAGGCCTCTAACACAAAAAATATGCCGCATGAAATTTTTGGTGGTAAAGGCGCTGCACATAAGACAACTTCTGGTTTTTATGAAATAATTGAACCTTATGTGGAAGAAGACGAACATGCATTTTATGAGAAGCGACAGCAGCATAGCTCTAAAAAATGTAGAGAAGAAAAGATAACTAACCAAGAGGTTGACTTTTATTTTGAGAGATTAAATGAATTACAGAAGCAAGAAGATTTTCGAAAAGAATTAATAGACGGAGCAGAAAATGGGGTTGTGTTAAAAAATGTTAATGATTCTGCAGCTGTGGAAAGGGTAAAATCTATTTTAAGAAAGTGTGGCATTTATAAGTGTTTATTAGAAGATGAAATTATTCAAAAATATTGTTACGAAAATACAAAAGCAACTGCAGCTGAAATTTCTACTAATATTTCAAACAAAAGTGCTTTAAACGAACTTATAATAGAAACTCTAACAAATGATTCCTTAGTTGATCCCATAGATAGTTTAAGAAATGATTTCAGTAATTTTATGGTGAGATCTGAACAGAAAGATGATCAAAATACAAGCAGTAATGATTTAGCAGCATTAGCATTTCTTGATAGTATTGAAAGTAATATGCAAGTTTAAGAAATTAAAAAATAAAGGTATATTTACATAATTCTTTTGTATTACTTACCGGATACCATCTCCTCCAGGTCGTAAGCGCTTAGGAAAATACCACATTAGTCCCGTAATTAAAGAATATGGATCTCGAGTTTTTAAACCAAAATATACTCCTGGTCTGTAACTTCCCCAAAACCGTTCTGGTATATCCAAACCACTTTTTACTACCATCTGCAAAATATTAAACATTAAAAATACAACTAATCGAAATATAAATGATGTACTTTTTTTTCATCGTACGGTGTATTAACTCTAGTTTCCAGATAACCCATATAGCCTACTCCTACAGCAATCGCAAAACAAGTAAAGCCTATAAAGTGTTTCCAGTAAGATAAAATGCCAGTTGCATTTTTAGTTGGTTTTATATCATTACTGGCATTGCTACTACTACTATTGGCCTCCTTATCTTTACTACTTTTACCATCAACACTGCTACTAGCTTGACTTCTTCGTAGCCGGGCCATTCTTTAGGTTATGTTACGAAGAATTCATAAGTTTGAATAATTTTATTTCTGCACAATAACTGTCGTGTGGATTTCTTTCACTTTTATTACATGCTTTTATTAAATTTTGTAGTTGTTTTACGTGTCTTCGGTATACATACTCAAATAGAGATATAACCTCACTCATTTATATTTGTGTTGTGTCTCTACAACCAACGACGTGCCGGTACAATGAAAGACTAAAGACAAGCAAAAATTCAACAACTTTAACAGTGCGAGTACGTGAGTTATAGTAGTGGGCAAAGACAACAAAATTCGTTTTTGCATCATCTATCACACAGATAGGTTGTCTGTGGTTTATCCTAAAAGTTTCAAGCTTTTCTTGGTTACAATAATTCAATAATTGTGTTGCATTTTTTGGTTTAAATCGTGCTTACATTTTATGTAAACTTTGTGCAAATTGATAAGTGGTAGTACACATATCTTTCAATCAGATGTGTTTAATATGAGATACTAAATCAAGAACAGGTAAGTTGACTTTAAAAATAATTTACAATGAAATGAAACGTCCTCAGGGAAATTAAATTACATGTAGAATTTTACATTTATTTCTAAATCTGTTGTGGGTTTGACTGGAAAAAAGTATTTTTTTCTGAACATATATAATATTGTATAATCGCAACCCATTTATCATATTATGGTGTAGGGCGAAATTTGATTTTACATGTGATAATATCTTTATCGTATCATTGATTATAAAGACAACTTTATATTACACTTTTATTAATAATTATACATAACATAATAGCATAGCAACTCCGGCTTCATAATTCGTTAGTTACATAATATAAACAAACTGTTGCCAATGATACGATAAAGCTTGAAATATAACTCGAATATTATGCGATTTAAACCGACTCGAACGTTGCGAAGTTGACTCGGCTAGCGCCTCGTCACCTAGCAACGTCCTCGTCTATTATAAATCGCATAATATTCTTGCTATATTAATAGCTATTATTTCAACTATTTTATTTAATTACTATTTCACTTTAGTTTAATGTCTGTTTATGTATAAATTTATTCCACTCTTTTCTGTCTTTCGCTTGGTTTTTTGCTTCTGTCCATGATTTTGTTTTTCTTTTTAATATTCCAGCTATTACTTCACCCCAAGTTTGTCTAGGTCTTCCTCTTTTCTTGTTTTTCTGAATTCTTACTTTTCATATTTGTATTACTGGTTTATTCTCTTCCATTCTTTGTAAATGGCCCCACCAGCTTAGTTGTCTCTCTTCTATAAACTCTAAAGTTGACTGTACTTCTAGGTTTTTTCTTATGTATGTATTTCTCAGTTTATCCCTCTTTTTGTGGCCCCTCTAACCCTTCTTAAGTACTTTATTTCCGCCGCTTGTATTTTACTTTTTTGTCTTTCTGTGACTATCCAAGACTCACAGCCGAAAGTTAGTACCTACTAGTCTATATATTATATATTACTTTAAATAGTTTAAATACTTTCATTTTTGTTTCTTTGGAAATTTCACTCTCATTTATAAATTTCCTGTTCATTGCATAGTATAGGTCTTCTCAATTCTATTATTTATCTTTGCTTCCTGTGTTCATTTTCCGTCTGTTATTACTCCTAAGTATTGGAAAGTTTGCACTTGTTCTATCCTAGCCTCTTCGATTTTTATGTCTAATTGTTCTTGTTCTTCTCCTATTATCATAACTTTAGTTTTATTTTTATTCATTTTCATTTTATTTGTTTCCAATACTTCGTTCCATATTTCCAAGTTTTTTTGCAATTCTATTCTATTCTCAGCTAAGATTACAACATCGTCTGCGAAAGCTCCCTGTGATATCTCTACTTTCTTTAGATTTCTATAACCTACTTTTAGTTTTTTTATTCTTGAATTACATTGTTTAATTATTTCATCCATAAAAGTTATGAAAAGTACTGGGCTCCGACCTCCCCCTTGCCTTAATCCTCCCTGTGTGGTAAATTTTTCTGATCTTCTGTTGTTACTTATGACATTGCTAACATTATTCCTATATATTTTTTTGCATTATTCTTATTAATTTGTCTTCGACTCCTCGTTCTTTCAAAATATGCCACACTTTCTCCCTTGGTACTCTGTCGAAAACTTTCTCCATGTCTATAAATGCTAAAAATATCTGTTTCTTCTCTTGTATTGATTTTTGTGTTAATTGTTTTATCGTGAATATATGGTCTTGACAGCTCCTTCCTCGTCTAAACCGCTTTGCGCTTCGTCAAGGGTTTTATCTACAATTTTTCTTACTCTCTTTTCTAGAATCTGTTCGAATATCTTCATAGTTGTACTTACATAATAGTGTTATCCCTCGATAGTTTTTGCAGTCCGTCTTGTCTCCTTTTTTTATGTTTGGGAACCATTAATGCTGTCCGCCAATCTTCAGGGTATTCTTCTTCTCTCCATATTTTATTTAGTATTTCCACGAGCATTTCTTCTCCTTTCTTAACTTTTTTATTACTTCTTTTATTTCTTCGATACCTACTTACTTCGTCTTCGTCTCTTTCCACCATTACTACATCATGTTGGGTATTTGCGTCTATCTCTGTTTTGTCATTCAGCAGTTCTTGGAAATATTCCTTCCATCTATCCATTATTTCGTCTTCTTCTGTTAATATATCTCCTTTTTTTTTAAATGTAATTTGCAGACTGATTCTTTTCTTTTTTTAAAGTTTTCAAAACTTTATAGAATAGTTTCTGGTTACTTCTGCTATCGCTTTCCATTTTTTCTTGAAATTTTCTCCATGCGTTTCTTTTTGATTCTTGCACAGAGTCTTTTACTTTTCTTCTTTCTTCCTTATATTTGTTATCATTTTCTGTTGTTTTTGAAGCCAAATAATTTTTCCATGCCTTTCTCTTTATTTTAACGAGTGTCTTTATCTCATCCGACCACCAAGTTGTTTGTTTTTTATTATTACTTTTATTATTTATTCCACAAACTTGCTTGGCCGTGCCGAGTAACGTGTTTTTAAAAAGTTCCCACAGTTGATTAACATTCCCCGTTTTTCTCATATTATTTAAGTTTCCAAACTTTTCTGTTACCGTAGAAGGGGGCTATTTGGTATTATCGGGGCAATTTAGGAAAACGTAAAATGATATGGAGTTATATAAGTGGACCTAACTCTATCCAAACATGTTTAATTTCCACAAATTGCTACAATTGGCTTAAAAAATCATAAATCAATTGGAAGGAGTGAATTCTCCCTCAATTGTTTAGTACCGGTACGAACAACTTACCGTGACAAATAAAAAAATAGAATAATTTATTTATTGC
Organism: Melanotus villosus; assembly: GCA_963082815.1. Taxonomy (NCBI): domain Eukaryota; kingdom Metazoa; phylum Arthropoda; class Insecta; order Coleoptera; family Elateridae; genus Melanotus; species Melanotus villosus. The sequence continues at coordinate 108,015,118 of OY720418.1, read as the reverse complement.
TGCAATAAGTTTCAAACTATAGACTGTTCCTATCTTAGAAGGAAGTAAGGCTCTTATGGAATATGTCTTTTTTCAATTTGAGAGTTATCTCAATCATGCCATCCTTTTCTAATAAAACAGTGAAGTCAGTTTTATTATGCGCACAATAATGCGTTGTTCTCTGTAAGACCTGTACTTCTTTCTAAGGTAGGAATGGTCAATAGTGTCATGTGCAGCTGCATTTTTTAAACGTGATCAAACCAGATAAAGATGTTTTATCCCAAATACCGAAATTATCAGAAACTTCATACTTACAACCAAAGTTAATTAAAATATGTTTGAATCTCATGTATAATCAGAAAATATTCACAGAAACAATCAACAATGATTTTAGTCGAAGAAGAACTAAAAGTTAAATAATATACCTAAATAACAAATATGCACAGTTTTGTTGTGATGTATTTAACTAAAATTTTTTTGTTATTTGCACTGCAAAGCATTTTTAAAGAAAAGTAACACATTTTAGTAATGTATGAACTCAGTAGCTCTAAATTAGAATCCAAGTTATAGAAAATTAAGTTTTATCCAAAGCACACGTGCAATAATTTTAAATATAAATAATTACTAAAGTATTACTTGCAAACCACAACTAACAAAACATATTATATAAAACATGTGTAGAATAATTTGATAATATACAAATGACAATTCTAATACAATGCGTAAATATAAAAAGGATTTTATGTAGCTACGCCAATTAAAAATCCACCAATAAATCCTGCAGTGAAATAAGGATTGCCACGTGCAAAGTGCCTGGCCTAAAATCAGAAAGTAATGAATTACTACCATACTATAGTAATTCTAATTAAAATTTACCTTAGTAACAGGCGAAGATGATGTAAGGGTTTTACTAGACTGTTGAGCTTTACCTTTCAGTTTATCCCAATCTAAATTAATGTAGCCTGCATGATGTGCAATTTGAGATAATATAATTCCTCCACCAACAACAAAAGCAGCCGGTCTACCCACTTTCATTACTAAAAAACCTGACGTCCTGTAATTTGTAAAAATTAAAATTTTGTATAGATTTATACAATCTGTAATATTATACATTCTAAACTTAAGCAATTAACAGATATTAAAACACACCAGCCTGATACAGATCCAAGCAAAAGATTTTTAACTGCAGCATTTTTACCGAACAATGCAGTAACATTTGCTAATTCCTTTGGTCCCTTCATTTTCATTCCTTTTTTACTTTCTTTACACTCTGACATTTTTTAACTGGACAATTAGATGCTTAAATGAAAATCATTTTGATGAAATATCCAAGAAAATGGTACAATAATAGAATGGCATTTAGTAGGTAATAAATTTATTACGTAAGTTTTTACCTGTACTGGATTTATGTATAATAACGGTTTACATGTAGGATGTGTAAATAATAAATAATAAAATTTTAAGTTTCATTGAAGAGCAACACAGAAGTCAGCTGACTTTTGACAGCTAATTAATTGAAAATTACTACTGCTATTTTTCTTTATATTAAGCAGTTGACATACTGCTAAGGCAGTTACCCACAGTTACCTACTATATAGGGTGTTCCAAATTTGGTACAATAATTGGATAACTTTGTTTGTAGAGTTATAAGTTATAACACAATCAGTTACGCATTTATTCATTAATCTTTTCATGGTAATTCAACGATAAAAACTAATTTTTTTTTTCAAACTATAACTGACCAATCATCCCAGATTACACATGAAAGTTCTGATTTCTTAATACGTAGTTCTGCATTAGATATGTTTCAGAAAATGTTTCTATTTTGATGTATTGAAAATAATGGTCTGCATTTTCACCTCATATTTAAATTTAACATCCAAGGAAGGGTGTACTACGAAGGACCAGTTTAGCATATAGGAGCCTAAATTCAACAGAACTATTATCTATTCACAACCAGGAAAAGCACTAAATTGAAATATCTGGTGCATTTTTTTGTTATTGAATTGACAGCACTGCGTGTTTTTAAAATTTAGTGAGATATTTAGTTCCCTAAAATGTTGGGTTATGCTGTCATGTTGACAGATATCAAAATCAAAATTTTCATAAATAGTTTAATTTGCAGTTTTTAATTCTTCGTAACATAGATAAATTGCCTTGTGTCCTCTTTCGGTAAAATTCATGGTTCAACATTTAGGTTACATTGCATGAAAAGTTTTATTTTATAATTAATTAATTTGTTTAAACGTCAGATTTCAAATTTCCCTCCAATCATATAGTAACCAGAAATAACAACATTACAGAGCAAATTATCTGTACCAATTGTTCAGTGCATGCCAACATAAATCTAGTGTCCGCGAGGTCAGTGAACAGATAATAACTAAATTATGATCTGAAGCTACAGGTGTAAGTGTTTGCACATCTACTGTGAGAAAAAGGCTTCTGAATTTTGGACTTCGAGGATGCCGAGTCCGAAAGAAAGCAGAGATTAAATCGTTTACGTTGGGCAAAAAAAAAAACGTTGAAACTCTGGACTACAGAGAATTGAAAAAATGTCCTTTTGAGCGACGAATCAACTTTTAACGTAAATAATCGTAGTGAAAATTCATATGTGAGACGATTTCCCACAAAAGATCTTTCACCGAAGTGTGTTGCCAACAATTAAGCATCCAACTTCAGTCATTGCATGGGGTTGCATGTCTATCAAAGACGTTGGTAGGTTGCCATGGCCGGATTAAGGTACCTTGGGGCCGGGGTGCAAGGTGCAACATTTGTTAAGGGGCCTTTTAGAGGATGGTAATCTGTGGCGTCAGCCTAAAGACCGGGGTGTCTGCGCCGCAGGCCAAAACTTTTCAAATTTTGAAGGTCAAACGCTCTAATGAAAAGTTAGAAATTCGCGATACAAAAATATTTTCTCCGAAAAATAGGTTTGAGGGGGTAGGTATTTTTTTTTACAAATAAAATACAAATTTATTTTACAAATAAAATAAAAATGAAAATGAAAAAAACAAATATGATGCAGAAAATAAAATAAATTTGTATTTTTTTTACAAATAAAATACAAATTTATTTTACAAATAAAATAAAAATGAAAATGAAAAAAACAAATATGATGCAGAAAATATTGGATTTCAAGGGGCCCTAAGAATTAGGGGGCCCGGTGCACGGGCACCCCCGTGCTCCCCCCTTAATCCGGGGTTGTAGGTTGCACATTTTCTCTGGAACAATGAACGCTGCTAAATACATCGAAATTTTGACAGAAAATAATATATGTTGCTAACTGGCAAAGATTTATTTGGTGAAGAGAATTTTACTTTCCAACACTCCTTGCCATATGGCCAAGATTATGAAATCTTGGTTTGCCGCTGGTAATATTAGAATACTGGACTGGTTTGTACAATCTCCCGACCTCAATCCAATTCAAAATCTTTGGAAAATGATTGGCAACGTTATTTCAAAAAGAAAACCAGCAACAACAACAAAATTGATTGAATCTTTGATCAATGCGTGATATCGATGCATTTCTAACGAATAATTGGAGAAGTTGGTGAATTCCATGAAAAAAAGGTGTGAATTAGGTATTAAAAACAAGATTGGCCGATTAAATATTGAGATATAAAGATAAAGGTAAAGGTATCGGCACTTACCCTCGGCGAGGGAGTATGGCCGGCAACATGGAGGGTGTAGGCCTCCTAAGTTGCTTTCATATCAGGTCGTCTTGCACGCTATGCGTACGGAGTGATGTGGTAAACACCGCGCCTTCGACAACCGCCTACCTTCCCTACTCCACCACTGTGTTTTTGTACCCAATTATTTTCAGTGACTAGGTAGGCCACCCACCGAGCATTCGACAACCGCCTACCTTCCCTACTCCACCACTGTGTTTTTGTATCCAATTATTTTCAGTGACTAGGTAGGCCACCCACCGAGCATTCGACCCGGGTTTGACCCCGAGATCGTCCGCGCTGTAGTCGAATGCCTTAACCACTCGGCCACTCCGGCGATTAAGATATAATTTTTGAGGACCTTTCAAAAAATGAATTTTCCGAATGTTTTAAAAAGTGGTTTCAAAAGAATGCACAAGTGTATTAGTCTGCACGGAGAATATTTTGAAAAGCAATAAAGATTTTTTGTTAAAAAATGCAACGGTTTTTTAATAACTAACAATTTTCAGCGCAACCCTCGTATAACCGAAACCAGAAGGCAGGTTGCGAGTGACGCAGGTTTAGAATCTGTTTCACTCCTCCGTACAAATTCATGTGTAAGCGTGCCGTTGCCATGGCAACGGCACTTATGCAAACATACGAAAATTGACGCTGTATTAAGGGGCGTTCTCACGATTCAATTATCGTTGAACAACTATGTTGAATCCTTGAACATGAACATGAAAAATACCGTGTTCTGCGGTGCGACATATTCAGTCCAATTCTGTAAGAGCATTGCTAGAACATAGCAAGGCAATCTATTGCTATCTTAAAGATTTCTTGCTATGTAGCAAGATTGCTTAAATTTTGTATTCACTAAACTGAGTTGTAACAATTTCATCTGTCATTTTAACAATTTTTTGCTATACGAATCTTTAAGATAGCAATTACCTTTTGCTGGTTGTTTAGAGTATAACAAGCACTACACTTGCAAAAAATATTGAAGTGACAACTGCAGCCTGATAAATTATGGACTTGGTTGGAATTCATTTTCATTTCAATTTTGTCAATGAATTTGAAAGATTTGTCTTTCCTGGCTCCACTAGGAATATTATTTAATATAATAAATAAGAATTAATTCATCCTATTTTGGTTCAACTTCTTGTGCGGCATTAGGATGAGACTTTCCCGTTAATATTTTATTGTTTTTGAAATATTCAATAATAGCTTCCATCTGTTCGAAAGATGTTTTTTTACTTCTAGATTTTTTGTTTCTATTATTTCTTAAAAAAAGTGCATACAAAAAATTGCAAAAGAAACAACAATGAAAATTAAATCCAAGAAAACGGGTTAGTTCTTTGTTTCTAATTATTATGCACGTGGTTATGTTACGGTATATAAAAAAAAGTGAACTTAACCCACGTGAAGGTGACGAAGAAATGGCCAGAGAGCAAAAGATGTGACTGAAGGAGTTCAACGAACAGCATGAAGGGGTTTCAATGGTTGGTCTTTCTAGCGCCAAATTCAATTTTTTATTTGTTTAGTACATCGAACGTATACATCGAATATTATGCGCACGCGTGAAAGCTAACTTCATGTGATTCAAATAACAATCTTTGCTATGCCAAAACGGTAACAATTCTTGTTATTCGGGAAATTGCTGAATACCATTTGTGGCAAATATTGCTATGATTATTGTTATCAGTTACGTTCGTAACAATCTTGTTATGTAACAATTTATATAGCAATGCTCTTACAGAATTGGACTGTTTGTCACGTGCCAAACTGGCACTTCGACATTAAATAGGGGATGATGTAAGCGCGCGGCTAGCTAAACAGTGAAGATGGGCGGTTCGAAACGGTAAAACCCTTTAATTAAGGGTTGGTCATGATAGGGATGGAAATTGTTGAGCGCCTCTATGATATTAAAATCCCCCAAAGATCTAAAAGGAGGAAACCTATCATAGAAGATTCCCAAGGACTCGGAGAAGGGGTCGTCGTAGCTGCTTTCTGCTGCAAGATGTAACTTACCTTGCTGCTGAAATTGAATTTACTTAACTGAAACTCTAAATCTTGTAGGCAGGCTAGCACTTTACTCTTTAACAAAACACTGAAACACAAATATGAACGGGAAGCACTAAACGCAATAACAAGACCAATCTGAATTGAATACTAAATATTTAATGAGTCAAAGAGTAAACATGAATAAAGAGATGGATGGCCATAGAAAAAAGGAGACTAATATACTTAAAAATGAAACCTGAATACATCGAACTCTCTTGAGCGGCAAATTTAAAAGTTTTAATTTAATTTAATATAAAAGACTGTTTTTAAAATAAAAGACAGATAATTAAACACAACGACAACTCGAAACAAACGCACGTGCTAACCTAAGATGGACGCAATGACAATAATAAACGAATGACGATGTTTTTAAGATGGCCTGTAACTGCCGTAAACACAATTTCGTCATCCGCGCAGCAGTCCACGAGAAAATGTACGCGGCCTACGTTAAAACAAATCATAGATTTTACCCTTACTTTAAAGGACAGTAAAACGGAGGGCACTACATTTACTCTACTTACTGCAAAATTATTCACAAGCTTAGCCCCTCAATTCCAAACAAAGATAGGAGACACAAATATTAAACTAAAATTTGATAATTCAATAAGCACCAATAAATTTCACACCTGCAACACAATACAACACAATATCCTAACTTGACATAATACTGAACTATAATAATAATTTGAACACTAAAAGTCTTTACTTGAACACAAATGAAATCCTTACTTTACGAACACCAAAATTACCACCACAAACTAGTTTACTGATTTGCCAGGGGCCCTCAATTTTGCAATGTGAACATTAGATCCGCCCAAGGCGAGGTTCACAAAGCCTTCAACACAATACCACTGGACATTACAGATAAACTAGCATTGACTACTTCAAAAACGGGTTGCACACCAAATACAAAAGGCGGTACTTATTACTTCCAAACGACTAATTAAACAACACTAGGAAGACCTTCCAGCAAGAGACAACGTAGAAATCAAAACTGACGTTACAACACAAACGAAGAAAGGAGGAGCAGCATAAGGAGAATAGTTTTACCTGGCGAGTTGTTCTTACTTGCTCGACACAGGGAGTGACGTGACGGACGCGACTGGAAAAGCAGATAGCTTTTCCAGTCGCGTCTTGGAAGAAGGAACAGATAGTTCCTTCTTCCAAGACGGGTGCAAGACGACGATAATTAATCCAAAAGCTATGGGTTTACTGAATCCCTCAACGAGGAAATTGCATGGGAGCGGTACTCCACTAACACAAAACTTCCATACAAACTATATTATTATTATTATTTATTATTACTACAAAAGAGCGGATAGAGGACAAGGTGTCCTATAAGATCCGTTATTAGGAATAAACAATAATGTGTGTGTGTGTAACTGAAGATCAATAAAAAAACCAATTAGGGTAGGCTGTGAAATTGAATTATTTTGAATTGGTACTTTAGCCACATCCACAGAATGACATTTCAGTTTCAATTTAAGGTTATAAACTTTGTTTACAATAAAAATGGTAAATTACAAACGTTATAAAATGTCATTCTGTGGATGTGGCTAAAGTACCAATTCAAAATAATTCAGTTTCACAGCCTACCCTAATTGGTATTTTTATTTATCTGTTGTTACAATTAATAAACAAATACATGAATTACACCAATGACAGGAAAAAAGAACTCAGTTGATCATATAACTATGTAAATACATGCAGTACTAACAATAAGTCAAACTGGTTTTTAAACGCATTGACCGATGAAGCATTCACTACGTCCGAAGGAAGATCGTTCGTTCCACAATTCAAAAACTCGATTCACTAAACAGAACCGGGCACTAAATTTCTCTTTTTTTAGTTTAAAAGAATGGCCCCGTAAACGTTCGTCGGTATTCAGCGTAAACATATGGTCTAACTGAACTCCCAGAAGTTTATGTAAAATTCTGAATGTCATTATAAGGTCGCCGCGTGGTCGTCTGTTGTGAAATGTTTTCATGTCCCAAACCTGTAGCCGCTCTTCATAGGATGGTCTATTAACTCCATAAGGTAGCCCACTAGCTGCACGTTGGACTCGCTCAAGCTGATCACGATCTTTCTGAAGATCAGGACACCTTACTTGTCCGAAATATTCTAAATGTGGCATGATATACAGGGTGGGTTTTTGAAAACGAAACAGAGCGAATAACTCTCAGGAAAATTATTTTTCCGAAAAACGCCGTGTGGGCAACCCCCCAAAAATATTAATAGGGAAGGAGGGTTAAGTGACACATCATTTGAAAGGTATTCTAATTCTCTACACAACCGTGTTTTATTTTTTGAATTTGACCGATTAGTTTCTGAGATACAGGTTGTTAATAAAACAACCTACTCTTTACAAATTTATTTGCAAACGTTTTTTTTCTCAATCTTTTTCGGTTAATGGCACCGTCAATCGTCATAATTGTCGTTATTGGTCCGATTCTATCGAGAATAATGAGAATTATGTCGAAGACCAGTTGATATTCCAACAGGATGGAGCTCCCCCACACTACGCCCTGCCTGTTCGGCAGTACCTTGAACGTAGGTTTACGAATCAGTGGATTGGGAGAAGAGGCGTCATAGAATGGCCTGCGCGATCGCCGGATTTGTCTCCTTTGGACTTTTTCTTGAGGGGGCACTTAAAGTCCAAAATTTATTTCACTCCACCTACTTCCCTTCAAGATCTACGCCAACGCATTGTCAACGAATGCCGACAAGTTACTCTAGAAATGTTACAAAATGTGCGTGAACGCTTTTTACAAAACTTATATTATTGTATGGAGACTGGAAGTCATCAATTTGAAAACGTAATTGGCTGACATGTAGTAATTTGTAAAAAGTAGGCTCTTTTATTTACAACCTGTATCTCCGAAACTAATCGGTCAAATTCAAAAAATAAAACACGGTTGTGTAGAGAATTAGAATACCTTTCAAATTATGTGTCACTTAACCCTCCTTCCCTATTAATATTTTTGGGGGGTTGCCCCCCCTCCCTAGGGGGGGGGTAAAGTCTGTAACAAGAAATTTATGTGAAAAGATGTCCCCCTTCGATCAAAAATCGACGTGTCTCAGCGTTTTTCGGAAAAATAATTTTCCTGAGAGTTATTCGCTCTGTTTCGTTTTCAAAAACCCACCCGTATGTAATATAAAGTAGTTTTGCTGTCTGGGGGGTAAGCAATTTGAAACTCTTTCTGATTAGAAGAAGTATCCGATTTGCCTTGGCACAGGCGTGAGAGATGTGTGCAGACCAAGATAAGTTTTCGTTGATAAGACTTCCAAGATCAGTTTGTTGGGTTACAGTTGTAAGTATAAGGTTTAGAATCGAATAGTCGAGTTTAGGGTTGTTTTTACCCATGTGTAAGACACATTTAGCGATTTTTAGAGGGAGTAGCCATTTTCGAGACCAGGTGACAATTCTCTCTAAATTTCCTGTAAGTCGTAAAATGATGTAGTTGGATAACTCCGTATAACTTAATATCGTCGGCGTACATAGAACATTTAGACTTTATACGATTTGGTATGTCACAGGTGTATGTTAAGAATAGTAATGGTCCAAGTACGGAGCCTTGGGGGACCCCGCTTATTACTGGTTTGGTGTTGGAGAACTCAGTGCCAATTCGAACGGTCGTTCAGAAAAGCCGTAATCGATGATAACAGGTCACCTCTGATGCCAACGCTAGATAATCTCTTGTCGAGTCGCCTCTTTGGAACTCTGTCGAATGCTTTCGAGTAGTCTAGGTAGATGACGTCAAGTGGCAAAGACTGGTCCATATGTTTACACCAGTCGTTTACACAGGATAACATATTGGTGACTGTGGAGCGCTCGGGGATGAAGCCATGCTGATTGTCGGGGATGATGCTGTTATCGAACAGATATTCTTGCATCTTTTTGCAGATTATGGACTCCATAATTTTTACTACCAATGACGTTAGACTAATTTGTCGGTAGTTCTCTGGATCAAACTTATCGCCTTTCGCTTTCCGGTTTAAGGACCCAAGCTGCAAACGATAAACTCGCACCACGTCTTACAAGACATCCGACAGGATCGAGATGTTGTCACGCACTAAGGAGGGGTGCTGTAGAAGAATCGAAAGGACACCACAGGACAGCTGTCGCGGCCCAATGTACAGGGGATTCCCCCGCTCCGTATCACAAGATGTTGCAATAACGCAAGCAAGAAGATCGTGCCTTGATGAAATACGCGTGAAAATTTAGGTCACGTTGGGATTCGAACAAAGGAACCTTTTACAAAAACGAAACATATTGAAATGATTTTAAAGATTTCGTAGAACTACACGGAGAGAACGTGAGGATTTAGGCGTAACTTTTCGTGTCCTCCAGACTAAAACGGAATTAACTGTAGCAAAAATAACATAACAAAGCACGAAATTAAAATTACGAAGTACAGGACCGTACTAAAGAATCTTAATAATAATTCAAAATTAGGTACTCGAAAATCTCAAAATAACACGGGATTGCAAAATCACGTGACAATATAGCTAATAGCTACTAGCTATTAATAATAATTAGGAATGGAAGTAATTATTTCATTCTTTTCTGGTTATATCAACTGAATTAAAGAGAATGAAAAAAATTAAAATGATTTCGGATTTTGAATCAGACGGGCCGCCGCTGGGTGATGCAAGACTTTTTAACACAACTGTATTACATATAACACAATATTTTCTAGTCATCTGTTTTTGGTAAAACAGAGATAACTGCAATCGTAGAACTGTTATGTCTATTTTGACTGGACTATATTTCATTTTAGAAAAAAGCTTTACAAACGTACGTATGTGGATCCAAAGGCACTAAAAATTTTTTAACCAAAACATCTGATGTTGGGAAATTTTTTTGCTGCAATACTGCTTACTATAAAATTCTATTTTATCGTGGGGTATATATTTTTTCCTTCAATATTGCATGGTAGGTCGATTAATTCCATTTGTAAGGTTTCTGAAACAGTGGAAACATCAACACCAAATGGAGAACTGAAAACTGAACATGTTAAATGCTTTCTCATAATTTAACAGCTCTGAAAACGACAGTCAAGGGCTACTATAAGTTTACTTATTTCATCAGCAAATTTAGAAAAATTCTTATTGTGTTTTTCTTTCAATAATAAAAAATGTTGTGCATTGTTATTTTTAAGTTTTAAAACAATAATAATTTCGTTTGGAGCGCTTTCATCAAATTCCAGCATCAGTACCTAATTAAATTATTCTGACCCTGCAACTCCATATTTAGCTAATTCAGTATTTCTGTAATACCTAACAAGAAACAAGAAACGCAAATCTTGCAACCACTATTCATTTTTTAATTCAGGAACAAGCACATTCTCCTCGGTCATACAAATTTAAATTTTTTCCCGTAACTCAAAAAATCGCCTTAAACATTTTCCGCGACCATCTAACATTGGTAAAATAAATGATGTCCCATACTCGGAATCTTTTTCAATAAGGTATGTATTAAATTGGCGATGTAGAAGGGCATCCGAACGAATATAATTAGGTATGTAGTTCATTGTTTTTATAACAACTTCCATGACTTGGGCCATAGATAATACTTGAGCGCATAAATTTTGTTGATGTATCAACACTCCGAAACACAAACATTCTACAAAACCCTACAAAAAACCATCAATAAAGTACAACCAAATAACTACATAATACTAGCAGGAGATTTAAATGCTAGAGTGGGGAATACGCCAATCCAAAACATACGGCGGAACAAAAAATGAACAATAACGGAATTGAATTACGACAGTTTGCTACATATAATAACCTGAAAATCACAAATACGTTCTTCCGAAAAAAATACATCGACAAATACACATGGTCAGCAAGAGGTTTCAGAAGCCTAATCGATTACATTATAGTAAATAATAATCTAGCTCCGCTAGTTACGGACACACATGGATACAGAGGCACCGACATAGGCTCTGACCACTACCTAGTAGCAAAATAACCATCCCAAAACCATCGGTAAAATCCAATATGAAACATAGAAAGGGAACCACAGAAGAAACATACAAAACATACCTACTGCAAATTATAGCATCAAACATCTATACCAAACACGTTTAACAAACTACCTATCCCAAGAAAAAACAAAAGGAAATATACATGAAGAATGGAAAGTCATAAAAACAACTATACAAAAAGCAGCAGCAGAAGCCCTAGGGACAAGACGGAAGAACTACAGGAGAAAAGGACCTAAGATATAGAATAACGAACTACAACAATTAATAGATAACACACGCAGAGCATACCAACAATACCTAACATCAAGAACGCAACAAAACAAACAGTATTACAAAGAACCAAGTGCTATGAAAGAAGTCTATCGTAATAGCAGGGATAATTATATAACACGTATCGAAGAAGATGTATACGGACGACAAGAATTGGCGTATAAAATTATGAAGCACCCCAACAAAAAAGAAAAAGATACTACAACGTTAAATATTATAGAAACTGAAACGTGGGAACAACATTACAAGGAACTGTGGTACAATTCGGAAGAAGAAGAAGACGAAGCTAATAACAGGGAAGATAAAGATTTACAAGGGACGAATCTAACAGTAGACGATATAACAATACAAGAATTAGAAAATGCAATAAAGACGCTAAGAAATAGGAAAGCCACTGGAATTGATAAAATTAATACTGAACTACTTAAACACGGAGGTATGTTTCTAAAATTAAGATTATTACACTTCATTAATATGTGCTGGAAGCAAACTAAAATTCCTCAAGAATGGGCCATAGCTAAAATAAAATCACTCTTCAAAAAAGGCGATAGAACAGATTGCAACAATTATAGGGGCATCAGTTTACTAAATTCAGGATACAAGTTATATTCAAAAATCATAACAGCGAGAACGCAAACAATAGCAGAAGTGATCCTAGAAGAAGAGCAGAATGGCTTTCGCAAAGGACGATCCTGTATACATGCGGTCCTCACCTTAAAGCAGATCATAGAAAAACGTAGAGACACATATAGCATTTATCGATTTCACTAAAGCATTTGACAGGGTCACAAGAACAAAACTATGGTCAATCTTAGGAGAAAATGGATTCCCATCTCATCTGATAAAAGCAATAAAAAGTCTTTATCGCAACACCAAAATCACTATAGAAAACAACGACGAAGGCAAAAGCCTGACATAACACAAAGCAAGGTGTAAGACAAGTATGTGGCTTATCACCCATTCTATTAATATTTATATTAAAGACATGGAAACAAGAAGCACCAAAGGGAATCCAAATAAACACAAATACATATGTCAACCCAATACTGTTCGCAGACGACCAGGCTATAATCGCAAATTCAGAAGATAACTTAGAACGAGCAATCTACAGATTAAACAACATATCAAAAGACGACAACTGCCAAATATCAACAACTAAAACAAAAATAATGGTCTTTCAAGGAACACAACCCATAAGATCTAAAATTATTATTGACAACACCAATCTAGAACAAATACAAAATTTCAGATATCTAGGCTTCGATGTCTCATACAATTATGACCAAGACATCGACAAAAAAAATAGCCACATTTCAGAGAATGTGCGGTACTATAAGAAGAGCACTAAGAAACAAAACAAGAAAGGAAACACAGATACAATTTTACAAAGTAATGGCGGTCCCCACATTACTATACGGCAGCGAAACATGGACAATGACAACAAGAGACCATAGGAAAATCCAGTCCGCAGAGTTGAGGTTCCTAAGAGGAGTCAAAGGATGGAGCCGACTAGGCAGATTTACTAACGAACACATAACCAATACGAAACCAAATAATCAATTACAAGACAAGATGGAAGGAACATGTAAACAGAATGAGCTCAGAAAGACTCCCAAAATTACCAATACAATACAACCCAAGAGGAACCCGAGATGTAGGAAGACCTCGGAAACGATGGAACATTGAACCGGAACAGGCCGCAAGGCCTAATCCTTGAAGTAGACGACGATGATCAACCGTTATTTCTTTTACTTTAATACGATTTAAAAGATATTCTGAAATACCCGATACTTTTTAAAAATACACCGTAAAAACATAATTCATGATATATGACCGCGGGCCTTGAGTTGGCCAATCCTGGTATAGAGTTTAAAGATAACTAAAATAAATTGGATATTTTTAAGGAAAACAGGAAAACATTGCCGAATTTAATGTATACTGTGAAAAATCTGACCTAAAATGCTATGCTTTCGACATTTTTGTCTAATATTATTTACTTGTTTTTTAAATTTCTTTTGCCTTGTCTAAAAAGGAGTAGATCCCATGTTTACCATAACCCAAGAATAAGCGATTGGGAATCGCTATTAGAATGTCGCTTCAACAACAAGGACATATCAAATATGTTTCTTGAATAAAATGAATACATTTTTCTTATTCTTAGTCATCATTTAATATCAGCAATTTAGACGAGGTGCACTATTAGGTTTTTATTTTTTTAAATGACCCTTCTTCGTTAAATATTAAACATTTGGTTTTTACTATTTTCAAAATATATAAGTAGGTACCTAATTGTTTGTTTACACCGCAGTAATTTAAATAACATTTATAATTAGAATGACCTCATCTGCAACATTTGCCATTCCTTTTTTATTGTTAAAACTAGTTTTATATATAAATTTTTGTTGTCCGACTTCATAGTGCAGGTGTTTTTCATCTTAGTTACAGCAAATAAGTACAGGTTTCACTATGCTGATATTAGGTAAGAATTTAGTTAGGCATCTATAATGTAACATAACAGTTTAATTTGCTGTACTTGTAGGACTGTTTGTTTTTATTCTATATCTTTCGGGGATACAGGGTCACAGAGGTGAATAATTCTTATTTTAAGTGTCATTTGTCTCATTGTTAACTACAATTAAATTTCTAGAATGTGGCGTTTTAGATTCAGATGATAATAATATTCCTTGGAATGTAAATATTTATCAAAAAAATGAAAATGGAGAAAGTTACAAGTTTATATGTTCCGGAACTGTTATATCAAGAAAAATAATTTTAACTGGTAAATATACACTATATATAGGGTATGTCACGACGACCGCCGATTAGACTTTTCTTAAAAAATTTATAGTACATAAATGAAAATTTGTAAAATAAAGTTTTGGAATAATAAAAATTGATTGAAAATATTTTTAAGATTATACAACTTCCGGTTATACCGGAAGTATGCACTAACTTCGTTATTTCAAGTAGAATACCCTGTATATTTTTAGATATTCAGAATCGCCTTTCAACGGCCAGTGTAACGATATAGCACTATAGGGGTCTATCGTTAACAGTTCAGCAGTTATTCAATTGTTTTAAAAAAATCTAACCTCACTTTGGATGAACGTCACTGTGAAATTAATTAGAAATAAGCGTTCTTTCTCAGGATTTAATTTAACGAGTCTATCACCGATGGAATAACTAGGACCATTCGACTCTAGCGTTTACCAGTAAACAGGGCGATCGAAAAATGCCGACCTCGATTTTCCTAAAAAATTTCAAATGGAACGCCCCATATTCGATGCGACAGTAATAGAAAGCCACTGTCATATCATAAGTCATAAAATACCCAACTTAATACGTCTAGAATTAATAAGCAAGAAGTTACCGAAATTCAAAATGTTGATGTTATTGGCCCGTACCTTAGCTTTTCTATTGCATAGAACTTCTGTTTCTACCTTAGAAAATCTATTATGTAAAAAACTCATCTGCAAAAAGATTATGAAATATGAGTTTCTTTTTGAAAAATTGAGTTTTTCATGTTTTATTGTCTTCACAGTTAAGAAAAAAGGAAAAAACTAACATAAGAAGCCGATAACATCAAAAATTTGAAATATTGAAATTTGAATTTTAATAACTTCATACGTATTAATTATCGACTTATCAAGTTGGGTATTTTATGAAAGCTTATGATAGTGGCTATCTAACTGTCATATCGATATTGGGCGTTCCATTTAAAAATTTTGAAAACATCGAGGTTGGCATTATTCCATCACCCTGTATACTGGTAAACGTTAGTCTCAAGTTATCCTAGCTATTCCATGGGCGATAGAGTCCTTAAATTAAACTCTGAGAAAGAACGCTTACTTCGAATTAATTTCGCAGTGGCGTTCGCACAAAGTGAGGTTAGATTTTTTAAAAACATTTGAATAACTGCTGAACTATTAGCAGTATTAGCGATAGACCCCTATAGCACTATATCATTGCACTCGCCGTTAAAAGGTGATTCGAATATATAGATATATATATACAGGGTGACATTGAAAAAACTACAATGCATAGTACCACGCGATAGAGGACCATAAAATAATAAAAAAAGTTCTTATACGCTAATGTCCGATCGTCTTTTTTTTTAAGATACAGGATGTTAAAAGTTTGTTAGAAAATTTAAATTTTTTTAAATTTCTTCCGATTGTGAAGACATATAATTGAACCAAAATTGGTGCACACTATGCCCTTGCAGGTGGCTATTTTGTGTATTTTAGTTTCGAGTATTATTAGAATATTATCATATTTTTAACGCGTTGAAACGCTTTCCTGTAGTTGGCTAGTATCTTGAAAAAAAAAAGGCGATCGGACATTAGCGTATAAGAACTTTTTTTATTATTTTATGGTCCTCCATCGCGTGGTACTATGCGTTGTAGTTTTTTCAATGTCACCCTGTATATATATAGGGTATCCCATTTTAAATAACGAAGTTAGTGTCTACTTTCGATATAACCGGAATTTGTACAATCTTAAATATATTTTCAATCAATCTGTAATATCCCAAAATTCTCTTTGGCACATTTTCATTTATGTACCATGAGATCGAAAAAAAAATGATTCTGAGCAGGCCTTGACTAGTACAACACGATTGGCTACACTGGTTCTAGAATGCTAGTCAAGACCTGCTCAGAATCATCTTTTTTTTGATCTCATGGTACTAAAAGTATTTCTCAAGAAACGTTTAATCGACGATCATCGTGACACACCCCGTATATTTTTTACAAATAACATAGCTACCTAACAATTTTAATTTAAAATGTGAGAGGTGCAATTATGTTTTATGATAATGAACACATTATCACCCAAGTGTATTATAAATATTGTTCAGTTTGATTTCTAGCTGCACGTTGTTTTTATGATGATTTAACCCAACAAATCAAAAATGCAACATTTATATTAAGCGTCGGACAAAAATACAAAAATTTTAATTCCAGTGATGATCCAAATACTGAACTGAGAGAGGTAATTCTAAAATTTGGTTTTATTTCAGCTTTTATGATTGATTGATATCTATTACAGATATTACATGGAAACATTTTTATACCGGATAAATACAATGGAATTATTGGCATGTGTGCAAATAATATTGCAGTAGTAAAATTAAATCCAGACCAAAAGTTAACTATAAATCCGTTTGTAAAAAGAGCGTGCATATTTTGGGATAATGATTTTACAGAATCGCAGCTTCAAGTGAGTAGTAGGTATTACAAAATCTTGAAATTTTAATAGTCGCCTATTGAATATTAAATCTTAAAGTACTGTATACAGGGTGTATCGAAAATCGCACATAATATTTAGATCACGCGATTCTACGTCAAAATCCAAGCAAAAAACTCCAGTACCAATTTGCTGTTAACTCTTTAGTTATGGAGTTATTAGCAGCCTTAAGTCGTATTTTGGTTTGCTTGTCGTGTCATATTTTTATGAAATAATGAGTTTTAGCTGTAGTTTAATCAACAAAAGAAATAACTAATCTGTAATCGTACTCAACATACCCTTCGTTTAATTAGAATTTCCATCCGAAGTTTTAAATTTTTGCAGTGCTTGTGCTTGTCATAAATGTTGCAACGATGTACCTATACATACGATGCAATTATATTAAATCAAGCGGGTTGCTAATGGTGATATCGCAGGAGACGTAGTATGACTGCCCACACAGGGTTGCTAAGTTTACAAGACTTTAATTGACAATTTTTTGTCCCGTTTTTAACGCAGAATCGCGTGGTGGGAATATTATGCGCCATTTACGATAGACCCTGTATAATGGTAGGAGGAGCAAGGTTTTTTTTAATATAAAAAGGAATAACACCTTCCTATTAACTTGCACTAAATTTAATTAACTAAATAATAAGAGAAAAATAAATAATTTCAACCCAAAATAACAAGTACGATGTTGCAATGAAGAATGTGGCTGGATTGATATCCAAAAAAGTAATTTGAAATTTCAAGAATATTAATATTAACAGTAGAGATACAACGAATATTTGGTTAACTATTCGGCAATCCTAGTATTGGGCCGTTTTACCGAATAATTTCGCTGGATTTTTATTTAAATTTTTTATTCACAAAATATTTTGTGTAGTACCTACTTCAATTTCTCAGCGTTTGTTAGTTCATTTCTAATAGTAGCAGCAAAATGTGTTATATCTTTATTTATCAACATTATTTACATAAACTAAATAATAAACAGAAAAAAATGGACATGCATTTCTTAAAAATTAAAATGTAAATATAAATAGCATAATAGTATATTGTGTAACAAGTACGTGAAGCTGACCTTTTTATACGAGTGTGCAGTTTGCGACACGAGCCGAAAGGCGAGTGTCACAAGCACACGAGTGAAGAATACATTAATGACACGTAATTGTTTTACATACATACGACTACTTTTTGAGTACTTATTTGTCACAACCAATTATTTCTGAAGACCTCTGGGCCCATAACCTTATGCACACTTAATCCAACATAATTGGCCATTTTTCTGTTACTTTCCTATCTCCCCTACAATATCTACAGCTATATTATGTATTTTTAATTGAATTTTTTTTCACCCAGATTTTTCCTGTTATTATAAGGTTATAGATTATATTTCTTGTTTCCCGCTTCACACATTTTTTTGCGGTTCTAGCGCTTTTCTTTATTTCAGGACTTTCTATCAATGTATCCCAATTCTGACACATGTTTTGTTTATCTGTATATGAAAGTAATAATACACACAGTTATTTATAAGATTAATTAATGTATTTAGCAAACATTGCAACGTGTCCATACCATTTATTTTAGTTGGTTGTTTTCCACTTCAAGGATTAATGGGTGCGTGCCCAATTCTTCCCTTATTATTGAATTTCTGATGCAATCTCTTTTTGTTCGTCCTATTTCAGATACTTTATTTCACTTGCTGTTATCTTGCTTTTTACCTTGTCTTGTAATCTTCAGCTTTCACAGGCATAAGTCAGTGTGGGTACGTACTTACTTCTATAGACACTTAGTTTTGTCTGTGCATTTGGTTCCTTCTTTGTTATTATAGCATTGTGCATTGTGTAATAAGATTTACTTGCTTCGTTTACTAACTCTATTTAGGATCTCTGAATCTATTGTGCCTTTTTTGTTCCTAAATATTCTTAGTTTCCCACCCATTTTAATTCAATTTCGTTACACATAATAAATTCTTGTATTTTCTTGTGTATCATCTTTTGTTATTTACATTATTTTATTTTTATTCGTATTTATCTTCATCCCTTGCAATTTCAGCAGTCCATTTATTTATTATTTGTTGTAGTTTGATTGTTAAGTCTGCTACTAATACTACGTCATCAGCGTAGACTAGGCTCTGTATACATGAGGGCTCTAAGTTTCAGTTTCTTATTTTCATGTTTAACCTCGGTGCTTCGCATTTTTGTATTATCTGGTTTATTGTGGCAATGAATAGTAAAGGGCTCAACAAGTCTCTTTGTTTTATTCCTTTGTCCATGTTGAACTTACCTGATTCCCTTCCTTTCATTCTAACCCTGCCTCTGGCCTTGCTGTACAATCTCTTAATTGCTTCTTCAAGTTTGCGGATTACTTTTAGTTTTTGCAATGCTTTCCATATAGGTACTGTTTTTGGGTATTATGTCGAATGCTGCCTTGATGTCTATGAAGGCTAAAAGTATAATTGTTTCCCCCTTTCAAGTCTCTTTTCTATTACTGGTATTGGTGGTTTCAGATCACTGAAACTTGGTTTAACATCGGTTCCTGTGTTGCCCTTCTTCTTCCTGTATTGCCCTTCTTCTTCCTGTATTGCCCTTCTTCTTTCTCTTCTCTCTGCGGTTGGTTTCTCTTTAAATTTTTGTTTATAGAAACTTCCATACTTCAAGAATTTTGTTCTGATTTGTTTCTATTTGATCTTCGTTATTCTTTATGATCCAGGTGTTTTTTTTATTTTGCTCTTCGGATGGGAGGCCAGGGAGGCTTCGTTTCTTTTGGTTATGTACTTCTGTCTGTGTTCTTCAGATCTGGTCTGTATGCATCTCTTCCAAGATTCTTTTTTGCTCCTTACTTTGTCCTTTACTTCATTGTTCCACCATGGGGTTCTTTTTTGGTTTTCTTTTATTGTAGTTATTCCGCCAGCAAGTTCCGCCTGTTGTAGTATTTCTGTTTTTAGTATTTTCCACTTTTTATCTATATTGTGTATTTGTGCTTCCTCTTCTTCTGTTCTCTCGTGCTCCTCTAATGTTTTGTCTAATTCTCATTGGTATGCTAAGTAGAAGTATGTCATGTTTCCTTAACTTAGATTTTTTGATACTTTTTGGGTCTGTTGGTAGTTCTTATATAAAACCTGGTACCTGTTATTAGGAGTCTATGGTTGGTATGTAGTTCTGTACCTCTTATTACATTTATATCTAGAATTGCATATTTGTCGGTCTGTTGTATGTGATATACTTAGTCAATGATGCATTTGGCTGGTTTTCCTATTGCGTCAAATATAATTGTATGTATTATCTTATGTTTGATATGATTATTTCCAATTAGTAGTTGGTTTCTTATGCAGAATTCAATGATTTTTCTTCCGTTATCGTTTATTGTGGTTTCTCCTCCATACTTTCCGATAGTTCCATATCCTATTTCTGGTGTGATTCCTGTTCTGGCGTTCTAATTTCCATTTATTAATACATGCCTATTTCTTTCTCTTGCTGCCTACTTGCAGTTGTAGTTCTTCGTAAAAGATTTTTTTGTTCTCTACACTGGATTCTTCGGTTGGAGCATATATCTGTAATATCGTTATATTTTCTGCTAGATGTAAATCCATATACATTATTTTCACATTAACTGTCTCGATTATTCTTTATGGAGGAGTGGAAGAACGGCTTATGCCGAACTCCTACCTTTTGTATATGTAAGTTTCATTTCATTTCTTTTCATATACAATAAAGTGTTATTATTATTATTATTATTATTATTATTATTGCGCCATATAGGGACTCAGTAGAATTCCCACTCCCTCTTTTGCTCGTCTTTCTGTTCCTTTTTCTTCTACGTTTTATAAATCAGTGATCTGTTTTTAAACCAATTTAGTTTCCTTGGGAGCTTGATTTCCAGCTCTGCATCCATCTATTTGTTGGTCTGCCCGGGAGTCGAGGGTTTACTGTTTTTTTCCATTGCTATCCGTGCTAGTCTGTTGCTGTTCATTCGACTCACATGTTCATACCAGTACTTTTTCCATGTTTTCCCCCACTTTATTACGTCCTTTGTTTTACACATTTCTCTGATGTCA
Organism: Melanotus villosus; assembly: GCA_963082815.1. Taxonomy (NCBI): domain Eukaryota; kingdom Metazoa; phylum Arthropoda; class Insecta; order Coleoptera; family Elateridae; genus Melanotus; species Melanotus villosus. Next base: position 107,993,885 of record OY720418.1, on the reverse strand, counting down.
TTGTTTCGAATTCTATCTCTCAAAGTTTAATAGTAATAATACTCTTAAAGTTTTCATCTCTGCTGTTCTTAGAATGTGTTTGATTTTCTGTGTCTCAGTCCTGGATTCTCTACCATATGCCATTAAAGACATTATACATGTCTTATATATTTTGGTCCTGCTTTCGATGTTCATGTATTTGTTTGTCGATATTACGTCCCTTAGGCAGCCTGATAACACCATTGCCTTGTTTGTTTGTTCTCGGACTTCTCTGGCTGGGTCATTGTAGCTGAGTATCTCCACTCCTAGGTATTTGAATTTCAGCACTTGTTCTACCGGCTTATCGTCAATTACTAGCTTACATCTAGATAGGCTTCTGGAGAAAGTTAAGCACTTTGTTTTATTTATTGAGATGTTTATATTAAATTGTTTGGTGGAGAGATAGAATTTGTGTATCTGCCGCTGTACGTCGTCTTTTGTCGCTGCAATAATCGCGGCATCGTCTGCATAGCATACCATGCTAACATTTTTTATACCCAATTTATAACCCAGGTTCAGATATTTTACTTCTTCTATAAGTTTGTCCATTATAAGATTAAAAAGGAACGGACTTAAACTGTCGGCTGGTCTTACTTCATCCGATGTTGGTATTTCCTTCGTTAGTTCTTGGTCTGTTTTTATTGCAGTGGCGTTGTTGTTGTTAATTTCGTATATTATCTTGATGATAGCGGGAAATATTCTTTTCTTGCAGAATGTTTAAAAGGTCTGCAAGCCTTACTTTGCCAAAGGCTTTGGTTAGATCAATGAAACCTACATAAGCCGAAATAGCGTCCGTTGTAGATCGATTTGTCCGAAATCCTTGTTGCTCTTCCTCGTTGGTTATGTGTTCTTCTAATTTTAGTCTGACAATGCTCGTGAGTAGCTTGACTGTTAAACACAGTAGGGTGATCCCTATGTAGTTATCGGGGTTTGCTTTATCCCCCTTTTTGAAAATGGGCACTATTATGATCTTATGCCATTTTTTTGGGATTACCGAGGCAGTTAGTATTTCGTTAAATAAGTTAGTGAGGTATTTATACAGAGTTTCTCCGCTTACTTGATAAGTTCATTTGTTATACTATCAACTCCTGGAGCCTTCCTACTTTTTAACTTTTTTTGCTGCGGTATTCACTTTGTCGTTTTTGATAATTTCTTTTTTGTTGATATTTATGTTTATGTTCATGACTGCTGGTTGTCTCTCTTCTCTGTATAGTTTTTCGAAATATCCTTCCCATTCTTCTGGCTTTATACTCTTGACTTGTACAAATTCGTTGACTGTTTTTTTCCTGCTTTTTAGCATTCTCCAAACTTTCTTTTGTGCCCCGTACAGGTCTCTTTCCATATCGGACGTAAACATGGCCCAATATTCTCTTTTAATTTCTGTTATTCTACCATTAGTAGCATTTGTCCTATTTCTAATAATTTTGTAATTGTTGTACTCCTCTTGTGATGGGGAGGTTCTGTATTTCAAGTATGCTATTTTTTTTTTCGGTTAACGTCTTTACTTCAGAGGTGAACCATGGTTTTCTGTTGTATTGGGCATTTATATTGGTTTTTCTTTTACCCAGAGCTTCTTTCGCCGATTGTTCTATGGAATGTTTGGTTGTATCTGTTTCTGATATTGTTTTTTCTTCTAGAGCTTGCTTCAACCTGTTTCTATATAAGTCTCTAGTACTTTCATTTTCGAGTGATTCGATGTTGTATGTTGTATGTATCTTGAGGTTTTCTTAATTTGTGAGACTTTTCCTATTTTGATTTTACTTAGAATCAGTGTGTGTTCTGATCCTGGGCTTGCAGATGTGAGAGTCCGGAAATCTGGCTCGGGTGGATCGTTCTATTCGTGATAATGTAATCGATTACTGATTTCATATCTGTACTGTTGTTAAATGTGTATTTGTGTTGCTCTTTATGAAGGAAGAATGTGTTCCTGAGTACAAAAACTGGTAACCATGGTCCAGGGTTTGCTGTCAATTTCCTCTTTTCCATATTTCGCTTACGCCCAGTATTTCCATTCTGTGCTTTTTCATCTCTTCTATTAGTTAGCCGCAGGGCCCTCTTAACAAATTTGAGCGCCGTGGGCTAAAAAGAAATAGCGCCTTCATCATATTGGATTCAACAATAATTAAATAATTCGTATAATTAACACCCTGGTACTGAGTACAGTAGCTTTATTCTTGAAATCATTCGCTTATTTCATACATTGTTAATGTTTTTCATAGAAATTTTTAAAATTTTTGTTAAAGTTTAACGAAGTTTCAAATTAAATAAAAAATCAAACTCAGTTCTTCAGCGCCCTTGGATCATTGGCGCCCCTGGGCTATAGCCCATTTAGCCCAATGGATAAGGAAGGCCTGGTTAGCCGAGGCTGGTGTATCTGAATCATTTTACCTTATCCATAGCAATCCTGTCTCCAGGACTTCCCCCATTCGCCAGGGTGTTAATTGATATTTTTAGTTTAGTTGTACTTATATATGGCTCCTGAGACCCGCATTTACCTTTGAACTTGTATCTTTATGTTAGTTATATCCGTTATAGGTTCACGTATATGTAATAAAAGTTTGTGCAATAAAATATTTGGTAAGGCGAAATACTAGTAGCTGAATATTTATATTTGGTTGCCGCTAGATAACAATATTCGTTTCACCTTTAATGAATATTGCCTTCAATATTTGTCTTCCATATTACATCTTCTAAATATAGTATGGCTAAAGATGCTGAAAAGCTGGCCTATAGCTCCATTCCTTTGGTAATGGAAAAACTTTCAGTTCTGTATTGTTTGACTTCTACTGAAGCTCTAGGGCATCTTACCGTACTTGTTATTAGTTAGATTAGTATCAGGCAATACTAATTTAATATTTTTATCTTTTCGTTTTGTCAAAGGCATTTTTAAATCAATAAATGTCGTAGATAAAAAATAGCTTATGCTTTACTTTAAAAAAAATTGAGCATTTTAAATTATAACTGTGGCCATTTTGAAGAGGAAACACAGTAATAAGCAATAAAATGTTACTATAAAAATTCTCTTTTATCCAGAATTGCAGATCTAAGAGTTAAGCTATAAATGTATTTATTTGATTTTAGGTAAATGCTCCACTGTTAAAATTGGCAGTTTGGGATGACAAAACTGGAACATTAAATGTGTTACAACCATCATATCTGGAATTTGATCTTTGTAGTAGCTTGTTACCAAAGAATTTTCGAGCATTTTTAACGTTCGATAAAATGTGCGCTCAGTTAAGTAGTAAGTAGCTATTTATATTATTTAGCTTAAAGATCGAACCCGGCTCGGCTTGGCTTAAGCTTTGAGTTGAAGTTTCAGATTTGTTGAACCCAGCCAAGCTTCTTTCTAAATTGCTTGTAAAGCTCGGAGCTCACTGCAGGCTTGAAGCTCAGTAAAGTCTTGAAACGCGAAGGCTTAAAATTCGTTAAATGCTAGACAATTAACTAAATTCAAGAAATAGGTCGAGTGCGCACTTTTTTTCTTTGTGTTGCTCGGTCAAGATTCGAAGCTCGATATAAGCATAAGTACAGCAAAGGCTCAAAACTTAATAAAAGCTTAGGAGAAACTCGATGTTTGGTAAAAGCTCGAAGTTCTGCAACTGAACCAAGCCAAGAACTTAGAGAATACCAAAAATTTCCACCTCTGAAGAAACTGATTATGAATTTTTGAAATTAATACAATCAGTACTAGAAATGGGCAGAATCGGCCATTTCACTAAATTGTGTCAGAAATTATTTACTTTCTAAATGTTACGCACTACATTGCTTTGCAAATTATAATTCAAATCATTTCACAGCAATTAAAGCCTTTCAGGTACAATATGTTGAGTTGCAATATGGTGGTTAAAAATATATAAATTCCAGAGTAATTGATGTTTATTAACTTTTACTAGTTTAAATGTATAAATAATTATTTAATAATCTGCATTTTAGATTCTTCTTCTACACCAAATATTGGAGCTGGACTTTATGTTTACAACACATTAAAAAGTCGTTGGTATCTCATAGGCATAGCAAGTGAAACTACATCTTTAGATTCAAAAATTTATGTCACCTTCGTTAAATTAAAGTTACATTTAAATTGGATTTCTAATACTGCATTCTTGCACATTTAAATGAACTAAAATAATATGTAAGCATGTAAGTTTTCTCTGACTCATTTCATGGCACTTCACATACATGTTTTTCTACGATTGTACGAAAAAGGAATATGAAAAAAAAATTATTTACATTTTTAAAATACAATCCTAAATATAACAACAGATCAATAAAAAAACCAATTAGGGTAGACTGTGAAATTGAATTATTTTGAATTGGTACTTTAGCCACATCCACAGAATGACATTTCTGACATGAAAATTTAAAACTGAACGCTCTTGTCAAATTTTTTGTTTTTTATTTGGTGACAAAATTTAAAGTTTGAAAAAATGGTATTCACTATACAACAAAAAGTGAAAGCTATTGAATGTTTCTTTCGAACAAACGTTATAAAATGTCATTCTGTGGATGTGGCTAAAGTACCAATTCAAAATAATTCAATTTCACAGCCTACCCTAATTGGTATTTTTATTGATCTGTTGTTACATTCTACCTGTGACATCAAGTTGGCGCTATTTTCAGCCTACCGTTTAAAACTTAGTTGCAGTGATTAGTAGCTGTTAACAGTGTTAACTCATATGATCATGATTGTTTTTAGTGGTAAGTGACACTATGTGAACTATACCTGCAAATATTATTTCACTAAGGATTGTGCTTGAAATTGGTAGTGGTATAGTATCTTTTATTGATGCTTGCTTCAGAATATGAGAAAACTTTCACTGTTAATGTCAAAGAGGTTAATTAAATTATAGTTTGTCATATTTTGGGCTGAGTACCCACCTATCAATAGAAAAGGTCATTGAATAGGTACATAATAATGCGTTTCTATTTATTCAAATAAAAAATTCTACTGTAATATTATTCTCACAGTTTAAATTTAAAGTTAATTATAGTGGTTTCTTTATTGCCAGCCGTCGGTGAAATATATTACAACAATGTATTTGTTATCTATGATTTTCATTAGGTATCGCTTGAATGCGATAAAGTAAAACTTTATGCACCACTTTTGTTGCTCAAAGTATACTTTACACATGGTAGTAGAAATCTTTTTTTATCATTTTATAAAATAAGTTCGTCGAATAGTTTATTATTGTGTTTCATTAATTTGTTCACTTCCTCATATACCTATTGTAGGTATTGGTTTATGTAGTGAATATTTATCATAAAATTGTTTATTACTCTTATATATTATGTTTTATTCTGTTATCTTATCATTCACAACAATTAAATTAGTGACATATATGTGCAGGAAAGTTTAGGAGAGAACTAGGTGAAATATACCTCATAATAAGTATGAAATTTAAATAAAAAATACAAAATAACTCGTTTTCTGAATTCGAAGACTTCTACGGTCAGTGTCAGTGTTAGCAGAATGTCTTCCGGGTTGAAACTGCGTCAACTCAACGTTTCGCCAACTTTTTCAAGGGGCTTCTTCAGGAGGAAAAGGGGAGCACTAAAAGAGCACGGTAACTGAACGTGTCAACCACGCCGGAGGCGAAACTCTTTTAATAAGAGTAAGAAGGGAACGGTAACTCAACTTGTCAACCAAGCCACAGGTGACACCCTTCTGAAGAAAGGCAGCGAATTTATAGTGGCTGTGGCAGGTCAAGCGTATCGGACGAAGACAACGATTGGTTAGAATTGGAGGGGGCGGAGCCAATAGGGATTACAGAACTCCATATGTGTGATAGATGATAACCAGTGTCACTATTCAAGTTGTTAGAGGTCTTGATGATTTCAATGGTCTCACGGATTTTTCTGTTGTACCATGTAAGGAGGGTATAAAAAAACTGTTACCACGGTACTAAAAAGTATTGAGGGCGATGACAATTATGTAGAGAAGTGAAATGATGTATTGAGTCTATATAATTTTTTTAAATACATTTTCTATTTTTCCTATTAGAAATGCCATTAGTATAAGATGAAAAAACATGTTTAACCATTTCGGTCATGTATTCAACTCCCATTGAATATGTGATCTACTAACTACTTGAAGCGGTGTCTAGCGGCTCGCGTCACAGGCATGTTAACGTTATACAGTGCTCCCAATCCCGACCTATTACAACAAATCCCTCCACACCCTATTGGCATGGGGTGGGCCTGGCATAATCCAGGATTGATCCACGGGGATCTGCTCCATGTCAATTGATGATGATGAATACATTTGCTATTTATCCTAAACTAGGGAAACGGTTTTGCATTACTTTTGAGTGTTTTGCCGACATTAATTGGTTGATCAAGAAGTATTGTTTTAATTGGCAATAAAAATAGGGCGGATCTCTTTGGGTAACTTGCAAATACATAGATGTAGTATTTAGTTTGGTGTCCATTATTACCTTATGCAACAGATTACAGGGCACCAGTTAGGCGAAGAAATAGTTTTGTTTATTTATTTATTGTGTACGCTTGTGGGTTCAATGGATGAACATTTAAAATTATATTGTATACAAGAATTAAATTAAAATTTTTGAATGTCACTATATCAATAATAGAAAGTCTGGATTAAAGACCTGAATGGGCCAATTTGTTGGGGCCCATCCTACCTGAAGTTTATTTTAGGAGAAAGTTCCTCTTATGGTCGAAGCCTAGACGTATGCACTGTTAACTCATAAGTATGATTTCGGTGAGCCCTTTTTGCATATACGCAGGGCAGGAGGCTAACTTTCTTTTTTTTTGAGTGGCGTGCCCATTACAGGGCGTTGCCGTCTTCTCTCCATATGTCTGTGGTGTGTGTGCCAAGCAGCCTACAGACATAGGGGGCCTATAGCTTTACGTGGGCTCCAAACCACGGAAGTGCTTGCGCTTCTACTCCAGAGAAGACTTACTAGGTAGAATACCTCAGACGCACGCTGAACCAACTAAGCCACGACCACTAACCTTACCCGTCGAAAAAGGTAAAGAAGATTGATCTGCAGCGTTGCAAGGTTGACATTTATTAAAGGTGTTAGTATGATAACTGGGACTGCCAGCTTAACTTGCTCTCCGAAATATACATCCTATAATATTTTGGCGGGGATATCGCCGGTCTCGGGAATCGAACCCGAGATGCCTATGTAAGAGACTGATGCCTTTTAGACCCGGCTACTCATCTGTGTCCCAAATTATAGGACGAGAGTGGTGACCATCTGATCAATCTGAAGACTGCTATTTGACACTCCGACTTGCTTTTAGAACAATGAGTTGCTTTTAAAAAAGAAAAATAATATTTAAGTAGGTCCATTCAAAGTGCTTTTCTAATGGAAATAAGTTATTAAAAAAGCAAATATTAAAATATTTATCCAGCCCATCAATTTCTAACATTTTTGCAACTATAGTAGGCACTATTCCTTAACCCTGGAACACTACCCGGGGTACAGGTGTACCCCAGCCTTTCTTGAAACGTCTGCTGTTTTTTGACACATGGCAGCACAAAATTGTGCTTCCTTGTAATCTCTTATATACACACGTCAGTTGATTTGGTACAATAGTTGCAGTAACACGTGTTTTTGTTTTGTGTAAAAACTGTGTTTGGGGTACAGGTGTGCCCCTGGGTAGTATTAGTGACAAGTCTATATTTTTATCTAATCAGGTAGGATTATAGGTTTAATAATTATTATATTACATTTGAAATTAATTCAAATATCCTTTGTAAGGGTTCTAGTGCTAAAGAAAGCGAAAACACATCCAACAGAAGAACGTATTTGCAAAAACTGGCAATAGCTCTGATAACTCCGTTTATTTCGTGTAAAAAGTGTAATAAGTGCATATGTTTAGAAAATTAAACCTAAGTTTGCCCTAAGTGCTGAAAGTGACTCAAAATTTGTAACATTCATTTACTTAAAGCCTAAGTTTGTCACAAGATATGTTTTTAGTATCGGTCAAGTGGGGTAACTTCGGACAGCATTGGTAAATTCGGACATCTGGGCGTAAAATAAAATTATTATTTTTGCCATCTGGTGGTTGAGGTCTGAACATGTTTGAATTTGTAAGCATAGTCACTGTACTTCAAACTATACAACAAAGTAAAAATCAATTGTTTTGAACGTGTGATTTTTAATATAAGGTGAGTTAAAAAAATGTCACTTCTTAGATATCATAATTTATAACATGTGTAGCTCTTCAATCTGAACAATACATGTTAAAACAAGCATTTATTTGTATACGTTGGGGTATCAACAGCATATTGCCTAAAGCTGAGGTCAGAATTTCGATTCATCAAAATTTTATAAATTTTTAGACACAAAATCGTTTGTTTGTAGGGTAACTTCGGACACAAAAATATGGTGAGAAATTATAAACGAAGATTGGGGGGAAGACCATATAAATATTATAATGAAGAGAAAGTTGCTTTAGCGGTTCGTGATGTAAAAAATCGAATGCTGAGTATACGAGGGGCGGCAGAAAAATATGGCTTACCAAAATCGACTATTTCCGACAGAATTAGAAATAGACACAATAACAACCCAGGACGTCCCAAGGCTCTGTGTGATCAGGAAGAAAGATTTTTGATTGAGGGAATTAAAAAAGTGGCATATATTTTGTATATCCTGATACTGAAGATAAAACTATAGTGTTAAAAAATCAGGTTAGAGAAATTTTAGAATATCCCAAAGATTTGAGAAGGGATAGATACTCCTTTAAAATTAAGAATATTGATTTGGAAAATATGTCTTAAAATAAATTCTATTACGTAGGTAGCTATATCATCATATTTAGAGTTGTTTTCCTGCATTTATTTTTCACAAAAATAGGTTTAAGTTACACAGTTTGTATTTTCTAGTTAATAAACTTGTTTGAAATGCCCCTTTATTTTAATATTTTTAGTATCCGAATTGACCATACAGACGTGTTTACTTCGTTTTACACGCGTTTTAATAGTTGTCCGAAATTACCTCACCTGTGCGGGAAAATTCGGACACTATTCATTACAAAAAAATACATACTTTTATGTTCAAAACTTTTTTTCTGACGTGTATATATAGAGAAGAGATAACAGAGAATATAAATTATTTTTTTGAGATTTTTTCATCCTCACAATTTTATCGTATCCTACAAAAACTTCGAAATTCGTCCGAAGTTACCCCACTGGTATATAATAAAAATTAAAAGTTAATTTTCTACGACTTTTCTATTGGGGTACACCTGTACCCCAGGGTAGTAAAATAACATATTTTTTGATGGGTAGTGTTCCAGGGTTAAGCTGAGTTTTTCATGAAAATTTCTTTGAAATTGCTAAAAATTTTAGCTCCCATGCTCAAATATCCATGAACTCAAACAACTTACGCAGGGTTCAAGTGTTGCCGAAATGTCCATGAGCTATCAAGATGGGAATAATCCTGTTAGGTAAGATAGCTTTAATCGATCAAAGGCCCATGAGCGAGTTAAAAAAATTCGTTTATTTTCAAAACCTAGTAATTAAAGTGAACTTCTCTTTGTAACAGCTACATTATACTACAATAAAGCTTAAGAAATGTTGCAGTTAAACATTTAAACAAGGGAAGACAGAGAAAGCGGGATGATAATTCAAGTTTTTAAATAAAATTTTATGTAAAACAAAGCTTAGCCGAAGATTTAAAAAAGTAAAGATTATCCAGTTTTAGCACACAAAAAGGCGGGTCCGTGAAGTTAGCAGGACATTCAAAGCACAAATAATTTTATTGTGTGCTATCGTTTGTGCGTCGTTTGTGCTCTTTTGTGCCGTTTTCAGTTTTTTTGCCAGACCACCTCCTTACGAGATAAACGCACCCCCCCATGCGCTGCTAACTTCACGGCATTTTTGAAAGCACAAACGAAATAGTTTGTGTTTCGTTTGTGCTCTTTTGTGCCGTTTTCAGATTTTTTGCCAGACCACCCCCTTACGAGATAAACGTACCCCCCCCCCCCATGCGCTGCTAACTTCACGCCGTTTTTGAAAGTTCAGGCGAAATCGAAACTTAGAATTTCAGTTAGGAACAAAGATTCTACTAGAAAATTTAAATATATGAACATCTGAACATGCAGCTAAAGTCTCGATAAACACTTCAAGGTTTAAGTACCACTGTATTTTACTCAGAAAGGTTAATCCTTCTTAGTAGGTAATTTACCTACGCCGGATAGCTAATATAGATCTTATGACTAGAATAGTCAAAGACCAATGTTATTTAATGCAAAATTAAAAATATTACTTATACAAAAATTTCAGCTTCAAGTAGAAACAAATTTTAAAATTTCAGTCTTCGCTGGTTTGGTAGTTAGTGGCTGTTTGTGCATTGAGTAACAATGCAAGACAATTCACATTGATAGTTATTTATTGATATGTACCTATTTGTCCATTCGTAAATTTTATACTGGTAAGTATTCATTTTGTTTTTCTTTTCTTAATTGATGTACATACCGGGTGTAGAATTGGTTCACGCACCATAGGGATTTCCATGATAAATTCTTAATGTTCAAATATTGGGTCCCCAAATTATTTTAGAGAAAAAGTGTAAATATGTTTCTTGTAGAGAAAAAAATACTGTATACAACCATGTCATTACTTATTTTTTTTACTTTCCATACAAAGGGGAAATCAAGGAAATTAAAACTACTATTTTAGCAAAAATAGGTGGTGCCTTGGAATTGTTGAAACAAAAACCCGTTGATCGTTAGCTGCCATGTTAATATTTTAATCACAAATTTATTATTATTAAGCATTTTAAGTAATTTTGCGTTTAGACAATGCATTCTAGTGCCGAAAATTTATTTTTTCGCATTTTGACAAAAAAAGTGGACTTTTTTTTATTAAAAAATCGTAAAGAAAGCAACACTTTTTTTAACTATTTAATTTTACATTTTGCATTAAGTAAGTGTGCTTTAAATAAAATATTGTAAATTGTCAGTTTGACAACTGTAAATTCTCAATTCCTTTTTATCCTGTTTTGAGGGATTTAAGATGTCAAAATGCAAAGAAATATTGTGTACAACTATTCAAATAACTATTCTTTTCTTACAAGTTTTAAAAACAGGGAAACTAAAACTGCCGCCTTAACAAAAACCAGCTATGCTTTGATAAACTGTTGAAACAAGGCCGCTGTCATTCTGACAAGTGGAATCTTGTTTTTCTTACATAATAAAAATTTTTAAAATAATGGGAATAATACTCTGCAATAGAACAAGAAGCAAATTTTATTTAACGAATTAAGTAGGTAACACAAAAAAAAACAATTACTATAATAAATGTTCAAATAAGCCTCCATCCACTGTTAAACAATAACCCAGTCTATCAGAAAATTCTCGTCTGACATTTGCTAACTGATATGGCGAAATTCTTACGCAGTGATCTTGAATACTAGTTTGCAATTGTTCCAAATCTTCAAAACGGTTACCACTGTAAATCTTTGATTTCAAATTTCCCCATAGAAAGAAATCATTAGGAGAAAGATCAGGACTCCGAGCAGGCCAACAAATTTCGTATCCTCTACCAATAACTTTGCCATTAAAGCTTTGATTTAAATATTGGCGGACGACACGACTGTTATGTGCAGGACATCCATCCATTTGAAACCAAACTTCTTCATTTTCCGGTGCAACCTCATTTATAGCTGGTGTTATTTCTTCGGACAATATTTGTAAAAAACGTTCAGACGTTAAATTTCCGCCAAGGAAAAACGGTCCAATAATATGATGCCCCAAGATACCGGCCCAAACATTTAATTTTTGAGGATATTGGGTCCTCGTTTCTAAATAATTATGAGGATTTTGTGTAGCCCAAATCCTACAGTTTTGCGCGTTTGGCTCATTGTTAAGCGTAAACGTGCACTCATCTGTAAAACACACATTCCTTAAAAAATTTCTATCTTCGTTTGCTTTTTCCGTAATGGTGTAGCAAAACTCAGCCCTTCTCTCCATATCACCTGGAAGCAATTCTTGATGGCACTGATATTTATAGGAACGGTAATGGTGCTTTTTCAAAATTTTGTGTACTGTAGTGTGATGTATCCCAATATTTTCTGCTAGTTGGCGTACACTTACATTAGGATTTTCAGTTACAGAAAGTAATACGTCGACAGCGTTTGCATTTTCTTGATGTCTTACATTCTGTAGGGCGTTTTCATTACATTTGCACTTATTATTTACAGTAGGTACCAGTTGCTTCAAATTTGCGGATCATTCTTTCAACAGTAGTGTGGTTTGGAATTGGTCGATTCGGATATTCTGCAGCAAACATATCACTTACTGCACGTGCGCTATTACCAGAATAGTACCATTTTATCATTAGGATCTTTTCATTCAACGAATACATAATATTAACTCAGAATTACTTAAAATACTTCTAAATTTATTATTAAGATGCTAACATGACAGCTAACTAACAATTGTTTTTTGTTTCAACGATTCCAAGGCACTACCTATTTTTGCTAAAGTACCAGTTTTAGTTTCCTTAATTTTAACCCTTGTATGGAAAGTAAAAAAATAAGTAATGATATGGTTGTATACAGTATTTTTTTCTCTATAAGAAACATATTTACACTTTTTCTCTAAAATAATTTGGGGAGCCAATATTTAAAAATTAAGAATTTAACATTGAAATCCCTATGGTGCGTGAACCAATTCTACACCCTGTATACAGGACAGTTGATGTTTTTGTAGTAACTAACTGTTCATTGAAAGTAAATAATTGTTCGTATTAAAAAAGGTTGTCAAACTTGTCTTAATAGAACTGTAGGGTTTCTGCAATTGGTGTAAATAATGTAAATCATCGATAAGTATAATTACTACTAATTCTAGGCAAATATACAGGGTGTCCCATAACTTATGGGTCATAGAGCAATTGGAGATAATAGTCATAAAAATAGGTATTTTGAGCGAAATTTGCCTAAGTAAAATGTTACAGGTTAAAGAGATACAGGGTGTTGATAGTGAAAGTTAATTTTCAAGCCGTTCCCTAGATTTTCGCATTTGAATGTTCCATTGCACATTCCGTCGAGGGCTGAAAACTATTTAATTCGCAAAGTGTGCCTTGAATGTTGACAAAATTCGTTTCATTTTGATTTTTTTTCTGCCTTTTTATCTTCAAATGCGAAAATCTGGGGAACGTGCTTCAACACGAAGCACGTAGCAAGCGCTCTCTAGGAAGTATCTTCAAACTAATACCAAATTCGAGTTTCCCATTCTCGAAAACCTAGTTATGAATTCGATATCTTCAGCCGTTTTAAAATTATCATCATTTTTCGAAAATTAACTATCACCTTCAACACCCTGTATCTCTTTAACCTGTAACATTTTACTTAGGCAAATTTGGCTCAAAATACCTATTTTTATGTCTATTATCTCCAGTTGCTCTATGGCCCATAAGTTATGGGACACCCTGTATATGTCAATTATCCTGTATATCAGTTACATATGCTAATTTATATACATAATGACAGTATGTCTGCACAGGTAAAAAATGAAATTGTAAACAAGGCGGATTAGGAAATGCGGACGATTCTTAATTTAAATTGCATTCAAAATCCCTCCCAAATTAATGTATTTAGAAAATAAAGTCATAAATTTAGTAGCATTATATTTAAACACTTAACAAAATCTAAAAAAGGCAAATAAAATAATACATTCACTTTTTTGCAATTTATTACCAACAAATTGTTAAGAAGAAATCACCGTCAGCTCTCTTAACTAAAAATTAACACAAATAAAACAAATTATTATTAAAATTAAAATCATATTTTTAAAATAGCAAGTACGAGTAATAGGTCCAAAGTTTGATCAGTGCGGGGCTCAGCGCAAGTACACCAGTATAAGGGAGATGCGTTTATTTTCTAAGGGGGTGGTCTGGCAAAAAAAACTGAAAACCGCACAAAAGAGCACAAACGATTTCGTTTGTGCTTTCAAAAATGGCGTGAAGTTAGCAGCGCATGGGGGGGTACGTTTATCTCGTAAAGGGGTGGTCTGGCAAAAAAACTGAAAACGGCACAAAAGAGCACAAACGAAGCACAAACGATTTCGTTTGTGCTTTCAAAAATGGCGTGAAGTTAGCAGCGCATGGGGAGGCACGTTTATCTCGTAAAGGGGTGGTCTGGCAAAAAAACTGAAAACGGCACAAAAGAGCACAATCGAAGCACAAACGATTTCGTTTGTGCTTTCAAAAATGGCGTGAAGTTAGCAGCGCATGGGGGGGTACGTTTATCTCGTAAGGGGGTGGCCTGGCAAAAAAACTAAAAACGGCACAAACGAAAGCATACAATAAAATTATTTGTGAATTTAATGTTCTGCTAACTTCACGGACCCCAAAAAGGCTAATCTGATTTTAAAATAAAAGTTAAAGTACCTACCCATTCAATGGTCCATACAGATAGATAGACTATGCTCTTAGCAACTTTAAGTAAACTTTTTTATTGCCAACTAAAGTAGTACTTTTTGAACAACGCAGCGTTACCAGTGCAATTTCCATTTGCAGTTGAAAGCATAAAATTTGAAGAATATTTCAAAATTGAAAGCTAACATATTTAACAAGAATTAAAGTTATACTGATAAATATGAGATTACTGCTAAACGATTTATGTCAATTCGAAAATAATTATTTACAAATTTGTTCTGCAGAAATTTTACACCTAGAAAATTCAAATTTTACTTGTTATTTAAGAATTCAAAGAGGAACCTTACTGGAATATTTTTATACAAAGGGTTTGTTTCTTTCTCTCCTGAAAAGTATGCAACAATTTAATTGAGAAAATGTTTCTTAATTTTAGTTGTTAGCTTATGTAATGCCTATTGTTTAGCAATATATAAATTTCATGGACGTTTTACAGATGACAAATAGGAGGTGAAAACAAATATGAAAATCCAATGTAAATAAACTACTGGCGACATGTCCAGTCTGTGTGGATTTTTGTATTGTTAAAAAATGTATATATGTATGTACAGCACTCTCAGGCCTGAAGGCCTATGGCTTTTTGCTGATGCGTTAGCGTATGTGGTTTTAACAGGTGCAATGCACAACCCGAATCGTCGCTGCGAGTTATACGGTTGGTGCGCCGTTTATACCTACATACTGCACCACGTGTAGAGTGTAATGTGAGTGTATGTGTGTGACCTTGTTACTCTACCTCTTGGACCTGTATTCGGAGGAGAGCGTCTTTAATTAGATGCCCAACGACTAATGGTTACCAGGGCTCGATACCGATCTCCGGGAAGTCTTGCATCCAGCGAGATTCGAACCAGGGACTAGCGTAACGCTAGCCTGACGCTCTTACCACTGCGTCACCCTGGCCAATTATTGTTAAAAAATACCTATTGCATATTATTTGTAACACATTGTTTTGCATACAAGAATTTTTTCGGGTCCCTAGTTGTGGTAGCTAGGTACCCCATGATCTGGAAAATTAAGCAGTATCCGGTCAGTGTTGGAATGGGGAGTCCGATTGCTCCGTTAATGCGGCACCTCCCTCTCTCACTATGGGAGAGTATGCGGGGTGGACATAAGTGTGGCATGGTGGGCTGTTTAATATGAAAAAGAATCTGACACTCTGGAAAGGCATAAGGATAAGGAAAAAAAGAATTGTTTTCTAAAAACACTTTATTTACAGATATTAATATAATAACTTAAAAATTCCTAGTTAATGGATGCTCAGCAAAGTACTGTCCAAATTTAAATACTCTTTTAGCTATTTTTCTATAGTTTTCATCATTGGTTGCGAAAGGTCCACCATATATTTTGTTGACATTGCTTTTAACTCTTTTCATAGCACTCAAACAAAATGCATTTGCAAGGAGCATTTCGTAATCTGCATTTCTTAAACCTATACAATAAGCTCTTGAAGCGCGCCCTGTAAATATAAACATTTGATTAGTATACTAAACTGTAAATCGTCGTCGTTTATTTTTTGGACAAGATATTGATTTGCGAACGTTTCAATAAAACAAATGCTAAAAATTAACTTTCCAAAAAGGAATTAGCACTTGATGTTTTTGTTATTTTACCACTAAATATATTGGTCGGTATTCTGATCTCATATTTAAATTTAACGTCATGTTTAATTACCATGGCAACATCGCGTATCTCTGTTATACACATATAAAATTATATAAAGCTATATCGTTTTATGTTTACGCTAAACAGGCCTTTAGTTAGAGACAACTTTAAACATAAGATCAGAATACGGCCCATTATTATTAATACTAACCTAAACATGCTGTCATTGCATAAATGTCTACAGCACACTCGGCTAATCGTTTCAGGTCTGCATGTTGATTAATAATTTCTGGACCATACCTAGCTAATGCTGTTTCCGTTGCAAATTGCAGTCGTAATACACAATATCTAAAAGCAATTTTTTTTAAAGATTGATTATAATTTTCTGAAGGTGCAAAATAATGACTTACTCTAGCCACTGTGATGTTAGCATAGCTGAGGGATGAAGATAGTCTCCTAAATCAAGAATTAACTTTGGATCATCTTGAACTTGTCTTCGTTGAGTCCACATTCTTTTCAATATAGCTGATGGATAATACAATGGATTTCGTACAATGTTAATTGTATTTTGTATATTAAGCTACAAAGATGCACAGTATTTAAAAGAAGTATGTTTGTAAGAATTATATAAACAAATACCCCTGCATGTTTCAATCCTAATAATGCGATATTCATTTTGAGATTTTCACTGGTTTCATTTAAAATGAGGTGACTTAGAGCATCTCGATGTAAAATGTTACACCAATGGTCTTTCAAATATGTTGCATTACCTATCAATTCCATACACTGTAAAACTGAAGCACATGCCTGTTCGGAACTGAATACCTAGTTCAAAGGTAAGTGATTGAGTTAGTATTAGGCTAAAATATTTTAGAACTTACTTTTACAACTGCAGATTCCACTTCACAATCTTGATTTTCGTATTGATCCAGAAGTCCTGCAGTTAAGTATGTTATACTTTCTATTGCATATAATGATGTAGCCATCTTTCAAAGAAATCATTTATTAAAAATTGGTAAATTACATAGCTAATTAGCAGTGAAATATAACAGAAATAGCATTTAAAATATTATTATTTACTGAGTTTACTATTAAAAAAAAAAATGAAAAAAAGGTTTGGTAAAAACATTTGTAAGAGGTTTATTTGTACGAATATTTAGCTAAATACAGGAAACATAAGTTGGCAACGCATGAAAACAATGCATGTATATGTTGCATTTAAGTGCAATCGTTAATCAAGCCATAATGGCAAGTTCCATACACTTAAAATTTGGTAAAATTAAAATGTAGGGTTGAGTTATGACAAATTTTTAAATGATTGACCAAACCACTGTTATTCATTGCAGAGCTGCAGCAAGTATTTCAAAATTTAAAATGGAATAAAATGGGAATATGAATTCAGCATAAATATTATTTAAGGAATTTAAGATTTGCGGATAATGTGGTCTTATTCGCTGAGAGCAAGATTAAAAAAAAATGGGGTTAAGGATCAACCTGAAAAAAACCCACTTCATTAGCAACAGAAAGGCAGAAAAAATAGACATTCCAGGTTCAGAGTTGGAGTACAAAGAAGACGTGATTTACTTAGGACAGTTGATCTGATTTCAGAACAAAATGGACAAAGAACTAAACAGACCCATCGCATCGCATGGATGTTGCATGGAAGAAATACTGGGCTGTTTTCTACAGCGGGTGATGATCACTTTCTGTAAAAAAATAGATTGTTTTGGAACCCTTAGCGGAGGTCAAGGTCCTTCACGGTCTGTAGCACCGAGGGGTTCTGGTGACCAATCGTTTTTGAGCACCAAATTATCAATGTTCTCCTTCAAATACAAGCCTATAAGATAGAGTAGCAAGGACCTGCACTTATACACACTATACACATGATACAGTGTGTAAGCCTGAAATTGCACACTAACCATGTAATCTGAAAAGACAAGGTATATTGCACCTGTAAAGCCACTTAATAGGTTGGCTGCCGATCACTCTGATTGGAGTTCATCGGCTTCCTTCATTAAAGCCGTCCACTCCGATCGGAGTGGTGGTTACATTAAGACTCATTGCTTTAGCATTTTGTCGGCGTTGTCGAAAGGTTACTTTGCTGTTCACGGCGTCGTCGAAAAAGGTTAGTTTTAATACGTGCTTTAGTTGGTTTCGCGTTTTTTTTTCGGTGTTATTGCAATTTGATGTTCAAAATGGAGAATAAAGCTGGACCTTCTGCTGTTAATCAAAGACATTCTATTGACAAAAAAGACATTAATTGTAGAAAAAGAAAGTTAAATGATAGTGAGTTATTACGGGTTTGGGAGGATGACAGCAGTAGTGATGAATTTTTTCCCGACTCGGACAATGGCAGATCATCTTCAAGCTCCGAGTCTGAAGATGAGAATACTAATATTCTTGCTACTAATGTGCTTGCAAATACAAATCAAGCAGTACCAAGCTCTGATAATAAAAAATGGAATGACACAGGTGCTTTGAAACAACTTCTGTTTCAGAAAGCACCAGAATTATTGGTGCCAAATCCAGGAGGCGGCACACCAATCGATTTTTTTGAAATGATCGTTGACGATAATTTCCTATAGACTGTTGTAAACCAAACAAATGCTTACGCAGTTGAGGTTTTCTTGCGCCCAGAAACAACTACCAAATCTCGTATCACCACTTGGAAAAATGTAACTGTAGAATCTGAAAAATCTTTTTGGGTCTGTTGCTCCATACAGGAACACTACAATTGAGTCATCTAAACGATTACTGGAAAACAGACCCTCTGTTTGACATACCTGTTTTTAGAAAATATATGTCACGCAATAGATTTTTGATTGCATTTTACGTCTACAGAAACATCTCCAGCTGATCGTCTAGGAAAGATTAGATCTGTGGTAGATTTTTTTAATACTAAAATGAAGGACATTTATTACCCAGGAAGAGAGCTATCATTGGACGAAGCTATGGTATCTCGGCGTGGTCGTCTGCAGTTCAAGCAGTATATCAAAAATAAGCACCATAAATATGGGATAAAGTTATATATGCTTACAGAGCCAAAGGAGTTAATTTTAAAATTTCGTGTGTATGAAGGTTCTTCAGATGTTTATAGCGGAAGCGGACATACAGAAAAGGTAGTTTTGCATTTACTGGAAGAGAAATTAGGTAAAGGACATGCTGTGTATCTAGATAATTATTACAATAGTGTTGAGTTGGCCACCAAGTTGCTACAGGAAAATACATATTGTACTGGAACGCTAAGAGTTGATAGAAAGAACAATCCAAAAGAGGTAATGACTGCAAATCAAAAACGAGGAGAGAATAAATCTATGTTTTGTGATGGAGTACATGTTGGAAAATGGCGTGACAAACGTAATGTTCAGTATATTAGTACACAGTTTGGAAGCGAAATGGGCATTTTTAGAAACAGAAGAGGACAAGAATCTGAAAAGCCTGCAGCTATTATTGGTTATAATGCGTTTATGTCTGGAGTAGACAGACAAGATCAGATGATGGCGTACTATCCATCCGATTGTAAAACCATTCGATGGTATAAGAAGTTGTTTAGGTACACATGTGCTGCAGATGAGCTTGATAAATGCATATTACTTATACAACAAGTATGGCCAGTCTGATCGAGTACGCCTATACGACTTTCGATTAGATATAATTAGGAGCTTGCTAGCCAGACGTTCTATTACCGATTTACCAAGAGTTTGTACTTCTCACACGCACGTTGCCCACAGTATTAGCAAAATAGAAAAAACAGTTAAAGAAACAAAAGGAGCTAAGGAATCCAAAAGAGTCAGTCGAAAAGAATGCAAAGTATGTAGGCAGAAGAAAATAAGGAAGCAAACAGTGTATGAATGTAAAATATGCCCTGGACAACCCGGTTTTTGCCACCAGTGTTTTGAAGAATACCACAAAATTTTTTAAATGGTTAACAAATAAATGGTTTTGAACTGCGTTTGGTTATTTTTTTAACACAAATTACCTGTACACTTCGATCGGAGTGTTCGGCATCTAGTAAAGATTTTCATATGTGATGCTGACCACTCCGACGGAGCGAATTTTTTTTTTTTGTTTTAAAAAAATACACTAAACTCCTTTACAGACTGCTTTTACTTTATATTTTGCAAAATAAAACAAAAATATTTAAAAAATAATTTTCGCGTCAGCCACGACCTGAAAATATACGTAGGCAGTCAACCTGTTAATGTTCAATGCATCAGCCTAGACACCATAATAGTTATTTATGTACCAAAGGCGTAAAGATGCTTTTATGGCTTGAGACGTGATTTTGAGCCCGAGACGCTAGTCGAGGGCTAAAGACACGTCGTTATAAGACTGTTAAACTGTTTATCAATTTTTGACGTTTCATTATAGACCGGCGGCCTATGAAGACACCCACGGGCCATAAATAGACGTTTATGTCAAACAAATTCAGATATAATTGACACATTATAATGCGATCGTGCATAAAGATATAAAAGATTACAGATACAGATTATTATGTTATTTTATATGTTGTAACCCAAAGGTCTAAAATGAAAGCTTTAATTACAGTAGTTTAACAAGTGAGGCCTATATTACAAAGTAAAAGTCACTACAGTAATTAATTAATAATTAATTTAGCTACTCATATCAAACATGAATTTATTATACCTAAATATTCTTTATATTTGAAAGATTTTACTAGGTAATTTTAACTTATTATGCAATGCATAATTTATGATGCTCATCCGTCCAAGGATATTCAAAACTGATTTTAGCAAGAAAAGACTTCATATTCATTAAATTATTAATTTTAAAAATTTTTAGTCTCACAATTTAAACAAAAGAATTTCGACATGTAGACACAGTTCATCAGTTTTCTGTCTTTAGAAAACTGGCTTAATTAAAAAATAAATAAAAGGCAAATATCTATTATGCAAATCGGCATAACTGACCTGTTAAAAGAGTTTGTTATAATTTTAACTCAATTCTTTTTGAATCAATTGCGGATTATTTTAGTTATACTTACTTCAGCAATTTTGGTTCGTACATAATCAGTTTCTGCTATACTTGTTCCTCCACTATTTGTATGCGTGCAGTAATTTACAAGATTATCTATTAACTTTCTAACTAAGGCAGAGCAGGCTGGACCAGTACTTAATCGAAATTCTGTTAACACCGATGCCATTAGAGATTCAGCTGAATTTACTTTACCAAGAACGTTTTCTACAAAAAGAATAGTGTGTTGTAATTTGATAGTTTTTGAAAATTTTAACAATAAAATATACCTGAAGGTACATGAGTATTATTAAATCTTATATTAGATACATCCGTTCCTTGAATTCCTAAAGTGTCGCAAGGATATGATGTAATTCCTTCAAAATCTTTTTCTACTAGAAATGCTGTAAGTTTGTCTTCTTTTAGTCCAGTTTTATTAACAGCCTCAGTACGTGCTATTACTATTAATAAGTCTGCGATGTTTCCATTAACCACACAAAATTTTTCACCATTTAATACCTACAACGAGAGTTTATTTTAAACACAACCTCAGTTAGAGACACCTTCAACATGGGATAAAAATATGACTACTACTTTTTAAATAAATAAAATTGTTACCCAAGTTTTTTTGTCATCTGAAAGTGTAGCTGTTGTCTGCAGTGTACTAAGATCTGCGATTTTACTTTCTCCCATGCAAAATGCTGACAACATATTTCCAGCTATTAAGTGTGGTAGATATTTTTTCTTTTGCTCTTCAGTGCCTTTTTTCAGTAATGCTTGAATTCCTAGATTATCATTATCTAATAAACTTGTTACTGTTGAAGTATTAGTAGATAAAATATCATTAAATCTACAACTTTCAGTTACATTTAATTCACGAGCTCTTAATATTTGGGGGCCTTGCAATGTAAATACATTTAATCTTCTTAAATTTTCCATGAAATCACTATCTAAGTTTTGTGGTTTTTGCTGTGGATTTAATTCACTAAAGTAGTTTATAACTGGTTCGATATCTTTGTTTAATTTTTCAAGTTCGTCTTTTTCCATTTGTGGGTACGTAAGTACATCAGTATCGTAAATTCCAAGGAAAATATTTTTTATAAATGGTGGTTTCTGAGGTTTTTTAATCCTTACTTTAATAGAAATATTTGAAAGTCTCTCATATTCTTTCATGAGTTCTCTGTTAGCTTTTTCTTTATCATCTTGTAGTTTAATTGCCGTTTGTGTTGCCGACGAATTACATCTTACTTTTTGCAAAGATTGATTAAAAATAATTCTGTTAAGAGTGTTTGTCTTAAATATGTTGTTCATTTTTATATCTTAAATATAGCAAAATATATTACACTAAATAACAGATATCACATAACTTTTTAGGTTAACTAGTAAGATAAGGTTAGGTTATTTTCATGTTATAGCTAATTTTCTTTCATCGAATTCTATGTTCTACATCGATTAACAGGATTTTGCTGAATATCATTGAGCCCTGAAACGAAATAATTTGTTGTTATACGAAATTGCAGCTTCGTACTTCGTACACCAGTACTTACGAATAAAAAGAAACAGGAAGGACACTAAGGTATTATGGTGCATCACTACAAGTGCAACGGAAATACGTCACACACGCCATATTGAAACACCAACCAGCACGAATTTTTATTGGTAAACTAACTGTTTGTTTACGTTTTTATTTTTGACAGTTGACGTATTTAGTGTTCTCAGCCAATGAGCTTCTAAAATCCGCCATATTGATACACCATCTAAATTGCATACTGTTGGTGTTATGCTACTTCCTGTCTTTTTTTATTCGTAGACCAGTACCAGGCCCGCTGGGAGCCGGCGTGCAAGGCGTGCACCGCACACGGGCGGCACTCCCAAGGGGGCGGTAAACACAGGAATCTCCTCATCGAGCTCATTCACATAATTTGCACCTATGTTTTTTTATTATGTCATAACAACGACATCTATTGATCTATATCGAAAATAAATGCAAACGTCTGCAGGTTCGAACCACTTAAGGTACTCTTGAAGTGGAGTCCCCGAGTCCCCATACCGGGCGATAGTTTTACGTACAGGGGAATCCCCGTGCCGTGCCGTGGCATCTCGAAATATTCATTCTTCAGTCACTTGTTTTCACGTAACGCATAGCGCACTCGTTGCATAATCTTGTTTGCGGATGTTGATGACTATAGTTATTTAATTGTGATATTACTGCTAGTATTTCAAAGTGAATAATTAATACAAATTACAACTAGTTAAATAGTGTCATACCTACCTGTATTATATCTTTCAGTGATTACACAATTGATAATATAATTAACCAATCAGCATCAAGCATTTTGCTTAGTTACTACGTATTGATAAGTGAATATACCCTTGACGACGTGGTATAATCACTTTGGTGTTTCGGCTGGTCCCAAACAATAGAAAACTCGATTCTAGTATGAGTATTTTTTCAATTTTTTCGTAGCAACCATATTTACATTGTTTATCAACAAACGTCACTTGCACATAAAATTCAGTTTTGTTATTTATTCATTATATAATCTAATTATATACCTACCACTCGAGCAGTCGCAAATAATCAAATACTTTGCCTCCTTGCTCGACGTCGCGGCAGCGACTCGTGGTGTTTCTTGACAATACGTCTCGTAACTCGTCAAAGTATTTTCGATTATTTTCTATGCTCTCGTGATATAAATAGTGATTATTATAAGTGGGAAAACAGGATAGAGGAGGTGGCGGCATTGTCAGTATTGCACGCGGGCGCTGAAGCGGCTAGCGGCGGCCCTGACTAGTACAGTGGCCCATTTTCGATAGTTTTCAATAGGAATACCCTTATTATAGGAGATGGTCAAACGATGAATGTCGGACTCGTTACGGGCCAAATTTAAAAATTTGGTCATTGTAAAAACTTCAAATAACTTTTTAGTACACGCTCCCAAAAGTAGCTATTTTACGGACTCATTTAAGTCTGTAAAATGGGTCTTTTCCGGACTCAATCCCAAAAAGTATGGTTACTATAGTGACACTCATTTAAGTCCGTAAAATGCTATATTTTCGGCCTAGTCCCTAAAAGTTGTCATAGCAACCTTTTGCGTACTACCCCTGATCACATAACAATCAGATTCGCCAAGTTAATGTAAAATTTGGTAGGCAGTTTTATGATTAGTTTGCCTTCGGTTCCCAGATGGCACTAGCACTGCACGAGCAGAAGCGACCCTGAAGTGCTTGGAATCATACAAATCAGCTGATTCTAAGCACTTTAGAGTCGCGTCTGCTCGTACTATGGTGGCGCCGCCTTGTAACCGAAGGCAAACTAATCATAAAACTGCCTGCCAAATTTTACATTAACTTGGCGTATCTGATTGTTATGTGATCAGGGGTACTACTATAGTGACATATGCTCTGATCACATTAATCATACATAATAAAATGTTTGAATCTGTTTTTGGGAGCTTTAACAAAAAAATTTTGTTTGTAACACGTACCTAAATCGTTTTTGGGACTCATCTGCTATTCCAGACTCGGCTTCGCCTCGTCCAGAAACAGCAACGATTAGTCCCAAAAAACATGATTTTAGGTACTTGTTACAAAAATAGCTATTTTAGTGTTTGAAGTTATCCACAAACTATAAAAAACATTTTGTAGGCACTTTTTTAAGTTAAATTCAATACTCAGTTCAGATACCTTCTAATTTTTATGTTTTAAAAATGACGTAAAGGGCCGGCAGTACAGGAGAGCGGGAGCGCACGTAATATTGCGATATAGAAAGTTAAGCAACGACCTGCTTGGCCAGAAATTGAATGGGTGACCACTCTGTGTCTCGGTGTGTTCGGCCCCCTCGACACTGTAAAGGTATAAGAGGGTAAAAGCAAAAAAAAAAGGAAGACAAATTACGTAAAGTTGATATTTTTGTAAATATAGAAGGTGGTCTGTAACCAAAGCGACATACAGTGGGTGGTCAGTGAATTAGGAATTTTGTTTAAGGCATTGTGCGCAAAGATCAATATCTGGATGTGATAAATGATAAACGAACACTTCAAATAAGAGAGTGGTTCCCTAATAATGATGGTATTTTCTTACAAGATTGGACCCCTTGCCACACTGCTAACGTTGTGATTAAACCTCCTGAACAAAATATTCAGCTTCTCGATTGACCGTAGTCCAGATATGAAATCAATCAAGAATGTTTCGAAGAAACTGAAGAATGTGATCAGTTACGTGTTACTACCAGGAAGGTAGCTGGTTGTTGAAGGCGTGGTGCTTACCACACTACCCCGTACGTATAGTGTGCGAAACAACCGGTATGAAAGCGACGTAGGAGGCCTTAACCTTCAATGTTGCCGGCCATGCTCCCTCGCGGGGCGTTAGTGCCGATAATAATAATAATAATAATAATAATAATAATTTCTTTTATTGCGTAAGGATTCATGATGTTCCAGAGGAATCATTGCAATTTGTCAACAAAATAATATATATATAAACTAATGTTACATAAAAATTACATTAAAAATAGAATCTATACAGGGTGTCTCTAAAATGCGTGGACGTGGCTTAACCACAGATTCCTGGGCACAAAATAAGATGATTTAACCCAACTTACCTATATCCAAATTTGTTTCATTAAGCCAGTATTCTGCTTCAAAGTTCTTTGAAAAAAAATTAATTTTTCTTATAACAACAAGACGCTTGGATCGATTTGGATGATATTTGGCATGCCACTCCATATGGACATAAGACATCTTTTGACATGATAATGGTTATTATCAATGGACCACTAGTGTGTGAAACATGTATGTCACAGCACATATCAGGCAGTAACTCTTTAACGGCAAGACCAATAATTAAAATAATATCTTTTTCAGAAAGAAGCATTCAATATTAAACTTTTTTGTCTCTTTCTAATTTGTGATATCTGTTACGGTTTAATCACAAAAATTTAAAATATGAGTGACTGCACTGAACATTTCTTAAAACAAACTAGGTATTCTAAGAAACAAATGAGAAACAGATGAGAAACAACTAATTGCTATCTACAGTAGCAATTGTTTATCGTTTGTCAAACATTTCAAGTAGTTAACTTGTGATTTTTAACAGTTCATTTTTTTTTGTTTACATAATAATGGCTATAAATCACCCTTATAATATTCAGCGCAGTTACTCATATTTTAAATTTTTGTGATTAAACCGTAACAGATATCACAAATTAGAAAGAGACAAAAAAGTTTACTATTGAATGCTTCTTTCTGAAAAAAATATTATTTTAATTATTGGTCTTGCCGTTAAAGAGTTACTGCCTGATATGTGCTGTGACATACATGTTTCACACACTAGTGGTCCATTGATAATAACCATTATCATGTCAAAAGATGTCTTATGTCCATATGGAGTGACATGCCAAATATCATCCAAATCGATCCAAGCGTCTTGTTGTTATAAGAAAAATTAATTTTTTTTCAAAGAACTTTGAACTAGAATACTGGCTTAACGAAACGAATTTGGATATACACTGGCGAGCAAAAAAACCGGGCCACTTGAATATTATCAAACGTAGTGCACTGAATGTGTTTGAAACTGTTTATAACTATTCAGCATTTATGTAGTAGGCTTAGTAACATGCGAAACAATAAAAAAATTATCTCATTTGTGAAACAATTTAAACTTAAGTGCATGGATCTTCATTTTGAGTGGTTAATTTGAATTAATATTTGTTCTTTTTATCAGTTCTTTGAGTTAATTTTGATTATTGCGATACTGTATCATTATTTAAATTTGGCGTTTAGTAGTATCACTAATAAATTTCTATAAAATTGACAACACATGCAGCTCAAATTATTGCTCTGATAGAAGACGGACGAAGTCAGCCTTATGTTGCAGCAACTTTAGGAATCAGCCGTTTTAGTGTTCAAAGAGTGTGGCAATGCCATCAGGAGACGGGTTTACTTGGAAGAAGGCCAGGTTCGGGACGAAGAAGGGCTACCTCAGAGCGGAATGGCCGTTTTATTGTTTCCTCCGTATTAAGAAACAGGCATACAACTGCAGTTAGCGTGAAAAGTAGTCTGTTGGAAGTACGTGGTACCAATATCAGCGAGTGGACAGTAAGAAAGAGACTTTGAGAAGTTAATTTAAAGGCATACAGGCCAGCCACAGGGCCTAAACTTCTCAAAACTCATCGTGAAGGCAGGCTTAATTTTGCTCGTATCCACAACAATTGGACGGCGGAGCAATGGCGTGTTGTACTCTTTGCAGATGAGTCAAAATTTTGTTTATATGGTGCTTATGGCCGAGATTGAGTGTGGCGAAGACCAGGGGAACGCTACGCACAGTGCAATTTCTCTCATCGCTTCAGTTTTCAGGAAGGGTCTTTGGTGGTGTGGGCCGGTATTTCTTACGAAGCTCGCACGGAGTTAGTCTTCGTTGATGGAGGTTCATTGACAGCAGCTCGATATGTGACAGATATCCTCCAAGAACATGTGGTCTCGTATGCTCCATTTAAAGCGATGCTTTTATTCTAATGCACGATAACGCTCGGTCACATGTAGCAGGAGTTGTAACTGACTATCTTCATGAAGCAGAGCTAACCGTCATGGAATGGCTTCCTCTTAGTCCGGACTTGAATCTGATAGAGTATGTCTGGGATGAGCTTGAGAAACTTGCTAGAAGTCGAATACCCTTATCTGGTAACTTGGAAGAGCCTAAAACAGCACTTCTAGCAGATTGGAACAACATACCGCAAGAAACCATTCAGAAGATAATTACAGGAATTAATACAAGAATGCAAGCAGTTATAACAGCAAGAGGAAGGAACACTTCCTACTAAAACTCTAAGAAGACACTTTTGAGTTGCGTTATTTCGTTTATGTTTCCCTTTTAATTTTTTGTTAGTTCTCTAAGCATTTCTTTCGTTAAATAAAAACAGTAGCTTCATACATACATCTACTGAAAACCCACTATTTAAGTTGTTAACAAACCAGACAGATAGTTATTGGTAGTTTAATATAGTTTTCAACATATATAATATCTTGAATCTGAAAATATACCGAAATTTTTAAGTGGCCCGTTTTTTTTGCTCGCCAGTGTAGGTAAGTTGGGTTAAATCATCTTATTTTGCGCCCAGGAATCTGTGGTTAAGCCATGTCCACGCATTTTAGAGACACCCTGTATATATAGACATAGACATAGACATACACAAGTAAACATCACATTTATACATAGCGGATAATTAATTTTCACTTATAAAAATAGAAAGGAAAAGTACAGGTACGTTTATAAGTCGCTACGCAAAGTCTAGGAAAAAAAAGTTACTTTTTTTGATGTGCATGAAATTCAGCAAGTGAATAAAAAACAGCGCTTTTCAAGAAAATTTTTAGTTTGTGTTTAAAACATTTAATAGATGATGAATTTTTGATATGTGGCGGCAAGGCGTTATAAATTTTAATGCAGTTATAGTATGAACCCTTCTTGTATAGTGCTGAATGATGAACAGGTATACTAAGAGATGCGCCACCTCTCGTTACCATATTGTTATAAATATCATTATTTTTTTGAAATAAATGCAAATGTTTCCTAACAAGTATGGCTGTAGAATAAATGTATAAGGAAGGTACTGTTAAGATACCAGTTTTTAAGAAAGATTCTCTACAAGATGTTCTACTTTTTAGACTTAGCATAACTCGAATTATTCTCTTTTGAGCTATAAAAACTCTGAAGCTGTCGGATGAATTATACCAAAAACAGATACCGTACTGGATTACGCTTTGCACATAAGCATAATAAAATAATATCAAGCTCGCAGTGCTGATATTATTTTTTACGTAACGTATTAGGTATGTTGCCGAATTACATTTTGCTAAAACGCTGTCAACTACGCCTGACCATCGAAGAGCGTCATCTATTTCAATGCCCAGAAATTTTATAGAATCGCTTTGTATACAAGATTTACCAGCTAACTTTACCAGCAGAGATTGGTCTGAGGAACCTTTAAAGACTAAAAAACCAGTTTTTTATGTGTTAAGTTTTAGTTGATTTAATTCACACCAATTCAGCATTTTTTCAGCTATTTCGCAAGCCGCTGTGGATAACCCAGAAATTGAAGTGCTATGTATAAGGCAGGATGTATCGTCCGCATACTGATATACTGAATTTTTCCCTACAAATTCGGAAAGATCGTTAACAAAAATTAGAAATAATAAAGGACCCAGTAATGACCCTTGGGGTATTCCTCTAGTCATTCGAACTAGTCTGGATGAAGCTTCCGATAATACATTGTTAGTTGTAGACTTAATATATACAAACTGAGATCTATCGGTTAAATAAGATGTAAAGAACTTAAGTGCTATACCTCGAACACCGTATTTTTCAAGTTTATTTAACAGCAATTTGTGGTTAATTAAATCGAAAGCTTTCGATAAGTCAAAAAATAATCCCATAACTGAATCTTTGTTTTCTAAGTGATTAAGTAGCTGGGATGTGAATTCAAATATAGCAGAAACAGTAGACTTATTTGGAAGGAAACCGAATTGATTAGATGCAAACAAGTTGTTGTTAGTGAAGAAATCAATTAGTCTTTTATAAATTATCCTTTCAAAAATTTTTGAGAATATTGACAAGAGAGAAATTGGACGGTAATTATTTATAAGTTCAGTATTACCTTTTTTGTGAACGGGAATAACTTTGGCCACTTTGAGTTTTTCTGGAAAGATGCCGGAGCTAATACATTCATTAAATATATGGGCTAGCGGAACGCATATAATATCTGCAGCTTCTTTAATAACCGGAGCTGGTAGGTTATCGTATCCAGAGGAATATTTTGACGGCAATTACTTTATAACCTGTAGAATTTCGTTAGAAGTTGTTGGAAAGAGAAAGAAGTTTTTATTTGATAATATGGATTCCTGATAGGGACTTTTAAACGCACGAGCATCAGCATTAGTTATTGTACTAAAATGATGATTAAATATTTCCGCAAGCCTATGTGTATCTGAAATGGATTCATCATCATGGTTAATTTCCAAAGAAGAAATCTTTTTATCTTTGCCACGCGCCTTATTGAAAATATTCCAGACAGTTTTTGATTTGTTACTAGAGTTTTTAATTAAGTTATCGTTTAGGCTTAATTTGTAATTCTTAAGGAACATGTCATACTGTTTTTTCTCCTGTAAGTATTTACGCTTAACCAAGGGGTCATTAGTTGTTTTAGATAACTTATATACCTGTACCTTCTACCGTAATTTCCAAAGTTGAAATTTCATAAGAAATTTGCGGAAAATAACCTTTTGAAATGAGCTGTGTGAAGTTAGATTTGGATTTAGATTCGGATTTAGTTTTAGATTTTTAATTCGTTACAAACTGGCCAAATTATATGTAAATATTAAATGCAAAAATAAATAAATCCAAATGTACGATACTGTCAAGAATTTGCGCAATATATTAATTTAAGGGCGGAGAGCCCCTACGCCACCCCAAAAAATGCAAGTTTGTCAATTCAAATTGTTTCACTTAGAAATTTTGTATGCGTACTCTACATGCGCTGCTAATGACAACTGTAATCCGGATTTAGAAAAATTCAGGGGTAGACAACCCCTACGCTACCCCCAAAAAATGCAAGTTTCTCCATTCAAATTGTTTCACTTTGAAATTTTGTATGCGTACTCTGCATGCGCTCCTAATGACAACTGTACGAGGGAAGGGGAAAAAAATTTGCCGTTCTTTGTCTTGGTGTGCCTTGAGAAACAAAATTTTAATATCTGTCATGTTGTATGTTGTTGTCTGTCAGTGTTGAAAGTTTCGTCCAGATTCACACAAAACTTCGGATTTTATAGTAGATTCAATAAAGTGTGTTGCAGTAGATATTAGAAATGGAGAAAATTGAACACCGGGCAGTGATTAAATTTTTGACTAGGGAGGGTGTTCATTTTACTGAAATCACTCAAAGGTTAAAAGCAGTTTACACTGTCTGTCGATGGGCAAATGAATTTAAGCATGGCAGAGAGAGCCTAGAAGATGATGTAAGAAGTGGAATACCTGCAACGGCACAGAACCCTGAAATGGTTACCAAAGTGGAGAAGTTAGTTTTGGAAGATAGGCGAATTACCGTTAAAACGATAGCCAAGACTGTGAAGATTGACGAGAAATCGGTTAGATCGATATTGCATGACATTTTGCATATGAATAAGGTTTCAGCTAGATGGGTCCCACGAATGTTGACACCTTTGCATAAACACGATCGAGTGAACATTTGTCGCGAGCTTTTGGAACGTGTCAATGCAGATTCTGACAATTTTTTTGACCGAATTGTCACTATGGATGAAAGTTGGGTCCATCACTATGACCCTGTCACCAAACAAGCCAGTATGGAGTGGCTACATCCCAACTCTCCTCCTCCAAAGAAGTTCAGGGTGAAACCTTCAGCAGGCAAAGTGATGCTCTCAGTTTTCTGGGATTTTCGCGGCGTCTTGCTTATCGACTTTCTCGACAGTGGTCGTACCATCAATGGGGCATATTACTGCAACCTTCTGACTAAATTACGGGATGAAATCAAAATCAAACGCCGCGGACTACTGCGAAAAGGAGTCCTCTTGCTGCACGATAATACGTCATCTCACAAATGTGCTGCAGCGACATCAAAAGTGAAGGAAATGGGCTTTGAAGTACTTCCACACCCAGCTTATTCGGCGGACCTCGCACCCTCTGATTTCTTATTGTTCGGAAAATTGAAAGCTCACTTTCGTGGAACGCATTTCCGAGATGATGACAGCTTATAAACTGCAGTGACTTCGTGGTTAGAGGGTCAAACTTCAGACTTCTATAAGGAGGGCATTATGAAGTTGAAACATCGATGGGCCAAGTGTGTTGATTTGTCAGGCGACCACATAGAGAAGTCCTAACATGTATTTAAAATTTCACAATTAAAGCATTAGCAGTTTTTGAGAACGGCAGAATTGTTTCCCCTTCCCTCGTAATACGGATTTATAAAAATTCAGGGGTAGACAACCCCTACGCTACCCCCAAAAAATGCAAGTTTCTCCATTCAAATTGTTTTATTTTGTTCTCCAAAATTTTGATTAATTTATAAGAGCCAGTAAATAAATTTAGGTAGAGAAGGTATAAATTTGCAATGTAAAGTAGTTATTATGTGGTTACAAATTTAAGAATTCATCTAAAGTGTATTTTGGTTGAAATTCATCTCCATAGTATTTGTGATGTTCGTCGGCAATATTACTTTCGTTTTCTTTGATACTATTTATTTTATTAAAAATAAGTTCACATATTTGGGGCAACAAAATGAGGCATCTAAACTGCGGATCTATGCATTTTGGCAATACTGTTTTTAATGCTTTACAAATTTCCTGCACAATATGAAAGGTAAAAAATTCTGAAAGGTAATCCCAATTCATGTGTTTTTGCCTTTCTTCTGGTATCATATTTAATAGCAATTCTCTATTTTCGTTTATAAATTCATTAATTTTGATGTGGTAGTTACTCTGGATTGTGATATAACGACAGATCAATAAAAATACCAATTAGGGTAAGCTGTGAAATTGAATTATTTTGAATTGGTACTTTAGCCACATCCACAGAATGACATTAGTCATGCAGTCATGAAGTGAATATTGCCACTCTCCATTTATTCTTACGCCGGTTCGAAAGAAACATTCAATAGCTTTCGCTTTTTGTTGTGTAGTGAATACCATTTTTTCAAACATTAAATTTTTTCACCAAATAAAAAACTTAAAAAATTTGACAAGAGCGTTCAGTTTTAAATTTTCATGTATTTTCAATAGTATTTTTTGTGCAGCCGGACGCGAAGTGGACATTTCGCGTACGCAATACAGGACGCGAAATCCGATTTCGCGGCCTTACCCTTAGTAACGGCCGCGAAATACCCTTACCCTTAGTAACGGCCGCGAAATTGTATTTTGTGGCCGGTACTAATGGTAACGGCCGTTAAACTAAACGTCACTTATTTGACACATGAGAGTTGACATAACAGATAATATGAAAATGTCAGTTTTATTATGTATTTTTTACAGCTGCACAAAAAATGTTGTGTATACTTCGGCCGCGAAATTCTTTAGCGCCCTCGAGACTGTCTTGCCTCGGCCGCAAGCGGCCTCGGCGACAATTTTTCTCTCGGTACGCTAAAATGGAATTTCGCGGCCTTAGCATACAAATAACTATTATGTATCTAGGACGAAAAGTGAGTCTTTAAGGTATGAGCAAGTTGTTTACGGCCGAGGCGGGTAGCCGAGGCCGTAATTACTTGCGAGTACCTTAAAGACACTTTTCGTCTGAGGTACATACATAATTTTATGTCATACTGGTTTCTAAAGTTGTTAAATTATTAAAAGAAATCTCCAGCAATTTGTAGCAGTATTAGTTTTAAGTAAGTAGTCTAAGGCGCAACAATTCGTATCTCCTAGCAACGAGCATTTATAGAACAAAAAGTGACACTTTAAAGAACTAGGACTTTAAAATGACACTTTAAAGTCCTAGCACTTCAAAGTGTCACTTTTCGTCCTATAAATCGTTCGAAAAACGTTGCTTTAGAAACGAGTATGACATAAAATATATTTGGTTCTTTATACCGGGTGTAAACGAAGCTAGGTGCCACAATTTTTAAGCTATCCAAATGAAATTTTGGGATGTTGGATTATTGGTAGAAACGCATTATAAGATGTATAAATCACTAAACTAACACTTCCGATTTAACCTAAAGTGACATCAATTTAAGATTTTTAAATAGCACTCTGTATATTTTTTAACAGATTCTTGTATCACTTAAAACTTTTGCTACAACCGATGAGCACTATGGTTTGGAAATTTGTGAGCCTATTGCAGATATGGACCCGGAGTTATACTCTCTAAAATCTGCACAGTTTTTGAGTAGACTACATCAAACTGATAAGGAAAAACTATTTCACGATACAAGCGAAAGAAGAAAGAGAATTACATCAACATTTGGAAAAATTTGTAAACTACGAAAAACAACATCCACAGCAAAAACAGTCTCCTCGATTTTATATTCGATCTTCTCAGGCAATAGTGCTACCAAATTCGGGTTAGACAATGAAGAAACTGCAATTTCCTTGTTTGAGGAATGCTTTACAAAACGTGTAAAAAGGAGTGGCTTGATAATTGACGACGAATATTCCTACATAGCATGTTCTTCAGACGGACTGGTAGACAATGATGCTGTAATCGAAATTAAAAGTTCTGAAAAAAGTGGAAACCTTTCCCCCATCGATGCGGTTATACAAAGAAAAAATTGATTATTGTGAACTTAAAAACGGGGCCATAAAACACTTATTAAGCGTAACCATAACTATTTTTATCAGGTTCAAGGCCTATTGCACATAACAAAAAGACAGTTATGTTATTTTCTTGTCTATACAAAGGATTACACATAGAAGAAATTGAAAGGTAATAATAATATTCTTACTATAGGCGGTTTCACTTTTAAAAAACCACCAACGTCGCATTACACCTTCGAAATACAACCGGCAACAATGTTTAGTGAGAAATATTTCAGCTTGACTTTTAGAGGTTATGATCAGTTATGATTGATGTTATTTGTTCTGTCTTCTTTCGCCATGACCTTTTGTTACCAGATCACGTTGTACATCAGGATTTGTAACTACTTAGTATTAAATAATATCATTATACGGTCAATTTTGCTTCATCTTGGGGTGCTGTAAAATAGTAAATTAAAGAAATAATTCTAGTTTTTTAAAATAAACATTTTAGATCACAGAGAAGGGGCAGTGTAAAAACTGAAGCGCCACACTTTAAGGACTCTATAACGGAATCACTGAAGGGAAAATAAACTGTTTAGAATTAATCCGTATCTTCAACTTCGTCAATTTCCATGTGGATTATTTTCGGGAATTGCAAATTGTAAATAAAGGAACATGATTTGTATTTACCGAAAAAATATTCTCTAATTTTTCGTGAATCTGTCTATCACTTAAGTCTGGTGCCAAATATGTTAACTCTTCAAAGCATTTAACTAACGCATTGTTCATCTTTCGATTTAATAAATTGCGTATCTGACGTCCCATTTTTTCAAAAAAGTTAGACAAATTGAATTTGAAAATTAATTCAAATCTGACAAATGATAATGCCAACTGCCAACCCTTTATTTCAAAAATCGCAATATTAGGGTAATTTTAATTTTGCCAACATAATTCAACAGGTGGTGGTTTTTTAAAAGTGAAATATACTATATTGTGAAAAATTTATTCTCATTACAATATACTAGGGCTGTTCTGTATATTGTTAGTAGCAGGCCATGGATGCTAAGAAAAACAAAAACATTTGCATCAATCGAAAGCTTATTCCACGCTTATTCTTTTGACAGTTTCCAGTTGCAATTTTGCAAGGTTGAAGTTAAAGCATATAGAGATCCTAATTTTTGATTGTTATAATTCGTTTGATTATTACTAAGCATTATGGAAGTGCCGCGGAATGCTTTTCGGGCTATGATTTTCTACGATTATAAACGAGGCTTAACATACGACCAAAGTCACCAAAATTTAATGGCAGCTTTTGGCGACAATAGTCCATCATTATCTACAATTAGTTACTGGTTCCGTGAATTTAAACGTGGAAGGAGTACGTTAGAAGATGAACCAAGACCTGGACGACCTGCAGTAGCTGTTTGTGCTGAAAACATTATTGCAACCGAAAAGCTGATTAAGGAAAAACGGAATATCACTCATAGAGAGATTCAAGACGACTAGGCATTGGATCATCTGCAGTTGATATCATTTTACATAAACATCTGGGTGTAAGAAAGCTGGCAAGTCGGTGGATTCCACATTTGTTGATAACGCAACTCCGCATACGGCCGCAAAAACTTTAAATTTTTTACACGAATCCGGAGTCCAACTGGTCACTCATCCACCATACAGTCCAGATCTTGCCCCTAACGATTTCTTTTTGCTTCCGCTGATTAAAAAACTCATGCGTGGCAAGAGATTTCCTGACGCCAATGCGGCTGTTGCTGAATTTCAGCGAATTCTTAACGACCTTCCAAAAAAAGAGTTTTCAGCGTGTTTCGAGAAATAGTTTCAAAGAACGAAGAAGTGTATTATGTCTAAGGGGGAATACTTTGAAAAACAATAAAATTATTTTCTTTACAAATTCCGTAGTTTTCTTCTAACTAACAATTTACAGAACAGCCCTCGTATGTATATTTTAGAGACGACACATTTTGGAAAGAGTGTATGGAAAAGAGGTTGTGCGAATTTTTTATGAATTGTTTACTACCCGAATTAGTAGACTAGAGGAGGTGTCGTCAACACGACATAAGACAAATTTATCTAACCTAAATATAGGAAACAAACGATGAGATTTGCTTTGTAAGTTTGTAATGTGGTTGGTTTCATTTATAATATTTCAATATTTTGCCTAGCGATCTTTGCGGATGTTTACCTACCTAACGTGTAAAACGTTGTTTTCTTGCAGGTATTAGGTTTCTAACACGTCACATAAATTGTGGAAAATACATCTGTTTAATTATATTAAATATGGATTTATCATTGTAAACACTACATTTTTAATAATATTGCGATTGGAGTGCATGTCAAATTGTTTTTCAATAAATGTAATTGCAAAATTCATCACGTAGCTATTAATAAATTTCATTTTAACAAATTCTTATTTTTTTAATGAATAAATATTTGTCTGTTTATAGCCGATCAGCTTGCTAAATATTGGCTAAATACTGTACTAAAATATTGCCTTGTCAATGATATAAAAAATGCATTTGTTTGAAACCTTTTTCTATACATCATTTAACTGCTAATAAGTATTCAATCGAACGTACAACTTTTGAATATTTACCTTTATATTTTAATAATTAAAATTATATGAATATCGATTTATAAATTGTTTGAAATGTTTTTTCAAAAATCTAAAGTAGCACAAGCGATTGTATATCAATCAACGCTATAATAAAATAACGAACGTGACTTCAAATTAATTTTTGTACGTGTTATCTAGGACAATAGGATTTAAATTTTTACTCAAATTTAACTCAGCATAGTGTGTTGCCTAACCCCTCCCCTTAATAAATCAATTAAAGCATGGGAGTAGAAAAAAAAATTTAAATTTTTTCCACAACTCAAGAAACAATTCTATGGTAAGGAATTTTTAGAAGCAAACAAATTATTCTTGTTAATACAGCTCACAGAAGCAAACAACTACCCCGGAAAATATGTCAACTAAATTTAAAAATTTGTAGCAGTAAAACGTTCGTCCAATCATGACTAGCAATTCTCAGAGCGTATATTCCCAAGCAAAAGTAATACCGACATGCCGAGGTCGCGTCAATTTGTCAGTCGTTGTAGTTTGCGTTTTGAATTTTTGTTGTTAATTAGTGTTTATAAAAACAGTCTTTTTCAAAACTCTTTTTTAGTGGAGTTTGAAAAAAAGGGTAAAACATTTAAATTTACCGCCAAGATACCTTTTACCCATAGCGTTTTCCACATACTTGCACTTGGTGCGCACTGGCACCGATGACGTCACCATCGCACTGCCCCGGTTTTCATTAAAGTGCAGCGCTGGTGCGGTTCAGGTGGAACAAAAAAAATCTTTGAACATGGCGCTGTCTTTAAAATTTAAAATTCTGAAGTTTTTCTTAAACTAAAAATAAGAAAAGAACATGCATCTCATGTGAATTACACTTATTATTACAAAATATTTACTTCTATATCACTAAGTTGATGAACTACATCAGCAATAAAGTTTTCTATTACAGGAATATTTTCTTTAATTTTTTTTAACATGGGGTAAATCTCGTAATCGTCGTCACTATTATCAGATGACGACGATGATGATAATATACAATCCAAAAGTACACGTGGAATTGAATTTCGCGCCATATTTACGGGGCAAAAATACGACACCGTCACCTAACCTCGGTGCTATGCGAAGTGAACTGAGTGCGAAAAAACCACACCGGGTAGTTATGTGAAACATGGCAGCACCCATAGAGTGCGCACTAAATACGCATGTGGAACATAACATTTTAGCGAGTGCGCACTAAGTGCAGCCAGTGCATGTAAGTGGAAAACGCTACCAGAGTGTACTCTTCAAATGTAGAGTCACCAGGACACGCCCCTTCAGAGACTTTGTTTGCTTCTGTGAGTTGGAAGATAACAACTGCTCAGCCGAGAATTGCCGAGAGTGCGTAAACATCAAACGGCGAAGTACGCCGAAGTACGCCTCGAACACGTCTCAAGGTAGGGTGTGACCAACCTTGAATAATGCTCAAGTGTGAAATTGAGCGAAGTATCCACTATGGGTATGTACTTAGCGACCAAAACGCAACGCTCGCAAATGCGTTCCACTTAAAGCCGCGGTCGCCGTGGTTGATCGTCAAAACGTTACGGATGACGTCACTAAGAACGAGCAGACGGCGACCGCATCAATCATCCCAACTGGATGGGTCGGCGCAGCGCAAGGCTCATGTTGCGGACCAGGATTTTGGAATATTATGTACAACTCATTACTACATTTAAATTTTCGAAGACAAACCAGAACTTTAGCTTTTGCGGATGATTTAATTGTATTAGTCACTGGAAGAACTGTAATTGAAATTGAAAACATAGCGAACCTGGAGATACAAAAAATCATAAAGTGGACAAAAGAAAATAAAATCACTTTCAACGAAGACAAATCCAAGATCATGTTAGTATCGAGAAAAAGAACCTCTAGAAATCAAAAACTCAGTATCTTCATGAACACTGAAGAATTAGAACAAGTAAAAAGCATGAAGTACCTGGGTATATATCTAGATCATAAATGGGATTTTGATCTACATGTGCAACAAATAACAAACAAATGTTTAAAAACTGTAAACATCTTATCTAGGTCGGCAAAAATATCGTGGGGTTTGAAACAAGAGTCGTTAAGAACGATATATAAAGGGGCAGTATTACCGATTTTGACGTACGGCGCAGAGGTCTGGGAACCAGCTTTAAAAAAACAAATAAACATAAGAAGAATCAGAAGAATCCACATGTTATTTTACATTAAAATACTAAAAGCGTTTAGAACTATTTCGTATGAGGCTTCATGCATAATTTCAGGAATTACACGGATAATAATTAGATAATTACAATACAAGAAAAGAACGCGAGAAATGCGTATACAGAATGAAAATCAAGCAAACCAAAATGGAAGAAACCGGGAATTACGAATCAGCTATAGAAACAAAAGGAAAGAAATGATAAAGGAAGTGCAAAAGAATAGTGAGGTGAAGTGGCAAAGTGAATGGTTGCACAGTGAAAAAGGAGAATTGGCAAAAGCATTTTTCCCAACAGTGAGCTCTAGATTAAAGTTTATAATCCCCTTGTTACCAAAAGTGACTACTATATTATAAGCGGACATGGACGATTAAAAACTTATTACCACAGATTTAAAATAAGTGAATAAGTGATAAGACAGCAGCTAAAAGAAAGTGTTTTATGGAAAGGTGATAATTGGCCGGTTCCAAAAAGTGAATTAATTGAAAACTACCTCAAAGAATTTTTGGAATTTGTTAAAAGCATAGATTTTGACATTTTAAATAGTTAAGTATTGTTAATTTTGTAATGTGTTGTAATTTCTAAATTTAGTTATATTATTGCTATTTTAAAACTGTTTCTACATCGTTAAGTAGTTAAGTTAGTTAATAGATTATAGAATAACAATGAAAAGATAAGTTTATTAGAATAGTTAAGTATAGCATTAGCATGTAGTATCATTGTAATGATGGAGCATGCAGAATAAATGTATTAAAAAAAACAAAAAAAAAAACACACACACAGAAAAAGTAAAACACAAGAAAGGTGCCATAAGTCTAGCAAACTAATGGCAACAATATAAACCTTACTAAGAAACGTCTCAGGACACTGAGGACGCCCTATGCTCCACTAGGAGCGAAGAGGAACATACAAATATATCAGGTAAAGAAGCCAGGGTGGCGCAGTGGTAGAGGGTAGAGCGTCAGGCTAGCGTTGCGCTAGTTCTTGGGTCAAATCTCCTGATGGGCAGGATTTTCCTGCAGTCTGGAGGTCGGTATCGAGTCCTGGTGACCATTCGTCGTTGAGCACCTAATTACCGACGCTCTCCTTCAAATACAGAAGAGATAGAGTAACAAGGTCCTACACTTACACAAACTTACACCATACATATGGTGCCGTATGTTGGTATTAAACGGCGCACTAACTTCGTAACCCGCAGAAATGGGCCGGGTTGTGAATTGCACCCGTAGAACCTCAGACATTAACGCACAAGTCTCGACACCGAAAGGTATAAGAGGTTACAGATAATACATACATATATTTAACATATAAGGTAAAACGAAAGAATACAATAAAATTAAAGAACAATCATACTATTTTTAAAACGTTCAATTACATGGTGATTTATTTCAAAAAAACTTTGCGAGATTTGTCTTTAACAAATGCTAGATTAGATCCAATGAACAATATTGCTAATTCTGTTAACCTCTCCTGTGCCATTGTTGAACGTAAATAATTTGTAATTAATTTTAATTTAGAGAAAGACCTTTCTCCACTACCAAGCGGTACAGGGGGAGTTAGCAGAATTCTCAGTGACACAAAAATATTTGGAAAATTTTCTAATAGTTTATGGATATGGATATAATTTAAAATATTCAGTGGTGTACTTAATATACGAGGTTTTTTAAGTAAGTAGGTACCGTTTTGAAATATGGCCGCAGCAGTGCGACAGTCGCTGTTCTGCGCTTGCGCACTGAGTATCTGCATCTATTAGCTTGCCACATACGCCATATGGCCATATTATGAGAGCATTCGTCCGAGTTTACAATTTTTTATGCGTGTTTAAAATGCCTCGGATCATTGAAAGTCCCGCAATTGTGAAGTACGAGCTGTAATTCGTTTTTTAAATTCAAGAGACGTGAAAGCGCTCGAAATTTATCGACAGATTCACAGATATCCAATTCGCTTTAATTCTATACTCTAAATCCACTTCCAATTCACCTTAATTATTGAATCTCAATTCCAAATCCACTTTTAATTCACTTCAAGTTTAATATTATTTTATCTATTCTTTTTTTGATTTAAATATTTAATTAATCATATTATAAATAATTGGTTTTTATATTTTAACACATTGTTTGCCTTTGACATCTACGCAGAAGTGCCAAATCTATATCTCTAACTATTTTAACAAAAAAATTTTGGTTTAAAACTTTTTCCACGCCATATATTTATAAAAATCTGTTAAAGAATTTAGTCTTTTCCTTTGCCTTTTTTTATAACAATTAAAACTGAGATACACAATGTTTCATTTTATCAAATCTATTATTCTTGAAGATTCGGCGCTCTTATAAAATTCTAACCGGGCCACCAATCATTGTACTAACTAAAATGATACCTACCAGAAGTAAATATTTAAAATAAGATACATATAAACATTTTACTTTATTATTTCTGGCTGAATTTTAATTATTTCAGTAATACATAGTAAAGTATTCAGGTGACAACGAACTGGGTGTAAAGTGTTTAATATTACTATTTTTAACTTTTTTTGTTATTGAAAATTCTTCGTAGCGTTTAAGAAAAAAATTTGCAGCAAAAGATATGTTACATAAAGAAATATTTTGGCTCTATTAATTTTTTGCTTAAGTGGTTCAATATCGGTGTTTCAAAGATAAAAATTATAAATTATACGCGTAAAAGCGCGACAGCTTTTAGAAAACTCGAAGTGTTCTTTCCACAGTACTTCCGCTTAAATGCACACGGTTATCAAATAATTGGTGTAATGAAGCACATCAGTATCAGGGTCTTGCTATTATGTTGTAAAGATAAGTTACGGTTCCCTTTTCTTTATCGTCGTTAAACTTTTTAACAATGGTCCTTAGCTATCGAAATCCTGTGGTGTATTAAATGCTTGTTAAGGGTGCTAATGATACCAAAAAAATCGAAATTGTACACGTCATCCAAAAACTAAGTTTTTATTCGATATTTTAGAATTACAGGAAGTGAATATTAATGTTTATAAGAAGTTAAGTATTAGTGCATTCACTCGCCTTGTCATGTTAAGAAGCTGATTTTTAACGTTGTATAGAGGATGTTTAGTTACAAAAAGCTACTAATATCAAATATATGACACCCACAACTTGTATCTTGTTTTTATGTCAAATATACAGGGTTACTGGTAATTCGATACATTCCTTTGGAGATGTGATGGGACAGGAGCTAAGAAACAAATTTAACCCTAACATACCTTATGCAAAACTCAATAGTTTTTGAGATATTTCAATTTTTGTGTTTTTCTCAAAAAAGTAGATCTTAATGTATTTAAAGTTAATTTAAAAAAAATCTACTTGACATTTTTTGAACTTTTTTACCGGATTACTTGTCCCATCCTTTGGTCATCCATTTGGAATGGAAAATGTCCGGAAACATTTCGATCATGTGAAAATTTTAAATAAAAACTTATAAAAAATAATTTTTAAAAATCAGCTACGAAAATTACGTATTCGTTTTTCTCAAAAATTATCAAACATAACATGCGTACAAATTATTTTAAAAACTTCCTTATTTCACCAGCTATCTATCAAGGTACTGTTGTTATAAAAAGCAATGAAACTGGTGACACTTAGGTCG
Organism: Melanotus villosus; assembly: GCA_963082815.1. NCBI lineage: Eukaryota > Metazoa > Arthropoda > Insecta > Coleoptera > Elateridae > Melanotus > Melanotus villosus. The sequence goes on along the minus strand of OY720418.1, from coordinate 107,951,237 downwards.
ATAAGATAGTTTTCTTTAATATAAAGTAAGTTACATGTGTGTAACTAAGTTACAAGAGTAACTAAGTAATGTAAACAAGTTGTTGATAAAAAATAGTAAGTAGTCAAATTGTAAAATTTTCACTGGTCATTAATATAATAATTAAAGGCTTAAAAAACCAACTTTGCGTAATAGGTACAAATGTTCAACGTGCCCTTGATAGTTCCAATAAAAAAAATAGTAAAAGTGATGCAAGTAGTATGGTTCTTATTTTTGGATAAACAGTAAAAAAACGTATTGTAAAGGTAATCGTTTAATTCTTAATTAATTTCAAAGTTGTACTAAATTTCTACATTTATTGCTCAAAATGGGAGGCCCTACTCCGTATACAAGCACGGTAGCGTCTTCTTATTTCCGTCTTTGTTACTCTGGTTGTGAGGATATGCCGTATGTGTTTGGCAGCGTCGACTATCCTTTGTGTAAGGTCTTCTCTCGTATCCACTGGTATTTCATAGACCATCTCTTTCATATGGCCCACACGTAGTAATCTAGAGGTGTTAAATCTGGCCTTCGCGCTGGCCAAGGTATTGTGCCTGCCCTTCCAATCCAACGGTTAGGAAAACGTTGATCGAGTAACTGTCGTACTGTCAGCCGATAATGTGCTGGACAACCGTCGTGCTGAAATATCATTCGCTGTCTCACGGCGAGAGGAACATCTTCTAGAAGCACCGGCAGCTCATCTCTTAAGAAATGTTCATAGATTTCCCCGTTTAAATTTTGGGGAAGAAAGTATAGCTCCACACATTTTTCGAAAACTTTATTTGGAAACTAGTTTCCCTTATTAAATGGGGGTTTTCGTCGGCCCAATAATGTAGGTTGTGGAAATGTGTTCTGCCCTCGCGATCAAATTTCGATTCATCCGTTCATAAAATGTTTAGTATAAGAAATTTGCATTGTCTGCATCCGTAGACAAACAAGATGTCAGCGTATTTTGCATTGGTGTACGTGGCATGGCACTTAAAACATAATAACAACAACAACGACCTAAACCAAAATCTTCAGCAACAAACTCAACAAGAGCAATAAACTTAAGGGACACGGAGATAATAATGTCAGTTAATAATACAGATGCGTAAACATCAAAGTCGAGGACTGACTGACTGACATGAACGATTTGTCATTTTTTTTCTACGCGCACTTTTACTTTTTACTGTTTATCCGAAAATATGAACCATACTACTTGCATCACTTTTACTATATTTTTATTAGAACTACCAAGGGCACGTTGAACATTTGTACCTTGCTAGACAGCTGTTGAAATAAGAAAGTTTTTAAAATAATTTGTACGCATGTTATGTTTGATAATTTTTGAGAAAAACGGATAGGTAATTTTCGTAGCTTATTTTTACAAATTATTTTTTATGAGTTCTTATTTAACGTTTTCACATGATCGAAATGTTTCCGGATATTTTCCATTCCAAACGGATGGCCATAGAGTGGGACAAGTAATCCAGTAAAAAAGTTCAAAAAATGTCAAGTAGATTTTTTAAAAATTAACTTTAAAGACGTTAAGATCTAGTTTTTTGAGAAAAACACAAAAATTGAAATATCTCAAAAACCATTGAGTTTTGCATAATGTATGTTCGGGTTAAATTTGTTTCTTAGCTCCTGTCCCATCACATCTTCAAAGGAATGTATCGAATTACCAGTAACCCTGTATATATACTTACATATACAGGGAGTCCTTATGCCTTGCCGCTTTTTATGTGAAATTTAATGGCGTGAAGAAATTTGACATACAGGGCGCGGTTAAAAAGTTATTTACAAAAAAAATCGCCTTTTCTATTATTGTTGGATGTAATTAATTTTTCCGACAAACGTTTAGAAATGTCACTTTCCCGCACGCAAAATGAGTGCGGAAAGTGACCTATTTCCGCACTTGTGCGGGAAAGTGAAAAATCAGAAAATCGCATAGCAAACATTCTTACTAGATTATTACTTTAAAAGGAAATGTCAAATTTGACAATTTGAAAACTTACAAAATGATAGTTTAGGACGATTCCTAAACATTTGTAGGAAAAACGTTGTTCATAACACGTGCGGGAAGAGCGATTCCGAAACTCATGCATTTGTTTTGGAATCGCTATCTTCCCACACTTATTATGAAAATAACTATATTCTAATAATTCCAAAAACATGCTTAAAATGCATTTTGATTAATTTTTGATGTAGAATAACTTAGACTTAGGTTAAATGTTTTTTTTTTTCATAAACGTTACCATATGTTTAAAAAAAGAGAAATAACGAATGTTAGGTTTTTGTTTTTGTTACGAAATCAAAACAGACATAAAACAAAACACAAACAATATATAAATAAAAAAGTTATATAACATTCAAAAAATAGGGTACCTTGTATACTGATTAAATTGCACGAGAGATAACTTTAGTATATTTCTTAACGAATCCACTAAACTATAGAGTGTTGTAATATAAAATAGCCGCAATAAATCTTTTACTAATAACAGGAATAGTAACAGTAGGTTTAGAGTCAGATGATCTCTTAGAATTGGTTGAATAATAAGGGGTTTGCTGCGATTGCTGTTATTAGTTACAGCACAGTCAATATTGTTACAAGATAAATGGCTATTAAGGTTAAGTTCTGGTATGCTCACTGCTCACCTTATGTATCGTTAAGATTTAGCTTTGCGAAACATTCGCAGTAGTAAGTGCCTCAGGAAATTGTACAGATCATACTGAAAGGTTCTTTAACCACAGGTTCCTGGGAACAAACTAAAAATCAAATAAATAAGACATACACATATACAGAGTGTTATGCGTAAATCTTTCATTTCTATTTTTTGGTATTTTACATATTTGTATTACAAGTTACACGTAAAAATAAAATGTTTATACTGTTGTCTGACAAAATTGACCGACAAAATCATTTTCCAGTTTTTTAGATCATTTGAAAGCGCAGGTAGAATTTTCTTTGAAGCTCCAAGTTGCTTTTAGTAGTAGATTTATTGTACATTTAATTTTTAATGATTAGTAATATGAAAAATAAGTTTCGTATCGGGCCAAAATTTTTGAACAGATATGTTTTAACGTATTAAAAACAATATGGCATATTTAATTAATTTTTAGATGGCGTTGTCGACGCCACTTAATGGACATGTTTTTGATTTTATCTTTTTGGGTTTCAGTTTATTGTCATTATTCTAGAAGAAAGGGCGTACCCTTTACAGGGCGATCTTCTCTTCATATGCTTGTGGTGTGCGTGTATCAAGTGCCCTACAGACTTAGGGTATCTACAGCTTAACGTGGGCTCTGAACCACGGAAGTACTTGCACTTCTGCTCCAAAGAAGACTTACTAGGCAGAATACCTCGGTGGTTTGCCATTGCTTTCCAAGGGCACCGGCCTGGTGTTTTCGGCGTATATATGGCCTTAGGAATCGAACCCGGGCCAGTCTCAGTCGTCAGACACAAGCTGAACCAACTGAACCACGACCGCGACGACATAAGACAAACAAATTCCAGTAGATAAACAATGACTGTGTGTTCATAGAGTTAAGGCATTCACCTTACAGCCTCGTCAGACTTCTCTCTATTCAAAAACTTAAAAAAGCATCTCAGGGAAAAGCGTTTTGCATCTGATAAAGCAGTTAAAGAAGCTGTTGAACAATATTTTGCAGAGCTGCCGAATTTTTTTCTGAGGGTATGGGGCAATTGGAAAAAATTGAATAAGTATATATAAGTGTTGAAGTTACGTACAAAAATAAAGGGTTGTTAATTTGATACGTGTTTTGTGTCCAGATAAATGAACAGAAGTTACTTTATATGGGAATAACTTTAAATTTGCTTTAAGAATATTCCTCGTGGTTGTGTAAGACAAATCAATGCGCTGTGAAAGACGTCGAATTGAAGTTGAGGGAGCTTCAGCCATTATTTGTCTAACATTTTCCAGGACTTCTGGTGTGCGTTCTGTAGGTCTACCGCTTCCTTTTCTGCGTGTAACACCACCTGTTTCATCGAATAATTCCACAGTGTGTATTAGAGCATCGTAAAATCGATTGTATTCAACAATTCCAAAATGGTCTGTAAAATCGATGAAGCATTCCTGGATCGAATACCGCCACTCACCATTGATGATGATTCCAGTTCGATAATAAGCTTTTACCATAAATATCTTATGCTGCACTGTGAAATCCATTTTTGAATAAATAATTGAAGCTTCTTTATTTATTTATTTTTGGCAGCTATGCTGTTACAATTTTCATATTATGTAAGATTCTAAAGCTTAATATAGACGGGACAATCCAGAGGCTACTACAATTGACTTTTTAAAAAATCACATTGTGTATGTTACGGTCAATGTGGTAAATCCGGCCAGTGTTAACAATGACCGGTCAATGTGGATAATGTACTTTTATTTTTTTTTAACTGTTCTTCCTCTACTTTTAACCTCCAATAAACACCTCTACTGTTTTGGCAGAGGTATTTATTGGAGGTTAGAGGTAGAGGAAGAATAGTTTTTTAATTGCTACACCAAGTACATTATCCACATTGACCGGTCATTGTTAACACTGACCGGATTTACCACATTGACCGTAACATATACACGTTAGTGGATATGAATGAAGTTGGCCGTGCTCTAACTTATTATATCTATGATTGCTATGTTAATTATAATTTGGAACAAAAAAAGTCAAATTAAAAATATTAAATGCTAAGTTAAGTATGTATTTAGAAAACTAAATCGCAGATTCAAATGAAGGGACATTATTTCAACCAAAACTGGTCCAAAGCACAGATTTTTTATTTTTAAAAAGAAAAAAAGTGGTACCCAAACTTGAGGGTTATGCAAAATGATGTTCTTTCGTTACTTCGCCAAACTTTATACAACAGTATTATTTCTTCTCCTTTAATAAACTACGTTTCTCTAAAGTTAAAACGGTGGTCAAAACTACACTTTTGACGACACCCTGCATATAACAATTCTTTTCACATTAAAATTTCTATTCAAGCTACTGAATCCTACCCAAATTTGCTAAAATTAAAAAACGTTCAGATTCAAATCTTGCGTCTAAAAACATCCAATTTCATAAAATACACTGTCTCTAATCTAAATTCGAGACTAATTTTTTTTATTCCAAATTTAAAAAGTTTTGGCCACGATCTGTAAACTTTGGTCTACGCAAAAAAACGAAATAAAAGTTAATATTTAATTACATCCTGCACCATGTTTAGAGTGTAATGTGTATGTATGTGTAAGACTTTGTTACTCTACCTCCTAGCAAAGAGAATAATATAGTCTTAAAGGCGTTGTCAACTTATGAAAAGTAGTTTTTTTTTAAATTTTGTAATTTGATTGAGTAAACTGAGTATTGCACCTGTGCAAAATTTTACGGCCGAATTTTAATTCGTTACCGTGTTATGGGAACTAAAAGTTTAAGATATCACGTCACGAACGTCGGTTGCCAGTAAGAGCGGAATGCCGAGTCGACTAATAATACTAATAACCCGGCAACGCGGGTGTTGTGTTTGTTTAGTAGCCTCAGGAGGCCGAGATTCGTGACGTCACGTATCGGGGAAATGAATTCTCTCTACCCGTTTATTGTGGTTATTATCAAAGATATTGAAATTCTACCACTGCGGGTAGTTTTACGAGTATTTTAACTAACGTATTTTGATATTTACTAAATATGTTGCATAAGTTGACAACGCCTTTAATATTCTTTGCTCCTAGGCTTGTATTCGGAGGACAGCTTCACTACTGCGCCGCCCTGGTTAGTTATGTTAATAATAATAACTCGAATAGAGGAGGAGGATATTTATAAGTTTGGATACTAAAAAATCAAGTCCTGCTTCAAAATTGGGCATATCACCAATTTATGCCTAAATCTGGAAATTTGAAGTTCCCATTCAGATCAGAATTCAAAGCTAAAAAATTTGAATCTGAATGTAAGATTCGACTGAAAGTCCTAGTAGTGTCCATATAAAACTTTATTAAAACTAAAATTATCATGGACGTTACGTACATAATACAGGGTGTAAATAAAATGTGGAGCAAAAAGTATACTGCGCTGATCTATGATCTGAAGAAACTTCGAAACCGCCATCAAAACTTTCCCGTAGTCCTTTGTTCCTTAATAAGGGGCCTTCAAACTTAACACTTCATGCATGATATTCTCGCGTTTTCAAACAGATTTTCTCTACCCATCTGTCAAAATTCATCACTCTAGAACTAAATATTGTTACATCAATGGTTTTAAGGGCTGGAAATTGTTTCAGTAAATTTTTAAAAATAATTTTTTCTTACGATGAAATAACCTTTTACAATCTGTCATCAGCGCAATTATTATCATACTCGCTACAAATCAAGATAGTTAACTTCACCGTAAGTCATAATATTATGTACCTGCTTGCCGAAAATCAGATTAAATACACATTTGCAAATTCAGTTAATTTTTGTAATCGTTCCTCTTAATTTTGGTAATTTTTGTTATTAACGTTTAAGTGAGTATTATTCAGATTTGTTTATTATTATTGTTTGTTGTTTATAATTTCTCAGCTTTTATTAAATTGCAATTTTCATTATTTATTATTTTTTCTTTCAGTTTTAATGTCCAGTTTTTTCTGAATACGCAGATATGTATTTACTATTGGGCGAGTGCCATAAAAATTTCAGTGCAGCCGTCAGATTATACGCCGACCATTACCCGGCCAGACGACATCCAGTTAGAAGCGTTCTAGTAAGATTGGATAGAAGGCTAAGAGAAACTGGAAGCATGACTGTCAACAACGTTGATAGAGGCCGGCCTAGAACAAGAAGAACGGCTGAATTTGAAGAACTGCTTCAAATGGTTAACGATGATCCTGGAAGTAGCACACGTGAGATAGGCAGATTAGTGGAAGTGAACCATACCACTGTACATCAAATTCTAGCCGATGAATATCTCTACCTCTATCACATGACCAAAGTTCAAGCTTTACATCCAGAAGACTACAACAACCCTATTTTGTATTGTGAGTGGTTACTTGAAAAGCAACGCACCGACAATAATTTTGTAGAAAAGGTACTTTGGACGGATGAAGCAATATTCACAAGAGATGGAGCGTTCAACTGCCACAATTTACATGAATGGGCCGTGGAAAATCCACATTCTGCGCTCAAAAAAATCATCAATTGAGATTCTGTTTGAATGTTTGGGCAGGAATTTTAGGGACACGGATATTAGGACCTGTTATTCTACCCAACCGAATCAATGCCAGTGATTATTTGATCTTCTTATATGATGACATGATGGAATTACTAGAAGATGTGCCATTGGCTACAAGAGCTACAATGTACTACCAGCACGATGGTGCCCCACCACATTACGGTATACATGTGCGCAATTGGTTAGACCAAGAATTTCCTCATAGATGGATAGGTCGAAGTGGACCCGTGCCATGGCCACCCAGATCGCCTGATTTGACCCCATTAGATTTTTTTCTATGGGAGCATATAAAACAAATGGTTTATCGCGTTCCGATTATCAACGTGGAACATTTGGAAGAAAGAATAAGCGAAGCCTTTAATACAATAAATCCAGAAATGCTACACCAAGTAGCAAGAAGCATTATTACAAAAACTCAAGCTTGTTATATGCAGGGAGGTGACAATTTTGAACACATATTGTGATAAAAAAATGTGTTATTCTTAAATGTGTATAACTTGTGACGATTTTTGTGATAATTTAATAATAATAATTGTAGTAAAGCTTTTATTTTCCATTGTTTAAAAAATATTAACTCTCATTAAAATGTTATCAACATTTTGTTAAAACTAAGAGCCACACCTGCCAAAAAATTACTTAAACTTAATTTTGTGCTTTTTGAAATTGAATGGATACATCAAAATTCAACTTTATCTGTTAATTAAACACCTACTACTCGATGCATGTAGACGCATTTATGCAGATGCTCAAAAACGTATACGTTACCTACGCAACACAATTTTTTTGAATTTTGAATGCTGTAGTAGAGTCACAGTAGAGTAACACTGTTGCCAGATTTATTATTTTCTTTAGGTGCAGAAAGTATCATTAAAAATAGATAATTCTTTATTTACACACCCCAAAGTGTAACGCATTTACCTTTTTGCTCCACATTTTATTTACACCCGGTATATTAAGAGATTAATCTGTCAAATGTCAACCTACATATTATGAATATGCCAAAAGAAAATTGTACTCCAAAGTCGTTTACATTAACAGAAGGTAATATTTATAATACCCTTTATAAGCATTACCTAGTCATAATTATTATAGATACGCCTATCAAAAGACAAGAATGCAGAACCAAAACGCAGACGAACATCCACCCCAATATTGGGTAGTTTTTAGACTGCCTGTGACCTATTACATTGGATTCTTCCTTCTGCTATGTATTACGCTTATAGCTTTTATAGGAATTGTAATTTTTTTACGTAAAAGTAACGAACAAGATGAAAATACGACATAAAACGTTATATTTTCTGTGCATTTTTGTTGTACAATTAACATAGCTGTAAGATATTATACCTGAAAATATTTTTATTAAACGTAACTGTCTGTAGATTAATTGTTGTGATTTAAGTAAGTTCTCCTTAATCAAACACCACAAGAAAATTCAGAACAAATTGAAATTTCAAATTTGAATTTGGACTTTAAACTATTTTTAACTATTACAAATAATTTTCGCTGTTTATACTACATACTGCATCATGTATTGTGTTAATGTAAAAATACGTATGGGACCTGTTTCTCTAACTTTTAGGCCTGCATTCGAAGGAAAACGTCAAACCCAATGACGAATGATCAACAGATTTGGAACATTTGAGGTATTTAAAAAACTGGATTTGGTTAGTTTTTTAACCATGATTTAATTGAATGCAACAGTAAAATAGTAATTTGTAATATAAGTGTTGAAAGCTTGCGTTTGCCACACGAATGTCACATGAGAGTAGATGCCAGTTACCCATCCTTTCTGCCTCGATAAATTGTTTCGGCAGCGTAACCATCCGGAAGTATAATACCCATAACTTTGTTGTTCGAATTTTATCAGCTGCTCTTCGAATTTTTTAGCAAGTTGCTTGTAGCATTCTTCCTGATCTGCCTCGAGTACCACTGTCCTGTCTAAATTGTATAGAATGTCTACCAGTTCTCGACGCTCAGCAGGTGTGAAATCAATTGACTGCATGATAATTTTTGCAATCGCAAGATGAGTCCACATATGCGTTCTGACTGCTCGTGCATATGCGTGTCCAACCATAATCTTGGCGATTGAATTGTGGGCGTAAATCGTGTTGAAAAGCTCTTTTCATTTGCAAGCGTTTTCTGAAATAACTAGTTCAAATTATTTTTACCGTAATCCAGGATTGATCCACGAGGATCTGCTCCATGTCAATTGATAATGATGATGATGATGAAAAGTTTTGCGTATAACGCGTAGTGGAATGTATCCTACCAATGCACGTGTTGCGGTTGAATTCGCGGCGCTCGTACGCCGAAACTATTAGTCTGACAAAAAAATTAATAAGACATGAATTATTGCAAATTTTCTGTCGAACAATTTTGTACATCACTATTTTTGTCGAAAAATCAACCGGTAAGGAGATATTTTCGAAAAACCGGTTTTTGGTGCAATTTTACCCAAAATGGCACGCCCATGCCGGTACAAGGTCGCAAAGTAGAAATTCGGTTAGAGCACCTCAAAATCTATAAGACTACCAATTTTCAAAACTTCCGCTAAACTTTCCAGCTAAAACTACCAAATGACTGAACTATCTTCCCTACTAAAAAATCAAGTCCTGATTCAAAATTGGGCATCACCAGTTTATGCCTAAATCTGGGAATTTGGAGTTCCCATCCAGATCAGAATTCAAAGCTAAAAACTTTGAATCTGAATTTAAGATTCGACTGAAAGTCTTGTCCTGTCCATTTAAAAATTTTATTAAAACTAAAATTGGCATGTAGGTACGTTACGTATATCAACAGATTAATCTGTCAAATGTCAACCTACATATGAATATGCCAAAAGAAAATTGTACTTCAAAGTCGTTTACATTAAGAGAAGGTAATATTTATAATACCCTTTATAAGCGTCACCTAGTCATAATTATTACAGAAAGGGAAGAATGCAGAACCAAAACGCAGACGAACCTCCCCCTCAATATTGGGTAGTTTTTAGACTGCCTCTGACCTATTACATTGGATTCTTCCTTTTGCTATCTATTACGGTTATAGCTTTTGTAGGAATTGTAATTTTTTTACGTAAAAGTAACGAACAAGATGAAAATACGACATAAAATGTTATATTTTGTGTGTATTTTTTGTTATACAATTAACAGGGCTGTAAACCATTGTGTATAATACCTGGAAGTATTTTTATTAAATGTAACTGCCTGTAGATTTATTGTTGTGATTTAAGTAAGTTCTTCTTAATTTATCAAACACCACACGAAAATTCAGAACAAATTGAAATTTCAAATTTGAATTTGTAATTTAAACTATTTTAACTGCTACAAATAATTTTCGCTGTTTATACTTACATACTGCATCATGTATAGTGTTAATGTAAAGGTACGTGTAGGACCTCGTTTCTCTAACTTTAAGGCCTGTATTTAGAGGAAAACGTCATTAGTTTAATGACGAATGATCACCAGGGCTCGATACCGCTTTCTAATCTTCACAAAAATCTTATCCATAATTAGGAGATTTGAACTCAAAACCTTCGTAATGCAGACCCGACGTCGCACCACTAGATCATCCTAGACTTAAAAACATTAATATAAACTCAAAGTTTGAAATTTAAAAATTATTTTATTATTATTTTACACAACTGTGAGAATATTAACTCTTCTTTAAAGTTCTCATAATAATTTGAGTTTTAATATTAGTAAATACATTACCTTAGGAAGCTAAGATGTTTTAAGTAGTTCATAAAATTAAACTTAATTTATATTAATACAGGCATGTCTACAAATATTAATTTAAAGTAAAATGAAGCCTAACTAAACCTCAACTTTTAATCTAACTAATCAGATTTTACATAACCACGGATCGAATAATTACTACCTTCTAAATAAGCAGCTTTACCAGATCTTGGTTTTTTTTTAAACCAACATGTCGGTTCATATATTGTTAGGAAGCAGAAAAATAAACTTTTTTCTACAACCACCATGGAAAGTGGGATTTTCAGACTTCGTCTCGATAGATACGAGTATTGAAAATGAGTGTTTGCCGAACAAGTGAAAATTAGCGTGCTAACTTTCCACACTCAAATTTTGATTTGCGTGCGGAAAGTAAACTTTCCACACGCTAATTTGTTTACTTTCCGCACGCAAACCAAAATGTCATAAATGACATTTGATGAATGTCAGATTTGATTTTGCAGAAATATTTAAATTTTTTGTGGTTGTAGAAAAAATAGTGTGTAATACATGAGTGTGGCAAATACAAGCTTTCAACACATGTATTACACACTATTTTTTCTACAACCACAAAAAATTTAAATATTTCTGCAAAATCAAATCTGACATTCATCAAATGTCATATATGACATTTTGATTTGCGTGCGGAAAGTAAACAAATTAGCGTGTGGAAAGTTTACTTTCCGCACGCAAATCAAAATTTGAGTGTGGAAAGTTTACTTTCCGCACGCAAATCAGATTTGCGTGCGGAAAGTAAACTTTCCGCACGCTAATTTTCACTTGTTCGGCAAACACTCATTTTCAATACTCGTATCTATGGAGACGAAGTCTGAAAATCCCACTTTCCATGGTGGTTGTAGAAAAATAACTATTACACGATTTAAAAATAAACTAGTTAGTGCTTCCGTTTAAGTAAATCTAAGTTTGTATCTTAGCTCTAAAATGAAAAGTTCAATGCAATTTTGAAAGTTTATTGAATTGTTATGTGTTATTTATGTAATGTAAGATATAAGATGTTATGTTATATAAGGAGTGGCTAGAAAAACCACGGCCGCTTTTCTTGCGACGGGCATGAGATGACGCTTTAGGAAAGAAAAATTAAATTAAAATCTCGCAACAACGCAGATTCCAAGTGAACTACTAAAATTAGTTAGTGTGTATTCAGTGTATTGTATATTAAAATACCTGAAGCTAATGAAGGACGCTTTAGTTATTAAATACGCCCCAAATGAACACAGAAAATAAACGGGAAATCTAACATCGACGTAAATGAAGACAGAAAATAAAAGAGAATCGACAAAATAAAAGTTTTTAAAGTAAGTGCTTGAATTGATGACCTAGATTTTCCCAACAGATTCAAATTCTTCTTTGAACTTGTGTACAAATGCTTCTACAAATTTCAGGACTGAAAGATTCAAATACTGCTTCAATGAAGACCTTCGAGGTTTCAACGTCTTCCTTAACGTTGTCGGCGTAGACGAAATCTCGAACAATTCCCCATACACTAAAGTCCATGGATGTTAAGTCACATGATCCTGCAGGGCACTCAATCGGGCCCCTTCGCACAATCCAAGATTGATGGAAGTATTCATCTAAAAAATTGTCGTACTGGTATAGCGTAATGAGGTGGAGCGCCGTCTTGTTGGTAAATTATATCTGCAGAACAGTGTTCTAAAATAGCCGGCATTGTTCTTTCTTGAAGCAAGTTAAAATAAACATCGCCGGTAATACTTTCTTCCAGAAAAAAAGGGACCAATAATTCCCCCATACCAAATAACCGCCCAAACGTTTATTCCAGGCGATCGAAAATATTTTCAGGGGTAACAGGGGGATTTCTTATTGGAATAATAAAAGTAGTTATGACGTTTGGCACGACTACATAAATGAAATTTGGCTTCGTCTGACCCTGTCTGACCACAACAGATGATCCAATAAAAAATGAAGGTGATCTTCATCTTCTAATAAATTTCGAAACTCTTGGCAAAATTGCAATCTACAATCTGGGTGATCTTCATTCGACGAATGAACTAATCTTGGCCGATTACATTTCAAACCAATTTCACGAATAATAATTTTAATAAATCGTCTGCAAATCCGAATTCTTGTCAAATTTGTCTTTGCAAGTGAATTTCAGCAGCGTTATCAATGGTGACGGCGCTCCTTGGTTTTCCACTCAGCTTTTTCTGTATGTTTGAAACATCCCTATGCTGTTCAGCTAATTTTACTTTAATCCTTACTTAATCCAGGATTGATTCACGAGGATCTGCTCCATGTCAATTGATGATGATTATGATGATGATGAAAAGTTTTTCGATTATTACTCGAAAACGGTTTGTCCTACCAGAAAAATTCAAGAGGCCTTTTCTTTTTAGAGTTGGGTGCCGATTAAGAAACAAATACCTATTTTGAAAAAAAGCAGTGGCGTACTATTTTCATCGTCGGAATTATTTATTTTTTTGCTGTCACGCACGCCACTGCTGGAATTGTCAAAACTAGTTGGATCGAAAAAGAGTCTCTTCATGCCAAAGCCCAATGTGGTATCTTAAAACGTTTTCAAGATATTTAAATAAAAAACTTATTTTTGGACATGATAAAATTAAATGTTAAGCACTTATCTCCCAAATAAAATGGCGAGGCAGGTGTTGATGGTGAAATGATTACAGATGTGCAATTCCAAATGTAGCATACAAGATGGAGCATTCAAAATGCAGCATTAACTGGAGCATTAAATATGGAACCTTCAAAATGGAGTCCTCCACGTGCTTCGAAAATCAAAAAATAGACATAAATTGGAAAAATGCAATCACAATAGCAACGGAAACCAACCAACCACTTCCAAACATCGGAATTGGATGTAAAATTAACCCATTGAAAGTCGCTGTAAGATTCAATTTCATAAGTAATTGAAAATAAAATGAAAGGTTAAACTCGCCACAAAATTAGCAAATGTGCGAATACTAACAATTTAAATAATTAATAACCGAAGAAAACATGCAAACATCGGATACTATAAATCCCATTCAAAAGAACATAATTACCAATGCAATTGGAAAACAGTACGTTAAATTAAACGTTGCCAAAATGGTTGTCACTCCAGGAAAGTTTAACAGCAAAGAGACCGAGTACAATTCGATGCGCAACCATCTCGAGCGTTTAACACCCCACTCCCACCAAATTTGCACAATGCAATTCCAGTGGCATAACTTTTAGGCGGAAAAATCGCATATAATTACGACTTCCAATGTATGAATATCACACCGGGAATATACACAATGAGTAAAAAGGAAAATTGAAAGATAGAGTCGGTAAAACCGGAAAGAATTTGCTTCTGCACGAAATAAAAACAGCAATTGCACTAAATAACCAGGCATCGCTTAAAGATGGAAATTTTTGCGCCGGCACATGGAAATATAGCATTACAAATGCTGTCAAAACCAAGAACAAAAGAAAACCGTTACAAAATAAGAAAAGGAAAAATAACTATATGGATTAATCAAGTAAAATGGGAAGGCCAACACAGAAGAAGGAATAAGAAAGGATACTGGATAACTAGGGAAGGGATCATGAGATTGTCTTGTAATAAAACAGAAAATTTCTATGAAAATACCAAAATAATTGAAGTTACAGAAACGAACAAATCAATCAGGCAAGGTTCCCTAAAAAATGTCAACATGCAATATAATTGAGAAGACGTGACTGTAAATAAATCTTAAACCACTATCCCACTACCTTAAAGTAAAGGAAATTGATTCGGGAACAATCAACCCCTAAAACTACTTAAAATGACCTAATCAGAAAGATAAATTCAAATTAATCAAAGTTTTTATACAGGCTAACAACCACAATAATATGAGAGGAAACCTCTTTTACAAAGAACATAAAGCTTAACAATCAACCAGCAGTGGCGATTGATAAGAAAAGAAAGATACAATTTGGGCTAAAAGCAGAAAAATTGTAACAGGGTCACCGATCATTTTACCTTCCGGAACTTTTGTTGGAGCACCCTGTAGAAATTTTTATATCATAGTTTCCCAGCTTTTGGGTTTTTTCCATTATTCCCGTATCTATCACAGTTTCCGAGTTATTTGAAAAAAAAACGATCAATACAAATCAAGTGTAGTTGAAATAAAGTTTTTTTTTGTTTTTTTTTGTAACACCCTGTACACTGCAACTGATGATTTTGACATTTTATTGTAGAGTTTCTAAAAGATAGTAGCTGTACTAAATTTCAAATAATTATCTCAAAACATACAGGAGAGAAACGCAAAATTGAAACTTCGCCACCCTGTATATCAAAAATGGCACGTTTTTGATTATGTGTATATTGTTATCGCTATAATTACACGCTCGTTAAATAATATATTAATTTTCTACAATTTACTCTTAAAAATGAGTAAGTAGTTACGTTACTCACTCGAGTTTATTTATAACACTGTTCCGCGATTTTTTTCCTGCACTGTTGTATTGGTGTTTTTTGATTTGCTTTTTTGTTTTCTTACCGTTGTAAAAACAAATTTAATATGTGTACAAGACAACAGTAGAGTGCTTTATTGAACCCGATGACTTCTACTGATTCAGAAAAGTAAAACTTTCTTTACTCATTTGTCGCTAAAATAACCAAGTAATAAAAACTATAAAAATAATATAAACTGAAAATTTAAGAGTTTAATATCAACGTCTTTACGTATTTACATATTCTTGAATAAAAATTTGGTATTAGTTTATTTACAAAATTAATTACTACATTTGTACTAACTCATTTCTGAATCATTAAAGTTGAAAGAAAATGTTAAAAAATCATGAAGGCATTTTGGAGAAGCCGTAACGGAGACGATCGACACAGTGCTCTGGATGATGGACAAGGATATCTGCTCAGGCATTCAGAAAGCATCTTGTCGCATTCACACAACCTTTGAGCGCAGGAACCAGGGCCTCCCCACTGACCGTGATCTAAAGCTGAAAAAAAGTTAATTTAATTAAAATATATTCGAAAACGAATTTTGTACTCTTACCGCAAAGAGGTCTGTTGTGGTAACATTTCCAGTAGTAAGGCACGAAATATTCTAAAAACATGGGGCAGTTTGCAGTATCGTAACACCAGTCATGCTTTTTACAGCATCTGAAAGACTAGACTTTAATTGGGATGTTTTAGAAGTTTAAATTAAACGTAAAAAATCACGAGGACAGGCAAATTTAATTATTCGACAAACGTTGTGGTAGGTAGTTTAAAATTTCAATTTTCGTTTTATCTGGATATTTGACAGTGATTTGCTGATATTAAAATATTACATATTGAATTACTGTTTGCTGCAACTATAACTTTTCTAATTTTTGTAGTATTTGGTGTCGTTTGAAAGCGGAGTTTTTATTTTTTAACTTTGATCATAGAATACCTAATAATCAATTTATGCTCTTGGCTTTGATTTCGAATTTCACCAGCCAGTATTTTTCGTAAAAACGCTAGTAATTAATAATTACTAATAGTTAATATTCGTTACATATTATGTTTTCTAGATCAGTAGGTGAGCTATTAAATTTAGTTTTAGCTTTTGAAGCTGATGCAGACGAATCAGCTAATAAATAAATTTTATTAATCAATAATATGATTCGTTTTCACTGGCTTAATTAGAATCCTAGAAACAGGGGCGGAGGTTATATGAAGTTAAGTTTAACACTATTTTAAACATACATACAAGATAAATCTTCACAAAAATGCCCCTCCCCCTTTAAAAATGTTGATAGGCAACCCGATTTACACATATCCAAAGCAAGTTAAAAGTTATTATCTTCCTTATACTTCCTTAGGGCCGGTTGACAACAAGTATTTATGGTACAGGTGAGTAAAGTGAGGCTTTTTTGATCGAGTAGAAAATCTGCAAATTTACTAAATTGAAGGCGTTTCTAAAAAGGAAGAATAAAGGCTATGGGCCTACGAAGTCGATAGTATTTGCTAGGGAACCAGTGGGACGATTCATTGCGGATGCTCCAGACAATAAGTTCCTTTTTATGACATTTAGTTATCCTTTTTATTGGGATTTTTGGAACTTGTGGCGATGAGTTAGTGTGTGTTTCAGATCTTCAGGACGTTGGTTCTGTATTAATTATTGCTCTTCCTGATATGAAGACCAAAGTACAGCGTACTTTTACATTTACTGGGGCAGCTACTGTTAATTTTCTTGAAATAATTAGAAAATATAGTAGTCTAAGACTGTCTTCTTACGAATTCCGATGATTTTTTGTGGACTATTCAACTCATATGTCATCTGTCAAAAATCGACCAATCAAAATGCAAGACTTGACGTTTTTGAGACAATCAAAACGAATTGTATCGACAATTTCCACTAGAAAAAATTTTCGATAAAATTTCACTAGTGATACGAAGCGACAATTTTTTGAAAACAGTTTATTGCTAGTTATATCCCACAGAGAACAATTTTCATGTAAACAAACTTGAATGTGGACTAATTTATGAAAAATGATTCGATGGAAATGATTTTTTTTCGTTGAATAGTCCCTCAAATACCATTCGTGGTCAAATAATTGTAGATTATTTTTGCTGTAAAATCACTTATGTTCCTTGAGATTGCGAATACCACTTGTGCTGCTCACTCGTGGTATTCATATGCAAGCACAAGGAACATTCGTGATGGTACAGCAGAAAAATAATCGACAATTCTTTGACCACTCATGGTATTGTAAGCGAATATTATTGCGGGAAACAATCAGTGGTAATAAATACAATAGGAGAAGCACCGAAAAAAATAGCTTCGTTCCCGAATTTACCTAATGCCAAGGGTTAGGACAGGAGTAGCATTAGTTGCAGATTCTGGAAGTGATATAACAACAATTAAGCGTCATGGTGTGTGGAAGTATTCTTCTATGGCTGAAGGTTACATAGAAAATTAGATTAAATAAAAAGTGGAGATAACAAAACGAGTGTTGACTGGTAAAGTAATACAGCCTAGTACGTTTGGCACGAATCAACAACAAAACAGCGTTTCTAAATCTGTTGGAGGGAAAATTACAATTCAGTTTGGAACGTCTTTCGTAAACCAAGAGTAAAAGTTTGCTGCATCTGTTGCAGGATTTTCGGGAATAAAAATTAATGTTTCATATTGTGATGAAATGAATAAACTTACCCAATTAAAGTTAGTGAAGTAATGCTCCCAAGTGAATGAAGTTCTACTTTAGTCACACATATGAGCTACATTTATCACAAACTAACGTATTTTAAAATTTCATAGTACGCTCATATAAAATATTTATGTTATATTACGGGGGTCAAACGTTTATTTTAATTATTATATTGCAAGGAAAATGTTACAACTTACAACTCTCATGAGAATCATAATGGTTTCGCGCAATACGAAATTATACGGAGGTACAAATAGCTCTCCAGTAGGATCTCAGGGGGAGCGGTAATTAGAGAGGTCATCCGATTACGAAATGTTAGAAAAATAGGAACGTGGAACATATGGGGCTTATTACACATAAACAAAACACGGGTATAATAGAAGGTGAAATAGAAAGACTAGGGATCTCTATATTGGGCTTGGCTGAGACGCATTACAAAGGACACGGCCGTTTTAGGACGAATCGAAAGAACTGTATCATATATTAAAGCAATCTCCCTTAAATTCTGTGCAAAGTGGTGCAATCTCAACATCATCCAAGTGTATGCACCAACCGCAAAATTAAAGGAAGATGAAATAGACAGCTTTTATCACGATCTAGAAGATGCTATGCCCACAATACCTAAGAGAGAAATTCTTGTCATGGGAGATTCTGATGTGAACTACAACAGACAGCCATATAAGAGAAATAATTGGTCACTATGGTATAGGTGAAAGAAATGATTGAGGAGTACAACTGCTGAACTTCTGTGCAGAAAAGAAATTTACAGTGATGAATACATTATACTAACATCACAAAAGGAGGTTATATATTTGGAAACACCTTGATATGGAGCATTGTAAACAAATTGATTACATTCTTATTAATTCTAGATGGAAATCGTCAATTAAGAACTCGAAGACCTATTCCTGGGCTGACTATGGCCAAGATGCAACTAAAACTCCAAAGAATCAAAGTCAATGGAACACAACGCAAAACTAATGTACAAAATAAATGTCTCAGAACTAACAAATTACAACGACATAAACTGCAACATGGCGGCCCTAATACAATGCGGGAAACAACTATAAACAATAAGAACAACTTATCTATAGTGAAAAACAACAACAAACCTAAACAAGAATGGATGTCGCAGGATACATTAGAGACGCACGCTAAAAAGTCGAGGCCTTAATACTCCAAATGAGCAACGTAGCAAAATCAGCTAAATAGAAACATCCATCAAGCTTGTCGAAAAGACAAAAATCTTTTCTACAGTAGGATATGCAAAGAACTACAAAACCATGAGGATCAGAATAACCCTAGAGATATATATATAAAATAATCAGACATATAACCAAGCAGTTTAAAGCACAAACATGGTCAATAGAAGAAGAAAATAGAAAAGCTGAAAAAACAACAGAAATTGTAAAAATTTTTGATGTCGGGAAAAACTACCGTAAAAAATTATTCGACGACACATCTCAACATACTCCAGCAAAGAGAGGCCCGTGCAAGACAAAAGAACTACATATTCTAAAAGAAGAAGTTGAGCAAGTCATAGAACATTTTAAAACGGGAAAAGCTATAGCTAACGATGAAATATCACAGATGCTGAAACAATCAAAATGATGGAAGATATAGGAATGGACATTTATCAAGTTCTTTGTCAAAATATTTGGCACGTAGAAATGTGGCCGAGTGTCTGATGTAATTTTGCATACACCCCATTACACAAAAAAGGTTTAATGCAAAAATGCGATAATTAGAGATTAATAGCACTAATTTCTCATGCCAGTAAAATACAACTTCATATTGTTAGTGACAGGCTGAAAAACATTTATCACGGCAAATCCCCAAAGAACAAATGGGCTTTGTAAAAGGAAAAGGTACCTGTAAACAAATTCTGAACCTTCAGAAGATAATAGAAAAAGCCAGAGAATATAAGTAGTGCTTATTTTATTTTATTTATCGAGTATCAAAAAGCCTTTGATA
Source organism: Melanotus villosus (assembly GCA_963082815.1). Taxonomy (NCBI): domain Eukaryota; kingdom Metazoa; phylum Arthropoda; class Insecta; order Coleoptera; family Elateridae; genus Melanotus; species Melanotus villosus. The sequence goes on along the minus strand of OY720418.1, from coordinate 107,931,195 downwards.
GCATTAATTGGGCGAAACTCTGGACGATACTAGCGGAAATGGAAGTACCAGACCACCTAATTTACCTTATTCAAAACCTGTAGTCAAGCATTTGATAAAGTATGGCACGAGGGACTTCTTCTGAAACTAAAGCAATGCCTACCGGATACGTTTTATGTTATATTAAAATCATATCTACAAGAAAGATATTTCCTAGTCAAGCATGAAGAAGAGATGACAAAGCTGGTAGAGATAAAAGCGGGAGTTCCTCAAGGAAGTGTCATGGGACCCCTATTATTATATCTTATATTTACAGCTGACCTGCCCACTGACAACAATGCTATGTTTGCCACATTTGCCGATGACACTGCTATTTTAAGCACCGATGAAAACCCAGTCAGGGCAGTACAAAAACTGCAAAACAGTTTGGATCATGCACAAGAATGGTTTAAAAAATGGCACATAAAATTAAACGAAACTAAGTCTGTATATGTTACGTTCACAAAACGAAGAGGCGTATGTCCCTCTATTGCACTAAATGGAAAGGAAATACTACCATCTGACAGTGCTAAGTACTTGGGTATTCATATAGATAAGACTCTTACATGGCGAACTCATATCTGGAAAAAGCGACTACAACTGAATTTGAAACTTAAAAGCTACTACTGGTTGTTAGGCAGAAACTCACAGCTTAGCCTAGACAATAAATTGTTAATCTACAAAGTGATCTTTAAACCTGTTTGGCTCTATGGAATCCAAATATGGGGGACAGCGTCATACTCGAACATATCCATCCTACAGAGATTCCAATCAAAGATATTACGGACCATCACCAACGCTCCACAGTTTATTACCAACGCCGAAATAAACACCGACCTTAAAATGAATACAATAAAAAGTGAAATACTTAGTGCGCGTAAGTAAAAAATACTTAGAGAAATTACAAATGCATCCGAATAGTCTAGCGTTAAATTTACTTGACAATAGTGAGGACAATCGCAGACCTAAGAGATATTACACCCTAGATTTACCATATAGATTTAATTAGCATGTTACCTAACATTGTTAGACAGTGAACACATAATATCAAACTTCTTCATTCTGTTATGGAAGATCTATTTTAAATGTAATAGTTTAAGATAAACATTTCTATTAATTAAGTTAATCAACTGAAAGTGTCATCACTGGATGATTACTTTGCATGTCATCTTTTCATTTAAAGAACTTACTTAATGCTAAGTAGCAGATTGTAAATAGTTAGTCGTTGATTAAAAAAAAAAAAAAAACCTGTACGACAATGCCACAGGGATAAATTTAGAATAAGAAAGGGGACTCGACAAACTTGTATACTGCCTCCCTCCTTTTTAACATTTATGTCGTAACAATTTTTTGTGAATTGTTATTTAATTCATTTATTTTAGTTAGTTATAATTATTTAGCCCTATGTTTCCTTTATGTTAAAGGGTAATTTCCCTCGTATTATTGTGTTAGTCTTGATTACCGCGATATTTTGCTTATTTTTGCATATTATCTTTATGTTTCTGTCATTTGAAAACATTTTCATAGTTAAACCGTTCCTGGGTATACCTATTATCCTTAATTCAACCAGTATCCTTTTAATCCTTCTTCTGTGATTGTTTTGTAGATGTTTTTCTATATCCCAATCCTGATTTTCTATTGATTTCTATTTCTTCTCAGTGTTGAACTACTGTAGTTTTTGATTAGTTGTGATTGTCAATTTTGATTGGATTAAAAACACCAGTTGTGTTTGTTGAGATTAGTTAATCTAGCGCCGCGCTATTCAGATCTTATGTGCGATAGATTAATTAATAATGTTTGTTAATATTAATTGAATAATTTCAGTAATTTAAATGCTACCTATTTTTTTATTCTTTATCTTACTTATTTCCCTTTTGTTATTCCTGTATGTATTGGGGGGGGGTGGAGAATTAATTACTACAATTAGTAGTTGGGTTTATATCTGGTTGGAGTTATTTCAAATTTATTTAAATTTCATTTCTTTAAAAACCAAAAGTTCTTCGAATGCGTGCCTCTCGATTATTTTATCGTTGCTGCACTTTAACTTATGTGAGTTTGGAAATTTTCCGTTTCGCTGCGCGAAGTTTGATTTTGAGGGTCTGTTCAACTTGACTTTGAAGAGTCAAGATGTATTTTTCACATAGTTAATTTTTGCGATAATTCTTTGAAGTAAATTCCTAATTTGGAAATCTTTATATGGGAAATGGTGAAGATTGAGTCCTATTTCTTTCTAGAAATATTAAACAGGGATTTTGGATTTTAAGCCCTCATTTTTCCGATTTTAAAAGGCAATTATTGGTGAGCAATTGTTTCTTTTTCTTATTTTATCTGCTTAGCCGTGACTAATTTCTGAACTGCGGTTGCAGCCTTTTTTATTCCAGCCCATTGTTTCAACGCATTTTTAACTAACGTTTAGTTAGCTGTTTTTTTTTCATTTTGAATGCTTGAAGATTAAAATGGCGTTTCAACTCAATTTTGTGCAGTAAGCATCTGGTAACTTTCCTGTGGAATTTTCCATTGGTTCCATTTGGTTTGACAATCTGTTCTCCAAGTCATTTGGCCAACGAAGTCGTTTTATCAAAGAAGTTGTGAATTTAGAAGATTTTTATCATTATTGGATATCGGATTTGTAATTTAGTAAGTGTTATTTGTTAGTATTAATTATTTTGTATATATGGTTTTTCAATTTATTTTTGATTCTTTATTTCCCGGAAGTAATTAAGATCGAATTGGTGTGGTGTTAAAGTTTATTGTTTTACTTCAGTTTAATTAATCCTGATCTTTATTACTTACGATATTCCCTTTATGTTATTTTTAAGTACTAATCAAATTGTGTTAATTTTTATTCCTGGTAATTTTTTTTTATATTCAAGAATTTTTCTATGTAAATTTTGATTATGTTAATAGATACATTTTTGTTGTCATTGTGTTTCATTATTTTATTAGAACTTTGTGTCTTAGCTGGACTAGTAGGCCACTCGGCATTGATTGTAACGATAATTTTTCTATTATTAATTCGATAGTTAAATTGTCGCTACAATGTATATGGATAGCATATTATGAGACAAGTAACGGAAAACAGTACAGAATCAACGGTGAACTAATTACCAACTTGTGTTATGCTGATGACGTGATGACACAGTTATTGTGGCAACATCAGAAGAACTATTATTTCAGTTTATACAATGACTTTCGATAATAAGTGAAGATTACGGTCTCCAATTCAATAGAAATAAAACAAAAATACTAATCGTAAACGGATTTGATCAGAATAGACTTAACACAAATCAAACTGGAGGATATGAAATAGTCGACCATTTATCTTGGATTGTATATCAACAATGAAGGCAACTCAACAACTGAAATGAGGAGGCGTATACAAATGAGTAAAGATGCCATGGCTAAACAGCTAAACTCAATAGAATATGGAAACTTGGACGATAAATGAACGAGATTCGAGAAGAATCGACGCATTTAACAATTTTATGGACCAAAAGAAGAACGGACATCGCTAGATTAGAGGAATTAAATATACAACAACGCCTTTGCTCTATAATGTATAAGAGGATACTGCAATATTTTGGACATATTGGAAGAAGAGATAGTAATAGTTTAAAAAATTAATAATGGAGGGTAGCATTGAGGGAAAAAGACCTCGCGTAAGATCACCAAAGAGATGAATTGATCAAGTTAAAACTCTTACTGGAAAACTACTTCACCAACTCACTGTTACCGACAGAGACGAATGAACGCAAATATAATAAATTTATCGAAAACCTTACGAAACGATACCATATTGTAACAAAGACAAATATTAAAATATTAACCAAGCCTTGAATTGCATTCAAGTTGTTAAATTAACTTATACACGAGTATTGATGTGACGTCATTCAGTACTAAGGTCGTTAACTGAATAGAAGCACACGTGCGGCGTATCGAGTTACAGCGTTTAAGAATGCTAAGAAAATCACGTAGTAATGAAACTCGATACTCGCTACGTGCTTTAATGCAGTTTTAACAATACCCACGCGTAAGATAAGGTACTAAATATTGTAAGAGGGGATTCGATTTACTGTATAAAAGCGTAACCCAAATGCATCAGACGCATGGTCTTTATCCTGCCATCATCCAAGCAGCACCGACAGTAAATCGACACCCGCCAAGATGTGACTACACGTAAGATTGTTTTATATTAACTTAAATTACTATTCTGGACTTGTAAAATATTTGTGTTAAATTAGTTAAACTCATTCAATGGACTTAGTCGTTTAAATGTAATTCTCGACTTAGAAAATATTTGTGTTAAATTATTTAAACTCATTCAATGGACTTAGAATATTTGTGTAATTTGTTTAAAGTCATTCTATGGACTTGGAAAATATTTGTGTTAAATTAATTAAAGTCATTCTATGGACTTAGAAAATATTTGTGTAATTTATTTAAATTCATTTCATGTACTTAGTCGTTTTAAATATGATTGAGACTTAACGTAATTTTGTATAACTTTTAATATGCAATCAGAGTAACTTAGATTTGTTCACTTTGAAGCTGGACTTGTAATCATTTAAATTAATGTACTTTGAACTGGGGCTTAGAAACATTTATATTGTCTTGTAAAACTAAAAGCACCAATGTTAAATACATGATTTGTTAGTTGAATTTGACTTTGAATTAGAACCTCTTGCAAAGCTAAGCGAACCCCCCGTAACGACTGTGAGTCAAGTCTCTACCATCACTATTGAATTAACTTAATTTATTTAGCTTATTATATTATACAGCCCCAACTCACTACGTTACAATATTATGGCCACAACACTTCTGCTTAGAAGTACCGCTGGCAGAGCGAGAAGGAAAATGTTGGTTGCATAATCTGTGATTGATTTTGAAAGTAAAATACTAGTCTTAATTTACAATTTTATTTATTTTTACTGACCAGAGTAATTCTGATTTTTGAAAAATACAGAGCGATAACCTACACTAAAGTGTATCCAAATCTATTTATATAAATTAAAATAAGGCGGTTTGTTAGATGTTTATAGCAAAACAAAGAAAAGGAATTTAGAGAAACTGAAGTTGTTGGCATGTTCAAATATATTTGTGATAGTGAAACAATCTTGGTAAACAAACTTTTTAATAAGTAAAAGTATTTACACCGCATTATTACTCTTCTGGGACATTTTTTATTAACAGTGACACATTTGACTTTAATCTTTTGTGCTACAAATAACCATCTCGACTTTGTTTGTTGGAAATAACACGTTGATACATTTTTCTGATATCGAGAACACTCTTTTAACCATTTTTAATAAAAACATAAAGAACATTTTGTGTTATAAAAATATTTTTGGGCAATTTTAAACTTCCCATGTACGGTTTCACATTGAGGTAAAAGTTCATGGTTGTTGGTTACGCCATACGTGTTATTTTTACGAGGAGAAACTATAACACAGAATACATTTTTGTGTAAATATTTTATGAGATTTATATCGGTTTAAAATTTTACATAATATAAAATATGAAGGAGGATAGTAAAGTTTTATATTTATAACTTCATGATCGTCTTTGGCATACTTCATTCTTTTTATACTTCCATCATCCACATAACATGCAAATATTTGAGTCGAGGTTATGCTTGACTTTATTTTTATGCACTCAGTGTTTACGAGTTATGTTATTTCTTAAATTTTTTACTAAAATTGGATGACAAAGAATAAAACTTTACACACAGTTATTTTCGTCCTGTTTAATAAGATGATAAATAATAAGTGAAATTCCTATTAAACGTTTTCCTCTAGCTATTCTAAAATAATTTTGATTTCTATAGCATTGCCAAGATTAGAAAGTGATTTCATTTTTTTCTACTGTCGATTTGGTTGTAACAAATACTACAAATATGCAGTGCGAGTGTAAAGTCTGCAACTAATGAAATAAAACGTTTGTTCATCGTTTTTGAAAGAAAATTTTGTTTTAAAAATTTATATTTTAGTCCACTTGTCACTTTTCGATTGTGATTGATTTTTGAGTTATGACGTTTGCGATAAATTTTAAATGGAAACCCTATTTTTTTGTAATTTGAAGAAACCATGAAATTCTACATCTACGATCAAATATGCTAGAATAGTTATTTGTACAACTAGTAATGAAAGCAATACTTTTTTTCGTGAGTTTGAAGTTTGATGCACGACGGCGAAGCCGGAGTGCATCAATCAAACGAGTGAAAAAAGATGCTTTCATACGAGTTGTACACAATATTTTTTTGCATTTTAACATCTTAAATCCCTCAAAATAGGATAAAAAGGATTTGAGAATTTACAGTTGTCAAACTGACAATTTACAATATTTTATTTAAAGCATACTTACTCAATGCAAAATGTAAAATTAAATAGTTAAAAAAAGTGTTGCTTTCTTTATGATTTTTTAATAAAAAAAGTCCACTTTTTTTGTTAAAATGCAAAAAAGGTATTTTGAAAACGAGATAATCAGTTTTGAAGATAAAAAGATATTGAATCAAAATGAAAGAGTCAAAAAAACAGAACATCCGTGTATATAGTTTGTTTATTTGTTTTAGTTTTGCTATTTTAGGGAATTTAATGGATCACCAACTTCTGGTTGTGTACGATTGCACTTATTATCAATTTTTTAATTAGCTTTTTAAGTCATAAATCGCATTAACTGAAGTAATTATACCTAAGAACATATACAGTGTGACAATTTAAATAACTATATACGAGCCAATTTTAACAGCATCATTTGTTCCTGCATAGCGATACCAGATGAAAATAATTTTTGATCATACTTCAGTATTTGCTTATCATATACGTGGTACTTAATCACATTTAGGTTGATTTTACCAATTTATTGATGGCCCTCACAGTATGGAAGCAAATTGTGAATTTACCTTCCTAGGGAAGTTAGCTAAGGTGATTAATTTGGTAACAGTTAATACCAAATTACTATGTTCTGGCTCCTATACATCTTACTTACCTTCCTTGATATGTGAATAATTATATTATCTTATATTAGTGAAACTCTACAATAGTGATACTTATGCTCGTATTTAACCTATAAACTCTGCAAAACCGTGACTTTCTTTGACCTCCTCCCATTTAAATTTTTTTCGTTACCTACATTATTAGTTAAGAATTTAATTTACTTAACAAAAGTAAAAAATGTCAATAATAGTTTGTAGAGAAATAACATATAATAAACATAATAATATTGTGTGCAAACAGAAACCTTTATAAGTTTATAACTGAATTAAAGGAGTACATTGTCAAAAACAATTATAATGTGACAAGCGTAATAAGTTAAAACGGTAAAAACAGTTTTTCGCACATTCCTGCATGCAAATCTTCTTTAATGTTCATAAAAACAAGATTACGTATTGTACTTACGCACTGAGTGAAGTGAAAGTAAAAACTGTATTCTACATCTACATTATTAAATCTAAAATTATGATGATACTCATTTACAAAAGAATGTGCCTGAGATATTGTCCTTGACTGAAATTAAGAAGAAATTACTGTAAACTTTCTTTTACCACTACTTTGATGAATATGCTTTAATTGGATTTTGAAGTTTTTATTTTAACTTTGCCAATAATTGGTTGTTTTGTTAGAATTTAATTTCATTTAATTACGTGAATGAATACGATCATGAGAGAAATAAAAAGTGACCTTATACCAAATAATTGTGAACATATTAATTTAAGACCCGTAATAATAAATGAACTAGCATACGCGGACGATTTACTCCTGATAACGAAAAATGAAAAAGCACTGCAACATAATCTATGAGTATGGAACCAAGCACTGGTTAATAATAAACTACACATAAATATCGAAAAATCAAAAGTCATGGTAATTAGCAAGAGTCAAAAAAAACAGCAAATATAAGGATTGAAGACAAACCATTGGAACAAGTCAAAACATTTAAATATTTAGGGCATACATTGAGTGATAAGGGAGGCATGGCTGCAGAAATTAACAACAGAATAGCAACGACAAATAAATTACTGTACCAATTGAACAATAAAGTCACAAATAACAAAGAAATATCGAGGAAAACAAAGTTAACTATACCTGGTGTTTGACTTAAGGGGCGAACATAGGGAAATAGCATGGGAAATCGTATATATGCAGATTCCTGCTCCCCGTTTGAGCTGATAGGATTGATAGTGGTATCAATCGAAAGACCAAAAAATACGCTAAATTTGATACTACTTTACTTGAATTTCTTGCTTGTTTAAGAAAGAAATAGCTCTAAAACTATAATGCGTGCTACTCTGGGAACTCACAAATTTCATTAGGTTTCTACAACCCTTCTGAACCCTTTTGTTGTACGAGAGCTACTTGGAATTTCACCAACCTCATTAGGCTTTTACATTTCTCAATCTCTTTTACCGTGCGCGAGTTACTCTGGGATCTCGCAAATTTGATTAGGCTCCTACAATCCCCCAATCCCTTTTACCGTATGCAAGCTACTCTGGGATCTCACAAATTTCATTAGGCTCCTACAATATTCCTTAACCCTTTTACCGTACGAGAGCTACTCTAGGACCTTACAAGTCCTAAACCCGTTTATTTTTCAGGAATATAAACGTAGAGGCTATAAAAACAAAACGCTTCGGACATCATCCTTCAATCGTAGGCACGCCATCCGCACCGACAGGTCCTTTGGGTTGCGACCACGTCGTCCGCACCAACCACTCATCTTTGAGGAACCACATGGGAATCGGCATAATTAATTTAGTTGAATAAATGTACAAAATAAGTTTGATATCTGCGTTTCTTTGACTCCTCTTTCCTACCCTTTATAAAATATTGGATTACACATGATTAACAAAAGCCAACGATGCGATGGTCCAAAGCTTTTTGATATTTTTTAGCAGTTAAAGAAAATTATGAATTTTCATCACCCTAACATAAAAGGTTTTGAAAGATATTACCTATACAAACTTGAAATAAGTACGCAAAGGTATCTATAGTTTGGAATGTAAGGAGCGAAGATCTTTTAAAGCATGGTCCACACGCAACGATTTATCGTTCGATTTGCATGTGCAAGTAAATCGTTGCAGATAAATCGTTGCAAACTCAGTGCATCCACATTATAACGACTCCTCGTATCAATATCTGACATTGACAATTGTCAATTTTTCCCCGCTGTGTTATAATCATGGAGAAAGTGTTATTATGGAGTATTTTGGCGGTTTGTTTAAATGTTAAAAGAAAAAGAGAAATCAGAAAACGTCTAAATATAACTCGACGTTTTAGATGGTCTAGATCATGGTTATTAAAACGACATTTATATTCTCATGTACATTTACGTAAAGAGTTGCGAGGTGAGCCCGAAGACTGGCGAAATTATTTAAGAATGGTTATCGAAACATACAATTATTTATTAGAATTAGTGAGCCCAACTTCAAAATTTTGGCAGGAAATTTTAGTAAGTTTCTTTAAGTACACAAAAATATGTCGCCATTTCTCGAAAAAATATATATTTTTTAAAAGGATACAAAATAAGTAAATAAAATAAAAATAAAATTCGGTCTTTTGTAAATAATAAACGTAAATTAATTATTGAATTAAATGCAATCTTGTTAAAACATTAATGGTCGGTAGGTAATTATACTGTTTATGAGGCAGCTAAAAACTGAACAAATCTCGATCGAGCGTCCACACGATACGACTTGCATGCGCAAATCTCCAAAATCTATGCTATTTTGCTCAAACTTTCAACTCCGACTTTCGACTTTGCGCAGTTCTAAAATTTGTTCAAATGTGCTGTCCACACGTAACGATTCATCTGCAACGATTTACTTGCACATGCAAATCGAACGATAAATCGTTGCGTGTGGACCATGCTTAACGGCTATGCCTTCCCAAACCTGCTTGAGTGATGACTTCGGTCACCTGGTGCACTATACTGCATGACAAACGAGGCTCTGGCAACCGAGTCACGGCGTATAACCGTTCTTAAATAAGAACTGAGGTACCTAATGCTTTTCTTTTACCCACTCGCCAATGCACTCGGAAAGCGCGACGTTTTAAATGCCAAAAATGTTCCAAATCACATGAATTATCAAATCAAAAGAGAAATATACCGCAGGTGAGTATAGCCTCATCCGGTCCAGAATCTCACAGCGAATGTTTAGTCAACCTCATGAACTCTGGATGAGGCAAAAATTCAGCAACTTGTGAAAACCTTCGAACTGCCCAGAAACTAAAAAAACGCGACTTTAACATATTTTTTTTAATTAAAAATGTCCTTAATATCCCTTAACTACGCGAAAAAAATTTATTTGAAAAATCTTAATTATTTCTTACGTAGTTAACGCCGGTAAAGTATATCCCAAACTTTCACGGCCACCCTGTATTTATATGAATACATAAATCTTTGAAGTAAGCATTTGGCGGTAAACTCACCATATAAATTAGCAACCTGATTTATTAGATAAACCTTAAAGTTTAAATTTGTTAAGAAACTTCAAGTAAATTTCGAGTAAAAATTGTTATTTAATAAATTAATGTTAAAAGAAATTACCTATCGATTCCATCAACAGCGTATCCAGAACCCAAAAATCCGCAGTAGCAGCCGTAACCCTTATAAATCAATGGATTACATCCTGTTGCACAACTAACCATGTTGTACAAATGAATAACACCCCGTTTCGATCTAGCTTCTTGTGTTGGCGGTTGACCCGTGTCAATAAAGTTTTCTGTGGAACCTTCTAACGTTTTCCCTCTTGCAGGATATGTTTGTATACGAGGATGTCGGGTAGGCGTTGTAGAAATATTGTACCTAAAAGTTTTATTTTATAAAAATTTTATTTTTGAATTTTTTTTGCAGGAACAAACCGTTTTTCAGGGCGTAAAATTGAAATGGGGGCCTATTTAGTTATAAAGTTTATTACAGTGAAAAGAAGAGTCTACAGTAAAAAATTCATTTTAACCTAATTTCCATATTATTTATTTTTTTATTATACATAGGTTACAGGTTAAATAAATAAGTAAGTAAATTACTAAAAACAGCGCAACAAAGCGTAATGTTTTGGAGAAAAATTATTACTTGCTTAATCTTTAATTTTTAGCAAATTGTATTCTTTTGGAAATGAAATGGGGAGAATGGAATGAGCTTTCAAAATTTATCTTAAATGAGTTATAATTTTCAAATTTCTGCTTAGGGTTCGCGGACTAACGCAAGAACTCTGACTAACCTCTGGTCTTATTGCAACTTATTTAGTTAACGGTGTCAGTAGGCAGGTCTTGCTCTTGATCTGGTAGGCTTGCTGAAACCGCCACACTCGTTTAATTAAAACTGTGCGATTTTGTACTACCAATTATATAAACTAGAAGCAGCACTTGTATTTTGTGCGCTTCTCCAAATATTATTATCATAATGTTCTCATTATTTGTTAATATTATTACATTTCTGCATTAATAGAGTTTGAGAAAACTGACCCGAAGATTACAAGGGTCATTTTTTAAAGTAAGAAGTAATTGTAATTAGCAAAGTTGTACTGAACTAAAGGGAAAATTTAATGGTGTATTCAGATTTGAAATCCTTAAAGTATACTGCCAGTTTTTATTTTCGTGTAATTTCTAAACTAGGTATGTAATTTATTAGTGGAATAGTAAAAACGTAATCTTATTTATAATTTTGTGAACAAGTTTAGTTTATTTTTAAATTATTTTAAAGTTTATTTTCTACACTTTCCAATAATGTATGACTCAATATTTTTATCTTCGTGTTTTTCATATTAGTGATAAATTAACAAAATAGGAAATAACAGAATATCCAAGCTATTATTATCAGTAGCTGAAGATGAATCTGTTGAATGATATCAGTAAAATGAGGAGAAAACAATAATACACCCTCGTTTTCATTTTAAAAATGTAGGTTTGTGCCTTAAGGCTGGCATTTACATGCGGTGACATTCTATTTGATGTACCTATCTAAAGTTACGTAACTACTCGAATAAACACGGATTTGTGCTGTACAGTCGGGTAATAACTGACAAGTTGGGATGATTAAATTATTTCTTGGAATAATACGAAATAGTTTGCCTTCGAATTCTGTTTCATATTGTAAATATTTTCTATTATCTAAAGCACTCTGTTAGTTAAGTTGCCCACACGTTACATTATGAATAGTGAGTTACGACGATATTTCCAAAATCTTATTTCCATTATTTCCGAATTAATTTGCATTTTGGAAAAATGTTCGTGTGGCTTTTGGGAAGGGGATGTTTTTATCTATCTATTGATTTGGAGATTTTTTAGATATCTCTATTTTTGCAATACTATTATTTGAATTTCTTAAAGTAAAATAGTGTTGTGCGTTTTTTATTGCTAAAACGTTTTTTTTTTAATTAAAAAAACCGAGGTGTCTGTAGACAGACAAAAGATAAATGATTAGAAGCAAAAATCGCCCGCCACTCCGACATTAAAATTGGCTCCTAAAAAATGGAACAAAGTCTGCATATAATCGACTATTTTTCAAAATCTGTTTTTTACCGCATAGATTTTGCAATTTTTTTCTACGCGTGCTTTTTAACATTTTTCTTTAAAAAACCAACGAATTATTATTAATAAATTGCAATTATTTCCAAAATATTTTGCATGCATGGAGTCTGCATCGCATGCCCGAGAATTTAAGATACATAAATCTAAAAAAGTTAATTAAACCAATTATTAAAATATTTAGTGCTTTCCATATTATACCTATGTTTGTAATAACTTCACGCTACTATTATTTGAACTTAATTATGTATATGTTAGGTCCTGGAGCAGTTTATACAAACGTGAAGATCGTATCAGTAATCAAGTTCATAATCAATAAATTGTCAACAAATTAAGATGTAATTTTTACAGTTGATTTAAAGACAAGGACATCTGCTAGATAAAGATGGACAACCGCTTTACTTTCCCATTTGAAAATGAAAAACCTCTATTATTAGTAATAGCAAATTTTTTATGATCTACATAATTCAGCAGAGTAAAAACAAACGCTTAAAATAAATATCTAATATGATTTTTGTCAGTTACAAATAAAACTAGTAATGGTAACATTGAACATTTATTTATAATTTGATTCAATATATACGAAGATTGTTCAATAGAAACACGCTAAGAGGCCGTAAATATTAAAAGAAATCTCCATTAACATTAAGGCATGATTCCCACTGGTACACTAACCTATAGATTCCCTGCTGGTAAAATTCCTGCGACTGTTTGCGGAACCATTCTCTAACAGGAAACTCTACCTCAGCGTCTGAATTAAACCGTTGCCCTTTTAGCGGTTGTTTTAATGGGCCAAACACATGGAAATTGCACGGAGACAAATCGGGACTGTAAGGTGGATGTTGTAAGACTTTGCAACGCATACGAGCAAGCAGATCTTGAACTCTTCGGGCTACATGGGAGCGAGCATTAACGTGCAGAAGGATGACACCGTTTGTGAGGTTCCCGGGACGTTTATTCTTGATGCTAGCACGTAAACAGTTTAAGGTGCCTGCATTTTTTCGCCTTCGGAGATTCTGCATGCTTCCACTGCATACTCTAGCGCTTGGATTCTGGTTCGTAGTGATAACACCGAGAGTGGTCACCGGCAACAATCGAACGCAAATTCATAAGTAAGCAGTCGTGGAATCCACTGAGCAGCAACTGTGTGATAACCAAAACTATGAATAATGCAATGAACGGTTCCCATACTGATGCTCGACATTTTAGAAAGTTCTCTGACTTTAGTGCGCCTATTTGTGCGCAAAGCAATTTCCAACCGTCTCGCATTTTCATCTGATGCTGCAACACAAGCATGTCTTGGACGGGCCAAATCTTTACTGGATTTTCTTTCTTGCCGAAATTTATTGTACCATTCAACCACTGCTGTATGAGAATAACTATAGTCACCATATACCACAGCTTTTCTTCTCGTATAAATTTACATTAGCTGACGCCCTCCAGCGGCCAAAAATGTTATAACAGCATGTACATTATCTTTGAACGAATTTTCTACCATAGATGCCATTTTCCAACCTAATCACAACGCTCAGAAAGAAGCAAATAGCAAAGAATTTTCACAGATACGTCACTAGTACTTTGACAATCAATAATATAAGCAACTGAATTCCATTGCCGTGGCGATGAACAATCGTACATACACCGACTGTTTGTTTTATTATAAAACATATATGTTTTCATTTCCATAGTAACAAAACGGCATGTATTAATGTGTGCAGATTATTTTGAAATGATTGAATTTTTTTACTAGCTATACTATACACATACTTATTACTTGTAGATATATATTCCATAAATAAAAAATCGTTTTCATTTATTTTATAAACCAAATTATATTTTAATAAATTATTAAATGTTAATTGAATGTCATGCACAATTATATACCTCGGTTAGCTCATTTGGTTGGTCGTTAAGGAGGTTCTTTTAATCTGATCAATTAATATCAATGCTTTTCTGTTATTTAACAACAATCACAACAACGTAATTTGTAATTTATATGCAGATTTATTCACGTTTTTTAATAATAATATCCCTATGAACCCTATCTATTTATTTACGATGAACTTTAATTAATAACAGTTTTAACTTAGCTAATGTAACACAAATATCCAGGTAAATTCCAAGTCACAGTTCTAAATTCCAAATTCCAAATTATCGTTTATAAATCTTCAGTTCAAACTTCAATGTCCAGAAAATATGAATACCATATATTTATAATTATTCCAGACACTCAAATCAGCTTTGATTCTTGCCATTATCCAAAAATGAACAGGATTTTCCCGTTTCTTTCACAAGAATAATAATCAGCTCATTTATTTTGATATTTCTATTATTTCCTATTTGGAAATTTGAAAATTACACTTATTAACTTTTAGTTTCTTCTTAAAAAAAAACACCTCCTCTCTTCTGAGAAAATGATTTCAATCTCCTCTTATTTACTTTCGCCCCTTGCTTTCTGTCGTCTCGGTTCCCTTATAATTTTCCTCCAATGAAAATACTTTTTGCCTCTTCTTGGCGGTAATTAATACATACTAGGTATCTAGCTAACTTAATTTAATTTACAATATAACATTCTTGACAATTAATTTATTTTTTTCACTACTAGTATTAGAAGATGTCATTATTGACCTTATTTTCGAGCCCAGAAGATGATTTTCTCTCCTAGTGGTCAATAATTTTTTATTATTGACTACTGGTTAATAATAGAAACAATTGCTCTGCGCTCAGGTGCCTATTTTAAATATGTTTTACCCAAATGTCAATTGAAATTAACCTCTCCCCTTGTTTTCAAGCAAGGCTATTTGATTTTTGTGGATATTTAGAAATAAATATACGCATCTGTCATTTTATTTTTTATTTATGTAAAAATGATTAATTAAAAGGAATAAAGGTGCTAGTAGTGAAAAAAATAGTATATAAACCACGGTGAGAAGACGTTTCTCAGCCTCACAACTTATTTCCCTCCATGCTTCGCATGTCGGGAAATAATACTGCTCGGCTGAGAAAAATGTCTTCTCTACCTTGGTCTATAATATACTATTATCCTAACTATCTAGATTCCTGCTTTATTACATTTTTTTTAATGATCTTATAAAATCTGCTCAAAGTTAACTTGCAATTAATTATAAATTAAAATTCATTAACAATTATATTCAACTCATAATTTTCAATACCTACAAATATCTTCTAGTCCAGTCAATAAAGCGGAAAAATCGTCAAAACTTCTAAACCCGCAAAAACAGAACCGATTTTGATGAATTTTTTTTTTAAATGTTTGTTATACTAAATTATTCAAAATCAGAAACATTTCAGCTGGCGCTATCAATTATTTACATTGTTTAAATAATTTAAAAAAAAAATTTGACAATTTTTTTTTCGATGAAATTTTAACAAAGTGTAAATGACTAATTTTGAAAATTTATGTCATAAAATAATTTTTGAATTAAAAAGTTTCAAAATTTCCATTGAAAAATGTTAATTGTTCAATCATTCGGATGCAAGAATTGAATTCCAAATTTGAAATTTTTGAAAAAACTGTATAATTTGTGTATCTGCACTCTCTTGTTCTTTGCAAATGCAACAACAATTAACTGTAGAGTCTACAGTATCTTGTTGCTGTTTCTGTAACATATAAAAGAATGTTGGAAAATGTTTTTAACACGTATGATTTTAAATATGAGGATCAAATTCAAAGGGAAATAGCTGTAAGACAGGAAATATATTTCTAATAATTTAAAAAGATTTCATTACATCCAAAGAATAATTTAACACAAATTGTTTTTGCAAATAATCTTAACGACGAGCATGACGCGCGGAAAATTCAGTGAAAAAAGTACTGTAGAATTAAAAGTATTACACTTAAAGGGCTAAAATTTTTAGAATCGTTAAATCAATACGTCCCAAATAAGCAAACAAAATTTAGTTAAGATTGAGTAATTATTTATTAAACGGGAAACATTTTTTAACTTATATGCAACGCAAGCGATTTTGCTGTAATGATCAAAATTACAAAAAAATGTGATTTTACAGCATATAAATGTATCACAATAACTGTAATAATGTAATATAAATGTAACATAATAATAAGAATAATAACTCGATTCTTCAAAATGCATAAACAAACTTAAAAGCAAATATAATCCAATTATTTTCAATACAAACCAAGAATAAATGACATATAATTACTTTTTCCATGGTATTTTTACTAGTCTCTTTGCACTTTTTTCTAAATTTTTATCAATAATTAAGTTCTCTTCAACAATTTTCACTAATAGTTTCAATATTTAGTGTTAAAAACTTATTTTAACAGATTAATAACCTCAAAACACACGCGTTCACTCCGAAAATCATGGTGAAACATCAGGAGTTTGACTTTGAATTCCTCTGCCTGTGATACAAAAGGACGATTTCTTGTGCGTGTTTAGATATTCTTATAAAAGTATTGATTTTTTCAGTTGACAATATACATATGTCTATATATTTGTACATTATCTTCTTGCATCCGACTGATTGAATATTAACATTTTTAAATGGAAAATTTGAAACTTTTTTATTCAAAAATTATTTATTATACTAAATTTTCAAAATTAGTCACTTCTAGTTAAAATTCCATCGAAGAAAATTTTTTTTTAATATTTTTCTTTTATTAATTGTTTAAACAATATAAATACTTAATAGCGCCAGCTGAAATGTTTCTGATTTTGAATAATTTAATATTACAAACAATTTAAAAAAAAAATTATCAAAATCGGTTCTGTTTTAGTGGGTTTAGAAGTAAAAACCTTCATTGACTCGACTATTCTCAATATATACTTTTCTAACCTACAATATAATTCAGTTTTATTTCTCTTAAACTCGTTGATGTATAATTTCCTTTACTAGGAATGTTTACATATTTATTTTTTGATAGAAAGATTTTCACCGCCATACCGAATTAAGGTGTGTCTGATTATGTAAAATTATTTAAGGGATCACAGAGCAAGGTCATTTATGAATTTGTAAGTTGGATTGCCTATTCAAATTGTTAAGGGGCGCGTCTTATGCGAATCACCGTATATCGAAAACAATTCCCCAAAAAGTGACACATACATGTTTTTGAAGTTGTATACAGGGTGTCCCGCAATAGGATGTACATAGCTTCAGTACGTGTACCTGGCCTCTTTTTAAGTCGAAAATTTCCAATAAACATATGGCATAAAATCAATCCCTACAAAGTTATTGGCACTTTTTCATTCAAAAAATAACACTAAAGATTCAAAACTTTATTGGCAAAGGACATCAATTAACAGTTCACAAAATAAAATGCTGTAGTTATGTGGCAGTTTCTATCTCAAGTTTTCAAAATGACCTGCTCGATTAGTTATACACATTCGTGCCCTTTGTGAAATCGTGATGACAGACCTCATAATAGAGTCGGAATCGTTTTTGATGATATTGGCATATTATTAGAAAACGTTGCCATACTTATTTTATGACAGATAATAAACACAACACTTACTTACATTTGTTTTCAAAGCCGTCTAATGCATCTTTTGTTTATGATCTTTGGGTGTAACCGTAACATTCAAATGTGAATAACTTTGTTGTGATTAATTTTAGGCCATATGTGTGTTGGAAGTTTTCAACTTAAAAAGAGGCCAGAAACACGTACTGAAGCTATGTACATCCTATTGCGGGACACTCTGTATAATAATTAAAAGCTAATGAACAGATATTTTGAACTAAAAATTACTTGTGCTTGTAAACTGCCAATGTTAGAATTGTTTCCAGATTTAATTAAAGCTTTTCGAATTTATAATAAAGAATTTACCTTTCTTTGGATTTGATAAGGCAACGATTTTGAATATGTGATGCTAACTCTGTTTTATTTTATTTGCCATTCAGGTTTAATTTATACAAATATCTAATTAATTTCAACTTTAAATTTTATTGTCGACTGTTAAAAATTACATTGTGCAAGATGTGTTGCCTATGTGGCGATAAGAAATAGGCCATGTGGTTTGAATTGCTATTTGCTCTCACCTACACATTTATTGCAATTTTTGTTTTCTAAAAAAATATAGGCATCTAGAATTTTAAGATTTTTGATATTTGAGTAGCAGTCAAATACATTCAAGTCCTTCAGGGACTAAATGTTTCGTGGTCCATTCCATATGAAGATATTATTAAATATGGCTTTTATAGAGACATATTTTCAAAAATTAAAAATGGATTTTGTATTTTGAAATGATATTAATTTAATCACAACAGTGTTGTCACAAGCAATTTGACAAAGTAATTCTACGAGGGATAATTTCATTATTATACAGTAATTTTCTTTTGGTTTTCCTCTTTTGTCAATTGTATTTCACTATTTCTCAAAACTGTTTCATATTTACGTTACTTTGACAGTAATATGTCTAATAAAATTCACTATTTATGAAAACTCTTTCACGTTATTGCAAATGATTTTCTTCTTTTTTTAAAATTCAGTAATAATAATGTGAAATTGATTGACAAATAAGGAAACGCTTCTGCCAAAAAAGGAAATTGTTTGACAAACACAGCACTCTGTTTAATAGAGACAGGAAATAGTTTTGAAAAATAGTGAAATACAATTTATTGACAAAAGAGGAAAACCAAAATAAAAACACTGTAAATAACTTATTTCTTCATGGCATATATAAAATCTAAGGAAGATACGAGGCAATGTCAGTAAATAAGCAGATTCATTCAATCATATTTAATATTTTTGTCCTGCGTAGAGATGTGTGGGCTAATAATGTTAAATATTAATAAT
The DNA here is from genome assembly GCA_963082815.1 of Melanotus villosus. Taxonomy (NCBI): domain Eukaryota; kingdom Metazoa; phylum Arthropoda; class Insecta; order Coleoptera; family Elateridae; genus Melanotus; species Melanotus villosus. The sequence continues at coordinate 107,911,878 of OY720418.1, read as the reverse complement.
AATAATATAGTAAAATCGAAAAATTTCTGACGTTTCATCAAAACCAATGAAATGACATTCGTGAGTCAATTTAAAGAATTATGAAATGTGTAAGATGTGTGATTTTGAATGTACTTACTCTATCGGTGCACCAATTTCCTTATTCCTTCCCACTAATATGTGTTTGGTTGTGTAGTAATTCTTAAAGCCGCATCATGTGCTCGCACTGGTGTTTCTAATTTCGATAAACTTTTAAATACTATGTTATTGAACATTTATAGTATTGCCTGTGGCCAATTAACTTCTTGGGATGTGTGTAGTACAACTATTTGTTGTTTATACAATTAGAGTCTCTTGTTAAAAGTCATTTTATAGTTAGCAAAACTACTAACGGTTTAGTCAGTAGGTTAAGGTTCTACTTTCCTTAACGGAAATATTGACAAAAATCGCAATATTTTATATCACTTTTGTGGCTTTATTATTTAATTTGAAGAGCTGGTCGACACTTATAAAGGTTCTGTAGAAGGCAAGGTAGTGATGTGTCGATGTCAAAAGGTCAATTAATTTGCTGTAATTAATCGAAAACGTCCTATAATTTCTGCAGTTTCTTTCGTTTATTTGTGATCGAAACCAAAAAAAGTTTGAACAAACTGACAATGATTAGCACGGTCTACTGAGGTCTTCTAATAGATTTTTTTCGTCGACGTTTATTGAACATTTATATTGCAAAAAGAAAATTGTATTTAGGCAACCAGTTAAACATGTTTCGATTTTTACTTTCCCAATTTCTGCAATCTAAGTTGCCTAACGTCAACAGCATTAATTTAAACTAGGAATGTATTTTAAGTAAAGGAGAGCCTAGAGGATAATTTCTTATAGGGATACTTGTGAGTACAGATAATATGTTTCGCAGTACAAGTCACTCAACGCTTTAAAATAATGCTTTTTACGTTAGGCAACTTAGATTGCAGAAATTGGGTAAGTAAAAATCGAAACATTATGTTTAACTGGTTGCCTAAATACAATTTTCTTTTTGCGATATAAATGTTCAATAAACATCGACGTAAAATCTATTAGAAGACCTCAGTAGACCGTGCTAATCATTGTCAGTTTGTCCAAACTTTTTTTGGTTTCGATCACAAATAAACGAAAGAAACTGCAGAAATTATAGGACGTTTTCGATTAATTACAGCAAATTAATTGACCTTTTATAATAGTAATAATAATAATAATGTTTATTATCCTTAAAAGACAAAGTTGTTGTATAGGACTAGTCAATAATACAGATAGTGACAAAAAACAAATAACAAATCAACAAAAACAAAATATATATAGAAGTTTGTCAATACATTACAATTTCAGTACATTCAGTTTAAAAATTCATTAATAGAATATAAACATTTATCAACAAGAAATGTCTTCAGGCGATTTTTAAATTGTGCTAAAACAGTGCATTCTTTAACTGTAGCGGACAAGGTATTAAACACTTTAAGTTCAAGTGTGTTGGGTGAGTTTCGAGTAATAACAAATTTACGAAAAGGCATATGAAAATTATTGTTAATACGAGTATTGTGATCATGAAAAACTTTGTTTAATGCAAATGATGCTTTATTTTTAAAAACACAAATGCAAAGTTCATATATAAGTAGAGAAAAAAGAGTGAGCAGATTATATTCTTTAAATAATGGTCTACAACTGTGGGTGCTAGAAACTTTAGCAATATAGTAATACACCTTATAATTCGTTTTTGTGAAATAAGAACATCAGAAGAAAGGGTAGATGTACCCCAGAAGCATATGCCACATCTTAATCTAGACTCAATATGGGCATGATATACTTTAATTAATTGGTCTTTAGTTAAAACCGTACTTAAATTTTTAATCATGTAGAAAATAGAATTTAATTTAGAGACTAGATGTTCACAGTGACATTTCCAAGTAAGGCAGTCGTCAATATAAACACCATTACCATTAATTTGTATGTTTACATTATTGCAATGATTATTTCTGTTTTGACATCAACATATCAACACATCACTAGCTTGCCTTCTACAGAACCTTTATAAGTGTCGACCAGCTCTTCAAATTTAATAATAAAGCCACAAAAGTGATATAAAGTATTGCGATTTTTGTCAATATTTCCGTTAAGGAAAGTAGAGCCTTAATACAGGAAAATTTATTCATTATAAGGACTCCGTTTAGGATAAGATTTCTTAGAATACGTCAAGTACGCAACCGAGAGGTTTATGGAGGTTAAAGAATTATTTTCAAGGCTCAAAACAGTTTTCAAAGTAAGCCTCTTGGAGAGCGTCTACAAGAAATCGTATTTTAACTTAATTTGCCTAAGGTCTGAGAGATTTTGGAACTTAACAGATCTAAAGTGGCCTACTTTTTGAACATATTCTAAAAATTTGATTGTTTACAACTTCCCTTATACCGCGAAGATTGTTATTCACATTTTAAACAAATATTTAGAAAAATTAAAATAAGTGAAAGTTAAGTATTTATTTATTGAGTTTTGAAGGTGTTTCGTTAATTTATTTTTTATGATTTTTTTTATTACTCCATATTCCTGTTATTAGCTTCAAAAATGATTACTTATAATTATTAATGCTAAACCGTATAAGGTGAAAAATTTAAAATTATAATCAAGAATTTACATAAATTTAGTATTAATTGTTTTTTTCCAACATTAGTATGCTAGGTTTCTTAACAAACTGGAAACTCTGGGCTTCTGCTAATGATTAAACGTTTTATCTTAACTTGAATTATATCTAAGTAATTTCTTTAATAAATCAAATTCAGCTTAAATTAAAATGAGTATTTCAAAAGTGGTACAAATATCATTATTTAAAATGAAAATACAATAAGTAAATTATAACGGCCTGCTTTCAAGATTTTTAATGACTTGTTTTGTATTTGGTTAGCTATTCTCTTTAATAAAATGAAAAATGCGTGAAATTCTCCCATTAAACCAGTTCATAAACGTTTGGTAATTAATTTATTTAATGTTAGTACAACGTGCCGAAGGGTACGTTTTTGTTGCATGTTTGCAAAATAGTTTAACCTTCGAAATTCTACTGCGAAGCCAGATCTAAATCTTTTCAAGATTTATTTAATCTTGGGTATTGCCCAATGGTATTCTTGCCTGTAAGAATCGTTCTTTGCCGCTTTAAATTTAAATCGACTGTATAGAGTTATTTATTTTTTCATTCGTTTATGGTAATGCAGCCTTACAGTGTCCCGAACGGTAGCCCCACATATTTTCCTATCACTTACTTTCCCTTTTCATGCTGGAAACGTATAGATGGTCCAAAGGGGTTGTTAGCGTATCCCAAGTAAACAGTGACGTTGGCAGAGTTTGTGACTCTCCCTGGGGAAGGTATCGCAAATCGGGGTCTCTCATGAGAATTCCTGTTGTCCACTGCTTCGCTTTGCATACCAGCCGCTGCAATGTTTATAAAAACAATTTAGTATATAATAATAGTATATTATAGACCAAGGTAGAGAAGACATTTTTCTCAGCCGAGCAGTATTATTTCCCGACATGCGAAGCATGGAGGGAAATAAGTTGTGAGGCTGAGAAAAGTCTTCTCTACCGTGGTTTATATACAATTTTTTTCACTACTAGCACCTTTATTCCTTTTAATTAATCATTTTACATAAATAAAAAATAAAATGACAGATGCGTATATTTATTTCTAAAAATCAAATAGCCTTGCTCGAAAACAAGGGGAGAGGTTAATTTCAATTGACATTTGGGTAAAACATATTTAAAATAGGCACCTAAATGCAGAGCAATTGTTTCTATTATTAACCAGTAGTCAATAATAAAAAATTATTGACCACTAGGAGAGAAATTCATCTTCTGGGCTCGAAAATAAGGTCAATAATGACATCTTCTAATACTAGTAGTGAAAAAAAATTTAAATTTTATTGGAGTTTATCGATTTTGATTTTTAGTTTGTCGACCTTGTTTTATAATCGGGTTCCTAAAAAAGGCGAAACTGTCTGGATAGCTTTATTTTCAGAAAAGCTTTAGGATAAATAGAATTTTTGTCATTCAAAGTTGTATGTCCTTTTTTATTTTTTTTTGTAATAAAGAAATGCTGATTTACAGTTTAATATTAAAAAAATGAACAAGGTAGATTATTGATTAATATTGAGTGTTTAATAATATAGCGGAATAATGCATTTATCATTACTTAAGAGATTGTTGCCCTGTATCAATCAAATGCCTTTTATCCTGTAAAGCTTTGGTTTCCTAGGAAGCGGTGCCGTCATTTAACGGCCGTAAAAATACGGTGGGCGACGTCAGAAAAACGGTGAAAAAATACGGCCGTCGCGAATTATTCCGAACTGTTGTGTCTATTTTAACTGGACTATATACACAAGACACACCGCCAAAAAACGTTGCTGAACTGATTCGTACCGTACTGGCCCACCGCTTCAGATGAGACGGCACCGCTCTATTACGTTGGGTGTGCGCTACCGCTCTTTTGGAAAACACTTCGCTTAAAAAACACGACACCGTTTTTCGTGACGTCACCCACCGTACTTTTACGGCCGCTAAATGACGGCACCGCTTCCTAGGAAACCAAAGCTTAATAACACAATTTTATCGCAATAATACCGTGATTTGTATGTGCATGTTTTGAAATTATATTTGCAGGATATGCTATAATTAGTTTCGCATGTTTTAACCTCTATGGAATGTTAAAGTTTTTCCCGTGAGCGTTCAATTAATTGATGAAAGTTATGCAAAAAAGGTTACGTAATGTACAATACTGGAAATTGTTTATATGCATTGCAAAATTTATTACAATTAAATTAAAAGACATATTTCCATTTTCCTAATTTCATACTAATTACAATGTACAGAAGTTCAAAAAATGTTTTGGGTCATGTATTTGAGGTTTTAGTGGCAAGGGAAATTCGTATTTGTTATTTTAAACCAATTAAAGTACATGATGTCAGGCAAAAATATTTTCATTTTAGTTAAACTAGATGTCGGAGCTTGGTATAAATTGTAGATGATATATTTCCAATCCTAAATTTAAAAGAATACAATAAAATTTCCCTTAACGGAAATTATTATTATGGACAGCTTTTAGATAGTACCGACTCAAATATTTATATATTTAACTATTCTAAACTTCTGTATAGCAATGGTTAATTAAGCAAGGCAATTACATCATAACGGCTGTTTCAGTTTTCCATTATTTTTCATTGTTAAAATTGATCCTACAACAGATGCGTCAAGTACCACCGTCATTGGTAGTGAACGAAATATTTATTTGTCAACAGTAAAAGCCCGAGACCTTTTATTTTTACCGATAAAATTTCATTTTGTACGAAAACGAAGTTGCCATGGAAAATGGACGAGACTAGGCCTACATTAATTAAAAACCCGCGCCCGAAGGGCAAGGGTTTTTTTATGTAGGCCTAGTCGAGTCCATTTTCTTATGGCAACTTCGTTTGAGTGATACAAGAATGAAATTTTATCCATAAAAATAAAAGGTAGAGTGTTTTTTAATTGGAAAAAATCCTGAAACAACAAACAAATTTTTATTAAAGACATTTTTTCTGACGTTTATTTTAGCAATTAATGTCAAATAATATTTTTGAAGTTTAGGTTTCTGTAGCAACAGAGCAGACAGAGACGCGTCGTTTTTTTCGATGTGCGAGAAGGACGTAATGATATTTTTTATCATGATAAAAATGAATGATTGGCTGTTGAAATGCTGATCCAAGCGTTGTTATTGGACAAAAGTGATGTCATGACAGTTGTAGGATTTTTTCAATGCAAAATGATGTTTCTGTCAAAATAATAAGTAAATTTGTCAAAATGTATGGATTTCAGTTAGTGTATAAGGAGTTCTAACCATTGTACGAGGGTGATTTGACGGGACGTGAGACTCGAGTACTAGTGCCCGCTAGTGGTTAAAATGATTATCATTTTCGAATTCCGCCATCTTTTTTATACTGGCAGGTGAAGTTCAGTTGATCTGTGGCGTTCAGTTAAAAAATTACAACCATTTAAAGACGATGCTTAAATGGAAAATACTAAAATGGATAAAAACGCTATTCGTGGGGCGATTCAATATTTGTTTTTTAAGAAGCTAAACACGACTGAAATTTTGGCCGATATGCAGCAAACATTGGGTGACAATGCGTCTTCGAAAGCAACGATCTGTCGCTGGTTTGCACGATTTAAACGTGGTGATTTCAGCCTTGAAGATGAAGAACTACCAGGACCATCAAAAACGGTAACAACTCCGGAAACAATCGATTAAGTGCATGATATTGTTTTGAGGGAGCGAAGAATTAACTTTGACGAGACCAACTAATAGCAGCAATTGCTGAAAAGAGACCCGGAATGTTTGGAAAAAAGGTGCTCTTCTGTTATGAGAATGCCCCTTCCCACACCAGTCACATTGTTCGTGAGAAATTGAATCAACTTGGATTCCAGGTTATCCCCCACCAACCTTACTCATCAGAAGAAGTAATTGCTGCAACGGAGCAATATTTTGATAGTCTTGAAGAAGATCACTACAAAACAGGCTTAATGGCACTTTAGCCTCGCTGGTCCAAGCGTGTTGATGTACGAGGAGAATATGTTGAAAAAAAAATTAATGCTCTAACTCAAGTCATTCATTTCGAGTCTCACGTCCCGTCAAATCACCCTCGTATATGTTGTATTTACCGAAAGTAATCTACGAACAAACTAATTTTGATTGGAAGTAGTATTTAATTTAAAATAATACAATATAAAATAACAACAAACAACTTAAAATTATATTTATATTTGGTCTCATGTGGAAAACAATTTTATAAGTCCAACATCTGCTGAAAACATGGTGTTCTACGTTCTTCTAATTTGATAAAACAGACTTTTTATCTACATTTCATCTTTATTTTTCTACGTAACTCCCTTCAACACTTATACACTTATTCCATCTTCTTTCCAATTATCCCATACCCTCAGAAAAGAATTACTTCGGCAACTCTGCAAAATATTGTTCAACAGCTTCTTTGAGTGCTTTATTAGATGCAAAACGCTTTCCCCTGAGATGCTTTTTTAAATTTTTGAATAGAAAGTAGTTTGACGATGCTATAAGGTGAATGCCTTAACTCTATGAACCCACAGTCATTGTTTAGCTACTGGACTTTGTTTGCCTTATAAACCCGACAACTGTCGTGCAGCAACAATTTTTTTCTTTTTTCTCCAGAACAGTTTTTAACTTTTGAATTGTGCATCTATGGTAGACCCTCTCGGCATATATTCAGTAAGCAAGACTCCTTCAGTATTTCAGAAAACTGTTACCATCAGTTTTTTCCAGAAAATTGTGTTTTGGAGTTTTTTGTGATGGAGAGCCCGTATGAATTCACTGCATGGATTCCTGTTTAGTGGAAGGGCCTCAGTGATGTACCCAAGTGTCATCTCCGGTGATAATTAAAGAAAAAAGATTTCTATCCCTCTCCAACGTGGTCAAACATTATGACACTGCGATGCTCCACCTTAATGTCACTTATTTTATCAAGAAGGAAACCTTCCCAAATCTCTATAAACCGCACAAATTAAACACAAATTAGCACATGTACTTCTAACTGTCCGAGTTATTTTTTAATAATTGGTTTAATATCGTCGCTAGGTAGATAACATAAAAAAACGGTCTAGTAGTAAAGTTTCAAACTTCAAAAGAAATTTAAATCCACTATAATATTGGAAATTAGAATTTTAATTTCAAAGGATTAACTATGAAATTTAATAGTTTTGTACAAGAGCCAGGTGCACACCCGTGGGAAGGCTTGATATCAACCCCCTCAGCGCCAAGGATTTTCCCTATAAATACGCGATCAAATTTTACCACGACATCCAGTCTTGACTATTTAGTCTACATTTTATAGTGGTCTGGAAATATATTACTGTACTTGTGGAGCAAATTTTCAAAACGGAATAACTCCAAAAAACAAACTTTCGGGAAAACAGGAAAAACCTCTAGCAAGTTCAGGTTTAAAATTTGCTTAAAAAATTATATAGCGACATACAGGAACGACACATACGACATAATTACTGAAATAAACAATATGAAAATTTCTATAGTGACTGACTAAACAAAAAAAGGTTTTGGAGTTATTCCATTTTGAAATAAAAACCAGAGTTTTTGCTTCTTTGTAGTAGTTGTTTATTATTGAACTATAAGAAATCAACGCAAAAGTCTTTAAAATCTAACAAACTAACAAAGCTAATAAACAAGACCATAATGAACTTAGAAAAAATAGAATATAGGTATTGTTAACAAAAAACTGAGATATTTTTATGTGTTTAAGGCACATTCGTCTTCAAGGCAGTTACAGGTTTCACTTTCTGCAATTTCAGCAATGCTTTCCTCCAAGTCTTTTGTGTTTTCAGGAAGTATCTCTAAGTTTTCAGTATCATCTGGAAAGCCCAAAATGTTTTTGTACCACTTGTATTCAGCCAAACGTAGCCACTCCTTATTGTATGCAGACAGCAAGTTTGTTAAACTCTTTCTTTTCTTCTCCGGAAACTCTTGATGTAATTCAACTGCCTTTAAATGGATTGCTGCAAAAGGTTTGCCTTTTTTTAGAATACTCTGATGTTGCTTTGATGTATCACAGTTTCTGTAAGTAAGCTCCATTTTAAACTTCACTGCATCTTCGCCATTTCTTTTTATAATTTTGTTCAAAAAGATTCTCTTCATGTCAGCAATTCCGTTCATCTTTTTCATTGCATCTAGTAATTTTTTAACATCATACAGTATCCAGTCCTCAGAAAGTTTCCTTACTGTTCCAAAGTTTCCATACAGATTGAAATAATCAATCTTTTTCAAAAGTACATCATTGCAGCGAAGTTCCTTTTCAACGGTACCGAATGTCCTATCTGCTGGCATATAGGAATGTCCGCGAACAGGAAATGTTAGTACTATGTTTTTCAAATTCTTAGGTGCTTCGCGCTGTAACCAAAATGAAAGAATGTGATTGACGTGACAGTTCTTGTTCTGTCCGCCACATCTATCGGCGAAGAGTTTCAGAGTTGTACAATTTTCAGGGAAATTATATGTATGTATGTAATCGTTTACCTCTTATACCTTTCGGTGTTGAGGTTGGTGCGTTAGCGTATGTGGTCTTACGCGTGATATGCACAATCCGGCCCGCATGCGAGTCACGTGATTAGTGCGCCGTTTTTTGCCTACATACAGCACCATGTGTATAGTGTATGTGTGTGTACGTATAAATTATATTTTCTTAAAAAATCCAAGAGTGCGGAACCAACCTTGTTTGCGACACGTTTAGCCTGATCTTCGATCCAGCAATAAAAATATGCGTCATTTGGTTTCATGTCTATTATTCCCAGTGTGTAATAAGAGACTTGATGCGAATAAAATTCCTCTTGAATTGACACTTTAGGCAATGATTGTACCTGCTGCATGTCGAAGCATAAATAAGTACAAGCCTCCTCTCTTTCTTTTAAAAGCAATGGAAATTGCTTTGCTCTCATTTTGTGTACCCTATACACCGTAATAAGGGATTGTTTAGTTTGGCCATCGTTCGCGAATTGTATTGCGTTCTTCAACCGACAACACAAGCTACACACGTCAGTCGCCGAGACTTTGCTCGTCCATAATGACTTTCTGTGGATTTGAGCGATTTAAAAAAAATTTTTATTTCTTGCCTTTTTTCGTCAAACTTGGAAGACCTATGATCTCCTCCGCGAGTTTCCCTGAAGTTGCTGCCGCTTTCCATTCTTTTTGCAATTGTCCACACTCGTTTTGGCGATATACCAAAAACGGAAATAAAGAATGCTTTACATACAGTTTTTGAATGACCGTGTGAGACAAACTTGTATTTTACTTCAAATGCATGATTCGCTGATATGCCCACAAATCAACACTCCCTTACTGCAACTTTTGCCGACGACAAGCTCATCATGGTTAGCCACAGTGATCCAGTGACAGCAGCTCGAAACTTACAACAGAATTTAGATGAAGTCGTGAAGTGGTCTAAAAAATGGCGTGTCCAACTAAACGAATCAAAATCATTCCACATAACCTTCACCAAGCGTAAGGGTATTTCGCCACCGGTATTTATTAATAACATACCCCTAGCACAGGTACAGGAAATAAAATATTTAGGCATGCACCTGGACAAGGGCCTGACATGGAGGACTCATATTTGGAAGAAGCGAAAACAACTGGGTGATAAGTTTAAAAAACATTATTGGCTTCTAGGAAGAAAGTCCAAACTATCCCTTAAGAACAAGCTTCTAGTATACAATGCAGTATTTAAACCCATATGGACATATGGCGTACAACTGTGGGGCACAACAGCAAACTCCAATATCCTGATAATAGAAAGGTATCAATCCAAAGTGCTACGTGCAATATGTGATGCGCCATACTTTGTTAGAAATGTGGACATCCTAAACGACTTAAACGTGGACTCAGTTAAAAATGTGATTGTGAAATATATCTTAGTAAATTAGAATCTCATGCTAACGTTCTGGCCCTAAATTTACTAGACAATAGTGCTCATATACAAAGATAAACAGACACAAACCATTGGATCTGCCATATAGATTTTAGTGTTATATGTAACATTCAACTTCGCAACTTATGCTGCATAGAAAATTTGCACATAACATTCTCAAGATGTATCTCAGTGTAAATCATTGGATTTACACTCATGTCATTGTTAACGTCACTAAATACCTTCTGTCATATGTTTTGCTTATTGTAAATGTACAGATTGCAAATAGATATTATACATATATATTATATTAAAAAAAAAAAAAGCATGATTCGAGAGCTCACGATCAGTATTTTTTAATGTACATCAAATCTTGACTGAGTTTTACGTTATCTTTATAGAATTTCTTACGAGCCAGTATAATATCTTCAATTGTACTAGTGTTACACATGTAACTGCTATTATCGCGATGTTTACAAGGTTTTTCAAACTCGGCAACATCCGGTAAGTGACACGAATATCTAATAGTAGATTACGTGTCAAGTGCCGAAAAGTGGATTTTTACTAGACGAGTATGGCAGGTTTGAGTACGAGCGATAGCGAGTACTTAAATGCCGTACGAGTCTAGTTAAATCACTTTTCGGACGCGGCGCGTACACTATTTTTTCGCATTTTATATTCTCACATAAAAAGTTATCTAAATTTATTGAGATACATTCTGAATAAAATTAATAAAAACACTGAAAAAAGTAGGCGGATTCTTGATCTGACAGGAACTGTTTTTGACATAACAGAATTCAATTCAAACAAATAATAGTTATTTATGTACCAAGTCAGTAAAGTGATTCTTTATCGAACGAGTCTGAGATTATGAGCCGAGCGAGCAAGCGAGCGAGGCGAGTAACAGGCGAGTTCGATAAAGGCACTTTACTGACGTGGTGCATAAAAAATTTTATCGTCAACCGTAAAAATGTATAATTGATAAAAATAACTTCCATTATTTTCTATAAATAACTCGCGACAAAATTTTTACTGTTGGAGCTGTGACAGGAACAAACGATTTTTGTTCAATGTCATACAGTCATGGTTATGTTGATTAACATTAGCGGCAGGTAAAATGCTTGATTTGTACAGTAAGATAAAGTGTTTGTTTACTGCCGCAAATCGCTAATGGTAATGCATGGCTTTACTGACGGTTGGCGTATAAATACATTTTCCGACAAACGTTTAGGAATGTTACTTTCCCACACTCATTTTGCGTGCGGGAAAGTAATTTTCCCGCACGGAGTGCCGGAAAGTGACAGCGATTTCTGAAAAATCAGAAAATCGCATAGCAACCATCCTTACTAGATTATTACTTTAAAAGGAAATGTCAAATTTGACAATTTGAAAACTTACAAAATGATAGTTTAGGACGATTCCTAAACGTTTGTAGGAAAAACGTTGTTCATAACACGTGCGGGAAGAGCGATTCCGAAACTCATGCAGGTACAGAAACTCGCTGCGCTCGTTTCTGTGACGTCCTGCATTCGTTTCGGAATCGCTAACTTCCCGCACTTGTTATGAAAATAACTATTATTTTTGGAAATCTAATTCCGAAATGGACTTGAGCGACGAAAATAACTTGTAAAACCATTCAGAAGATATTTTAAATGCTGCCCGAGAAGCTATCAAATTGCATTTTAATGAAACCTGACGTTGCTATGCCGTAATGGTTGCTATACTGTAAAGTGGCCCATTACAGTACGATTTTGAGTATCGTAAAGTAATACATTACAGTACGAAATGCGAAAATAGTTATTTACGATATGAGTATCGTAACAACTCGTATTACGATACGAGATGGAAAGTTTGTCAAACGAGACCGCAGGTCGAGTTTGACAAATCCATTGAGGATCGTAATACGAGGTTACGATATGAATATCGTACAAAGCTTTATCTACTTTCATAAAATTAGCAAAAAAATTAAATATTTATCAATAATTAATAAATTGCCTGATGCAAAAGTTGACTGTTTCAATTTTCATTGAAATCTAATACGTTAAGGCTTGATTTTTTTGTTTATTTTGTGTTGGTTGCTGTCAGTTTGAATAAAAATTGGAACAGTCAACTTTTGCATAAGGTAATTAATTATTGGCAAATATTTAATTTTTTGCTAATTTCATGAAAGTAGATAAAGCTTTGTACTATATTCATATCGTAAAAATCGTAAAAAGTGCATAATAAATGTTTATAACTATGAATTCTCTTGTCAATCTGTCATTTTTATGTCAAAAGTTATTACGATACTAGTGCTGTAATATAGTTCATTACAACACGATTTTTCGTTTCGAAATATTGATATTACGAAATGAAAGTAGATAAAATAATATTAATTAAGACTAGCATAACCCTACTTTTAAAAAAGCACCGCTAACCTGATAGACTTCGCCTTTTCTTGTTTGGTGACGTTTCTTTGTCGTTTCCTAGTACCTCTGTCGCTTCCAGCTTCACCTACAATCACCTCACCACCTCCAAGTTCCATCGTTACAGAAACAATTATTACATTTACAAGACAAAAAAGATCGTAGCACAGACACACCCACAGCGCTTGCAGTGGAATTATTCCATTTTGAACACAACTGGAATTATTCCGTTTTGTAAACCACATTTTAGAGGATTTATTCCCTTTTGATAAATTACCTCATTTTTCCTGCCCTATTACTATGGGATTACTTCACATTTGAAAGAAAACTTTTACTCTGAACCTGTAATTCGCGCTCAGGAAGGCAATGCCACCTATATCTCAAAATGGGCAAAAATGGAGTTATTCCGTTTTGAAAATTTGCTCCACACTTATTATACGTATCTAATTTATTGTTCTATGATATACAGTTAGCTGTATTGCACTTTGCTGTTTTGCACTAACTTGTAGAATTCTTATTTTACGCACCCCGCTTGAAAGCATTGATTTTATGGTTGTGTGTATCGATGAACGAGTTGCGATAGAGTAATTCCTATTGGGTCTCCCAGTGAAATCAAAATTTAATCAATACTGAAAAAATGGGAATTTTCATTCTACTTACGACATTCAAAATTATATTTTCTCAGGGTTGCCCTGTTTTAGGTGCTAATCACAATTACTGACAATCATACGAAAATTCTGACTATTTAGGTATGTCTTAAGGTATGTCTTAAGCATATTCTCAATCAAAGGGATAAACATCCCTTACCAATACGAAGTACTCGGTTTTCTCGTACATTTTAATTCTTCATAGCATAGGCCACAGAGTATGTAACCCGTTATTTGAGAGGCAATTAGATAGTAATTGCACCCTCACCCATACTTTAAAGGTTGATTATGATATCACCTTTGGCTTCGGCGGCCTAAGATAGATTCTAATATAAATCTCACTGAAATCGATTTTGTATCGATCGTTTAACTGATGCACCGACTTTCTTGTGATCAAACCACCCGCACTCAGGTCACCCCGATGACAAAATCATAAAACAAAAAGATAATAAGTATTCAAAGCCCCTTCCCATATTTGGTTTGCCTAGTTTAGTGTTCATTCACTATATGTATTTACTGTACTATTTAAATTTATAAATATGACATTATAACTAATATACTGTTATGGTCGTGCTCTTTTAAAAGATTTTATTTAAGTTTAATTTATTTATTTTTAAGCCCACATCCAATATTTGAAATTAATCCTTGCTTTGCTCTTTAATTTACTTAATTGTTTGCATTGCTCTTATCTCAGGTCGTTAATTAGGTTCCTTGTTTGTTATTTTTCTAAGTTTATTTTTCTAAGTTTATTTTTACCCAAATAAAAAATGTACTCAAATAATTATAATGCAGATTTTTATTGTCGTTTTTCCCTATCAACCCTGCCTTAAAATTAACTTAACATTATCCTTTAAACTCACTATGTATTCTTGGCTCCCTTTTCTTTTCCAAAAAATTTCAATCTTCCCCAAATTCCAAAATTCCAATCTTCCCCTGTTCTTCTTGTCCCCGCTTTAAATTGTCCCCCTTTTTGTCTTTCTCCCTCTCGAACTCCTTCTGTTGAATTTCTTCTGTTGATCCTCTCCTACTAGAACTGCTTTCTCACTTAACTGCTTGAAGCTCAATCTTTATTTTTCGTTTCTTCAAAATTCACCCTCCTTTTACTGGACACTGGTTCCTTTTGATTTAACTTTTATTCAAAATTCACCCTCCTTTTACTGGACACTGGTTCCTTTTGATTTAACTTTTCTTCTCAAAATTCACCCTCCTTTTACTGGACACTGGTTCCTTTTGATTTCACCTTTTGTCATTGATTATTTCTCGAATATTTACTCTTTTTATGGGAGCAAACCAAATTTGATGTTGCTTCGTCGATTACCAATTTTCAACTAACTATTCAATTTGTTTTTTCTGTTTCCTGGATATTTTTATCCCCATTTGTTTTCCACTTTTAAAATTATTTACAACGTTTCTAATAGTAACTTATTTTACATTTCTATAACTACGAATTTAGCCAATTATTACTAACAAAAATTATAACAATAACTTATTTACATTTACACATAACTTAAATCTAATCTAGCTATCTTAAAATTATATTACAATTTTTTTAATAATTTAAAATCTGCATTACTTATTTTGGCAAAATAATATTTTTCTTTTATAAATTAAACAAACAACTTAACCTTAATTATATACATACAATTAAATATCATCTCAATACATATGTATTAAATTTAATGTAGTAGTTATTTCTTGTATTATAAATCAACGAAATCACAACAACAATAAGGGTCGTATGGCTAAATCGTCAGTTATTTAAATAAAGGTCAAGATTTTCACTTCGCCAATAAAGGTTGAAGGTAAAGAAAATTTTGGTGAAAACTAGACAATTACAGTGGGAAACTGTAATGGGTAATACACCTGCGTACGTACAGTTACAATATTTTAAGTTTTCTATGTACATTCGTAAACATGAATAATTCCACAAACATGAATTCTCTGTTTTAATTAATTATTATTGCGAGTCTACCGCATTTTGATTTTTAGGACCATCTGTGTTAAAAAAAATTGTAAGATTCCCAATAACCCAAAAATTTCTACCCTTGGTAGGAATTTTTATTGTGTCAAACATCGTATTGGCACGGAATCTACGGTTTTGCCTCGTATCCGAAAGGGGGCATAATTTCAGAGATTTTTCCTCATTAAAAATATCAGCAATGTGGACCGAGAATTGTCTCGGGTTTACGAGTATAAGGCAAGTATGCTAACCTTGACTCAATTGAAACTGACCCATCACGAAGTTCTGGACATCCTGTATAGTAATCGCTTCTAGTCGTGAGGTGTCGGCAATAATTATAGTTTTGTAACCCGATTGTTCGCTACCAAAAAAATAAACTGTAGTAAATCTACATAAGTACAAGCTTTTTTAATCCAGTTACTTAAATAATACACATGTAAAACGCGGAAACATTTTTAGGTTCTTAATGGAAAATTGAGCAAATATTGTTTTGGCTGTGGAAAACACTCCTTCTGCAAGGAAGGTTTTGGCAAGTTAAAGAAAGTTTGTTAAAAAGTTTTAAAACAAGAAAAGCAAAAGTTGGGAAAAGAGACATAATTAATACAAAATTATTACATTCATGCTGAACGGAAGTGTCTGTAAGTAAAAGAAAAGTAGGACCAGGAAAAATGTTATGCTATACAGGGTGGCTGATTTTTCATTGACCAGCTTATATCTCGTTACTAGTTACCTATGCGTGGTTTTTGTTTTTAGCAGTCTTTTGTACTCTATTAAAATAAGTAATTATTTGATTTATTTTGTTGCTTACTAATTTTTTATAGCATTGTTACTTGGTACTATTAATTGTATGTAAAATAAACAGCAGGCATAGCCAACTAGTACGATTATATTATTTGAGTTTTTTCCTCCAAATGAAACCTAAAATATCATATGTGATATATTTTTTAAAAGAGAATTTAGCCCTCGATCCAATACAGAATAAATATACAGGGTGTTCCATTTAAAAAACCAAAGTTATACATTTTTCCTGAAAAACAGTAGGCCATGAAAAATAATTAATGAAAAATTAGCCACCCTGTATAAGAAACTCATACACAATGTTCATTAAAAAGTAACGTCTAGCCTTTCTTTATGAAACGTTATCTTGCAAAAGTGACTAGGGAGAAAAAACAGTAACATGTAAAATACTACCCACGCTTAAAAAACTTGTTAAATATTTGTCTATAAAGAAATTTTTCGAACATATTAATTATTATAATCCGTCGATACTAATAATTACATTCTAGGTTTTTATTTAGCTAATACATATAACAAATTAATACTAAACATTGTTAAAATTGTATGAAATGGCGGTATTAATCGTTTCGTACAAAACAAAGAAATTCTTGCAATTTATTCTTAGCATCGTACTTAAAATTAATATATTGAACAACTGAAAAGACTGACAAGAGTGATGAGGGTTGATTGATTAGATTTAAACCATAAACTTTCTGGAAGTTAAATGAATGTTGTCAGTGGACAGCATTACTCAAGTAAAACAAATTTTGCGTCATGAGTAATTGCAGTTTATTTAAAAATCACCTTAGAAAAACAACACTTTGTACTCGTTCTTATGCAATTATGTGATGTTTAAAGTGGTCGACACTGACATGTTTTTCGCTGTACAGGGGCTTAAAATAGAAGTTGCACTTTGATATAATGCGTGTGTAATTGAAAACAGCGATGATTACCTCATCCCATTACGGAAAATGAAAAGTATTTTGCAGGTCGTCGACTGTAATTATCCCAGTTCTCTTTGAAAATTTCCATCTGTCATATTTTTTAATTTAGTGGCCTATGTAGGCGCTTTTGTATGTGCTTTTTGTGAATTAGGCAAAAAGGAATACAAAGAAAGGTTATGTTTGTACATTTCTGGCGTAGATGTGTGGGATCGGTTTTATCCTTCGGGTTATAATTGTTACATTAATATTTGATTCTGGTCTAATAGTTTTTACAATTTTGAATTTATGAACATCGATTTTATTTACATATGTACACGACCTTCATTCGTTCGTTTTAATTTTAAATTGCTGTTTTTTTGGAGAGATCTGATATAGTGTTTCTCACTTGTTCAATGTAAACAGTTGTAGAATGCATGTAAACGTTTTACGAGTTATTAGCGAGAAAATTTTAGAAATAAACCCTAAACAAAACTATAAAAACTGGAGTCAGGATAAGCTTAGAAGGGCATTAAAGATTAGTGATTAAAATAGTTCTTTGCTATTCGTTTGTCACTTTATATACAGTATTATTATACAGTGGCATAATGACACATTTAATAATGCGGAGAATTCAGGATGATATGCATTTTTTTATTTGAGATTAATGCGTTTGTCGTAATATGTAACAGATGTTTATATAGAAATAATCATTAGTCACATTTTAAAACGCAGGTTTATGCAATTAATTATGCTAAAATGTGAACCTTATAATGTTTACAGTTCAAGTTGTTAAATATTATGCGTCTATGATTATTGCATTCGATTGAAGCAAACAGTTAATAAGTAATAGTTAAGTATTCATGCAATAACTACCTAACAAGAATCTACAGGTTTTCCATTTATGGAATCGGTAATTTACAACCTATGAGATTGCTTTGAGAGAAAGTCTTGATTGATTTTTAAAATTCAGTGCTGAACACTGAAGTCATAAAGTTCATAAAAGTGAAAGAATCTCACGATGTAGCCTTTGCACGTTATCGTAAAAATTCTACATACTGATTTCTTAACATTCGTGCTTTGGATAGATGATTTATTATTTGGGAAGAGTAGAACCTCTTAACTTTGGAATATAGTAGGAAGTTAATTGCGTTAATTTTAAACGTAGTATGTTGTGCTATATTGTAGTGTTATTTAATTTCCTTATTAGATAAAAGATTCAATTAAGCGTGTGTTAGATGAAAGAATTATTAGTAATGGAAAAGGACTGGATTTATATGGTCAAAGAAATGCATTTATTTTTAAGTCGCAAAAGAGGTCGACAACTATAAAATATCTCGATGGTTTAATACCTGTATAGAATATGAATATTTTAGAATTTGTAGAATGGAAATATAATAAATACTGAAGTGATATAACCTTTAGAAAACTTATATTCTTTATTCAAAATTTGTTTGGAGAAATACCCTTTTAAGATGCAAGTTAAGGTTATTTTAAGTATTTATTGTTATCTGTATTATATTATTGTATTTGTTGTAAATAGTAGTCATAGTAATGTTTTATGTGTATGTATGTGGAAGGATGCTTGTGTTAAGACAAAATCAAGCAGTAGGAGATGTTGGGAATAACTAGGGAAGATGAAAAAAGTTGAAAGGGAAATACAACAGTTATTAAAATTTGAAAGAAGTAAAGGGACATGTTTATGGTTGTCCTATAAAACTCATACATTAATTGAGTTATTTCAATAAGATATTGAATCATTATCAATAAAGAATAATTGTGTATTGAAGATAAATTATTAAGAATCAAATTGGATTTATCAAAGATAATATTATTGGAGAATTTGGTTAAACGAATAATAATGATTAATACTGAGCTGAATTGGAGCAGTAATTGGTTGTTTGTGTGTGAGTATTTGTAGTTTTAGTTTTTGTGTTAGTTTAAGTTAAGGAATAAATTTTTGTAATAAAGTTGGTTGAAATTTTTATATTATTAACTTTTCAAAATTAAATCTAATTATCAAAATTATAAACGAATCCTTCAACGGCTCTGAGATGTAACAATTTTTATTGTTAATTTTGAATTTTAAAATTCATAATTATTGAATCTGAGATATTGTGTGGAGCATTGTTCTTTTAAAATACAAAAGGCGGTGTCCATATCAGTACTTATCAAACTGATGTAATAGTTGGCGTTTCAAATTATAACATTTTTTTTATGTGATTCGGTGATTTATTAAAAAATTAGACTTTAGTTTCTAAACTATCTTGAGTGCTTGAAGAAAGTTAGAAGGAACACTTGAAAATATTAAACAGCAATTTGTGTTGTTAGTTTAAATAAAACCGATGAAAATCTTGTTGGCATTCTAAGAAAATCATATTGTAAGATTTTGATGCTTGTTTTTCACTTAATTTGTTTGATATTTATTGTGGATGAAAGCTATGTTGGCAGCATTAGGGTTGTAGATTTCAATAATTAAATAATTTCAGTTTTAGACTGTTTCATGCCACCGCTTTGTCTTTTTTCTTCCTTTTCGTTCTGCATGCTTCTTTGGCCACTTTCTGTATCAGTAGTCTCTTTGAAACTAATCCATCTTGCTTCTATGTTTCACACATCCAAAGAGTGCAAAAGAACCGAAGAAACTAATAAAAGGTACAAACGAAAGTGTAACGAGGCTAAAGGCGCAGTCAAGGAAGCAAAGATAAGATCACGGGAAAATTTCGGCGCAGTATAATTCGGGAAAATAAAAAGAATTTTGGAACGATTGTCAAAGGGCTAAGAAGTACGAAAGGTAAATAAGTAAGAAGTGTAAGAAACGCAAACAAGAACAATAAGATAGAAACAGAAATGGAAAATATCCTGAAGACCTGGAGAATACACTATTAGTGAAGGAGAGCCAAAGAAGCAATAAAGCTCAACAGAGAAGCGAACGAGAAAGAAAGTAAAGGCATCGGTAAGATCCCCTAAAAATGAAAAATTGACGCGTTATCCTCAGAGATGCTGAAACATGACAGAGACAGCGTCATATGCTGGTTAACCAAGATCTGTCAGCAGACACGGGATACGTAAGAAATGCCAAATGAATGTGAAACAACCTTGTAATGCCAATACATAAGAAACGAAACGTCATAGAATGCGATCCAATTTTAAAGTTTGATGCCAGTAGTCTTGAAAGTATACATATACAGAAATAGTGGAAAGGAAACTTGGAGTCGAGGTAGAAGATGAACTACAACAAGAGTAAGGTGCATTTAGATAGGGAAAACAAACACAAGACTTCGTATTTACACTGCGAATGATACTAAAGGAGGACTTTAGAGTTCCACCTAACGTCCCTCGACTTAAAAGCGATCACATACAGAGAATACTAAAAGAAATGGACGTCAGTACCAAATTAATAAAGGCAAACGAAAGCATATACAAGAATGTAAAATAATGCATAAGACTGAATGGTGAATGTTCAAAGAACTTTAAAATGAAAAAAGGAATCAAGCGACGTAATAGCTTAAGCCCACTACTATTTATTATACAGACAGATCAATAAAAAAACCAATTAGGGTAGGCTGTGAAATTGAATTATTTTGAATTGGTACTTTAGCCACATCCACAGAATGACATTTCTGACATGAATTTAAGGTTATAAACTTTGTTTACGAGAAAAATGTCAAATTACAAACGTTATAAAATGTCATTCTGTGGATGTGGCTAAAGTACCAATTCAAAATAATTCAATTTCACAGCCTACCCTAATTGGTTTTTTTATTGATCTGTCTGTACTAAAGCAATGTAAAATAAACGCAAGAAAGCTGAAAACAAAAAATTGGAATTTGATACCAGTTTTTCTACAGAGCCTGATCTATGAAGGTGAAATTTAATAGTAGTGGTTAACAACAGAAGAGAATTACACGCAATATTAAGTGAGTGGGCAAAACAGATAGAAGTAAAGATCAAAAGATGGAGAATAGTAAAATTATGAGTAGGTATATCAAGGAAAAAGAAACCCTAAGGAAAAAAAAATTAAAAAGTACAATTCACTAGTGGAGGCAAAAAATTACGAATACTTGAGCCTAGTTACATCAAAAGACGGAAAAATGGATAAACAGATACGGAATAGAGTGAGTAAAACGAGTAAATATTTTCTGAGCGGTTGTTGTGACGAGTTAGTTTTTTCTTATTTTTTGGATATTTTGCCACTAGGTGCTAAAAGGGAAATTAAATTACTAAACTACCGGGTGATCAACGGAATTCATAATTAGAGCAGGCTGTGATATTTACCATAAAGTTGGCAACGCAGGCTTGCAACTTGAAATTAAAAATTTTAAGTGTCAGAATTGAGGTTACCCGGTGCATTGAAGCTGATGAACAACACTTTGAACATTCTAATTTCAATAAAAATTTTCAATTTTTGCTTCAAACTTATTTTATTTCTGCGTTTCAGCAAAATAATGTTTACTATATCATCAAAGATCGTACAAAGCACGAGCTTAACCTCAAATATAACAATTGTCAATTTATTATTCATTTCTCAGTGTGGTCCAACCACACAACATAAAATAGCACCAATCACAGCCTCCTCTAATTATAAATTCCGATGATCACCCGGTATTAAAACTCTGAACGTAACGTTTCGGAGACAAGTCTATCTCCGTCTTCTTAGAGATTCGGATAAAACATTAGTTTAGTGAAGAGAAACAAACTCAGGCCATAGAATTTCTGCAAGTAATAGAAACTTTTGTAGAGGAAAAGGATATCATTAAAGACAACAAAAAACTAGAAACGATAATTTAAAGGATGGACTGTTGTATAAAGAGGTTGAATTTAAGTGAAAGATAGTTTAGGAAAATTTTTTACTTCCGGTCAAATATCTATATCATTGTCAGTAGAACATAAGGTACGTACGAGGTTTGGCAATTTAATTCCCAGATTGATGTTGCAGCTCTAAAAGTACGGGATATTAAGCCAAAATTAAAGCAGCATGTTTTAGTTCACACCTTTATCAAGAAGACTTAGCTAATAGAATCATCGAATAGCTGTCAGTTACATCGCAAGACGCTAGTTCGCAAATCGCGTTTCTGTTAGTCGTCATGGAGCAACGAATTAATATTAAGTTTTGTTGTAAATTAGGAAAAACTGTGGCTGAAACTTACGAAATGTTAAAGAGTGTGTACGGTGATAACACCGTAGGTTGTTCTACTGTGTTTGAATTATTTAAACGTATCAAAGATGGTCGTGAGGATGTTCAAGGTGACGCTAGAACCGGGCGTCCGTCAACCACTCTAAACGCAGATTCGATCGCAAAAGTTGCCAGATGGGTTGAATATTAATAAGGAGACGATTTGACAAATTTTACATGAAGATTTGGGAAAGAGGAAAATTTGTGCAAAGTTTGTCCCGAACAATCTGACAGATGAGCAAAAACAGTGGAGAGTTGCATCGTGTGCAGACTGCGTTCAGACTTGTCGTACCAATACGATTTTTTTTAACTGCATCATCATTGGTGATGAGTCGTGGTTGTTTCAGTACGATCCTGAGACGAAACGCCAAAGCATGCAGTGGACTGGATAATAATCACCAAGACCCAAAAAGTTTTGTTTGCAAAAATCCAAAATCAAGCCCATGCTGATTACCTTTTTCGATGAGCAGGGTATGATCCACAAAGAATTTGTACCTGAAGGGCAAACAGTTAATAGTGCATTCTACGCCAAGGTGATGAAGAGATTATTGTAGCGCACGGCGCTTTGTTCTTGTTGCATGATGATGCTCCTGCCCATTCCGCATTGCTTGTGAATTCATTTTTCATGAAACGCGGCGTTGTTGAAATCAATTACCCACCCTATTTACCAGATTTAGCACCGGCAGACTTTTTTCTTTTTCCTAAAGTGAAAACTGTTTTCAAAGGAAAACGGTTTCAGGACGTGTAAGACATTAAAAAAGATGTAACCGCCGAATTGAAAGCAATTTTTTCGGACGCCTTTTTCGACTGTTTTCAAAAACTTTCAGAACATTGCAATATTTCCAATAGTATGTATATGTGGTATTACCTTCAACAACGACGAATTGCAAAATTTCGCCTGAAAACCAGCACAGTGTCATCGCAGTGAGTTCAAAAACTGGTCGAACTTGAGTAGGCCAAAAATAATGAATATTTATTGGCCGATTTATTAGTTTCTCTTGTGAAAATAAACTATTTTAAAAATTTGAAAAACGCTACGGATTTATATTACAATCCCAAGATAATGTAAATTATTTTTATTTATATTACTTAAGAATGTATATAAGGTGTACTGAAAAATTGTCCTAAGATGCACCGCACTGGTTGACCCATGTCAAAGCGGTTTTCACCTTTCCACAAAGCACCTTTCTTAGTAATAAAAATGCACAATTATTAATTTTTGTTTCGTTGTAGTACAGAGTACAGCGCTACATTTTAATTCAAAAATAATGGTTTAAATAAAATGATGCAAAGTTCCACAGTGAATATAAAGGTGTATTTAAATTATTATTTACGCAACGTAATAAACTACTTCACTAAATATCGTTTCGATGAGCCATTTGAAAAGGTTATTGGTAAAACTACCGAACTGAGTGACTAACGAATTAAAGATTCATTGCAATTGTGCCTATTTCCAAACAGATCCAGAAGAGAACCAAAATGATCCGATCGTGATATTACAGTTGGAACTGATTCTAAATTAAATTTTAAAGTTAATTTCATTTGCAGCATCACCGATCAAACTCTAGTATCTCTTCAAAGTAGATTTGAAGATCTGGGGTTTTTAAACAGGGTATTCTATTATGCAAACGAAGAAATATTACAAGATTGTAAAGACTTAGATATACAGTAACGAAATGCTATCGTAATTTAAAAACTTGCTCTTTTAGTAAGTGTTTTATTATACGTAAGATCGAGGAAGTCCAAGAAAGAAGAACGAATGTAGATATCATGTTCATAATGTAAATGTTCGTTCTAAGGGCCTGCAAACAACTTCAAGGCTTAACATAAAAAAGTTATAATCTGCTTATAGACATCAAATTTGCTTGATTTACAATAAACTTTCTAAAGAATACAGCGTTATGAAGCATTTAAAAAAAACAGTACAAAGTTTTTGTTCAACTTACAAACAAGAATGTAATTTTCATATTTTCAAAACACTACCTTCATATTGTTTGTTTATTTTTTCATATGTCAGTAACTTTTTAATGTCTCGACGCTATAGTTATCAGATGCAACTTTAAAATTTCAAGGTTATGTGGAAGAACTTTGCCTTGAGATTTTTTCCCCAAACAGCTAACCTACGTTATGTTGCGGTATTACAGTAATACATCCCATAACTTGTATATCATCATCATCATCAGCATCAATTGACATGGAACAGATCCCCGTGGATCAATCCTGGATTACGCCAGGCCCACCCCATGCCAGTAGGGTGTGAAGTGATTTGTTATGATAGGTGCGAATTGGGAGTATGGTATAACGTTAACATCCCTGTGACGCCAGCCGCAAAACACCGCTTCTACAGTGCAAGGCAGTTAGTAGAGCAAATAGGCAGTTTCCGTCGCCTGTTGTACATTATTTTTCGTTCCATTTTGTTGCTGATGCTTTCTTTCTTGTTGTCTTTCTGCTTCTGGTATAGTTTACGCTGATTCCTTGTATTTATGCTTACTTGCTAACTATGAACCCTAGTTTTGATCTATGTATGTGCCTATTACATAATTTTTGTAATACTAGGTATTTATTATTATTATTTGATTTCTATGTCCTATTTATGTACATGTATAAATATATTTTAAATATTATAAACCCCCGCTGCCCCTGCACGAAACGGTCGTTTGTGTCGGTCCTATGAATAGAGTTTATGTCCCTTGGATCGCTACCGCTCACTTTCAACTACCTGCCTGTTCGAGGTCTTGCCGGTTCTGACGTCAGTGGCGTCAGTTCCTATTAAGTGACGCAAACCTTAGTGGGACGCGTGCCCTTTGATTGCATTTACTGTTGTAATTATGATTATGTACTTCTTTGGATGCACTACTAAGATATACAATTGTTATTGTTCGGTCTATACTAGGCTAAGCTACCTGTCTACATAATGCGTAAATGCTACTGTTACTGCTAGTAATAATGTTGTAATGCAGTGTTATTGTAATGGCACTAAACTTTGCGCAGCTTCATGTATGCTCCACCTGGTTCCACCTGCGATCTCGCGTCAGGTCCCAAGTGTGTGGTGTATGATTTTCTGCCCTCGCCGTCTTATTTACACCCTTCAGCAACTGTTTAATAAAAACTAAAGATATGCTCGAAGGACCGTACTAAATATGTAAATAGCTTCGACTCACCTTGTAACGGTACTGTTACTTTTTTCAAATTTTTTGATAAAATTTAGTAAACAAGGAAGCTCGCCTAGCTCATAAAAGCTCCTGTTTTTGATCATTTACCGACTGCTCACCATTCAGGTAGTGGTGCGTCGGTTCCAGCACATATGGTTAACCACAATATTAAATTTAAGCCAAAGAAACGCACACACAAGTTAATATTGTTGAATCTATTATTTTAAAATACAATCTAATTCTACTCGATCTTATACTACCCTTATAATACTACACTTCTTAATGTTTATTTTTCTTATATACAACGTAAATGCACTTACTAACAAAAACAAAGTGGTTTCACATGCGGTGCAACGGCTTGTACCCTGGAGCGCGGTTCCTGAACCGCGTTGTTGTGGCGTCTTCCCTCGCAATAGCGATATCCCGGGAAAGTAGGATTATAATTGCCGGATTCAACTGGGCTTCTAATTCAGTGCCCGTTGTGGCTTCTTAATTAGGGCTTGGCTTATAAAATGGACTCACGGGTCTTCTATTTTATAGCCCAAATGCATTTTCAATATCAAAAGCCGAACTAGCACAAAACTTCACTGTTTTGAAGCGAAGCACCTCTGCCTTCTTGGGTGGTGCTACCCCAAGTGTCCTTTTTCTGGTGCCGATCGCTTTACCACCCCCGCATGTGTCTTTTCAATCTCGCACCCCGCAAACAAAATGCCCTAAAATTGGTGTTACTAACCCCAACATCTGGATGGGGTCTCGGGCGCGTTACAACCTTGATAGTGTTTCCTGGTTTGGCCAAATTGCTATTTTTATAAATTGTAGTTTTTTTCCAATGTATTCTTTTCCAATGTTCTCACTAACGTTATTCTTCTTTTCTAATGTTCTAATCTCAATCTTCAACTAACACTAACTTTTCTAAATTCAATCTTGAAAATCCAACTTGTTTATATTCTAATTATTTTTCTAATGTCTCGTTTCTAATCAATAAAAAATGGTTTCCCAAGAAACCAAAGCTTGTCGAAGCAATGCGATATAAAAATGATAAATATTCAATGCCAAAGAGAATTTAAACGCGTACACTGCCTAGATCTTATTTTCTAAAACAATTCAAACTAAATGAACAAAAAACTATTAATAAAAACGGAACAGCAACCCTTCCCGTTTAACGCACTTACAGTAACACCTTTAGTTTATTTATTTATTCACCCGTTTTGTTATTATTACGATTATTATTATAATTATCAGGGCCTTGTTATTGCCCCGGTAGTTATACGATTTATTTTTTCAATATAAATTTCGTTCTCTAAAGGAAGTTCTGAGGCGTTGAGAGCTATCGCAAAAACACGTGTGCTCTCTCCGACATCCTCCACTCGACCCAATACAGTGCATAACTTGTATATGTGGGAAAAAATAAAGGCTGCTTGTTATTATTATTATACTCTAAAGACTTAACATTATCGTATGTTTACTCAGTAATTTTGAAGGCTACTTATAAAAGAATTTGTTGAAATCAAAAGCTCAATTTGTGCAATCCTTTTGTAATTGATGCAATTGTGATAGTTTTTTTATCTTCAGATTCGTTTCGTGTGGTTATTCTTTAGTATATTCTCGAATAAATAACAAATAACATCCAATTATGTTACTGAGTAACTTCGAGTAACATTTTTTTAATGTAGCTAATACGGTTTATTTATGGATAATTTTCCATATTTTTCATATTTATAAATATGTAGTAATGGAAACTAAAGATGAATTTTGTAATATTATATAATTGTTATATATAAAACTTATACGCTGTATTGCGTTTGTTCCACATCGCTTAAACTGAAAATTTCATAGTGAAATAAAATTATAGGGATGGCAAAAATAAACATCCCGCCGGTCGTACACCTAAGCGCGGCGCTCTGATGTAGCATAATATTAAAACTGTAAACGTTTTCTTTTTTACTGCAATTACAACAATGCGGAATATTTTGTGCAACTAAATACCTCAAATATTATTTGTGGTATATTATTTGTTGTATATAAAGGTATGCCAGAAATATTTTCTCGTGTGATTTTCTACCACTCAGTGCCAATTGATTAAGTCACTTCCTGGTGATAAAGATAAAAACAGTTTCACATAGGAATTTCTTTATAAGCAACTAAAATTATCATAATTGTGTTATAGGTACAAAAGTAGGCCGATTACGTGAGTTTAATACCGCATTTTAATCATATAATCACATTTCTTATTAATATTTTTATAATTAAACGGCGGCGTTAGTTTGAATAAAATGCAATCAACTTAATAATAGCTAAGTTTACAGCACGTACAAGTATAAAGTTCTACTATGTTTATTACATGCATAATTAAGTGTAAATCTCATCAAGTCGAGAGAATTATATACAACAACACCGTTTAAATAAAATTAGGTTAAACTTTGTTTTAAGTTTCGGAAGTAATAAAATGCTGTGTACCTGTTGTGCTCTGTACTAAATTTCATATCCTGCAACATGAATTTTAGATAACTTCTATCAACTTCACTTGTAAGCTGGTAACGATTGCAAAGTGTAGAAGACAGGAGACGATATAATGAGATTTCGACTTAAATGTTTCATTGGTATGGTGAATGCGCAAATAATAAAAGATTTTTGGGCCAAGGATTTGGTGACTAATATGTAAATACCGTTAAAACTATGAGCTTAAATTTAAGAGCACCAAACTCTTAGACTTAGGTTAGTTGGGAAACTAGAAAATTGTTAACGGTGAATGAGAAATTATTACTCCTGTTGTTTATATTCTACTGTGGCCAAATTAAATTTAAAATATTATTTTCGACTTTCAACTCTTAAAATAAAATTTTAACCTGAACTTGGTTCGCAACACACAGTTGTAAAAGATTGCTCAAGCTCCAGTTTTCTTCGTCAGGTTAGGTCATCTAGTGAACTTACCACAGTAACCCTGACCGGGATCAAAAAGTGATATTATCTTACATTACACAACCGCTATACAGGTTTTTTTTAAATGTCATTAACCATATTTTGTACGTTGAAGATTTATAAGTAGGTATTCAGAATTCGCCTGCGAATATCAATAATTTGTTTTTACATTTCAGATTTATATTGAGTTGGAGTGGTTCCTTTTGTAAATCTAAGATTTTTTCCAATTGAGTAAATAAACTTATAAAAATTTGTGAAAATTTTTGAAATTCTGTTGTATATTACAAGCATTTTACAAGTTGTGCAGTTTTTGAAAGAACTTTCACTTGGCATATAGATTCATAATTAAATACGTTGAGGTTCATTACGCAATAAACTGTTGATTCAGTTGTAAGATGCTAATTTGATTATCTGTTAGGCTCCAATATGTGGAAATATTTTCGTAATACATGACATATTAATAATAATAAAAATAACTCTCTTTCTTACAGTTTATAAATAATATTTATAAGAAATAATTTTTATTTAAAAATCAGTAGTGATACTCACAGAAGTTTAAGCATGTATTGCTTATTTGTAATTTTATTTTAATACGTCTAATGTTATTTTGTTTTGACCCTAGCATTTGGACATTCAAACTTTCATTTTATTAAACTGCAAAACATTATCTATATGTAGTGCATCTTAAAGCGTTTCTAAGTAATCTAAGTCACTACCTGCATGAGATTATTCAACAAATAAAACAATGAACGATTTTTATCTTTGAAAAGCCTTTATCAATAATAATTTAAGAAAAAAGTTTTAGTGATATTTAAATGAGAACAACATACGTCAGAGAGGGCTGAATCAAAAACATCAAAGTTGAGTTGCACAAACATGTTTTCATAGATTTGTTAGATTAGTTACTAATAATATTCGCTAGTTTAATAAGGGCTTTTTTGCCACAGATCATAAATTTATAATTGTTCTTTAAAATATGCTGGTTGTCTGCGCACCGTACGTCTGTAAAAAAAGCACAAATTCGATGAAATGGCAACAAAAATTTCAGAACAAGGCTGAAACGCCCCCAAACGATTTATTAAAAAAACATACCGACATCTTCTAAAGTGCACTACTTTTTGAGTTATTTTTAGAAGGACTATGATATCGACTATTTTTTTGAGCGGCATTTCGTATTTTTTATTACCTTAGTAAGGAGACTTTATGTCTCTAATTACGTCCTGTGAAAATGGGGGTAAATTTCACACAAAATGCTTTGAGAAAAAAAGTCAAAGTTGAAAATTATAGAAAAAGGTGGTTAAAAGAAATTATATTAAATGCTTAAATTGTTTATCGAATCAACCGGAGATTTGGGGATCTAGTTAGCCATTCTTTGGATCAACATTTGCCAATTACGGAAATGGAACAGCATAGTGAGAAGAAACATAGTAAATTGGCATTCTGTTAGATTAAACCATTAAACAATACATTCTGGGCTGTAGGTGATTAGTTTGTATGGCTTACCAGGAAGAATGGTCTATGTGTTATTTTTATATTCTAATAATGTTAAAAAATTTGTTTTAATTTAAAATATTCTGTAACAGGAACATAGTTAAATTTTGGCTTGTAATTTGCAATGAGCTATTTCTCCTAACAACAAAAACGTCCCTGGATAGCAAGTTATGCTACTTGATCCGTAAAGAGATCCCACTCTTTTATGCATTATAAATAAATACGAGTACAATGATGAATACCAACGCTAAATGACTACCTATAAAAGTCTTACGATTTTAGAATAATGCATGAAATGTTAATTTGCTTAATTTAAAGTAACTTTAGAATTAATTCTTAATAAAAGTATTGAACAAATAAAATTACCGCAAAACCTTCCTTAGTTTTAAGTTTGCAGTTAACATCTATGATTTTTCTAGCGGAATGCGGTTGGATATATTATTTTTTATGTCAAAACTCAAGCAAACTTAATCTTAGCTCAGTAGATCACCGAACACCACGCCATTTCTTATTAAACAGAAATACGCAAGCTACCAAGTTTTGGAGTTGTCAGTAATGAAAAGTATCAACTGACAAGTACGCATGAAATTCTTTTTTGTTCAAATATTGCAGTGAAAGGTGTACAAAAATATAGGCTATGAAATTTAGACAGGAAAATTTGTTAGTAAAAGTCGACACGCATTTTACATTCAGTTTAATACGATATCTTTTATATTCATATCTCTTCATGTTAAATGTCACGCGTGAAAGTTATGTAAGTTACATTGGGCGCATTCAGGGACGCTCAGCTGCTTAGCTAAGCGGTAATTTAGTCAGCTTATGCTAAATTACAGCAAACGGTATTTCCCTGAATGAAACGTCTGATAGCAAGCTGTTTTGACAGTTTTATTATTTGTTTTGTAAGGTTAGGTGTTACTTTCACTATTATGCAATAAATCAAAAATTAAAGAAATTATGCCTAATGATCTTCAAATTATGGACTATGTGTACCAGCTCACCCTAATTAATATGTTTTTATGCAAATTATTAAGTTTGTGTGTTTCCCGCTCCTTTTTTTGACACCGCTGACAAAGTCAGCTAACAAATTATACGCTGAGCGAATTTCTCAGCGGCTTACTATACGCTTTTTCACAGCGTGTCTGTTCAGGGACTTTGCTTACTTAGCGCATCAGCCGCTGAGCGTCCCTGAATGCGCCCATTTTCTAAATTATAAAAAAATGTCGAGCATCGTGTCTTATATACCTACATATTTATTCCAAACTTACTTTTATTGAAGGTCGGACATACCGTTGGTTTTTGTTGAAATAACTTCACACTTAACGCTTAGTGCTCACTAACACTTTACCGATTTAAATTACGTTGCCATATTTAGATTTTATTTTCAGACAATTTGAGAGTATAATTTTGAAATTATATAACGGGAAAGTAAACAAATGAGAGAATACTCTGAGAGAATATCGTCGAGCTTTTTGTAATGGCAAGTTTAAAATAAATAACTATACAGATAGGTTTTTATATCTTTGAACATTTAATATGTACATATTCCTATGTTCACTTTTTAAAAAACATGTCAATCTATTGTAGGGTATACAATGTGTCCACGGATAGGTAATACAAGAGGTATAAATGACCAAAAATTTTTAGATATCATTACGTTGTTTGGCAGTCTATCCCTGCTTGTTCTTAAATTCATTTTAAGCAGACTTTAGATTTTTTTAAATCAAGGTATCTGTGTTAGCACTGTTAAAACGAAGGTGAGGTTTAGGTAAAGTCTTACTATTTTAACAAATATCGCAAAATTGTATTAGAGTAAAGTTGTTCAGGACACAAAATTACGCTTGTATGCAAAATTTGAAGTTGTTCAGACAGAATTGATTTTTGTTAGTTTAAGGCTTTTGTTGTGCTCGTAGACGCTTCAGAAACACAAAATTAGGATATGTTATTTCGGAAACTTTATTTTAAATTGAAAGTTTCAAGAATAAAGGAAACAGAAATATCAAAATTATTCAAAAGTTGTTGTAGCGTCTGCTTGATCTGATTATAAAAATTTCAGAAATTTTTTCAAAGTCCAAAACTGAGGCAAATTGTGAATTTAAGTCTTATGATTACCTGCAGGAAAAGTAACATGAGAAATAAGGCTATTAAACACAGCAAAAATTATTATCAAGAATAAAATTTTCTGAGAAATCAATAATAAAAAAGTTTTTCCTCTTGTATCACCTATCCGTGGACACATTGTATAATCAATCTTTGATAAAACAAACGAGTTGTCATCTATGTTAATTAAGAAAAATGTAAAAATTGATGTAAAAAGTTGAAGTTTATATCATAATTTTTAAACAATTGTGTATCCTAAAAAACAAAAAATATATATTTTACATTTCTGCAAAAGCAACAACAAATTATTAACACTGCTTGATTGGAATTCGTTTCTTTTATCTAAGATTGCAAGTTTTAACAAGAATCGGGCTTTCAACTCGATATAATGAGGGCCATATTTGATAGGTCGCATTGTGCAAAGTGAACACATGTTTACTGAATCACTGAATGTATGCACTTCTTGTACCTATCCTATAGTGTGTCTAAATTTGTAAGTCTGTAAAGTTATGGCAAAACTGAGTACAAGCTATTTTAGTTCAAATAAAATAATGGATATCACTTCATTCTTCAATTCGTTAAATGCGCAAATTGTTCGTTAATTATGGGGGCCTGGTTCACGTTTTTCGATCCACTTCCGATCGGTCATTGCAAAAATGACGACAGCACGTTATTTAAAGTATTTCTGTGCTTTTTAAATGAATTTCAGTCGCAAGCAATTCTTATATTAAGAGGTTCATACTTTTTTTAATATTGAGCTTAGCTCAATATTTAAGACAAAATGATTGTGTCATTAGAAAAATGCAATACCTCTCTGTCCTTCTACGCTGACATTTTCTAATTATTATCCGTAGTAAACAATGCACCTCAGATACGAAGATAGGAAAATTGTTAAGACGTTTGAAATTTCGGTGTAAATTAAGTGTAATACGTCCCTGTCGCTCGAAGTTTAAGTCCGCCTGAAGCTTGCAGAATAACGCCAGATCGGCGCATTCCGTTTTGTTGCAAAATAATTCGAAGAAGTCCCAAATAGGATGATCTAATATTGATTTCAGTATACTTCTTTATTAAAAAGTCCGGGGAATCACCGGATCGTGGGAATAACGCCAGAGTGGCGCTATTCAAGGTTTCCCCCCCGCGTACAAGAGGTACGTTTGGTTATCTTTTTCTAACATCCTTCGCTTTACGGAGAAGTAGAAAGACGAATCAGAGCCCAGCCAGCCTTCAGACCTGTCGGTCGTGCAAATTAATTCGTTCCGGGCCTTGTAGGCCAATAATTCCGAAAAAGCATCTCGTTTTAGGTTTGGAGAATTATCGTACGACGTGTTTGTCGGATCCCCATAGAGAGTGCCTTACCGTTTAGGAAAATATTTCTGTGTGAAGTTTAGTGTTTGGTGAAGTCCAGTTTTCATATTGTTTCGTATCGGATCCAATAACCTTGAGCTCTAGGAAACTTCGTTGTTTTTGCACCCGCTTCCGGGAAAGGATACATCCTCTTTCTGTATCGACCGCTGCTGCTCTCCCTGGGATAAGAAGCCTGCCATCGCTTCCAAGGGTCCTGACAACCAAAGGGCTCGCCCAGGTCACAATACTTCAGGCTGCCCTTTGCAGTTGCCGCTTGCAACAGAACCAGCTTCAACCCTAGTTAACACTGTATACCACGGTTCGCTTGTAGACAGGCACCAGTCAACTATTGTCTGTAATTTTAAGTAAATCAAGCGCCCCTTTTTACTCCGTTCGAGCGAAGTGTTCAAATCATAAATCAGTGCGTATTATTTTTGGCATCCGTGGTAACCAATAGAAACAGTAAGAAAGGGTAAGTAACATCCAGCAGTAGGGTACAGCCACCACACCCGCTCGGGCCCAGAAGGAACCATCTGCGGTACGTTCCTCGAGACCATCCTGGGTGACCTCCGCAGTGGCGCCCATTTTTCCTCCCGATTATGACCCCCCATTTAAAGGGTTAAGCGTTTCGAACCCCCCTTTTCTCTACTGCTTTGACGTCGCCCTATAGGTTGTCTTAGTGCGGAATTAGCACGCGACAAAATCCATACCTTTTAAATACTAAGTCAAGCAATTATTGTATATTTGACTAAATTTGATTTAACTTTGGAAAATCTGTATGTAACAAGCTATTACCTTTGCATTCAAATTTGCGAAAAATAATAAATATGCTCTTATTTAGTATATTTAATGCATTCGCTTTTCTTGCTGTATTATTATAATTAAACAATATACATTTTTATTACAGATGCGTCTTCGTCTCCAAAGCTCGACTGTACAATTTCCAGGATTCATTATAGCAAACATTTTTCTCAAGATATATAAGGAAAAACGAGATACGACAGAGTAAGAAATACAAATATAAGGAAAATATACATATAAAGTCGAAAACATCAGCGATTGGGTTTCATACAGAAGAAACGAATGGAACGCACATATTGAAAGAATGGACGAGAGTAGAGTAGTACGCATTGCACGAGGTGGCCAACCTGAGGGAAGACGAAGTATTGGCAGGCCCAAGAAACGATGGAGCGACACCATCCAATAATATGGCAAAAAACAGGTTGATAGCCTACTGTAAAAGTTAGAAGAAGAAGAAGAAGATATATGTGAAATAAAACATACAGGGTTTGTCAAAAAGTACGGGTCATATGGGATTTTTTTTATTAAAGTATTAAAAAAAAAATTAATACGGCGTTGGTTTGTGCTTGTCTAAGGACTAAAAAAAACTTGCACACAGATTTGGTCAAATGACATTCTATACCTGTCAAATTTGACATTTTTTGAAAAAAATCTTCAAAAGTGGCCTTATTTATGATTTTTCGAAAGTTTTTATTTGTAAAAGTTGTTCAGAATGGCATTTTACGTCAGTTCGAACTTATTATTTTTTTTCATTTTTTTGAAAGGCCTGTAACTGCAGCATGAATAAAGATCGACCTACCACTTTTGTGTTTTTTAGTCTTAGAATTAAGTCTATTTTATGCTCCCAAAATTTGAACATAACGATACGGAACACCCTGTATATTATTCGTATGTTAAAATCCAAAGACGTGTCTGCCAAAATTATAAGTAAAAGTTGTCAAAATTCATTACTGATATTATTACACCTTTATTTGAATTTCTCAGGAATACGAATACGTTGGATATAAATGTCCTTTGAAAATATATTGTTCTCAGCAAACATTAATTATTGGACTTGCAAGACTGTTTTTCAAAGGAAACCAAATATAAATATAATTTAAGGTTAACTTATCTGTATAGTATAGTTTGTTGTTATTTGATATTGTATTCATTTTGGTAGAATATAGTTTCCGATCAAAATAAGCTTAGCTTATTCATGGATTACTTTTAGTAATACGGTCTATGCAAATCTTAGAGAAACTCTTGAAATGTTAACAAATGCAAATAATGCATTCAAGGAGAAATGTCTTTGATGAATTTTAATTAATTCGAATAAATTTGTATGTTGTAAAAATATTACTTCCTTAAAATGTTTTCTAAAATTGAATTGCTTAAAAATATATCCTGAATGAAGTGACACCCTAAAAATTTGGTCTGAAGATATGCCAACAATTTTGTTAAAAAAAATGTAACCAAGCGATGGAATTATTTTAAGTTTACCGTAGTCATGGCTACAACACTATACCTTTTCAACTTCAAATTGGGACTAATCATTTTTAAATTAAGAATAAACATATTCAAATTGAGATTAAACAATTTGACATCGATTAAACACATTCAAATTGAGAAGAAACACAATCAAATTGAGAATAAACATATTCAAATTGAGACTAATCAATTTCAAATTGGGAAGCAATTCAGTTTGTTCTAGCAAATACAAAAATTAATAGCAACAAAGGTAACTACTCGTACATGTATATTAAGTTATTTTAGGTAACATTTATACACTTATCGGTATATTTATCCCATTATCTATTAAACCAGGTGATCAACGAAATTCATAATTAGAGGAGGCTGTGATTGGTGCTATTTTATGCTGTGTAGTTGGACACATGTCTCAATTTTTAATTTCAAGCTGTAAGTCTGTGTTCCTAACTTTATGGTAAATATCACAGCCTGCTATAATTATAAATTCTGTTGATCACTTGGTATTAGGCTTATTCATTTTTCCCTCATTTCATGGTTTTACTATACAAAGGCTTTCATGTATGTTTTCTTAGCTGACAAGAATGAAACCCACCTCGGTGTCATTTCTGGTAACTGCACTAACCTAACAGTAGTTTTAGTTATAAAAATTATTGTTGATACATTTTTTTGACATTATTATTGATGTATTTAGTTTCCAGTTGTTATTTCCCAATTTGAAGTTATTTAAACCCAATTTTGATGTGTTTATTTTCAATCTGAAGGTGTCTGTTCTGATTTCAATATGTATAATCAATTTGAAATTGATTATTTTCAATTTGAATATGTTTATACTCAATTTGATTGTGTTTTAATCGATTTCAGATTGTTTTGTCTCAATTTGAATGTGTTTATTCTCAATTTGAAGTTGAAGAGGTATAGTATTTATTTATTATTCCTAAAAGATAGCGGTAGTTGACACTTCTTCCAAGGCCAACTGTATCAATAACGACTTCGTGCATGGCATGCCATCTGGAAGCCACATTGTATGTATATTAACTGAAACGACCGTATAAAGGGAAGCTTAATTCAATATTAGTCGACTGTGATTTAACTATTTAACAATCGCGAATAATAACAATTAATTTTTATATTTAAAAACTTCATTGCAAGAGAGTAAAATAATATGTCTTAAAAACATCATAAAGTTAGTTGCTATGTTTTAGAATTTTCAACCATAATTTGCACTACAAATAAAGCAGTTTTTATTATGATTAAAACATGGCCTTGTTGAGGATTTGCAATTTTTTAACTTTTATAATTATACATATTAATAAAATTTGGTTTGTTACGAGTCCGTATTTTTAATTTTTTTTAAATAATTTTATCTTTTTTCTCAAATTTTGGTGAATTTTGACTATATTCCAGATCGGCGAAATTTAATTGTTCTGATTTTTTGCATGAACAACGATGAAGTATCGATGAAAACGTAAGTATTGTTACAGTTACAATAAAATTTCTGAAGATAAAAATTTATTCTTCAGTCTACTGTATTATAAAAGTTAATAGAATGTTATCTGTGATGAATTTTTAGTATTTTATTTATTTGAAAATTCTGTATATTATAAATAAAGATGCCCTTTAATAGCTTCAAAACCAGGATGCACACTATCCGAAGTGTATTATAGTAAAAGACTTTCCAGCCTGCTGCCCCTACTTTACATGCTGATGCAAAAAATTATTTTGTATGCTGCGCATTTGTTAAAATTGTTTACATGTAGTGCTTCATTTAATTAAAATATAATTAAGCAGTTAAATTACACAAAGAAATATCTTTTTATGGTTGTTACAACGGTACATTTCTACTTGAATACGTTTAGATTAATGCAGAAAGTACCGGGTGTCTTAAAAAGAATTACATCTTTGAAATTTGTTTGCATGTAAACTTTTATGTGCCACTACATTGTTATTGGTAGTGCACTATCTAGAGCTGGCATTAGATAATTGTAAAATTAAAAAGTAAATTAATTCACTTTAGATAGTTTTAATTAAATCTGTTAATACAACACAAAATGTACAATGTGCAAGAAAACATTTTTAGTATTGAGGCAAATTTTCAATCACGACAGTTAATACTTCCGTCTCCTAGCATTACAGCATAGCGTGAGAGCGGTACATTTTATTTTACATGGGAAATTCACAGCGCACTAGACGTATTTCATTTTAAGACACTTTGTACTTAACTTCAGTGTAAAGCTTGTTATAAAACGATAATAAAAATTGCACTGCGATAATATTATTGAACTGTTAAAATTAATTTAGCAAAGTTATTATGTTATTGAAAGTAATTCAATTAATTCAATTTTGTTAGGTATTAGACAGAAGATATTTTCACAAATTATGCAAGCTAGTGTAAGTGTAGTAAGGTAGGTACATACGTGTGTGATAAAACATTAATAAGATATATTTACATAGATATTCCGTAAGAAATGATATGAAAAATAATCAACTGAGAGAGCAACAGCCAAAGGTTAGTTCTTTTGATTCTTGGCAGCTGTTTTTAAGAGGTTTAGAAATTAATTCTTTATTTTTCATGTGGCGTGATTGCAACTTGATGTTTCGCCATTCTTTTCTGTTTCTTGCTTTCACCCTCAAATTTGTTACCTCCTTCTCACTTACATCTTAAACCACTGCTTGCAGACACCTAGTTCTTGGACGACCCTGTCTTCTTGTTAACATTGGCTTTAAATTCAACACTTTCTTCACTACACGTGTAGCGCCCATTCTCTCTAAATGCCCTTGTAGTCTTACTCGTTGTGCTCTTATGCACTGAGTAATTTTTGCAGCACCATATAGTTGTCTTAATTCTTCATTATTTCTTCTTATTCATACATTTCCTTCTCGTTTTCCTCCAAAAATTTTTTCTACAAGTTTTCGTTCCCATCTTTTTTACATCTTACTTATTCAGAATCCAAGTTTCGCAACTGTAGGTAGCGGTTGGTCTTAAAATGGTCTTATACATATGTAATTTAGCTTTATGTGAGATAGCTTTTGACTTTAAAAGTTTCCTTAATGCACCTGCACACTTATCTCCTTTCACAATTCTAGCCCTTATTTCCGAGGTATTGTTCCCATCATCTATTGGCCACACTCGCAGGTATGTGCTGCTGTGCACTTTTTCTATCTTCTTCAATCTTCTGTTTCCTTCTAATTCTTTTTCGTTTTGTAAAACTTCGGTATTAACTTGCATTTACTTTTATTTTACCTTCGTTGATTTGCAGTCCTACCTTGCATGCCTGGAACTCTAATACCTTCATCACTTGCTATAATTCGTTTTCTGTGACTGCTAAAATTGCCATGTCAGCATACGCTAAACGCTGATGATTCTTGCTTATTATAGTGCCCATTCTGTTTATTCTGCTAGCTCTAATTACTTTTTCCAAGATAATATTAAATAGCGTAGTCGATAGCGGATCTCCCTGTCTAAACCCATACTGTGCCCATACTCACTGTGAAGGGTTCAGACACCATATTGTTTACTTTTACCTTGTTACTTGATTTTTCTATTATTGTCATTTTAATTAGTCTTATAATCTTATTTAGTATTTCCGTTTCAGTCATTGCCTGTCGTTGCAACTTATATTTGTTAATTTAACACAATGCGAAGAGCGGAAGAGAAACAAACCTAAAGAACAACAGCTTGGTCGTCTTTTACATAAAACTTAGCATAGAATTCTTTACTTTTTATAAGACGTCATTGTAATAATTTGCATCTCTCTGTTTTAACACTTGTTCTTGTTGTATGAACGCAAACACGAAATGATTTTTTATTTTTGAAAAACTAAAATTCTCTAAATTTTTATTTGCAATAACGAATGAGACTGAAGGTTCCTTCGACTGCTTTATTAAAACATATAAATCAGTCTCTCATAATGAGATTGTTAGGTTAAATCATCAATTATTCTAAAATCTTTTCATTTCATATTTATTTATTAACCACTTTGCATATTATCATGCATTAGCAAATAATACACTATAACAACAGGTCAACTAGATATTATTTGTATTTAATATAATTTTTTTAATGGGTTGTGTCAAACAGTTGGGGCGGCTTCAATTTAGTGAATGATTTCGACTAACATTCAATCGATATATCCAGACTCTTATAATATTGTTTCGTGTCTCATAATTATGTATATTATGTATATACTAGAATTCACAGCATAAATTGAGGCGTTTTTGTGAATGAAGCAAGTATATAAATAGATGGCAGCGTTAAAATAGATAATTTGATAAATAAAGGACAACAGTGTTCCGTGTTACTTTTCTTACTCAGCATTCAAAACGTACCGTAGATTACGCTTACGCATAAGAATAAGCAGAACGAAGGTCTTTTTGCAGATGTTCTATATGTGAATTCCAGTTTAAAGCGTCATCTAATATAATCCCTAACAGTTTAACTCTATTACTTTTAGTCAATGCATATACCTACCTAAGCTAAAGACAAGACTTGCCATGTTGGCTACTATAGATTCGTTTGAAGTGTTGCTTAACTTCAGTTCTTAAACAAACTATTCTTGCTACTATTCGTTGAGATTAGGAAGAAAATACATACTATATGAATTCACGTATTTTGAACTACCTTGCCGTTCAATTTATTGTTCTCACTATCTTTAGTAAACAATTTTGTTACCTCTTGTAAAAAGGCAAGGTTTAATTCCCCACACAGAAGAGATTATGGAGATATGCCGAGAAATTCCAATTTTAGTAACTTTATTAGCTATTCACAGGCACTACTAACACCTTTCACAACTGTTAACTTTGTAACGCTGTGAGTAGATTTTTTCTTTCATCGATGCTTAAAGAAAGTTAACTCTCCTGCTCAACATACGTGCTCAGACTTTTCGTGTTAATAGAATCCGATTAGCTTTGGTTCCGATTATAAGAGGAAGATATTGCTAAAAATCTTTGATTAGCAAATAATGCTAAAACGATACTGGACCTAAGGGATTATACCTTGGAGATGTACTAAACCAATACGGAAAGAACTGTACAACAATTTTAATCCAAAATACTCCACGATTTGGCCGATAGGCTATTTCATCAACCAGATAATATAGGTATTAGGGTTTTGGCATTGCATGGTGGGTGTGAATTGTGAATAACATAATGTGAAAGAATCATTACGGGTGTACAACCTCACCTATTTTTCAATATTATTAAGCAAATGATACACTGAGTATTTACAGCCGTCTATTCTCATTTTTCAAATTTTAGAACCTTCATACCCACTTAATTATAATTCAAAGTTGCAAGTTTGAACTTACTAAGCTTCTTCATTTATAATCCTTGGCTTTGCTTCGAAAACTAACAGTTTGCTTTGGTGTTATCTTTGTCTAACTATCTTAAATAATTGTAGCATTAAATGGCTTTATTTGCACACTTTATGTCGAGAAACATGATCTGTTTATTAATT
This sequence comes from Melanotus villosus, assembly GCA_963082815.1. Taxonomy (NCBI): domain Eukaryota; kingdom Metazoa; phylum Arthropoda; class Insecta; order Coleoptera; family Elateridae; genus Melanotus; species Melanotus villosus. The sequence continues at coordinate 107,870,804 of OY720418.1, read as the reverse complement.
TGGATGATGCTTGTTTCAACTAAAACAACTGTAAAAACCGAAGAGCCAGCCGCAATAATTAATGATAATACAAATTCTACTAAAAATGGTACCAAAGAGCCAGACATCATCATTAATGAAAACACAAATTCAACTCAAAATGGTACTCAAGTTATAGGTAATATTTTGTTATTTATATATCTGTATCATTATTATTATTATTATGTTTAGAGCTGAAGTATAGACTGGTGGCCTATTCGTATTTATTTATATTATAATTGATTATTAATTTTTGTATTAAACTTATATCAAAAAATATAGAACGACACTAGTTTGTCCAACTCTTCGTTTACGTACAAATTACGAAGAAACACCAAAGTTTTCTCTTTTACCTTTCACAATTGTTAAATTCACCAAATAGCTTTAAAGAACGTTGATATACTACAAAGTGGTAATTTTAGAATTACCTCAAGGCTGTATACATCCAAGTGACAATTCGTCAATTAAAATAAATCAGAAATTTACAGTTCCTGGAGACTGCATGCAGTATACGTGCGAAGGTCAAGATTCTTATTATGGATTCTCGTAAGTACTTTTAATAATTACAAATTGATTTACTTTGTTCTTAACCCTTTTTTTTCGAATTCTGTACTTTTTACTGTTTAATATTGAATAATGGCTTTATCTGAGAAAATTTTCTGCTTCTTGGTCGGCTAATATTTTTTAACGATTGTTGAGTCTCATGTCTGTATGCTTGTTTAACTTTAGGCTCGTCCTTAGCTTCACTGCAAATTCTCATATTTAGTTTCGGTTTCATAACTAAATCTAAAATGAAGATTTTAGTCTGAATACTTTGATTACGAGCTTTGTCTCGCCAATTGACTTTTGACTAACGTTTTGTCAATGATTGCACAATTTAAGCCTTATTTTTCGATTCCGTTTATTTCTAAACTACTCCCAGCCTGCATTTACTTTGCATTTTAATTCATTTCCTAATGTACCTGGTGGTTTGATCTAATGGTTCTTTTGGTGATTTAATGATGCTTAAAAGTGTTATGTTGTGATTATTTTTTACTTTTGGGTAGTCCTTTAGTTGCAATCTTTGCTCTTGCTTTGGGATAACTCCACACTTCTGTTGCGTATCCTTAACGCTGGAATTTACACCATAAAATATACCTCATTTTAAGCACATTTTGTTTCATTTTTTTGGGCTCATTTTTTAAGCAGGAACGGCAGAGCATTGTTTTTGTAATTATCCATGTCTTTCCTGTGTATTGACAGAACGATTTTTTTTAATTTCTAAAAACCAACTTTACAGTATTAAAAAATCTAAAGCTCTATTTTACTTCAAAATTTTCAAATAGTTTTTACAAAAATATTAATACCGAAAAAATCTCTCTGTCAGTAGATAGATATAACCACTCTCTTTCAAACGCCACAAGAAAATTGTTTTCAAAATGCAAATTATTCCAGAAAAACTGGAAATAAAGTTCTAGAAAAATCGGTTTAAATTACCCATTTACGCTACACTAGGCAACACAAATAGCACAGTCACAACGGCTTTAAATCCGAACTTTACGGAAACTTGACAAGGAGATTACAATTTAAATATACAGAAAATCGTAATTTTGTTTTTGTCATATCCTTTACAGTAATAACACAAATAACGATGTAAATATGCAAATTTTCAAATATTAATCTTACGCAATTCTTGACCTCTAACCTCAAACCTCAACTCGTTTTTGACGTTCTGCTAAACGCGCCCGCTTTAATTGTTTCTTATGACTTTTTGATATTTTAAGTAGTTATGCAACTTTAGATACGTCAAATGGAAATTGACTGTATGTAAATGCCAGCCTTAATCTCTATTTTGTAATTCACTTTACGATGAAGTGATCTGATCGAATGGAAACTTCCTTTGATAATTTGGTTAATAGCTCTGTCTCGACCAAGAAAAATACTTACTCCTTTTTGGCCATCTAATGTTTTTCAAACATTGCAGAACTTATCTTTTTCAGTTTCGTTTATCTCTAAATTACTTCTGCCTTTGCTGCAACTTTTGCTTTTGCTTTTGGGCACTCACGCTTTTTCTATTCATGCTTAGTTATTTTATAATTAAACTTAAAATAATGTGTGGCCTGATTTTGTAATGTTGTTAAAAGTATACCTTTCGGAGATGTTTGTCAGCCATTTTGCTGACGAGCAAGAGAAAATATTCATAGACTAACAGTCGATTTTGTCAGGTCGAACGGTCTCAAAATAGTAATTTACTTACCAAAATATTGGTATTGTTTTCAAGATTATCTCAATTTTTTAAAGGTTTTATTTCATCTTGTCCTACGAGATATATGATGAAACTCAATTCACATACTTGTTCAATCACCCAAATTTGCTTGCTTTTTAATGTGAATAAGGATTAATTAGGACGAGATACATTTTTCCAAAATATTAATCGTTTGTAACCTCTTTTCTTTTAAAAAATAATTTAAAAACTTATTAACAAGCAAATGCCCTCTCATCAGCTAATTTTACTAATAACAACCTTTAGTTTAGTTTAGCAGAAAATTTTGTGTTACAGTTGCGGCGAATTCGTACCTGAAACGGGATGTACAAAAACTCTAGTAGATCACAGTAAAGATTATCCACATTGTTGCCCAATTGAAGTATGTAACGGCACAGAAAAAAGTTCATAGTAAAATAGAGAAAGTGCCCTTTTGAATATTTTGAGAAAATAAATAAAATGCCCACAATCTGATTTTCATTTATTTGTTAGGGTTTAATTAATTTTTCTTTAGCTGTATAAAAAATGATATCTCTTAATATTCAGAAATAATTACAACATATTCTCGTTATCATAAAAGTAGATGTGTTAATCAGTTCTGAAGCAATTTTCTAATACTCGATTTCTTTTAAATAAAAATTAATCAAATAGGTACTAACTACAACATAATCGTACTTCAAACAGGGCAATGAAAGCGAAAATTCATTAAATGTTAATAGAGCAAATCAAAAGTATTTGCCTAATTATAAAGGCAATTTCGATAAGTTATGAACAATTTATTGGAGTGTTTAAGTTTTAAATACGCCATCGATAGCTTGAAATCATTATATGTTGCCTTTGTGCTATGTCTGAAGACGCGACTACGTCCAGACCTTCAAGCAAAGCTACGACTACTTCAACGAATAGAACTAATACTGCAAGTGACGCTACAACTACAATCATTTACAGGCAACCTAGAGGAAATTTATTTATTTTGTTATCTAGTCTGTAGATACTAAAGAGAGTCTTTAATCGATTTTTAAGGTAAAAGTTGAAAATTTAATAATTTTACAAATTTAAACCAACTCTTATTTCGAAACTGTGGTGTCACTTCACGAAAATGTTCTGGTTTTCTAATCAAGATTAATTTAAAGTAATTCTTTGAAATTAGTACTCCTTTGGCGGGCTGTAAAGTAGTTATTGATAATAACGAAGAACGACTTCTGCATCTTGGGGTGAATCAATAGGACTTCTTGGCATTTGCGAAGAAACATCTTGCGATGTGAAAGGGTTTCTTCATGGAAAGGGTCAAATAAAAGCGCAAAATATTTGTTGAAAATTAACTAAAATTACATTAAGTTGCATTTTTTAAATGTTTATTTTATTTTTATTGCCAAGGAGGTTCTTAATTTTTATTACAAACTTTAATGTTGATTTTAGAATTTAACTCCCTCGACACCCTAAAGGTATAAGAGGCTAAAAGAGAAAAGAAAGAAAAGTAGAATAGTTTAAACTTTGGAATTTATTAAAATTAAAATGTAGTTTTGTAATTTCCTATCTGTTTTCTTTTAAATTTATTTTCTGTTTTCCCTTAATAGTTATTTACATAGCAAGGAAGCGCAATGAGATGTATTGTAGCGAGTTTAGCACTTAACTACTATGGTAATGGTTCCCAAACTTCTCTTCCCTTTTGGCAATAATTTTGTTGGTGGCCGCCTCCCCTCATCTCTTTCCGTACTCAACGTCATTCATAATAAAATAGCGACTGCACGGCAAAATGCAGTTTCTGAATTTTAAAGTGTTGATCTTTTCTTAGTCTTCCTACTGCACAGACCATTTTTGTACGTTTGAAAAACTATTAACAGAACGTCTTCCGGGTTGACGTTGGGGGTCTTAATAATTTCAGTAGCTTCACGGATTTTCCTGTTGAAAACATAAGGGGCATTGGCGATGATTAAAGTTTTTTTCAAACAATATCTTATGACCAGTGATGACATGATGCTCAGCAGCAGCTGAGTGTGAGAGAAAAACTGATTTCAAGCAACATTTGTATTCATAGATACGTGTGTATACTGAGCGACCAGTTTCTCCAATGTAGGTACACTAAACTACAAGAACAGGGGATGCTATAAACGCTTCTTTATGACAAGCGTTGGGGCTTGTATTTTACTGAAGGGAGTATCTGTGACACTTTTGGAGGGGATTTGAAGATGGTTTTGATGTTATATATGTTTTTGAGAATCCTACCTATTTGATTAGTAACTTGGCGAGGTGTACAGGTATTTTGAAGTCTTTTAGGGTGTGAGGAGTTGAGTAGTATAATTGCTTTTGATGACTTTCCTAACATCGATTTTGTTATTGTCATGGATATGGGCTAACTCGACATGAAGACTGTCGGGTTGGAACACTATGACAGCACGATGAACGAGGGAATTGATTACGGAGAGTTTTGGTACCGGATGATGATGATGTAAATTGGTGTGAAGATACCTATCCGTGTGTGTAGGTTTACGTTAAAATGAGTGTGCAAGATGACCACTCGGTTTACGGTTTACCAGGACGCCGAGAAAAGGGACAGAGTCATTCAATTATGTTTTCCATGGGGCTATACAGGGTGTCTGCTAACATGTGTCTCAAAATTTGCAGTCTGATTCTACCATTCAAAACAAGTAAGAAACGCTTAATAAACTATGTCCGCAAACCAACGCCGTCTGAGATGTAGCACTTTCTTTTAAAGATAAGTTCAATTATTACAATTCTCTTAAATCTAATATGTGCCTCTCAGTCATATGTGTCGCATTAAATTAGGTTTGCTATTGTTGAAATGGCTGAAGATTACACGTATGCCGAGATGGCTGACATGCATTTGTGTTACGGCCGTGCTTATGGTAGTGCGCGACGGACACGTCGTATCTATCATGAAATGTTTCCTAATCGTCGAATTCCTTGTGATAAAACGTTCACTCGTCTCGATCAACCCGCAAGGGACCACGGGACATTTTCAAAAAGTACTGTTGATGCTGGTAGGCGTGAGTCGATTCGTACTCCGCAGTTAGAGGAGAGAATCTTAGATATCATCACTAGAAAACTAGAAATCCTGGGACGAGCACTCGGAGAATTGCTGCAGTGGAGGGAACCAGTAAATGCACTGTTTGGAACGTATTACATGATCAGATGCTTTATCCGTATCATGTATAACGTGTGCAAGGTCTGCAACGGACAGATTACCAACCAAGAAGATTTTTTTCCAATGGTTTTTGAGGATGGATGCTGAAAATCTACAATTTCTCTCTCGTGTACTATTCACAGACGAAGCGGGATTCACCAAAGATGGTATATTTAATTTTCACAATACTCGTCTGGGCCAACGAGAATCCCCATTCCATAATGGAATCTAGACATCAGCATAAGTTCTCCATAAATGTTTGGGCGGGCATCATCGGTGATTTTCTGATAGGTCCTTTCTTTTTGCCTAACAGACTGACGGGACCTTTATACCGAGATTTTTTTGGAAAACTCTCTTCCAGAATTACTAGAAGATGTTTCCTTAGAGACAAGAATGCACATGTGGTTCAATGATGCGTCGTGCTAATGCTTGCATAGCAGCCAATGGAGAACACTTCGAACATATTTTGTAGAGTGAATTATTATTTAATATTAAAAGCAGCCTATTTTATTTAGCTCAAATAAATTGTACTTAATTACACTATTTATTTTCTTTAAGTAAAAGTGCTACATCTCGGGCGGCGTTGGTTTCCGGACATAGTTTATTAAGCGTTTCTTATTTGTTTTGAAGGCTAGAACCAGACTCCAAATTTCGAGACACATGTTAGCAGACACCCTGTATAATAATGGAACTAGATCTTGGGTTTTAAATCAAAGGATTCTAGGTCTATTGTCTCAAAACATTCCATAAAGATGTTTGCAACCACCGAAGAAAGGGGAGAACCCATAGCAGCGCCTGTTACTTGCTTATAGAATCGGTTGTTAAACAGAAAATATGTGGAGGAAAAGCACCTTTCAGAGAGAATGGCTAAACTTGCAGGTTTGCCGTCTTGAACTAGTATATGCCTTAAGAATGCCAGCGAGATATTTGGCCAGGTTGTACGTGGGGGAATTTATGGTATTAACAATGGGACGGAAAGGGATCTGCTGTTTGTGAATTTTTGGAAGACCATATAATCTTGGCGGTTTGAATATCCTGTGGGAGATTAGATGATTTGACGAGTGTGGCAACCTCGCATTCGATTTTGGAAGTGGGGTCACGAGAAATGGGCATGTAAGCATTGTCCTGATAAAGATCATCTACTTTTGCCATATATTGAGTTTTATTAAAGACGACTTTAGCATTACCTTTGTCAGCGGGTAATATTACAATGTTAGAATTGGATCGAAGACTTTTGACTATTGTGTAACAAACCCATGCTCAAAAAGATTATGAAATATGAGCTTCTATTTGAAAAATTCGATTTTTTGTGTTTTATTGCATTCACAGTGGCGAAAAAAGAAAAAATTAAGATATGAGCCGATAACATAAAAAATTTAAAATATTGAAATTTGAATTTTACTTCGTAGTTATTAATTATAGATCTATAAAGTTTGGTGTTTTATGAAATTCTAGGACAATGGCGATCGGGCTGATAAATCGAATATGGGACGTTCTATTTAAAAATTTGAGAAAAATCGAGGTCGGCATTTTTCGATCACCCTGTATACCGGTAAACGTTAGTGTCGAGTAATCCTAGCTATTTCATGTGTAATCGAATCCTTAAACTAAATCCTGAAAAAGAACGTTTATTTCTAACAAATTTTGCAGTGGCGTTCGTCCACAGCGAGGTTATATTTTGCAAAAACACTTGAATAATTGCCGAACTCTTAGCGATAGACCTCTATAGTGCCACGTCATTGAACTCGCCGTTGAAAGACGATTCTGAATATCTAAAAATATAGGGTATTCTATTTGAAATAACGAAGTTGCCGCCTACTTCCGGAATAACTGGAAGTTATGAATTTTGTTATTTCTTGTGCTGTGGATAAACCTAGATCAGCATTTAATATTGTGTTGAGTATATGCTAATGCAAAGTTGGGTAATCAAAGGACCAATAATGTCCATTTCAAAAATCACAGCTAACTTAATCAGTTTTTGAAATATTATTTGAAGAAAAAACTAAAATTTTGGTGAATCGTCTTTATTTAATTTTGACCTTATTTGAGGAGATATTGAAAAAATAAAAACACTTTCTCATGGCTACTTTTTGTTGTCTATCGGATAGGTTAAATACATTTTTGATGCAACGTTTCGGTATTCCAGGGCCATCATTAAGTTCATTTTCTTAAATACGGACCTTGATCTTTTGTTCCATTTTTTTGCAAGATCTAATGGTAGATGATACAATATCTTATCAACAAAATCCAAATTGAAACGTTTCGTCCCTAGAATTCCATCTTCATCAGTTACTCGGTATCGAATTTATTGTTTTTTATTTTAAATATCCGAATTTATTGAAATCTCAAGCGTTTTAAGTGTTTTGCTCAGAAGTATTAAAGTGTAATGTGAATTTATAATAGCTGTCAATACCAACTACATACCCACTAAACATATTAAATTCCAATTATTTGAATGTAGCGAATGGGTATATCTAGTAGGTGTAGGGTGAAAATAAATAAAACCTATTCAGAAAATTGTATGCAAATTTGAACGGAGTACGGAGCGTTTGGAAAATCTAGGAGAAATTATGGCAATAAAAGTCCACGAGCTGTAAAAAGAAATATTTGTCAGCAAGTATAACAAACATCCCCATTACGGTAATTTTTGTTACATTAGAAATATTTTCTAGATAAATGCAAATCGTTCAAAATCAACTCGGTAAATAGCTAGAGATCTTGAAGTACCCCAAATCACAGTATGGAGGGCATTGAAAGAGAATAACTTAAAATGCTACAAGATTCACTTGAATCAAAAGTTACACCCCTGGGATTCTCAGAGCAGATTAGAATGGTTAAGTGGTTGAGAAACCAGACAAATAATGACCCCAATGTTTTACTCAAAGTGGCCTGGAATGACGAAAGTTCCTTTTTACTAACTATGACATCTTTTTATAGGAATAATGAACATATTTGGGCTACCGAAAACCCACGAGAATTTCGAGAGGTGCGACCTCAAGTGCGCTTCTGTTTAAACGTTTGGGGAGGGATTTATAACAATCGAATCTTCGGTCTTCGGTTTCAAGGGAACATTAAATGGACAACGCTACCTTCAGTTTTTAAGAAATACATTTGCTGAATACTTGGGTAAAATACCATTAGCCGAGTTCAATCAATTATGGCTACAGCATGACCGAGCTCTGCCTCATAATTCAAGGGAAGTTTGTGAATTCCTTGATGCTAAATTTTCTCAAAGATGGATCGGGAATCAGGGCCCTGTAAGGTGCCCGCCCAGGTCTCCTAACCTTGCCATAAGTACATTCACTCCAAAATAATACCATTGAGGACCTCAGGGCAAACATAATTAACGCATTTGCATCTGTCAGAAGAAGGGACCTTTTGCGTTTACTCAATAATATTATTTTAAGAATATATAAATGCATCGAACAGGATGGAGGCCACATAGAGCATTTACTATAGCTTCCAATTTTCTTAGATATTGATTTTGTGTTAAGTTGTTTCGTTATTAGACTTTAATACATTTAATTTATATCTGGTGTTACTATTGAATTATTTGTCAACTACAGTAATACCTTTGGTTAAATAATACTTAAAACGCCTGAGATTTCAATTAATTCGGAAATTTAAAATGAAAAACAATAAATTCGATACTGCATTTGCATTTTGTTGATAAGATATTGTATCATGTACCATAAGGTCTTGCAAAAAATGGAACAAAAAATCCAGGTCCGTATTTAAGAAAATGAACTTGATGATGGCCCTGGAATACCGAAACGTTGCATCAAAAATGTATTTAACCTATTCGATAGAGGACTAAAAGTGGCCATGAGAAAGTGTTTTCCGTTTTTCAATAGCTCCTCAAATAAGGTAAAAATGAAATAAAAACGATGTTCTAAAATTTTAGTTCTTTTCAAATATTTCAAAAACTGATTAAGTTAGCCTTGATTTTTGAAATGAAAATTGTTGGTCCTTTGATTACTCAACTTTGCCCCTATTTAACCGACTCTCTATCTCTTACCGTTTCCAAGATCCCCATGCATACACGCGAATTTGAATCACCCTGTATAATGGTTTATTATCAATCGATAATCCAGAGTTTCTACTTAGTAGCCAATATATTTGGCTAAATTTCGTACCTAGTTTTTTTTTTTTGGTGATCATGTATGTGCACCATGTCAATAATCTATTGAGATAAAGGCCTAAGTATTTAATTACATATTTTGTGGTATGTGAGTTCCATTTAATATTATACTACGACAGTTTTCATGCTTTAGTGCGAAGGTAATACCTATATCTTGATTTAGTTTCGTTGGCTTTTATTTTCTAGCGCTGTAGGCTGTAGGCATTCTTCGAATTGGTTTAAATGTACTTGTAGATTTGTAGTTAGAGACAACAATGCGATTTTCATGTGACGCTAATATTGTTGTATCGTTGGCATATGCAGCAATCTGGTAAATCTGCGGTATATGTATATAGAATACAACGTTGGACCAAGAATACTTCCCGGTGGCACTCCTGATAGAAATGGAAACAGTTTAATGTGAGCTACATGATATTTACCTTGAAAAGTTCTGTTGGTGAGGTAGGATTTTAATAATGAATACTCAGGATCTCAGAATGTGAGCTGAAAAATATCGTTTTGTTCCATGGTTCCATGTCCTTTCCTAAATCTCGTTATAATTTTGAATCATTTTTTATATTCATTATTTTTCGATAATCTGCACTGTTTGGTATAATACTTTTAACAAGAAAATCGAATATATTATGTATGTAATAATTGTTTCATCAGAAGTTTCTTTCAACCTGATTTAATAAAGTATCAGTATCAGAACTTTGTGAGCAACCTGTAGAAATAGGGTTGAACAACGATATTCAAAAGATCGTCTCGCCTAAAATCTGTTCTGTTTTTAACAATTTCATTCAATCCTTTGCTAATAACAGTTTTTATTAATTAGGTCTAACACATGGTCTTTTGCTCTGGATTTCGTTCTAATAAACGAATTTTATATTTGATATCATATGAATTAAATTTCCTATTGAATCTTGATTTTGTTTCAACGATTTCCAATTTTGAGGGATTTTCAGGTAGGTATATCTTCCTCTATAAAATAATCAGCCTCAAATATGAAAGGATTATTGATTTCATGATTCGCCTGTATATTTTTTTAGCAATAATTGTTTATTATTTAAAAATTTTCTCATTAAGATCCAAATTCAGCGAACAAGTCGAAGAGAAATTTGACTCTTTGACCTATTCAACTTTTTAATTAGTTTGCTAGCTTTATTGAAAACATTATTAGTTAGTTTGAGTAATTCAGCAATTGTCATTTATCTTACATGCTGTACTGAGTGCTCCATTTATAAGAGAAAAAATATTTAAAAAATTAATACTATTCTTTTAAAAAAGATTCTAAATTAACAGATTCTAGTATTCTATCGATTATGAAATTAAATAACATGAGTTCCAAATAATTAGCATTACATTTTTTAATAGAAAAGGGAAACATTATTGCTAAGAAATTAACATTTAAAGAATATATAAAACAACATAAAATTGATGTAAATATAGTTAGAAAATAAAATTTTGTATGGGCGAAATATTAATTAAATATAATTTAAAAAATCGGGTAATAAAAATATTAAAGGGTAAGTAAAGGTATCGGCATTTACACTTCTCGGGTATGGCTGGCAACACGGAGGGTTAAGTACCACGCCTTTGGCAAGCGGCTACCTTCCCTACTTCACTATTGCGTTTTGGTTCCAATTATTTTCAGTGACTTAGTAGGCCAGCCGCCGAGCATCCGACTCGGGTTTGACCCGAAATCCGTCAACGTTGTAGCTGTATACTATTAGGCCACTCCGGCGATGAGTAATATTAAACAATACAATAAGAACCAAAAACAAATTAAAACTGAACACACTCCAAACAGTCCAAACACATACAAAACAGGTGGAAGTAAAAACCTGGTGGAGCCAGAGCGAACACAAAGCGGGATGGATGATGAGGAATATTTTAATAACTGTTAAATCGTTATGCTATTTAACATAGGCCTTATTTCATTTTTTCTTAATACTTTTTTTTACTAAATAATGATGAGGATATTTAATTATTCTTTATAAAAATTTTAGTTTTCCCGTCGTACATATCTATTAGATATTAGATGATAAAACGGTGGATCATTTTCTTCTATTTTATTATTATATTTATTTCTATTATACGTATAATTAGTTGTATAACCTTTATCAAATAAACCCTTTAGTCTACTTATTCTCACAAATTACCAACTTTGAAGTTAACTTTTATATTTTCTACCAGTTTTGCTTTAAATATTAATTTTTCGTTTTCCATATTTAACTTTTACAGACACATTTTTAAAATATGTTAAAGCTAATTTAAATTAAAGCGACTCTTGATAAATCCATTATTTATAAACAAAATGCTTTAAATAAATTTCCATGGCTGTTTTTTTGAATATTTATTACTTTAACAGTGAAATGCTCTTTTGATTTATTAGTAAATATTAGTAAACATATTGATATGACTTGCTAATGCTTTTATAAAATTATAAATTGAAATTTCAAATTAGTTGTTATGATATTTTTTAATTAGTACTTTTTATGAAAATTCTTATCACAGGGTTGTTACTGAGGTTCTTCAAATTATAAATAAACTCTATTTTTAATAAATGTGGATTTATTACAAATGAATAATTCGTATCTTCCCTACTTAGAAATAAACTTATCTACACTCACATTTTTTAAATGCTTCTTTCTTATGGTTCCCAATTCTTATAATTTAATCTTCACCAATTTGCTATCCATTTACCATTAATAAAATTCAAATTTAAAGTGTCCTAAATTCTAATTTCGTTCCAATAAAAATATTCTTGCATCCAAATTTATGTAGTAAATCAAGTATTCCATTTAACTTTATAGAGCCCTATCTTCTGCCCAATTCCATCTCAATTGAAGACTGTATTCTCTTGTTGCAAAACCAAATTATCTTTTAGTATTATATTTCTCAAAATTAGAAGAATTTTCTCTTCTTTAACTGATTTTCTCTATTTTAGAGAATTACTGATCTCAATTAACATGAAAAATCAGATTTACACGTATTTATATCAGCTGGAAGATTTTTTACTTCCTACTCGTGAAATTAATTTTCACAAAATTGTTTATTATTTTCGAATTGTTTTTGTTGTCCCGGTTTTTTCAAAATTCTCTTCCAATTAAATTATGTATTTCTACATATTCCTATTAACAACCCTATTTATCACACCCTTATCTAGTACTCTATTTAGCTAATATTTTTTTTACATTAAGAATAAAGTTTACAATTTTTTATACAGGGTGTCTGCTAACATGTGTCTCAAAATTTGGAGTCTGGTTCTACACTTCAAAACATGTAAGAAACGCTTAATAAACTATGTCCGCAAACGAACGCCGCCCGAGATGTAGCACTTTTTTTAAAGATAAGTTCAGTTATTACAATTCACTTAAATCTAGTACGTGCCCGCTCTCCTGATGCCCCCCTTTGGATTTATTTTTATGGGGATATCTAAAACAATTGGTTTATGCCTCTCCTGTAAATAATGTTCAAGAATTGCGAGAAATAGTTCAAAATGCTTGCCAAACAATACGAAACAATGCAGGTATCTTTGACAATCAATGATGCGTCGTGCTAATGCTTGCATAGCAGCCAATGGAGAACACTTCGAACAACTTTTGTAAAGTGACTTATTATTTAATATTAAAAACAGCCTATTTTATTTAGCTCACATAAATTGTACTTAATTACATTATTTATTTTCTTTAAGTAAAAGTGCTACATCTCAGGCGGCGTTGATTTTCGGACATAGTTTATTAAGCGTTTCTTACTTGTTTTGAAGGGTAGAACCAGACTCCAAATTTTGAGACACATGTTAGCAGACACCCTGTATAATAAAATTAACAATCTATCTGGCTATCTTATTTACTTTATATTACATATTTATTTAAATAACTAAATCCACATTATCAAATAAATTAAATTTTATCTCAGTAACAAGCAACTTATAAATAATACTAATTAATAATCATCTTTCAAATCCATTAAAATAATCTTATAAGTCACTTAATAACATCTCAATATAGAAAAACAGGTTAAAATTGTTGGCACTCTTTTTTTAAGTTTTAACCCACTTATCAGTGGGTTTTATGTGGAAAACATTATATTTGTATGTTTAATTAAATAAACCTTATATAACAAAATAAAGTCATTTGCACATCATTTTGCAGAAAAAATATACAAAACCTTTGAATTTCAACAGTGAATCTAGTAAGGTTGTCAGGGACCGCATAATGTTTACATATTTAAGTAAAAACGAATTGAAAATGTTGGTTTCTTTAAAAGCAAAACTAACGTAAATAAAAGTTTAACGTCAGGTAAGGGAAACTCCCAATTTAATTATAACAATGAAAGTGCCTTCACAAACACCCTATCTGTAGGAAATGAAACTTTTAAACATTAGCAATTAGGGAAATGGAAGTGTTTTCATTTTGTACGGTGACCCTTGTATACTCTGATAAATATTATTTAAAAGCTACAAAGTGGGTTCTTCACATTTATGCCAAAAAAAGTATAATTAAAGTAATTTTGTGACAGTTTCTCATCATGTTTGAAAGTTGTATTCATAAATTTGCACGTACTTAACTACGATTTAAAAAAAAATTAAAAAATGGATTTGTAATAACTAATATTGGATATTAAGTTAAGGTTAAAACTAAATTATCCGTTTAAATTTGTTTCTAAGCTTAGCGAAGGTTTTAATAATTAAGCTATTTTTCGAATCTTAGGTAATTCTAACACTAGTAAACTTTTTATAAAACTAAGGGTGGGTACATTAAACTTTTGTTAATTTAACGAATGAATAAAGTTGGCAAAAGAGCATCATTGTTTGTTTACTAATGTATTATTTCTCATACAAATTTGATTTTCGATTAGATTTGGTTCACTTTGACGAATGATTAATTTGACGAAGCTGTTAAATCATGTTTGTGTAACCCGCTCTAAGAATCGTATAATGTTATAGTTTACATTTTTTACATTTTCTTCGGTTTCATTACCTAATTTAATTAATATTTTCAAATGCTTTTAGAGCTAATTTTAAGATATTCATCTTACCATAAAAAGCAGGAAAATAAATCTAAAACTCGATCGGTATTCTGATGTGTTTATTCATTGTCATTCTTACTTTTTAATAATGCTACCTTACTTTTTAACCTACTTACCTAAATTGTGAAATTAACTGGTTCGAAATTTCACATACAAATCTTACAAAACTTGTTGATCAAAGACGGTAGCGGCATTTTTTTGGGTTAACGATAAACACTCTGAGATTCTTTAAAAACAATAGCGTTATTCTTTCCACAGCATATAACTGCAAGAATTATAGGAAGTGAAAGGGGATTTTAATGCTGAATTGTACATTTTGCATAATACGTTTAAGAGTGTGCATTCCCGATCATTTTTCTCATGCTTGCATAAATATTGCTACATTTTGGCTGTATTTTAGAACGTAATATTACTGTAATATTACACTGTAGAAAATTAAAACGTTTTAAATAGCTTTTAATTATTTATATGTGAAAAGTACGGCAATCTCTGTTGAAGATATCCCTTTGTTTTTATGTTCATGTTTAATCTTTTATGTCTCTCTATGTGAATGACCTGGGCGTATACAAAATGAAATTAGTTACATACTGGTTTTACTAAAAAACTACTTAAATGCAATGTTTGAGGATAACCTTTCCGAGATGACTACTAATTGGTTTCTGATAATAATAGGTATAAATAGGGCGTAAATCAAATGTAAGCTGTACTTAATGTTTACCGAGTCAAATACGTTTGCTCCTTTCAATTTGATCTTATGTAATGCAATACAACCCAATAATAATAATTTGCTGCAGAATTATACTTTTTTTTTGTTTTTGCTCATATAATATATAAGCTTTATCGCCACAATTATTTGCGTTGATTTTAAGTTTATCATATTCAATAACTTTTCATTAGTAATTAATATAGTTTATTTATACAAAAGTGTATTTGCAAATTGCATAAATTTCGTTAATTGTTTTTTTTACGTTTTGTTATGAATAAGTTAATTAGCCTACAAATGACTTTGTTATTTAAGTTAGACATATAAACGAATTTTGATGTTTAATTATCTCTTCTAATGTTTGTGAAATATAAAGAGAAATATTTAAATTTGTAATATGAAATTTGCTTCAGGCTTCGTTTTAATTTATTTTTGTATTTTAGTTAAAACTCTTTGCTGTCTTTGAAGTTATAGTTTTCTATTTATTCTTATTAAATTCAACGAATTCGTGTTAAGTGATCCAGGTGAGAGTAATCCTCAGTGACCCATGGAATTAATAGTTGTGTTGTTGCTTGGTCCAGGAAATTTGCAACAACTAATAATCAATAATCACATAGATCTAGATACCTTAATTTTTGTTAGTTGCAATTCATTTTAGATGTGATCACATAGGTTACTGAGGATGTCCCTCTTTAACTTGATAAGTACAGTGTTTATTTCTTTAGTCAATAGTTGGCCACGGTATCAGTTTATTACGTTGGTAAAAAAAATGAAAATGATTAGCTGGATTTTATCTAGTTACGGGTTATGGGGCGGTACTTTGGCGTCAAACTTGCTTAGCTAAATGTCTTAATTTTTGTTATTACAAAGTTTGATCCAAAAAATTTCCACACAAGCTTGGTCATAGGATAAGTGAAGTATGTCTTTACTAAACACATTTAAGTTATTTCGTTAGAACTACTGAATTATGAACTACCTGCACACCTTATAAAAATTGGAACTTTTCGATGAATAAAAATAGGAAGCGTTTAAAGAAAATTTTGAATGTATGCAACCACGGACATTCACCGTATTTCGAACATAACATTTTTGTATGAAAGACTCATATTCTTGATCAAATTACATCCTACAACAAACTAATCAATTGTTGAATTCACAGATAGGTATTAAACGTTTAATTATTGACAATCCCTTGTACTAAATTTTACTTACCTGATTTTGTATTAGATTTTTTTAAATCAGGAAATATTTTGTTTCTGTGTGAAAATTTTAAGAATCATTAAATAATAAATGTGTTTATGCACGATCGCATTATAATATGTCAATTATGTCAGAATTTGTTTGACATAAACGTCTATTTATAGCCCGTGGGTGTCTTTATAGGCCGCCGGTCTATAATGAAATGTCAAAAATTGATAAACAGTTTAACAGTCTTATAAAGCATCTTTACGCCCTTGGTACATAAATAACTATTATGCACGATCGCATTATAATTTGACAATTATGTCTGAATTTTTTTGACATAAACGTCTCTTTATAGCCCTGCGGGCTATAATGAAACGCCAAAAATTGATAAACGGTTTAACAGTCTTATAAAGAATTTTTTAAACTAAAATCGAAAGTATGCTCTTTATTAAAACTCTATTTAGGGCAATTTGTATTAACAACAGAGTTAACACAATTATTTATGTGAATATTCCTAGGCGCAACTGCTTCAACCATTTGACAGTAGTCAGTAAAAAAAAAAAATAATCGAGCAACTAACTACTCGATGTAGGTAGGAAATTAATTTATTCCTTTTATTTCAGTTTTAAAATCTCCGATCGTGCATAAAATACATAAAAACATAAATAACTATTATTGATAGTTAGTTGAGATACATCAATATAAACTAAGGTTGAACATGCTTAACAAAGTGCATGAACTAATAATCTTAGTTCTTGCTGTTTGGTTGTCTCCCTTTCTCTTCGATGGCTAACCCTGAGGTGAAACTTCTTGCTCACAGTGTGAACAAGAGTTACATATACCAGCCAACGTGACCAGATAATTTAATTTTTTTCGGAAAATATGATTTTCTAGTGTTGGCCACTTCGTGCTACTGTTAAATTCTTAAGCTAAAATTATATCATTTTGTTAGCGACGTTCGTTATGTTTGTTGTTGTTTATTCTGCAGTTTTGTCCGTTTCATAAGTTTATTTAAAAGTATTTCTTTTTGGAGCTAAATTTACATATACGGGTTGTCAATGAAGCCTGGGACACTCCTATATTTTTATTATTTTATAAGATACCAGAATGAAATTTGGTATACGTAATATGCTGTTAAATCTGCATTATCTGACCGGTTTCGTCAGAATTGACATCAACATTGTTATTTAAAATGGAACACTCTGTAATACTTCAACAGTTCTTGTTGATGCATTAGAATCACCAAAAATGGTTTTTCGAGAATAACTCTTTTTTCAAATGGCACTATGGCGGGACACTAGGTTATTAAAATTCAGAGATTTGATTTATACCAATAACATATCATTAATCTGAAAATTCAATTTGGAATAACGCTTTCGATTCAGAAAAAGGACATCTTGGACATTTAAATCTAGGTACTGGGTTTATTGAAGTAAATACTTACTACAGTTGAAGTTCTAAAACAATTTGTTTTGAGTGTTGGGAATTGTGACTTCCATTTAACGCAGATCTAAACCCATAAATATATTTTTCTGCAAAAGTTGACTTTGTCATCAAAATCTTTCAAACATGATACTAACATATGGGAAATTAAGTGAAGATTCCAAAAATGTAGAAATATTCAGGGTGTTCTATTTAAAATAACCAAGTCGGTGAAACCGGAAAAGTAACATGTATCAAATTTCATTTTGATATCTTAAAATATAATTAAAAAAATAAAAGCGTCCCAGGTTTCATTCACATCTGGTATATAATTAGTAACGCAATATAATAAGTATTAAATTATTAATTAGAATGGTGTTTACACCAGAACAAGATGCGTCTATTTTGATGGTCCTATTGCGTAACGGTACAAAATTTTGAAGAGCTCTTCGTAATCTTGCATTTAACATTGTAGAGTTTAATGTAGCTTTTCCACATGTAAATAATAAATGTATTTTACGTTGTGTGCCTGAATGTAAAGAGGGCACTAACGAACATGGCCACCAACATGGAGGCCATGGAGTGCCTCCTAAATCGCTTCTCAAAAAAATTAGTTAGAAAATTATGAAAACTTGTAGTATTTTAAAAATCTGCTTAAAATAGGGTGCAATTTGTAACTTTGCAATACAATTATAAAAACCTGTTTCAAACATTACATTTCTTGGTAAAAATAATCGGAGCCAATGGAAATGTGGTTTATAAGTTTGCTCTCACTGTATTTGTGCAATTTCTATGTTATTTATACAACTTTTAAAACTGGGGAAAATACCATTGTTTACATGAAAGGTACAGATCCAAATTATGAGGCAAATTGTTTCGGAGTAGAATAAAAGAAGCAAGTTACTCTTTTTTTGTAAAGATGTTAAATAGAGCATAATATTAAAAAAAGAATAAAATTTACTAAAATTAATAAATTGGGCTCAGTCTTGTTCCGAACCATAGCACTAAAATTACTTAGGTATTATTTTATTAACGAAACAGATAAGAAAAGTGAATGTTTACGTCAACGAAATTAGCCCCCTAATGTGGCCTATTGCAGCCTAAAAAGTACTACGCCACTATGGGGTGTTTTTATAGGTCTTACCATGGTGAATAAAAGCAGTGTCTTCGAATGGTAGTTATACTTGAGGTTAATTGATCTGACATTTTCATACTTGGCAACTGAATGGTACTAAGGTAAGACCTGAATTTTCATGGTAGGTCTTAATTAATAATTTAAAGTCACCCTGTAGGATGAAGTTTAATTTTAGTTATTGAATGATCAATTGTTGGGTTTGGGCTAGAGGTATTATTGTTAGATACTGAAGATTCTTTTGATATTGCTATATTTAGATGTATTTACAATGGTGGCGTATCTAAGTGGTAGAATTGTAGCAGTAATTAGCAAACATTCCCAATGACGAATAGTACATAGCGAAATTCTTTTGCTTGACTTTAGTGGTTTCCAGTGTACTTTTAGTGTATTTGTTTATGCTTATACGAACGTAATATTCTTATTGTTGATACTGAAGAAGTCCTAACAATATACATATAAATTATTATTTGCTTATACTCGCTCTTAAAATACGCGAAATGTTGTACTAACAGTAAATTTAAAGGTTTAAAAAAATATACTTTATACAAGTTGGAGAATAATTATTGAAAAACATAACAAAATGTTTTATTATCAAGGAAATTCCGAAATAAAAATTGCAAATATTTCATGTGCTAATTGTCTACCTATTCTGTAAGTAATTTTATCGAATCAATATTGTCATATGTTATTTAGATTAGAATGAACCTGTTTGGCCGAATATGTCTCAGTAAAAAATTTAGAAGAGTTCTAGGGCCTTAAAATTATTTAATCAGAACAATTTTCCAAAATTAAACGTTATTCTGAGATGTATGTTTTTAACCCGGTCCATACTTATTTTTTATTTACTTAACCCCTAATTTTGTTATAGGTAGAAAACGTGCAATTTTATTAAGTATAAAAATAAGATTTTGCGTTTGATTGTCTAAAAATGTGCGGCAAAGTTTCTTTAAAATCATGTATTCTAGTGTAAAACTAGATGAAGTTGTTTCTTGTTTCTTTATTAATAATTACGAATATTTTGTATTTCTAATATTTAACATTAACAATTGCCGAACATCAAACTCTGGGTTGTATTTTCTCGCAAGAAACTAACATTATGAAAACACTAATTAGTATACAGGGTTTAAAGGAAAACATGTTCAGTGCTTTTCTTCTTATTTATTTTTTTTTTTTTTGGGTTTAAAAAATAAAACTTACAATACTGAATATAGGGATAAAATGTGTTTTTTGACCATAAAACAACTTAGTAATTGAGAAATGACCTTCACTTTCGATGTTGAAGTATGCACAACCTGGAGTGACTTTTAATAAATTACAGGGATCAATACGAAACATTTTTTGTCATGGCACCCCTCCTAATGGAACATAAAATTTTGAAATTTTTTTAAGGTTTTTAAAAAACGAGAAGTTAGTTCTCTACATAGTGTTGTCCATTTAAAAGTCGAAACCTGAGGTCATTTTCGGCGGAATCGCAAGTGTTAGGTACTAAATTGTTTTGTGTTTAAAAAGAAATACATTTTTTCTTGTAAAGTTCGGTCCAGTAAGTTTTATGTTTAATTTCAAAAATAATAAGAAGAAACATCCTGTATGAGCGTTAGTCCTCAAAAACTGTCCTTTGTAAAATTGGATTTTTTTTTATTTTTTGCAAGAATAATTTAAGAAAATGGGAAAGCATTTTCACCAAAAGTTATATACAAAATACTTCTAATTATTACTCATAATAAAAGTACTGAAAATTATGAATGGATTTGGAATACGTTATGTGTTGTTTGTTTTTCTTTATTATTATTAAAATTGAACAATTATTGTTGAAGTTAAAGCTAGGGATATAAAAAGCAAAAATCAACTTAAAGTTAATAAAGCGTTGTTATTTAAAAATAATATGTAACAAAAATTATATTTAAATAATAAAGCAAGTTTTAATATTTATGATTAAGTTATTAAAACTGTAGAAACTTACCCATAATATAAATAAACAGTACACTAAATCCCTCCAACATTTTTTCAAATTATTTGAAAATTCACACACTGCACTTATTCGTACTTTAATTTTAAATACTTGTCCATTTTTATTTTTAATAATTTATCATTGTTAAGTCAATACACCGATAAAAAAAGTATTCACTGGTTAGTTTATTTGCAGCGTGCCCAATCGTTTGTGTTTTCGTGGTGCGTGACTACATTGGAAATGACTAGTTTTATGCATTTAATTGCTTGCAGATTTCTTTCCAGTTCCAAAGGTGATGGCCAGTTACGATGAATCGCTTTTTCTTATCGCGAGGCTGCGATCGAATGTTAATCGGCAATATTACATAGTAGTAATCAACTGAGTGATACTTAATTTGTTGTAACGTAGGTACCTATTTTATCTTAATGTTAAATTGCGCTCATGTGTTTAGCGTTTTTTGTATCTTTTCATTATTCCGTTACGTGAACACTAGGCTGTTGAACGAATAACTAGCAACAATAACGTGAGATCAGAGTGAAAATGAAAACAGTCTTGAATGGGAGGTCCGAGCGCTTTTCCCTTTCTGTTGAATGGAACTAATTCGGTGTCGCTCAAAACTTTCCGAATAAATAATAAAGCGTCCGGATTTCTAAGATTTAACTTGTGGATTGTAGCTTTTTGTATAAATTTATTGAAATATATGGATTTGGAAACTTCGAAAATTGGGATACAGTATATATTTTAAAGGCTTAATCTTCGTTTAGATTCATTTTAAAATACAACGGTTCAATTATTAACCGTTTCGTTATGTTTAATCCAGGATAATTGTTTTAATTTAAAAAAAATTGCTCGAGAAAGTATATAATGAGCAAAAACACAAACACAAAAAACATGTATTGTAAGTTGTTAACTAATTTTAACAATGAACTTGACTTTTAAGCTTACTCTAATTTCTCTTTTCAAGGTAATACAATACTGAAGTGTCTTAATGATCCTTTTTATAGTTCTCTGCTAATTAAATGCTCTAAAATTTTCAATTTTTAACATTTTTGGTACATATATAATTTGCAGTTTAATTACAAAGATTTATTATTTCGTGTATTGTCTTTTTTTGTATTTCTTGTTTTAAATTGGCCGCAGAAAAAGATTGTGAGATTTTAACAAATTGGTAGTTGACTTTGTAACCGATTTACACACATTGTAAATATGTAAACGGGAAACCCTTCTACTGGGATTTATTTAGACGTACGATGTGCGTAATTTCATTTTTTTTTCTAAACATATCTCACATATTTTAAAAATTAGTGAAAAGTTAAATACGTAGATTGCTTGTGCTACCTTGCAACATGGATATGATGCTCCCTTCTAAATAGGGCGTGTAAGCTATTTAGTATAAATCAAAGATAACTTTGGATTTCTAAACAGAATACAGTAAGATATTCAGATAGGATATTCGTTTCGTAACAGTATGCAGTGCATTATTTTCGCATGCAATATAGCGATTTACATTTGTTCTTTTTTTTTTTAATAAATGGAATATCGGATTTTAAGTCAGATATGTAGTTGCTGGCCTCGATGGCGTTAAGGTTAGCATACCTACTTACCTTATAAACCAGAGATTTTCGGGTTCAATTCCCGATTTCTAATGTGGAAAAATATTTGAATATCTTTCGGATACAAGGTAAAATCAATACGATGTTTGGCACAATAAAAGATCCCTTTCAAGGGTGGCAATTAGGGTGGGCCGAAAAAATGAAAGTTCGATTTAAGCAACACAATAGTACAATAGTTGTAGAAAGTTGCATATTAATACACATAATTACCCTACAAAATCTGAGAAAAATCGAATGTCATCTTCTGCCCTCTACCAGGGTAGTATATTTTAAAACTTGTAAAATAAAGAAATATTCATTAATAACTGTTAAATATTTTATTTTCATCCGAAAGAAATTATTTTCAGTTTACGTAAAAATATGAACCAATGAATCAATTAAAACAGGCATGAACTTGTCGAAGCGAGTTTTATGACTACCACCTGCATTATGTTATTATGACCAGTGCTGCTAATAGCCGGGAAATTTCCCGAATTGTGGGAAAAATGAGACACTATCGGGAATTTTACGGGATTTAGCAAATTTACGGGAAAAATCGGGAATTTCAGGTATCAAAAATCAAATCAGTCTCATTGATACAATTTGCAGGGAACATGTAATTTCATCAATTCTTATTTTTTTATTTTCGGTATCAAAGGTTTAGCTTGCAAAAAAAACCTACTTGCTGCAAGGTTCATGGGCTCATGGCTGTCTGCCATATGCAGTGATATGATGTGCATGTGATCGTGTTCTGTACATAACCTCAAAAGTAAAAAGTTCCAAATAAGAAACTGTTATGTTCTAATATTTGGCAAAAAAATAAGTAATAATTTGTTTTGGTAACATATAGTACATTACATCCGAGGTGGGAAATGTTTCATTACAGCCGAGGGCTTGATGTATGACCGAGGGGCGAAGCCTCGTGGTCAGACATAGCGCGAGGCTGTAATGAAACTCCCACCGAGGCATGTATACTATTTTATTCACAATCATTAATCATGAATTTCATTAATATTTTTTGACAGCTCTATTATAATTTATTTTAGCCTACTTTAACATATAGATTTATGACAGTGTCGCTAGGCAATCGTACATAAACATTTCCCGCCCGTGGGTGGGAAGTGTTTTCTGTCACTTTCCAACCAAGAGATTGTCATTACAGTTAGGAATGACGTAATTACTATAATGATTGTGAATAAAATAAAATACATTGCGTAAGTAGGTATATTAATGTATTTTATTTGAGATATTTATGTATTAATTTTTGAAAATAAATAAACTTAAATATACAGGGTGTTTCAAAACATGTGTCGGAAAATAAAGGGTGGGATTACTTGGCTAATTATAAGAAAAAAAGTTCCTATTAACATGGTTCCGCAAACGCACCTTTTTCGAGATACAGGAAAAACATGAAAAAAAAGTAGTAACACGATCACAACAAAACATGTTGCTGCTTTTTTTCATGTTTTTCATCATAAAATGCCGTTTTTCTCTAAAACGGTTCACGTTAGAGCTTTTGACCAGGAGTACCTTTTTTGTGTAGAAAACATTGGCGGTTCAAAATGTGCTTTCAGCATTCCAATTTCCCAAGTGTCATAGAAATTAGGGGCAAAAAACCTCACACAACCCTAAAATCTCCGTCAATGGCACATGAAAAAAATTGAATACGCGCTTAAAAAGTAGCTAATATTAATGATAAGATGTGTACAAAAGCTAAGTTTTGTATCCCAAACGGTTCCTGAGATATCGTCAAAAAACAAAAAAAAATTATATTTTTTTTCACCCTGTATCTCGAAAAAGATGCATTTGCGGAACCATGTTAATAGGAACTTTCTTTCTTATAATTAGCCAAGAAACCCCACCCTTTATTTTCCGACACATGTTTTGAAACACCCTGTATAAAATATAGTTTATTAACTTATTTTCTGACAATTTTCTGTATTGAAAAGCATTTACTGCTTCCGATATCTAAATAACTACTTATTTCTTGTTTGTTTAATGACATTTAAATGGGCGGGAAAAAGCGGGAATTTTTGTTCTAATCTTTGGGATTTAATACATTATACTGTTGGCAGCACTGATTATGACCTTTTTAGTTGAAGCTTGGCTGTCGTGCGGTAAGGACTTGTTACAAGCGGGATAATATTTTCAAGAATTTTCTATAATTTAAAATGAGTGCTTCTAAGTCCATTGTTACAAGAGGTTTAATTATTTGCCCCATTTTTGGTTCGCCTAGTGATCTAACGTATGTAGTTTTACCAACTATCGAAACTGTTTTGAAGTATTACTTGTTCGTCAGACATAACCTAAAATGCAATGATTTTATTGTTTCGCCCAACCAACTTTTTTAGAAGTAGGCGACACAGTTGGGAAGTACGTTGTCAAAATTTGGAATAAAGCCTGAATCCCTATAGTGACACGGGATCGTATTTTGCAACTGATACGTAGCTATCACAACGAGTATTTAAAACTAATACGTTATCCAAAGGGTAAGCGCAATATCAATTATGATCTTAAAGTTAATGGGCCGTATTCTGATCTTATATTTAAAGTTGTCTCTAACTAAAGTCGTGTTTAGCGTAAACATAAAACGATATAGCTTTATATAATTTTATATGTGTATAACAGAGATACGCAATGTTGCCATGGTAATTAAACATGACGTTACATTTAAATATGAGATGAGAATACCGACCAATGTGTTTAGAGAAAAAGCGCGCACCAGTTTATTCGATATTGCTGCTTGCAAATGCAAGATTTTACTTACGTGTTCGTGCGAAATTCTCGGAAAGATCCTGCCAAAGAACAAACATTCATATTAGATCAGAGATCCGCCAGAAAAATGGTTATAGGAGGGATTGACTCTGTCGAAACTGAAAGACTCAAGAAAGCTGAGGAACGGAAAAATAAAGAGACCGGAAAGATAACTAAAATAAACCATGCAAACGAGAACCCGTCTACGGCGTCTACGCCGTCTACGTCTAGATGCAAGTCTGATTTGTGTACGAGACACATTGAAAACGATCAAGTCACAAAGTTAGAAAATAGAGGAGACGCGTTATCTACTTCTAGATCCGATCCTTGTTTGAAGAACCTGGTGCCTTCTGAATCTTCTCCTTCTCATTCTGACCCAGTGGCGAATTCAGAAGAGTCTGATCTGTCAAAACCTTCAAATTCTAATAAAGTGCGAGGGTGCAGTCGTAACAAATTGCAGCTGCCAACATTTGCTAGAATATGCGATCAGAACCGCATTTCTGATCGATCTGCAGCAGCAATTGCTTCGGCAGTCTTACAGGATATTGGAATAGTGACGGAACAGAATTTAGGGAATGTTGTTGACAAGAACAAAGTTCGGAGAGCACGAAAAAGGAAGCGCCAGGCTGTTAAACAAATTGACGTCGGTAAGAGTTTAAAGAGTATTTACTTTGACGGGAGAAAGGACAAAACGTTGCAACAAGAAAAAAGAGGAGACTGTTATCATCGCAGAACGATTACAGAAGAACACGTATCTCTTATAGAAGAACCAAATTCTGTTTACGTTGGTCACATAACACCAACTTCCGGTACTAGTAAATCGATTGCTAATAGAATATATAATTTTTGTGTCGCAAATAGCTTGTGTTTAGACCAACTAAATGCTGTAGGTTGTGATGGCACAGTTGTAAATACTGGCAAAAAGAATGGTTCTATAAGATATCTCGAATTGGAATTGAAGCGACCGTTACAGTGGTTTATCTGTCAACTCCACGCGAATGAATTGACCTTAAGGCATGTTTTTGAACATCTAGATGGTAGTACTATAGGACCTAAAGAATACTCGGGGCCAATTGGGAAGTTACTACAAAACTGTGAGCAAATGCCAGTTGTAAACTTTACTGCTATTGGCGGAGATTTACCCCAACTGGACCAAAAAGATCTTAGTACTGACCAAAAGTATCTTTTAAAAATTTGCAAAGCTGTTTCATCTGGAAATTGTCCATTGACTTTGGCAAATCGACAACCCGGTAAATTGTCACATGTAACTGAACAATCACTATTTAAAGGTTTTTCCCAAACAGTTTTCATTGAATTTATTTTTTAATAAGAAATGTCTTCAGACGACTTTTATATTGTGTTAAAACAGTATATTCTTTAATTGTAGCAAGCAAAGTATTAAACACTTTTAAGTCGCAGTGTGTTAGGTGAATTTGGAGTAATAAGGTAATTACGGAAAGGTATATGAAAATTTTAAATTCATAATTTGAAATTAATTTGTGTAAGAGTGGCTGTCATGAATGAAGTGTGACGTCATATTGGTGACGTCTACCCAAAGTTTCACTGGATACCCTTTACTTACTATACGACACTTTTATAATATTCTGTTTATTTGTCAAAGCCGTTACAAATCATTATCGAGTAACTTATCGTTAGATAACTAAGCTATTTATTAATGTAGAATTGAAATCATAATATTTTAAACAATTGGTACAATAAAATTAACAAAACCATCTTCTATGGAAGTGTTACATTAACTTCTTGGCGGAAGACTAATTGATTGTAAAATTCTTTTGTGCTATAACTCAATTGCATTTTGCCAACTTTTAAGCACTTCTGTACATAAGTGCATTAAGATTATTGATGGGTATATGGTTATACACTTTTGATTTAAGATATCCGTACAGAAAGTAATCTTCTGGAGAGTTTTCATTATTCAAAATATGAGTTGCAGCAGTACTTGAATGTGGTGGGCTTCGTCATGTTGATATCACACATTTTCCAAATTAAAGTTTTTCCGTAAAACGTCTCTTCTTAACAGATCCAAATATTTATCACTATTTAAGATTCCATCGGTGAAAATAGTCCAATGGGTTGCCAGTTTACAATACCTGTTCAAACGTCTGATTTCTTAGAGAACTGAGTTAGAGTGTCTTGAAATAAATTTAAATTTGGACCGGTATCTGCAGTTTTACGAATTCACCTCCCCATGAAGAGTGTACATTCATCCGTGAAACATGTTTTGTAAAACATATCGGAAATGTCATGATACCTATTTTGAATTATTTCACAAAATGAATTTTCGCTTCATAGTCAGTCCTGCCGTAATAACTCCTGATTATCACCGTACTTGTACGATTTGTAGCTTTCTTCGTTTAAAATTGCATAAATATATCTTGATGCTTCTTCTAACTATGTTCTGTGAGAGATAAATTCTCGTTTTCTTCTACAGCAAGTAAAACTTCCCATTTTAAAGTATCTATCGTTACATAATTGTTTCTGTTTGGTTTCTTGTGTACGTTTCTTAAACAACCAGTGCCCATAAGTTACTTGTAAATCTGGAAAACTGTACAGAGTTGTAGTTATTGGTCGGTATTAAAATTTAAATTTAACATCGTACCTAGACAACAAGATTTAAGAAATGCCATCATATCAAGGGGCGTTTCTCAGCGGAAGATCATTTGTTTTTCGTCAGAAGAATTTTAGAAGAGTGATGGAGAGAAGGCGTACGAACTATACTAGTAACCCATGGTCTCGCTAAAGCATTCGACACAGTGGCATTTCCTGAATGGTATTGTTCAGTGTCTTCAATAGGTGTTTTGCATAAATCTTATATCTCACGCTACAGAGACTTATCTTTCGGTATTCCGATGTTGTTTTGGGATTCCCGTTCCTTTTATTTCCAATTATCTTTCGGTATTCCGATGTTGTTTTGGGATTCCCGTTTCTTTTATTTCCAAATTCTTTCTCTGGAGAATTTTTCCTATTTCTCCGCTTAGTGTTTTCCCTGAACCTTTTACTGTTCCTTATGAACTTGTTAAGTTCCTTCTTACTTTCTAAATTTTTTCTCATCTTGTTTCTGATGAGCGCTTGGAATTGTGGGGTCTTTAACGGCTGCATATTCCATTTCTTCGCCTGTGTGCATTTTCCTTCTTCGTTTTTGCTTGAGGTCCTTAGGTTAGAATTAGCATTACTGTCCCAGTTATCATCTTGTGGTCTGTGCGTACTTTGTGGTGCCATGATGTTTGTGTATGGCAAATTTTGGTATGTTGTACTGTATAAAAATTAAAAATTTCAAAAATGAGAATGATAGCGATAATTAGAAAGCTTTTTAAAAAAATATTTCAAGGCGTGGACATGTACTTTTTTTTATTAAAAACGGTAAAAGTTACGTGAATAATTTTGGGATAGTACCTAGTTTAAAATCACTTGCGTACAACATTTTTTCCAAATAAGCTTTAGAGTCGAAAAAACTTTAAAAAAATCATGGACAGTTTTTATTAACTGCGTAGGTAACTAGGTATTAACCCTTAATTGGTACAGTGGTTTCGAGGTTACATAACTGGTATGGTAGGATGTTTTTGGCTCCCCCTATGAGTTTTTGATTACACACCCTTTTTAACATTCTTAAAAAGCATATATGTCATTTATATCCCCGTAGATCAATCCTGGATAACGCCTTACCAACCCCTTGCCAATAAGGTGTGAAGGGATTTGTTATGATAGGTGGGGATTGGGGATACTGTATAACGTTAGTATGCATGTGACGCCTGCCGCAGAACACCGCTTCATTAGTGCAAGGTAGTTAGCAGATAACATATTCAATGGGAGGTGGATACATGACCGAGATGGTTAAACATGTTTTATCATCTTATACTAGTATTACTGCTAATTTCCTAGGTCTATGATATGAAACGCCTTAGCATAGACATGCCTGCCCTGTCACATGTTACTTTATGCTAGCTTAGTCTAGTTATTACTATTACCATTATTAATATTTTAGGCAACCCATCGCATTAGTGTAAAACAAACGTGTTAAAGGAAGCATACACCATAAAATTAATAAAACTAGAGATAAAATAGAGAAACAAGTGGAGAATCAAGAGAGCCAAAGAAGAAGAAATAACATAGTGTTGGCAGGAATACCGATGGACACAAGAGATAAGAACGTATTGAAACAAGGGGCGTAAAACTATATTTATAAAGTAGGAAATGAACGTAGATGTTCAGGTCAAAACGGCATATAAAATTGGTAGGAAGTTATGTGCAGTGGAGATGAGCAACTGGGCGGAAAAAATGAAGATAATGAGAAGTAAGAATAAATTGAAAAGTGAAGATATATATAAGATATAAATAATGATTTAACGAAAATGGGGAGAGCAGTGCAGGCAAACATGAAAAAAATAGCAAAACAATAAGAAAGTGACAAAGGGAACGAAGTAAAAATTGGCTACCAAAAACTGATTTTAAATGTAAAAGTACTGAGATGGAACAATGGTAAAGAGGAGCTAGTAGAAAAAGAAAAGGGTTCCGAATTAGACCCAAAAAACTAACTAACGCTTGCTGGACTTCCAAACCCAAGATGATGACTATAGCAATGAAAAAGGACACGGATGCAGAAAATTTGGCTGCAGGAGCGCGGAGCAACAGAAGAACAATTCTATTTGACAGGAAAGTAATAAAATTTGCTACGTGGAACGTCAGGATCATACTGGCACCAGGTAAGCTCAATGAAATAATTAATGAGCGTAAGAAATATAATATAAGCATAGTAACAAGAGATAAGATGGAAAGGGCAGGGCGCACTGAGCAAAGAAGGGTTTATGTTAATGTGTAGCTGCGGTGATAAGCAGGGGCATAGAGGGGTGAGCTTCCTGGTTAACGATAAGGTCAAAAACTCGATTTTATATTTCGAACCAGTTAATAAGCGAATGTGTAAGCTACGCGTAATAATACGACATTTATTAACGTACAATATGTACATGCACCAACCGAAGACGCTGCAGAGGAATTCAAGGAGATATTTTATGAAGAACTGCAAAACCGACGTGATAGTATCCCAAAATATGATGCTACAGTGTTATTAGGGGAGTTTAATGCACAGATTGATAGCATAAATGCAGTAGCAGGAAAGTTTACCATGCATGAAATTGCAAATGAACTGGAGGAGGGTGGCGAAAGATCGGGCCTTATGGAAGAAAATTGTGAACGAGGCTAAAATCCATAAAGGGTTGTAACACCGGATAAGCAAGTAAGTAACAGATGTAACGGATAGTATCCGGTTATCCGGATGATTTTATTAACTATTCGGTTTGGCCGGTACTGTAACTGTACGAACCCCAGGTGTGTCACCCTTTACAGTTTTTCGTTGTGATCGTCTAGTTTTTCACTAAGATTTCCTGCACCCTCAACCCTTATTGGTTAAGTGAAAATCTTACCCTTTTCTTAAATAACTGACTATGTAGTCAGAGGACCCTTAATGTTGTTGTGGTTCGTTGATCTAGAGTAGCCAAAAGGAACGTGATTTTACGGCGAAGATTTATGATATTTCTGTTATTAGTTTACACATAAAATCGTCACGATTTGAAAAAAATAATTACATTGCAATTCGAATCCCTGAAAAATAGAAAATTAAATTTATAAACACGCAGGTGGCTACAGTACTATCTGACCGGATGGAAAAGGAATAATCATTGCCTATTGATGAATGTGATACAAAAAATCTCATATATCGTTACTTTCCTAAAAAGTATTGGCAATTATAAGTAGAAATAAATATTGATAATTCAAAACTAGCTAACAGATTTTAATATATGACATATTAAAAATGAAAGGTGTACGTACATACTTATTATAAACGTTATGAAATTAAATGCAAATCTTAAAACTTAAACAAGGGCACCTTCTATCGTACATACATATTATAAACGTTATGAAATTAAACGAAAATCTTAAAACTTAAACAAAGGCACCTTCTATCCGGTCACAAGTACTATCCTCCCAAACCATCCGGTTAAGTAGTATGCGGCGCTGACTAGTCGTTATCCGTTGAATTGTCTAGGCCGAATATTCGTTATCCTGCTTTTTAAGAAAACTACTATCCGTTTCATCTCTAAATAAAACACTTGGACTATGTCACTGATTTTTAAATTAAATTGGTTTATTAAAATAAGATATTGTAAAGAAGCGATGCATCGTGAAAAGTTGTCACGTGAGTTGATATGACGTATTATTTAGGGTTATTACACGAAACAGGAATAAAGGCATCCAAGTATTCGAGATGCACGTGGATGATAGCCGTGAACCAGAAAGAGACACTCAGGTCAGCTGTGTAGTGCGTGGGAACTGGGAACGCTGAAATATCATTCTGTAAAATGCACAGCTCAGCATATTCATGGTAGGGTGAATGCACATAGCATCAGCACGGAAAGTGCATGCTTTTGTTCCAAGATACGTGGTCGTGAGAGCTGACCTCTTATACAGTGTGCTCCATTAAGTGTGCAACAAATAGGATTTTTTTTATTCTTTGCAAATAAAAAATTTGAATACCACCAAAAGTGGGTGCATGTTCCATAACTAGGTATATTAGGTGTACTTAGAATGACTCCAAGCCCAACAGCATACAGGGCAGGCAAAAAATAAAAAAAATGTTTAAGAGTTAAGTGGTCTTATTTTCAAAAACACATCAAAACCTTATTAAGAAAAGTTTAGATTTACAAGATATGCCCAAATACAAAATCATGGCCTCCTATTCGAAAAAAAAATCCGGAAGATTTTGAATTGACCCCGCATAAAGATTTTTTTTTCGAATAGGAGGTCATGACTTTGTATTTGGACATATCTTGTAAATCTAAGCAACTTTTCTTAATGAGGTTTTGATGTGTTTTTGAAAATAAGACCACTTTACTCCTGAACATTTTTTTTATTTTTTGGCCTACCCTGTATGCCGTTTGACTTGGAGCCATTCTAAGTACACCTAATATAGTTATGGAACATGCATCCACTTTTGGTCGTATCCAAATTTTTTATTTGCAGAGAATAAAAAAAAATTCCATTTGTTGCACACTTAATGGCGCATACTGTACTATAAGCAACTGCTCAGAAAGAGCTCATTATAGTTAGCCCCATTATTGAAGAGTTGTCTTCACAAGAAGTCAGGGCCTTCGTGAAATGATGTTTCCTACGATTTTGATGTAAGTTTATTTTTCTGTATTTAATTTAATATTTAATTCAATTCATAGTAAGACTTGCTAATGTTTGGATCAAACCCTTTGTTTGTATGCGCTTGGAATTCATCTCTAAGTGTTTATCCTTAACTTTAATTCTAAATAATAATTTGTAAAATTCGGTAAGGAATTTTTGGACTTTTTAATACTCATTTGAGTTATAAAAAGTGCAATTTTTCTTATCTAGAATGGAAAAATAAAACAAAAGAGAAACAATGAAAAAATCTATTTTTGATATATATGTTTACTACAAAATTCGAACAATTTTTCCATGGCAATGAAACACTTCACTACATCAAAACTAACTTGATTATATTTGACATAAAAAATGAAATATTCAGTTAAAATGATAAGAAATTCTTTACCGAATTTTACAAAATTTTGTGTACGATTCATTTGGAAAAGTGCTTTTTTCCATTCTACACGTGAGATTTTTGGTCGAGGCGAAGCCTATCTCATTGTACAATGAGATGGGAAAAGTGCATTTTTTTTTTCAATAGCTATTGTCAAACTTAATCAAAGTCGGACAATATACGAGTATGTTGTGTTAGTTGAATTTGTGTATGAAACCTCTCCCAGCAAACCCCCACGTGGCGTAACTGGTTAGAATTATCAGTAATTCTCCTAAATTTAATTAACTTATTTTTATTAACTTTTAACATTACTTTTGGCGATAACCACTACGTTACAATATGTATACGACAGCATTATCTGGTACAAGTTATGCTATGTTTGTTGTAAAGCTGCGAGTAACGAAATTTGCAATTTTTTGATTGGACATAGTCTCTGAGTAATAAGTCATAATTCAACGATGTGAATAATATAGATTTTTAGTTAACAGGAAACGTGTATATAATAGACCTTTTATTTAATAGCACTAGAAAAATACTTTTACATATCAGTAATTCTATTAAGTATAATAATATTCTAGAGTTAATAGTTAATGCAAATTTTTAAATGGGAGCGTTAACAGGATAAGATATAACACGTTTTACTGCGAATTGTTTTTAAGTTAATTTAAATGTCCATGGATGGCTGGTTACTGTTTTTGTAGTCATTAGTTTAATAGACGAGTAATCTTATACGTGTCATTATTTACTTTCGAAAAACTAAACTCGAAACGAAATTGTTTTCGTCGTCTTAAGTCTGCCTTTAATGTGTTTATTTAGTTTTATGCCTACCCTTTTGTATGTTTCAAGTTTTCCTCAGGTTAGTTAAACTATCCATAAGTAACTCCATTTATGGAATCCAACGCGAGTCTTCTCGTTTCTACATATTTTTTCTGCCTAAACTAACCTTTATTCTGTTCAAATTTTTATTCTGACTTAGTGAAATCATTGTTACTTTTGACTTCTGCCTTCTTACTCTAAAAAGTCTGCTAAAAACGTTTTCCCATCTACTTTTTTCTGAAAACAATTGGTAACTTGCTATTTCAGCTTTTGGACTTAACAGTGGCCGAAAAATGCGTATTTTCTTTATTGTATGTTTTTCTTGATTTTCTAGTATTCCATTTTTTTACGTAAATCGTTTTTTCGGTTTCCCACTACTTCAGTCATTTAAGTTTCTTTATTTCACTATAATTCTTGATTTGTACCTTAATATTTTCCATATTAGTTTTTGTAATATTGACAAGTCATTTTCTAATTTTTGTTCATGTTCGTGTTTATGTTGGATTCCTATTGTTTGCTTCTATTGGAGTTCTTTCTGTTAATTTACTATTCTTAATCTCTTCTCTTTAACCTTCTCTTGCGCTTCTTCTTCTTCTTTTCTGTTCCGTTTATTAATAAAATCTAATATATTTTCTCTTTGGCGTTTGTTTTATTATCAGCTATTTAGGTTTAAAACCTAAAAATAGTTTTCGCATACGCGTTAAATTTGAAAGACGCGTTATCTCCAACGTCTGAATATACAGCGTTTTAAACAATGTAAAACCGGCGTTTTAATAGTTTTCTTCGACAGAATGGACTGTATGAAATTGTAATAGTAATCGTTGGTTATTTTAGTTAATTCACTGTTGAGTTATTAAATGATTTAATTGTAATAACAACGAAAATGAACAAGATACTGTAGCTGTAGATTCACCATCATTAGTAATTGTCAAGATTAGTAGAGAAGAAACAATCTGAAGAATTCCGTACGAAATGTAATACCATACTCCGACCGAATAATCGTTCTGCAATTAAAAGCTAAACCTAGTAACATAAATATAACTCAGGTCTACGCAACCACTGCTGACAAACCAGATGAGAAAATAGAACGATTTTATGAACATCTGAAGGAAATTATGAAATCTCTAAACCTCATGAAGTAAGTATGATAGTAGGGGACTTTAACGCAAAAGTGGGCAATGGAAGGGTCGAAGGTGTTGTAGGCGATTAGCGATTATGCACTTGGAGAAAGAAACCCCCGCGGGGAGAAACACTTCACAATTCTGCCAGGAAGAAAACATTGTTATCAAGAATACTTTCTTAAAAATGCCACCAAGACGCCTAGATACCTGGATGTCACCCCAAGATGGTAAACCACACATAGTTCGAAACCAAAAAATAGATTTCTTTCTTGTAAATAATAGATTCAAAAACAGCGTTACACGAGCAGCAGCATACCAGGGGGCACATATAAGATCTGACCATAATCCAATCATTGCCAGTTTTAGATTTAAGCTCAAAATGCTCAAAACAAAAAATGTAATTAACAATACATACAACATAGAAAAATCGAAAACCAGAAATAAAAGAGAAACTAAAACTTGAATCAGAAAAACAGCTGGGAAACAATATCGTGCAAGAAGAACAAGACATAACTGAAACATGGAATCACATAAAAACGAACATCCAAATACCAATTGAGAACATACTGGAGTACTGAACGAAAGATAAGACGAAACCATGGATGGCAACCGAAATCCTTAATCTGACCCAGACATAACTGAAACATGGAATCACATAAAAACGAACATCCAAATACCAATTGAGAACATGCTGGAGTACTGAACGAAAGATAAGACGAAACCATGGATGGCAACCGAAATCCTTAATCTTATGGATGAGATACGCCGAAAAGCGGAAAACCAACCAAACATGCAAAGTTACAATGATAGAAATAATGGGGTCTAGGTCAATACCACTCCGCAATTACCACGCCGGTCAATACCACGCCGGTCAATTCCACTCCCACAAAAATCACTCCAAACAATTAACCACTCCGAACAAAAACCACGCCAGCAAATACCACTCCGTAAAATATCACTCCTGTAAATTACCACTCGGGGTAAAAACCACTCCAACAAATATCACGCCTGTATAATTCCATGTATGTAAATAGTATTTTAAGACGTAATAAGAAAGATACAATGGTATTACCAAAATAAAGAAAAATTAAAAATAGTGATTTATATGTTATGGCTAATTTGATAAATTTATCGATTTAGCCGTAACATATACAAGAAATTAGATACATTATTATCCATTTGAAGATAGTAGTTCATAAGCTTCTTGATTAATTAAAATGGTGCAATATTTCTTATAAATTATTTAAGTTTGAAGGAGAATGTTAAATTTTTATATCAACACGTGCCATATTATTCATTATCAATAAATTATTTTGCTATCAGGAGTTATCACTTTAATGGCTAGAAAAGTAATGTTTTTCTTGAAATTTTACCTGAATTTAATGTAATCTGAGATCTATGTTAAATTGAAAAAGTAATACACAAATTATACTTACCCATAAGAAATATCTCTTAGTATATTTTGTTGTATGTATCTTGTGTGCCTATGTACGTTTTAGTTCTTAATTTTATATTATTTTATTTATATTATCAGATATTGAAAAAAGCGTGCCGGCCTTGCCACGGGGTGGACGCATTTTACGAAGTTCTCCGGGATACTTCAAAGTTTTTAATGTTTTTAAAGTTTTCTTTAAAGAAATAAATCGTATAACTAGCATCGAGAGCTGCCGGGATAATAAGAAAGTGCCAGTGTTTGCAATTGTAATATGGCCGGTGAATACATAAACTAAAAAGTGAATTTCGTGTGTAAACAAGGAGGGCGTATACAAGATACAAGACAACAAAGCAGGGTCCAAATGGAATAAAGCTAAGTTACATTCTAGAATTTACTGTAGATTTTAATAATAGATAGGCTAGCTGTCTAGCATAGATCGAATAATAACAACCCCGTCTTATTATTGCATCCAAACGAAGCGTATAGTCTATCCATTTTCACTGTGCGTAATCTTCTTAAAATTTAAAAATATTTCACACTTAAAAAGAACATAACTTGTAATATTAAGCTGACCTGGTGGAAATAACTATGGTACAGGGCGTTTAAGCGGATTATATTAGTTTTACATGGCTTAGCTTGACTAGTAATATTACACACAGTGAAACTGTATAGAGTATAGTACATACCTAGTACAAAATTGCAAGAAGCGTCACATTTTTTGGGCGAAGGGACCGTGCCAGGTAGTTTTTCTGCAGACATTCCCAGAACTCCGAGAACCGAAATCGTCCCTTCGGTTCAAAGGAATAACAGAACGGCATAAATTATTTTTGCAGCGCTAGTTGACACTTTTAATAAGAGGGTAGGAACTGACCGATAAAAAAAAGGCGGGTGGTTGCAATGTTTAAGATATGGCTGTAATGTAATGCATGCATATGGGGAATGAAAACCGAATAATAGTTGTGCCTAGCATTGCGGAAATTCGGTAATAGGCAATATAAGCGCAGGCGATTTGTACATATTTGTAGCTCCATACACATAGATTGAAAATAGGGTTCAAAGTTAGTATTGTTAGTAAGTAAGCTATACGAGTACAAGAGGAACCAACGTAAACTATACCAGGAGAGGGAGGACAGCCGGACATCATAGGCAACCGAAGGGAATGCGAAAGCAAGTACACCGCCCACTATTGAATTCAAGTAAAGGAAATACCAGAGAACGGAAACCGCCTGTCTGCGGCGATGACGGATCAATTAACAGAAGGTAGAAGAAACAAAGAAGAACTCTAGAAAGAAGCCTGGACTTAAGAGGGAAACCTTCAAAGATGTGAAGGAAAACCAAGAAGACAGGCAACTGCAGCTGGAAGAACATATCAAAGACTTGGCCCCCAAAATCGATCCTCTGAATCACAGCTTCGACCCGCCATGCAAACCGACGCCTACATAAAAGATTTGAGAACGGAAGGATTCAGGGGAGAAAACAGCACTGAAACAAGCTCTAGAAACAGCGGGTATACCACAACAAACCTGAGAAGAATCGGCAAGAAACAAAATTATGATGAAGAAGGAAATAAACCGCATAATATGGCTCAAGAGAAGAATCAGACGACGAGGGAATAGAAGTAGAGGAAGAAGCTGTAAACATAGAAGAATAATGTAGAAGAACGGCGAAGGAACATATAATAAAATAATAATGACAATAAACATAAGGAAACAAGGAATACGTATACCTGTGAAGTACAATTGAAAATAAAAATTATAAGGGAACAAGGAGTATGTGTATAAAATACTGCTTAGATTTAGCTAGAATAAAGTAACGTGTAACAGGGCAGGCATGTCTGCGCTAAGGCGTTTCACCCCTTAGACCTAGGAAACTAGCGGTAGTACTAGAAATCGTGTTCGTATAAAAAAAAAAAAAATTGGTTAATATATCATATATTCGACTCCCATTGAATATGTGATCTACTAACTACCTTGCACTGTAGAAGCGGTGTCTAGCGGCTAGCGTCACAGGCATGTTAAGGTCATACCGTGTTCCCTGTTGGCATGGGGTGGGCCTGGCGTAATCCAGGATTGATCCACGAGGATCTGCTCCATGTCAATTGATGATGATGATGATGATGATGATTTTATTTATATTATCAGATTCACATTAGTATTATTATTATTAGTCCATAGACTAAACAAACGAACAAACTTCCCATCTTCATTTGTTATTTTCTTTTATCTTCGTCGCATCTTGTACAATAAACTTGATCATTTTCGTTCTTATCACGTCTTCAAATATAACTTTTATATGTCGAATATAACGGCGTGATATTTGTTGGAGTGGTTTTTACCCCGAGTGGTAATTTACAGGAGTGATATTTTACGGAGTGGTATTTGCTGGCGTGGTTTTTGTTCGGAGTGGTTATTGTTTGGAGTGATTTTTGTTGGAGTGGAATTGACCGGCGTGGTATTGACCGGCGTGATAATTACGGAGTGGTATTGACCGGACACCGAAATAATGACATCAAGAGGAAAATAAGCAAAACAAAAATGGGTGGCAGAAGAATGCGAAGAAGCTGAAGAGCTACACAATTTACATGATACTGTCAACTTTCACAGGAAAGTTAAAAGAATAATGGGTTACTCAGAACAAAACCGATAAGAACGCTGAAAAAAGAAGGTCAAATCATAACAGAACCGGAAGAATTGTGGAGCACGTAGAAAACCTACGAAGAAGAATTATTTGTCGATCAACGCGAACTTAAAACCACTTATGACGAAAATAAGGAACTGTCAGGACCAAGAATATTAAAATCGGAAGTTAAAAAATCTTGTCAGTCTGCAAAAAATGGCAAATGTCCTGGTCACGATAATATCTATTCTGAAGTTCTTAAACTTACGAGGGTAGAACAGCTTACAGATCTGTATAATAAGCTCTATAATTCCTGGAAAATTCCCAATGATTGGTTAAGATCAACTTTTGTGACAATACCAAAGACATACAACGCAAAAAGATGTGAAGATTTCAGACTTATCAGTTTCATGAGCCATGTACTAAAAATCTTCTTACGTATAATCCATGCCACAATATATACCAGATGCGAAGAGATGAGTGGTCAAACACAATTTGGCTTCATTAAGGGTCTCGGAACAAGAGAAGCTTTATATTCCATGAAACTCCTAGTTCAGAAATGCATTGACCAACAAAAACCAGTCTTTAATTATTTTATTGACTACCGAAGGGCCTTCCATACGGTATGCCATCAACCATTAATTGATACGTTAAAAGAAATAGGTATTGATGAAAAGGGCATAAGGATAATAGAGGAACTTTATTGGAGTCAAACAGCGGATATCCGAATTAATAATCGCTCTCTCACTGAAACCTTCGAGATAGCTAAAGGTGTTCGCCAGGGTTGCAAATTGTCGCCTATTCTCTTCAATATCTATGTCGAGAAAAATTTTCCAACCAGCTCTGGAAGACGAACAAATGGGAATCAAAGTTAACGGGTTCAATATTAATAACATTCGATATGCGGATGACACGCCCATTTTAGCGGATAACTTGGAAGATCTTCAGCATATGTTAAAGCGTCTTAATGAGGTTGGCAAAGAATTCGGATGAAACATCAATATATCCAAAACTAAAATGATGGTAGTCAGTAGACCCCAAATCACCGACACTAATTTCATAGTTGATGGTCAAGTTATAGAAAGAGTAAACCGTTTCAAATATTCCGGCGTAACACAAAATCAGAAATGGGATTGTGACGAAGAAGTGAAAGTTCGGATCGGACTTGCAGAAACTACTTCTACAAAATTACGGCCATTTCTATGTCAAATAAGCCTACCAATTGAATTAAAAGTGTGAAGTATCAACCGCATCGAGGCATTTGAGACGTGGACCATACGAAGAACCTTACGGATTTCGTGGACGGAATACGTAACAAACACCGAACTTTTACGAAGAGCGGGAATAGAGAGACAACTACAGGAGATCGTAAAAAACAGGAAAATATCTTACCTAGGACACATTATAAGAAACGGCAAATACGCAATACCAAAACTAATTTTACAAGGAAAATAGAGGGGCGACGCGGTCCAGGCAGGAAACAACACTTGTGGCTGCGCAACATAAGGGACTGGACGGGAGTTAGAGATGTGGCGACCCTATTTAAAAGGGCTGAGGAAGGAGCCCTCCACTTATTGACATGAGATTGGACAGATAATCGCCTGCGTGCTGGCAAGCATAAGGCACCAGAAGAAGAAGAGAAGAAGAAGAAGTAAAAAAATAGAAAAAAGGGGTTTAAAACCTTAACAACCCGATTGAATATTTAGTATTTTTTAAATACTAAATTATAATTTTCATATTGCAAGGGGTGATCAAATGAAGACTCATTTGTCGCTGACTTTGTCTTCTAATGTCGTATCACCTTTAATTTTATTTTTACATACATGTCATTTGTTGCTATTAAAGTCAAAGTATTGGTTATAGTTGACATATTTGAAGTTAGGTATACCATTGCAAATCAAAGTCTACTTACTGCAAACTGTTTCTCATTGAACGCTAGTTATTTTGCGGTTTTGTAAATAAAAATTAAAATCCAAGGTTTTTTTAATATTGCAAACGTCGATACATTGAAAGGATCTAATGAAACTTTAATGACATGAACCAGGTCTTTTAAATGGATTCCTTATTTTTGCTTTATAACAAACACGTTTGAGACATTTTTGTTGTAGATAATTTTTTAAACTCTTCCGAGGTCGATGTGCTCCTTCTAAAACTGCGTTAATGGATTTAAAATGTTCCAAATTATACGAAATAATGTGGACCGGAGACATTTCGGATATTTAAAATTTCGGTTAATGCGGAGTTTTTTTAAAGTATATTTATTACATAACAATAAGAAATGTATACTTATTACATAAATTTAATACGTACTGTATTAACAGAAAGTGACAAAATATATTATAATGACTGAAGGAAACATAATTAGTACTGTAAACAACACTATACGAAGAAATCTATATCAATTAGGTACCTACATTTTACATCTTTTGACGCGATGTAGAGTTAGCTAAATTCCGATTAAGCTGTAATTATTTTCGGCCATAAGTAATATATTTCAGATAATACGGATATTCAAAATGTTCTGGATAATACAGTTTTTCGGTTAATCGTGATTCGGAAAATCTGCTTTTATTGTATATGAAAAACATAAAGTGCCAAAATGTTAAAGAATTATTAGAACTTGTTTCTGAACTGAACCCGCTCGTTTCAATTGATTACATTGATAATAACAAAAAATGTTTTCCTATTTATATTTACTGTTTGATAAGTTTATTAATAAAACCCTTGTAAATAAAATGTTCATTGAAACCTAAAAAAATTGTAGTAATTAAAGTTATCAGTGTATGGGTGATGTCTGAGCTTCAAATAACCTAGGTTAAAGTATAAATAACTAAACTATAACACTTTTTTGTAGTTTATGAAAAGGGAAGTTCGCGGTTGAATGCTTATTTGTTGCCAGAGGCTTCTTCATTGTGGAAACGTTATATTCAACAGTCAGAGGGTGAATTGATTTAGCTAATAGAGTGGAAGAGGGCGGACACATATCTGGGTGTTTGTTCTCTTTGAACATTTCTTTTTCCATATTTTGCACGCTATCCGCCTTCGGTTCACGTACGCGAAATTTTACATATTTTATTGCTATCGATTGTCGCATTAGGAAAAACGGTTAACCTTAATAAGTTGTAAGATTTTAGTGACTATTTTATTTTCCAAACATGGTTACTTAACTAAATATTGCTTTTTATATAAAATTGAATTTTAGATTTCAAGGCTAATTGTATAAAAAAAGGTTACAGTTCATCATAACAAGAATTTTGGAAAGTTTTTATATTAAATTTATAACGTTAAACAATATTTGTTAGAAATTTTGAAACAAATTTTGTAGATAATAAAGTCGAGACTTATGCCTTTTCATGTCATTGTTCAAGAGAGTATAATGATTAAGAGAATTTTTGTTTGTGTAACAAAAAAGCATTATTGGTGGTGGTTTGTCATTATTTAAAATTCTTCTTTTGATAAGGGCTCTAGAATAAAAATAAAGAGAAAGAGAAATAGTTAGTTTTAGTTAGTTTGATTTTATTTTTAAACAAACCAAAGACTAAAACAACATACGAAATTATTAGGCAGTAGCTTAAATTATACATAGAATGAGAACTATATCGATCGAAGTTTTATTATTGTTTAACGCAGTAAGTTACGAAATGTGGTTGTACGATTAAGTTATGTGTAGCAACGAATGATTATAGAACAATTGGAAGGGTACTTGTACTTAATAAATTAAATCGTTGACAAGGTTATATTAAGCAGAATTAATCAACAAAAATTGCATTAAAAAAAGGAAATTCATGTACCGATTAAATAACCACCTTAAGAATTGTGGTAGAGCAGGCAACTGAATATAAAGTATGATTATTTTTAAAGTTTATTTCGAAAAGACCGTTGATTCTTTAAACAGGAAATTGATACG
The DNA here is from genome assembly GCA_963082815.1 of Melanotus villosus. Classification (NCBI taxonomy): domain Eukaryota; kingdom Metazoa; phylum Arthropoda; class Insecta; order Coleoptera; family Elateridae; genus Melanotus; species Melanotus villosus. The sequence continues at coordinate 107,828,032 of OY720418.1, read as the reverse complement.
GGTTTGATTAAAAAATAAAACTCTATTTCAAAAATTGATAACCCCTTTACAGAAGTTTCATTTCTCAGAACTGTGTTTGTGGAAAAACTTAGATGTCGGGCTAATGTTTAACTAAAAATAAAGAAAATAAAAAGCCCAACAAATCCTTCGTAAGTTCGCTGAACAGTATCAGTCGACACCATAAGACCATGATCTATGTAGCAGTAAATATATTGTTGCTCATCGGATATACGTAGTCAACTGACATGGTTCAGCAGGAATGATTGTTCTTTTTTAGTTAATTGAACAAACTGAAAAAAAATTAGAATAGGAATCAAAATGACGAAAGTCATAAGAATAATCTGTTTAACATCTCTATCGAACATGGCTTGGAAACATGGTACCGCAAATGCTTAGGAGTGAGATTAAGAATAGGTGACAGAACAATGCAGTCCTTACTATTGTCGATGACCAAATTGTTTCCGCACCAGATCCCAGATGAAGAGGACATGGAATACATGTTAAAAACACTTTCGAAAGAATAGTCATAAAAAATGGCGTTTCAAAATTCCAAAACACAGATTACATGTGCGTGGGAAGAGCTGCACAAAATATAAGAGTAGATGACCAAGATATTAAATCTGCGACACTTTTATATATCTAGGAATGACAATAAGCTCCACGGGCACATCTGAAAAGGACAGATCCACAATAGTTATGGGAAAATGGCGATAAAAACTCTACACGGTTCAATATCGAGTAAAAATGTTAGTCAGAAGCCCAAGAACCATATCTTTCATAGCCTAGTGAAAATATGGAGCTGAAATGTGGCTAGTAACAAAAATTGTTAGAGATAAAATTAGAACGGTAGAGCTAGATTATCTGAGAAAATGCCCGAGAATCACAAAGAAGACTGAGGACAGAAGAGATTTGGAAAATCGAGCTTTCCAAACCATCGCCTGCTTTATATGTAGATTTGCCAAGGACGTATCATGCCATCATTCTTCTCTTACATAGCGGTCGTGGTTCGATTACCAGGGCCACACATACGCCGAAAACACCCGACCATTTCCCTCGGAAGGGAATGGCAAACTACCTAGTAAGTCTTCTCTGGAGTAGAAGTGCAAGCACTTCCGTGGTTTGGAGCCCACGTTAAGCTGTAGGTCCCCTATGTCTGTACGCCACTTGCTACTTGACACGCACACCACAGGTATATGGAGAGAAGACGGCAACGTCATGTAAAGGGCAAGCAACTCAAAGAAGAAAAAAGCCTTCCCAAGAACAATGGATGAAATAGCAGGGTATTATGCATAAATGTAAACTAAACGATAAATCTACAGTTGCACAAAACATAAAAGTAAAACAGAACAAATTAATCAGTTCACATATTTAGATCGTGCAATGGTAAACGACAACGATTTAGTTTAACATATACTTACTTACTTATCCGGTCCTCTTCTACCTTTCAGTGTAGATGATTTAGAGTTTTGATTTCCCTTGCAAAAGTCTTTCCATTTTTTTCTGTCCTTTGCTGTATCCATGGCACTGTTCCACTCACTATTATTTTTACTTAAAACCCCGACTATTTGCTGATCCCACGTTTTTCTAGGTCCTCCTCTTCCCTTTTTTTTGCCTTTACTTTCCACACTTTCTAAATTGCCACTGGCAAGTAGGGTGATTTACACATGCGGTAATTTCTTAAGAAAAAGTATTGCGGATTTCCTAATTTTAATTTCTTTAATTAGATTTTGTCCAAAAAGAAAAACCAGGGAAACAGCGCCCTAGACTTTCGTAGTATCTTTTAATAATTGGTTTAAACAAACTTCAAATAGCATTAACAGTTTTCGCATAATATGAAAAATACGAATATGCTTAATATGCATAATTAATGATTTATAGCAAAATGAAAAGTATTTTTTATAAAACAATTAATCAGCGCTCTAAAGGCAGACGGACTATTCTATTTAAGATATTGGCCCTCTCTAAAGATGTAAAATGAAAAATTGAAAATGTTATTTTACAATGCACTTGCGAGAGTAGTGCAGAGCGACTCCGGCGATTATTTATATTTTGTGTAAACTAAATTTAAATTTCAGTTATCCGAAATAAATACGAGAGTATTTTAGCAATATTTATTTATATTTTTTACCGAAAAGGTATGAAGTGAATCCATATTAAGATCGAACCGATAATAAAAGCTTTATTGATTTACATGGGCAACTGTTTGTTAATTAAAACCATCTTTATCATTTAGAAAAGGTTTTATTCTGATTCTTAAACCATGTAAGACAGCATATAATAAATATAAATATTTTATTTCGGGCAATTACGTTAGTGAATATTAATTTCATATGTATTTTCAAACTACTCCCAAACAAAACTTTTATGAATATGCACGTTTCCAAATCTAGCCGTGTTAATCAATAATTTGTTATTTTTGTAAAGTTAGCTTGTGATATTATTACAACCGCAAACGAAATCGGTTGAACTAGCGAAAATTCAGTATTATGAGCTCTTATAGATAATAATTATGGCATGAATTTTGTCAATAAATTACATAACTTACGACGCTGAGGCAGAGACTTCTCTTAAAAAATTAACAAATTGATGTTTAGTTTTATTCTTGAAGTTACCGGTTATTTAATATTACTTGTCATTGTTTGTTTGAATAATAATATACGCTGCACAAATATAATGAAAGCTATCAGAATTCGTGACATTAAAATTGGGTTTATATTGTTGATTTTCAAACGGATAAATAGTTTAATAAGGGGAAAACTAAAAAAAAAGAATAAATAAAATAAAAACGTAGTATATTTCAGGATAATTACAATTCCCGAATATAATGCTTATTCGTCAGAAAGTAAAAGTAATACTTAAGGTTCTAAGCTATACATACATAACCAATCTTGTAAGAGCGGCAATTATATCTTTACGGACAGTAAATGCTTATAATTCTAAGACTAAACACAATAGTGAATGCGTGTAATAAACAAGAGATTAACTTCTATTATAATTTCACCTGTTAAATGTGTGCCTCGGGTTAAAAATATTATTTGGAGGTTGACGGTTATCCTCCTGATCTTTTCTCTTTTAAATAAATACTAACGTTTATTTGCGTTTTGCTAAAGTTAGTTATAGTTTCCATTTTAATTATTTGCTTTATTGTTCTATAACATAAACATTAATTTGAAAGTGTAAATGTATAAACATTTTCAGTTTGCCAATAAAAATAATTAGTTTGAAAATGGTTAAAATAAAAAGAAGCATTGCAAACAAATTATTCTTTGACGTAATACAATCGAAAACTAGTTAAAAAAAATCTGTTTACTCCATTAGCAACAATATTTCCGAAAGAACGCAAGAACATTCGTTTCAGAAGATGAGGGCCCAATAAATGTCAATTTGCTTTAAAGTTGAGGACAAATCCCTAGATTTTAAAGCTTATACGTTTAAAAGTTCTTGAATGTTGTCGATTTTGGATAGCCGACCTTTAACATATCTTTCAGCATAAATAAGAAATTTACAAATGTTTGAAATATAGTTTTCATGTGCTTTAAATGCGTCTTTCTTGCATCTGAGTTTGTAAGTAGAGCAATTTTGGAGAGTTTTATTTAATATCTTCTTCTCTTCTTCGTGCGCTTCTCATTTTTTGAGGTTAGCCATCATTCTGGCTATTTGTATTTTAGAAACTGCTGCGCGAAACAGGGATGTGGTGGATTTTCGATATCATTCTCTTAGATTTTTCAAGCAAGATGTCTTCCGTCATTCGTTTCTGTGACCTTCGATTTTACCTTGCATGATTATTTGTAAAATACGGTAACGTTCGTTCCTTAAAATGTGTCCAAAATACCGAAGCTTCCTTATTTTAATGGTATCAGTAGCTAAATAGGGCAGGCACGAGCCTAAAAATCCCCATAAGATTAACATGGGGCAAAAATTCACTACGAACATCCGGTTAATTAGTATGCACCCTCGCAAATGCTCATTAATATTCACCCTAAATGCTCATTAATATTCACCCTCCGACATGAAAATGCTCATTAATATTCACCCTCCGACATGAAAATTCTCATTAATATTCACCCTCCGAAATTTCAAGGCTCGGTAATTTTTGGACGGCCATTTTGGTAATGGTAATTAATATTCCGAAATTTCAAGGGTCAACGGCCATTAATTTTCAACGGTTATTTTTTTCAACGGTTATTTTTTTCAACGGTTTTTTGGAAGGGTCACCCCCCAAGCCACCCCCGCTTCATCTCGTATATAAAAGGGTTTGGATGTGTAGGCAAAAGTAGTTTATGTGAGTGAGTGAGTGCAATCATGGATTCAATTACGGAACTTAGTAACAACATGGCGGAAACAGTGAAGCGTGCATTGTTGGAGTTAACCAATAATCCTGAACAACTGGACCTGTGGATCAAGCAGGGGACGAAAAATCTGACGCTATTAAATCGAGCTTTACAGAAAGGTGACTTGAATGTGGGAGCGAAAAAGCATGTCGAGTCGAATATTGGAAAACTTAAAGGTAAATAATCATTATTATTATTATCTCGGAAAGAATTAGAAAAACTGTTTATTGTTTAAGGTTATCGAATCATGATGAAAGCCTTGAAGCATAAGAGTGTGGGTGGTGGTGTTGGAGTTCCGCGTAAAGAATTTCGTAGCGACAGGATCAAGTGGGAAGATGTTCAATCGGCCTTCAAGAGTCGGCTCAGAACAGGAGTCATAGTTAATTTAAAACACGTGGATCCGTTAACGTTTTTGGAGGATGCATTTCCTTTATTTAAAGTTCGAATAGGTCACGCTTTAAAGGAACATCGTTTTATGAAAATAAATGTGGACTTTTGTTGCGAATTTGCCAAAGCTTCCGGTTCCGAGACTATTTACGAAACCAAAAATTTCACCACTCGAAACAAAGTTGTCGACAATGAAACGATTCTTCAGGAATGGTGGGAGGAGCATGTTCAAGATGACCTGATTATTCAACTGGAAGACTTTCAAGAGAAGGACAGCGGATGGACGTTAACGGCAATTATTAATCTGGCCGTAAACATTAACAAGTACGAACCCTTTAGAGGATCTTCGTACATTCCTTTACCGCCGCAAATCGGTAGAAAGCAAGCCTGCATCAACGTGAAAAATGACGACGAGTTTTGTTTTGCGTGGGCGATAATTTCAGCATTATATCCGGCAAAGAACAATTCGGATCGCGTTTCATCATACCCACATTATTCGTTAATTCTTAACTTGGAAAATATCGAGTTCCCGATTGCAAGTAATCACCTGAAGAAGTTCGAGAAGCAAAATAACATTTCAATTAACCTGTACGAATTGGAACTGATAAAGAACTCCTATAAAGTTGTGCCTGCAAGATTGACAAAGGGTAAACAACGCGTTCATGTCAACCTCCTCATAGTTCAGGACACGTACGATGAGAAAGCCGAGCAAATCAAATACCACTATTGCTGGATAAAAGATCTGAGTCGTCTAGTAGCGAGGCAATTAAATGCCGCGATGAAACGCCTTTATATTTGCGACAGGTGCCTACACTATTTTTATTCCGAAGAAAAACTGAGAAGACACGAAAAAGATTGCGCCAGTATAAACGAATGTAGAATAAGTATGCCTCCGAAAAACAGCGTTGTCAGCTTTAAAAACTATCAGAACAAACTGCGAGTGCCGTTCGTAATATATCTGGACCTGGAAAGTTTGTTAAAACCCGTTAAAAAGGAAATAGGCAAAAAAACCGCAACATATCAGCAACACGAAATATTTAGCTTGGGCTACTACTTTCATTGCAGCTACGACGATGAGTTATCGCACTTCAAAAGCCGTCGAGGACCCGATTGCGTAAAATGGTTTATGAATGAATTACGTCAAATAGTCGAAGACGTCGAACCGGTTTTCTGGGCTCCGGCACCGATGTTCCTAACACCTGAACAACAGCAAGAATTCATGCGTGCCACCGAGTGTCACATTTGCGACAAGCCATTTTTGGACGCTGAGGTCAAGGTCAGGGACCATGATCACCAAAATGGCGAATATCGGGGAGCATCACACGACGCCTGCAACCTGAATTTTCATGAATCGAAAACCATCCCAATTGTGTCACACAATATGAGCGGCTACGATGCGCATTTTCTGATCCGTGATTTGGCGCTGGAAATCGAGGGACCTATAGGGCTGTTACCGATTAATAAGGAAAAATACATTTCGTTTAGCAATGGCATTAAAGGTAGCGAGATAAAGTTCAGGTTCATCGATAGTTTCAGGTTTATGCCGCATAGTTTAGATAAGTTATCGTCTTTGGTGGCAGACTTGAAAATTGTGCGAAAGGAATTCCCGGACGAATCCCAGTTGAATTTAGTGAAAAGAAAAGGCGTGTTTCCCTACGATTATCTAACGAGCTTCGAAAAACTTGAAGAAACCCAATTACCGAAGAAACATCAGTTTTTCAATAAACTAAACAACTGCGGAATATCCGACGAGGATCACGAACATGCTAAAAAGATTTGGGACGTATTCAACATCAGAACATTGGGCGAGTATTCCGATTTATATTTAAAAACGGACGTTTTGCTCCTGGCCGATGTGTTTGAGAATTTTCGCGGGACCTGTTACGAAACTTATGGCTTAGACGCGGCCCACTACGTGTCGGCTCCGTCCTTGACCTGGGATTCCATGTTAAAGTATACTAAAATCGAACTTGAACTTATTACCGATATAGATATGCTACTCTTCGTAGAGCGGGGAATACGCGGAGGGATAAGCCAGTGCAGTAACCGGTACGCCAAAGCGAATAATAAATACTTGGCCGATTACGATCCATCGAAACCAAGCACGTTTCTTATGTACGATGACGTAAATAATTTATACGGATGGGCGATGTCGGAATTTTTACCGTATGGAGGATTTCGATGGTGTTTGAACGCTAACTTGGATATTAACGACGTCCCCGACGACTCACCAGTAGGCTACATATTGGAGGTTGACCTAGAGTACCCAGATGCTCTGCACGATAAACATAACGACCTGCCATTCTGTCCGGAACACCGCGTGCCCCCGGGATCGAAACAGAAAAAACTGTTGACTACGCTAAGTGGTAAGGAACGATACGTAGTGCATTATCGAGCACTGAAACAGGCCTTGAAGCACGGGCTAGTATTGAAAAAGATCCACAGGGTGTTGGAATTTAAGCAGTCCGCCTGGATGAAGCCGTACATCGACTTAAATACTTACATGAGAACCATTGCGACGAACGAAGTTTGTAAGGCTTTTTTTAAAATAATGAACAACTCCGGATTTGGGAAGACGATTGAAGATGTGCGAAAAAGAAAAATAGTAAAATTAGTCTCGAAATGGGACGGCAGATATAGCGCTAAAGTCATGATAGCGAAACCGAATTTTCACAGCAGGACGATTTTCGAAGACGATCTAGTTGCAATAGAATTAAATAAAACCGACATTTTAATGGACAAACCGATATATGTTGGAATGAGCGTGCTAGACATTTCCAAAACCAAATTGTACGAGTTCCAGTATGAGTACTTGATACCTAAATACGGTAAAAAGTGCAAAGTGCTGTATGGGGACACGGACAGCCTGGTGGCCCTTATCGAAACCGAAGACATCTATCAAGACATTAAGGAAGACATCCACCTGTTCGACACTAGCGATTACGACGCGAATAATCCGTACGGTATGCCTCAGGTTAATAAAAAAGTGCCGGGACTCATGAAAGACGAGAATCAGGGCAAAGTGATGTCGGAATTTGTCGGATTGCGGTCTAAAATGTACAGTTCAAGGGTAGAGGGTGAAGACGCCTTTAAAAAAGCTAAGGGAGTGAAAACGACCGTCGTTAAACAAACTTTAACTTTTGACGATTACGTGAATTGTTTACTAGGAAAACAGGAAGTTATAAGACGTCAAAATTGTATTCGATCATTTCAACATAACGTATTTAGCATAAAACAGACTAAAGTAGCTTTAAGTGCTCATGACGATAAGCGATGTTTATTACCTAATTCTACAGACACTTTAGCGTGGGGACATTATACCTTACGGCGCCCCCAGTAATGTATTATTTATATATGTGTGTGTAAATAAAAAAAATTGAAAGTTACTGTTGTTTTATTGAAATAAAAAACACCTGTTTTAGTTAAAAAAACTAATTTATTCATAGCTTTATTCAGAAATACAAGTTGTTTACTATTATAATACTACAGAATGTTTAGGGATCCATTGGTCGTGAGATTTGTCGAAACCCAGCCAGCGGACGTAAAGTTCATTGCCCCGTCGACGCAACACCTTTTCAATTAGAAACTCGTCAGGATACTTGGTTTTCTGCAATTCTTCCCCGTAAAAGCATCCCTTAATGGGATTTCCTAGGTAATCCTCCAGCAAATAAGTCACGATCGATCCGAGTCTTGTTTTAGCGATTTTGAAGATTTCAGTGGTCCAGTTGGCTGTGTAAGATTTGGCAAAGGCCGCTTTATATTTCGATATCCGTACGTGATCGCCCACCCGAAACTTTTGTTTCCCAAGAATACCGAATTTCTTTCGGAACACAGTATTAGGTTTAACATCAACCGGCTTCATCTGTATAGTTCTATGTTTACTGTGATTGTATTTCTTAGTAATATCGGCTAGTATATCGATCCACTTATACTGACCACGAAAACTGAACTCCCTATACAAGGCGTCCTTGATTGTTCGTATAACTCGCTCCACGATTGCGGCTTTCTTAACGCTGTACGTCGAATAATGGTTTATTGAATGTTTAGCCATCAACGCCTTAAAGTTTTTATTATAGAATTCAGTGCCTTCGTCTGTTTGCAGATTTCTAGGAATCCTTTTGAATATTGACGCCATTGCATTGGTAACTTCGACACCATTTTTCGATTTTAGAGGGCGGGTCCACAAAAATTTCGAATAACAGTCTATAACCAACAGGATATATTTATGTCCGGCATTATGTTTAGCGTAAGGAATGAACTCCGCCAAATCGGCTTGCCATAAATTATCATAACCTCTAATTATAATTTTCCTTCTTGGGAACGTTTTCCTTGCGGGTCTGTGGATTTCGTTGACGATCGCACGTTTAGACATCATCAGGCTGAATTGACGGTTTATCCAATCGTAATGTTAAATAAAGGGAATTTAAGTCACCAAGTAAACGTGTTAGCTGAGACTTCACTGATGCATCTAATTCCGAATGCATCGCTAGGATCGCGAGCGCACCACTCTCTAATGCTTGAACTTTCACACTCAGGTCTCTATTCGAATTTGTCGTTACTTGAAGCTGATCTCGTACAGAATCCCAATGTTTCTTAAGTTCCGTCAAGTGCACGTCGGCTACGGATTTATTCTTTATAACGGTGGAAGTAATAGCGTTTATTTTACCGTTTATGCTACGAATATCCTTCTTCACAGACCGATCTATTGATACTGCTAATTCAGCTAATTGTTCATCGACATATTTTTTATTTGCTGCATCAGTTGCGTTTATCGGTGTCCCAAGATTTTCAAGTACCTTAGAATCGTTGTTGTATTTATTTAAATAGTAAAATTGTAAGGTCATAGTATCTCGAGGATTTTTGGGATCGGCCACGTGCGAAATGCGGTTATTGTTGGCATCAAAATATTCGTCCTGGAGTACGAGGGTGCTTCTCTTGTTTACGGCATCCCCCGCGTCACGCGGGTCCGACAAATTAGTCAATCTCCTGTTTTGCATGTCATACTGACCGTCGGAATTTAGTTTAAATCCTAAACCGGGATCACCTTTCGCACCGATCTTAGTAGCAGCCTTGCTGCGTCCGAATACGTCGATACTCATACTGAAACTACCCGAACGATCACTAGATCTACCATATTTATGCTATAATTCCTGCTTCCTGTAGTTCTTCGATGATGCTTGTTATTTCATTTTCGTGACCGGTATTTCCAGCCATTTTGGATGCGTGAAGCAATCGCAAACGTTGCACTAACTCCGAGAGGTTGTCCCAATAAACATATTCGGGATTTGCATTAGTAACGCGCTTGACCAGAGACCCTAGACCTTTACCCGATTTAAACAACGGAAAAATTACTGTAGCATACTTGACGCCTTTATTTCCGGCAAGTTGAGCATAACGACTAAAGCCACGTTTATGAGCATTTGTTAGCTCTAGTATCTGCTTGTATTGCTGTAGATCTTCACTATTATAATTTTTCGGTTCCTTTTTAAATATCAGCTCGTATAAACCCTCGTTGCCTTTAAAGTGTTGGTTGTCTACCGAAAAAGAATCTCCATCAAAATCAATGGTCTTATTACCGATATTCCAACGGTCTGTTCTAGCATTATAATGAACTCCGTACTGGGTATCCATCGTATTACTGGTGTCGCTAATTAGCATATTGAGGTATTTTTTCGAAAAATCAGGCTCTTCAGGCTCCTCCTCTAAGCCGGACTCATCGTAGCTAAATTGCAGCTTTGGTATTTTCGAAGACTTCGGAGTAGACGACTGATGCTTTATTATTGGTTCCGGAGGTGGCGGCTTCACTGCGCTAAGCTGCTGGAGCGGCTCCACAATCGGTTTATACGTTTCTTCGACATATCTTCTGGTAGCCGTCTGAGATCGCTTGAGCTCATCATACTTGCGCTTTATGGAATTACGAGCTTTAATAATTTTTCGCTTCAGTTCTCTATCTTCAGCATTCATTTTGGTTTGGGGGGGTCTGTTGTGAACAGGCCTGTACAAGCGGTACAGGCGGTTCGAGCGGTCCAACTAGCGGTTCAGGCGGTTCAAAAGCTGTTCTGGACAGGGGCGGTTGTGGACAGGGTCTGTTGTGAACAGGCCTGTACAAGCGGTACAGGCGGTTCGAGCGGTCCAACTAGCGGTTCAGGCGGTTCAAAAGCTGTTCTGGACAGGGGCGGTTGTGGACAGGGTCTGTTGTGAACAGGCCTGTACAAGCGGTACAGGCGGTTCGAGCAGTCCAACTAGCGGTTCAGGCCGTTCAAAAGCTGTTCTGGACAGGGGCGGTTGTGGACAGGGTCTGTTGTGAACAGGCCTGTACAAGCGGTACAGGCGGTTCGAGCGGTCCAACTAGCGGTTCAGGCGGTTCAAAAGCTGTTCTGGACAGGGGCGGTTGTGGACAGGGTCTGTTGTGAACAGGCCTGTACAAGCGGTACAGGCGGTTCGAGCGGTCCAACTAGCGGTTCAGGCGGTTCAAAAGCTGTTCTGGACAGGGGCGGTTGTGGACAGGGTCTGTTGTGAACAGGCCTGTACAAGCGGTACAGGCGGTTCGAGCGGTCCAACTAGCGGTTCAGGCGGTTCAAAAGCTGTTCTGGACAGGGGCGGTTGTGGACAGGGTCTGTTCTGAACAGGCCTGTTCAAGCGGTACAGGCGGTTCGAGTGGTCCAACTAGCGGTTCGATAGTGGTTCGAGCCCTTCAAGTGACGTGATGCTGACTTGTCACACGTTTATATAGCAGTCCAATCCTTTCCTGTATCGACCCTTACTTATATCCGACTCCAAATCGATCACTACAAAGCCGTACTTTTCTTTCCAGCATTCAGAGCACAACGATCTAAATTTTTCGAAAGACATATCACCGCCGACGTGGTCGTCGTACGCATGCTTTAGGTTTAAGCAGTCTTGTTTAAACAGCATAATAAAATTCGAATTATCTCGTATTAACTGTTTCGGCACCTTAGAATACGTTTGACACAGATAGAAAGAGTCAATTGAGTTATGCCTGCCCATGCTAAAGTAATCACGCATAGCATTATTTTTATCGTTGATGACGTCATCAAATATCATCACGCTTCCAGGTTTCGATTCGGAGGGAGGAATAACGTCGCTGTGCTTGTCGAAAGTGTAGTAACCGACCCCCTTAATTGGCTAAAGGACTTTTTCCAGATACTGATATTTTGGTTGATTTAAAGACTTGGAGTAGACGTATACGTTTTCGAATCTTAATCCATTTGGCTCCTCGAGGATACTAACGAGCAGGTTCGTCTTGCCTGAACCCGAACTGCCAGCAATAATCGCCCTAACAGAATCAGGGAATAACTCTCCGTGTTTTCTCGCTGCGTTTCTACTAAAATCGTGATTTTGTATTTTCAGCAGGTTCTTCTGTTGAATAAATTTCATTGTGAATGCTTCTTCAATTCTTGTATCGATCTATATATACCTACATCAGTATGAGTGATAGGTCATAATGTTGGTGACGCACGAAGGTGAAGGTTTCGTGAACACGCTAATAAATAAATTACCAATAGAGCTACATGTGCCTGGATACAGCTGGTGCGGCCCGGGAACGAAAGTCGCCTCCAGATTACGTAGGGGAGATTCTGGCGTAAATCCTTTGGATGAAGCCTGCAAAGAACACGACATCGAGTACTATAAACATCAAGACTTAGAGAACAGACATCGCGCCGATAAGGTGTTGGGAGAGAAGGCTTGGGAACGTGTTAGGGCTAAGGACGCAAGCTTGGGTGAAAAAGCAGCCGCGTTGGCAATCACTGCTACGATGAAAGCAAAACGCAAGTTTGGAATGGGTCTTAAATCGAAACAGAAAACCAGAAAGCGTAAAGTCACGTTCAGGGGAGGTTTCATAAAAACTATCGCTAAAGCGATTAAAAACTATTCGAAAGAACCAGTAAAAGACCTAATTCAGAAGGCTCTGGTTACAGCAAAGCATGTCCTTAAAGGGATCGGTGGGAAGGGTAAACTATTATATCCGAGGATAATTCCAGTGCCGAAAACAGGCGGCATCCTTCCTTTTCTTATCCCAATATTTGCCGGATTGAGTGCTGCCGGAGCTCTTGCTGGCGGAGCCAGCGGTATAGTGAAAGCCGTAAACGACGCTAAATCTGCTAAAAAACAATTAGAAGAAGCTGCACGACATAACCAATCAATGGAAAGTATAGCCTTGGGTAAAAAGGGAAGCGCCCTATACCTAAAACCGTATCGAAGTGGAAGTGCTTTATATTTAAAACCGTATTCAAAAAACCGGTAAAGTTGCCTCGGAGACCACTAACAGATATAGATTTACATAAATATGCATCTAACGTGCCCTACTTTAGAGGAATTTTTATGCGAGACGATTTGCCTAAAGCCCCGCGAGAAAACGAAAGTGGAATTATAAATTTAGATGGGAAAGCAGGGAAAGGGACCCACTGGGTGGCGTTTAAAAAACGTGGAAGTTCGGTGACATATTACGACAGTTACGGTAATCTGCGACCGCCGCTCGAAGTCATAAACTATTTTCGAGGATGTAGAATCACGTATAATTATGCAAGGCATCAGGAGTTTAACACCTACATATGCGGACATCTGTGTTTGAAGTTTTTGAATCGGGACCTACCGTAAAACCAACGACTTGAACTTGTATATGCTAATCATGGCCAAGACATTGACCTTGACGGGTGTGGGTAACACGATCAGCGTGGACTACTTTCCACCAATAGAACTAAAAGCTTCTGATAAGTTTGGTCTAGGAGTAGTCGGGTTTTATGGAGCGAATACCATCCGAAATATATTCCCAGGAAATAATAAGTTTTATTATGGCGATTCGGTAATTACGATTCCGAACGGGGCATACGAACTTGATAAAATAAATGAATATTTAAAATTGAAACTCGGTAAAGAAAACTTCTTCGAACTTCGGGCTAACAACAACACGATAAAGTGTGAAATCGAGTCAGCGCAAGAAATCGATTTCACTAGGCCTGGAAATATCGGCCGTATGCTGGGATATTCACCGATGATACTGGACCCTCATACCCAATACGAATCAGATTTAAACGTGCGGATTAGAAAAGCCACCAATGTTCACATTGAGTGCAATATAACCGATGGTGCGTACAGGAATAGTTCATTATCGCATACGATCTTCGAGTTTGACATTAACGTCGCGCCTGGATACACACTTGTGAAAGAACCCGCAACAGTGACATATTTACCGGTCATCGACAACACCATTCCTAACATCACCCTCAACTTAGTTGATCAGGACCGTGACCCTATTGACTTCGGTGACGAGCCTGTAACCATTCGTCTGGCCCTCAAGAACTATGGGTCTAAATTTGAATGATTATTTAACTGATTGCAAATCACGGAGCACAATCAGTTCGCATTCAAACAGCGGCGAGCTTAGTCGAGAGGACGTGCGTTTCTTAGAATCGTTGGGTTTCAAGGTGCTCAAACAACATGCAGGAAGAACAAGCTCTAAAGAACGTGTACACCGACGTGTCGTATCAAGATTTGGTTATTGACGCCTCTAAACGCACTTACCACCCATACACAGTAAATGCTTTCGATAATTCTGATGAAATACGTATGATAATTGAACGGGGGGACCTCATAACAGCTACGTATGACAGTAAAATATACCTCGAGGGCACAATCACACCTGCCGAAGCTAACAAGCAGTTTTCATTAACCGGTAACTTCCCGCTTTTCCTCTTTGAAACTGTAAGCTTTCAATTGGGAGAAGTCGTCATCGATACTTGCAGAACACCTGGAATTACATCCGCTCTAATTGGGAATGCTAAATATTCGCCAGGTGAAAGTAAAGCTCTAACATCTTGCGGATGGGACCCCCTAGACGCAGGCATTCAGATATGTAACGACGATAAAAAAACCTTCAGCGCCGTGATCCCGCTAAGTCACGTGCTAGGTTTCGCATCCACTTATCAGAGGGATGTTATAAATATGCGGCAGGAACTAATTTTAACCCGTTCAAAATCTGACGTGGATTGTTATATGGGAGAAACCGAAGTGAATATTAAACTGACTAAAATTCAATGGAAAGTACCACACATTACACTCAGCGACGGTGCAAAGTTGGACATTTATAATCATATCAATCAACAAAAACCTATTAAAATCGGTTTTCACGGAAGGAGCTTGACCCAGTATCCTGCTTTACCCACTGCTACTAATCTCGTTATTTGGCCCGTACAAAATACTGTAGGAGTACGAAGGCCTAGATGGGTATTTGTGGCATTCCAAACGAATAAAAGAAATAATAAAGCAGCTGCAGCCTCGTCCTTCAGTCAGATAAATATTTCGGACGTGGTGGCGTTCATTAATTCGGATCGTTATCCTTTCGAAAATCAGCATAACAACTTCGGTGCGAACAAATATATGTTGGCATACGATGAGTACGTAGATTTTCAACGCAAATACATGAACAAGAATTCACCCGAACCCCTTCTCGATTACGAAGCGTACAAAAAGAATCCACTCTTTGTTATAAACTGCTCGAAACAAAATGAAACCGTTCAGAACGGAATATTAGCGCTAAAATTAGAAATCGAAGCTACAACTGTATTTCCTGGTGGGACAATTGCTTATTGCTTGGTACTCCACGATACCCTATTGGAGTACGATCCTTTTAGTGGGATCGTTCAGATGATATAAAAACTTGAGACTTGCGGAACATAGTTGTGAAAACGCTCAAAAACGTCGTGTTGTGAAAATCGAAAAAAGTTACGCAGCAAAAATGTGTATTATGACTTTGGACGTCCAGGGGTTCCGAATCCCAGAGTTTGTCGTGAAGGAGCTGGCCATCTATGATGGTAAACGTACCAGCCACTACGTCTTCAAACAACCTTTTGATTTCTTCACTTTAAACTACGAATTGCGGGCGCAGGCAGTCTGGCTGGAGAACAATCACCATGGCCTCCAGTGGTCCCGGGGCTATACATCCCTGAAGCATTTGCCAGAAATCATCCAAAATGAAACTTACACTGCACACACCGTGTTTTGCAAGGGGTCTGAAAAGGTCAAGTATTTACGAAAGTTTCTTGGGGATAAAGTTCGGGAGCCGTCGGACTGGGATTTCAAATTTGAAGTAGAAGACCCGAAATGCTTCAATCACCTGGTATTGGACAAAGCGCATTGCGCAATCAATCACTGTATTGCATTATATGATTATGTTATTCTAAATGATGTGTATTAATTGGTATTTAAATAAAAGGAATTTTTTTTTTTTTTGAATATGCTTGTTTCTGTTCGTAATATTAAGGCTAATCTTTCCAGTTATTTGTCACATTAAAATGTGATTAATTCGTTTACTATCTCGAGGATGTGTGAAATAAATAGATAGTTGTTTGTTAAACGCCGTTATCATAATAGTTTTTCTGAGAAGCTTTTTAGTCTAATAACATCGTATTTTTTTCTACGAATCTTGAATACGCATTTTGAATAATCAATCTTCCGCTTTTTTTCTACTCATCACTTAGTTTTTGTGCTGTGCTTGACTTGTTCGGGGTAAATTCGTACTCAGGTTTCCTATTCTTCTTCTTTTTTCCTATAGAATTAAATAGGAATTGGGGAAGAATATTGAAATTTTGGTATATACCGCCTTCGCTTTGTGACTACTTAATTATGCTCAGTTTTGAGGTTCTCCTTCTTTGCTCCTGTAGAATTAAATAGGAGTTGAGGGAGAATCTTGAAATTTCGTATATACTGCATTTGTTTTTGTGAGTGTGCTTTGTGACTACTACTACTTAATAATTATACTCGGTATTCAGGCTCTCCTTTTTGTCCCACGTAGAATGACATGTGGGGTAAGGGGAGAATCTGCAAACCTAGCATATACCCAATTATACTCAGTCTTTAGGTTCATCCTCATTGGTCTGCGAATTTATTTACGTAGGCCATGATGGTGCATCTCAAAGTGTAGTATATTTTCTGCTTTACAACACCAACTTAAAAGTCTAAAGTAAGTACATTACCGCATGATTATTAAACTTCCACTTATTCTGTAAAAAAATTTTAAACTTTCACTTATTCTGTAAAATAAAAATTGCACTTGATAATTTTCAACTTAGAAAACAGATAATTTTTACGTACAAGATGCTACACATTTAAATAACTTTCAATTTTTACTAGGAAAACATAAAATTCGCGGCTGATTTCTTATCTTGTTTACGGAAATATTTATCACCTGTTATACGCTAAATTTCTTCAAATTGAGAATTTAGAAAAAATACGCAATCACACGCACCTGCCCAATACGCAGCTGAATTTCGCACTTTTTCCTGAACTGTTCCAGCTGTTATTACCTAATAATAAAAACGCAAAACATAGTCAAAAAAACATATTTATTCAGACCAACAAAGTATACATATTATAAGACGTTGAGAGAGATTTTATCCTAAACACGTTACAACAATAGCAAGAAAAAACAGAAACAGTCCGCAAACCACAATAAGCGCAACAGTACACTTGTAAAATCTTTCGTAAGAGTTCCAATTCCACACTATTTTCTGCCATTCTGTTTCGGTACTTGTTGTAACTTGTCCGTAAATATATCTTATCTTGAAATGAAGTATCGGTTTGTCTCTATACGTTTCCAAATCAGCTACAAATACACAACTGTCATTAGGAAAATCCGAGTACATATGAACCCAATGTTCTGGCAACGTGGTTTTCGGTTGATCTGTTCTAACAGCAGAATTTGAAAAATCTACTAAGGCGTATGCTTCAGTGGCTCCAGGGGGACAGTTAACAATTAGCGTCTTATTATAAACTTGCGCTAATGTTACAATAAAGAGAGCTGCCTTCATGGTGTTTTTTCACAAGAACGACACTGAAAATCTTTGTTCTCGAGCCCCCAGGATATAACTGAAGAATTTCTACAAGTGCTTTGAATGTTATAGCAATTAACGTTTAGTATAATGTTTAAAAATCTTTTTGCATCGTCGATAAGTTCGTGGCCAAACCGCCTCTCAAGCTTTTTTATAAAATGTTAATAGTCCTTGTGACTGAATTAAAATTTGAATTTTTACTAGAAAACTTCGCAGCTGATTTCTTATCTTTTTTTAAGACGCAGCTGTTATTACCTAATAATAAAAACGCAAAACATAGTCAAAAACACATTTATTCATACCAAAAAACAAGTATACATATTAATTAATCGTAAGCTTACTAAACTTAACAATTACATCTAACATATCATAGTGCATTTTAATTTTTTGGTGCTTTGCTTCTAACTTTTTCACATTGTAACTTAAAAGTTTTTTACATTTTCCATATCCACCATGTTTTTTACATTTGAGAATTTCTCGTTTAATTTTGTTTATATTCATTATATGTTCCTCAATCATAGCAACTTAAAAATAAATCGTATGTTACAATCTTAGGATATACTCGTAGAACTTCCAACATGCAATAACAATTGTCGTTGTAATTATGAATTTTAGGGTCGTTTAAATACTTGATATTTTCAAAAACATTATTAGCATTAGCACCAAGTTGAATGCTAGCACGTATAGTGCTTTGATAATAACTCGAGAATTCTTGTTCGTTTAATTTAAAAAGACGAAAATTTATCAGCTCGGCAAACTCGAATAAATTATTTATAGTGGCCTCACCCAAATACACATAAACGAAGTTTTTAGTGATTTTAATGACCTTTTGGTTATTTACATTGACGAAAGATATATCAATTTCACCCAATTTAAGGTTGTTGGGTATTTCGACACCCTCGAAATATTTTCGGATTTCTTGCTGCAACACCAGTATCTTGCTCCAGGCGTCTTCAGTACAGTTTACTCCTGTCGATGCTGGATGTCCAATGCGAACAACAGGAATCCAACCGAGTTCAGGCTCCAAGCCCACAGCGATATACTTGGTTCGAGACTTATTCAGCCAATAATTCGTTTCATTAATCAATCGATCTTGTTTCGGACGTTCCTCGGGTTTGCTAGGAGGTTGCTGCTGCTGCTGCTGCTCCGTGACGCCTTGAACTTCAAAGTTTTTAAACACTGAAAAAATTAAATACTTGGTTTAGTCACATTTATCAAAACTTTCCTAAAAAATCACATACTCCGATCATTAAAATAATAATAAAATGTTATTAACTTACTTGTTATTGTCCTCGTGCACTAGTCAAAATCACAAATTACTTGATGCCCTCTTCACATAAACTACTTTTGCCTACACATCCAAACCCTTTTATATACGAGATGAAGCGGGGGTGGCTTGGGGGGTGACCCTTCCAAAAAACCGTTGAAAAAAATAACCGTTGAAAAAAATAACCGTTGAAAATTAATGGCCGTTGACCCTTGAAATTTCGGAATATTAATTACCATTACCAAAATGGCCGTCCAAAAATTACCGAGCCTTGAAATTTCGGAGGGTGAATATTAATGAGAATTTTCATGTCGGAGGGTGAATATTAATGAGCATTTAGGGTGAATATTAATGAGCATTTAGGGTGAATATTAATGAGCATTTGCGAGGGTGCATACTAATTAACCGGATGTTCGTAGTGAATTTTTGCCCCATGTTAATCTTATGGGGATTTTTAGGCTCGTGCCTGCCCTATTTAGCTACTGGTATCACTAATTTCAATTTCCTTATTCATCCTGCGGAGTACTTCCACATTCGTAACTCTGTCAATCCAAGATGTTCTCAAGAGTCTGCGGTAAACCCACATTTCAAATTGATCATAACTTTAGTGATCGTTCAGTTCTTAGCTGCATATAATAGCACTGGAAGATGGAAGAACATAACTTTTAACCGTTCCGACTCTAAGATTCAGGCCCAGTTTATTGTATAGCAACTTCTTCATCGTAAATGTGTTTCTTCCCTGTTCGATGCCCTGCTTTTATGTCTTGCATATTATGGCATGTGTTATTCAGTAAACAGCCAAGATACTTAAAGCTGTTCACCACTTCCAACAGTTGGTTACCAATAATGATTGAGTGGATTGGGTATTTTTTCTTTTGTAATTATCATGATCTTTGTATTTTTTATGTTACCGGTTAAACCATATTTTTCACTACATTGGACCAGCCTGTCTAATAGACTCTGTAAGTCTTGTTTGTTTTCAGTTATAAGGACAGTGTTGTCAGCGTATCTGCAATTATTTATCTTCTCTCCACCAACTGCTATCCCTTCTTCCGTTTCATACAAGTCGTCGTTAACAATCTCTTCCGAATACACATTAAATAACAAGGGGGATAGGATACAGCCTTGTCGTAGCCCCAGTCTGATGTACACCCGATCCATCAACTTATCTTATATTTTTACTGCCGCTTTTTGCCTCTAACAGAGAATGGTAATGGCGCGTGTGGTTTTGCCATTTAAAGCATTGTTTTTTAAATTTCCATTAACTTTTTCCTATTTAACCTTGTCAAAAGCTTTGTTATAGTCTAAGAAATACATATACACGGCTGGACAAAAAAACCGGACACTTATATTTTTGGCTTTAATACTTGAACCCATCCTATTTGATACTGCTTCAACATATTATGCTATATAATAAAATAGAGACGGACCGTGAACATTTTACTTCAAACAATCCAATTATAACAAGAACAACAATAAAATTGCAACAAAACGAAAAACCAAAACTAATCAGTCTAATAACAACCCTGACAATTTCTTTCAGAGACCACTAATATCTTGTATTTCCTCCGCGAACCCTGATGACCTTTTTCATGCGTCGAGGCATACTGCGAATGAGGTCCGCAATCTTCTCTTGGTCGATCAATTCCCATTCTGCGTGCAAAGCTACTTGGAGGTCCTGTAGTGTTTTTGGGAGCGCTGGCCGGCATCGCAGGCGACATTTTAAATTGTCCCAAACGTGTTCGATGGGATTAAGATCTGGGCTGCGAGCAGGCCAAACTGATGTCCTAATCCGTACGTCTTCCAAGTAGCGCCGCACGATATTAGCGACGTGCGGTCTCGCGTTATCTTGCATTAGCATGAACTGCTCTCCAATAAATGGGGCGTAGGGGACCACATGAGGAGCTAGACCGTCCTGTATATATCGGTGCGCATTTATTGTTCCGCGTTTCCAGACTACAAGGTCTTTACGGGCCTGCCCAGATCATTGGTGACCGGCCATGGGATGGTGTCCTTGGGGGATATAAGACATTGTGCGTACCGCTCTCCAGGTCTTCGCCATACACGTTTACGCCCATCTGGTGAACGTAGGTTAACACGGGACTCGTCCGTAAACAGCAAAGAGCTACAGTCATCAACAGTCCAATTTTCATGTTCACGGGCAAATCGTAACCGTGCTGCACGATGAACTGGCAGAAGTACTGGTCCTGTTACTGGCCGCCTGGACCTCAATCCAGCTTCATTAAGTCTCCAAGACACGGTCCTCGAAGAGATCAGCCTTCCTTGGACCTCGGTCAAACGGCCAGCGATGATTGTCCTTGTTTGTCGCCTATCACGGAGGGCTGTGCTAATAATAAATCGATCATCCCTATAGTTTGTAGCATGATGACGACCCGATCCGACCCTTCTTGTTCTTGTGTATTGCCCAGTTTCCTGGTATCGTTTTATAGCGTCATGCACTATACTTGGGGCTGTATTCAAAGCAGCAGCGATATAGCGAACACTTCTTCCGTCTTCATGTAAAGCAATAGATTTTGCAATATCGTCGCGTCTTATGGTCAAGTTTCAACAAAAAAATTGTTTAATTGACAGGAACAAACAAAAATAACAATAAACAAAAGAAATATCATTTATATAAGCAAGTCCCGGTTTACTTGATTTTCACATATCGCTGTTTACCTACCATTATGCAATTTTGATAACATTTGGACTTAACTAATTACTCGATGACATATTGCAATTAATGCATATCGTCTAAGAAACTTAAATGACGCTTAAATATAAAGATATTTAAAAAAATAGAAGTGTCCGTTTTTTTTGTCCAGCAGTGTATTAACATTTTTACATCTTTGAAGGAGGATCTGTATACCAAACAGAGCATCCCTCGTTCCTAAAGTATTTCGGGATCCAAACTGAGTTTCTGTTATATCTCTTTCACATTTTCGGTATATCTTATTATGTATAATTCGCAGAAATATCTTAAAGTTATGGGACACCAAACTAATTTTTCTATAATCATCACATTTTTTCGAATTACTTATCTTAGGAATTGTAGCAAAGGTGGATATCAACAATTTTTGTGGGCTAATTCGCTAATTCCCGTGGTATACCTATATATAGCATTCTATAAATCCACTAAAGCATCTGCGTCATCATTGTCCATAAGTTTTAATACCGCTGTTGATACGTTATTTGAGCCGTTAGCGGTACCTGATTTGCTTACGTTTATTGCTATCATTATTTCGTCTTTTGGATTCTTGGTTCAGTTTCAGAGTTTCTTACTAGTACACTTGTTCTGTTTTCGTCTGCAAAGAGTTGTTCTACATAGTTCTTCCATTGTAATAATTTGTCATTGATATCTATTATTATGTCGCGGCCGTGAATGATTTGGTTCGGCATGCACCTGACTACTGAGATGGCCCGGGTTCGATTCCCAGGGTCACACATACACTAAAAACACCCAACCGCACCCAAGGCAATGGTAAACCACCGAGGTATTTTCTGCCTAGTAAGTCTTCTCTGGAGTAGAAGTGCAACCACTTCCGTGGTTCGAAGCCCACGTAAAGCTGTCGGTCCCTTGTGCCACATATCATACATAGCTAATATCGATATACGTAAAAAAATTCCAAAAATTTAATTACATAAATTGTACTTTACGACGCACGTTGAAAAATAAAGTAAGAAAAGACACACTAATGAAATTCTACAAGGTAATATCAGTACCTACTTTTACGTATGGCAGTAAAAACTTTGTAAATAATACAAAAAATAAACAATACGAACGGCCTAAATGAAATTTTTGCGAAAATCAGCTGGATATAAATTACAGGACAGAAAAAGAAACGAAGAAATTAGGGAAGAACTAAATATATTTCATATAAATGAGAATAAAAGAATACAGACAAAAGTGGCATGAACATATGAATAGAATGGACAAGACTAGACTCCCTAAGATATTATAACTACAAGTCAAGTGAAAGATGAAAAGTGGATAGACCGATAGACCATACAAAAGATGAAAAAATCAAAGACGATTTCGTAGTATCGAAACGCGAAGGTGAAGGAGAAGCAGAAAGGAGACATGTTTCCATTGTAGTTTTTCTGCTCCATTACATTTTTCTGCTAACCATGTTTGCTTTGCCTCTTTAATCTTTGGCTCTATTATTTTTATATTTTTTGATTTCTGTTTTTATAACTTCTGCGTTCCTACATTAACACCTCTGCTTCTCTACTACTTCGTCGACTTTTAAATGTTTCTGACATGTTTCTACATAGGTTGTTCTCTTTCCGCTGAGCCTAGTAAAGTAATACGCAATTTATTGATAAAAAACATTTATAATTTTTCAATGGATTCCTCTGCCAATCAGATTATGAAGTTGCTGAAGTTCTAGCTCAACAATTCTCTTCGGTGTTCACATTAGAACCTATGTCCACCAGATTACCCCATATATCGACTGAAGAAAACAATACTTTCCTAGAAAATATAGATATCAAGGCTAGAATGTTTAAAAAATAAAATACGCAGTCTTCGCAGTTCAACGTCTCCTGGTCTAGATGGCCTTACCACAAATTTTTTAAAACAATGTTGTGATTCTATATCTGTCCCGCTTTTAATGATAATGCAACATTCGTCGAATAAACACAAACTCCCCAGTTCGTGGAAAGTAGCTGTTGTCACCCCCACCTTCAAAAAGGGCGATAAACTAGACGCCGGAAATTATCGTCGTATTAGTTTGACGTCAGTTGTATGCAAACTTTTAGAGTCTATTATTAGTGAACAATTAACTGAATTCCTTCTTCGTCAAATGGTACTTCCAGACCAACAACATGGCTTCATCCCTGGACGATCAGTTCTTACTAATCTTTTAGTATGTTTAAATAATTAAATAAAAAACAATCTGTAGATGTCATATACCTGGACTTTTCCAAGGCATTCGATAAGGTGCCTTGGAAAAGGTTACATTCAAAATTAGCTCACAGTGGTATAAGAAGTAATCTGTTGCTGTGGATTGAAGACTTTTTAACCGAAAGGTTTTTCCAAGTCAGAGTTGACAGTGCTTTATCTGCAAGATTTCCGGTTTATAGTGGGGTACCGCAGGGTTCCGTTTTAGGGCCCCTATTGTTTTTAATATACACTGCAGATCTGCCGCCTGTGTTAAAATCTAAATGTTCGGTATACGCAGATGATACCAAGCTCTATGCCAACCCCATTACTTCGCATGCACAATTGCAAAAAGATCTTGACCAAATTTCCTCCTGGTGTACAAAATGGCTACTATCACTTAATACCGAAAAATGTGTTGTGCTGCATATTGGAAGAAACAATCCCCGACTTCCATACTCAATCTCCAGTAATAACCTGCGTGTGGTTGCGTCTCACTCGGATCAGGGAGTAATTATCACTAGTGATTTATCTTGGTCAGAACATATCGCTACTATCTGCAATAAAGCGAACAGATCACTGTACCTTTTGAAAAATGCCTTTGTTAACCCTTCTGTTTACACGACTACAATATTATACAAGATTTATATCAGGCATATACTTGAATTCTCCGGTCCTGTATGGCACCCTATCCTAAAAAGAGATTTTACTTTTAGAAAATATACAGCACCGTGCAACTCGTCTTCCATGGGGATATATCCGTCCATCCTACAACGAGAGGCTTCAAATATGTGGTTTATCGACGTTTCAAGAACAAATATGATTCGTATTCAGCTACACAATAATTCTCTTGATTATTATTATACTTAGTTACGACTTTAATAACTTATTAAGTATCTCCTGTTATTGTATGTTATATGTCGTTAGAATAGTTCTTCTCTTTATGCCAATTTTTACAGTTATCATTATGTTAATTTTTACAGTTATTATTATGTAAGGCATACACCACTGTATCTTGTATTTTGGGCTATATAGGACATTAGTCCTCTCCCCACTACCTATATTTTATAATAATAATAATAAAATAATAATGTATTACTCAATCGTTCGAGCAGCCGTCTGTGGCCGAGCATTATCCAACGGGAACAAAGCGTACGTACCTTCAAATGCTTGTGTAAAATGGTGTTAATTGCTTTCACATCAATCTTTAGAGTTGCTTGAATACTCCTTACAGTAACATGCCGGTTCTCTTCAATCATGTTCCGAACAAGATCAATATTCCCTTCGGTAATGGCTGTTTTTGGCTTAGGAGCTCGAAAACCGTCATTTAAGGAAAGTCGGCCACGTTGAAATTCATTGTGCCACAGCATTATGGTAGCTAAAGAACACGACTTGTCAGAAAATACTCCATTCATTTCCTCAAAACGCATTGTTTACGGCTTAAGCCACGTTTGAAATTGTAAAAAATCACAGCTCGATAATGTTATCTGTTAAATTCCATGATTTCTTGCGAAAAGGATTACTTTAAGCTTATGTATTTTAAAATATTCAAGTACCTATATTTGTCAACTGTCACTGTCATTAAATTTGTAAACAACTAGCTTCCACTGTCAAACAAAATTTGTTGTAAATTTTAATGGCCCTAATTGATAGGCTCAGCGGAAAGAGAACAGCCCTCGTATTAATGTTTGTTTATAATGTGTTTCCACTTGTTCTCTACACTATCGGTCTAATTCCCTTCTCTCGTTATTTTTCCATTGTTCATGTTCAGCTTTGAGTTTATTTCCTGTTGTGCCTTCTCTTTGGTGTGTGGTTGTTACTCTTGATTATTTTCTTTACTCTGACCTTAAGAACTCCCACGATTATGATCGGAGTTAACGTCTGCATCAGGGTACGTTCTTGCAGATGTCACACAGCTGCGAAATCGATTATTGATTAGTAGGTAATTTATTAATTTGGCTTCGAACTATTTTTTGTTATTTAATATAAATGCTATAAAATAAGTGAAATTGCTGGTTTAAATTTGAAAACGTTTGATTGTTGTTTTATTTCGTGTAATGTAATTTTCGAGCGCTCATTTTATCTTTAATGTTACATTTGGTGGTAATCACTGCGTATCTGCAGTCGACTAGAACACCATGCAGGAGATAATTAATTGTACGCACTTTTCTGTTAAAAAAGAGAAAATTCTCAAACTGGACCAGGCAAAGATGCTGCTCTGTGAGAGGTTGTGCTTCTTTCTAAGGTTGAAAAGAACGATGGCATGTATAAAATAAAATCTAATTTCAGTTGTATATAACATTTTATACGGGGTACCCGTTATAAAACGTCGAGCCTGAAAGAAAATCGACAACAGACGTGGTCTATCACAAATATGTTTGTTTTTAATTATAGTACCTATTTTAAATGTTAATATCAGATGAACCATTATTGTATGTAAGTGATAACGTATAGGATTAATTAATAATTGAGTAAATGGACTGTTTCAGTCGGCAAGACTTAGGAATCAAATTGAAAATTTTATATTTTATGAATTTATTTGTTTATTAAAGCGTATTTGATGATAGATGCAACATGCAATTTAGTAGGTGTTTAATAAACTATACTACATTATCTTACACTTTGGAAAATTTAAGATTCGTGTTGTTTTATCAGAGTAACAGCGAATTCCGTAAATATGATTTAACAACTTCAACAAATTATATATGATAAATAAGTATAAGAATCAAATGGACTCAAATCCAAAATCATATGAGAAACAACACATAAATAAATAAAAAGATGATGTTCTTTTGTCAACTCTGACTATTCGTTATTGAATAAAAGTTTTGTGTAGCCCACCCTACGACTAGCATTTTGTCTAATCTCTGATTTATTTATAGTATCTCATTTGGTATATAAAACACTACTTGACAAGTGACATGTTCTTTTCAAAGAGTAGAAAAGGAATAGCAGGAAATCGCTAAAACTTTTTAACTGAACAGCAACTCGATTTCTCATTATTACCTATATGAAGCTTTGTAAGTGGGAACCTCTCTGAAACTTGCAGAAAAGGTTTTTGTTTTCATTGTTGCCTAAAAGAATGTCCGATTTATCTTATACACTATGTTTGAAATTTGATGATTACCACCACCGCCATCGTAAACGGTAAGACATAACAAAATGCTGATGACAATAAGATAAAAGTACACCTTTACATGAGCTACTCAGATGTCCTTTGTTTTGCAGTAATTGTGCATGTCTTACCAGATGTAGGCAAGGCAAAGCGTTAAAATAAAATATTTGTTTTTATCGGCCAACCAGAAAGCCGTACTTGTTAATAATTTCGAGGTAAAAAATAAATCTGCACTATCTGATTTTCAATATCAATTCTAGGGTTTAAAGAGCGAAAATTGAGGTTTACGGTTGCCAGGGTTACCAAAGTGTTTAGCACTACTTATTAACTTCAGTTTTCCTTGGATTCAGAGGGTTTCCACCCATGGTAGGAATTTTTATCGTGCCAAATATCGCATTGTCATCGGTTTTACTTAGCATTCGAAAGAGGATAACTTTTTAAATATTTAAAATCTGAAATAGAAACTGAACCCGAAGTTTTTGACTTTCGAAACCAAGTATGCTGTTCAAGGCATGATTAGAGTCAACAACATTAATTTGAAATTTAATAATTTAATTTTCGTATTTATATATCGTAGTAGATTTATTAATAGGAAATGACAACAAAAAAAGAAGCGTTTCAATAATGTAAACTTAATTATTGCTTACATAAAAAGCAATGTAAAATTGTGATGTATTTCTAAAGTAAACTAAGATAACTGTGGAAATGCGATAAAGTGCTTTTCTTTTTGTCATTGAATTGCTTAAACATGCACTTTATATCCTATTTAACCAATGTCCGTCCGATGGAGCATTTTCGAAGGGATTGCAGATTCTCTGTAATTATTACCTGACTTATTCCAACTTCACAGTATTTAAAAAATGTAAAGTAACTTCATCCAAAAGTTTATATAAGTAATTGGTAGCTTTTAAATCTTTTTCGCAACTTTAGGTAAGTTTATTAAATTTATATTTATATGTCCCAAAACAATATTTTTAGGTTTAATTTCCCGTTACGATCCTCGACGAGCTAAAAATTTTATTTTAAAAATTCTTGTTTACAAAATGTGCGGCAATGAAATGAGTTTTTATAAAGAGGTTAATTTAAAAAAACTGCGTGATGTCCCTGGATTGTACATGTGATTTATTTTTTCTTATTACACTTCTTCGTTTCGTACTTTATGTTTGATAATTGCAGATTTAAACATTTCGCAATAAAAACATATTTTGATAGCAAACAATAGGTCATTTCAAACAGAGGTGAATTAGAAACTCATGAAATTAAACGGTAAATTTAAATTCCATTATTACTGGATTGTTACCTACATTTACATATAACGCTTTAACACCGTGCAGCGTAACCTAAATAGAAAGTTTACAAAGATTCTCGGCGAGCTGTTTCATAATCTTTAAGTTAAAAATGAAACTGAAATTTGTTTACATACCTTTAACGTAATTTCTTTATCAAACAAGAATAATCATTGCAGATGTGCGGTGCCGCAATAATCGACTTTGCTGGAAATTACAGTGTTTACATTGATTTTAACATTATTTATCTGGAGAATAATACATTGTGTTATGTGACCGTATTATCATACATATTTACTTTTACTGCTTAAGTCTACCTTTATGCCAGAGTAAACCAGGAAGATTCATTGGTATGAATCTGTTTTTTTCAGTAAAAATCACAAGGTATGACATCATTACAACACCAACGTTTTCAGTTGTAAACTTAATTTTGTTTTTAATATATTTTAATTAAGTCGAGTTGTAGTTCCTTTATTTTAACAAGTCATCTTTGGCATCAGAATATCACCATAGCATTAAATACTGGGAATAAGTTAAAATCACAGTTAATTGCCGGTCTAAAAATATCATGGATGTATTCTAGTCTCAAATACATTATGAGTATACCTACTTATACTTTTAACTTTTACCCTACAATGTTTTTAAAGCGTTTTGTGACCTTTGCCTTTATAGGTAAAAATTCAGGATAATAAAACTGACAGCTGAGTGTTGAGGATAAATTAGGATTATCTGATGTACTGCTAATACACGATAGCGAAATATTTAACAAACAATCTCAGAGATACGAGTGTTTAATATAAAATCATATTAATTTAATATTCAGGTACTTCCACGTGTTTTGGTTCTCACAAATATTTGTTCGTATTAGAAAATTTGCTGGAATATTTATTAACAGAGGGAGTTTTAATTTAATATTATTGGAGACAACACAGACATGAAGTTTATTTAAACTGCTGCTGTATGAATACGTTTTTATCCATTTTAATTTTCATATATGACACAATGCGGGAGAGAATGAACAAACATGAATTTTAATTTGGTTAAGGTAGTGCTTTCGTTAGTGTGTTAACATTTTTCTACTTTCTAGAAATCAAATTATTCGCTGTTTCAAAATTAACTTTCTTTCGGGTTTATACACATATGTAAATCTGCCGGTATTTTTTTCGATCGATGTTATATAATATTGTAATTATTTCAGGAATTTGTAAATTTTGAAGTTTTTAAATGATTTCACAATAACTGTTGTCTGTAATTTTAAAGCGAGTTTAGATAATAAAATTAAAGTCAGCTTTTACAATTTGCTTGTAAGTTTTATTTAGTACACAAAGATTACCAAGTACTCTTTGGTGGTTTAAGTTAAGTTTCTTATAATCTAAAGAATCTACATTTTCTTTTATTTTCGGAAGTACCTTCAATTATTCAACTAATGTAATGGGTGAAATAATGATTTTTGTTTGTTTTGATGGAGTCAACTAATTATGATTATTATTGACGTTTGCTACTTATTTAACCTAAATTGTCTGTTAATATTTATTGAATTATTCATCAAGGGAGAGACAATATACATATTTCTTAATCATTGAAAAGAAGTCGATAATTTGGTAATTACTCATCCTCGGTCAAAGTTGGTTTATAATGATATTTACGGTGATTTTATTCAGTTATTTAGATTTTTTAAGTGGTTAATTCTAGTGAAAGTGATGAAAGAAATAAGGGTCCCGTATTACATATCTGCCTCTGCATAGAAAGAAAACAGAAAGTGCATTATTTGATAGTGAATTAACATAAAAAAACTATAATAAACGATTTTAGAATAATTTGCTATTCTAAAGCTATTTTTATGTCATAGCAAAAAATAATAGCTAATAAATTTACTTCATTATGGAGGAAATCATAACAGTGAAACTCATCTCTCTAGATACATTTTCTTCTATTCTCTTTTGTAAAAATTTACATTGTCACATTTCTGTTATGTATATTATGAAGTAAATTTAGGATTTCTGGTTTAAATAGTAGATATTATTTGAGTTTATATTTCAAATACAAATATTTTGTAGCTCCGTCCACTTTTCTGTTATAAACATTGAATTACTAATTTGGGGCAAAAATTACCAGAAATAAACATGAACCAAGTTAAAATACCATAAAGTGCGGAACGTATATAAACTATATACCAAATTTAAGGATATTTGGATTTGAAAACAATTCAGTTTATTGCAGTTAAACATAAGCATGTTTTTTTTAACCAATATACGGAACAGTTTTCTTTCTTGTAATTCTGACCGTAAAAGAAAAACGTTCCTTTAGCAGAGACCAAAGTAACTTAACTGCGATTATGATGTAGAAAATATAATTATTTGAATATGTAGATTGTATGCTCTGAGCGTTTAGGCAACACCCACATCGCAGATTTCAAACGGTGGCATTTACTTAATTCGAAGTAGTACACGCCCAAGTATTGTTCTTAACGTTTCCAACTAAATGATTGCTGGAAATGCTGGACTATTAAAAGACAAAAAAAAATTAAAACTTCGTTTCTTAGACTCTTTTTAAATAATATCAGTAGTAATTTATTAAAATCCCATTAAAATAGTTCGGTTTGAAGTTTTATGAAGTTCATAAACTATTCGACTATATAGCTTGACATGTATGTATGTATAGTTTGAAGTAATTCATGAACAAATGTTAAGCACTTTAAAAGATTAAGCTTGGAAATGAATTGTATAATAAAACGTTGCGAATTCACCTCATTTTAAGAAATAATTAACCGTTTTAAGGGTTTTTTATAATTTTTTAAAAGTAATTTGTTTTAAAAGCAGTGTGCATGAACATTTTCATTATAATAGAAATTAAGATTAACGTGTAATTTTATTCAAAACAATTCACGTAGGAGTTGTTTTAATGTCCCATGCAAGCGAATATAGCCTACACAATTTCCCAGGAGACTAGTTTTATTTCTCACTTCACAGTAAATACTCCTCGTTTGTATGGATTGTTTATTACATTTAATTTAAACTGTATTATCAGTTTAATCAATAATATTCATTACGTTTATATTAATAAGACCGAGCTTTTCAATATATATGTATAAGTAATTAAAATTCAGACTTTGGCTTTGTTTGAAGACAACGCAGTTTTTCGTTTGACAAGTAAATTACATCAGATATTGAATTAATTATTTACAAAATTGATTATAGTCCGGGAGGCCACCGCAATAAACCTTACGTCATCTAACACAAGGATCAAATGTATAGAAAAATGAAGTTTGTACCTTCATTTAACTAAATTTCATGGGTTGCCATGTTTCATATGGCCGCAACTCTAGGCAACCTCACTTTGAAGGTGTAAGAAGCGTATATATGGGTGGTCCATGAGGACTGAGAAACAGACCAATAGTAGATTCGTGAGGCCAAAATATTACGATTTACCTAAAATTACCTTAGTCCAAAAGTTAATATTTAGGGAGATACAGGGTGTCAAAGTAGAAAACTTTATTTCAATTTTCTTCTGTAATTTCTAACGCTTTCGGAATATTTTTATGAAAATTGGTGAAACTAGCTTTTTTGGGACGAGAAACAATAACCCGTCCTCAATTTGAATGTAGCACTTAAAATAACCTTATTTTTGCTATACCTAATACCTTAAAAGTACTTCAGCTTTTTTATACTTAAAGTTATGGCAAATTTAATTGAAACAAACAATTGCCCCATCATTTTTATACGAAAAAGGTATACTTTTCAAATGTCACTAAAGTTAACCGTTTCCAAGATATTTGCTGTTGAAGTAAGTGATGCTACATCTTATTCATTTTTTAAATATTCAGAATATTCTGTAACGCAGTAGGCTTGCATTTAAAACAAAAAATTGACATATTCTTGTCAAAAACAAGTAATAGGACACAGATCAATAGTGGATCAGTGGGATATTTGTTACTCTATTTATTATCTCTACTTTATTACAGTTATTATTTTATTTTTTTTATTGTAATTACTGTTACAAGAATTGATTGTTACTTCAAAATATTTGTATTATGGATCAGTATATTACTCATTTTTCTTATAGTGAACTAAAAACCATATAATTCAAAGAAAAACAAAAATGATGCAAATTTTTATATCTTTCACACAGATTAATATACGTAGTATGTATCAATAAAAATATAGATAAAACATTGGCACTACTACATAAACTGGAGTATAATTTTGACTGCATTTTGTCTTTACAGAAACTGGAAAATTATAGACAAAAACTATTTTTTTATACCAGGTTTTTTTAATGTAATATATAACGAAGGTAATATTAATTAAAATAACGGAGTGGTGATTTATATCAGAGATTCGTACAGGCATAGAACGGAAATATTAAATATCGGCCAAGTAAAAGTAATCAAAGCTATTATTTCGATGTCCATTGATGTAGTTGTCTATGCTGTTTATAGACCCACTTCGACTTGTGTTTATGAATTTAAAGATAATCTACAAAAATATCTATCAGATACAGTTACAGGTAATAAATGCATCCATTTGTTTGTAGGTGACCTAAATAGTGACATTACATCTAATGATGATTATTGTCAAGAATATTTTAATATTCTTAACACCGCTGGGTTTAACTCCTTAATAAATACCTACACTCGAGTTCAAAATAATTCGTCAACATGTAGCCTGGGGTGGAGTACACAAACATAATTTAGTAAATTTAGAAATTTAGCAAAAATATTTTTAAAAAATTATTTTCAATATTTGATATGGTTCTTAAATTCTAAGATTACCACGGAACCACTCGTTTTTACGAAACCATGCGATCAGCAAAACCAATGATAGCACGCCTGTCGACTGCAGTGGTACGCCCAACTTACCGTGTCAGGGCAAAATAGTCCGTATGAAAGATATATTGCGGTCCAGTATCGGTTGGCGTTGACATGATCTTTCGCGTATTACAGAATGCACGTCACAATTATACAAATTTTAATACTCTAAAGTCGACCAATACACAAATTTTGTAACACAGATGCTCACGCACCAAAACTTCTGTGAGTTAAGTTTTGTTATATTCTGAACGTTCAGTTGTTTTAGTAGGTATGTAATTACTAAAATTAGCTAAGAATAATTAATTGATTATAATAAGTATGAAAAAATATGAATTATTTTTATTTTATTGTATAAACATGTGTTCTGACTAAAAATTATTTTTATTATTATTATGTTTTTGTTTCACCTTTTCGGGATGTTTCTTCTTTTTAAAAGCGAGGATTTTTTTTTCATTTTTCTATACATTTTATCCATGTGTTAGATGACGTAATATTTCTTGCGGTAACCTCTTGCTCACTTGTTTTTGACAAGAATATGCCAATTTTTACTTTCCATACTTGCAACGCATGTATAGGAAAGTATTGGAATCGTGCAAAAATTCAAAATCGTAAAAATTCGAAAAAAACACGTTTTAGGGTCCAGGCATCCAAAATATGTGTTTTTTGAAAAATGTCTGTGGGTGGGTGGGTGGGTGGGTGGGTGGGTGGTTACGTTATCGTCATATCTCGAAAACTACAGGGCCGATTTTCATCAAATTTGGTATGCGGGCCTATAATTACAGTACATCTATAAAATAAGCTTTTCAAAAAAATCCGGAACCGGAAACGGAAGTTAGCCATGTTTTTTTGGGCGCAGATTTTTCCTTGAAAAAAATTTCAAAATTTTACTTAGGAAATCAATAAAGAATTTGAAAAGAAATCGAATAATTTTTTCCCGAAGTTTCTATGTCAAAAATTGCGCCCGCGGCAAATTTTTGAAAAGCGCAACTTTAAGGCCGATTTTACCAAAAATGCAGCAACATATTTTTATAAATCTAACGCCAAATTGTACCACTAGCTCGGCTAATTAGAACTAGCTGAAAAAAAAATTCAAAACAGTTTGGGAAATTTTCAAATTTTCAAAAAAACTTTTCTCGGAAACGACACACACGATTTTTTTTAAATGTTCTGGGTCGATAGTAAATCAAGATGCCTTTCAAATAGCGTGGATCGCATCCCCAAAATTTTTCCCTAACGCCTTTTATGACCATTTGAAGTTTTGGACTTTAACATTTTTTTTCTCAAAAACGCATCGACATATTTTTATAAATCTAACGCCAAATTGTACCCCTACCTCTACTGATTATAATTAGCTGAAAAAATTTTTCAAAATTTCAAAAAAAAATTTCTCGGAAACGGCACATTCCAAAGAAAGAAGATAAATATCAGGGCAGGAGTCACCGTTTTAACGACGCGACGGCGGTATTTTGGTCCAGCGGTAAGAGACCAAGCTCCCACCCGCATAAGGTTGGAGGTTCGAATCTGCGTGACTACAATATATATTTTTTTGTTTATATTACCCACTTTTTCAAAAAAATATTATCTTACTCTGCTCATTTATGTTGAAAATACAAATTATTTATTATAAAAGCATTATTACATATTATATAGGATTATTATTAAATAACTTGTCGGGACTTTTTCGTTGCAAAGTCTTTAATTATGTCATCAAAATTACTGTAATATTTTGGCTATTGTAGGTGTTGCTGGATCCTAATTTAGGATTTAAAATTAACTATCCTTCCCTAAAAGAGTTACCGATTTCTAGCTTTTTTATTTTAATTATTACTTTTTTATGAATGACTGTGGCGTTATCGTCATATCTCGAAAACTACTGGGCCGATTTTCATCAAATTTGGTATGCGGGCCTATAATTACAGTACATATGTAAAATAAACTTTTCAAAAAAATTCGGAACCGGAAACGGAAGTTAACCATGTTTTTTTGGGCGCAGATTTTTCCTTGAAAAAAATTTCAAAATTTTACTTAGGAAATCAATAGAGAATTTGAAAAGTAATCGAATAATTTTTGCCCGAAGTTTCTATGTCATAAATTGCGTCCTGGGCGATTGTACC
Organism: Melanotus villosus; assembly: GCA_963082815.1. NCBI lineage: Eukaryota > Metazoa > Arthropoda > Insecta > Coleoptera > Elateridae > Melanotus > Melanotus villosus. Next base: position 107,792,992 of record OY720418.1, on the reverse strand, counting down.
TCTAGCTCGGCTGATTAGAATTAGAACTAGCTGAAAAAAAATTAAAAATTTCAAAAATAAAAAGTATGGAAAGTCCAGCGAAGATTCTTCGCCAATTTTTTGTTTTAAATGCAAGCCTACTGCGTTAGAAAATGTTTAAAACAGAATAAGATGTAGCATCACTTACTTCAATAGCAAATATCTTGAAAACGGTTAACTTTAGTGACATTTGAAAAGTATACCTTTTTCGTATAAAAATGATGGGGCAATTGTTTGTTTCAATTAAATTTGCCATAACTTTAAGTATAAAAAAGCTGAAGTACTTTTAAGGTATTAGGTATAGCAAAAATAAGGTTATTTTAAGTGCTACGTTCAAATTGAGGACGGATTATTGTTTCTCGTCCCAAAAAAGATAGTTTCACCAATTTTCATAAAAATATTCCGAAAACGTTAGAAATTACAGAAGAAAATTATAATTAAGATTTCGACTTTGACACCCTGTATCTCCCTAAATATTAACTTTTGGACTAAGGTAATTTTAGGTAAATCGTAATATTTTGGCCTCACGAATCTACTGTTGGTCTGTTTCCCAGTCCTCATGGACCACCCATATACGCTTCTTACACCTTCAATGTGAGGTTGCCTCGAGTTGCGGCCATATGAAACATGGCAACCCATGAAATTTAGTTAAATGAAGGTACAAACTTCATCTTTCAATACATTTTATTCTTGTGTTAGATGACGTAAGGTTTTCTGCGGTGGCCTCCCGCTCTATTAGTAGAGGCATTTTAGAACGTTTTGTTGATATTGTTTGTCAACACCTTATTTAAGAAGTTATATCCAAAGAAGAAAAGGTTTATTATTATTATTATGCATTGCATATTGCATAATAGGTATACTGTAGGCTATATAATACCGTATGATCAAAAAGGCTTCCAATCTTAAAAGCCGCTTAATTGTAAAATATATAGCATTTAACTTCTTTAGGTTTCACAGTCATGTCTAGGTAAAATAAAATGTAAGGGGCGTGTAAGCGATTACATACCCTCCTTCCGCAGTACACTAAAGAGGCTCTGATGACCTAATGTTAGCGATATAACTATAAATCCGATATTTACAGTCGTAGAACGAAAAGCCTTTACATATACAGCATGATTCAAAGTATTGTCATTAAAATAAATGGGTAAATGCTGACCTCAATAGAAGTACATTACAGCAAAATTTTATAGCTTATCGCGATTTTTGTTTATTTTAAATTTTATTACACACTTTTCAGAACCACTGGCTAATATTATGCATTTAAAAAGCCTGTGATAGAAATTTGACCCTGCAAAAATAAATGAAACATTACACAATTATGTAATGAACTGACATTAATCTTTGTACACATACTTGGACTGTCTGGCGCGTTTTTGATCATGTGTATATTAACATTTTTTTCTTATTTTGAAGAGTACTATTGTAACAAAGCAGGTTATATTAAATGATAATGTAAAGCATTGCCATAAGAAATGAATTAAATAAGATGGCGTTTAGGTGTGGTCTGATATAACAAGGTTTCGCAGTCCATTTACATTGTAGGAAGCATTAAATGTGTTTACTAACTAAATATGCACCTGCATAAATATGGGTCAGTCGGACAGCTGGTGATGTTGCAAAATTATTACATAGTACTACAATGTTGCAGTAGTTTATATTAAATTGACGTGGGCTGTGCGTGGGAACACCATGACCTATATTCATACAAAGTAAGCATGAATGGAAAGAGTTGTAATAGCTCTGACAGATGTTTAAAATATATGAGAGAAAGGGCAAATCTTGGGAGTATAAATATAGAAGGTTTTCATACAGAAATCAGTTCCCTGGCGGAGCTCTACCTAGTGGGTTGGAATAGGCAGATTGAGACCAATTCCACTAGACTAGAGTCCACCCCAGGTCACCCCGAGCTGGACCTTAGGAGTAGGCAGATTGAGGCCTAAGGGACAGACTCAAATTGGGCCAACCCTTCGAGTAACTCAAGTATTGGGTTAAAAGTTAGTTCCAACGGTGTTACCAAGATTTGTACCTTTCTAAAGATGTTCATGTAAGATTAGTGGTTATTATTATTAGAATAAATTGATGAAGTATTTGGATCTCGTTTGTCCAACAGTTGAATTGTGTTTGTAAATAAGGTTTACCAATATATCTGATGTCAGTTGATTCTGTATTTTAATATAACCTCCCGCAACAGGTAAGCTAAACACTCGTAGTGAAGTTAGCCTCAGAGTCTCTACAATCATAATCAATATAAAAAAAAGTGGCCTTAACCCACTATGTTGCAAAAGCCACTTCGTTACACTATCACCCCCTGAAATATCTGCATGACATTAATTAGCACCCTGTATATAAGGAAATGTTTTCAAATGTGAACAGTCGCGGAGGTAAAACTGCCCTCTTTCCCGAAAACTAGAATAAACAAAAACTGGCTAAGATTAGAAGAGTAGAAACATAGAGACAAGTTGAAACAGCTTTACAGAATGAAGAGACTGGCCCAAGACAGAATAGAATCGACGAAGAGATCAATGCAGGAAACCAATCTAGTGAATTGGCAACCCAGGGACATAAAGTTAATGTGGCAGTTGGAGAGAGACTGAAAGGCTGACCACACGTTAGTTCTTTACATAGCAAGGTACATAAATGCAATTTTCTTCGAGACTAGTGAGACAGAATTTTGTTACTGCCAAAATATACGGTTACGTACTAAAAATGTTAATAAACTTCGTTATTATTAATAACTGCCACTAAATTAATTTTTCGAAAACAAAAGCAGATGCCACTCCTGCTTTGTTTTCAAAGTAGTCGTTGCTTCCCTAGGGCTGGTGAATTCACAGTTACTCCTGGCAAATAATAAATAAATAGTAAAATTAACCACTTCTTACGAATAGGAAATACAACTTAGCAAATCGTCAATAGAAAAATTCTTTCGTGAAATGCTTCTGTTTCCTTTTCTTCGTGATAAGTTTTTTGCTGTTCACTTCGATTCTTCTTCGGTTTATTTATATTTTATCATTTGTTGATAATTTTTTTCAGTTTTTTTTTGAAGTAATATCATCTATTCAACGCATTAGCGGTTTCCCAATGAGTTGACGTCAGTTTCCATTTTACACTGTTTTTCCATTTGGTTAATTTTTGTTTTACTACATGTCCTGTCCAGTATTAGTTTAACTTAACAACCTTCTTTATGAGGTCTTCATTCTTCACTTTACACTTTTGGCTTCTTCGTTTCTGATACTATCTTTGAGACATATCGCTAGCAACATACGTTTGATAACTTTTACGTGTGGTTGTTTGTTTGCATTTGTTTTATGATTAATTACAGTTTCCTTATCATACCATAGGCACATAGGTCATGATCAGTAATATTTATACATACTGAATATTTCCTTCCTTACATTTATCGGAATTCATAGAGCCTAATCTCTCTTGCTGACCAAGTCTTTCTAATTTTCTTGTTCATTTTGGTGTTTGGATTGGTCTAATTATTGTGATTGTCTGGCATACACACATATTTCTGTATGTTATACTGCTTCATTGTCGAAATTCAGTAAGATGTTTTTTAGTTTTGTCGGTGTTCATTTCTTCAGTGGTGGAGATGAGCTCGAATAGCTTCAACTCTTCGACGCCATTGTTGCTCAACACAATATAATCTTCAATAAAGCGGACATGACGTGTCTGACGTCTCTGTTATTGCTTTTGTCATTCTATCTCCGTATCTTCTTGTCGTATTCTCCTCAGCAGATTAACTTGTTGTTGTGTTATTCGTGTTTTTGATTTGGAAAACTGCGTTGTTGAAAATATCATTCAACAACCTTCAGATTTTGACTTATTTGACTTATTTATTTATTTATTTTTATTTATTTATAAAGAAAGGCCAAAACCAGAAGTTTGACTGCAAAGCAGTCACCTAATTATAGGTTGGCACTAATTACAAAAAAAATAACATGTCTTGAAAACTTAATCGTACAATTACAAACAACTTATTCTATATTTAATGACAATAACAAGAAAAGTAAAAAATAAAACTAAATATGAAAGTACGTAGTACGTACCCTTTTAGTAGCATATTTTTAACTATTTATTACATAATAATTAATTATTAACTGTATGCATTTCGTCAAAATGGTCCAAGTACAATAACATATAAAAATATAAAGATAGCAATTAGTAAATTAATAAAAAGAAAACAAAATCTTTACAGAGTGCAAAGAAAAAAGTTAAGTTAAGCACTATTCCTATAACTTTCCAAAAAGTAACCTGTAACTGATTTTGCAAAACCAGTGATAGAAGTAGAAAATAAGTCAACATCTCCCAGGGACAATTGATTATAAGATCTAACAATTCTTACTAAGGGAGAATAAAAAATAAAGAAGTTCTGGTTGGATAGGATGGAACTCTGATAAAAATACGTGGAATTATTGTGCTGTCATTGTAAAAACCATTGACGTATTTGAAAAGTTCTTTGACATCAAGTAGCGTCCTTCTGTGCTCTAATGATAACATATTAAAGTACAGTAGCTGTTTATTATAATTAAGTTTAAGCTTAAATTTAAAACAAAGAAATTTTAAAAATCGTTTTTGGATAGACTCTATTCTATTTGCATGAACTCTATAAAAAGGATTCCACACGAAACTACAGTATTCAAGATTAGATCTAACGTACGCATAATATAATATTTTTAAAGTATTAGCATTTTGAAAATCTTTGGCAATGCGAAAAACGAAACCCAACATTCGGTTAGCTTTATTAACAATGCATTCAATATGATTGCTAAACGTAAAATTACTGTCAAAAATTATACCCAAATCCCTTACACTTGTGACTCCCTGAAGGTTAGCATTAGTTATTTTGTAAGAGAATTTTATTTGCGATTTACTGCGAGAAAACGATATTTGAAAACACTTCTTAATATTTAAAAACATTCTATTGTTTGCTCACCATTCAGAAAGATAATCGAGATCAGCTTGTATAACGAGGCAGTCGGCTGGAGAATTTATTTCTTTAAAAATTTTAAGATCATCGGCATACAAAAGAAAGGGCGATTTAAGTCCAAATGTTAAATCGTTAATAAATGCAATGAATAATGTGGGACCTAGATGAGATCCTTGAGGTACTCCAGAATTAACTTCAATAAAACTTGACTCGAAACCGTTTACGACTACACATTGTTTTCGTCCAACTAAATAAGATCTAAACCAGTTTAACAGAGTACCTGACACACCAAAGCCGAAGAGCTTTTCTACAAGAATGGAATGATTAACTTTGTCGAAGGCCTTTGAAAAGTCCGTGTAAACTGCATCCACCTGAGTTCCCTCATTGACCGCATTAGAAATATATTCAGAGTAATATAACAAATTGGTAGATGTAGATTTGCAAGGCAGAAATCCATGCTGGTTAACAGAAATGAAATTACTATTGTGATTTAATAATATCTTATTTATATAACATTCAAATATTTTACAAAGAATTGATAATTTGGATATGGGTCTGTAGTTGCATACATCCGATTTGTCGCCTGATTTAAAAATTGGAGTTACATAAGCAATTTTCCATAGGTCAGGGAAGATTCCCTCTTTTAAAGACTTATTATACAACAAAGATAGAGGAAAAGCAAGAGAACGAGCACACTGCTTTATGAAAAAGGGGTGTATACCGTCGGGGCCCATTGATTTGTTTGTTTGAATACTAACTAACAGTTCTTCAACATCACTACTTTGACATGAGATTCTACACAAATTATTACTGGTGGGATAATCAAAAGCTTCATAGTTAACTTGAACAATTTCTTCGTACACTGACTTAAAATATTGAGAAAAAAGATTTGCACAATCAGTAGGGCAATCAGCCTGATGACCATTTAGATGTACAGACTTCGGTAAGGAATCGTTCGCTTTTTTTTCTTTTACGAATGACCAGAAATTTTTAGGATTATGTTTGATATTCTTCTCTGTAGTTTTTATATAGTTTTTATAACATTTATTTTTAACTCTATTAACTTCAGCACGTAAAGTTGAGAACATCAGATAATCAGAAACATTTTTGTAAGTTCTATATTTTTTCCTAAGTTTACTTTTACGTTTAATCAAATTTATTAGTTCAGAATAAAACCAAATAGGATAGGAACTGTTGCGTTTATGTTTAATAGGGACAAATGTTTAAATAATATCATTAATTATTAAATAAAATTTTTCTACCGCAACATTAATTCCTAGATTATTTAATTCACAAGACCAGTTACAGGTAGAAAAGGCTTCGTTGATAGCGACATAATCGGCCTTGTAGAATTGGTATTTCGGAAAGTCATTCGTTGAGGAATTTTTTTGGATAGGTAAATCTGCAATTAGGGGTGGATGAAATTTATCTACTATGGATAATGGAAATTCACTACTATCAGAAACAGTCAAAAACAAATCTGAGAACAGTAAGTCTAGTATGCGATTATTACTATTAAAAAATCTATTATATTGGGCGAGATTAACCAAATGCATACAATCAATTACATGAGAATCAACAGCAGAAATGCTTCTTAAACATTTGACTTCAAAGTTTTCACACACCGCCCACTCAATCTCAGGTAAATTATAATCCCCTAGTATTACAAATTTAGTATTAACAGATTGGAAATATAAGTTATGAACATTACGTAGATGATTTTGGTATAAACTTTTATCAGATGTTGGAGAAATATAAACGCAACAGATATTAAGTAAAAATGTTGACCCATTTTCAAGTTTAATTTTTAGCTGCACCCATAAATCCTCAGCACTACTTTGCCAGTTCTGCATTTGCATTGAACAAATTTGTTTGGAAACTGCGATTAGCACTCCTCCACCCCTTGAAACATTAGCACTGTAATTTCTGTCACGGCGATAAACAATGTATCGAGAATCAAAAACATACTCCAGTGTTCCTCCGTATCGAAAGTTTTGTTATAATCCTCATAGATCAAGTTGAAATTACTAGTAAAGAATTACATAGAAATATGTAAAGCACTAGATAAGTAAATCTGTTACGAGCAGTATGCATTATATGCTTTGCACTTTAAAGGTCATTGGTATTAAGAATTATCAAAACACAAGAATATGAAAAATTTTTTTCTTCGCTTTTAATATTGATTGCGTGTCAATTGTATTTCAGATGATACTTCACTTTAGATTCATCTAATTATGTTGTAAACAGTACCGTTCTCCTCCTTTGGGTGACTTATCTCAATTGATCAGTTATGCATGTCAATACGATTTAAAAAACATGTATAGTGTGTACAGAGTCGCTCAGTGACGTGACCTCATTGCATTCACTTGTAGTTGTCGATTTTTGTTAGATTTTAACTGTAAGCTAGGCAACTTTTAATACATTATACACTTCGACGTTTGTGAGTAGTGTGTAATTAATTAATTTTTTGTTCATTATTACGTAACAGCTGTACTGTAACAATTAACTCTTGGCGTGTTTTTAATCATATCTAAACAACCATGGTTTTTGAAGTTATACATTGTATGCTTGAGTGTATCTAAACTTTGCTTTATTAAAAATAAAAGTTTTAGGTAAGTATTTATTATTTTTGAGAAATTCGATGTAGTCATTCTAGCCAAATTTTAATGCTTGCTGCAGTCTGCGATTTTGTTAGCTTTTAATTCAAAATAAATGAATTCTTTTCAAATTCTTGTTATTTACAATCTGCTTTGAAACTTGAATTCGTTTCGTGAAACTGCGTAATTTAAAATTATAGAGAATGCAATTGCTTGTTGCCGTCGATTCAATCAGAGTATTTGTGAACAAACTGTTATCGGCTTATAGTTTTGCGTTACTGGCAAAGTACAATGGCTTAAAACGAACTTCAATTTTCTCATTTGAAGCCTGGTTTATTTTTAACAAAAATAAAAGCCAAAAACCAATAGTAATTGCAGCTAGCAATTGGTGTGGTGACCCATACGGGACCGATCTTGTGGGAGATCCTATTTTCTTTCATGATTGTCGGACGAAAGAATATAGCAACCCTTGAATTTCAATCCGTATGTTGTTCCCATTACTTCAAATATTGCTTCGTCAGTGATATTCCTTCGGCCGTAAATATAAATGCAGAATGAAATATTATCTCTTTGAAAATTGCATTTTTTTTTGTGCAACGATGTTTGAGCTTGGCCGAACAGAAAGTCATACAGATGAAATGCTCGTAATGAACGATGATAAATAATTCAGAAATTGAATCCAACTTTTACGAAGCAATTTCAGGTAATGAGGAAAACTTACTCTTTCAGACCATTTAACCTGAGCAGTTGTTTGTTCCTTTCTTGATAAACTTGAGACTAGTCGTTAGTATTTAGTCGTAAATCATTAAAAGAAGTTCTTTAAGGTAGAATAAATAATATTTTGTGAAATGTAATTTTATAAACGAAAAGGCGAATATTTTCGTGTTGTTTTTAAGATTGATCAACTAACCTAAAAAGAATTTCAGTTATACATAATTTACGATCATTTAATATGTTACATATGCAAACTGTACTGTCGTGTAATAGCAGTGTATTTTAGACCAGAATAAGCATTGTAAAGCAGAATATGTATATGATTGATGTAATATTTTAAAAGTTAGTTGTTTTGAACATTATTAAAATTAATCACTTATGTTAAAATTTTATAATTTAATAATTCGTATTTCTTTGATCAGATGCTGTAAGAAATCAATTTAGGAACACACCATTGCTTTTGTTTTTAATAAATTAATTTAGTTAAACTAATGTCAAAGTTTACACGGGCATTGAAAAAATATTGTACCCTGACTGGCATGATTACAGATCTTCGCTATGACTAATACAAAGTAAAGCCCACTTTCCTCCCTTGCCATGTAAATGACTAACGTGTGATCCAAAAATGTTCCATTTTCAGGCACCCATACATTGGAATTACATAAATATATTCTCTTACTTTACCTGCATATTAATTTCACACAAATAAAACACACAAAGTTACCTGTTACTCAAAGTAACATTTATATTTTATTTGATAAGAAATGTTTTCTAACAAATATGAAAAGGGGTATTACGTTACAATTTTATCTGGGGAAAAAGCACATCTAAATGAATGAGACCACCGTTTTTATTGGTACTTTGTTTAAAACGTGACAAACTGTCACTAACAGTGCCAAAATTACGGAGGTTAATTAAATGTTAAATACTTTTATTGTATTTCCGTTAAGAAGTCGCCAAAGAGAAGGAGATTGTGGAAATTATCAATATTGAAATAAATATATGCAAAGTTTGGAACGTGGAAAATAGGTCTGAGGGTAGTATAGTACGGATCGGATTTTTAGTTAATAAGGATTTTACCATCAGTAGCGTCCAGATCGCGAAGGAATTAAAAGCTATTTTGCACAACAGGGCAATTTAACATATTTACTGACTTGGGTTGGGTTGAAAAGTTGCCCTGGGAAAATCTAGACGGATTTGCTGAGAGTAGATCCGATGCGAACCAGTGGACGCAGGTTTATTTAATTTAATCGAACAAATATTTATGTTTTCCAACCCATCCGATGTGTGTGATCGGTAAGATGTGAACCAGTGGACGCCTATATACCTTTACAGGATTATCTTAGCCGATATTTTGTACATGAAAAGAGATGGGATAACCGCATTTTGATAATTATTCATTTTACTATACTGTTTGATAGTTTGATATAAACGAAATTTGGCTCATACCTGGATTTTCACATAGAAACAACTAACTTTTGTGTCAACTGAACATTAGGTTGATATTTAAAGGTCCATTTATACTGTGCAAATGTGTAGTATGCACATATATGACGAAGGCCATAATAAAAGTGACTAAACAAGGTGATGCAGTGGCATTCAAAGGAAAAACAGAAAAAGGGTAGATCTGCTATGAGGTGTAAAACATACGCTAAAACAACCTTGGGTGAAAAAGGATTAAAAGAAAATTATTAAAGTAATAGGGAACCTAACATCCTGATATTAAAATTTTAAGTAGTAGAAATATAAAGGGCTATACCTAAAGATTGAGTTCAAATTTTGACGAAACGGTAATTCTGAAAATAGGGTTCGAATTCTTTCCCACATCATTTTAATTTTTGTTGCAACCGTTACTTTCTTAAACATTTGTATCTACTTCCAAGACCAAATTCCTACCTTTTTTCTATCGTGAAAAGTGAATTTAAAATTTAATTTAAAAAAAATGAAAATGATGTGGAAATCTGTAACTGCGAGGAGTACTACGCAATAAATCGATGCTTTAAGTATAACATCTACCGTGAGTTCAAAAAGTTTTTACATAAGGGTTGGCCATGAGACACAAAAGTAATGTCTACTGCAAGATTTAGAACGTTTGTTTTAACAATTTTATTGAAATTTGCGCAACAGTATTATGCCAGCAACACAATGATGACAGTTAATAAATTCAATCTTGCAATTTACATTATTTTGGTGTCTCATGGCTAACCCTTATGTAAAGACTTTTTGAACTCATGGTATAATCACAGAGCCATGGAATGCAAAGGTATGGACTATGGACTATTAGACCATATAACCTAAATAATGTACAGTTATTAAGAAGTAATGAAAATAAGAAAGGAGCCGAAAAAGGGAAGAATAAACCGTAACAACCAGGAAAAAATTAAAATAAAATGCGCCCAATTAAATGCACAACACTCAAGGAAGGTTACAAGCAATGCAATTAATTATTGAAGCAGATATCGATATAATATTTTTGAAAGAAACATATAATTTAAATAATAAATTGGCTGAATTATCTTCTACGTACAGAAGAAAGGAAATCATAGAAAACGAGCTACAATAATTTATTGTAATAATCAATAAAAATTTAGATGTGCTACAAATAAATCATTTTTTGTCGGATGAAGATTGTTTAGTTCTAGAAATTAAGTATAAAAAATTAAGGTTCTGTATAACTAATATGTACTTTGATCTTGAAAGGGGAATTACGGTTGATTTAGGGAAATTAGATGATATTCTAATTTAAGAGACGGAGCAGGCTATCTGATATGCATAGATAGCAAGCAATGCAAGATCAGCATTCTGGCACGATATTATATTAATAAATACAAGAGGAAAGCTCGCAGATTGCATACTCACTAAAGGCTTATACTTTATAAATGAAAAAGGGATGAAATTATTGATCTTAAAAACTTTGTGATGATCTAAACAAAAAGAAATGACATCATTATGTACTGGTCAATATCGGCCAAATACTGGTCTCTCTGAGCGAATTTAAGTGTCCAAGAAATTTGTACCAAAGAATACCTATGTAACAATTCTTTGTGAATTGTTATTTAATTCATATTTTCTTCCTTATAATTTTTATAACTCTCATTGGTTATAGTTATTTAGCCCTATGTTTCCTGTATGTTAAAGGGTAATTTCCCTCTTATTATTGCGTTAGTCTTGATTACCGCGATCTATGACAGATGTTTTTGCTTGCTGGCTGGTTATTGGAGAGAGATCTTTAGTTTAAAAATGTACCTAGCCATGATTTCATTCTATCTTTGTTGTGCTACCCATATTGTTTATGTCTTCCTTGTTGCACTCATTAATTTTTGTATGTTTAGATTGGATTTCGGACAATCTGTATACAACTAATAATAGATCTCACTGAGAACGCAACTTTTTCTATACAACTGCACGAAAAAAAAAAACACTAATAATAATAAGAGGACTGCTGCAGGGTGATGTTTTCTCGCCTAAATTATTTACAAGTACATTGGAAGACCTTTTCAAAACCTTAATGTGGGACATTAAAGGCATAAACATAAATGGTGAATATCTATTATACCTAAGATACGCAGATGACATGGTGTTATTTGCAGAAGAACAGAATATTAGAAAGAAATGTAAAACATGATAAATGAAACGCATCAAAATAAGTGGGCTACGGTAGAATTTCGACAAAACCAAAGAAATGGTAAATTTCGATATTACATCTACAATAAAAGTAAAAGATCCAGACATTGATGAAGTTGAAGAGTACATACTGGTATATCTGGGATCATTAATAACAATAAGCAAGGAAGTTCGAGCAAAGGAAATTACGAATAGAATAAAATTAGGCTGGGCAGCGTTCGGATAGTTACAGCATGTGTTTAAATCAGAACTACCTCAGTGTCTCAAGACTAAGGTATATGAAGAATCTGTGCTACGAGTTATCACTTATGTCTCCGAAATATGGTCTCTAACAACTGGATTGATGAAAAAACTAATATTAAATCAAAGAGCCTTGGAAAGATCTATGCTGGGAATAATGCTGCGGGATAGAAAAACAAATCGCAAAAGTTACTGACGTTGCTTCTAGAGTTGTGAAGTGGAGATGGGCCGGCTATATTTCAAGATGCCGGGATGAGGTATGAACTAAAAAGTCGATAGACTGGAGACCACGCACTGGAAAAGAAGTGTCGGCAGAGAGACACTTATGTACCTACGTCCAGAAGAAGAAGAAGAAATTGAGCATATTGAATAAATGTATTAAAAAAGTCCGAATTTATTGTTATGATTACTTTTTAAGATAGTTCCTTGCTTTATAATTCATTAAAGGATTACCTTAGGCATACAGAATTATATTATTACTATTACTGACTTTTCAAAAACATTTATTCTTGATAAAGGTTTATGCATGGTTAGAAATATAGGTGGCATTTTAAACTACCGTAGTACTGTTTCGGGACATATTTGAGTTTTTGAGAATAGGAACAAGCCTAAAAAGTTTTAAAAGTTTGTTGAGAAAACCTATTAGAAATTGAAAGATAAACTCAAAAATGAAATTTTATTAAGGATTCTGCTCTGATTATCTCTACTAATAAGAGAACGTTACTTTTTAAATATCGTTCAATAAGAGTTTGGCAAATTGGCTAATAAATGTTAACGTAATCGATAACTACAATATTATCTATCTTTTTTGTTTACGAGAAAAAACGGGTGCTAATATTTATTTCAGGTTGATAATTCCAAGTCGGAAATATCGGAAAATGAGGTCGATATAAAGATAAATGTCTACTCGTAGATTATTTCCCAGTTTCACACGTCAAAACGTATTTCTGGATTCCGCTTTTATTCTTAAAAGTCTAAAAAGTCGAAAAAGTTTATTTTTTCTCTTGATAACACGTTTATATAGTTTTGGTAAAATATGTACGAACAAAGCTTAAACTACAAAATTGTACCTATACGTATTTAAACTGTTTTTATTTCATTTAAGCTTTTAATTTTTTTACTAAATTATGTTTGTTTATTATTTATTGGTTTAATAATAGGTTATTAACTATTAACAAAGAAAAAAATTAAAATCCTATATATAGAGAATTTAATATCTCATAAACTGATAATAATGCTCTCTCTCTCTCTTTCATTTTTGAATTGGGCTAAGCATTTAGTAACGAAGTCACTGAATGAACTAATGCCTGTAGAATTGGAATTCTATTCAGCCAAAGACGTGCTAGAAATGAGAAATTGCACAAACACCGAGACAGATTATATTTAACAGATTGTAAGAGAAAATCGTTTATATCTCAGTAATTCATTGTCTGTTGTTGAGCATATTTCGCTATTTTTAAATGGCGTGAAATGCAACCTCCAGAAAAAGTGTAATAATATTGAATTTCAAATATTTTCATTGATTAGAATTTAATTTGTTGAACTTTATAGAATAAAATATTAGCAAGGTACGTACGTAATCTAAAACAGAAAATTGCAGTTTGATAGTGAGTAGTGCACTTGTACAACTGACATGGATTTAATATTAGTTTATAACTAGTTAGCAATGATGGAATTCGCGTTTGCATGAAGCAACTCATTTAATCAATATTTTATTAAGTCTGTATTTGTAGAGGAAAAACTTTTAATTTTTTTTGTAATGCGAATTCTTGTACAAAAAATTATTACACACATATTCTTGAAAAATTCACGTTGTGTAGTGACTTATGTAATGTTTATTAAAATTTGCTACTATTTGATAAGCTACCGGCTAATTTCCGCAGCCCACAGCTTTATGCGATAATTTGTAGTGCCTGATTTTAATATGGTTTTTTGTCTGACTCTGTTACAGTTTATGTAATGTTATCACACGTATGATTTTGTATAGAATTTTTGTCCAATTCAATGAAGTACCAATAAATATAAATATTGAGATGATATTTAATTGGATGTATATAATTAAGGTTAAGTTGTTTGTTTAATTTAAAAAAGAAAAATGTTATTTTGCCAAATATAAGTAATGCAGATTTTAAATTATTATAAAAATTGTAATATAATTTTAAGATAGCTAGATTAGATTTAAATTATGTGGAAATGTAAATAAGTTATTGTTATAATGTTTGTTAGTAATAATTAGCTAAATTTGTAGTTATAGAAATGTAAAATAAGTTACTATTAGAAACGTTGTAAATAATTTTAAAAGTGGAAAACAAAAGGGGATAAAAATATCCAGGAAACAGAAAAAACAAATTAAATAGTTAGTTGTAAATTGGTAATCGACGAAGCAACATCAAATTTGGTTTGCTCCCATAAAAAGAGTAAATATTCGAGAAATAATCAATTACAAAAGGTGAAATCAAAAGGAACCAGTGTCCAGTAAAAGGAGGGTGAATTTTGAGAAGAAAAGTTAAATCAAAAGAAACCAGTGTCCAGTAAAAGGAGGGTGAATTTTGAATAAAAGTTAAATCAAAAGAAACCAGTGTCCAGTAAAAGGAGGGTGGATTTTGAAGAAACGAAAAATAAAGATGAGCTTCAAGCAGTTAAGTGAGAGAGCAGTTCTAGTAGGAGAGGATCAGCAGAAGAAATTTAACAGAAGGAGTTCGAGAGGGAGAAATTCAAAAAGGGGGACAATTTAGAGCAGGGACAAGAAGAACAGGGGAAGATTGGAATTTTGGTAATTGGGGAAAATTGGAATTTTGGAATTTGGGGAAGATTGAAATTTTTGGAAAAGAAAAGGGAGCCAAGAATACATAGTGAGTTTAAAGGATAATATTAAGTTAATTTTAAGGCAGGGTTGATAGGGAAAAACGATAATAAAAATCTGCATTATAATTATTTGAGTAAATTTTTTATTTGGGTAAAAATAAACTTAGAAAAATAACAAACTAGGAACCTAATTAACGACCTGAGATAAGAGCAATGCAAACAATTAAGTAAATTAAAGAGCAAAGCAAGGGATAATTTTAAATATTGAATGTGGGCTTAAAAGTAAATAAATTAAACTTAAATAAAATCTTTTAAAAGAGCACTACTATAACAATATGAATAAAAGCACTAAAGTTTGTCTCATCTTTTACATCATTACATATCTACAGGGTGGTACATAAGTAATGGTTCACAGACCAACAGTAGATTCGTGAGGTCAAAATATAACGATTTACCTGAAATTACCTTAGTCCAAAAGTTAATATTTAGGGAGATACACGGTGTCAAAGTCAAAATTTTAATTTTAATTTGTTGCTGTAGTTTCTAAAGATTTCGCAATATTTCTATGAAACTATCTCTTTTGGGACGGGAAACAATAATCCGTCCTCAATTTTAATGTAGCTCTTAAAATAACATTATTTTTGCTGCACCTAATACCTTAAAAATGGGGTCTCGGTGGGCGAGTGGTCGCTCCGCTTACCCGCCGAGGCCACAGTGAAATCGGTCTGCTCGGGCTGTGGGTTCGACTCGCGGCCCGTGCAAGTCAGGTTTCACTTAGTATAAGTTAGTATATAAGTTGCATGAATGCAGTATGTAAGGGACGCCCGTACCCCCTGAAGTAATGCGAAAGCGGTTCCGGGGGGTACGGTAGTATGCATGAATGAGTAAAAAAAAAATACCATAAAAATACTTCAACTTTTTTGTACTTACTAAGGCAGATCTAATCGAAAAAAACAATTGCCTCATCTATTTTATTCAAAAAAGGTAGTATACTATTTCAATGTCTCTAAAGTTAACGGTTTCCAAGATATTTGCGATTGAAGTAAGTGATGCTACATTTTATTCGTTAAAAAGAGCATTACTTGCGGTACACATTACATATAAAATTTAATTTTTTTAAATGTCAAATATACCACTAATTCACTATTGCTCTGTGTCCTATTACGTGTTTTTGACAAGAATATGTAAATTTTTTGTTTTAAATGTAAGCTTACTGCGTTACAGAGTGCTTAAGATGTGAATAAGGGGCTGCATCGCTTACTTCAATAGCAAATATCTTGGAAACGGTTAACTTTCGAGGTATTTAAATAGTATACCTTTTTTGTATAATAAAAATGAGGCAATTGTTTTCTTTTCAATTAGATCTGCCCTAACTTTAAGTACAAAAAAGCTGAAGCATTTTTAAGGCATTAGGTACAGCAAAAGTAAGGTTTTTTTAGGTGCTAGGTTAAAATTGAGGATGGATTATTATTCGCCGTCCCAAAAACGGCAATTTCACTAATTTTCATATATTCATTCGGAAAACTTTTGAAATTACAGCAAAAAATTAAAATCAAAATTTCGACTTTGACACCCTGTATCTCCCTAAATATTAACTTTTGGATGAAGGTAATTTTAGGTAAATCGTTATAAGTATTTTGACCTGACGAATCTACTGTTGGTCTGTGAACCATTACTTATGGACCACAGGGTACAGATAAAAATTCAAGTTTGTTTTATTATATTAGCTTTCCTATTAGTCGAGTCAATAAAGCGGAAAAATCCTCAAATCTTCTAAACCCTCAAAAACATAACCGATTTTGATGATTTTTTTAAAAAATGTTTGTTAAATTAAACTAGTCAAAATCAGAAACATTCCAGCTAGCGCTGTCAAGTATTTATGTTGTTTAAATAATAATAAAACTATATTAATGACTACTTTTGAAAATTTAGTTTAAAAAATAATTTTTGAATTAAAAAGTTTCAAAATTTCCATTGAAAAATGTTAATTATTCAATCATCCGGATGCAAGAATTGAATTCCAAATTTGAAATTTTTGAAAAACTGTATAATTTGAGGTTTTTATATACTTATTAAGTTAGGTATTCGATGAAAAAATATGACTGGGGAGTTTTCAGGGTCGCTGATTACAAATTTCCTATCAGAATTGAGATTTTATTCATAATTTTCTAGAAATATTTGAAAAAATGTGGAATTCGTTATTGATGAAGTTTTTTTCAAGAAAACCAAATCTAGAGGATTTTTGAGGCCAGAGATTACAAATCTGAACTATGGAATAAATGAATCTTCACTGAATTTGAGCATAATGGAACAACTGCTTTTAGTGTGGGCAGTCCTCTTGTCACTTGTGTAAGTGTTTCTACACTTTTACTCGAAGTACTTGGTGTATCTTAATTCTCTTATTCTTTGCAAATGCAACAACAATTAACTGTAGAGTCTATAGTATCTTGTTGCTGTTCTTGTAACATATCAAAAAATGTTGGAAAATTCAGAGGGAAATAGCTGTAAGACAGGAAATATATTTCTAATAATTTTGAAATTTTTTATTACAATCAAAGAATAATTTAACATAATTTTTTTTAGCAAATAATCTTAACGACGAACATGACGCGCGGAAAATCCATTGAAAAAAGTACTGCAGAATTAAAAATATTACACTTAAAGGGTTAAAATTTTTAGAATCGTTAAATCAATACGTCTCAAATAAGCAAACAAAAGTTAGTTAAGATTGGGTAATTATTTATTAAACGAGAAACATTTTTAACTTATATGCAACGAATATTTTCAATATCTAATGTTAAAAACTTCTTTTAACAGATGAATAACCTCAAAACACATGCGTTTACTCCGAAAATCATGGTGAAACAACTGGAGTTTGACCTTGAATTCCTCTACCTGTGATACAAAAGGTCGATTTCTTGTGCATGTTTACTTATATATTCTCATAAAAGTATTGATTTTTTCAGTTGAAAATATATTGTAATGATATCATTTTGTTGTGCTATTTTTAAAAGATGTTATTTTGAATTAATATTAATTTTGAATATAAAGAAAAATAAAGATTGCTCGGAATTAGAATGCAAATTTCATTATATAAAAATTGTTAAATAATTTTAAAATAGTTAAAGTTAGATTTTAAGTGTTGTGTTTGTAATTTGATTATAATTTTAAGATTGTTATATTGTGCCATTATTGTAATTAGCTAGATACCGTTGTTAGGGTGGATGATGGAACGAATGTATTTTACCATGGGTAAACGGATTTAAAAAGGACCTGGGATACAGGAAACAACAAAAACAAAATTTTGTAAACAGAAGGATTTATTTTTTGAATTGATAGTGAAAGGATGCACAAATAGTTGCCCCTGAAAAATAAATTTAATTTAATTTAAATTTAAATTTAAATGAACAGAACCAACATATAAAAATACTATTTAATAAAATATTAATTGAAAGAAGATTAAATATAAAATATTATAACAACAAACAAATAATGGAATTGAGGTCGAATTAAAATGAAATCAGATTGACCTGAAATTGGAATTAAAGTTTGGGGTAATTAGGTTGAACTACAAATCAGCTGCAAGCGGACTTGGATTCGAGTCAAAATGAACAGTAGGACAAAATAACGAAGATTGAAGCTGAATTCAAATCGAAGTATAAGTGTGAGTGTTTAAAATTAAATTAATTTTAAAATAATAGTATAAGTTAGGGCAATTTAGGGCATAAATATTGTAATAAATTTGTATTTTGAAACATTTATGAGCAATTTTTATTTTATTTTACTTTGAAATTCATTTAACGAATCCTGAAAACGACCTGAGATAAGAGAAATACATTTAAAAAGAAAGCTAAATCTAATTTTGAAATACATTTGAATAAAATTTAAGATAATTTGATACTATTGTTGGGGGAGCCATTGCAAATTTTGTGGGTACATAACAAATTTTAGTGACCCAATGTAAGGCTAAACATCAATCATATCAATATATATGTCTATATATTTGTATATTATATTCTTGCATCCGAATGATTGAATAATTAACATTATATAATAAATTCTTATTTTAAAATAAATCTCGTTTTCATTGATTCTGTAATAAGAAGAAAAACCATAAATGCGAAAAATTTTTACTTACAATACCACAAGTGGTCAAAGAATTGTCGATTATTTTTTTGCTGTAACATCACGAATGTTCCTTGTGCTTGCATATGAATGGTATTTGAGGGACTATTCAACGAAAAAAAAAATCATTTCCATCGAATCGTTTTTCATAAATTAGTCCACAGTCAAGTTTGTTTACATGAAAATTGTTCTCTGTTGTATATAACTAGCAATAAACTGTTTTCAAAAAATTGTCGCTTCGTATCACTCGTGAAATTTTAACGACAATTTTTTCAAGTGAAAATTGTAGATACAATTCGTTTTGATTGGCTCAAAAACGTTAAATCTTGCATTGTGATTGGTCGATTTTTCACAGATGACAAACTTATGAGTTGAATAGTCTTAGAAATTTATTTAAATTTAAAATTCAATAAGCCCGTCATAACGTGTTTATTAGGTAATGAAGCAATTATTACTAACTTTAGGTAAACTACAAAATTCTTTATTAATAAAAAATATGCTCTTAGTTGCTCTTATTGAACATAAAATAGTGATAAATTCATAAACTTTACGGAAAATGGTCTTTCTAATTTCACTTTCCTCTAAATATTTATACGAAGGCATTTTAACAAATATCAAGGGGAATACTGTTATTCGTTAAGCAAGAAGGATTAAGTGAATAATTCAGTACAAACAAGATTTGCCGAATTAGGACTACTAGGTTCATTAATAATTTGTCTATCCTGTTATGATAAGAACACGTGCTTAAAATATATTTTCAAATATTATTCAAGTAGGGTTTTTAGCACTTACATTTTTGAAAAACAAATTAATTAAGTAAACGGATCTGTCTTTTTATTAAATATGCAACGGCAAATATGCTCCTTCCTTTCGTTTTAATTCAGACTATTTTACTGTTAGTAAAGTATCTTCAATTGCGGTCTTGAATAAACAAATGAGTTGATGTAAATCTAACTACCTGAAGGTTGTTACAACATGTTAATTAAATAGTGGGAGATGGAATTAAGAAATTAGCTGAAACCGAAAGGGTAATCCCTTTTAGTATAGTGCTTTTCCAATTAGCATTATTTGAGAGTATTCATAGATTCAACGTTTGAATTTCTAATTTTTTACATTTCGTTCCTGTTTAGTTCTTAATATCAAATCAATGGATGGCATGTTGAATTTTACAGTAAAATAAAAATATTGTAGTTTCAATCTGTTGGCAATCGATACGCCTACGCATTCAAAGTAAATTATTTTAGATTTTACTTAACATGAGCAAAATAGTGAAAATAAAGTGTCAACCATATGTCGTTTTAAAATTAGTTCTCGCATTGAAATAGTAGTTCAAACAAAGTAAAAAGGGTAAAAATTGTCCAAACCTTTTATCACACTCTCACGTGCAAGTTGTAATTGAAATATCAGTTATTTCAAAGAGATTATATCTGCCACGGGCAGTGAAAAATAGAAATTTTGCCATCCTAGCGTAAAACAGAAATCCATTTTCGATTCCTTCAAGTGCTGTTCAGTTTGTTCTTTTTTATTTTTGATCAAATGCTGTCGTTTATTATGAGAGAAAAGAGAAGTACACCTCACAATGCATTATAGAGAACCGTAAAAACTTAAATTGCCAACATTTGTCGGAAGCGTTAATCTTTTTGCATTTGGAGCAATTTTTCAGCTTAAATCCCTGTTGATTGCCATATGTGTTTTATACTGAGTTTAAGCTTTTTCTGAACTTATAGTAGGTTAAGCTTCTATGACTTTTAAAATTGTATTATTAAGGTGTAAGATTACACATTTGAAACTTTAAATGTGTTTTTCTAATTTAATTTGTGTGCATCCGTAATTTTGTCGTTTTATTTATAAGATTTTGTAAATTATTTCATAAGTAGTTTTTGTATTGTATTTACTTACTTAAGCCTAGCCTTTCTGCCGTTAGGTGTAAGGCGTTTGTTATATTAAAATTAACTAAATGCTCTTAATTGATCATCTGGGTTATTTTGAGTATCTAATAATTTTTAAATTAATTATTTGAGTTTACGGGTCTTTTAAGAAATTTTTCATATATTACTTATTCTCGTAACTTATTCTTCCCAATTTTGCGTTATATCTTGATCGTATTTATGTAGTTGCAGTTTTGTCTTTTTAATTTTCCTCCGTACATACTGTATATATATACCCAGTCTTAATAAATCTTGATTTGGTTTAAACTCTTCCAAGCATTTACATTTACAATTTCACTTTTTTAGTTTCTTACCAAGAATAATTTCGTGGATTTCTTTTATATTCTTTGGTAATTAATGCCCAGGTTTTATTCTTATATTTTCAAATTATACGTTTTAAGTTTTTTTTTGCGGCACATTAAAAAGACCAAGAGAAAAGAAGACAGCTGCACTAAAAAGCATAAAAGATAAACAAGGAAATCTATTAACTAAAGAACAAAATATAATGGAAAGATAGAACTGTCAGAGGATAAAAATGCGGAAGAGGAAAAAAGTGCGCAAGGTGTGACGGTTAAAGAACGAGATACAAACGCTTTCTGGACAAGAAGGAGATGACCTAGAAAAGACAACAATATCAAGGAAAGAACTTGACATTGCAATAAAAAAATTAGGAAAAGCACCAGGAAAAGACTACATAACAGGGGAAATGTTGAAGTATATGGGAGAGATTGGCACTAAATTATTCCCAGAAGGCGGGTATAATAATACTGTTGTTTAAAAAGGGGAATTCGAGGGAGTGTAAGAATAGTTATAGAGGGATCATACTGTTATGCACCGCACGTCAATTATAGAAGCAAAAATTAGAGAAAAAAAATAGAGAACTCAATTAATGGTACACCATGCGGTTTCAGAAAGAACAGAGGAGCTTAAGAGCTCATATTTGCAATGAGACAAATAAGCGAGAAAACAATAAGTAAAGAAAGACAAGTACATGTATGTTTCGTAGACCTAGTAAAGGCCTTCCACAGAAATACAAAAAGATTATAGACATAGTAAGAATAAGAAACGAAGAATCTTCAGAATTTAAGACAAGAATAGGACTTTGACAATTCAACCTAGAGTACTGGAAAGGGCAAAAAAGTAACAGTTTCAGAACTAACATTTGTAGACGATATGGTTATAATAGCAAAATCTGAAGAAGCTCTACAATACAATTTAGAAGTATATAGACAGGAACTACAAAAAATAAACATGACCGTTAATACTGAAAAAACAAACTACAAGGGTTGTTCAATAAGTTTTGCCTGATGGACAGCAGCTCGTTTATTGGTTGATGAAAGTGAAAGAACTGCAGCTTCTCCAACGAGGCGATTGTTTCCCGACTGGAGCTGAGCGTTGTAGTGTTGAATGAACACATTTTTCTGCAGACGAACTCTTTTTCAGCGTCAACGTTCCAGAAATTCAACCCGCACCACACCATCAAAGTCCCAAGAGATGGTGACCATAATTTTGCCAGCAGATGTCTGTGTCTTAAACTTCTTGGGACGAGGGGAGGTCGTATGCTTGTACTACAAGGAACACCTGAAAGGCACGCGCTTCGGTTTCATTTTTCCCCGACGGCATACAGAAACTAGTACATCGATGGCGGAAGTGCATCGACGCTGGTGGGCATTATATTGAAAAATGATGTACTCCTAGAAAAGAGGACATTTCAGACCTTCTTTTGAGTGTCACATCTTTCACTTTCATTAACCAATAAATGAGCTACAGCCCAGGAGGCAAAACTTATTGAACAACCCTCGTATGTTAATAGATACAGAAGAGAAGAAGCACGGCAACAATTTAGAAGGGAAACCATTACAACAGGTAAACATATGTGTTAATAATACGAGAATAACAACTATGATGGCTAGGGCATATATTCCGAATGGCGAACTATAGAACAACAAAAAGGGCCTTTGAAGCAAGGAAGAAATGGGCAGAGGAAGTGAAAATGGCAGTAGCTGAAAGCGGTAGAAATTGGAATGAGGTTAGAAGATCCAAAATAGAAAATAATGGAAGAGTTTTTGCCACAAGGACCAACCAGACATATAAAACCACAATCCGCCACCCACAAAGCCTTACATACACCTAACGGTACAAAAGGCATTGGATTAAGTAAGCAAGTAAGGTGTTACTTTGTATTTTAGCATTCGTATGCAATTATGGATTTATAGGCCACTTTAGAATCAAATGCCATGTGTGTTAACGTATCAAGTTCATGTATCATCATTAATGTTAGAAATTCTTTTTGTTATAATTTGTGGTTCCAAAATGGTCAGTTTTTATGATTGTGGATTTAAGTGGTGAGACTAAATAATAAAATTAAATGCAGGACCGGATTTACAAATGTGTCGCCTATAGTCTGAACGAAATCGTCGCCTATGCTATATTTCTTACAAAACTAAAAATAGGTAATAAAATAAAGAATACGAAAGTTATGCAAACGTTTATTAGAATCACATAAAATGCAACAAAAACTTTATTCTAACAGAATATAAAAACTCATGTATTACAACATTTACATATTATAGATATTCAACTATATAAAAATCACCTTTCCTTTCGCTCGTATTACACTTTTCGTCTGCATTTATTCTCAATGAAAATTTTAATCACATCGTCAAATGAAATCGAATTCGCAGTGTCAGATTCAATAGATAAAACTGCCAAATCGTTCAATCTGCTTTCGGACATACTTGAGCTTAAAGCGTAAGTATGTTTTAATTCGTTTCAAGCATGAGAATGAACGTTCCGAAGAACAATTGCTTACTGCCATTGATTTGTAAATTCTTAAAACTATATCGATATTAGGAAAAATATCAAGCAGATTCCGATCTCTAATCCAATTGCACATATTGTTGATATTTACATTTTTTTTTGTATTCTACGAAGTTGATACTCCGTTTTTAGTGGCCGCGGAAAAAATTTCCGCCTTCGAAAATTTGCCGCCTACGAAAATTTGCCGCCGTAGGCTATAGCCTAGCTAGCCTATTTAGAAATCCGCCACTGGTTAAATGTTTAGAAATTTCTCCATTAATTGGTCATCAGTAACCCAGTTCAACCTAAAAGTGTTTTTCTGCCCTAATTATTACTTTTGGAGTGATGTTAAGGCCGTGTTTATGTTGGAGCTGCGATAAAAGCTATAAGAGCGCCGATAAAAGCAGTGATAAGAGCTATTCAAAAGTATCCTTCTTCCATGCGTTTATGTTGGAGCTGTGATACTCGAAGTGTCGCGTTTATAAAATGAGTGATTCTGAAGAAGAATTTTTATTATTATCTTCAAATTTTGCAAAATGATATATTGAAAACCACGTGCGTAAGAAATGTAAATACTGTGCACATCCTATCAACACATTCTTGTTCTTCCTCTTTTTCATATCCCATTTATGCTTTACGGCGTTGGGTCCTCGATCCATTTCCTGTAGTTGTTCCTCTGCCTCGCCAATATCCTGACTTCCTGGATGGTTTTTGCTCGTTTCCTTGCCAGCTCCCTGATGTTATCCTCCCATGTAATTCGAGGTCTCCCTCTTTTCCTTTGACCTTCAGGCCTCATTTCAAACATTTTTCGGGGGTATGCGTCGACTCTCATCCGAATAAGGTGTCCATACAATCTGAGCTGCTTGTTTTCTACTTCCTCCACTATTGGCTTTTGGTCTAGTTCTTCCCTTACACTTCTGTTTCCGACTATGTCCCTTCTAGTTTTGCCTATCACCTTCCTTAGATACTTCATTTCAGATGCCGTTATTTTTGATCTCACTTTATCTGCCAATGCCAATGATCCTGCCCCATACAGTAGTGTAGGTGTATATATTGTTTGGTAAACATGCATTTTTGCTTTGACACTTAATTCTTTTTTGCCCATTAGGGCGTTGTTTATTTGATAATAAATTTTATTTGCCTTGTTTATCCTGTGTCCGACTTCTTCTTCTATTTTTCCATCTTCGTTGATTATCGTTCCTAGATATCCAGTTTGATCCACATACATAAATAGCGCAGGATTCGTTCATTGTCTTATTATTTTAGTGTGTTTAATTAGTCATTTTTTATTATAATTTATTTTAAAGTTTTAATTTTTATTACGTGCATAAACAATATATGTATTTTAACTATGAACAAAATCGAAAACGTTTCTCGTTACTAAGTCTAGAAGAATAAAAAAACTAAGTTGTTTTTGGCCCCTAGCCCCACCTGTTTCTATTGTCACCAGACGCTACTGGTTGAAGTTTTTCTATAATTTGTTTCGTCGGAAACATCTAATCTGTCGTTAATCTATCCGTTCTAAAGGATAGATAGGATTTTGATAGCGGTCTAGGCGACACACTGATAAAAATGTAAGATACTCCTAGGGATGTTTTTTCAATTTTAGAAGTTGCGACAATCTCCTTTCCCATATCTAGGCTTATTACAGTCGTGTATCACACTCAGGGTATTTCTGCGGTTTCGATCTTTTAGATCATTTTGATAGGTCTGTAGTCATTAACGTATTCGACTGTTTCAGTTACTATATTGTCAACATCTTCACCTATGTTGAAATATTTACTTTAAGTAGGCCGTATGTCTAGTTTGATTTAGCTTAAATTTGAGAGTACACAATACAGGGTGTTTCAAAACATGTGTCGGACATGAGTAGGACAGCAAATTTATACTGTATTCATCGAGTTTTGACAGTAAAATATGCAACCCACATGATGTATTTCCTAGGCAAGTTATCTTAGTATGATTCTTTTATAAAATATTAATCAGTTATGTTTTGAGTCTCAGTAGATGAACTTGGAGACTTCTGGAACCCCCCCCCCCCAGCACTCGTTTTTGAAAACAAGACCAAGGTTTGTTTTCAAGGTCCACCTCGAAGCTAAGGCCATCATTGGCCAAGGGGATCACATTGTGTTAGAAACTACTGCTTGATCTTCAGCACTTAACGCCACTTTATTTAATTAAATAAAAAATGTGTTCAGTAGTAAAATTTACTAAATAGAATAATATACAATATAAATAATAGATACAATACATATACCGTGTGGTTGACTTAAGGGGGGAACATAGGGAAATAGCATAGGAAATCGTATATATGCGCAGATTCCTGCTTGCCGTCTGAGTTGATAGGATTGATAGTAGTATCATTCGAAAGACAAAAAGAATGCGCTTAATTTGATACTACTTTACATAAATTTGTTGCTGATTTAAGAAAGAAATAGCTTAAAAACTACAATAAATAATTTGCATTTTATTCACAAAAAGCAGACAAGTTAGTTGACAACTTATCTGGTCAAGGATTACCTACAATGACTGCATTATCGAGAAGACTGGCGATAACCGCTGCTTGTAACAGGGTTTAACAAAATTCTGTTTATGTGTAGATTTAAATAACTATTGTACTAAGTAATTGGACATGTAATATTCTCAAATTACTTAGGATAATCAATAAAGAAAAACAAAGAAAATAAAACCAAAAAGAAGTAATGAGAGGTTAATCAATATCAAACTAAATAAATGAATAAACGCTAACTTCGATAGCTTTTCTCCACTTAAATAATTCCTCAATGAAATTTATAAAAGAAATGCTCGAAACCTGAACGTAGTAATCAAGACGATACATGTACCGTGAGTTTTAAAAAAAAAGTTTTTACATAAGGGTTGGCCATGAGACCCTTAAAGGCATTGTCAACTTATGAAAAGTAGTTTTTTTTTTTTAAATTTTGTAATTTGATTGAGTAAACTGAGTATTGCACCTGTGCAAAATTTTACGGCCGAATTTTAATTCGTTACCGTGTTATGGGAGCTACAAGTTTAAGATATGACGTCGCGAATGTCGGTTGCCAGTTGCCAGTAAGAGCGGAATGCCGAGTCGACTAATAATACTAATATCCCGGTTTTGTGTCTCATGGCCAACCCTTATGTAAAAACTGTTTGAACTCACGGTATTAAAGATTCTATACAGAAAATTTAAAAGCTGATAATTAATGATTTTGTAACTACCAACGCTTCTATAGTTCCACCATAAAAGATTTTTGAAAAATAAATCTTTAATTCTGAATTTCATTCCAGAAACTAATGCAGTGAACCGCCAGGTACGAAAGCAGACTTAAAAATCCGCGGAACACCCAATCGAGGCACGTAGTGTGCTTTAGGAAAACTCGCTGAACGTAACTATGACGCTTGATAAGCTATACTAAGGATTTAAACTAAAATGTGTAAATAAAATTAAAAGTAAATTTTGTAACGAAAATAAAAAATCGCTACATAGTTTGCTTGAAATGTATTCTATGTGAGACTATCAATTCATCCTCTTCCTACTCCCAAAAATTGACTTGTTGATATTTCTTTCTGCTTTTTAGTTGAAAATGTAAGCGATCTAGTTTTTTCCCCGTTAATTTTCATATTCGTGTACCTCGGTATCAAAAACTTTACTTAGGTCAACAAATGTTAAATTGGACATTTCACTTTTAACAAGAGCATGTAACACTTTCTCACCGACGTTGATGAGCTTTTGTGGCGGAGTACCTTTCAGGCATCTGATTTATTTTCAACGAATATCTTTTGACTATATTATGTCAGTCTTGTTTCCAATTCTGTTTTCATGAGCGTTTAGTGGTCTTAACTTAATTTGTGTATTCAGGTGCACTTATTAAACACATTATCAAACTTCACTGCATTCACGATCAAACGACATCTGCTGCATCGACAGCATTCACTGCAAATTAATTAATTACTCGGGAACTTGATTTTCAGTCTAACATTAACTATGTGACCTTTTGAAATGTACCTGAAATTGGTGTAAACGTTGATTAAAAAAGGGGACCTAATTATATCACAAATACATTTTTTAAATTGAATAGCAATGTTAAACCGCAAAATGTTCTATCTACATTAATAAGTTAATTAGCTTGAACGTCATTATTTTTTGATTGTTTTAGCAAAATAATTTCATTTTATTATTGACATGTATTGAAATAACAATGTAATTGTTGGTTTTAATTACCCAAATTTAAGTAATGATAATAGTAATAAATGAGAATAAACATGTAAATTTATTATTGTTATAAAAATAAGTTTGACTGATTTTTCAGAAAATGAGTTTGAATTGTGTTTATTAAAATAAGAACTTGTATGTCTTCTTTTTACGATTTTCACAAATTTTTGTCAATGGTGCATTGCATATCAAGACAAATTTTGAAATCTACTGTCATTTGTTACAAAAATGATATTTACAGTATTTTTCACCTAGGATTTGGGATGTGACGTCAACAGGCTGTTCATAAATTCACAATCCAACTATACTTCATCTCTTTCTAAACTAGGTTTTCATAATTATTTTTTACGAAAAATGGGATCTTTTATTTTGGTTTCTTAGTTCATAATGCACGGCCTACTACTGATTTAATATAAAAATTGAAACTGTTCACTTATTTAAATAATAAAATATACTGTATCTTATATGTTTGAAACGAGAATTAAAAATGCATATTTTTTGGCTAAAAATATATAGGGTGTGCCATTTAAAATAAGAAAGTTAGCTCCGATAACTTTTTGACCTGACCCCGTAGATGCGATTTTCAAGCGGCCTCATATTCTACTTAGCAAACTAAGAAACTTTAACATTAAACAATTTATTCTATTATTAGTAATAAAGATTATAGTGGTCAATTCTAAAATCGCCAATTTTTCAATTTACCCCCGTATCTTCTATAAGAGCGAATATTTTTAAATTCTGCTTTTACCATTTTTATTTTCTCCCAAAAACATCTCATGACACCTACATCAGTTTTTCTGGTATATTCAATAATTACCGAGATACCCAGCAAAAGTGTCAAAAATGGATAACAAATTACAAAAATCAGTTGTTTCCATGGCAAACCTAGACTTCAACTTTCGAGAATTTTTTTATGTAAGACCAATATTGGTTTACATGGTTATAAAGAGAATAAAGAGTACCATCAGAATGACCGAAAAAAAGCATAGTGTGCAATTTGAAAAGAAAGTTGAATATCGCGATCATAATGTGAGTACAGATTTTCTAACATTTTCTTTCCCCATCTTATATAGAATTTGCTCCCATTTACGAATATATGTAGTTTATTATAGTTATTTAAAAATAACAAAGTTATATGCCTGGGGAGTCATGTCTGAGATACACTGTATATGGGTAACATTTTTATTATTAGGGTATCGAAAAAACTTTTCTGGGAGATTGGTTCTGCATGTTCGATAACCTAAAAATTGAATTTTATGTATGTCTTGCGACTACTGATATGGCGGCAAATTAAAAAAAAATTACCATGATGTCGGAAAAGGTGGGGTTATATGACAAAATATTGAATAAAATTATTTGAAAAAGTTGCTTAGAATTTAACTTTAAGCCCATGTACAAAAGTTCAAGTATTTATTAAAACAAATTGAAAATCGCAATTCTTAGTGAATATTTTTTATTTCTTTAAAAATACTCAATTTTTTCCTTTTAACTAGCTTGATTGAAGTGAAACCTATATATTTGAATAACAATAGAAGAACTTTCTCGTTTTTTCCATAATTGACAGACCTAAATCTAATAAACAGGTTTTCACTGCTGTATAAACTTTTTAGGAATATTTTTAAGCAAGAGCACTTATAAAAGCTAAATTTTCTTGGTTGAGGTCAAAGTTAATCAATTTATAAAATAAAGAAGAATAAAATAGCCAATAAACTAAAAACCACCTTTCTGATAATAATCTTGCTTTTTCTTTTTCTCTCTATAATATTTCAGGGAAATTTATCCACGGTTAGATGTGAAACTTGATTATTACCGAGAAAACTGATCTTTTCCAGGTGCTCCAGCATAAAAATATTTCTAAAATTTTGAAACAACATACTGCTAGATACAAAACCATTGCAACAGTGAGCGTCCTAGCGAAAACTTGTTTTTTAGATTTAGGTCTGTCAATTATGGAAAAATTGAGAAAGTTCTTCCACTGTTATCCAAATACATAGTGTCCACTTGAATTAAGCTATTTAATAAGAAAAAAATTGAGTATTTGTAAAGAAATAAAAAAATATTCACAAAAAATTGCGATTTTTAATTTTGTTTAATAAATGCTAAAAGCAGTAGCGTACTATTTTTTTCGTCAGAATTATTTATTTTTTTGCTGTCACGCACGCCACTGCTGGAATTGTCAAAACTAGTTAGATCGAAAAAGAGTCTCTTCATGCCAGTATAGTGCATACCCAAGCTCAATTTAATATCTTAAATCGTTTTCGAGATATTAAAAAAAAGCTTATTTCTTGGACACCCGGTATCTCGAAAAGGAAGTACTTTCGGACCCTTATTTATAGGAACTTTTTTTCTTAAAATGACCTCAGGAACATATTCCCAAAGTTTTGCAGGTTCCTCCTGGGACACCCTGTATACAGTGAGCATGTAAAGGTTGGAACAAATTCGATAAAATCTTTACTGGGCAAGTAAGGAAATAATGCTCGGACAAGTCGATTTTATTTTGTTGATGCGCATTTTTTTGGTATGTGCATATTTCTTATTATGTCATCCCTGTTCGAGTTATGACGTCATCATCAGTTTTTTTAAATGGCAACACCCTCTTTTGATAATACCATTTAAAAGAGCATATTTTTCTGTGTATACACGCCAAATTTTGTGGTATGTTTCATGACAATATTGTCGAAAAAAAGTTTTAGAATTCATAACAATGTAATGAAATAACGATAGAAAAACTAATAAATACAACTAAAACCCATTAAATTAACTCTTGACAATATCCATCTATTGGCGAAAACGGTGTTTAGATAAATCACGAACAATTTGTGACTAATATAGTGGCGCGCCACCTTGTTGGTACCATATTGGTTCGTCCGGCATTTGGAGATTTTGATTATTTGGATATAGTGCTATAAGTACGAGAATTATCTGTTTTTGTAGCAAATTCAAATATTTTTCAGCATTTGATGCGCCGTCAATAAAAAATGGTACAACAATAAGTTGTGATACTAATTTCTCGAAAATATTGTTATGCAATATACCATAAAATTTGGCGTCTATACGCAAAAAAATGTGCTCTTTTAAATGGTATTATCAAAAGTAGATATTGCCACTTAAAAAAACTGATGACGTCATAACTCGAACAGGGATGACGTAAAAAAAATTATACGCATACAAAATAATGCGCATCAAAAAATAAAATCGACGTGTCCGAGTATTATTTTCTTACTTGCTTAATAAAGATTTTATCGAATTTGTTCCAACCTTTACGTGCTCACTGTATGTATTTGACTCATGCATAGTGTAAAATACAACTAGATTTGTTTATCTTTTGTATGTATTTACATTATGTGGGTTTTCTTCGTGTACATACCTACATATTTTAAAATAGTTTAGGAATAGTTTGCCTAAAAACAAAAAAAAATAATTTTCAAATAAGTATGTAATAGTTTTTCCAATGTTTTATCTTGAAGTTTCTCTGAATTACAACTTGTATCCATATGAAAATTAATAAATATTTTTCACAGTACTTTTAAAATTGTTACGAAATTTGCCGCAGAAACTAATAAATTAAATTTGCGAAGAAAATCCGTAATTAAATTATTGTTATTTTAAAATATGAGGTTAAATCAATCAGATTTCCAAACATGTGCTAAATATACAAAGTAAAATTGACGTTAATCAATTCCGATTACTGTTATTGTGTTATTCGTGTAAAAATAAAAGCACTTTAACAACATACCACTTTAATGAAATAGGTATGCATTTTGTGAATAATCCAAGGTTTATAAGAACTTTTCATTTTATTACTTATACGTAAAGCATTTATATTTAAAAAGATTAACAATAAAGGGAACATAAGTTCTTTCCTAGGGCTTTGCGACATAAGGCAATAAAGATTTAGTGATGCACATGAACAAATCGCGTAGGTGGACGGCAACTTATTTTTGGTTGATTCTGAAGGGTCGTTATACAGCAGACTGATTATTTAAAATAGCGGTGGATTATTTTTTTCAGTTCGGACATTTATTGGCATTATTTTTAATACATCAAAATGCGAGACACCTTTAATGAGGTCCGTTCAAACACCACTACACAACACTTCCGAATAATCTGGGACGAATGGTAAGTAATTTTATTAAGCGTCTGAAGAGAAAAGATCTTAGTTTACGCTGTTGAATTACTCTATAAAAAATAGTCCCTAAGGGTTATAATTGTACAGGGTGTTCTAAATTAACGGTTGCCTATAGCAACTCATCATCATCATCATTGAGCCGTGCAATTCTTAGAATTATGGCTAACGCCATGGCGTTTCCAATCCTATTTTTGAGGGGGATTAATCCTCTTGTTCCTGAATTCTTTCAAAGTTTGTTGTTGGTCCTGGCGGTCTCTGATATTTTCTTCCATTCTTTTCTATCCCTGCATTTCGACCTCCAATCTTCTATTCCCATTGCTTTTATGTCTTCTTCTAGGGCATCTTTCCATCTTTTCCATGATCTTCCTTGTTTCCTGGGTTCGAAGGGTGTCCACTGCGTAATCTTCCTTATCATCTCCTTTGGTTCTCTTCTCATAATGGGTCCAGCCCATCGTAGTCGTTGGGTTTTTATGAATCTGACAATATTTTCTATAGCAACTGGATACATTTTATCCTTGCAGTTACACAGTCGCCCAAATTAATAAGCTAGTACGGTTTTCCGCTCAGACGGGTTATTATGAGGTACTGAACAAAATAACAATTATTTAAATAGAACACTCTGTACTTTTATATACTTTTGTTTAAAACTAAAAGTTAAAGTTATAACGTTTTACCATTCTAAAATGAAAAGTAACAAATTACAGCTCAGTTTGTAAAATTTAGTTAAATATCGCGTTCTCTTTGAAAAAGAAGAAAAAGCTGGTAAAAAATTAAAAATCTAACCAAATATCACAAATGCATTAAAATTTTAGAATCAATAAGGTGGAACGTGGAACATTTATTGATGGTAGTGTTTATGTATGGTGTGCAATGCAATTTATATTTTATAACACTGTGATTTATAGTTTTGTCGTATAATTTATTTACAATTTTTGATCATTATCTAGCCATCTAACAATTCTTCCTGTGTGAACTAGATTTGGTCTTGCGTGAATATACAGTATGTCCACGGATTAGGTTACAAAGCGGAAAAGAATTTTTATTTTCAATTTTTCAGAAAAACTCACTCTTGATAAAGTTGTCTGCTTGTTTTCGGGTCGGCCGATATTTCTGAAATTTTGCATGGATCGATGATTTTACATTGCGAAAAACTTTTCTTAATGACGTTTTGCGGTAGTTAGTATAAAAAAGTTACTTTAACTAAGTACAATATACCTTTTTCTCACTACTAAGTTGTTATCAAATTAACCTTTACTGTCACCTTTGTTTGGCTAAAAATTCAAGAAGATTTTGGACCTTGCAGAGTACGTGGAGTCGTGGGTACGCCGAGCCACATTTTGTATACAACAACATAGTGATAATTTCGAACAACCTTTCTAGAAATACTAAAAAATAATTGAAGTGGACAATGCCGATTAAGTAGTAGATTACTAGATTTTTAAACAAATTAACCGTTTAATGTAAAAACTAAAAGAATTATTATCTCGCTTATTAGACAACTTTCACTAATGTGTTTTAAGGTTTATCGACTCCTTTTGACCTGTGCTATCGCCCCTTAAAAGAGTACAGAGAAGAACGTAAACACCCTGTAGATAGTATGATCAAAAAGTCTTTGGATCGCTGCTGTGGAATTTGAGTCACCTCTGAAATTATATAATCTTTATGTCATTACGTTTACTTGGCAGCTTTTGAAAGTAAGTAGATTGTAATTAAAAAGCTTAAAAAAATATAAAATATTTATGATATGATATCCGCAGCAACCGCGATCCAAGGACCTTTTGATCATACGATACTTTTAAGAAGTTTGAGTTTTTGGTTTTAACTAATAACGAAATGTCTTATTGTTTGTGTAATAAAGAGTTATTGTTTTATTTGACAAAAATTACCATGTTTGACGGAAGCTTTTATTTTGATAAAACTTTAACAGAGTTACAAATTATTGATAAACTAAAGCTATACAGTATTCACTCTGACTTCTGAAAGTAAAATATGCAATCCATACTGCATAGTTCTTCAACAAGTATATTCTTCATATGATTTTTTATAAAATATAAATCATGGTGATCATTGGTTTGCTTTCTTTTTATGCAATAATGGCAAGTAATTTTACCAACACTGACATATCCATGTAAGATACGTTAACTATACACAGTCAAATCTGACAAACTACTTAACTTAAATGTTCCACAAACTAGAACAATCTGGTTCTTTAATTTAATTTTATTATAAGATTGCATTAGCAATCTCGTCAGTTACTGTCAGGACTAGAAGAATCAAGTATAGAAGCATATAAAAATAATCACTTACAATACCACGAATGGTCAAAGAATTGTCGATTATTTTTTTGCTGTAACATCACGAATGTTCCTTGTGCTTGCATATGAATATCACGAGTGCGCAGCACGAGTGGTATTCGCAATCACAAGGAACATGAGTGATTTTACAGCAAAAATAATCTACAATTCTTTAACCACGAATGGTATTTGAGGGACTATTCAACGAAAAAATAATCATTTCCATCGAATCATTTTTCATAAATTAGTTCACATTCGAGTTTGTTTACATGAAAATTGTTCTATGTTGGATATAACTAGCAATAAACTGTTTTCAAAAAATTGTCGCTTCGTATCACTACTGAAATTTTATCGACAATTTTTGCTAGTGAAAATGTTTTCTCGTGAAAATTATCGATACAATTCGTTTTGATTGGCTCAAAAACGTCAAAGCCTGCATTTTGATTGGTCGATTTTTGACAGATGACATATGAGTTGAATAGTCCAAACAATTTGTTGTGCATACACACTATTGATTTCTTCTATGGATAATTGTTGGCTATAATTTTAGATATTTATCATGTTGACATGATATATAGCTTGTTATCTAATTTTTCAGGCAGCCTGGGTAGCTCAGTCAGGTAAGTACCTGGTAGCTAGCCTGCTGACACGGGTTCGATTCCAGCGGTGGCAATAGTATTCGTTAGTTAAGACTTAGGATAAAGGTGTATGAATATGTATGGCCAAAGATGGATTCATCACCTCCACTGCACACCATCAATTGTGGATAAGCTTCGACACTGCATTTTTAATATATGTATTATATCTATTTGCGATCTGTACATTTACAATTAGCAAAACATATGACAGAAGGTATTTAGTGACGTTAACAATGACATGAGTGTAAATCCAATGATTTACACTGAGATACATCTTGAGATTCTTATGTGCAAATTTTCTATGCAGCATAAGTTGCGAAGTTACATGTTACATATAACACTAAAATCTATATGGCGGATCCAATGGTTTGTGTCTGTTTAATCTTTGTATATGAGCACTATTGTCTAGTAAATTTAGGGCCAGAACGTTAGGATGAGATTCTAATTTACTAAGATATATTTCACTATATTTCACAATCACATTTTTAACTGAGTCCACTTTTAGTCGTTTAGGATGTCCACAGTTCTAACAAAGTATGGCGTATCACATATTGCACGTAGCACTTTAGATTGATAGACACATACCGATATCTCATGGCCCTCAGTACAGAAAGAGAAAGCGCATCTACTACTCAACCTAAAAACCTAGGTTAGGTTCGTTCTGTCAAAGTCAAAATATGAAAAATTATTATTAGTGAAAACCTATCATTATGTTATAATAAGCTGAGAAACTTGCAATATAGGTGGAAGTTAATAAATGTATTTATTTTCAATTTCATAAGGACAACAATTTCAAATTTCACGCGCTTTTTCCTGAGTGCCGCATGTTTTTAGGTTTCACTATTAGACTTCCATCTCACTCTTTCACAAATTTGACGTGCATGTCGTGGACCATGAAATATCGGGATACGTCTACCTTTCTATTATCAGGATATTGGAGTTTGCTGTTGTGCCCCACAGTTGTATGCCATATGTCCATATGGGTTTAAATACTGCATTGTGTACAAGAAGCTTGTTCTTAAGGGATAGTTTGGACTTCTACCTAGAAGCCAATAATGTTTTTAAACTTATCACCCAGTTGTTTGCGCTTCTTCCAAATATGAGTCCTCCATGTCAGGCCCTTGTCCAGGTGCATGCCTAAATATTTAGTTCCTGTACCTGTGCTAGGGGTATGTTATTAATAAATATCGGTGGCGAAATACCCTTACACTTGGTGAAGGTTATGTGGAATGATTTTGTTTCATTTAATTTGACACGCCATTTTTTAGATCACTTCACTACTTCATCTAAATTCTGTTGTAAATTTCGAGCTGCTGTCACTGGATCACTATGGCTAACCATGATAAGCTTGTCGTCGGAAAAAGTTGCAGTAAGGGAGTGTTGATTTTTGGGCATATCAGCTGTATAAATAAGATATAATAGCGTACCAAGGACGCTTCCCAGCGGTACACCAGAATTTATTGGACGGAGGACGGAGGTGTGTTAAGTATTGCCCATATTTTACTTGAAAATATCTTTACGACAGATAAGATTCTAGGATAATAAATACTGAGTGTGGGAGGCATTTCTTTAGTTTGAAAAGCAGGCCCTTGTGCCACACTTTATCAAAAGCCTGAGCGTCATCAAGGAAAGCAGCTGTACAGTATTTCTTTTCCTCGAAGGCTTGGTTAATGGCGTCTACAGCTCTATGGACCTGTTGAATAGTCGAATGACCTTTCCTAAACCCAAATTGGTGGTCAGGGATAATGGTATTTCCTAATATTATTGGTGTTATTCTTTTGATTAGCAATTTTTCTAATAGTTTCCCTAATATTGGCAATAAACTAATTGGCCTATAGGAGTTTACATCGTGTAAGGATTTACCAGGCTTGGGAATCGTGATCACCTGAGCAACCTTCCATTGTGGTGGAAAGTGTCCTAGCCTCAAAACTGCATTGTATAGCATAGTTATCATGACAATCCCTTTTCTCGGTAGCTCTTTTATTAATTGGCCTGTAATAAGGTCGTACCCAGGAGCTTTTTTTTGGATTTAGGTTGGATCTAATTGTATTTTTGACTTCTCTTACGGTGAAGAGTTCCATATGTGCAGTAAGCTGATGGGGTTCTTCTAAAAAGCTTGCTAATTCTTCATCTCTACTTATCTGTGATGGAATTGGCTGAAAAACCTTTTCTAGATGTAGCGCGAAAAGATCGCCTTTCTCGAGTTCTGTACTTGCCCATGTGCCGTCTTCTCTTTTGAGCGGAGGGATTGGTTGTTGTTGACATTTGATATTTTTTGTCGCTTTTCGCAGTGTGTAGTTTGTATCTTCTGTGGCGGTCATATTAGCAAGATATTCATTAAAGCTATTATTTTTAAATTTTTTGATCAGTTCTTTCAATTCTGAAGTATTTTCTTCTGTCCGAAGGATAGCTTGAATTTTGCTAGGCTTTTCTAAGTCGCCTTTTTTCGGCGATTTTTTTTTCACTATTAATGGACACAGTTATTGCGCTCTCTTATTGGATATTTTGGGTGTTGCTTCCCATTCTGCGTCTTGGATAATTTTGGTGAATTTTTGAGTGGCCATCTCAAGTTCTTCAGGTGTTTGTAGAGATAGTTTCATATCCAGCTGTTGCTGAACAATATACCTATAGTAGCACCAGTCTGTATTTTTGTTGGATAGTCTTAACGGCCTTTCCTTTTCTATCACTGTTGCACTCACAGTTGCTATCACCGGCGTGTGATCTGGGGATAAGTCCCAGCACGATGCTATCTTAAGATAATTAGCAGGAATGCCCTGTGTCACAAAGAAATAGAGAAGGTCTGGAATCTTGTTTGTATCGGTCGGCCAATAAGTAGGTTCGTACGTTGATAAGTGTCCTAGATGTAGTTCTTGTAGTACCTGATACAGTACTCTACCTCTTCCAGGAGAAGAAATGCGAGAACCTCAAAGGTTATTTTTTGCATTATAGTCGCCACCCGCTAAGAATCGGTTACCTAATGACTTGGAGTACTCTATGAACCCTTGCTTGTTTGTTGCATAATTTGGGGGGCAGGTTGTAGAAAATGAAGACTGAATTAAAATAAACATTTTTTTTAGATATCCA
Source organism: Melanotus villosus (assembly GCA_963082815.1). Classification (NCBI taxonomy): domain Eukaryota; kingdom Metazoa; phylum Arthropoda; class Insecta; order Coleoptera; family Elateridae; genus Melanotus; species Melanotus villosus. Next base: position 107,754,854 of record OY720418.1, on the reverse strand, counting down.
GGTATATTTACTGTGATATTACTTATGAAAGCTTAATAAATAGAAAGTATAACATTAACGAGTTACATATCCAGGGAAGCTCTTTGGCGCAGTGATACGAGCGCTGGACTTCTAGCTAGGAGTTTTAGGTTTGAATCTCACGCAGTGGTAAGGATTTTTATAAAGAATTCGCCAGTGTTTGAGGTCCGTACTTGGGCGAGTGAAGCCATTTAATCGTTTGGTTACAATAATATAATTAACAATTCTATCAGTGGAGTGGTCGACTTCAGATAGTAATAAGACACATACACTATACACACTTAATACAAGGTCACAAACTCTGCAAAAGGCAACAGGAAACCACTGTAGAGTCGTTTAAAAATGTTGCTTTGATACCCCTCGCGAACGTCCTGAAAAGGATACGGCACTGAGAAGAAGAAGATACTTAATATCTTAAAATTAATGCACCGTGGTGTTGGAAATCTGTGTATGTTCCGTCGACAATCTTCACGTATTTTTATATTTAGTCTAGTGTGCATAATAATGTAAAATTGACATAATATAGTTTGTCATAATTTGTCCGAATAAAAGGTTGTCACTCTTATAAATTTAACTACGTCTCAGTCTATCTCTGGTCTACCACCTCTTTATAATAACGAATAGGTTATGGACCCAGCGTGCCCGAGATAGCACCGATATAAAAAGTAAAAACGCGACACGTGGCATGTTAAATTTTGGTCGTTAGTGACAGTGTGATCGCGATAGTTTACAAAAGATGGCTTCGAGTACATCGTCAGGTTGGCGCATTGAGTTGTTGTCCAAAACGAATTATGATACGTGGTGTATACAAGTAGAAGCACTTTTGGTAGAGAGCGATCTGTGGGAGTATGTCGATGGTACTATTCCGAAGCCACAAACAGGCGATGACGCGATTCAAGCCTGGATAAATAAAGACAAAAAGGCAAAAGCAAAGTTGATTATGGCAATTGAACCATTACTGGTCACACAAATTCGTAATTGTGACACGTCAAAAGATGTATGGTTAAAATTGGAGTCAACTTATGCGTCTAAGGGTCCTGCGAGAAAGGCGACATTATTGAAGCGACTGATGCTTCAAAAGCTGGATGAAGGCGGTGACGTAAGAGACCACTTGACTAACTTTTTCGATGCTGTAGATAAATTGAAAAACATGAAAGTGGACATAAATGATGATCTCTTGACTGTAATGCTGTTGTATAGTCTTCCTTCGTCGTATGAAAGTTTTCGGTGTGCAATTGAAACAAGAGACGCGTTGCCGACACCGGAAGAATTGAAGGTGAAGATTATGGACAAGCACGATTCAGATAGACAGGGATCTGGAGGTTTCGTCACAGTAATGACCGCCAGTCAAAATCCAATGAAGGGGAAAACGAAGAAGAAACGCGTGTTCAAATGCTTCAAGTGTGGGGCGCCGGGACATAAAGCAAATGAGTGTACAGGTCAATTCGACAGTAGCCAAAGAAAGCCAAAACCGTCGGCGAACAATGTTGACGAGTCGTTTGCAGTGAACCATACAGTTTTAAATGTAGATAGTGTATGCAAAGCAAAGACAAAGACATTGAGTAAACCATGGTTATTGGATAGCGGCTGTACCGCGCATTTGTGTGGTGTGGAAGCGTGTTTTAAGTCTTTAAGTGAATCTCCGAATGTGAAATTAAGTCTCGCGAGTCAAGCGTCTGCTGAAGTGAAAGGAAAAGGCATTGTTCATTTGTCAGTTGCAAGTGATAATAATGATCATCGACTGATTGAATTCAAGGACACTTTATATGTGCCTGAATTGAGAACAAACCTAATTTCAGTTGCAAAAATTACGAATAAGGGACATGAGGTGATTTTTCGTAAAGAGGACGCAGTTGTTCGTGACAAGCGCGGGAACATTTCGCTAATCGCCGAGCGACGAGGCGATTTGTATTTTGTGCGTGAGAACTTAGAGTGTGCTGAAGCGGTAGTCCAACCAATGGGTTCAGAATTGATGAAGTGGCACGAAAGATTAGGCCATCTAAACAGTAAAGACCTCGTGAAATTGATTCGTGATGGTGTAGTACCCAAGGTTGATGTGAGTGATGCAGCACAATTATCACGTTGTGAAGTGTGTTTGAAGGGTAAAATGACCGTGTTACCTTTCCCTAACGATCGAGTACCGTGCTCTGAGACATTGAAAATAGTGTACTCGGACGTTGTTGGTCCATTTAGAAAAGAATCCACGGGACGTGCTAAGTATTTTGTAACTTTTATTGATGATAGCACGAGATGGTGCGAAGTGTACTTTTTGAGACAAAAGTGTGGAGTGTTTGATGCGTTCAAACTTTATCAGAAGCTCGTAGAGAAACAAACCGGAAAGAAAGTAAAATGTTTACAATCAGACAATGGACGCGAGTATTGTAGTGCCGAATTTAATGAATATCTAGCGGATCAAGGTATTAAAAGACAATTTACGGTTCCCCATACTCCGCAGCAAAACGGTGTCGCGGAAAGAATGAATCGTACGTTGTTGAATATGGCTAGGTGCCTGTTGTTGCATTCCGGTTTGAGCGCGATGTTTTGGTCGGAAGCTGTTGCCACAGCTTGTCACATTCGTAACCGATGCCCAACTAGTGGTTTAAATGGAAAGATTCCGTATGAAAAGTGGACGAAAGATAAAGTAAACGTGAATTACTTTAAAAAGTTCGGGTCGAAAGTGTTTGTCTTAGATAAAAATCCCAACAAAGACAAACTTTCACAGAGATCTGTTGAAGGCGTATTCATGGGGTATCCTAGAGAAAGAAAAGGCTTCCGTGTGTGGATACCGAGTAAGAGACAGATGACAGAGGCCCGTGATGTAAAATTTTTAGAAGAGACTCGTATCGGTCCTTGTGATACGCGCGTACTTGAAGAGTGGTTTATGTCAACGGAAGAGGGGCAGGAGGATGAAAACAGTCATCTAAAATATATAGCGTTTTCGCCGCAATCTGTGGAGTGTAACGAGACTCCGAAAAATCGACCAGACATCCCGGAGATAGTTATAAAGGATGCGGAAGAGCAGATGAGAGCCCCTGGTAGACCAAAATTGTTGCGTACTGGCAATAGAGGGCGACCGAGAAAGCTGTATCAGTCAAGAAGTAGAGCAACACAAGACGAAGAAGATATTTGTACTGAAAATGATGCTGACTTAGATGACGATGTGTTCGTCGGTGTAGCAGAGATCAGAGTACAAGATGCTTTAAAAGGTGATGCGTGTGATGAATGGAAGGATGCGATTGAATCTGAAGTCATTAATTTAGTGAAGAATGATATGTGGGATATCATTCATAATGACGATGATGAAAACATAATTGGGTGTCGTTTGATTTTGACAAATAAACCTGATGGTAAAATTGAGAGACGCAAGACTCGACTGGTAGCGAAGGGTTACAGTCAAAGGTACGGCGTCGATTATCATCAAACATTTGCTCCAGTGGCAAGACTGGAAACATTAAGTTTATTATTGGCTCTTGCGGCTCAGTTTGATCTAAAGATCTGGCTGTTCGACGTGGTGACAGCGTATCTCAATGGAGCACTGGAAGAAAAAGTGATCATGAGAGTCCCAGAAATGTTGCACGAGATATTGCAGCGGATTGTATCCAAACAAGGGGAGTTTTCAAAGGTTGGAGCTCGAGCGAAAAAGATGATAGTGAATTTAAGTGATGGTGGTAATGCATGCAGACTAAAGAAAGCCTTGTATGGTTTGAAGCAAGTAGGCCATCAATGGTATTCGCGATTGTGTAAAAAGCTCGTAAGATTAGGTCTGAAACCCGCGAAGAATGAGCCATATTTGTTTTATGGTGAATGCGAGGGTGATACGCTATTGTTGTTAGTGTATGTGGATGATATGCTTGTAGCATCACGTAACATCAAGTGTATTACGAAGTTAAAACAAAAATTGTTAGAGGATTTTGAATTGAAAGATCTTGGTCTAGCAGAGTATTGTCTTGGTCTTGAAATTGACCAAAATGAGGGTCAAATAGAGCTTTCCAAAACGGGATTGCTTAAGCAGTACGGAATAAGTGGATGTAATCCGGTTACGACACCATCGGAAGCGAATTGGCATTTTGATAATACAAGTGAGGAAAATGCACACAAAAAGTGATAAGACAAATTCTTTGTTTTTATCATGACTAAATGCATCATACATTTTGTTAAAACAGAAATGAGGTAAGATAATTATTATAAAATAGTTTTAAATATTGAAGGTAAATATATTTGAAATTAAATCAAGCAATAATTTTCACGTTGCAATGTATTTAAATATTTTTTGTAAAATTCAGTAAGGAATTCTTGGACTTTTTAATAATCATTTGAGTTAGAAAAAGTGCAATTTTTTCTACCTAGAATGGAAAAATAAAACAAAAGAGGAAATCAGACCAAAACACTTCACAAATTGAAAAATTTTACTTTGTTTACTTTTGTTTTCCATGGTAATGAAACATTTCACTACATCAAAACGAACTTGATTATATAGTATTTGACAGAAAAAATGAAATATTCAGTTAAAATGAAAGGAATTATTTACCGAATTTTATAAAATTTTGTGTACAATTCGTTCGGAAAAGTGCTTTTTCCATTCACGACATGTTTTTGATCTCAGCTTCGCCTCGATCAAAAATCTCACGTCTAGAATGAAAAAAATGCGTTGTTTCTATCTCATTGTAGTACACATTGTACAAATAGCTACTGTGTTTATTGGAAAATATGGTTTATGAATGCCAAGGATCTTGTTATCTAAATATTCTCATTTGTTTTATCGGCATGGCAACAAAATAATCAGATGTTATAAAATACAATTACAGCCCAAAAAATTTTTAAAAAGATAAACTTTTCCTAACGGCCGACAAAAACAAAAATTATGAAAATGATGGTCTTGGGAGAACACGTTTCGAAGTACTGCCTATAAATTTTGTTACGTAATTAATTAAAAATTAATGGGTTTGAATCATGTAAAAAATTAATTTAATCAATTACATGTATGTAGAAACCCCTTGTGCTGTTCTAATGTCTAATACAAAGGTCAAATAATCCAGGATTTAATTTAATTAAAAATTAGCCTCTTAACTATTATAAATGAAATATAATTATATTTATTTTATAAAAATTGTATTTATTTCATATTTATCGTTTAATTTAAAATGATTTTCCACATTTTAAAATTTTTATTGTAAAAGAATGCCAGCTGCCACAACAACAAAATTTTCATGTCTCTGAATGACACTGGTAATCTTCATTGAGAAATTTTATGTCCAGTGTTGTAATTAGCAGAAGTGCAATTGAAACTGGTTAGATAAATCATTTTCTGGCACGAGTGGGGGTGGCATCTATTACTTGGAAGAGTGTTTCCAATATCCAGTGTATCGTTCGTTAACAAATAATATTACTACGAACATGATTAATCCTAGCTTGCACTTAAATTATACTACTACGCCCAGTTTTCAGTCTATTAATTTTAGAGTTACCTACAGAAAACCTGATCTTATCTTCGTTTTCTGTCACGTAAGCTATTTTCTCCAAACAAATTATACTAAGTAAATAGAATTTGTATTGTTAAAGTAATTAAATTTGTTTTAAAAGTTTAATGCCTCCACTTATATTTTAAATAATTTTTTACACTTCGTTTTTCACGTTTACTCGTGAATTTTACATTGCACTTCTTCTACTAGCGAATTACGAATTTACTTAATACAAATAAGCGTAGAGAACCAATAAAGTTTATATGCTATCATGTTCATAAAAATGTTATAAAATGTGTAATGGTTAAAATTGCTAGTGTCAAAACTGATGTATAGTATTGCAGTATTTCAACAAAATTTAGAGTAGCATGTTGACTATCTTTTTAGACTATAGTAAAACTTATCAATAATTTTTGAAAACAGAGTTGTTATTCATGTATATGTAGTGCTACGGAATGTAATACGACTCATTGATAAAGGAATTTAATTCGCCATTGTGTAAATTAAAACTATTGGTAATTAATTAGATCAAAGGCAACAAGATTAAAAATTTCATTTGACGTGCATTTCGGTTTTGATATTAATATTATTGATATTAATACATTATTTTATTAAATACAAATGATTAATAATAAAACGGAGCTTCCTGAGTAATATGTAGCCGATGGTCTGAGAATATAAAATTTAAAATTGTGCATCTTTTCAAAATGCAAAACATGGAATTACTTTCTATTCAGTTAATGTTCCAATGAGGTTTGCATTTTTGTCCAAGTTCAAAATGTGCTGTATATAACAAACCTGTAATCCATTCTGTTATACGTATTAAACGCCCTAAGTATAAATACTTAATGTTTTTGCAGCATTTCTTCTACTTTCAATATGGGTGGAATTTTATTCGATTGCTGCACATCATTATGTGGCTTTGTGTAGAATAGACGGTGGGCTGTTCGGGATTTTAACTTTTTTTTTTAAGACACAGCTATTTAACTAAAGAATAATTGTTTTGTAATCCATGCTGATATTGCACTTTTTAGGGAAAGATTAATGGATTTGTAGCTGCCGATTCTATAAAAAGAAATGCCTATTTTACTGATTGAAATGAAAAGGGTGGCGTTGTTCAAGTTCAGACTGATATGTGAAATAAGTTAATAATATAAGCATGTTTGTTTTTATAAATATTGAAGAAAATGAAAATGCAATTTCCTCATTTTGAAAGAATTTAAGAATATTTTATTTCTCCAGAGGGCTGTAATATTTTATTAATATCATATGCAATATTTCATGTTTTAAAAAGCATCATAAAAGACTTTTTACCTCTTATAGTGAAAGTAGAATAAAGTAATTGCGGAATAGAGTACCATTACAGGATGTTAGAGTAAGAACAAGTGGTGCCAAATTACAAATATAATACATTTTTTACAATCCATTTTAGGTCCTTCATTAGAAAATAAAAAAGTCAAAATCATCGTAGATTCATATACGCCGTTGAAAAACAGATTTGGAGATGCGGCCAATTCCAAGGAAAATTTAAACAAATTTGGAAGAACTTCGTTTCTTTGAATTCGGCCTATTCAGTTTTAAAATTTATCAAAACAAAAAAAACGTATAATTGATTTTGAGCTTCCGGGTCTATAAGTGTGCTGAAAATTACTTGAGGGTTTTTTTATGGTTTAATAAGGGAACTAATGCAAAAGTTAAAAGCATTGAATTGTCGACTAACACCATCTGAAAAGTATTTTAATCTACTTACAATTTAAAAAATCTAAAAAGTCGTATGCTCAGCTTTCAATATTTCTTTAATTTTAAAAATCATTTGAACCATGCTGTGTTTTAATTTTTGGAAGATTCGGCAGTTTTGTTTAGTTTAAGTTAGTTTTACTTAACAGAGCTGGGGATAAAATTTGGTGGTAAATTTATACTGATAAGTCGATGTTTAAATTGCTCTAAATTTGCATTTTCTGCAATTTTTAGGTTAGAAAATTCGAAAAAATAGTTTTTTGAAGTTGCTCTATAGTTTCACAAAGAAAAGCCTTTTTAATGTTAATTTAGGAAAATAATTACGCTTAAAGGAAATATCCCTAACTTTACTAAAAAGAAAAAATGGATAGAAATTCGGCACAAGAAAGTTTAACTAAATTCTTGAAATATAGATTATTATCAAATACTCCAGAGTGTATGTGTTACGGTCAATGTGGTAAATCCTGTCAGTGTGGATAATGTACTTTTATTTTTTTAACTATTCTTCCCCTACCTCTAACCTCCAATAAACACCTCTACTGTTTTGGCAGAGGCATTTATTGGAGGTTAGAGGTAGAGGAAGAAGAGTTTTTAAATTGCTATACCAAGTACATTATCCACATTGACCGGCCCTTGTTAACACTGACTATGCGAATTAATTACTACCAATCACTGAAGTTTTTTTACCTCCATTTTATTATGGAATCTGCCTTGTTAAAGGAGCCTCTATAATAGTCTTGTGAAGGGTTCCAGCGAGCCGAGCCCTCTTCATTACAAAATTATCTTACTGCTATGAATAAGTTATGACATTATAATAACTTATACTAAGCATTAGCGAAAACGAGTTAGTAGTTCTGAGGGTTTGAACCGTTTTAGCCTACTTGGTTCACCATCTTCGTCCATTAAGTTATGAACTAGTTCCTCTGTCTTTGAAATTTGTACTATAGTTTTGCATTTCATGTTTCTCAGTCGGTACACAAAGATCACTCAGTATTAGTTTCTTGGGCATCTGTCACGGGGCGTTAACCATCGTACGGAGCACTTTATTTTGGAAACGTTCTAGGATTTCCACGTTGGATTTGCACGATGGTTTTCCATAGGTCCTGATGAACCTTAGGACGACTTTATAGACTAGGAGTTTAATACTTAGGGCCGGTCTTATAATGTTCGGTTTACTGCGGGTTGACCGTAGGTTATATTTCAACCGATAGTAAACCGAACATTATAAGACCGGCCCTTAGTGATTCTTCCAATTCACCAGTTTACTGAGTTTGAATTCTAGTTGTTTGCGTTTGTTGAAAATGTGCGTTCTCCAGGTTAGTGTCCATGTGTAACCCCAGTTACTAAACTGATTCAGTGTGCAGAGACACCGGTGGACAATTACTTCTTTTCATTATAAATGTGACGTATTTGGATTTGGCTTCATTTACTCTGCATCTCCATGTTTTAAGTCATCGCTGTATTTTGTTAAGGTGAGCTTGTAGGTATCTAGATGATGCCCGGATCCTGCTACAGGTTTAACGTGGGAAGTTAGCACAGCCATATCGTCCGCGAAGGTTGTTGTTGTGGTTAGTCCCGATGTTGGAAGGTCTGTGTACAGCAGATATAGTAGTGAACCTAGAGCACTGCCCTGCGGGACTTCTGAGTATATCGGGCGAAGATTTGTGATTTGATCTTCATAGTTTACGAAGAATTGATAAGACTTCATGATTTCATAAATTTGGTGGAGTAGGGATTTTTTAATTTGTGGCATAGTCCCTGGTGCCATACCTTGTCGCAAGAATGGAGCCGAGCAATACCCGTTGTTACCTTCAAGATCCTTATGTATCTTGCTAACTACTCGGTGCACAACAGTTTCATGTTGATTTTGGAAACAGAATTGGTAGTTTGGAATTGAAAATCAGTTTTTCGATTACTATCACAAGATTAGAAGAAGAGGTTCCAACTACCGCCATGTGGAGTATTTGCAAAAAGTGAATAGATCAACTAAAAATGTTTTACATTAAAATACAAAAGATTCTTTGTACGCAGGTGGTACCTAAATATTATAGCTGTTTTATTTTCAATTGTCTTTTAAAGTAAACCACAGCAGCGCTTCTCATGGTTTGTAAGTGGTGACCTACTTTCTTGTGTGGTTAATATCTTCACCTATTTGGAAAAAAACGGAAATTTTGTATGAACTGAACCTTTTTTGTATATCAAAGTAAAATAAATTATAATCGGCGACAGACTATAGCTTTCGCACGTTGCAGATATAATCGTATCCTTGTCTATATTTAAAGTAAAAATTAAGACAATGCCTACTAAATATCCGTTTGTAATATAATAACAATTTGTAATATCCAGTCACACATAATGATTATGAAAGTAATAAAAGTAAATTTCGAATTACATTTTTCTAAGTTTAAGTTTTAAGAAAATAAGAAGCCGTTAATTATTTTTCAATTTTTTTTGTGTGTAGGCCTTCATAAAACAATAACTCAGAATTGTCTCAAATTTGTATTTTTCGATTAACTTATTATTACTTAATTGATTAATACTTTAACACAATTAATAGGTGTACGAGTACGATGCAGTTTTTCTGAAATTTTTAAAATAACACAGTTTAACTTACCTTTATAGTAATAAATAAAATAAAATAATATTAATAAATAAATATCAAATTTGTTCAAAATTGTTGGGGTGAACCGCAGTTGAAGTTTGTATGCAACAGATTTTTCACATAATCCTGTATTCGATATTGATTTATTATAGGTATGTAATTTAGTTATGCAAGTGCATTAAAACTATCAGCGTTAAACGTTATTTGATAGCCCCTCCACGTATGTACGGTGGGGTTGGAAAAGCTTACGAGAAAAACCAGGTGGGGGAAACGAAGTTCTAACGCGCGCAAGGCGCAACTTTGAATGAAAAGGCGCACGCCAAACACTCTCGTCCATTTCAAACCAGACTTTTCTCAATAAACACCTGGCACTTCCGTGTTGTAAATCGGAGACTACGTGTTTTTCATCAACAACTTTAGAACACAAAAAATATAAAATGAACTGGTCTAACGCCGCCTTCGCTGCCCTTTTCACCGTGGTCGCCCTCGTTCTGTTGCTAAATTCAGAAGGAGTTGACGCAAAACGTAAGTCACACACTTTTTCAATTTTGTTTTGCTGTGTTTTTAACTGGAACTAATTTGATAAAAAAATGTAAAATTTGTAAAATCGTCAGGAAATTAGAAAAAGTTTACTTTGTGGAAAATGCTAATTTTGGTGGCACCGCACAATTGCCGAGTTCTATATTTATACACTTTCGGGGGACTAGCATTTTAATGTTCGCTCAAATAAAATTTGCGTCGAGGGAGAATGTTGGTCGTATTCATTATTAACAACTTCTGAAAAAAAAAACGCATTATAAGGTAGAACCTTAATAAAATTTATAAATGTGAAATTTCTTACGAAAAATATTCATAGAGCGATCTTTTGTGTGATTAACATGTTGCTCTTTTATAAGTATCTCTATTCACTTGAAGTTTGATACGTTTCTCTTGTATTTAAAAGAACTTCTGAAGTTTCTCAAATTTATTTTTAGCTTTTGATATTGCGGATATGTTATTTCATAGACTAGTGTTTTCTGAATTTTGAAGCGATTTAATTAAAATGGAATAAATATTTGACCCTGGGATACGCAAATGATTGATAAAAAATGTATAAAATAAACTTTGGAAACTTTTTTTAATGAATATTAGTTAATCAAATTGAAACGTCCATTAAATGGACACTAACTACTCATATACACAAATTCTATATGTATAATAAAACACTATTCTGACATACTTACCTTCGTAATTTAATAAAGACGTTCTATAAAAAATTTAAAGGTTTAATATGATCGAGACCTGGCACTTTTATACGCGAATGTAAAAATTCACGCCGCACGATAAACATATTTAGGACGTAAAATGACAGACTATAAGAATAAAAATGATGCCTTATCTATAATTTAATACAGCAGGATAAAATTCAAATTTCAAGATGTTTTATAGTGTTACGTTTGAAGTTATATGTTATGTTTTGTCAAAAAAATTAAGATAATCACATTTTAGTTTCATTAAGTTTGACAATATCCTGCATTTTTTCTGGATGATGAGTAAATTGAAGAACAAAGTTAAGTTAGTAGTTTACGTCGAGAAACGAAATAATATTAAAAACCAGATTAAGATAGTAAATTGGAAAACCAGAGGAAAGTTAAATTTTAAATACGTTGTTGTTTATGAATTCACATAAAACTCAATCACAACATTCTAATAAATATACTGATCCTTTACTGTACAGTGAGTTTTTCTCTTTTTACCAAAATAGCCCCAAACTGTGGAAATATAATTTTTCAAATGGCAGAATATCCATAAAAAGCAAACAACGTTTTAAACGTCTTTGAAGATTTCCTAAAGGATAAAATGATAATAAGAACTTTTTACTGAAGTTTATATTAGAGTAAAATAAAAACAAAATAGCTTTCTGTTTTACTTCATAATATTTTTAAGGAACTAACATGGCCAAAAATGTTTTATTTGCTACACTAACCTTTTTTTGACATTCAAATTAGGCATAAGAATAGAAAGAATGAAAGCGATGACAAGAATTTTTACAAGTACAGAAAACTTAATTCTTTACTTAGAATGACAACGAAATACTTTTTAGAAGAATTTGAAATCTAGTTTGTAGCTTTTATAAATTCTCTAAATTTCAGTTTTCTTCTTTTTGCTCAGTGACTAATTAATTAAAACATGCTGCTTTGATACGTGAAAAGGGACAGCTTACTGAATGTGAAATAATGGCATAACTTTGTCTTAATATGTTAACAGGTGAAACTAACTTAAGCTTCTCAGTAGCCCCGAAAAACTTTTAACATTTACGTTCTGCACATATATTATGCTGTATTATGTAGGAGATTACACATCTAGTGGCTTTAAAATACCCTAAATACTCTATGCAAAGTTAGTTTTACTCTACGTAGCGATTATTAACTAATAACATTTTTGAGCAAAATATTTAATTAATTAATACATTAGAATTGGCAAATTCTTTTCAGAGAAGGCAATATGTTACAAAAGTGATTTATAAGGTTTCAATTTGTAACACAAAATTTATTTGCAGAATTTTGAGAGATTCCTTCTTGTAAATTTCATTTGTTGTTTATAAATCACTTTCTGCTTTTGTTGCAATATCTTTATTAACTTTTCTACTAAATTAAAACGAAAAACTACCCAAAAGTACCAAAGATATTTGTGTGTATTGATAAAACTAAGTTTTAATAAGATAATTTTAAATTAAATATTACATAGAGCTTTTTACCGCGAGTCGAAGTATGAAAGTAGCTTATTTCTGTATTCATCAGGGAGAATAAGTCGAGGAAAAAACGAAACTTAAAAAAGTTGATTTCAGGTAATCTATAAGCTTTTCAGTTTCGTATTTAATAAATCAAAAATTATTTTCTAAACTTCATGCTTTCATTTCTACTTTTTCTTGCTATTATCAATATTAATCCTATTCAAACAAATTTATTTAAAAGGCTCATCATGTTTTTGTATTTTTTTGTATAAAAAAGTTTTATTAAATTAAAACATAGTATATAATTAAAGTTATTTTCTATGTTGAGCTGTTCGAGCTTTCCATAGTTTTTAAATTTAAGTTTTGTTTATATTTAGGAACATGAGTAGATAAAAAAGTACTTTTCTCTTTAGATTAACTTACTTTCTGTTTGGTTTAAGTTTCCTGTTCAAATGTACTTCAACGAGCTTGTGTATTGTGTTTAATATCAATTTTAAAATAACGTCTTATTCGCTTTAACTTTGTTTTAAGTTTATTTATAAAAAGAATTAACTTGCGTAAGTTTTCAGATCTTATGATATTTTGATGAAATATACGAGTATAACTAAAATTTTTATGTAATGCACTGATAGTGATTATGGTTCTTGGTTCATACATTTTGTGATGATATTTCACCTACAAATTATTAGCTAATATATTTTAATCCTATATAATGAAATTGATATGCTTAGCACCTTTGTAATGTTATTTTAAAAACTTTAATAATAGTTCAGCATTACTTTTGGTATACTAATTGAAATTTGTTTTGACACTGTGGAAAGATCTCATCTATCGATGGATAAGACTAACCTTTTGCCAAGCATATGCACTAAGTTTCGGCCAAACAGGAACAAGAAAAAGAAGAAATAGAAAATCATGTATTGGTTGGGTTATTCAGATTTTTTACTTCTTTTAATGTATTAACTATTAGTAACTCATACATACGTGTTCTAGTCCATTACATCCCCAAGAATACATTACTGAACGATCTCTTGATAGCAGATTGGTTAATTGTGTACTTTGTCATCGACAGAACACAGGTTCGAATGTTAATCATTGCCAGACTGTCAAAATTAGGAGTGATTGAGATGCGAATCCGTTTACGTAGGGAACGGAGGTTTAATTTAAAAAAACAGCACTAAACATTTCTTCACGAACTTAGATCTAAGCCTTTATTCAAGAAATCCTACGTAATACGTGTGAAAATTTTTCATTGTAAAAAACGAGCTGAATATGTTGTTTTTATAATATCGTAGGATTTAGGTGACATTTTCATAAATCATATTTTTGTGAATGTTGCTTGCTGGGTTATAGACTTTCTGATGTATTTATACTAATCAAAACCTTAGGATGTCGTTTAAGTGTTTTTCCACCATTAAAAACTAAAAAATATTAACACTTTATAACCTTATATTTTTAGGTTTGGCGCTTTGTTATTGAATGACAGAATATTTACGTTACAGAAAAGGATTGAAAAGGGTCAGTTCACAGTCAACAGAAATATCTATTTTTCACTCTCTACTGGCAAAAACAATTACAAAATTTCAAACTGATAATTCCCGTTTTATATTTTCACAGTGTAGTAGTTTAAGGTGTATTGTAATTTTACGTAGGTATTACGTATTTTTAATATTTTATGGAACTCATTTCGTTACATTACCTAAACTAAGGAAGATTACTTTACGTTTCGGTATTCTGTCTTGTAGTATAAGTACGGATAAGAATGATAAACTCATTTTCAAACTTCAGTTAGTGCAACAGACGTTTGCTTCATTAAAACACGTCAACTTAATTTACTTCATTTATGTATATCTGTAGTCAAATTTACAGATAATGGCATTAAATTGAACAACAGATGGATTTAAAGTTAGTACTACATTTAAATCTATTTAAAATTTCTTACAATATAACCAACAAATTTGTTTAGTGAATATAGAAAAAATAAGCAAAGAGGTATGGGTAAAAATAAACATTTCACTTTAGTGAGGAAAAATTTTAGTTAAACGATCTAGAAAACCTAAAGCTTGCTAAACAATAATTATATTGCTTTTATGCATGTTTAAGTTGTTCAAATTAGTTTGTAACTAACATTTATAAATCAGTAAGTATAACGTGTGATCAAAAAAACTTTTATCAAAGTTTGCTAGGAAAAACCAAACGTCTCTCTGCTAGAATACGATTAAACTGTTTGCTGTTGCATTTATTTTCTGCAGAGTATCTATACAAACATAGTGTAACGTCGGACACAGATGTTTTTTGATGCAACTCCCGTTTGGAAGTAAAATTTCAGGACTACCAAAGTGAAGGTTGGCTCATTAAAAGATCAAGTACACACTGGTGGTAAACGATTGATTTAGAAATAGAATATTTATTGCAAAACGTCATCATTTATTATCTAAATTACTTTTCGTAAACGGAAAATATGGAAATATTGTTTTTTTCAATTTTGTTTACTGTTCTTTGTCGAACGTCGCTCATATCACCAACAGAAGTATATAAAATTGAATCTACAATTACACATTGGAAACCCTGAATTCCAGGACTTCCACGGTTAGTGACAGTATTAACAAAAATCAACGTCAGCATGGTTTAGCCTCTGGCTTGGTTGACAAGTTGAGTTACCGTTAATCCTTCTGCCTCTTGCTAAGAGAGTTTCGCCTCTGACGTGGTTGACACCTTGAGTTACCGTACTCTTTTAGTGCCCGCTTTCCTCCTGAAGAAGCCCCTTAAAAAAGTGGGCGAAACGTTGAGTTCTTCTGTCTCAACAATGACAAGGTTCCAATCCGGAAGACGTTTTGTTAATTAGGAACCTTGTTAAAAGCACAATGATGTTTATAACTGAATACGTATTTCGGTTGCCATCCTCAGTGGAAGGTTGGTTGCTTAGTCTCTGGAAATACTCTCTTTATAAAATCACAAAAGTAAAGTTGGCCAAGACAGGAAGGACCCTTGAAGATATGCTCTTTGGCAAATCGTTGCAATATGAAATGTAATAATAGGGAGGTAAAAATAATGCTTATATATAAGATAGCGCTAGAAGCCTGGTAGGCCCATGGATTGTCTGTTTTTCTCTTCCAATTCACAATGCCGAGTTGATGGAAGTCTTCCCGGACCTCTTCGAACAATCTTTTTCGCAGCCTTCCTCTTCTTTTGCCTCCGTCTAAGCTACTTTCAAGAATTTGTCGAGGAGCCCTTTCTACAGGCATTCTGTAAATATGCTCTAGTCACCTTAACGTTTGAGCTTTAACTACTCCAAATATGGTCGGCTGCCCACAACGCATCCTTACTTTTTCATTCGTTCTCCTTAACCACCTGCCACTAATTCAGTTATCCCATTATCTTTCGCAACACTTTTCGCTCTCACATACTTAGCGCTAACACATCTGCTTTCCGTAACGATCGCACCTCACTTGCATAAGTCACAACCGCACCGGTCTGATTACCATTTTGTAAATTCTGAACTTTGCTGCTCGTGAAATTACTTGACTAACCAACACTTTATTTAACGAGTACACACACTTATTACCCTTAGCCATCTTTGCTGCTGGTGTTTTTCTAATTATTGCTCCCAGGTAGCTAAATCTTTCAACCTCTTCAAATTTGTATCTTCTACCTGTACTTGCTGTTACTTCCAAATAATTGTTTTTCTCAAATTCAGCGTCCTCCCACTTAAAAACAATACTTGCCATTGTTAAATTGTTAAGAAACTATTGAAGGAACTCCAGGCAGATTAGTCTGAATTTATGCCATGAAAAACTTGTAAACAATAGGGCGAAAAGTGTAAATCTTAGTTGGTGTCCCAGGTGAGAAATAGAACAATGTTCTACAATAAAAATTAATTATTAATTGTTACTGAACTGTTTTAAAAAATTACATCAATTCATTCATACCCGGAAAAGTTCTAAGATAAGCGATATTTTGCTACTAGACACACAATGCCTCTATTGAAAGCATTCCTTATTCTAACGATTTTTAAATTATTTTCCATTGAAAACCGAATGGCAATACTTATCTTTGCCATTAAGGAACTATAAACTAAATGAAAAGGTCAGACTCTTCATATTTTATATTTCATTGGTATTTGCTTGCGTGTCTGGCAGGTGAATTATTACTTATGAATTAGTGAATTAAGAAGTGGACTGACTGCGCTCAAATTCTTCTCAATTGACTTCAACGATTATTTATTACATTCACGAACCCCTCTTCATGTAAAGTTCTGACAACCTACATAGAGGCAGTCTATCCCTAAAATTATTTATTAAGGGCTTTGGACCCTCTTTACTCAAATTTGTAAGCTTACGTTAATTACTGAACTTAAAATATTATTACACATTATATTATGTTTTTATACTTTTATTTACAATGCGATATTGGTGAGGTTGTTAAAACGCGCTGGGATTTTGCACAGCTTGTTTTAGAGTTAGATCTTATTTAATAACGAACCAAGTGGGTGCAAACCGCCGAACATTAAATTTTATCAGTTTTTCGATGTTGGTGTGTTGATTTTAGCAATTTTATACTTTTCAGTAAGTATGCTGTTGAAGGAAACTCAATAAAAATTCCGACGCACCTACATAACAACCGCTCTCCTTGTTTTCAGTTCAGAAGTCAAAGAATTAAACGTTATTTTGGTAATTGTTTGTTTTATTTAAATCTGGGTTTTCAATAATTTTCTGTATAACTTTTGGGTCTATTTATCATAATTTGACAAAATATACCCACTGCTGAGATCCTTGGTCATTTGTTAACTTAATAAGAGTTGCTATGAATTTTGAAATCCAGCTCCAATCAAGATGCGAATCTATGTCTACTTAATTTCACTAAACCAGTGAACCTAAATATATAACTTATTTTTGGTGTTTAAGGAGTTAATTTGCTCGTGGCTGAATTTGAAGATGTTCGGCTTTCTCCATTAACTTTATTTTCACAATAAATATTTTTTATTTTAGTAATTCAAATAATACTATTTTATTTTTTAATAAATTGTACGACAAAGTGTAAACAGAAAAGGGCTTTGAACCAGGTTTATTCCTTGTTTTGGACGACTTGCTTTTTGTTGTTCTTTTTGGGATATTTAAACAATGGGTTTTTAGAATTGTGTTGCAAACGTACCTTAATAATGAATCACGAACAACAGGTGTTGTGCTTTTCCCAAATTGGTTACTAAAGCTTGAAATTCCTCTGTATAGAGGCATCATTACACAGGCTACTCTAAACTTCTAAGACAATATAGTCTGGCTAATGCAGTAGAGTGCACTCAAAGACAAGCGTTTGTTTATTGCAATTTGTTATTAATATTCCTTTGATATTCAAGGAACAAACGAACTGGATGTTGTAATGAGCCAATTAGTGTCTTATATTTTTCAGGTAATTTGTTATCTAGAATAATTAAGTAGAATATGATAATGATAATTGGAATTTAATTCGTTTATTTTGTTTCGGCTAGAGTTAAAAATTAAAAATAAAAAAGATCATAAAATTCTAAAAAAAATATTTAATACATTGAATACTCTCGATTTATGTATACCAAAAATAAATAAATGTAAAAGGTATATTAACAATTGTCAAAATCTACAAAGAGATAAAAATTAATTACCTACATTGCTTATAAAATCTTATTAATAATAAATCTGGTTTATATTTTTAATTATAATGTTTGAACAAAAGAAAGGGAAAGAGTGAAAATCGCCCTAATAATGTTTTAAAGGAAACAACGATAGCTCTGTAAAAAATTGTACTTATTTTAGAGGTTACATCTAATGGTTTAATGGGTAAAGATTATAAATTTTTAAGTACAAAAAATCCCTGCCGTGCAGGAAAGAGCGAGTAGGTAATTCTAATAACCTGATTTATTTTTATAAGTAAAATTAACCATCCTCATTGGAAAACTCCAAGAACAGGAGCAAGTTAATATGCGATTTTAAAACGTTCAAATTTAATAATTTAGATATTCTCAAGCTCGAGAAAACTATTGATCTTTGAATTCGTCAATATTCGTTTAATTATTAAACTCTAGGCATGTTCGCTCGCCTTACTAACACAGAGGTTTACTAATCGCAAATTTTCACTGAAGTATAACTATAATATTTTTTCTTTATAATTGCAAAAAAAATATTTAACTCTAATTTAGAATATTGAAGTACATAATTATAAACCAGATACGGAAATACGAACTTAAGTTTTAAAACTTAAAGCAAGCTTATCTTGTACTGTTATTGTTTCCATTTACAATTGTGATTCTAAGTTAATCGTAATTAAATCAGAATAGTTCTGAATAACTTTAGAGAAACAGCGCTTACTACAGGAGAGTTTGTGTATGTTACTGTTCGGCTCTAAAGCTGAATAATGACGTACTGAATGACTAGCAAAGCAAAATATTCTTCCGTTGTTCTTTTAAAAATCCTTACGCCTTTATAAGATGTACCCAAAATCCTCCTATATTTGGCAGTATAAGAGGATAAACGAAGAGAAAGAGTAAATGGAATAAAATCTAAAATACCGTAGTATCCCAAGAAATCTTGAAAACCAATTTTAAATATTTGATAAAGTCGAAACAAGGTTGAGCTTTTATAATAATGGCTGCCATGGTGAAAACTACTCTTAAAATATGGTTTGATATCGGGTTCAAGAAGGGTTAAACAAACATTTGAAAAACTTGAAGGATTTCATTATTTCATAAATCACAAAAAAAGACTTTGACTTTGTTTTTAGTGTGGGTTAATTACTTACTAAAATATGAGATTTATTTCAATTGACGTAAACATTTTCATTGAAGAATTAAGAAGTTGTAGGAGAACAATCAACATTCTTAAACTTCTTATTTAATACTGTGAATTCGCAATTATTTGTGTGGAAAATTTGAAACCGGTAACAACAAAAACAACGATAAAGAGTTTAAATATCAGGAATTTCGAGTTATTAACCAGCTGAAAGTGAAACTTTCTGAGTGTTTGTTCATTCATGAAAGACTTTTCCATTGTTATGATTTTTGAACTCTAAAATCGTGGGTCATGTTTTGTTTACGTTTTTACTGTTAATGAAAAAAGTTTGGAGGTAAGACGGGGACGGGTCGAATTCCATTAAATTACCTTCGGTTGAAATATTTTTTATGTGGTTTCAAAACTCCCACATTCTACTTAGGTATTAGATTTTAAAATAAATAATCTTAGTATGCTCAGTACTTTTCTTTATGTCTCTTACTGCGTTATTACTCGCTTTACATATAAAGGGATGATCATAATTCAAAGGAAAATAATAGGGTTTTTGATTTTTAGTATTGTAATCGTCGTAGGGCAAACGAAAAGAAAATATGTTAAGGTTTCAGTCTATAACTTTAAGTTAACAAAACTCATTTAGACGTTAAGTTTTTCAATCTTTAACTGTCCTCTTGAAATAGTTTATTTAAAGTAAGAAATGTAATTTTATTCGTTCTACGTCGCAAAGTGTGATATGAATCGATTTAGATGGCGTCAATTAAATTTAGTTTGAAGTTTCCTGAAAAGTTTTATAATTATTACTTACCATCAGTAGTTAAAGGTTAACTCTGTCATATTCAGAAATTAATTTTCAAAACTTTTATAAAAGTCAGTGCAAACGCAATACAAATGTTTGTTCATTTCTACATTTTTACCCTAAATACATATAATCTGAAATGACAAGCTGAAGTAAAGTAGAAAATTCAAATTAAAGATTGTGAACGTATTTTTCACGGTAAGTTAACGTTGATCCTAATAGTATGCCTAGTTAATTATGGGCATGAACAGATAATCACCTGTATTCTCAACTCGTGTTTAAAGTAAACATGAAAAAGATATAGCTTTAGGTAATTTTAATGTGGTACAGAAATGATGCACAATGTTGCCATGGTAATTAAACACGAATATATCACATAAGGAGTCATTTATTTCTTTGTTTGTACCTAGAAAATAATAGAAATCTTCGTATTTTAAACATGATATAGAAAATATTTGTAATAAATTTATTCCACGTACAGCGTGCATATTGAAAAGGGTTTGAAGTGCTTAAATACAAAAAAATAGGGCTCGGCAAGGACTAAGGTTCATTTGGAATACAAATGTAGAGGGAGGAAGTTGGTAACACTAAAGAATTGTTGAAGTACGGCGTATTTTGTTTTATTTATTGGCCGAGAATCTAGGCTTGCGGGTGCCAAGTATCGCTGCATTTGTCGACTGATATAGCCAATCTATCTGACTAAAATTTTGTTGAGCCCTGAAAGGGGTCTTTGTTGTGTTGCATAGGTATGAGACCTATGGTTTTATCTTAAGAGTAAAATTAGTCTATTTCGGCACAAAAATTGTTACTTTGGTCCAAATCCTAAAACATTAGGTTAATAGTGTTTCATTGCTACCTCTCTACACCACCACGCACAAACGCCTTTATTATTGTGTGTATTACTTATTAAAATTCTTAAAAACTGTTCTCATTTTCTGACATTTAGAAATATTTCATATCTGAAATCAATATTAATTTAATAGAAACTAAGAAACTTATTTTTAAAATCCATTTTTTAGCAATTAATCCTTTGAATATTAACTCCTAGACATAGTCTGGACAAAGTCATAATCTTGTTGTAGTTATTCCAAATTTCTTGAAGTTGTTTGATACATTTGATTTGTCAGAATCACCAAATAAAACTTAATGGAGTTAGATCAGGCAACCCAAATGGCCATCTTGTAGGACCCCGATAGGAAATGTAGTGATGACTAAACCGTTTCTGAAGAAAGTTTGATACTATATCGATGGTGAAAAACGGCAACCTTCAATGTCATGATTTGCAGAAATTCGGCAAGCTTTTATGTCAAAGATATATACTTTTGCGGAGAAAGTCAATTATGTTTTGAACATCCTGTTCTTATATTTTCTTGTTAGAATAAAATAATATTCTATACTCCTACAGTAACACAACGAATATAAAAGTTTGAGATTATCTATTAGATTTCCCCCAAAAATTGACATAGATGGTTTTGTCAGCAAAAAATTGATAATTTTTGGACATAGAAAGTTGAGATTTCTGGTAAAAAACTTTTTTAAAAAGGAAAATAATTGATACATAGGAATTTACTTTTTCTTTTTTTTAACGAAACTTAAAAACCTTTTATAAAAAAGCATTTAGCATTTACACACTGAAAGAAAGAAGTATTGCTTAATTACACAAATTTTTGAACAAAACTAAACTTATTTCTATGTAGGCAATAATAATTCATATGTGTACTGGTACAATAGCCATAAAAAAAAATAGTCGACATACCACTATACATGTTAATAAATTTTTTCGTGTACTAGATAGAAATCAAGCATATTGTTCAATCAAAAATCGTAAAGAAAAGTGCTACTTTTCTTGTTAGCAACACTTTTCTTCATAGCAACACTTTTTTTCATTCATTCAATTTATTTGTATAAATATTCGTAAATGTACAATTATTCAAATTATTAAACGAGGTGCAAATTTCAAACGCGTATCATAATAATACATTATCACACGTGTATTGTACAATGTTTTATCTACAGAGCCCGCGCAAAATCTTAAAAACGTTTAAAAATAATCTGACGTTTTACATAATTTTTTTGACAAGTCGAAAATTAATTCAAATAGTAGCTGTAAAAATGGACAAATCCATGACGACCACAGTGAAAAATAATACCTTGATAAATTTTGAATATTTATTTTTAAAATTAACGTGATTTTCGTGTTTACACGAAAAGATAGCATGTTCAACTCGTAAGAAAAGTGATTCTTCCATGCTCGTGTAAATGTTTAATCCACTCGCAAGCTAGGCTTGGTCGTGAATTAAAAATTTACACTCGCTGGAAAACTCGCACTTTTCTTAACTTGTAAAACAATCTACTATAAGTGTAACAGCATGTCATAGAATTCATGAGCATATCGTGGAATAACACTTTTAAGTTGTTGTAAATGCTTCCATTTACTTTTTGTAATTTTTAGACTGGTAGTGTAAAGAGCATTTTTAAGCGATAGTGAAATGTGGCACTTCTTCTGCCTCCAGATTCTTCCCTTCTTTTTTGTTTTGGAATAACGCAGTCGATAAGTGAGGTTACAAAGCTTTTCCTATCGTCCAAAGACGATTGAACAGTTGTTCTCGTATGGTGTTGCTAATCGAAGCACAAAAACGTCGTTTTTTTTTTTTTGGCTTCAAGTAGTATTATGATGTGCATCTAGGGCCCATCTTTCTATTACTCGAGATTGATCAAGGATAAGAATTGGTTCTACTTCAATATACCCAACATTATGTTCCGCATCACAAAATTAAATTAATACTATTATAAAAAATTAAATCCCTAAATGACGAAAAAGGCATTTTTGTACATGCATACCTTGCTCAAAATAATATTCAGTTGAAGAGCATTCATAAAATTTAAATAAATCGTCAGTTTCCATCGTTGATTGAAGTGGTCCAGAGATAAAATTACTCCTTCTTCTTCTTCTTCATGCCACATCCTTTTAGGACCTTGGCGAGGGGAATCAAAGCCACATTTTTAAACGACTTGGCGTCCGGAACTTTGTTATATCCCCCTTATACTAGGGAAATGTGGTCTCTGCAGTGGTTTCCCGTTGCCTTCTGCAGAGTTTGTGACCGTGTATTAAGTGTATATAGTGTATGTGTCCTGTTACTATCTTAAGTCGACCACTCCGCAGACGGAATCATTAGTTAAACCAGACGATTAAATGGCGTCGCTCGTACCGACCTCGAACAGTGGGGAATTCTTTATAAAAATTCTTGCCACTGCGTGAGATTCGAACCCAAGACTCCTAGCTAGGAGACCAGCGCTCTTACCACTGCGCCAACGAGCTTCTTAAAATTACTCCTACTTATATTTAAATAGTCCAGTTCTTTAAAACAATATCGTTTACAAAAAAGTCAAACAAATAACTTTGAGTAAAGTGAGCTTACCTTTGTTGTACTTAATTGCGTGCTTCCATTTCTAATATTCGTTTAGTTCTTTCCATTACCACAAATTCACCACATAAAACACTTATTATACAGTTAACTCTTTGCTAAATATTCGTAACTATTATTATATTAAAATATAACCGAAAACAAAGCAGAGCGCCGATAAACAATACCATCTACAATCTATAGTTGTATTTTGTCTGAGATAGAAGGTTGTAGTTTAAACAATACAACAACCTCCTAGGTCTGCCATAAGAGGTTGTTATTCTTCACTTGTCATAGACGTTTTGTGGTTTAACTCCATAATTATTCCTTATTGACATACGAGTTTTTGCCAGCAAAGACATAGGGGGTTGTTGTTTCAGTGCAAATGATGACATAGGTGGTTGCTATTCTTCACCATCGATGAACATTATGGAGTGTAGTACCATCTTGTTGGGTTCAAAAATTTATCTGTAGACAAATATTCCATAAAATTGTTTTCAAGGACCTGCAAAAATTGTTCGGCATTTAATGTACTATAGTAAAAATATGGCCCCAGTATTACTTTACTCATTTCGTGAAAGACCAATATTTGTTACAATGATTGTCATTTTTATCACAACTCCATATGAAGGAGTTCAGTGTGTTTTTAATAATTGCTATCTTGAAAACTGCAGCAAGCGAATACCAACTTACTCTCAATTTTAAGCTTATGGTATTATAATTTTTTTAGAGGAAATTTATTAAGCAATTAAAATATTAAATGCTTCATTTATACAAATCAAATATGGTTTTACTTTCTGTTAAGCCGGAAGTTGGAAACTTCGTTTCATGTATATAACAGATTCGTCCCTAAAAACTGTATAGGTTTTATTTATATTTTCCTATACTTCAAACTGTAAAAATCAAATTCTAACGTTTTGCTATTTTCTTTATTTTTGCTTCTACAGGCCATTCGCACTTTGTAATGTTGTGATTTGATTCCCTGCCTCATCAAAATTTCTTACACCAGAGTTTCACAGTAAAATATGATGATCTTTTCATAGATAATTGTTAGTTTACTTCCCTCTTATGTTAAAAAGATTATAACTCTTCTGTGTTCAAATTTAACTTAGATCTCTACACATATAGTAAAAATCTTTAGAATTGAACTAAATATAGTAAATAAAGAGACAAATGTTACAGTAACTTAACTGCAAAAAATTGCGATTGTCCTTTGCTATTTTCATGGCTATGTAGATTTTATAAAAATCTCCCATCTAATATTACTGCTAAATGCTCTGAGTTTCATGGGTAGGTCTTCTATAATACGATATTTCAATGCATCCAAAAAGGAAAAGAAATAATGTAAACAATTAACAAACGAAAATTTTGAACTTTAAAAATTTTGCTTTTAGAAACTACAGACTTATAAAGAAGCTCTCTCAAAAATATGTTAAAAACATTTATGTCGGTATTCCGATTTGCATATTATGTTCTTGGTCGAACAAGTATCAGAGATACACAGGGCTTGTCATGACGACTGTCGATTAGACGTTTCTTGGAAATAACTTACAGCATTCAAATAAAAATTTGATTTTGATTTTTGATATTACAAATCGCTTTTCAGAATTATACTGGAAGTTTATACTAACTTCGTTATTTCAAATAAAATACTCAGTATATTTTTAGATATTCAGGATCGTCCATTAACAACGAGTGCAATGATGGGGTCTATCATTAATATTTCAGTAGTTATTAAATTCTTTTTGAAAAATCTAACCTCACTTCTGGCAAACGTCTTTTTTGAAAAATCTAATCTCACTCGGATAAGGATTACTCCACAATAGCGTTTATCAGTATACAGGGTGATCGAAAAATGCGGACCACGAGTTTCCTCAAATGGAACGTCCCATATTCAATTTGCTAGTTAGATAGCCAATGTCTTGAGCTTTCATCAAGATTTTGGCTCCCTCTCTCCCTCGTCCTCTAACCCCCTCCCTCTCTTTCTCTCTTTTCTCTCTTCTACAATAAAAGAATCAAATAATCACACAGGTAATTTCTCCTACAGTATTTTTCACCTAGGATTTGGGTTGTGTCGTCAGTTGGATTGTGAATTTATCAACAGTGCGTTGATAAATTCACAATCCAACTATACTCTATACTTCATCTCTTTCTAAACTAGGTTTCATTACCTACTGCGCACGAATGCGTGTCTAAACAGGCAGTTTTTGGACGGGGCAAGTTGACCCAAATGCTAGATGAAAAATACTGTAGCTCCGAGTTTCAATAGAAAATTGAAAAATGTTTCCAAATACCCGTAATTCCATGAACTATCACTTGCGACCAGCCTTAACAATGAAACAATTATAGATTATGGCAAAATAACAAACAATTCCACTCTATTAATCGTTCATAAATGTACAGGGAGTGTTCTTTAAATTGTTATTTTAATAGAATGCTTAACTTAGATTACTGTGTTATTGATTACGGAATAATTGATTAAATAATGTATTAGTAATTCGAGCTTGGGTAATGATATTTTCGGCGATTTGTTCTTAATTTGTGATGAGTACGGGTAACAAACCCTTGAAATAATTATTGTGATAGCCGTGTGATTCTTTCATTATTGTTTTATGGTAGACTGGTTCTGTTTCGTTCTTCAGTTACCTACTTTAATAATGTTGTTTTGTTGCACGCCGTCGTTAAATTGGATTGATCTGAGATTCTTAAAAGCAATAATAAGCAGTGGCGAAATTATTGTTGCTATTGAAACAGCTACAACACGGGGTAGGGCTTCCAGTGCTTTAAACTATTTTGTGGTATTATTTGCTCTGTCGATTAATTACAAACAAAAGGCATGCCGTTTGAAATAATAATTTTAACATTTAAAATTCAGAAAATTGGGAGTTGCAAAATTAATTCTTAAGTATACTTTCTTACATGTTAGTTGGTTGTGTGATATGTAAATTTTGCAATTTTTTGATATAATGATTAAGAACTTCTACATAGGTACTTTTTATTTTGAAGAGGGTTTGTTGACTGCAACTTGTTTATATCTGGTAAAATACCAGCGCATTTTGAAATTGGAATTTATTTGTATATTTTATCGATAAATGTTGTCGAAACTTGTTAATCACACTTGAACTATCAAAAGATTGGGAGATGTAAAACATTGAACGGTATTTTTAAGGAAAAATTCGTGACAGCTGTGACTTATTCCCTGCCTAAAAATAGATAAAACGTTTTGGATAGGTTAATTTTTCAATAATAAGTAATACGTATTTTATAGTTCACTTATTTCTTCACAATATTAATTCTATTGATACAGTTTTCTTAATTGATTTTTGTCGACAGGCAAAAAACCTTTCATATAATTTAAATTTAACCTAACAACAGTGCATCGGTTTCCTTATAGAAATTTTGCATTCGTAATTTTAGCAACTTATGAATGCCTTAATTAATGGACCTAATTAAAATAAAAATCAGCACTTTTCTAAAAAACGTATGTTTGTGTTTTGAGACATTTTTGAAACGCTGAAAATTGTATTTGTTTTAAATCACACCTGAGTTTAAAAGTTCTCTTTTCCTCAGTTGGTTTAGAAGAAAAATATATTGTAATTTTAGAAAAGAATAAACCTTTTGTAAGCTTTGTTGAATAATTATATAAAAGAATAAAGTTGTAGCTGATTCGATTTGCAAAATTAACATGGAGACGATTTACTTTCTTCTTAATCCTGCATTTGTAGCATTCTCAATTATGTGAATAACCTGTAACATGCACATGTATTTATTACAGTCATATTATGTAGTTATTATCCAGAACTGTGCTTAAATTAGGCGGTTTGCCCCAATTTGCCGTTCCGCTTAATATTTACTACGATATCGTTCTGCGTTCGTGGTCTCCTTTAGCATCGGGAGTCAAATCAAAGCATTTAATTAATCGGATTGGTTACACCACAAAGACATAGGGGGTTAATCGATTGAATAAGCGAGAAACCAGAGCTGAACGTTTGAGGTTGAATTTTGAAATTGGTGGAAATAAGCATTAATTAATTACTTTAGCGTGCCGTACACATATAAGATGTCTAGACATTTCTAAACTGCTGAATTTAAGTTTAATGAAATAAGAAATTAATACAGGGATACTGACCGAATAATGACTGGAGAGATAGTTTTGAGTGCATAAAACGTATGTCACTTTGTAATGATTAATAAACGATTAAAAGTAATATGCAATGGTAAAAGAGGAACCATACAATAAGGAAATATAAATAAAAAGAAAAACGAATTAAGAAACCAAAAAAAGTCGACTATGAATATGTAGGTAAAACTCCTAAACATAACTACAATATGTGATTGTTGTTGAAAAATACCTTTGAGGGGAAAACATAAATAGTTAGGTAATTAAAATAAAAATTGATGATAGAGTGATCTCGATTAGAACTGAAATTAGAACGAAAATAGAAAAATTTTATACGTAATATTATATATCAAAGGCAACATAACAACGTATAAGTAATAAACAGAAAAGCAGTGGCAATCCTTACCTCTGAAGATACGATATATAAAAATGAAAAAATGCGATTATCCTTAAAATCATATAACAAAGCAACGAGATTTGTCACAAAAATCTTTAAATTATTTGGAATTACAAAAAGGCATTAGGTCTGTCAAATGAATGCGTATTAAAGAAGAAACACTCTTATATAAATTGTACTACCTACTAGTTTTCCAAAATAATTGCAAATTCCTAGTAGGAGTTAGATGCATGTTAAATAAGAGATTAACCGTGAGTTAGAAAACGATTTCGTAGTTGGGATTATCTACAAAGATTAAAAACGGTAATACCGACGACGAAGGTATATAATTTGCCTAGCACTTATTGAAAGAAGAAAGGCTTTCGATACAATGGTTCAGTGCTATCTTTAAAAAAAGATAGAAATCCAATAGAATCTGTCTAGATATTAAAAGATATGTGAGAACAGGAGATACTACGGCTCACGGGTTATTGAAACTTATTATGGAAGATATGTCTGACAAACAATTGGACTGGCAAAATCGAGGCTTAAATATTATGGAAAGTATTTATACAGGGTGTTTTAAAATTGCACGCCACCACTTTAGGGATGTGTTCTCTAGTAAAAATATTATGATTTGCCTAAAATTACCTTAGTCCAAAAGTTAATACGTAGAGAGATATAAGGTATCAAAGTAAGTTAATTTTAATTTTCTTATGTAATTTCAAAAGTTTTCGAAATATTTATAAAAATTGGTGAAACTACATACCTCTTTTACGACGGGAAACAATAATCCGTGCTCGATGTTCATGTAGCTCCTCAAAGAACCTTACTTTTGCTACACCTAATATCTTTAAAAAGCTTCAACTTTTTTGTACTTAAAGTTAGGTTAGGGTAGATCTAATTGAAAAACATTAATTGCCTCATCACATACCTAAAATGGTGCCGTGCAATTTTGAAACACCCTGAATAATATACTCATAACAGCGGAGATACAGAAATTGCCTTATAATATAAGTGTCATATCAAAAACAATAATTGGGTTACAAATGAAGCATCAAATAAGAATGATATACATAAAAAATTCAATGGCTAATTTATATGAGACATACTATTGGAATTCATAACGAAAATCAAATAACAATATCAAAAGATTGGTTAGAATTTGGGAAGTTTACTACGTTTTCAAAAGTTGGATTCCAATAAAGCTAAAAGAAACAACTTTTAACATATGCATTCTACTAATACTTGCATATTGTACCGAAATCACGCTACCACTAAGAATGGTACATAAACTTCAAGTGATATCAAGAGGAATAGAAGGTTCTAGTTCCAATATAGAGCCTTCTATAACACAAAAACTGCTATGGAAATACACAAAGGTTCAAGATGTACTAGCAGTAATAGTAAAAGCAAAGTGAAGATGGGCTGGTGATGTAATGCAAGCAACGTACAATAGATTGACAAAATTGATGAGGTGGACGAATGACAGTAAAAATAGTTGATGATCGAAACTGAAAGAGAAAAGCGGGGGATAGATAAAAATGGAAACAAAACGGGACGGCCTGCAGGGTGGCTACGGTGTGGCTACTGATATGTGGGCGCAGCGTTGCTGAATACGCCGGCGTCTTATGGATGTCCGAAGCAGTCAGTCTTTCCCTCCAAAGGGACCACACCATCCATCCCTGCCCATGCTTGTCTGCTTCTATGGTTTTCCGCTTTGTCCGTGACTGCACTTACAGAATTGCACGAATGACGCACCACCTTCCTTTCTGTACGTTCTAGCAACGCAATCTAGTGGTATCACATGGCACTATAGTCTGTCTTCACACGCATCGGGCGCTCCTTTCAATCTGCGACTCAACCTAAATTTTAAAGTTTAGTCCCTAGTAATATTATCGTAATGTCAGACCTTTATACATTTATCTGTATTTACAACAGTTTGTAAATAGCAACATTTTTTCCTACTAGATATAGAACATATGGAACTTCATTAAATCTACTTCTTAGAAATTTCTTTACGGGCAAAGTTTCTTAAGAAAAAGAAGAACGGATATTACATATTTAATGATTTGTTCTTGAGTGGGAGTCAGAATCTCAGTAGTTTGAAATTCTGTTTCCAGGTATTCTAACAGATTTATTTAGTCGTTAAGAGTTTCATTTTCAATTAAAATATATCAGAACTCATACCTCTAATAAAAAGGGAAACAGCAAAATTATTAAAACGTTAGATGTTTTTAGAATGAATAAATTATATATTTATATTTACCTACACCTTTCTTCTAAAATAAGCAAATGAGTATTCATAATATCTACAGGTAACTGTAGAAGTTTTTTTACATGCGCCGTTCAATTACACAACTTCTACATAATCATTTTATGACTTTGCCTTCCCTTTAACAGTTTACAATACATATTTGAATATCAAGGTGATAGAAGTATGTTGTATAATCCATAAGCGCAAGTGACGGAACATATGAATTTAACTGTAACATTATGTAGTTAGTCTATTTTATGACGTTAAAGTATTCATCGATTCAATAAAAGGCCTTTTCAAATAACAGTGATCACACCCATTGTTTAAAAACATTAATATTAGGTACCCATTGCTCTTAGGACTAAAATTGAGAGATTAAACAGTTTAACAGGTAATATACATACATATATCCATTCGAACTGTTCTGTGTCGTAAGTCGTAACTAATTATGTTAAGATATTTCACCAGCATTCCCATGCCGAAGACGTTAACATGTCTTATCACCGGTTTTCAAACTTTGATGAATTTTTTTAACTTATACTACGGATTGGGAATATAAGTAGAAATAATTATTTTACGAAAGTTATTATCATTTGCAGATGAAATAATTCTTAAAATTTGTTCTTATACCGGTAATACATTTCTAACTAGTATATAATATATCTCTATCTCAGCACGTAGCGTCATAATTTAAGCTGGAATTAACAGATGCGTTATAGTAAGACAACGCCCCAAAGCCGCCTAAGTACAAAACATTGCAAAGGCATTGTCCTCATCAAGTAATTTATGTATACTATAACCTACTTGCAAACCTAGAAATTTCACTGCAAAACTATTTTTTAAAAATCTTTTTATTTAATCTAACTAAAATGTTACTCTATAAATCAGTGATAAAAAGCATAATTTTGGTTTTGCGGTAGTTTTGGCTGTTTAATTATTGAATTTTTTTTAAATAAGGGAGGCCGGCGATGGAAAACTAAATCAATGTGTTAAATTAATTTATCTATCAATTCGATTTCTTTTGTATGTGCTTTAAAAAGCAAGAGTCGAAAAATAAAGTTTATCTTAATAGTTTAAGCAATTATCACAAATATTTTTATTGTGCTTGTTGTTAGTAATTCCGGACACATTACAAGGAAAAAAATTGCCACGCATTGATAGTGTTCAGAGGTTTATTTCTACATTTAATTAATTATTTAATAAAAAAAATTAAAAGGTGTCGTTAAAGGTTATTGATTCTACGAAAAAGTGTGGGAAATGTAATCATATTAGTACATCACTGTGTAATTTATAAACAAAAGCTGTAACTGATCATTGAATAGCAACTACAAACTTTTCGATTCCTGTAAATGCGGATTAGGAACTTAACATTTGGAGTTAGATACTATTTCTTATTTACAAGTTAACAACTTAGAATTAAACGTCTTAAAATGAAAATGTATGATTGTTTTAAATAAAAATAAATCAGATTAACCAAATTCAATCAATATTAGGAGCAGTTACAGCCTATTAAATTTTATTAAATATAGTATAAATATGTGTTATTAGGAGTAAAAGTGTCATTTGTGTGCCGAGCATGACGTTTGAACGACGAGCGCTAGCGATTCGGACAATTTCATGCGAGGCACACAAAATCACTATAGTAACCAGACTTTTTGGGATTGAGTCCGGAAAAGACTCATTTTACGGACTTAAATGAGTCCGTAAAATAGCTACTTTTGGGAGCATGTACAAAAAAGGTTTTTGTGTGATTGATGCGTGAATTAGTTAATAGAAGTAACTCACTAAATTATATTTTATTATTTTAATCTTAACAGTTTTTATGATAAAACAAGACGAAATCCTTTTCCATAAGATCGGCTTAAAACATGATCATCGCTCGTTTAATCTGGGTTTCTTCTTGTATTTCAAATATACGTTTTCTGGAAAAAGTTTTCGCAAAGTTTTGCTTAGTAAAGAATGAAATGTTCTTAGTTCTTAGATCAAACTTGTTTTTAAGAGTCTGTAAATGAAAATAGGTCGAGCGGTAATGGGGAATATACATATGAACTTGTGAAAGCGAGCAAGTAAATTAGTTTCATTGAATATTATTGATGCTTAAAAATATTAAGATCAGATTGTTTATTAGCTTAAAACTTCCGTATGTTTGATAGAAACTGAATACAATTTTTGGTAGATGTATAGGTATTTTTTTATTTGAAGGTTATTCCTGCTTAAAGTACTGAGAATAATTTTTGTTTAAACAATTCCTGGCATTATAAAGTTTTTTTGTACTTTGCATGTTTCATTTTAATCTTTAATTTGTTATTTAACAGCATTTAGAATTTGAAATTATAGTTATCTCAAGCACAAGTAATAAAATTTGTTATGAGCGATGTTATAGATCCGTTTGCTTTTGACGAGTTAACCGACATTAAGAGATGTATTTATTGACAGTTATGGCTCTTTATTATAGCCACCTCAATCACCATTTCTTGCGCTTTTAGAATACCTTCCGTGGTAGAATATTAAATCGAATGTTTATTTATTATCCATCTATATCAAAGATAAAAGTCAGAAATAGGAACGTGGAACGTGATATAGTCGCTAAGAAACTGTTGTACGATACGTGCGTGAATTTGTAGTAGGTAATGAATGTTGTTTAGCAGGAAAGTAACAGCACTTTGTACAACTTTTTAAACCGTGTTGTTTTTTAATCATGGCTAGCTTTGAAATAAATAATTCCAGAATACCGCCTACTCGTTATTTTTTGCCGTCAAATGATGCTTCTATTTCTCTTCGAAGTTATTCTAGAGCACTCTATATATTTACTGTGTCGTATTTTGATCTACAAAATAAGTTACATAAAAATAAAAGCAATAAAATCAAAGAAGTAAGTCATTATAAAATCAATTTAAAAAAATAGTTTTAATTGAACGAACCCGAAAGATAATAACAAAAGTAATAAAATATTTTGTGATAGAAATGTTTTTTGAAGCTAATTTATTGGCTTTCAGAGTTAGTGTTTCAATTGTACCACGATAAATTGATTCATCGGTATTAGGACAGAATCCAAATTTAGTTTAATGTTTTTTTTAGGTAATTGTGAAGTACATTTAAACTCTCAACTTAATTTATATTTGTGTGGTTTCTTGTGTGGTTTGATCCGCAGACTATTAACTTAAAAAATTAGATTAAATTTAAACAACAAATTTGTTTAGGAGACTTTAAAGAAACGTAATCTCGGAAGCATTTCAAACTCGTTACCGAAGTTTGAATCTAATCGGCGAGTGGTTTCGGCGCCTTTGTTCGAAGATGGCAAAGTTATCGAATGCTTACTAAGAAGATATATTACATCTATTACATACTTAGGGGTTAATTTAGAAAACAGGCCGAAGTCGCTTTCTACTTAATTATTTTGTAATTACGTAATCGAATTAGTACTCCCACTTTTGCAAATATCCTTTTAAACTTTACAGAGACACTGCAGGGATTTCGTATTAGCAGAGAGATAAAATATAGAAATACTAGCTGGTACATAAAGAATAGCTACTCATAGTTGTGTTGAAAATATCTTTAGTAAAAGTTTTATAAAAATTATCAGTAATCTGTTAAAATTCCGTTCATTAAGTTTTAATGGCCACAGAAACATACTGAATGACGAGGAGGCTGACGCAAACTACATTGACTTTTAGTGAATTAATAAATGAAAAACCTATACAAGTGGAAGAGATAATTGATAAAAATTGAAGTTACACTTCTAACTGTCACTAGAAAATTAAAACGGCTCAATAATTGTACGTAGAGAGCTTGACACACAAACCGATAAAAAATACGATAGTTTGATGTTTTGAGGTAAATTTCTGGAATGATATATATAAAAGGAAAAATATAAATACGTATTTATGAACACTCCTATAATGATCAAATTATAAATATCATTTTGACATCTGCTTGTTGACGTGTGCATATCTCTATTGTTTTATAAATTAAACCATTTTAAGGATAATCGGTGAGGGCATATATCCTCAGATTATGTATTAAAAATTATATTTAAGGTTAGATGTGGTTGACGTCATATCTCTGACGACTCTGTATTTGAAAGAACAAATAGATATTGGTTGTATATCAGAAGCGAAAATGAAAGTGGGCGTGGTTATACTTCTGCATAAACAAATTCAACACAAGACAAACGACGATTGAATGAACGAACATCTTTAAAATTTAACGATAATGGTATATTATTTTAAAAGCGTGTTACGAATTACGGCACAAGCCTTCGACTCGTGTTGTAAACTTCGCCCCCAGTAAGTAATAGCCAGTACGCGCGAGTTGAATTCTATTTATACTTTTTCTATGACAATTTACTTTTTGGTACTGCGGGAGTGCCTCAAGGAAGTGTCTTTGGACCCATATTATTTAACATCTTTATACATGACAGGCCTAACCCTCTACAAGGCCATCTGGCATTATTTGCCGACGATACTGCGATACTCACCCAGGACGAAGATCTGCACATAGCCATCAATCATCTCCAAACAGTTATTAATTCATTAAATACGTGGTATAACAAATGGTGTATTTCACTAAATCTTGCGAAGTGTACGTGTACATGTGTACAACCAATGTTTTTACCTTAAAATGCATAGCGGATTATCATAATATCCACATTAGTAGAAAAACCTAAAAAAAAGTGGCCACTAAATATCTGGGTGTGTACCAAGATACCAGGCTAACTTCGGGCATCCATGTGAACAACAAGCTAAATCTAGGGTACAGCAGACTCAAGTTACTTTATCCCATGATCAACCGGAATACACCTCTACGCAACGAATGCTCAATGCTAATCTATAAAACTTAGGCCGATTGTAACCTACACTTGCCCTGTGTGGAGCACAACCTGGAGAATAAACTTAAGAAAGCTACAAGTGTTCCAGAATAAGATCCTAAGAATTTCAATTAACGCTCGTTGGTTTATCCACAATACGCAAATACACGGAGAACTAGGCGTAGACAATATACAGACAGCTGCAGTGTCATCAAACGACTCACAAAAAATTTCTGGATGACTTAAGTAACATAAACAACAATGCTATCTTTCAAGAACTCGGAAAAAAGAACATACATACTCGATTAAAGAGAAAATTACCCCAATACTTAGTATCAAACTCGGACGATAGCAGTAGTGACAAAAAATTATAACCCTAATTTAGCGTGTGAACCGGCAACATTGGTACAAACGAGCACCTAGTGCCGAGGAAACATGCACCTCCAAAAACAATTCAATAAATAAAGCATTGAGTAACTACAACCCATTCATGTATAACACTGTAAGGTGTTGAGCTGATTAACTGTAATAAAAAAAAGAAAACTCTTTGCAAGTTAAAAGGTTATATATAAATCGAAAATTTCTCACAGCTATCAACAATTTTTAGAAATGATACTATCGCTGTGGATGACATACCCGTACATGACTCTTTTTGTGTGTGTCTAAGCCCAACTGTGAATGGCCTCACTAGGCCCGAGCCTGAGAAAAAATCTCTTACAACTGAGCTACCTGGTTTCCATACCCGTACATGACTGCCAGATAATAATACAACTGTGAAATAAAAGAATTGCAGCTTTGGAATTGGCAGAAAACCATGAGTAATGAAATCTGCGGTTTTGTGTGAATTATAAGTCGCAATTCAAAGGTGTGAGTGTAGGCCGTTATTTAACAGAATGTATGATGGGCGTGTTATTTGATAGTCATAGAAAAACATATTTACATACATACAACATACAACATCAAATAGAAAAGATCCCATTAATCATTATATAATAATTAATTATACAACAAAGAAATTATCTTAATAATATAAACAGATAGACTGCAGAAAAGAGAAATAACGATAGGATATGTAAATAAAATTGGTATAAATTAATAGAAAAAGTATTTTCAAGATATATGCAGGCAAAATAACCCATATGATGTCAACCTAGAAGGTGACATGACAGGAGCTGATGAAGACAATACAAAACCAACAGAAAAAGATGTAAAACAGGCACTAGCAGAATCGGAAAGCGTCTGGTACTGATGATGTACGAAACGAATTTCTAATATATGGTAGAAAAATGCGGTACTAGAATCAACGAAACTATATAAGATTGTATCACTCGTACCTATATCAATAAAAAATACCGTGCGAATAAAAGACGAATATAAGTATTCTAGGCCGATCCTGGAAATTACATAGCACTCACATTATTAAATAGAACTCAAAAACTACAAACTATAGTAATCCTTGAGAAAATACGACCACTAGTATAATTCAACGATAATACGGTTTCAGCCATGACCAGCCGAAACAATGGACAGTTGAGAAAGTGTTCGAATTTTCTAAATCAGCTATCATGTACTTTGTTGACTTAACACTAGCTTTTGATTAAATATATTTCGTTCCAAGATATATACATACCCAGGGAGAAGAAGATACCAACGGAGTTACTAAGAAGAAAATAATAATTAAAGTAGAAATACATCATTGAAGAATTAGATATTTCAAAGGGGATTAGGGAAGGTGTCTCTTTAAGTCTTGTTTTATTTATCTTGATTGTTGATAGTATAATAAACAAAACTAAACCGCTATCATCAAAATAAATACAAATTAGAAATAGAGGTCAGAATGATAGAACAGATGGCCTTTAAATATATATAGACAAGCGCTACAGACCCTGAAGGCCCAAGGCTTCTTTAATAACCTCGCTCCTTTTTCTTGCTGCGTGTCGGTAGTTCCTCCTTTGTAATTGTTTTAGATCCTCTTCTACGTCATTTTATTTGGCCTTCCTCTTCCTCTACCATTTCTCAATTCTGCTAGAACTCTTTTTGGCACTATGTGTTCTTCCATGCGCACTATATGCTCTAACTATTTCAATCTTTGTGGTTTCACTACTGCCACTATGTTAGGCTCCGCATTCTTATAACATAAATTTATACTCCTCGCCTCGTTCATTTTGCACTATTAATTGTTCCTGCCCTTGATATTTTCTTCGCCATGCCATGTATTGGCTTATTTGCTCATTTACTGTTAGGCCAACTTTCTTGCAGCTTCTTGCACTCTTTCTACACTTTCACAAAGCTGTCTTTGATGACTTTGATGACGTAAGCAAAACATTGGTGCATTTTGTTCCAAATGGTCCCGTTTTTATTTATTTTCCCGTCCATGATTACCTCTTCCAGTAGTAAATTAAAAAATATGGAGGGTAGGGGATCTCCTTGCCTTAGCGCGTTGTTAACTGCGAAATAATTTGGTAAAGTTCCTTGTACTTTTTTTTACTAATTTCGCCAATTTTGCTGGTATTCCTAGTTCTAATAATGCTTTATGGTGTTGGTTTCGTATTATACTGATATATGCTTTTCTGAAATCTATGAACAAAACAAACAGTTCAGTGTTATACTCGTGAAATTGTTCCTGTAAAAATCCAGCCTAGTATTCTCCTAGGATTTGTTCTGCGTAAATTTTTAAGCGATTTGCAAAAGTTCTTACCAAAACCTTATATTCTTCTATAATTAGAGCACAGTATTTTATCTCCCTTTTTAAAGATTGGACATATTATTGCCTTGGGGCATTTGCTTTTTTTATCATATTTCTTTTATCACAGATTGTATTTTTCTGTGTAATTGATTACCTCCACATTTAACCAATGCTGTTTGTATTATGTTGCTTCCTGGGATTTTATTGTTTTTTAACATTCCTATAACCTCATGTACCTCCCTTAATTATGATGGATCTATCTGCTCGCCTACCTGAATTACTTCTTCCTGTTGTGTATCTTCGGCCCTCACATTCAGTTATTCAGTAAAATATTTCTTCCACATTTCCATTAGGTACTTCTGTTTCTCCCTCAATTAGGTTTCCCTGTTTGTCTCTACAAAAGGTAGTCGCACAGTATCCCTATTTAATTCCTTTTATCCCTCTAAAAAAGATTCCTTTAAATATATGCGACTCAATATAGCCAATGACTTATACAGGGTGTCTGATTTTTCATTGACCAGCTTATATCTCGTTTATTATTAGAAATACAAGGAAAAGTCAGAGGAAATAGTTGTGTAGTAGTAATTATTCTATAAAACGGCATAATCAATTATTTTTCATGGCCTACTGTTTATCGGGAAAAATGTAGAGCTTTGGTTTTTTAAATGGAACACCCTGTATATTTATCTGCTAATGGGCCGAGGGTTAAATTCTCTTATCAAAAATGTATCACATGTGATATTTTAGGTTTCATTTGGAGGAAAAAACTCAAATAATAGAATCCTACTAGTTAACTATGCCTGCTGTTTATTTTACATACAATAATTGATAGTACCAAGTAACAATGCTGTAAAAACTTGATAAGCAACAAAATAAAACAAATAATTACTTATTTTAATAAAGTACAAAAGACTGCTAAAAACAAAAACCCCGCATACCTAGGTAACTGGAATGATTTTATTATTTGAGTTTTTTTTTGTTAAATTGACACTTAAAATATCACATGCGATACATTTTTGAAAAGAGAATTTAACCCTCGATCCATTAACGAATAAATATACAGGGTGTTCCATTATAAAAACCAAAGTTACACATTTTTTCCGAAACACAGTAGGCCATAAAAAATAATTAATTATGCCATTTTATAGAAAAATTACTACTAAAAAACTATTTCCTTCGACTTTTTCTTATATTTCTAATAATAAACGAGATATAAGGTGGTCAATGAAAAATCAGACACCCTGTATATGTAAAGGAAGTAAAACTCCACGTGACGCCAGGATCAAGAATATCAAGAAATGTTAAATACATACTATATTATATGAAGAAACAAACACTTGACGTTAGATTGTAACGGGAAAATTTATAAGACAACAGAATCGATTATGACTTATGGGTTAGGCTCGCGTGGAAATGGTTAAAACTTTGCATTTATAATTATTTTAGGTATGGTAGCTCCTATTTTTGTTTAAATATAACACTTTCAATACCTCCAGGCCTATGCTGAACAATACCAAAGAAAGAGATTTGATGGTTTTAAACCCAAAAAAGGAGCTTCCCGGTCTATCAAATGAACAGATTTTGCTGCAACTTTATACATCCTACCAGGGGGTATGTGTGAATTTATTTCATGCAGATAAATATCGACAGTGAGATTATCTTCGTAAAAATAAAGTTCCGAAATTCTTTAAATTTCTGTTCAGTCATCGATTTTCGTCGCAGATATACACCAGGATTCTGTAAAGGCTAGTAGAGAGTGTTTTGCTTTCTCTGTATCGTTCAAAAAAAGAGCTCATCAGTAGACAGTGTCCTCTTATGAATATTTGGATATCTTTTAAGTGCATTCGTTATTTCTTCGCAAAATTTTGCTCCTCGGCGGCTCGGTCCAAGTCAAAAGTTCTTAAACAAGTTTTTCCAGTTCTATAGTCATGTACAGTAGAGTACTTTAAATTATGCTAGAAAGAAATTTACAAAAAGAAACATTTGGGTTTTCTACCGCATTACCTTTTCAGGTATTTTATATTTGTAACCACTAGCTTTTGGCAAATCTTTCAAGTAACCCGCAACTCAAAATTTATGCAAAATGTTGTTACTTACAGTAAACTCAAAATGTAATACTTGGGGCATAAGTTTATAAACACATTGAAACTGTTTTCTGTATTTTAGTTCTTTTTCTATAGAGGTACTTACATAATTAAAATTTCAGTACGATGTTTACAGATCGTTGAAAGTTTTGTCATTGCAAATTTACATACAAATACAAATGATCACCTCCGACCAGTACTTAAAAAATGTTTATTTAAGGATTAATAGTTGTGTTTAATTAAATTAATTAACGGAATGATTACAGGAAATATTTGTTAAAACAAAGATCGTCAACAAGCCGGTATTTATTTTAACTGAAATGTAACCAGATTAATATCTAATCATTTTAAAATTTCGGATATTCATGTATTTTCGCTATCCAGTTATTTAAATAACTTTTATTTCGATTTTGTTGCGTTTACTTGTTTTTCGAGTAAAACAAATAAGTACATAATGTCTGTGCAACTTTTTACATGTTTGTTTTTATCTTCCTATATATGAATCTAACAGAAAATTATATCGTATTTTCTAATTTTTTTGCTGTGATATTTATTTTAAAGAAACTAAACTTTAAAAAATGCATAAAATAATGAAAAACAATTTTATTCTTTCTTAAATGATGAGTATAAAAAATATTTTTTCATATATTCCTTTCTACAATGAGTGTAATACATCTCGCATATCAAAAACGAATGTAAATTGAAAATCTTCCAAAGACGAGAAAAGCTTAATTTATCTTCACTGATGAACCATCGTGGCCCATTACGTAGGCATAAACATACTTAATTTTTTTTAACCTGCATATAGGTACGTATATTTACGCTTGGGGAAGCGTTTCTAAATAAACTACCCTAAAATATTTCCCTTCTTTTATCATCAAATTCGTATTCCACAAAATAAAGTTTGAAGAGTTCATTTGTTAAAGCAAATGTATACTTATGGGTCATAGGTGAAACGTAATTTTCTTTTTTTATATTTAATACGTTGTAAATGGAATTTTTGATTTCCTATTAGTAATACAGAGTATGTAGGCCAAAGCGAATCATATTTCAGATAAGGTTTTTCGCATTAAAGTGGGAACTTAACTATGAAAGTTATGGCTTCATTTCATAACATTATCGTTGCCAAATTTTGTTCATAAAAACACTAACATACACATATGTATAAGCAAAGTTAATAGTATCAGCATTTTTAAGTTGAAACTACAATCTTTGAGCAATAATTTGTTTTAAAAGTTTTACGACTTTAATTTAGCAATTTATTACGCGTTTTTAGAACTGTTAAAGTCTTATCAAAACGTAGTTTAGCATCATCGAAGTTAGACAAAATATCATTTCATCTACTTATTAAAACCGACAACACAGCTGTTTGTTATAATTCATGTTAGATCTAAAATACCTAATTGTTATTAGAAAGCCCAATTTACACAACAATAGCTTTATATTAGATTGGACGGCGCGGCGTTTCAAGGGAAAAGGTCAATGTTCTGAGAGGTCATAGTATCAGTAATTCTAAACAAGAAATGTTCATATTAGCATGTGCCCTGTACTGTATAGTTTCCAGGATTTCAAATTTAGGGCTCAATATTGCTCTTGTCTTGTTAATACAGTGATGAGTTTTTGGTAATTGAAACAGATGGAATTTTTTGGTTTAGAAAACCTTTGGCTTCAGAATGGATTCAGAAGGATTTTTCTGTAATTACATAGGTACATGTAATTACAGATTGTCAATAGGCATATTATGATGATGTATATTTATTTGTTGGCTAGTGAATTGAGCACTTAAGCAGTACACCTCTTTCGTAAATAATAACTTTAAAGTACCCCTTGACCACTTACACGTAACAAAAGATGACCCATCACTAGAACTACTACTACTACAAGCCAGAAACCTGAAAGTAAATCATGTATTAACACTCTACGATAACAATTTTAGTGAAATTTTACCTTTATAAAATGCATGGATGCCAGAGTAGTGCAGTGGTAGAGCTTCAGGCTAGTGTAACGTTAGTTCTTGGTTCGAATCTCCCGATAGGCAGGATTATTTTCCTGCAGCCTGTAGGTCTGTAGAGTTTTATTATTAATTGACATTATTGCCTTCTGAACAACTTATACCAAAATTACTTCACAAACTACTTACTGACTAGGTTATGCATGTAGTTTAAGATATGACAATATCGTAGTGGAAAATTTTTTCAAAGCTTTATAGAATGCGTTTCATATAAAATAATAAACATTCATTATAGTATTCGCTACATTAGCTTCTTTTCGATGAACTTCTTCTTCGGAAGGGTTTCGCCTCTGGCTTGGCTTACAAGTAACCGTGCCCTTTCTTCTCTTACTAAAAGAGTTTCACCTCTGGCGTGGTTCAGACGTTGAGTTACCATGCCCCTTTACTGTTTAGTCTTATTCCTCCTGATGAAGCTTCGTAAGAAAGTGGGCGAAATATTGAGTTCTTCTTTCTCAACAATGACACTGTCCCAATCCGGAAGACGTTCTTTTGAAACAATACTTGACTTATGAAATTCTTGATAAGTTAGAAATTATAAGTTTTATTACCTGAAGAATAACATGATGTACTAAATGGATTAAACTTCTACTCGAAGTTACTAAGGAGATGGTAGTCTTGGGCAGAGATAAAGGGAAGGAAAGTCCTGATGTGTTCAGTGCTGAGTATTTACGGTAAGGCTTAAGCAGAAATGGCGGCAAAAGCATTTCTAAAAGTACTCGTATCTTATCAATTCATACTCCATGGAACTCCACACAGTCAATCATTCCCTCCAAATTTACTTTCGAAAAGGACATAAACATTTAACATCAGTTACTAAACTATTTTCACTGAATTAAAAAAAAATGCTTACGAAATCTAAATAAAAAAGCTCTAAGGGGGTGTGTTTTGGATGAAAATAAGTAAAATAATACTAAAAGAACTGGAATATTTTTGCAGATGTTAGTATTACAGCAAATTGTTTGTTCAAGCGTTAAAATTATGTTCTTTCAGCGTAAAATATTTGTATTTTTTGTATCAAATTCTCATGTTAATTTTTGCAGTAGATGTTTTTTCAACAAAAATTAATAATTTTACTTTTTATTTGTAGTTGTTTTTGAATAGCAACTTGTAAGTTATCTACCTACACAAAAATATAAAGGATGTTTTAACAACGTGGGCCTATTTCATATTCATGCCTATTCCAGAGGAAATTAATTTGGAAATGCTCTTTAACTTTATACATATCCGCCCTTCGGCTTTGTAGTTGTATTCCATTATTCTTTGACGTGTCTTAATGAAATTTTGTATAAATTGATAAGATATCTATTTTGTTGCATAGTTCAGGCTTATTGATGGTATCTAACCGTATCGAAATTGAACGAAGTTTAGCAACTACGGTCATTCAATTTAATAACCTTTGACATTCTTATTGTTAATCAGAAGTTGAGCTTGTGTTGCAGCCAGCATACTAACAACAGCTTTTAAATTAATTTCCAAATATAATTAAAGAACAACAAAATAATTGGCCCGTTTTTGCCTTGTAGGTATGTATTCAAATTATTCATGTTATTTCAACAAGAAGTGGTAACGTTTATAATTACCAGGTAAAAAGAACAGTTATCAAACGATAACATTCCATGTTACGTCTGCTGTTGGTTTTTACATAATACGAATGTGCGAGAAAATCTACATCTGGCGTAAGATGATATTTTGATAAACATTGGATTATAAAACGCAAAAATACAAATTGCTGTAAACAATCGTTTAGAAAGGTTTATTTTTTGTATTTACTATTAATTTATATTACGAATCTTCGAAATCTCGTGGGAAAATGTGATAAAGATCAATATTTTACGTAATATGTATCTTAAAAAAATGAATCAATAGCGTGCGGACGTTTTGCAACAACCCTATTGCTGGAAATCAATTAGGTGCATCTCAAACAAATTAAATGGGACAGCACGGTATTCTTTGCTGTGTTGTAATGCATAACTATAGATCGATATATCTAAAGTAAATTATGTTTTTCAATGCGAAATTTAAACCACATCGGTTCTCATCGATACTTCGTGATATTTTTTATGAGCTTGTTGGTATTTCCGGCTTCGATGTAGGTAATTTACGTGGAACAGTATGGAATATTTTATTAAAAATAATTATATATCAGAACATAATGGAAAACAAATAGGAAAACCTAATAATACGAGGAGTTCAATTATTATTGGTGTTGTCAGAACAATGCTACGGCGCCGTATGGAAATTTCAACTAATATATTGTATTTTATCGACTTATAATCTTGCATAATAACATATTAGTCGGTATTCTCACCTCAAATTTAGATTAACATTATGTTTAATTACCATGGCAGCCGAGAAGTAGAAAGCATTC
Source organism: Melanotus villosus (assembly GCA_963082815.1). Taxonomy (NCBI): domain Eukaryota; kingdom Metazoa; phylum Arthropoda; class Insecta; order Coleoptera; family Elateridae; genus Melanotus; species Melanotus villosus. The sequence goes on along the minus strand of OY720418.1, from coordinate 107,710,661 downwards.
TGAGATTTACGTATTGTATCTAGCACTTGAGTCGGACGATTATTTAAATATCAGCGGTACCGAATAGTTTATTCTAGTGGCTGTTTTGTTATTTTGTTTCTTTATTTATTATTAAGCGAAATTACTAAGTATTTCAACTCTGATAATTATAAAATAAACTTTGCAACTTTACCAGTCCAATTTTATGTTTACTTTCTCAAAAATATTTAGAAACCAAACAACCGTTTTGACACCTCTGCTTTTCTCAAGCAGGTGTTTGTCCCGCCTTTAACAGCATGCAGTAATCACCCTCAACAAGTTAAGCGTTCATCCCTTTTTAACGCGTACAAATACTGCAGAACGTACGTCAAAATTCGAATGAAAGACGATCGGCCTCAAAATGCTTTCTAGTTCTCGGCGAGTATATCTCCGTTATACACATACGAGGGTCGTTTGATAGTTAGGGTAGAAAAGGCAACAAACAAATTGTTTTGGAAAAAATCAATTTTATTTTGCAACATAGTCTCAATTGAGGGCTACAGACTTGGTCCAGCGAGATTCCAATTTTTTCAACCCATTAAAAAGTAGCTTTTCTTCAAGTGCTGCAAAGTACTCATTGATAGCGGCAATGACAGCCTCATTAGACGTGAATTTCTTCCTACCGAGCCAAATTTTCAAGTTTGGAAAAAGGAAACAATCACTCGGGGCTAAGTCCGGGAATAGAGTGGTTGAGGAATTAATTCAAAGCCTAAATCATGCAATTGTCGACTTGTGACATAGCGCGTTGTCTTGGCGGAATATCACTTTTTTGCGCGCCAATCTAGGGTGTTTCTGTTTCAGTAGTTTTTTCAAACAGCCCAATAAAGTTGCATAATAGGCTCCTGTTATTATATTTACCTTCGTCAAGTAGTCAATCAGGATGGTTCCTTGTGAATCCCAAAAAACAGTGGCCATTACCTCCCTAGCCTTCCCCGGCGCACTTGCACCGCTCGCTGTCCACTGTTTTGACTGTTGCTTTGTCTCAGGTGTGTAGTGGTGTATCTATATTTAGTCTACGGTAACGAATCGCCGAAAGAAATCCTTTGGATTGCGGGTTAAGCATTGCCAAACACTGCGATGAAATTTCCTTTCGTGTGCGTTTTTGCTCGATAGTCAACAATCGTGCCACCCTTAGTGCACATAGTTTTTTGTACACAATTTTTTTGTACAGGATATTATGCACTCCCTTCAGATGAGATGCCTACAATCTCAGTAATATCGCGTAGGTACTTTTATTCGGCGGTCTTCCATAACGATATTATGGATTTATTCATTATAATGATTAGACTTAGCCAGAATAAAGTAACATGTAACAGAGCAGGCATGTCTGCGCGAAGGCTTTCCATACCATCGATCTAGGAAACTAGCCGTAATACTAGAAATAGTGTTAGTATAAGATGGAAAAGAAACTTGTCTAACCATCTCGGTTATATATTCAACTCCCATTGAATATGTGATTAATTAACTACCTTAAACTATAGAAGCGGCGTTCTGCGGCAGGCGTCCCAGGCATGTTAACGTTATACAGCGTTCCCAATTCCCACCCATCATAACAAATCCCTCCACACCCTATTGGCATGGAGTGGGCCTGGCGTAATCCAGGATTGATCCACAGAGATCTGCTCCATGTCAATTGATGATGATGATGATGATATCCATCGTAGTGACTTGAACTAGGCGTCCAGAGTGGGCTTCATCTTCGGTGCTCGTTCGGCCACGTTTATATTCATTTATCTACAAATTAACTGTTTTCACGTCCTCACGAGTCCTTGCGCCTTAATGACTTAATCTGAGCAGCCATCCACTTTTTTAAATACAAATATTTTATGACTGCACAAAATTCGCTTTTTTCCATATCACACTTTAAACGCCTGTAGAACAAAAACAATATATTATTTTTGTACCAAATTTGGCATGATTTTGTTTGAAGAGCGACACTTGCCAGCCGTGACGTCAACAAGTAGATAGTAGCGCCATCCCATAGAAATTTACCTTAATTATCAAACGACCCTCGTATAAAATTATATAAAGCTATGTCGTTTTATATTTACATTAAACATGAGGTGATAATACGAGCCATTGGTTAGAATATTAATTACTCAATTAAGTCTGAAGGCAATGAATTTGAAGGTGATATTTAATATACCATATGAACAAAAATTATTTAGGTAAGGGATGGCCATGGTGAACAAAATCACTGCCTTTGATTGGTTCAGCTTGTTGTTGGTTCTACATGATAGGTACGTTCAGAATTCCAAAGCCACCCTTTATCTAAATAATTTTTGTTCATATGGTATATTGTAACTATTTGTCACTAATATTGATTTGTGATAATACCTATAAACACAGTATACGAAATTCGCACATCTCACTTGCTTCTAAAATTTTACAAACTGCTATTAACACAATGCCATAATAACATTATTAATGACACCTAATACTTCTGACGTCGAGAAAAAGATTAAGCGTAGTTTTGCGAGTATTTATTTCTTTGCCAAAATTATGTATAAAATTAAAACACTGTGATCTGTTGAGAAAAACTTCTAATGGCTACATGAGGTAGTTGTTACTTATCTTTCATATATTTAGTAAGACTTCAATTTTTAGTTAATTTCCCTCCTCAATAATTTCAATAAACTTTCTTAGTTCAGTCATCAATTGTTTCGGAGTGAATAGAGCTGGGTAAACTCGTCAAGATAAATTAAATACGTATAATTATTTACAGCTACCTTTTTATTAAAGTGATTTGGCTATTGAGTTAATTGACTATTTCTTAATAAATGGGACTAAACTATTAACTATTTAGTATTCGTAGTTGATTAATTTCATTTTTGTAATACGTTTTAATTATATATTTAATAAAGGAAGTCATATACCTATTAGGTACATAGGAGTTATATACAAGTATACGATTTATTCAGTTTTACGCATATGCAATGTAAACTTACCTTGTTCAATGACATATTTTACTCTAGATGCATAAATGTAAATTACAATCAACTAAAAATTTGTATTTATATTTAAGGCAAATTAAGGCAGAACTATTGGAATTTCTTGTTGGTATTCGATTTCACTACATCTAACTTTTTAAATAAGCCTTCAGACAATATATATCTTCGCAAGGAATTGATGTAAGAGGTAAAGAAAGAGAATATTTTGACTAGCCTAGAAGATGATAAACTGATATTATATCTAATGAGTATTTGATTTATTAAATTGTAATCTAGCAGCTACCTATGTTGGTAGTTTAATGACTTGCGGCATTTAAATGGAATAGTTAATTATTATATTTAGTTTACTAAATATTACATCAAAAATGGGTCAAATACAAACTACAACTACTTAATTTTGAAAAGTAGTTAAATATAACTATTTTTACGTAGAAAGTAATTTAACTAATAATTAATTACATTAGGTAGTTAACTACTGCCTAGCTCTGAGTGAGCATCGAACTAAGAGCTATGCCAGTTTGACGGTACTTGAGCTGCATCTTACTACAAATTTTTGAATCGAAGACCTTGTCTTTAGAAGTAAGTAGGTTTGCGCTTCTTTTTCAGTTTGAAAGCCTCTAAAGAAGCTTTTTATCTTTAGGAGATTGAATTTTTTTTATTCTCGACGATTTACCAATTTGGATAGTTATATTTTGAAATTAGATTAAATTTTATTAGCTAAAGTCTCTTAAATGGGATTTTAACTCGAAATCTATCTAATGGATGTTAAATGTTACATTTTGTGCTACTTCCATTGATCTATTCAATTTGTTTTACGTGATGCACTTTGCGATTAAACTTCCCAAACAACTCATATTGTGGGACTAATTAAATTCAGCTTTGCCACTTTTTTTGTGTGTGAAAAAATTCCCCCGTGTGTCATTAGCAAGAAGTATTCTATAAAATGAAAACCAAAAAGGGGAAAGAAATTCGCATTCCCAAAAATACTTCATTCTTTTTAGATCTACCGATTGTGTGTTTCATATTTCAGTCCAAATGCCTAAGGGCAAAGCAAAATTATCAGCGCCTTTAACATTTTGAAACCCACTGTATTGGAAATTAAGACTCAATACTACAAATTAGTGGATCTTGAAATAATAGCGTAAAAGGTAAATTATTACAATTACGTATAATAAAATGTTATATTTATCAATGTAAATAATTTAATACGGTACTTTAGCTTTCAATAACGTATAAAAAGATGGTAATTAAGGTTAAATAGGTTATGTATATTGACCGATGAGAGTATTAGGTAACATCATACCTACCTTCAATAACACTGATAAACACACATTTTGTGACTTGGAAATTTTTAGGTGTTTTTGATGTATTTCGGCACTCTAAAAACGAATTTAAAAACAGAAATTGTCTATATCACCCACGGATTTTTAGTAACAAGCATTTATATTTTGCAAGTATGAACATATGCATGCAATATGCATATTGCACCACTTTGTGTAATGTATCAGCAGTGACGAATATGCCGTGTTAAGACAACTACAATGCCTAGGCAGTGTGTAAATAATGTCAACAGTTTTCGTTATGTGTGTGGAGAACTAACTTTTAAATCGCAAAAACGTCCTTTCAACCAACTTCTACGAAGAGCTTACGAACTTTATTTCGGAGTTAAAGTAGGAGATCAACATAAGTCATGGGCCCCCCACATATGTTGTAAGACTTGTGTAACATTGTTAACATGTTGGTTGAAAGGTACAAAACGTAAAATGCGCTTTGCAGTACCAATGGTGTGGAGAGAACCGAAAGACCATGCCACAGATTGTTACTTTTACCTCACTAACATACTGGGCATCGGACCGAAGTCCAAGCATACTGTGCAGTATCCTAATTTACCATCAGCTTTACGCCCCATCGAACATAGTGAAGAACTTCCTATCCCAAATCCACCAGAATCTTGGAGTTTGGACGAAGAAGAACCTGAATGTGCCGGTGATCCAACTGATGATATGCAATTCGCACAGGAAATCGACAATGATCCAGTATTTCAAGCACCAGAATGTTCAACAGAACCACATCTGATTTCACAGGCTAAACTGAATGATTTAGTCCGAGATTTGAAACTAGCAAAATCACAGTCAGAATCTCCTCGAGGGTGACGTACATATTTATAACTCACTTCCGAAAACGTCAAAAAGGACTTACTTACACGTTGTTTCGCTCAAGAAGGGACTTTGGTATACAGTACGGATGTTGCCAACTTATTTGACGCATTAGGGCAGAAATTTGGGTGCCGTAAGCGACGAACATGGGGAACGGTTCCACCAGGACGTTGCAACCGTGGAAAAGCGATACCAAGGCAAATAAAGTCCTAGTTTGCTTGCTGATTACTTCTGGACATTAATTTGGGATGTCCCAGAGACAAAATATCGCCGTAAAACATCCACAACAACATTTTGAACTAAGTGTAACATTAAAAACATACCGATATTGATATATTTCAATACAACACACAACACTTCGTAACAAACAAAGTGTGGGTGATCTAAGGTCATTTTCTCTTTCTGGTGAAATTTTACATAACATACGCCCTGTTTTATCCATGTCACAAAAAAAAGTTGATTTTTGTTTACCAATGTAATTATGCTTCAAAGTAATAGCACTGTGCGGTAGACTTTACTTACATAATAAATTAAAAATGTATCTTTATTATTGTAATAATATGTATTGCTTTTTTATACATACGGAATGCCGTAATTATTGAAGCGTATTCGTAATTCATAATTTAATATTTTCTTTAGCTGAATTGACCAAATATACTTCTAATGTTTTATAAAGGCAGACTATCTATTAATGTTCAAACTATTGAAAACTGCAAAGAATTAACTTTGAGTTTACTTTTACAACAACTTGGTTTCCAGTTTCAGTACGAATTAATTAAATTCTGGATGATCAAAGTATCGTTTTATATTTTTGGATAAGATTAAATTAGGATGTATAATGGGATCAAAATGATTTTGAGCAAGGGTGATTGCGTCATTTTGAACGCATGCTTTAGCTTATACAATAATGCATAAAATACATTCCTGGATTTGATCAAAACTAGCAGACGAATTATTTGTAAATGTTTGAACCACTCTAATATACTGATTTTGTGTTCCAAAACATCTCATCCGCAGACGTTTTTGTAATAACTTTGTATAAGTATTTTAATACGCTATATTTAAACACATACATATAATTAATTTTCCACCTACAAGTGAAAGAAATTAAAAATGTAAAATTAATATATTTAATAAAGCAAAATTCAACATTAATAAGTGTATGCGTAAATTTTACATTTACGTTATGGGAAGGCGACTGCGAACTTAAAAAAATGCTGTTTTTCCATAAACAAGAAAATATGTTATCGGTATTTTTTCGGAACTTATCATTTAGATTTAGTACCTACACACGGGCATGTAATCTAATTTAAAACTTTTGAAATTTGCGACATTGATGTTTTAGAATATTTTCGTACAGTAGCCGAATTCTCCACATATTTCTTTGAGTTTCAGGGGTATAGTGCTAAATTATAAAATAAGTATGTTCTTTTTACTTCAGCTGTTTATATCTATCTAAATATCCCCATTTAAGCGGCAGTATGGCAGAGTGGGAGTGTACTGAAATATATAAAGTTAAGCAAGAGCCTGCATAACCAGAACTTGGATGGGCTCGGTGTGTCCGGCCCCCTCGACACTGTAAAGGTATAAGAGGGTAAAAGAAAAAGAAGAATAAGAAATATCCCCATTTATTTTAAATACTGATTTGTTTTCCAAATGTGTAATATAAATGTTTGTGATAATATTCCAGTTATATTTACTATCTTTGTACCAAATTTATTTTTATTAAGTATAATTAGGTCGGTATTCATCTTACACAGTAATTCCACTTACTTTTTAAATTTAACTTTCCAGGTTTATTCCAAATTTTACCAAAGCAATTTTTGGTTTTTTAGCCATTTATATTCACTCAGCATAAATTATTTTTTAAATTACATAAAATCAACTTGATTAATCGAAAATTTAAATATAAGAACTTGTAGATATAAAAAACGCAGCAGGAATCCAAATAATTTAAAGAGCAGGTTTTTCTTTTTCAGTCTCCTCTTATTTCGCAAATAAAAAAGTTTGGTGGTAAGCTACGTTGCCCCAAATATCTTTTTTCAACTTGTCACGTTTCATGAGGAGAGCAATACTTCAAACGAACTTTCATAGTAAAACCGCACAAGAAAGACGTTTAATTTAAAATAAAAATTCAATTTATAACAATCGGAAATATTGTATTTCCATGTAACGTTGAAATGTGTAATTTTGCAAGTAATAATTGAGTTGATTGCAATGAGGGAGATCCTCGTTAAGTTAGACATAAAAACATGGCTGCAATTTGTGGCAGTAAAGCGTACAAGCGTGAAAAAACATTTTTTGCCGGAACTGTGGATGTATACGTATCCGGCAGATTAGATTGACTTTAACACGTTCAGTTTTTCTAATAAACTCTTCTTTCATCTCGTCGTTTTACGAATAGTCAACGTGCTTTCAAACGATTTGCTGATTGAATGTTGCACGGACTAACATTTACCACTGAAAATACGCGTCCCTAACTGGGAAATGATTGGATTTTCATGCCGACAGAAACTACCTGATTTACTATAATTTATTCTAGTCTTTTTTACGTTGTCTGTATGAAAAGTTATAAAATATAAAAACTGGCGGAACTTCTGCTACATTTAGTATACGTGAGTTCAAATCTTCAATATGAAATTCGGAGTTTTATATTTCAGACGAAGTTGTTGCATGAGCTTTGCGTATACACCCCTTCAGCGATGCGAAAATTTTATTTTGGGTTGCCTTGTTTTATGTACCCCGATCTATTTTTGAATTTGAGGCGTATTATTAATTCTGGTACAATAAAGTATAACAAAAGTGTTTGAGTGTTGTTTTGCATAAAACACCAAGCATATAGAAAGCAATTTCAAGCAGTAAAATAAAAATGGATGAAATCGTTATTTAATAAACTTTTTATGAACTAAATAAATAGTTATTTGCAAACAAAGGGAGGTAAGCGAGATTTCCTCTCTTGAGTATAATAGACGATTCTGTGTTAAACACAACCAAAACCAATCACATACAACTGGTATTTACAGTATTTTTTTCCACGGCCCCTACATAAACTGTAAATTAACAAAATTAATATTCTCCTATGCTAGCATAGTTGTTACTTCCTTAAGGAGCTAAATTTATAGTTACTTCCTTATTTTAATGGTCAAGTTAATCTGTTTCCTTTAATTCAAAATTAGCATATTACTTATCAAATTACCATTGGGAAAATGCATTTTATGTATTAATAAGGAACAACATGGGTGTTTAAGAAATACTGTAACATGCTAACAGAAAACGGAATACCAGAATATTGTCTGAAAGCACGGCGGTAAATTATACATTACACGTCACGACATAAATAAATTGTGTAATAGGTTAATCTTTAATCTATACTTAAAATAGCGGCTTTTAATTTTTGATCATATGGAAATAAAACCTATATACTTTACTCATGTAAATAGAATTTCAAGTTAAATAAAATAAAATGGTTATGATGCTATCAAAAGCAAAAACCGACTAATTGAATGCATTAATACAATAATAAACGAAAGGGAGCTCTTCGAACATATTACAAGCTTTAAAAATTACTACAGAATTTTTAATGAGCCAATATTGATAATAGTGACGTCATTAAAATCACCCTTAGTGACCTACGTTGACTGATTACCTTCCCACACTAGGGTCAGTTAATCAATTAACGTATGTTATGACGTCATTAACGATTATTGGTTACTACGTCATTAACATCATACACTTGAATGCAGTTCACAAGTTTTACTTTATTAATCTAATCTATTCTTTCATTATGAACAAATTACGTCTAAAACTTGCTCTTTAGAATACGATAAATGTGAAGTTTTTATTCTTTTAGCAAACATATGTTCTATAATATTAAATTTAGAACTAAAGCCGTTGGTCTTATTTTTACTATCTCTTTATTAACGCTTAAGTTTACATTTGTTTTTAAGCCTTATTTTGGGTCAAAGGCTTTTGTTATACTCAGTGCTTTGATTTTGCAACTATTAAAAAAATTAGTTTATTTCCACCGCTAAGTGTTTGATATTTTAATTAATCTTTTGTAACCTTTTTAGTAAAATTAAACAGTAAAAAAATATACCTGGAGCTCCTAATTTATAACGTTTATATAACATAAAACAATCCATTATCAACTATTTTTATATGATTTGCGCTCTTTGTGGGAGAAATGCCTGGGGAAGATTGCAAATGAATTTTTAAAGTTATAGTTTAACTAGCTCGGCATTATTTTAAAACCAGAAAGCTGATTCGTTTATATTTTCTTCAATTTAAAAGATCTCTGAAGCTGTGGATTCTAAATTTCTTAATCGGATGTTTCGTTTATTTTTCAAAATATTTCTACAGAATCTGTTACGTTTAATTACATGCTTGCAAACTAAATGTTTAACTTGTCTTATAATAACTGAATTTTAGAAATTTATGGTTTGTCTGACCACTTCCCTTTTTTATTATATTTGAATTCTTTCAAGAGTGTTTTAAGGTAGCTTTTTGTTTTTTTTTTTTGATAATAGGTAGTTGTTATTTCATAATGGAACTTTCTTCTTGAAACGTTTGTCTCTTCAATTTCGTTAAATTATTATGGAAATTTTAAACGGTTTTTTAAATTGTTGCTGTAATACTTAGTATAATAAAAGTTTACAGTTTATTGTTGCAGTAGATTTTTAATTTTACAGTTGCAACTACGAATAATATTAAATCTAACTAAAATTCATTATTTCATTAGTTTGAACAAGACTTTCTTTAGTTCAATATGTTGAGTTAATAAGAAGCAGATAGCATAAGTTTAAATAGGTTAGGAGTTATAATCATGATTTTGCTATTTAATTCAGAGTAATTCTCTAATAAATTGAATAACAATACGTTTTCTGTATAAGCCAGCAATTCAAATATATTTAATGTCAACATACATAATAAATTACAATCCTATCCTACTGTAGCCTAACGAGGCTATGAATGCGTTATACACGCACATATTGTACATTAACAGTGGAATCCGTTAATTACATATCAACCTGTAATTATACTTATTTCTTGTAGTTTTTGGGCATGAATTATTTGGCATACTTTAGGATATCTTAAAACGATATATTTGTTGATTTTCGATGAACTTAACTCGTCAAGTAATTGTCCGTTTAATTTATAAATTTTTAATTTCGTGATAGAATATTTCATGAGATATTGACCCAATCATCACTACAGTATTGACAACAATTTTAAAAATTTATTACAACCCGTATCAATTTAAGTGTCATTCCAAATTCGACGACATCGTAAGTAAGAAATAAAAATCGTGTGAAATGAATAAAAGACAAAGCGATAAAGGAGAAAACTACCTGTACTGATTACTTGATTATCATTTTCTTTGTATTATTTAGCTTTTAATGTTTCATATTTTGTACTAACGCTAAGTGTAGGAGTAGCTCCTAGTAGGAGTTGTGATCATGTAATAACTTTTAATAACTAAAAAATATATGTTAACATTAGGTCCATGTAGGTTAAATGGTAAATAAATGTAAGACCGATCTAAATTATGAATTTTCTAATGTAGACATGCTAAATAATAGGTACATTCGCAATCGTGCTGGCCGGAAACAGTGCGAATGCAAGATATGTAAATCAAAGAAAGAGGAAAGGTATCGTTCTCGACATAAAGCTTTGTTTTTTTAATTTATTAGTTGGGCTTTTCACCACCAGTTGCTAAAATATACCTAATTAAATTAGTAAGTTAATAACTCATGTCACCTTTAATCTATCTCCATTTTCAAATAATTTTAAAAATCTTTAAAAACGACAAGTTTTAGAGAATATAAAGTTTTGGTTAACATAAGATATGTCTTTTTACATTTTTTACTTTCCTAGTTTCTATTTAAACAAACTTGTCTTATTATTTTACAATTTCTCTAGAACATTTTTAGACAAAGGGCTGGTTCATATTTCAACCTTTCAGTTTATATGTATATCGAAGGTAGGTAGTAATTTATAATGAATGTGAAGTTCGTTGTCCTTCTTCAACAAAGTTATTTTAGTTAATTTCCGGAATCTACTTTGATCTCACAGATTCTAATTAAATTATTAAACAAAGTAAGTATACTTTATTAGCGTTTGTTTGATTACGAGTCTTAAAATATTTCATTGAAGCTTTTGTTAGCCTTACTTTATATAGATTTTGAATGGGTTTTGTTTCGGAAATTCCACTTACATTATGAATTTTACGCCATAGCAAGATTTAATTAAAATGAATTAAGCTTTATTTGAAAGTCTTCTAAAACAGTGTTTTTTTTATTTAAAAAGTATTATGGAATTGGAAAATTAATTATTTAAGCATTAGATATGCACATAATAGTAGCAGAAGTTAGAAAACTAGTTTTAGGGTTTTAATTTATACATTTCTATTGTTCACTAAATTAATCTATGAGTTCCAACTTCGTGAAACATCTGAATCCATTTTATAATAAGGTTTATTCTTCAAAAATGTTATTTGTTTTCTAAAAATTTATGATTTTGCGTTTTTAATTGCGAGGCTATTTAAACAGTGCAGACATAATGATCCTTTCGCTTTTCTTGCTAAAAAATTGGATGTACAATTTTACTTTCATTTATTATATTAAGTATTAAGTGTTTTTATGAATCTTCCAGGTTTGTTATTCTTTAGAAATTTTGAATACAGAAATTGTGATGTAACATAAATGTTTTTCAGTAAGAAATTATTTATTAAATAGTTTTTCTAAAAGTCATATTTTTCATCATTTTTTAAGTAAATATTATGATAATTTATTTGTATTTGGTAAAACTAAAATTATTGTTATTTCAAGTTACTATTGTTTAAAGGAATAAAATATATACACTACACAAAGGGAAGTAATTTCCGCAGACGAATTTTAGGTTATTGTGATATTTCTTACACATTTTTAACGAAAATATCTGGAAGGCAATTTTCTAAGTTACAAAGATACAAACGTAAAATACGATTTTATTTTCTTATAAAGGCCTGAGTGAGTCATTAAAATGTTTAACAACAGATGATATTTTAACACAATTGCTTTTTGTAATGGAAATTGCTACTAGTTTATTTAAAAAAAATGCAAATACCAGGAAAGCATCTTGGTGTTTACCGTATGTACGGAACTGAAATAATATCAAAAAAGAAATAAGCCAAGATAATTTACTGTTTTCCTCAAATAAGTAATTTATCCGTCATTTTATATTCCGTCTGTATTTAATATCAAGTAAAATTTAATATCTTAACGGAAACGTACAACATTCGTACAATTTGCAAACATATTCATCTGAATTTGATGTCTTATATCTAGAAATGTAAACAGTACCTACATCAATTGAAAGAAACGGATGAGTGAAGAAAAATGAAAACTGAAAACACCCACAGGTTAATAAAATGTTTGAAATCAAACGGGAAGTCGAACTTTTGATTTGTAGAAACTCTAATCTTGAAATCCCTTTGAGAGACCTGTGTATCTATCAACGTCAAGGAGTTATTTTTTCGATGATCTGATATTTTATTTAATACGAATTTTCAATTTAAGTCGATTTGGCGATTTTTTTTTAGTAGGTAACAAGAGTCAAATAAGTATGTTTTGCTTCCATATACATATGTAGGTATTTGATTTAAGCTCTCGTGTGAAAATTAAGACTTGACAGCTCACAAAAGCAAAGCGTTCTTCGGTGTTTTGCCCTGTAAGTGGGGTTTTTAACATCTTACAAGGAAATAAGACGTTGATAGCAAGCTATACATATACGATATACGTCGTTTACATTTATGAATAACAATGAGTTCCTTAGCGTTGCGCTTCTGTTGACGAACAGAACCTTGTCCCTAAGCTTGAAAGTTTTGGTATTTAGACTGATATTTCACTACTTTATTTGCTAAATAAAGATAATTAGTTGAATATGTCTTACCATTATTATAATAATAGTTAACTACTGCAAGAAGTACGTACTCGTAATAAGTCCAAAACTTTTTTTGATTGCAGATTTTGTTTCAACTGAAATTATGTATTTCATTGGACATTCGCAACTTTTTTAAACTGCAATAGCTGATGTTTAGGGTGAAAGTTCAATCGGTGTAAATAAGACTTTTGCTGATACAAGTCTGTCTTGTCAATGAAAATCATATTGACAATGTGTACTTGATTGATGGTAGAACCAGGGTGCTAGTTGATGCTTTTATTCAAGTTCAAGTAACTCTAACAAGCAATATTCAGCAGCTTAATTATTTTATGCATAACATCTGGAAAAAATACTTTTTTTGCTTCCAAATAAATCCCATACTAAGAAACTAAATAAGCATAGCCGCCTGTGGTCAAAAAATGACAGGATTGCATTATACGTACGTAAAATGTGAAACAAATACTTAATAATGAAAACTAATTATAAATGTTACCTACAACTACAAACACATAAAACAAAGCTTTCTGTATTTTAATAAAGCGTACATAAACTCTTTTAATGGTAGACTTTACAGATGAATTTAAAATTTATTTCCATAAAGTTGGACTTGTTGTGTACTGTTAATCTACATAAAAGTCGTTTAGCACCACCATTAAGGCTTCGGTTTTTTAAATTAAAAGTGCTGGAACATTATTTCTGTGAGAATTGCAGTTATAGTTATTTGTGCACTTCATCTAGTGCTCTTGTCCTCATCATTATAATCATGGTTTAATGTGAAGTTTAATGAATTGTCGAGCTATAATGATGTATATGCCACCGCGAACATTACACCAGCAGTTAAAAGTGTTCGTCTAAAAAATACAGTTGTTTAGGTTAAAATTATTTAAAAAATAATTATGTATACCAATAAAGAAACTTGCACAAACAAGGCAACTTGAAAATGGAATTGAGGCTGATAATTTGACGATTGTAAAAAAGCAGAAAAAGTTAACATCTATTATTCTGTCTAACTGATTTATAATTTTTGTAGTAATTTAGTACTTACAGATATTTAATTTTAGTAATCGTTCATCCAACAGCAATTCCGCGTTTGTTTTTATTTTTGGTTTTAACCTCTTAAGGTCCATATTCAAAAGGCGTCGTAAAAAATATATTTTTTGTTTGTAATGATGAGAATGATGAAACAAATACACTAATATAGTCAAACAAAGATTTACTCCTATCCTTCGTAAGACAAAGGTACACTTGACATTTTTCACAAAAGAAGGTTTTCTTTCTACAAAGTGGTTTTTTGCAACGCTGTCTGGTTTGTTTATGCAAAGCAAAATCCCTTCCTACAGAGAATGAACTCGGTCTACCTTGTTTCTTTGGACGAACATCTTTTTTGATAAGACATAAAGCTTCGGCCACTTCACTCCGAAAGTCCAACGAATTCAAAATATCATTATTAGCAAAACCCGCTTCCAGCATATCTTTCTTATATTTTATGTGAGCATAGGTCGATAAAGTGGAAGAAAGCCTCATGTACCATCTACGACAAAAGTCCATCAAGTAGATCCACCCCACCCATAAGCTTATTGTACTGCTTGATCATATTTGGACGGTTTACATCGATCTTGGTTTTACTACTTCTATCAAACTGTTGAACATTATCTACTGGTTCAACTCCACAAAAGCTGCTAGCAGGGCGAACACATTTATTATCAAACCATTGTAGAACACGTATTTCAATGGCATTGTTTTAAACTCGTCGTATGAACCTCTACCACGTTTTTTCATAACTTTATCAGAAGGCAGTTGAAGTCCAGGAATTTGATCTTCCCTTATTATTCCACATGTATACTATATGCAATCTCGATGAAGAACTGTTATTAGCTTTGTTGACGAAAACCAGTTATCAAAATATAATAAATGGTTCTGATGGACTGGTATTAAGATGCACGATGTAAAACCATATTCCCACTCGTTCAAATATCCTCTTTTCTTGGCGCAGGTAAAGTTTTTCCCGTGTAGATTTCAAACTTGTAACCCCATCTATTTGGTTTATTAGGAGGATTGTATTGCTTCAAAGATGACTTTCCTTGTGAAGTACAATTTGTTCGTTGACGCATAGCATCTGGGGGTTTTCTCTATTCCTGAATTTTTCTTGTAAATGGTCCACAACCGGTCTAATTTTGAATAATTGGTCGTGTCCGGGATTATTTCTATAGACTGTTGGAAGTTTATCATTATCATTGAAATATAAATGTTGTTTTATAACTTCCCATCGCTGCCTTGCCATATAATCAGCCACTTGTGGTACTCTACAAGAGCTTTTCCAGTAAAGCCTGCTACGGGAAAGCCCAAATACTGACAATATGTATATTACAGTGCCTATGAAGATGAAAACTGTGAACGCGTAAGCCGAGGAGGCCTATTTGGATCAATTTGAGTGGAATATAGATTGCTTTGTTCTGTTATATAATCTAATAATTCATTTGAAAAATATTGCGTGAAGTATTATATAGGCCTTCCGGTTTCTGGCTCATCGTCTCTCAGGGGTGTACTAAATTGAGGGGTAGGCATAGAAATATCACTTTCGCTAAATTTGGTCCAGGTGTATGATTTTTTCTTTCTTTTGGTGTAATTATGTGTATACGTAGATTCAGGTGATTCTTCATCACTTCCATTGGTTGATGACTTATCGCTATTTATGTCATTATCTTCAGATGATTCTGCATTCAATTGACTTTCTGATATAATCGTCAGAATCACTCAGGTTCCCGTTTTCACTGTCGTCACTTGCTATTTCACCTCGTTTTGACCTTTTCATATTGATATCTAATTTTAAAAAAATACATATTGCCATGACAACTTTTTCTCTCGACAAAACTTTTGCAATTAATCACTTGCAGAAGACCCATACCACACAATGTATTTTATTTTTTACAAAATACTCATCCCATACAGATAAAAACCAGCAATAAAGTCATTAATAGTTTTACAACTACTGTCAAATACATGATGTTAAAACTTGTAACTGTATTTATTTTACATAGAATGTACCTGAATGGGAACAACCGTCCATTAGATATAATACAGAAAATTAAGTTTTCCAATATTTATTTGTAGGGTAAATTCCAGTGGCGGTTGCTCCATAAGGCCGCGCGCCCCTCCTAAGAAATGCTAAGGAACACACAATTTTGTTCTAAATTATTAATATTTATTTTACATACATTCTATGACTAAGTTCAAATTTCAACAAAAAATTCAACTCTATCCAAACATCCGCTCCCATCTCTAATTGTCCGTCCTCGTTGAGATCTCTAATTATCCGCGTCCTCAACCAACGGCCGCGGAAAATCTGCGGCCTTTAACAAACATTATACATTGCCGCCGAACGACTCCGGAGACTAGCCGATAATAGCCGATTGTATAAGTTACAGCAGGCCGCGATTTTAGCGCGGCCTGCTGTAACTTATTGTTGGAGCAATGAATCTTCTTTCATTTAATCGGAGCATCGCAAAGATTCGTACTCGTCTACTCGTAGCTATTCAAATCCTGTTATTTTATTAAGAAACGTTTTACAGAATTATTTCATAATAAATGCAATTAGTAGATATATTTTTTACTGCAAGAAATAAAAAATAACTAGTGAGCCTTTTAGAACTTTAAATTTGTAACAAAAAGATGGTTTTCTTTCAGTTACATGAAATTGTTTGTTTCAATTTGTATATCATTATAATATTCGGTGTTCAAGAACATTTAAAGAAAAATATCATATTATGAAAATATAGGTATTTAAAAAAAACAAACTAAAATATGTACGATTGCTTAGATAACTAAAAATGTTTACAATTTTATTTACAGTCGATTTAAAATATCTAAAAAAGTGGGTAAAGAAGGATATATTCAAATCTAAATATTGTTTGGGTTTCAGCTTCGATAGCTTCAAATTACCATCAAATTTATTTACGCAGTTAGTAGGTGTATACTTCATAAATTACGCAATAACCGTCATGCAGTCTAATATTTGTTATGACTGAGAATGAAGTAATCGATACCTAATTATTTTGAAAGCAATTATTAGAACTCGTGAAAGGCCGAGTAAAACTACCTAGAATGATAATAGTAACTAATCACTAGAAGTACCGAATACATTTATTTGCGGTTATAATATTTACTTAAATGTGCCAATTTTCAGATTTCTATTTATATAAATTGGTTCGGAAAATAAAGAGACAAATTTTCCCGTAACTTTTGGTAGGTTATTTGGGGTTTGACTTCTGGTGCGCCCCTCCAAACTCAAACCCCACGACACGCCACTGGTAAATTCAGAACGCACCTAATTAGAAGTGGTAGACGTTAAGAGGTTAAACATTTATTAGAAATTTTCATCGAATTAGTTTTGTGTATATTTATATGAAACGTAAGGAGTGTTCTAAAATTCGCCTAACTGCGTTTACTTTACAACTTTATAAAACAATACATAAGGTAGTATATGGCAAAAAAGGTTATTAGGCTGGTTCAGAAACAGAAAACTTTTCAGTTGCTCTAGAAAATTTTTAAAATTGCTACAATTCGACCCTATGATATACAAATTTCCTAGTTCGTATTTGAGTTTCTTTAAATCCAAATTCCAGATTTGACCTGTTAACCCAATATTCCAGATCCAAATTTCCATAGTTCCAGATATTCTTAGCCAAATATGCTGATAATGTAATAAAAATATCTTTCGGTGTTGGTCGATAAAAGGCCATTTAACTACCAAAACTTATTGTTTCTAACATGGGTGCACTAAAATTTAATTTTAGGGGTATGGTTTATAAACATAATTTATTTAATTCTTTATGAATGACTTTATATTTAGAATAAAAATTTGGGATATTAAAAATAAATCTCGGGAAATAGATAGGTATATTGTTTTCGTTTGACACTTTGTCATACACTTATAAACATAAATTAGGAACGTTTTGTTTAATAGTAGAATTGTAGAATATAAAATGTTTACAGTTGTTCAATGTTTGCTTAATGTTGTATATGTTACACATATCAATTCTTCATGCTTTCCTGAAGGAGGTTATGAAAATGACTCGCACTGAGGCGAGTTCTCGGCTGCTGAGTAAGTTAGAACTTTGGGTAGTACTAGCAAATATTTAAAACAAATCTGTTTTAATTAAGACACTAATCAATAACCGCGAAAAAGTTATCGATTGCTAATAACCAAGTTATAGTCATGCTGTAAGCACATTTCGTATCCAACACAAATTATAAAAGTTACAGTAATTTTGATTTCAAAACCATAATTTAAAGTTTTTTGTTAATTAATTGTTTGCTGATTGGAAATTTCAAATTCTAAATGTTATTAATCTGATAAATACGTAATTTTACAAGTTTAAATCTTCTTTGACTAAGTCTTGGTGAACTGGGCCCCTATTCGAAATTCTGACCTGCATTCTGTAGTAGTTCACTTACAATTTAACAACAGCTCAAGGTATAGTTACAAAGTTTCAATTACTGTTTGAGACTGAAAACTTAGACCTGTACTACAAATTTAAAACTCGAATTGACGATCAAGATTCGACGCTTGAATGGTGGCATTTTCCCGTTTTATTGGAGATTCTTAAATATAAAACATTGAATTCTAAATTTTGAACTTAGACTGTCAGCTATATGTTCAATGTCGAGATGAGATGAGACAACAGTCCTATGTTACAGCAAAGATTCTAATAAAAGTAAATTGCGTAACCAGAAAAGACACAGCCTCCGTTTTTAAGTCAATTAAAAAAAAAGGTAGATTTGCCATAAACGTGTAGGATTTTGCTGATTAATAACCAGATACAATAATAAATAATGATTTTTTCCAGTCAGTAATTTTCAAGATTGTGACTTATGACGTTTCGAAAAATTGAACTACTAGCTGTAATTAATAAAGTCTATTTAACAATTTCTTAATTATTTAAATGGTAACCTTTCATAACAAAAATTACTATCCAATATTTATACGTACAAATATGTAGTTATATCGCTAATTTATTTCAAGCCCGCTAAAAAGATTTTATTTATACATACAGGGTGTTTCATAACTACGGAGGATACTGAAAGGGTAGCTAGAGGGGACCAAAATAAAGTTATTTTCTTAATAAACTTTTGGCCAAAACCCAATAACATAAAAATAACAGCAGTTTAAAGTTCTTGTAAATTAATGCCCACTTATTGAATACCGCTGGTATTAATGAGGAAAAATTAGAAAGAATATCATTGCGTCTTCGTTTCCATCGAAACATATTTCTTACAACACCTGATAATTTACTGTTAACGTAGTTTAATTTTAAATTATACAGAAAACACACAGTAAAAATAAGATACCTTTTTAAATAAAGAAAACGTTATTTTATAAATTACAATTTTATTATGAAATAAGCTACAAACAATTCACCGTAACAAAAACATTTATGAAGCGACAAATTGTTTAACCATAAATTACACTTAGGATTTGCATAAAACAGTTAGGTATTTATTAGTTGATATACATTGACACATTAACACAATTGTGACATACTTGACATTAACAATACAGCAAGGTCATAACGGTGAACAAATAAAAGTGCACTGGCAAAACATGAAAATACAAAAATAACTATGTTCATATAACGACACTATAAATGCTGTCAAATCTTTTTATATACAGTCTAGACAAACTTTTGTACTTAACACTCCCACTTTGTCTTGACTGTGTCTTCTTGAATTTCGCCTCCTACTGGTGTTGACCTTTAGGGCACAGAGTGTCCCTGTGATACTGGAACAATCCCCTCGGCAAAGGTTTGGTGAGTATGTCAGCCTTCTGGTCCTTGGAAGCGACATGATTCAACGAAAACTCTCCCTCCTCGTACTTTTCTCTTGTATAATGATAGCGTACGTCGATGTGTTTTGACCTTTTGTGAAACACGGGGTTCTTTATCAGATGGATTGCACTCTGATTATCCATATTGAGGATAGTAGATTTGCTTGTCCCGGTTAGTTGCTGAATGAGTCTCTTAATCCAAACAATCTCCTTCGCTGCCTCGCACGCTGCCATGTATTCAGCGTCATGTGTCGATTGAGCGGTTGACTTCTGTCGTTGAGAATTCCACGAAAGCACATTGTTTCCAAGCATCACAATGTATCCGGTAGTAGAACGTCTCTGCTCCAATTCTCTGGCAAAATCAGCGTCGCTATACGCTGTTAGAGTTTCTCCACTGTGCATGTCAAATCTTAGTCCATTTTCTGTAGTACCCTTTAGATATTTTAGGATACGTTTAACTGCATTCCAATGCAGCTTTGTTGGTCTCTCCAAGTATCTGCTGGCCCTGTTTCCAGCAAAAGTGATGTCGGGTCTGGTTGCTATCGAGAGGTACATGAGACTTCCTATCGCCTCTCTGTACGGTGCTTTTGTCACCTCGTCGTCTTCACCTGCATGCATTTCGACACAAAGCTCTTGATGTGGATCTGCCGGGATGGAAACCTCGTTGGCGTTGTTCATGTTAAATCTGTTTATCACCTTTCTTGCATACACCGACTGGTGTATGAATATTGATCCATCATGCTCTCTTTCAATTTGTATACCAAGGAACAGATTCGCTTCGCCGCTGGTTATCTCGAACTCCTTGCGTAGCTCTTGAAGAAGTCCTTCAATGTCGCCCTCATTCTCGGCCAGTACCAATCCATCATCTATGTAGATTGCCAAGATTATGTTTCGATCTTGTAGTCCGCTGATGAAGACGCACGGATCTGCCTGAGTCGGATGAAGTCCAAATTTTTTAAGAAAACAAATGAAACGTCGGTTCCAGCAGCGGGAAGACTGTTTCAGCCCGTATAGACTGCGCTTCAGCTTGCAAACTTTATCCGTTCCATCTGTGAATCCCTCGGGCTGCCGCATGTATATTGTCTCGTCGATGTCGCCGTAGAGAAATGCAGTTCTTATGTCAAACTGTTTTATCTTCATCCTCTTGCGAGTTGCCATATCCAACAGCACCCTGATTGAGTCAAAGCGAACTACTGGACTGAAAGTCTCTTGGTAGTCGATTCCTTGTTTTTGACTAAATCCTCTTGCTACCAATCTGGCCCGGTACTTCTGAATGTTTCCATCTACGTCTCGTTTTACTTTGTAAGTCCACCTGTTGTCGATGACCTCGCGACCCTTCGGAATCTCAGTTAGCTCCCACACTTTGTTTCGCTGTAGAGCCTGAATTTCATCTTTCATGGCTTCCCGCCACTGTGTAGCCTCTTCTACCTTGATCGCTTCTTGATATGACGAAGGAGTATTGTCTATAGTTAGAAACAACGTATCAATGTCAATACCATCCTCATACCTTGTTGGTCGTCTCAGCGTAGCTCTGTCACGAAGTTGCCTGTCTCCTCCATGGGGCTGGTGTTCCTCGTCGTTGCCTGGTTCATCATCTTCGTTGCTAAGATCTTTATCTTCATCGACATTGGATAAGTTGTCAATCAACCTTTCTTCTGGATCTTGTACAACTTCCTGATTCACAGCATTTTCTTCATCTGGAAACTTGATGATTTCTACCCAGCATTCTTCGCCTGTAGAATTTTCTTTGTCCTTCTGCTTCACCAGACCACCATCTCTTCCAGTGAATACAACGTCTCGTGCTGTAGTAATCAGATCTTCCTCAGGATACCAGATTCTGTATCCTTTTACTCCATCGCCGTAGCCGATGAAATAACCTTGTTTTGCCTTAGAATCCCATTTTCGACGCTTTTGTTTTGGAACGTGGGTATAAACCTCTTCGCCGAAGATATGTAGATCATGCACATCAAGTTTCTTATTGGTCCATAGCTCAAAGGGTGTGATCCCTTTCTGGCTACTCGTGCCTGTTCGGTTGAGCACGTAAACCACGGTATTAACCGCTTCAGCCCAAAATCTTGTCTCGAAACCTTTCGCTTGCATTATTGTCCTTGCTGCCTCTACTACCGTCCGGTTTTCTCGTTCTGCAGCGCCATTTTGTTCGGGACTGTAGGCCACTGTTCTTTGATGCGTGAATCCGCGTTGATGTTCCATCTCCTTGATCCCTTTGTTGACAAACTCCAACCCATTATCTGTTCTGAGAATTTGCACTCCCTTGGGACAGCGGTTGCTGTTCTTGATCAAGAAATTCTCAATGCATTTCTTCACTTTTTCCTTGTCATCCACAAAGTACACGTTGCGATAGTGAGAGTAGTCGTCCTTTAACATAAGGAAGTATCTGGCTCCCCCAATAGATTTTTCTTGCATGGGGCCGTAAAGATCTGCATGCATTATCTCTCCTATGGCCTTTGTCTTAGTTGTACTTTGCGGAAAAGGTAATCTGTGCATCTTACCTTTTGCACAGGCATCGCAGAATGCCTTGTCTTTATTTTTCACAGCAATCTCATGCCGATTCAGTATCTGCATCACTTGTCTATAATTTTGATGTACCATCTTCTTGTGCCATGTCTGTAAATCATCCGAAATCGTAATGTTGGCTTGTGATGATTCCTCAAGTATGACTTTGAATTGCATCTCGAACAGTTTGTTTCGTCGAACTCCCACTGCCAAAGTGCGTCCATTCTTCATTACACGACATCCGTTTTTGTCTGTTTGTACCAAGTGTCCTTTGTCTACAGTAGCACCTTCTGAAAACAGATTATATTTTAATTTCGGTACATGCAAAACATTTGTCAGGTGGTTGTTATTCCAATTCTTTCCGTCGAATGCCAAAACGTTGATATCGCCAATTCCAAGAGCTTCTATATGCGCACCGTCGCCAATTCGAATTGATCTTGGCTGTTCAAGCCCTCTGAAATTCACAAACCATTCTCGCTTGTGTGACATGTGCTCCGTTGCAGCAGAATCTGAGTACCATGCTTCATTTTCTATTGCTGCATTTGCTGTCGACGTGAAGAATTCACTGATGAGGCCCTCACCGTGTGGTTTCTCGTTTGTTGCGTTGCTGCCCTTTGGTTTTTTTGTTGGGCAGTCTCTCGCCCAATGTCCTTGCTCGTGACATTTAAAACATTTGCCCCTCTTGGAAGATTCTTTTGTACTTTTGCCGCCGCGCCCCGATTTGTTATTTCCACGTTGAAATTTCGAAATCAGCGCTTCAGTTTCGTTTACAGTCTGTGCTTTGATGCGCGATTCCTCGATGTCTAATCTGGATTTTAGATTAGTGAGAGTACGGTCCGTTACAGCTACAGATTCCCATGCACTAATAAAGTGTTTGTAACTCACCGGTAATGTCATAAGAATCTTCGTAATTATCATTGAATCGGAAATTTTTTCATCTAGCAATGATAACCTGTGAGCAATATTCTCCAACTTGGCAATGTGTGTGGCGATGTCATCGGTGTCGGCTTTTGCCATACTATACCACTGCTGCTGCAATGAAAGGATTTTCGATTCCGATTTTTGCTCATACACTGAGAGTAACTTCTCCCACATATCCTTAGCTGTGTCACAGTTAATTATGTGTAGCGTGCAATTTTCTCCTATTGTTGTAGCAATAATTTTCTGAGCCACACTGTCATTCTTTTCCCATGTTGCTAGTGATTTTTTGTGTGCTTCTCTAGCCTCCGTGTCCGGCGCAATTTGTTGGGGTTCCCTAGGCTTTGCCTTTGTTCCTGTCACGATGTCCCAAACATCGTTTGATTTCAGAATTATACGTACTGTGAATTTCCATACGCTCCAATTCTCGATGCTTTTCAGCTTTGTTACACGTGCCAGTTCGTTTTCCATTGTTTTTGGGTTATATTTTTCACTTTTGCACGTGGCTGGAAGTAACCTCAAAAAAATTTACGAACGGTGTATATATCAGTCTTGAAATACCAATGAGTTTATTTCACGATGGCCCTGGGCTCCATAACCTGAAGCGACAAATTGTTTAACCATAAATTACACTTAGGATTTGCATAAAACAGTTAGGTATTTATTAGTTGATATACATTGACACATTAACACAATTGTGACATACTTGACATTAACAATACAGCAAGGTCATAACGGTGAACAAATAAAAGTGCACTGGCAAAACATGAAAATACAAAAATAACTATGTTCATATAACGACACTATAAATGCTGTCAAATCTTTTTATATACAGTCTAGACAAACTTTTGTACTTAACAATTTACATTAGGTGTTCGAAAAAACGCACATTTGCGCTCGACGAATTCAGTTTTCCGATACTCTTGGAATTTGTTGGCGTAACTGCTCTGTTGCAGCGTTGATGCGACGGTGCAATTCGTCGATTGTATCAACTTCGGTGGCATATGCCAATTCTTTCATAAAACCCTATAAGAAAAAGTCCACTGGGCTGAGATCTGGACTGTGTGGGGGCCATGAAATTAATCCACCCAGACCGAACCAGCTTTACGGAAAGATGGTGTCGAGGTAATCTCGTACAGCATGGCTAAAATGTGAAGGACAGCCGTCATGCATAAACCACATGGTCCGGCGCACATCCAAAGGAACATCTTTGAGGAGCTCTGGCAGAACTTCTTGTAAAAACTGCAAATAAGAATGGCTATTAAGGCGTGCTGGTAATTCGTAAGGCCCTATTAAGGTGTTGTTCAAAATACCAGCCCACATATTCAAATTAAAACGCTGCTGAAAGCTACTCTGCCGAATCGCGTGCGGATTTTGATCAGCCCATATTATGTGAGAATTGTGGAAGTTGGGAACACAATTTCTAGTAAAACAGCATTTACCCGTCACCAGTACGTGTATTGGAAATTCTGCTTCCCCATTAGTGCGATTTAGCAGGCATTCGCACAACTGCTGCCGCAGTGGATAATCCGTAGGAGTCAGTCCTTGCACCTTTTGCAGATGGTAGGGGTACAAACCATCGCTGCTCAATGTGCGCCAAACAAAGGATGGAGAAACTCCCACTTGGTGGGAAATTTGGCGTGAACTTGTAGTTGGATCAGCAATAACCATTTCTAAAAAAGTCCTTCCCCCACATTCACCCCATGTTGATTTGGTCTGCCGCCACCATGACCTTTCTTAGGTTGTAAATTTTCAGTCTCTCTTCCGCGTTAGACTACTCGAAGAAAAATATTTTCGGAAGGCGTTTGACGATCTGGAAATCTTTCCGAATACATACGCCTTGCACGTGCAGCGCTTTCTTCAGCAGCTCCATACATAATAATCATATTTACAATATCTTCGTTACTGTAGTTAGCGTTAGCCATTTAAGTCGAATTAAACACTTAATAGCTGTTGTATCTTAATTTTGAAGTTTAAATGAATTGACACTCAAACAAATTTCTACCGCTTCTACCGAGGACGGATTATTGTTCCTCGTCCCAAAAAAGGTAGTTCCCCCAATTTTCATATCAATATTTCAAAAACTTCTGAAATTAAAGCAAAAAAATAAAATTCAAATTTCAACTTTGACACCCTGTATCTCCCTAAATATTAACTTTTGGACTAAGGTAATCTTAGGTAAATCGTAATGTTTTAGCCTAAGAAATCTATTGTTGGTATGTGTCCCATTACTTATGGAGCAACCTGTATAAAATTAATAAATTTATTAATGAAAAATGAGCGTCAACTTTTAACCTATAAAGGTTGGAAATGTTTTATATTTACAACGTTTAAAAAAAAAAATCATTCAAATCGGAGTAGTTTTGACCGGTTCCGAGATAACGCCCTAATTTTGCCTAACGTTACTCCACTAATTGTTTAGATGCCGTCGTGTGTACTGTAATTGGAAACCGAAACACAGTGGTTTAGTAGGGAAGGTAGGCGGTTGTCGAGGGCGTAATGCTTACCACATCACCTCGTACGCATTACGTGCGAGACAACCAGGTAACTTAGGAGGCATTATCGTCCATGTTGCCAACCATACCCCCTCGCGGAGAGTGAGTGCAGACACCTTTATCTTTATTCTACCTCCCTAGTCCCTACATGCTATTCACGTTTATTTTTAAGACTAAGTTATAAAAGTCAAAATACGCTTCAATTTAATTAGTGCAGGACGTATTATTTTATAAAAAGGATTTTTAAAAATAAGATTTATTGAAAAAATTATAGAGTCCTTTCAAGCACGACCTTTTGACTTACTACGATTGGCACTACAATTGAAATTTAATCTAAAAATTAAATATTTATTTTCGTTGGAATTATGCAACGTGTATCTAAATCTGACAAAAAAAATCGGTTTCTAAGGTTTTATTCACAAAAGTTCCTGATCTTGGCAGCGTTTATTAATTAAAAAGTTCGGTTGAATTCCAATACATTCTGTATGCCTCATGGTATGAATCCAGATAGAAGTTTTAAATCTAGTTTTTATTTGATTTTTATAATAACTTGATGTAATTTTCTTTTTAATAACTTACACCTGTAATTAATTTTTTTAAATTCAGGAGTGCAAAGTCGCGCCCCCACTCGTAAAACTTTATTGTAGCAAGTAGCAAGAGAGGTCAGTTTAGGTCATTTCGTTTCTAAAAGTTGTATCGAAAGAGCTTTCATTTCGTAGGTGGAAATAAATGATTAATGATGGATATCTATTTGTAAATTCTATGAAATGATTAAGATCTAACGAAAATCTATTATTATATTAATGAAAAGAGAAATTTTCTAAATTAATTCTGAAATTCTAGTTCTACAACAATGTTTTTAGATGTTTTTAGCACAATTTTTATAAATTTAATCTATTCTGCTTTTAGAGTATACCTATATTAAAATAGAGTAAATTGTTACTTTCAACTTTTGACAGTTATTTTAAAATGTTTGTTGTAATGTCTTAAAACCGAAGACGGCCCCATATTGATAGGGATTCGCAGTGATTGTTTATGACCAGCTGTGTCAGTGAATTCTTTTAGAATTTTTTCGGTTTATGATTATGAAAACTTCATTTATTTGGTAATCAAAAAATGACAGTTTAAATATTTTATTATTATAAAAATTAGTATATTATAATACAAGTGTATAAGAAAGCTTTTAAGGCACGCGCGACGGGTTTAAGAACACGAGGCAACGCCGAGTGTTTTTAGCGGCGCAAGTGCTTTAAAGGCTCTTATACAAGTGTATTATACGCTATCTTTTTATTATACCTACCTGCACTGTAATACATTGTAAACATTAGAGTAAAAAAATTTTAGATTCATTTTACAAGGTGAGGTGTGGATCCCATCACGTTGCATAGAGATGATTAGTAGTTGTTGTTTGGTTGTTATGTAAATTTGTTATAAAACGTTGTTGTTACCTAGGCAACTTTAAAACACGGCGTGTTTTAATCATCCTTTTTCGCACGCTTATTAGTTTGAAATACAAAGATTATGATGCAGGTATAATAAAAAATAATGTAAATATTAGACTTGCAACTTAACAAAACGAAAGAATGGCTTCTCCTTATCAGAAAACTTAGGAGTGGTTTATACATGTATTGTTATGTACCCGCAAAACTAAATATCGCTTCCAACAATTTCAAATTACTTTAAGTTATATTAAAATGTGGCCCAGCTTTTGTAATTTGTATTTCAATTTAGGTTTAGATTTCTTTTTAAATGAGTTACTCTTATCTTAGGTCGTTCTCAGGATTCGTTAAATGAATTTAAAAATAAATAAATAAATAAATAAAATAAAATTGCTCAGAAATGTTTCAAGATACAAATTTATTACAATGATAATTCCCTAAATTGCCCTAACTTATTTAAAATTTTCTGAAATTAACTAACCACACTCACTCTCACTACTTGTATTATTATGGTTGAATACAGCTTCGATCTCAGTTATTTCCACTTATTATTCCTTATGATTCCAATTTAAACACACCCCTAGTTTATTTTGATTCCAATTCCAATTACATTTATTTTCAGTCAAGTTGTATTTTAATTTGATTTTAATTTTAATTGCATTTGTAATTATATTCCAGTTACACTTTCCAATTAACTTGTAATTATATATTTTTTTATAATTTATTCTTCTTTAAATTCAATATTTTTTTAATTTACACTTTTAGAAGTTGGTTTTCATTATTTAAATTTTATTCTAAATTAAATTTTAACTTATTTTAGAGGGGCAATTATTTTCACGCCTTCTCACTATTAATAAAATAACCTTCTGTTTAGAAATTTTGTTTTTCTTGTTTCCTGTATCCCAGGTCCTTTTTTAACTGTTTACCCATGATAATACACATTCATTCAATCATCAATCACCCTAACAACGATATCTAGCTAAATACAATAATGGTACAATATAACAATCTTAAAATAATAGTCAAATTACATAAACAACACTTAAAATCTAACTTTAACTTTTTTTAAATTATATAACAATTTTTATATAATTAAATTTGCATCATAATTTAGAGCAATCTTAATTTTTTATGTTCAGAATTAATAGTATTTCAAAATAACACAACAAAACAACGGAGTTGCTCATGTGCTGCATTCGCGTTTTCTTTAAAGCACGGTAAATCATGCTAGGAAGGTAATTTCGTTAAGTTAAACAGACTTTTTCTTATTATAAATCTGTTTTATCAATGAAGAAACCCAATGTATATATTCCAAAGTTCACAATAAAATTAGCGTTGTCAGTTTTTTTCCAAACAAATTACCAAGTTGTATTATAATCTGACAATAATTTCTAAAATATGTATATTTTTGTTTGTATAGGAACTTCTAGGTTTTACTAGTTTTGAAGTTCTAAGTAAGCATTTTATCAAAAATTTTCAGAAAACTTTAAACAACGTATAGTAACAAAATCTACATAAACTAAAACTGGACTAATGGTACAGCAACAGGTTGTCCACGTTTCATTGCAAACAGAATTAACTTAATTTTGATCATCTACTTATTATTTGTTGGCCAAATAAGAAAGGAACAGTGTTTATGTTTCATTTTTAACTATCTTTACTTGATGTCGTTTTTGTTCAGCCTTTTCCCTTTTTTGTCATTTTAGTTTTTATTACATTCATATCTTGATAATCATAAAATATAAAGAAACATAATAGTAATTCGATATCTTTCTAAAGAAATCCGGAACTGGACTGAAAAGTTTTAGTTTCAAGTGAGACTTAAACGCTCTGTCCTTTTCGAATATAAAAATTAACTAAATACGAGTGTTCAATAAGTTTTGACTCCTGGGCTAGTAGCTCCTTTATTGGTCGATGAAAGTGAACGATGTTACACTCACAAGAAAATCTGAAATATCGTCTTTCCGAGGAGTACATCATTTTTCGATATAGTCCTCACCGGCGCGGCGTTGATGCACTTCCGCCATCGGTGCACTAGCTTCTGCATGCCGTTGGAGAAGAATGAGGCCGCCTATTGACGACACTAACAACGTCGGACGCGAAGCGCGTGCCCTCCAGGTGTTCCTTCAGCTTCGGAAAGAGCCAGAAGTCATATGACGCCAGATCCGGCTAGGTGGGTGACTTCTCCAACGCGGCGGTTGCCTCCTGACTTGTGTGGAGCCCATCGTTATCGTGTTGAATGATCGCATTTTTCTACGGACGAACTCTATGCAGACGTGCACGCAATTTCTTCAGCGTGTGAACGTAGCGCCACATTCGTAAAATTCAACTAGCACCACCGTCAACGTACCAAAAGATTGCGACCATAACTTTGCCAGCTGATGGCTGTGCCTTCTTGGAACGAGGGGTGGTCGTATGTCTGTACTCTAAGGAACACCCGAAGGGCACGCGCTTCGCGTCCGACGAAGAGGTCACCACGTCAACAGGTGGCCTCATTCTTCTCCGACGGCATGCAGAAACTAGTGCACCGATGGCGGAAGTGCATCAACGTCAGTGGGGACTATATCCAAAAATAATGTACTCCTCTGAAAGAGGACATTTTAGACTTTCTTTTGAGTATTACATCTTTCACTTTCATCCAACAACAAACAAGCTACATCCCAGGAGGCAAAACTTATTGAACAACCCTTGTATTTAGTAATTTCTTTTATGATTATCTGTTATAGGAGCTAGAAGGTTGATTTATATATTTTTGAAGTGAATTCGTCAGTTTTTACAAACTTGACATTTTCAGCGCAATTACATACAAGTTATTAACTAATGACTAATGATAATGACTATTGACTATTTTCTTGTTGTTACTGGTGTTACCATCAGCCGGGCCAATACCGCGCCGCAAGTCATAAATTTTTATGTCTTATGTACTTATTTATTTTTTTTAAATCTTAGATATGAACAGGATTAAAATTCTGATCTACTGTGGACAATTTCTATTCCACCGTCGAGATTTTAATCTGTGTGCGAGTTGCCAAATAAGCTTTAATATTGTATTACTATTATCTTTACAAATCTATAAGATTAACCGTCTTAAACTTATTTTTGTAAAACTCTTTATGTACAGAAACGCATTTATAATTAATTAATTATATTAAATATTTAAATCTTTTTTGTGATCGCAAGATAACATCTAGATAGCTAAAATTGGTATTATTAATGATTAGAGAAACATTAACGAAACCTTTATTTAACCGGGAACAAATTACAATGCTCCAAGACTGATAATTACGTAAAAGTCGTCCCCTTCCACTTATTAATGTAAAGTAGAAACATGATCAAACTGATAAAAGGTTTTATACTTTTTATTTTTATTTGAATTTATTCCACAAATTCGTTTAACAAGTCAAAGATCAAAGTTTATTTTATGCAAAATACGTATATTAATCCAATTTAAACAGTTTAATAATTTGAACAAATATTTGTTAATTAGTTATATGAGTACGCATACATTTTGTCAACTGCTTTGGTATCTTATATTTCATATGCAAGAATCTGATACGTGTTATTTTATGTAATAAATTTTTGTAATTTTTAGCTAAAATACTGCAAAACGTTTTAAGACCTTATTTTATACAAAAATATTTTATCTTAGAAATCTTACACTATCTCTCTTCTGAGACAGTTATTTCGTATATTTTTATATGCGAAATTTCTCTGCATTATAAGCCATTTTTATTAAAAATGCTAAAATTGGTTTGTTGTTTTGGCAGTTCATAAAACAAAATATTTAAGCTTAAACTAAGAAATGCATAAAAAATAAATAGCCTAATAGATGTGAAATTCATTTGATCACCCGTAACATGTGCATATTTAATAGTAATTTGCATCACAAGGCTAGAAACTGCCACTTTTCCAAGTACTCGCACTTGCAAAGCAGTTTCTAGGCGTGTGATACACAATATTTTTTCGGCCGATAAAAATACGTTAATTATAAAAAAGAATTTTTTTTATTCAAATATTTGACGCTAGAGAATTTATTTTTCTGCAGTTGGTATTATCATGCATAGGACACAATAATTCGAATTTAAATTTAAAAATCTAGTAGCTAGTAAGCGTTGACTTTTGACATTTATTGTGCTTGTGTTACAATATCATTTGTAATGTTTGGTTCGTGTTCTTTTTGTTCCTTTAAATCTTATTTGAAAATTGAATCTAACCTAAAAAATATATTTGCGTGACATGAGACGGCTGAGACAGTTGGGTTAAGCGCTACCAACCGCATTTAAAAAAAGATCCTAATTTTACTTTCATGCCTAGGCTTGAAAGTAGCATTTTCCAGACGATTTATCACATGCATGAAAATTGAGTGTTTCTAGACGGAGGCCGGAAAACTACTTTTAGAGTATTTAGAATATCTTATTTTGACATTTTACATTATACAATATATTTCCAGGATATACTTATTGTTTTAATGGTTTGTACTAGAAAAGAAAGAAGTATGTTGAGATTTACTCTTTTGTCTTTGTTTTATATTTTTCACTAATTACTTAAAATAAACTGCTATTAAAAGTGTGTTAGCTTTGGAAAAGGACTCGTTTTGTAAACCTGCACGTGTTGATATCTCGCTGAAGTCGCAGAGCGTACAAAAATACCTGTAATATTTTGATTATTATTTTTCATATGCTGCCTGGGATTAACCAGTCCTTTCTGTACGTTCGGTTAATAAAAAGGCGTTTTAAAAATTATTGATTTGGAAATTAAGAATTTCTCAACTCTAAACGCCTTCAACATCGTTTGAGTTATCTACTGTTCTAAATTGAATCGCGAATAACCGAAAGTGAACTGTGTGAAACAAAACAGCTAGTACATTAAATTACTGCTTAGTACGTAAGTCTATTTTACAATTCAACATACAAATTCTGTAAGAACAAAATTGTTAACTACCTTTACGGTAGGTTGCTTAACAATTGGGTTTTAGCTACAGCGAATTTTGTCGAAACAATAAGAGTAGGCCTGAAAATTTAATAAGTCGGAAGCTTAATTCAATTAATTCAGTTACATTCTGCAAACCTTGCCAAGAAATTCGATTTGCACACACTAACCAAATAATAAACCTAAAAATTGCTGACTATAGATAAAATAACTGTATCCCAATATCCGTGTTTCTAACTCTAATTCTTCTTTGGATTGTGATAAGGGTTGTTCTAGAATGTTTTGCTGAGGACAGATTTTATTTGTCCTAGTTATGAGGGATGTAGGTATTTTTAAAATGTTGTACTTTATTTAAGATTAATTTGAAACCCTGAATTGCAAACAAAATATGCCTATCTATTTTTTATTACCTTATTTTATGTAGCGAGTTTCCTTTATTTTATGTATCCTTGAGGAAGCATAGACAGTACGAATGATTGGAAAACTTAACAGTTAAAAATTATCTCTGTAAGTTCTGATAACGGCGACCATAATCTCTCTCTTTGTTACACCGCAAATATTAATAATTGATGAAAAGTTAAACCATGTTTGATTAATTTGTATATTTATTACGAATAAACAGTAAAAAAAACATCTACTCTTTGTATACAAATTTAGAGTATTATAAATGTACATACAGCCTTACTGTTTTAAACGATACTTTCTTGTAAATAACAATGTTTAATAAATGCATCAACTGACTTCCCATCGAACAGTAAAGAAAATAATAGCATTTAGTTTTTATAGGCAAATGTGAGATATATTATGTCGCTACATAGCGCCTCGCTTCTTTTAATTGCTTGTTAAACATTGTTCAGCATTTAGGAAATATTATTTATTTCTTCAATTTCGTTTATTATTATCTGTTGGCGGTCATCAATACTACCTCCGGCGTATTATAAAACTGAAATCGTGGGAAATTACATTCCATGGTCTTGGAGGTAATATATTCGGCATTTATGACTTATGATTCGGTAGTCAAAAAATTCATGTTTCTTTTGTAGTGTTAATTCAAATCGCATCTTGTTAGAAATACCCTTAAAAGTAAGAGTAAGATTTTTTAATCGATTTGCATTCGGTATTTCCTAAAAGTACAAAATCCTATTCTTGTTAAAGAATTCTTTCAATGGGCAAAAATAGATATAGAGTTGTTAGCTTTAAATAATATGGGTCTTATTAACTATAATTTTTTGTAGCTACTGCTATAACGTTGTATTAATACAATAAAGCGGATCGCGTGAGCTCCATATTCGCAAATTCTCTGTATTGGTATAAGATATAAGCGAAGAAGTATAACTAACATTCACAGTAAAAGATATCTTTTTTATCATCTCATTAAGGTTGTTAAGAGGTAATTTACAGGGCCTTGTCGGTCTTCTCTCCATATGTTTGCAGTGTGCGTGTCAAGTGGTCTACAGACGTAGGGGACCTACAGCTTTACATGGGCTCCGAACCACGAAAGTACTTGCACTTCTACTCCAGAGAAGACTTACTAGGCAGAATACCACGGTACTTTGCCATTGCCTTCCGAGGGCAGCGGACGGGTGTTTTCGGTAAAAACCAATCGAATGATTTTGAGAATCGAATAATCGGTAATCGGATAATTTCAACAAGTGAATGATCATTCGGAACGCGAATGATCATTTGCCATGCGAATGATCATGAACCCGACCGATGCATTGTTACCGATAGTAGAATGCAAGTGATCATTCGGAATACAAATCATCGTTCGCAATTCGCAATGCGAATGATCATTCGGAATGCGAATGATCACTCGAGTCCGAAAGAATGTGAGTGATTATTCGGAATGCGAATGATCAGTCGGGTCCGACCGTTGCATGCGCAATCACATACTGCTCTTACAAACGAAACCTTTCAAAATTAAAGTAATACGGTGTGCAGTTATATATAACTTTATCTTTGTCTAACGCTTGCCTTGCAACAGCGACAACCCACAAGTGGGTATTAGGAATTCATTCGAATGATTTTGACGACAACCATCGAAAGATTCCGAATACCGACGACAATCGAATGATACAATTTTTTTCATCCAAATTCGCTCATCACTAGTTTTCGATGCACGTCGTGTGGCCCTGGGAATTGAACGGCCCGGGTGAATTTCAGTGGCCAAACGCACGCTGAACCAACTGAGCCAAGACCACGACTTATTTTATTATTAGTTCACTGTTCATAGGAAGTTTCTAAATAGTAGGAGTAAAGTTGTATGTATGTCCCGTTGAGGAATGAGTTGATCGTTAGCGAAAGATTTACCTTTGGCTGAAATATCCAATTAATACATGCGGCTGCTCTTCAATTGTTAGTCTCCCAGTTTCAACATTTTTCTTCGCCCCGTACGCTTTATTTCGTTACTCGTTTTACAAAGTATGCTTTCTGTTTCTTGCGTAAGTCCACAATATTAGGAAGAGCTCTACCAAACATGTTAAAATGGATTACCACATTTGGGATAGTTTCTAGAGAATCTTAGAATGAATCCCCAGTAGAGTATATTAATCATTTCTTAATTACATTGCTAGCACGCACCGTTTTAGACGATTAGTGAAATCTAAGATTTAAAAATATACAAATTAAGTGGTTTGTCTGTTCATTTATCCAGGCGTTCAAATCTCAACGAGAGCTGCTTTAGTTAAGGGCGTTAACAGACTAGACACTAGAAGGTCCGTGGAACTCGGCCTAAAGAGTGTAACTAGAAGAGACGGTACCAAACATTGCATTTAGGTAATATCATTTCTGAATTTTTTCGCATTAAAAATTTCACCGATCTCTGCTGGGACTGAGCTCGAGTTGTATATAAGGTAACAACCTATTGGTAAAAGAGGGTTTGTGCTCCTTGGGTTTCTTTAACGAAACTCTTTTTGAATCATACAATTTATTAATTATATTGTATTAAAGCACCTAATGAAAAACTGAGCAAAAGCTGCAATTCTTTTCAGCATTATTTGCAGAGATGTCTTTGTTCTTTAATTATTCCTGTACTCAGAGTACTCTTTGCTATACTTTTCTATAGCCTA
Source organism: Melanotus villosus (assembly GCA_963082815.1). NCBI lineage: Eukaryota > Metazoa > Arthropoda > Insecta > Coleoptera > Elateridae > Melanotus > Melanotus villosus. The sequence continues at coordinate 107,675,430 of OY720418.1, read as the reverse complement.
ACATACATACACAGCCTGTTTGCTATTATTGTACCATTAGCTCTTTGCTTGGCACTGGCGATTCTTATGATTAATAAGTGAATACTGTCTAGTTATAACACAATTAGATTTAAAATGAAATTTATCGGGGGAACCCTTGAGAAACCAGTCATTGCTAGACTTTATATCATGCTTTAAATTGTATTTGAAGGTTAATATTACTTTTGAGATTTTTGTAAAATGTTAATGAAAGATCACAAGACGGTTTTTACAAAATCGTTCTTCCGCAATGGCTCTACATTAGAAAATGGTGAATGGAAGCTATATTGGAGAAATAATCATGTTATCGTGTCATTCAGGATAGTAATGAACGTAAAGCTACTTCACGTGTTACGCCTTTATAGAAAATATTGACCATAACTAGGTTTTTCGAGAGCTCATTTTCATTGAACTTAACAGTGAGTACTTTAATTTACAGAAAATAATAATTTTTACTACTTTACTACTTTTGTTTTATAGACTATAATAGCACACAATATTATATACAAACTGTAGCAAATGAGTGAGAGTTACTTTGAGGACTATGGAAGATTACAGGTGGAGTACATCGAATGACTGCAGCCTTTCATTTCCTCTTTAGTTAACTCTCATGTTTTGTGCAATATGTTTTCCACGACCAATACAAACTGCAATTAAAAATGTTTAGAATTTTTTCATAGTAATTTGATATTAATTGTCAGTAAATTACACTTTTGTGTTTTGTTGTTACCTAAGTTTGACTTTCAAAGTAGGTAATTGCTACTTTTCTAGGACCTTACTTCACTACTGGTATGACCATAAATCGGTAAATAAATGATAAACTCACCTTCTTCCAATATGCCCAAATACCACAAGGAAACTTATACAAAGTTTTGCATACAGTGAAATTGAAATCTACCAATGCGACTTCTAAACTGGAATTTTCAATTCCAAATTTGAAATTCGAATAACTGAAATTGGGACAACAAATTTTGAGAGTTATAAAATCCATTCTTGTTCTGGTAATACAAATATTTAGCTTCATTTATAGATTTTTTCTGAACATTTTAATACAGCAATAATGGGCCGTATCCTTACCTCAAGTTTAAAGTTGTCTTTAATAAAAGTAGTGTTTAACGTAAACATAAAACGATAAAGCTTTATTCCTATAATTTTATGTGTATATAATAACAATATATACAACATAGCCATTAAACATGGCGTTAAATTTAAATATGAGCTGAAAATACCGACCAATAAATTTTGTATTAAAAAGCCTATACATTTCAGTTGTTGGAAGAAAGATTGTTACTGATTTGGTCTTAAATTTAGATGTTAAATTAAGGTGTTACATCCTGACTAGTTTGATATTTAACGAATGCTTAACAAAAACGTAAATAATTTTAAAACGAAGCATCCATTTGATACATTGCATACCTATCACGGTCGGTGGACTTTAAAAAATAGAAAACTTAATTCTTATAATAATTAGCATGGATTCGAATGAGAATAGCCAAAATTTGTCTCTGTTTGTTTGGCACTAAATGCTAGGAGTATTTTATTGTGAATAAAAAAAAACCATAAAGTAATAAAGTAATAATGGAAATACGTTATTCATAAACACTATAGTTAATTATTTCTGGGTTTACTAAAATATTATGTGCTATAGAATCAAACTAGCCCCCGCAAATTAGAAAACCTTCCTACGTGCCTGCTATGAATCTAGGTTGACAGTAGTCCTAAATATTCGAATTTTAAATTGTACTTCAATTACTGTTATTTCCTAACAGGAATATAGAAGAAAAAATAATAAAACAAGAAGAAAGAAATGCATACTTGAGGTATTATCAGGAAAACTCTCATTAGTAGCTACATATGTTAATTTAATGTAAACATAATTGTGTTTACAAACGAATAACGGGCTTGTTTTTTTTGAATACCTCAGAGTAACTAAAGCGTGCTGTAAACGTATAAAATGAAAGCAAAAAAATTATATTTTGATTTTTCTTTGCTTTACTCGATCTTGTTATTTTAATAGAAAAAAGAATATTTTTGCTACATTATTGTACATATATACATATAATATTCTTAGGCCAACTTTTTCTATAATTTATGTTTAGAGAAGTGTCAATCTTTTATTAAAATAATCAAAATATAATTAATCATCCACACGTTTTAAAGATGTGTACTCTGTTGTTTTCCAAACAGTTATCTTTATTCATTCCTTAAATGAACGACTGAATTAAATTCCATTACGGTTGTTATTACCAATTCAAATCTCATTTATGGAGGCAGCTCCATTTAAGCAATATAGAAACTAATTTTATAAAAAAAACACTTTCACATTCAGTAAGGATATCCCTAAATTTAAATTTGTGCCAAAAATAAATCTTTTTATAAATAAAACTATTTTCATAATTGTGAACCTTCTAAACGAATTAAATTTAAGCAACATAATTCTGCAATTTGCTTGTCTCGTCTCATGAATTTCAATTAAAGGTCTTTATCGATGTAGCTTTCTGAGAAAGAAATTAAAGCCCTTAAATTACCAGGAACAATGCCGGGAATTATGGAGTTATTGAACCGGGAAACATGCTATTACGTAATTTGTAAAAATTTTAATTTAACTTCGCAGGAATTATTTCGGTGCTCTTGTCTTTTTCGACTTCCTATTTAGGGTGAAAATAATTAATTAAAGCATTAGTGTTGTACACACACCAAATCCTACGTAATTGCATTAATTTTGATGCTTATTAAATGAATTAAAAACCTCGCCAGTTAAATTATGATTTATAATTAAACAGGATAAAGTGATAAATGAGATAATACGAAGTTAATCTGTTGGATATAACATCTTAGGAGATTGTTTTCTCGTTATAACCTGAAATTTATGTACTTATGCCCTCATCTATATAACAATTTATTTTTAATTGTTCAAAAGGAAAAACCTACTAATTAAATTTTCTAATAAAATCTATATTTACCTATTAGAGTTGATTTTATGTTAAAAATAACTAATCACACTCCTACACCCTGCTGTAAATTTAATTTGCATGTTTCATTTTGATGTTTATTTACTTTACAGGCGTGGTTTCATGACAGGATCCTTATTCGGTTCACTTTTACTTAAATGCCAACCTCTTCAATTAAATTATACAAACTTCGTAGCGGAGGGTGTGCAAGTTAGGAGATTTGAAAATAGTTAACCCTGGCTTTAATTTTCCTTGTAGAATCACACCCGATATTTGACAGATATTGTTCTCTTTATTTCTGGGTAATTTAATTACCTACATGCTGAATTTGTGCTGACTGTAGTAATAGTAAAAAGATTGATTATTGTAGTAAATGTATTTCATATTTTATCAAATATTTCAGAATTTCATTTTCAGTAGCGTGAGAAGATTTGAGACTGTGGACTCTAAATTATTTGTTTAACAAACACGTGTACCGTAATGATAAATATTATTACACTTCGCTAAGTAAATATAGGGTTAATGTGGATGCTCTTGATTACACGGCTTTAGAACTTGATATGTACATTATAGGTTGTTGAAAATTCGTAACCTGAAATTAGTAGTGGAGCGTGCAGTAGATTACTCTCCTGTTAATTTTTAATTATCTGCAAAATGAAACGGACAGAGGCGGATGCGAACTTACTAAGAATTGTTGTTGGGGAATGTTGTACGCTCTAAATAAAAAAAGCGACCGTGTCATACAGGAACTTACATTTTAAAATAGATTGATAAAGGTACGAACATTGATACTGGCAATGTCGTGCCTTTTTAAATTTTGGTGTAAATATCCAAATCCCCTATCATAAAAAAGGTTTTAGGTTATTTTCGGTATGTCTCTCGATTTCCTCTTTGTGGATTTTTTATAGTTCTTAATTTTCAGAACGAAATTCAAAGCCTATCAGGGATAAAAATAAAATTTTATTATGATAGGTTAATAAGTTAGACTTAAAGTTTGGATTATCATACAATTTTCTCAAAGGCAGATCTACAGGGAATTTGCTTTTTGTCAGAATCTTGTTATATTCTTTGTACCTACTTCCAAGACGTTTGTTGGTATTACCCGATTTTATTTCTATAAAGAATATTTATTGAAAAACCTACATAGTTTCTTCTATTATTTGAGTTTTGAGCTTTTGGATGTAACTGTAAAATACAAAAGCTTTTTATAAAAATGTCACTAACGTGCTATTGTTAATTTACAAGGCATTAATATTGATTTCAAAAAGGCAACCGCAAGTTCTTATAATTATGTTGTATAAATAGCTTGACATTTAATTTAAAAGAAAATGCATTCATATATTAGTACCTAGTAAAGTACTTGAGTTTCGTGTTAACCTTTTTATTAAACCGAATAATTATAATAAAATTTGATTACTAATTTATGAACACTAGGGTTAACAGAATTAAACACTAATTAAGTTTAATGTATTTGCACTGAATGTATATTTATATTACTAATATTTATTTTAAACCGCGCGTATCGCATACTTTTGCTGCGTGAGATTTCTCGTAGACTTGTTGACTGATTATTCACTCTTGCCAGGACACATTTTTCCAAGGTAGGTTTCTGGGCGTCTTCTCTTCTATTCGTAACACACTTCCCGGTGATGTGTCCCGCTGCACATGCATATAAGTAATTACATTTTTAAGAATCTGAAATGTTGAGATTACCAAATGGTCAAGCTTATTAATTAATGTTGCTGACATTTGCAAGCATGTTGGAATTAGTCGATTCTTTATTGCAAAATATACAGTCAGCTTATTTAATTAAAGGAGTAAAACTGATTCTTCTAAACGTGTTTCAATTTTTGAATATATTGAAGAATATGTACCTAACTGAAAGTCTAAATTTTAATTAATTGGAAATATTTAATTACAAGATGAGTCTTTTCTTTGGCAAGCAATTTTAAATGTAGTCGGGGAGTGTAAAGACTACAAGTCACAAGGGCGGTGAGGTATGGGGCGGTGCATTGCTACATAGAATTATTAAAGTTTAGTCGTCTAGAAAACACAAAATTTATAGGTTTAGTATTACAAATTTACCCATGATTTTTGAATAATTAGGCAATCACAGCACCAAAAAATCCATAATTGTTTCAAAATATAGTTGAAGTTGTACCGATTGAAGAGTCATACTGCAATTTCTATTGCATATGCCTCAATCAGACTTAAAAAACGTTGATGTTGATTATTTGTATGTACCCTTCTGAAGGATTTCGCCTCTGGCTTGGTTGACAAGTTGAGTTACCGTTACCTTTCTGCCTCTTGCTAAAAGAGTTTCGCCTCTGGCGTAGTTGACACGTTGAGTTACCGTGCTCTTTTAGTGCTACCTTTCCTCCTGAAGAAGCCCCTTATAAAAGTGGGCGAAACGTTGAGTCTTTGATCTCAAAATGACACGGTCCCAATCCGGAAGACGTTTTGTTAAAACAAATTCAAAGTCTATTTGTGTGCACACTGCACACTAATCCTGTCACGATATCGAATTTATGCATTATTTCACTAACGGAGTCTATTCCGAGGCTACTGATAATAATATTGTGCGGGCACGTATCAACGAGCGTAAACTAAGGTTTTAACGTTTTAGAATGTTCATACTCGAGTTATAGGCTGTTCGCCATAATTGAATCCCATAAGTAGTAAGATAGTCGTATATAAAATGATCTAATTTTCTATAGATAATTGTGAATGTCTTCGTAGAAGCCAGTGCAGTTCTTTTTCTTCCAGACATATTCTTTCCATGTCAACCTTCTGTCTAAGTATAGCCCGACCAAGGTTTGACTGTATTAGCTTGTGGTATTTGTTGGCCATTTAGCTGTACTGGTGGGCAAGTTTCCCTTCTTAGTGTGAAAGTTACATGGACTGATGCAATATTTATTTTTATACGCCATGTTTTAAGCCAGATCTGTAATTGATTAAAGTACTCTTAAAGGAGTTGGGATGCTACGACTGGGCTTGATGTGATGCAAAGACAGCTGTGTCATCAGCGAACGTTCCCATCATTGTTTGGTTAGTAGTTAGCAAGTCTGACGTATATAAAATATATAGTTTGGGTCCTACGACACTGCCCTGGGATACTCCAGAATTAATTTGGTGTAGAGGTGTGATAGCATCACCACGCTTCCACTTGGACTGTTTAACACTGAAAATTTTCCATGCTGAGTAGTATAGTATAATAACGTACAATGTGATTTTTTAAAAACTCAATTGCAGCAGACCGTATTCTGTCTTAATAACCTTAGAACTGTCTGTATTATTATTGTAAAATAGCAGGCTAAAATTCTCTCACGCCTCTGAGAACGAGTAGGCGAAAAAAGAGATTGCAATATATTCTAAACACTATTTTCGTTTCTTTTTTTAACGAGGTGGTAATCTAGTTGTATTATAATTGTAATAGTTATAAACTTTGAAGATGACAAAATAATTTCTGAAGTCGTGAAATTCATTAGCAACATACTCCAGTTGTATTGGAATATATATAGACTTAATCTCACTGGTTATAAATAATGTAGCCAAAATATGCTTATTCTTAATTTACTTTTAATCTTCCTCTTAGAGTGGCATGCCCTTTACAGGGCGTTGCCGATCCTCTCTCCATATGCCTGTGGTGTGCGTGTCAAGTAGCCTACAGACAGCCTACTCCAGAGAGGACTTTACCAGGCAGAATATACACCTCGGTGGTTTGCCATTGCCTTCCGAGGGAAGCGGCTAGGTATTTTCGGTGTATATGTGACCCTGGGAATCGAACCCCCTCAGTAGTCAGACGCACGCTGAACCAACTGAGCCACGACCGCCCCTTACTTTTAATACAATTACAAAAATGAGTATTCTGTAGATGCAAGCATGTTGTATGTTTTTTTTAAATTATTTAATAGACGTAGATCATGCAGTCATGAGGATCTATTTTTTGTGCAAATTCGCCTCCCTAAATGAAATTTAAAATATTATCAAGCTACATAAGGTCTAACTTATTCTCATGAAAACATTTCAAAATATTTACATTTGTTGACTAGTTCGCGAGTAATCCGATAACAACACGTTGACTTCAGTGCTATTTTTAAGCGCTATGGTCTGTATTCTCACGTCGTGTTTAAGATTATCCCTAACTAAAGTCGTCTTTAATGTAAACATAAAACGAAATAACTTTATATAATATTTAATGCGTAGAAAAGAGACGCATAATATTGTTATGATAATTAAACGTTAACGTCAAATTTAAACATGAGCTGAGAATACCGACAGATGTATTTAATTACCATAACATAATTAACATAACCATTGTATATTTGCTCTACACATTTAAAATTATACGTAGTGATTTTTAAATCCTTTATTTTGGCTTGCCACGAAAATCTATGGCTTAGCCTATGCCCTGGGCCTATACTATACCATACAACACAATTAAAATTTGGTTCAAATATTCTCAAACTACAGATGAATTGATAATTATATCTATGTCGACTAATCTAAGACATTGATTTTGTTTACCACAGCAAAACTGGAAAATTTTTAATCACTCGGTATAAAGCTACATCGTTTTGATTTTACTTTAAACATGAGAGTTGCATATATTAGTTTCGTAATAATTCTTTTAAATCTTATTATTTTTATAAGATGTTTTGATTAAGACATTCAATCGACTTCAGTAGTGTTTTATAAACCAAAGGTAAGCTCGATTGTATCAAGGTCGTCGAAATTTTTAATGCGGAAAATTCTAAACCTTTTTCCCCTTTCGGAAATGAGACAGAAAAGATCCGTTTCAGGGGGTGGAAGTCTCTACGATTCAGGATAATTCTAGTTGGATAGTGCTAATGGCCATATAACTCATATAAGTCAATCCACGTTGAGACCCTTGGAATTCGCAAACCTTAATCTTGCCTACTAAACAAATAAGGTACTACTCAACTTTGTTTATGTAACGCATATCATGGCCCTTTCTCTTTCAATTGTTCTTTATGTTGTCCTTAGCTTATTATTGACTATTTGTTTGGTAAGGGTCTATGTCTGTGCCCCATATGTTATCACAGCCAGTACGCACTGATCGTAAACTTTTGTTCGTAGTGTTGGGGAATTTTTCTGTAAGACAATTTAATTCATGTATAAAAAATCGCATAAGCCGCTGTGGTTTTGTCACTTTGACAGCGGCTAAAAGTTTGCCCTAACTTTTATCCGGCTAAAACACTACCTTAACTTTAGTTGCTATGCAACTTTGCCTTGTACGTTTAATAATTGTAGCTTCATACCAAATAAAAAAAATTAATTTTATGTTGTTCATTCATTAAATTGTCTCGCCGAATTGCACTCGAGGTTTTATTTAGTCAGGATAAATATTTATTTGCAAAACTCAAACTAATATTGCTTTACAGCAATTAGACTCGAAAAATTGACAGCAGATAAAATCAACTCCGGCCTTCGGCCGTCGTGATTTTATCTGCTGTAAATTTTTCTCGTCTAATTGCTAAGCAATACGTTTTCGTTGCAAAAAATATTTATCCGACAAAATAAAAGCTCTTGTGTAATTATATTCGAATATGTGCCAGTTTGCTGAACTTAGTCCATCCCAGTCTTCTTCTTCTCTCCATTTCTATATCTTTATTTGTATTTCCTATTTCTATTTTTTGTCCACGGTATACATATATTTTAACGTTTTCTATTTCTTTACTGTCGATATTTATTTGTATTTCTTGAGGGCTCACTATTTTCGTCTTTTTTATATTAATCTTTAATTCTATTTTCCCTGATTTTTTCGTCAGTTCTATTAACATTTTCCTGAGATCTTCTCCGTTGTCGGCAGTCAGAACTACGTCATCAGCATATCTAAGATGAGTTAGTCATTCACCATTGATGTTAATGCCCATTTCTGCCCAATCAAGTTTTTTGAATACTACTTCTAGAACCAAGGGGAACAATTTAGGCGAAATTGTATCTCCCTGTCTTTCCTCTTTTAATAGGCACTTGCTTTGTGTCTTCGTGTAATCTGATTGTCGATTATGCATTTTTGTATATATTTTGTAATAAGGTTTTATATCGGTAATCTATACGTCGCCCTGTCGAATTCTTCTAATATTGTCCAGTGTTATATGAAATCGAAGGCCTTCTCATGCGAACGCCATGTGTAGTGGGAGGTTGTATTCCACTGACTTTTCTACAAGTATTTTTGTGCTTAGCAGGTGGTCACAGGTACTGTATCCTTTGCGGAATGCCGCTTGTTGGACGGGCTGGTAATAATCTAGTTTTTTCTCAATTCTATTTGAAATCACCCGTGTAAATTATACGTTATATCATAGATAAATTAACCAAGATCTCTGACCTACGGTTACGTTTTTACGCTACGTTCAGGAGCTCGTTCTAAGATGTCGCCTCAGTAGCACGAATTACCGTTGTTAGACACGCGTTACGTCGTCAGTTCTAGAGAAACGAGTGAAACACCACTTCCCAAGTCATTTCTTTTACCAATTCAGCCATTTTGAGACTTTATTTACCGTACCTAAGCGGATTAAATAACGCATTCTTAAAATTCTTTCTTTATGTTCTTACGTTACTGAGCTTAAGCCTTTGTATTGTTTAATATTATCTTCTACAGTAAATATTGCTTCAATTCAAATTCTTAAAAAAAAATGAACTGTAAAGTTGAGTTAAAAATTTTTGTAATAAAAATTGAGTTTATTTAAACAAATATTCCGAATATTTTATTATATACCGTATTGTAGTTTTTAAGCTATTCTTTCTTAAACAAGTAACAAATTCAAGTAAAGTAGTATCAAATTAAGTGCATTCTTTTTGTCTTTCGATTGATACCACAATCAATCCTATCCACTCAAACGGGGAGCAGGAATCTGCATATACAGCGTCACCGTTAAAGTCCGCATCATATGTGACATTTTTTTATTATTTAGTTTACGCAAATTTAGATTTCATGAACAGTTTTTGCTTTGAAAATAATGCAAAATGACGTTGACGATTTTTTTTTATCGATCGCTTATACCTGTCAAATTCGATATATTTTCAAAAAAATTACAAAAAGTTCGGTTATTTTTCAAAATTTCGAAAAATGTTAAGTACAAAAGTTGTTTCTTTTTCAGTTTTCTACCGACCTACCAAATTTGAACAAATTTGCACAACCTTGATATTTTTCACGTTTTTCTAACAATATTTTGGCTCATTCGAATTTATTAAAATCCGAAAAGACCCGTAAAGATGTAATACACTCATCTGCCAAAGGGATTTTTTTCTGTTTAAAAATGTTTCTAATTGGATTTTTTCAAAAAATATTCCAAATATGCTAATAGAATTATGTCATACTTGATGCAAAGTTGCTCTAGTTTCAACATTTCACAGCAAAATTTGCTTTATTCATTTTTATCACAGTAGAAAAGGTCATTTCAGTTCAAAAATGCCATAAACCGAAATTCTCAAATCTATTTGCCAAGTAATAGACCTCCAGTTCTTGCTAAATTAATTTAATTAAATGTTTTTCTGGACTAATACTTAAAAATTAATCATGAATCAAGTTGCCCTTGAGCTAAGAAGTATGCTATAGAAAGAAAAGAATTAAATGTCTAAATTTGAATTTTGTATTTTGAATTATTTTATTTAAAAAAAAACTCTTCGCGAAAATTAAAGAGAACGGTTGTAAATATGAACACAAGAATACATTTGGGGGGATTTTTCCGTTTAAAAAGGCAAAATTTGTCTACTAGATTACCATAAGAACAGTACTTAGTTGTAAAATTATTATTAATTAACTCATATTAATAAGAGATGATTTCCAAAATCAAAGAGTTTCTTTCAATTATTTATAAAATACATTTTTTTCCTCAGTTTTAAATCACATAATGAAAAAAATTCGTATTAATATATGATAGTACGGACTTTTTGAAAAATGACATGAAAATTAAAAGCATTCAAAAAGACGATAGTGTTTAAACGTATTTTAAAGCCATATCCTTTTATTATTACAAAAATTTAAATACGTATTTTCACTTCCCAACGAAACACAAAACTAAAATATGATAAAATACGAACTCCCTTTAAGTTTCTTGTTAAATTTGTGTGAAGGCATAGGTAAAAGATCCCTTTAATCTATGGTGAAGGTCAGTTGTCTAATCTGCTGACGTCACAAGAATTTTACAAATGACCAAACAAATAACATGCAGCTTGCTGTTTTGGGCTACTGTAACAATACTGGTTATATAAAGAAAATTTCATGCAGTGCCATCTTTAACCGTGCTCCAAAAGTATTCATACTGAAACCTAACGCACATTGACATCAGAGATCTTGGTTAATTTATCTATGGTTATATTTTCTAAAAGTGCTTTATCGCCCTTTTGTACAACATCACTATTATTGCGTGGTTCCAGTTTCCAGGTATGTCTTGTGGTTCTAGACATAGGTTGAAAAGTTTGCTTAGTTTTGAGTTAATTACGTCTCGTGGTTCTTTAATTATCTCAGCTATTAGTTCGTCTTCCCCTGGAGCTTTGTTGTTTTTCAGTGTTTGCATCGCATGTATAATTTCTTCATTTAATTCGGGAGTATCTTTTGATTTCTCATTCATAACTACGTTGCTTTTTTCCTTGATGGTTGGCTTATTTGTGAGAAGTATAGCTTTGGGTAGTATCTTTCTGGTATCTCTAGTATATCCTCTCTGATTCTCGTTTCTACATTAGTTTTATCCTTCGGAGCTATGGTTTGATGTTTTCCTCCTTTATTTCTTATGCATTTTAGGTTTTCATTGTTCTTTATAATTTTTTCTGCCATTTATCTGTAGCTTTCCTTCAAATCTTTTCGTATCATTGCTTTTGCCTCTCTTCTGTATTGGTCTGTTGCATAATGTCCGTTCTTGTACAATGTTCGTCTTTCTTCGATTTTTCTTTTTGTTGTTGCTGTTATTTTGTCTTTCCTTATTTTCCTTTTTCCTTCTTGAATTAGTCTCCAAAATTGGTACGATAATGAGTAATCAGTTGTGTTTCAATTTACAAATAACAATGTTAACGATACAACTAATTTAAAACACACTACAGACTATACAATATGCTTCATTTATTAAAACCTGACAGACATGTAATAAGCAAAAATATTTGGATAGTCGTAGAAAAAGAAACATAATATATTATGCCCTAAAGTGAACGGTTTCCAAAATAATAAGATGTGATTTTTTTTATTTAAAAAAAAATTCAATTTCAATATTGTAGTTTGGGTTTCGTCGACTTAGAAATGTTAGAACGTAGGCGTAGCACCTACTACTGTCACGGTTGTATTGGCATTAAAATATTCGAACATTATAATAAACTCTGAAAAAGTAGTGGTGTTTTAAACTAGTAAATTGTATTTTACTTTAACATAAAACGTCTTTGGGAAGTTTTTTTAATCAAACAGATTAATATCTGAAAAGTGCCTATAATTTAATTTCTAAAAGAGAAGAATTTATACAAGCAAGACATTTTATTGACAATCAGGGCATTATATAATGCATTCTAAATAAAAACTAATCAAATACAGCACAGATTTCGGAAAGTATTTATCTTTATAAAAAAATAAAGTAATGAGAAAAGTCTTCGAACTTAATTTATTACTGTCGCGTTATTGGTGTTTGGAGTTTCTTTTATAAAACCGTACTGACAATTATGATGTTATCATGTATTCTTCCTAGAGAACAATTGTAGGTCTAAGGGTGTCGCCTTGGTTTTCTATAAAAGTCATCAGCGATATAAAAGCTGAATATTTTATTTCGCCACTTAGCTTGATGAACTATTTGTTCTTTCAAGAGAGTGTTTCTTTTTTATATTTCATGCTTGCTACATTTTCCTGTAACTTTTATGTGACTTTCGGTAAAGGGTTAATATAATAAGTAATGCTTGTTCCTAATAAGCTTGGATTATGTACTTAAGTAGGGGGAAAGAACAAACAAGATAAAGAAAAAAGCGAAATGAAGTTTTGTTCGACCTACAGATTTTTTAAGAATTTATATTTCAACTGTAGTTTGGCATAAAAATCAGTTCGCTTTTTTGGTAGTAAAAGTTATTTTTGTGGATTATTTCGAAAGCTTTGAACATTTCAAACTTTTATAAATACGTTGAAGTTTCAAACTTTTATTTTTAGGAAATTTGGTAACTTTTGTAAGTTTGGTAGATGATCTTTGAATTATAGAAACTTCGCATTTATAGAAAAGTCCGCTTTTCTTAAATGTTTCGGAACAAAACAACCGACAGCTTGTTAAAAACTACTTATTTTCTACAATGCAATTTTATGTTGGGAAAGTACGGCGTGCAAGTTTTCGCGGTTATTGCCCTTATTTAGGTATTAAAATAGATATTAAGTGTCAGTCCAGATTTATATACAAAATTAAAAAAGTTTATAAAATTAATTAACGAACACATATACGTAAAATTTATGAAGGCTATAAGCGTAATATTTTTTCATAGATTTTTTTTATCAAAGCTTTGGGTAATTTGATGTGCTTTTACAGATAACGATCAACATTAGGGATTTTTCGGCAGATTATATTTTAACTTAAAATGTATTCTTGAAGCCATAAATTGTCCAGTTCGTGTATAACATTTTTATCTGATATCTTGCTTTGTAAATTCAATAATTTATTCTTGTATTATAGCAGTTATTTTATCTATCATTTAAACTTTGCAGCAAGGTAGATATTGAAGTTCATTTTGAATTACATTAATTATCGTAGCTATATACATAAACCAATTAGTATATTGGGTACATACATTTTCTGAATTGTTTAAAATTCTTTAATGTTACAATTTTCAATAAATCACAGATCTAATATTGAGAATCCAATAATCCGAATTTTTCCAGATAGTCCGGATCTGACGGTTTCGTCAATTTTTGTAAAATGGGAATTATTTGGTTTTCGTTTACACCTATAATAAAAAAATTTTAATTAGTACGGATGATCGAGTCTGTATCTATTCTGTATATGATCTTTTGAAACTGAAGTTTTGTATGACAAAGTTTATTTTTGATATTCACAGAGTAAGGTAGTTGCAAAGAGACCTAGAACTCGCTTATTAATATGTATGCATTTTAGATATCGAAAATAAATGCACTTCATAACTTTCAGCTACGACGTCATAGATACATGATACTTGATCAGTATGTGTGAATAGCAACTTTTCACGTGAAATCGTTATTTTTGCATTCACGTGCATGCACCTGACATCGATCAACTAGACGTTTTATAAATAACAAACTCCTGAATATTTTCAAAATAACTTATGGTTTGTAAATTTTGATACCATGAGTGGAAAATTTCCTAAGTAGTTCAGTTTGCTTGAATTTTCCCTATCACGGTTTAATGTCAAACTTGGGATTTATAAAAGTAAGAATTGCAGTATATGTTAGTTCAAACTCTAAAGATAACTAACTCTGTTTACTTTAGAGCTCATACTACACCTACTGTATGTAAACTTTAGATCCAAAGCGAAATCGCGAGTGTACTCCTATAACATGAATATTTGCAGCTCGGAATTATAAATGAGCTTTTACGGTGACAGTTTCGGGGTGATATTTAAATGCATGTGTCATAGAACAACTCTTTTACAGGCAAAACGTAAATTTACTTTTTTATTTCAATTTTTACTAACATTTAAAACCTGACAAATGTGACGTGTTTTATGACTCAAAAAATATAACGCGACATCCTAAATGATCATTTAGCAAATGTTAGCTTTAAAACAGTGAAATGTTGATATATTTTTTATACCATTAAATGTAATGAGCCATCTGCATAATTTATAAGATTAAGATTAATTGGTTGTGTTTTTAAATTATTAAAAATTGTGAATTAAAAATAGGAAAATTAAATTAAATGCGCTGCAGCTGCAATATTTACGTACATTTGATTTCTGAATTTTAACTAATAAACAAAGATTTTAGAAGTTTTTAGAAATTTAATCAATTTGAAGAACGTTTTTGTTTTGAAACCATAAATAAATTATTAATAGTAAACTGTTTCATGAGCAGAATAAACATGTAAATTGCTTTGAAACTGTGAGTGTTGTTATTTTTAGTCTTAAATACAGTACTGTGTAAAAGAAAGTATGAAAATAATTTGAAATAATTTTGAAAAATAAGATATGTAAATAAAAATAATTTTAAGAATTAAAAAAGTAAATATCTGTCAGTTTGAAAGGTTTTAAGATTCATTTCAGTATTTTGTGTAAACAGGTAAATAAAATTTTGAAAGACGTAACAGAGATGTAACACCTGCTTTAAAGGATTTACGATAGATTTTTGATCGTATATCGATATTTGAATATTAAACAAAGCCGAATTGAAATAAACATAACAAACATGTAGGTAAATGCTAAGAATTCCAAATCAATTAAACATAATAGTTATTGTTGAAAATCTCTCGTAAATCCTTTAAAGCAATTGTTACATCTCTGTTACATCTTTTACATTTTTTTTACCTGTTTACACAAAATACTGAAATGGGTCTTAAAACCTTTCAAACTGAAGATATTTACTTCTTGAATTCTTAAAATTATTTTTGTTTACATATCTTATTTTTCAAAATTATTTCATAAGTGCTACTTTCTTTTGCACATTTTATAGCTATTAAGACAACAAGTGTTTTATAGAAGGTTTAAAAATCAAGGTCGTAGTTCAAATCCGAGCGAACGAAGTGAGCCGAGGATTTGATAGACCGAGATTTTTAAACTATAAAACACGAGTTGTCTTCAAGATTTTTTCTAACACTAATTATCTTAAATTTTCTTTCACTAACATATTATTAGAAATTTTAATAAATTATTATTTGCGACGCATCATAATACACAAAATGCAAGATTGCTAGGCAACGATGTATTTAAAGGCCTATAAAATACGTTGTCATTGACGACGTATTTTATAGAGAAACCGTATTTTAAAGGAAACATAACAAGTGAGCTCTTATGCACCATAGAAACAGTATAAGATATTAGTGTTAGAAAAAAAGCTTTTAAATACCTATTATATTTGAAAATAAGTAAAACAACCTTGGGTTACCAAGACGAGGGTCATCAGTCCAATTCGAATCCAAGATTTTAATTTTTAGAATTAACAATCAACCGGCAGTACGGCAGAGTGGGAGTGCACGTAAAACTAAAATATTGAGAGTTAAGCAAGGGTCTGTTTGGCCACAACTTGGATGGGTAACCGCTCAGCGGCTCCGTGTGTCCGGCCCCCTCAACACCGTAAATGTATAAGAGGGTAAAAGAGAAAGAAAGAAAGAATTAACAATCTAATATAGTAATATGTAATTCAGTTTCGAATTTTACTCCGGATTTGAGAATCGAATTAAGGCGAGAATAAAGAACGGATTTGTTAGTACATAGGTAGATACATACAAAATATAAATATGTAATCTGATATACTGAAATTAAAGTTACATTAGAAATCAGTAGGATTTAAATTTAAATTTGAATTTTAATTTAAGCCTCTTCGTCCCTTTGTAAGGCAAAGGCCTCCCTCAAAAACAGCCGTCTTTTTTTGTTGTTAGCTTGGTGATTCCATCCCTATTGAGTGATTTCAATTGCTCATCTTCTTTCAGGGCGTCCCTTTTTTCTTTTACTCACTGTAGGGTTCCAAAACGTTATCCTTTTTGCCCATCTATTTCCTTGCAACTTTAAATTAGAAGATCAAAAATCAAGTTTTTTATATCATATACGAAGCTTATTCTAAAAATTGGATCAGAGCTTGAGCTTTCATTTTAGAATTTTATTTCGGTCTCTCTAATTTGGTTTCGAGGATTTAGAATCAAAATCTGAATCTTCCGTTTGTGGGTTTATATATTTATTTAAATTGTTCTCGCACATGTTATTCAAGTTACCGGTCCTTTCCTGGTGAAACTAGGCGACGAACAAGATAAAAACTGCCAGGTTCAAAAATCAGTATTTGAACTACGCATTCCACAAGAAAGTTTCTGAAAGGCTATATTCTAATTTTTCTATAACATCGTACTTTAACTTCTTTTTCCAAAATTCTGCTTTTTTAATGTACTTTTAAAATCAAATCGCCGGAATGACCAAGTAAGATAGTTAAAATATTGGTCCACATTGGACATCCCTGAAAACAACTGGAAAGCGAAACACAGTTAGTCGGCTGTATGCTTACCACATCACCCCGTACACGTAGCATGCGAGGCATAACACATACCGAATGATTTAAAAGAGCTTAACCCTCCATGTTGCCAGCCGTACTCCCTTGCGGAGTGTTAGTGTTGATATCTTTATCTTTACTTTTACCTTATCTTTAAAAACGAACGAGTTACGGAATAGTAAAATATTTTTAATAAATCCGAATCGACTGCCGAATATGGCCAGTAATTTTGCATAAAAATCCACTCTTCATTCCTTTATACGGCTTAACCGATCTCTCCTTGATTAAACATCTTTGTTTTTTTGAAAATCCAGGTCTCTGATTATACAAACTTTTATTTGTTATTAAAGACATAAAATGACGAGAATGAAGGGAAAATAAAGAAATAGTACGTGGGACGAAGATAGAGGAAGCGAAGGAATGGAAGAAAACTTACACAGTTTTTAAAAATAAATATGTTTTCTTATACTCATACAGAACTTTCTTTGATTTTTAAAATCATGTTTGTAAGAGTGATTAACATTTTATTTTTAAATAAACTTGTCAGACTGCAGGAAAATTAAAAATTTAAAGTGAGAGTTTCCAAAATTACATTTAGATACTCCTCAAACAGGAAAGCAGGGTTAATTAAAAGGAACGTAAATTTTGGCATAGTGCCTCACTGTAATAGGATCTTTCTTAATCTTATAATCCCCACTGATAAAGCGTATTACCTGTTTTGTTAAATTTAATATAGTTAAGGGATTTTGAACTTGCTTATCTAGGGCAAGTTTATTAAGTTATCGTCTCAATAATCATTTTAAGCTACATTTTTTTTTGAAGACCTACATTTTTAATTAAGAGTAATTCATCCGACTTTTAACCGAAAAAGGAAACCGAAATTGAAAAGACTTTGTTCTTTGTGGTTTTTAACGTTTTCCGGTTAATAAAACGTTAACACGAAATCTAATTACGTTTTATTAACAGCCTCTTTTGTGATTGATACCAGATAATAAAAAGCTTAATTAAGTACTTGTATAAATAGCATTATCCTATACGTTTACCTTAATCCTTGCCATTTTCCACCCTTAATTTTAATGCACCGAATTGATGAAATATTTTTAAGGACGAGAATGTTACCTAATAATAGGCCATAAGAAAAGGTTGCTTACTTTTGTAGTAAATTTACGTGTAATCGAAATGTTATAAATATACGGGGTGAATTTTAAATGGTGGATAATAACGAATGAAAG
This sequence comes from Melanotus villosus, assembly GCA_963082815.1. NCBI lineage: Eukaryota > Metazoa > Arthropoda > Insecta > Coleoptera > Elateridae > Melanotus > Melanotus villosus. Next base: position 107,657,089 of record OY720418.1, on the reverse strand, counting down.
TTGTAATGACTGCAACAAAGGTGATTCAGAATAAATAGTAAACAGCGAGAAACTGTTCTGAGCTATGAACAAAATACAAAATCGTCTACTCATATCTGACTTATGACTTAAACCATAGATAAATTAACCAAGATCTCTGATGTCAATGTGCGTTAGGTTTCAGTATGAATACTTTTGGAGCACGGTTAAAGATGGCACTGCATGAAATTTTCTTTATATAACCAGTATTGTTACAGTAGCCCAAAACAGCAAGCTGCATGTTATTTGTTTGGTCATTTGTAAAATTCTTGTGACGTCAGCAGATTAGACAACTGACCTTCACCATAGATTAAAGGGATCTTTTACCTATGCCTTCACACAAATTTAACAAGAAACTTAAAGGGAGTTCGTATTTTATCATATTTTAGTTTTGTGTTTCGTTGGGAAGTGAAAATACGTATTTAAATTTTTGTAATAATAAAAGGATATGGCTTTAAAATACGTTTAAACACTATCGTCTTTTTGAATGCTTTTAATTTTCATGTCATTTTTCAAAAAGTCCGTACTATCATATATTAATACGAATTTTTTTCATTATGTGATTTAAAACTGAGGAAAAAAATGTATTTTATAAATAATTGAAAGAAACTCTTTGATTTTGGAAATCATCTCTTATTAATATGAGTTAATTAATAATAATTTTACAACTAAGTACTGTTCTTATGGTAATCTAGTAGACAAATTTTGCCTTTTTAAACGGAAAAATCCCCCCAAATGTATTCTTGTGTTCATATTTACAACCGTTCTCTTTAATTTTCGCGAAGAGTTTTTTTTTAAATAAAATAATTCAAAATACAAAATTCAAATTTAGACATTTAATTCTTTTCTTTCTATAGCATACTTCTTAGCTCAAGGGCAACTTGATTCATGATTAATTTTTAAGTATTAGTCCAGAAAAACATTTAATTAAATTAATTTAGCAAGAACTGGAGGTCTATTACTTGGCAAATAGATTTGAGAATTTCGGTTTATGGCATTTTTGAACTGAAATGACCTTTTCTACTGTGATAAAAATGAATAAAGCAAATTTTGCTGTGAAATGTTGAAACTAGAGCAACTTTGCATCAAGTATGACATAATTCTATTAGCATATTTGGAATATTTTTTGAAAAAATCCAATTAGAAACATTTTTAAACAGAAAAAAATCCCTTTGGCAGATGAGTGTATTACATCTTTACGGGTCTTTTCGGATTTTAATAAATTCGAATGAGCCAAAATATTGTTAGAAAAACGTGAAAAATATCAAGGTTGTGCAAATTTGTTCAAATTTGGTAGGTCGGTAGAAAACTGAAAAAGAAACAACTTTTGTACTTAACATTTTTCGAAATTTTGAAAAATAACCGAACTTTTTGTAATTTTTTTGAAAATATATCGAATTTGACAGGTATAAGCGATCGATAAAAAAAAATCGTCAACGTCATTTTGCATTATTTTCAAAGCAAAAACTGTTCATGAAATCTAAATTTGCGTAAACTAAATAATAAAAAAATGTCACATATGATGCGGACTTTAACGGTGACGCTGTATATGCAGATTCCTGCTCCCCGTTTGAGTGGATAGGATTGATTGTGGTATCAATCGAAAGACAAAAAGAATGCACTTAATTTGATACTACTTTACTTGAATTTGTTACTTGTTTAAGAAAGAATAGCTTAAAAACTACAATACGGTATATAATAAAATATTCGGAATATTTGTTTAAATAAACTCAATTTTTATTACAAAAATTTTTAACTCAACTTTACAGTTCATTTTTTTTTAAGAATTTGAATTGAAGCAATATTTACTGTAGAAGATAATATTAAACAATACAAAGGCTTAAGCTCAGTAACGTAAGAACATAAAGAAAGAATTTTAAGAATGCGTTATTTAATCCGCTTAGGTACGGTAAATAAAGTCTCAAAATGGCTGAATTGGTAAAAGAAATGACTTGGGAAGTGGTGTTTCACTCGTTTCTCTAGAACTGACGACGTAACGCGTGTCTAACAACGGTAATTCGTGCTACTGAGGCGACATCTTAGAACGAGCTCCTGAACGTAGCGTAAAAACGTAACCGTAGGTCAGAGATCTTGGTTAATTTATCTATGCTTAAACGAACTGATTACACAGCTGAAATTTATGTAGTTCTATGTACTCTCTCTCTCCATCTTTCTCTATCTGTTATTATTCGAATGTTTTCCTGAAGTGAGGTTCCTGTGAAACTTTTTACTTGGTCTATCCGTCTTCTGGGAGAGCGTCCGCGTGGCCGTACTACTTCCCTGTACCACAAGCCTCCTTAGATTGTTATTTCTTCTGGGAATGTGGCCAGAATACGACGCTTAACTATTGTGGATAGACGAACTTTTATGTTTAGTTTTTGTAATATAGACGCGTTTGTTCTGTCCACGGAATCCTCAACAGTCTCCTCCAACACCGCATCTCAAAGAAGTCCAATTTCTTTCCAACATCTACATTTAGCGTCTAAGCTGCTGCGCCGTAATAGCTATTGGAAAAACTAATGTTGTAATTATCCTCTTCTTAGTGGCAATCGATATATTACGATCTTTCCATATCTTGTGCAACTTGGTTATTGCCGTCCTGGCGATAGCAATTCTTCTTCGTATTTCGGATGAGCAGTTACCATCTCTGTTAATGTGTGAGTGTCATTTACAGTTTCAATATCTTGTATGTTGGTTCTGTTATTTCTTATGCCTGTTCGATCTATTATCTTTAGTCTAGTTTTTTGGCGGTTCAATTTTATTTTAAAGTTTAAGCTTTCGGTTTCAACTTTTTCAAGCAACTCGGTCATTTCAATTTCATCATTGGCGAAGCGTGTGGTGTCGTTGGCAAAGCGCAGATTATTAATTCTCTTTCCTCCAATAGTAATTCTTCCTTGCCAGTTTTCGGGAGCCTTCCGTATGATATAGGTACTCTCCATAAATATTGAATAATATGGGCGAAAATATACAGCTTTGCCGTACTCCTTTTTGTACTTTAAAGTTTGTGGAGTTAGAGGAGTATTTCCCTTTCTATCTCACTGTTGCTGAACAACCTTCATACTTGCTTTATGAGCAAGATGAGATGTTTAGAGGTTTCAATTTCGGCTAACACTGTCCACAGTTACCTGCCATTTAATTTTCACGCTATAGGTATAAAAACGTCTTAATTAGTGAACTTTTCATAACCTTAAGTTTGGAAAATAAATTGTTGTTAATCCATACCGCTCTCTTCCTGGAGAATAGTATATTATACACCAAGGGAGCAAAGTTCATCTTTTAACCTTGAGTGTGGAATTTATTGACGAAGCGTAAGCAAAGTCAATAATAACATGAGAGATTATAAGTAAAGCTCGGATTTTACGCAAATGCCTTTTTTGCCTATTTTGCCTATTTACCTGTTTTCTGCCCTATTTTGACATTTTCTACATTGGATACCTATTGTTGCCTTTCTATTAAATTCCACGCCATATTTTATAAATTTTAGCAAAAATGGCTTATTTTCCCTTTCTGAGACAAGGTTTTTTAAGAAACACTACCCACATAATCGCAGTGTGAGGTGTAGTAAAGGTAAGCCTTGAGAGATTATAGACTATAATCTCTCAAGGGTTTCAGCAATAAATGAACAGGTAGACTGTTTTACGACTCGTCCATCTGTACTTTCTGGAATTTATTAATGGTGGAGAATTTCCTTAGTCCCCTTATTGTCGGAGGATGAATATAAATTTGTGTATTTACGTTGTAATATTTCTACATATTTCTATTTCATATTTGTGGTAATTGTGCGGGAGGGGTCGAAAAAGTTCATGTACAAAAAGTGCACTTCATTTGTATTTAAGTAGTGAAAAGAGTTGTCTTCGGAATGTCTTCAAAACTTTGTGCGTGGATACGTTCTCATCCTGAACTTTGAAAAATAAAATAATAAACCCAAAATAAAAGTTTTATTATGCTTATTTGGCCATTTTTTTCTGCCTATAAATCCGAGCTTTAATTATAAGATACTTTAGCCCTGTATTATATTCACTATTTTTTGCACTTCCGGAATTAAGAATGCCTTCAAATCATTTGAAATTATAACACTCGAAAAGTAGTAAAATCTTATGAGTTTGACAGGAAAAAATAATTTATTCAACTATGGTTAGGTTTGTAAGAACGTTTCGGGAGCGCATAAACCTTTAGTGCAATTTTATAAAATACACTAGTAATAAAAAAAGCTATGTTGTACGTCTTTCAAAATAAAAGAAGATAAAATGTAATTTTCAACACAGAAATACTCTATGTTTCAAAGTAATTTCGTTTCATAACCTTAAAAGCTTGCGGAATATATCCGTTCAAATCAATCGATTCGTGTATATTTTACGGAAAAGAAGAATATGAATTCATTCGGCACTTGACATTCAATAAGATCTTTTTTTCGTGCGTTTGTTATAATCTCCGTTAGTGACCTTGCGGTTATGTACGTAGTTATATTATGTAAAAGTCTGAGCAACAGGTGATAAAGCCTTATTATACCCAGTGCCTTAATAATTTCTTTTGTCGATGATTGTCGATTTTTGTGCGTGGGGAATAAATTTCACAAAATTTCTAAAAAATTAGCGGGAATATTTATAGTTATGTAATCCATCCAATTACGCCCACTTGTGGCTTATACATCTTTTGCTTTTGTGCTCTCTTGTTTTATCGCAGAAAGTTGTGCGTTTTCGTTTAGTTTCCGAATATCTTTTCGTAATTTTCTAGGTATTATTTTCTGTAATAACCAGTCTGCATGATGAAATACCTTTTTAAGCAGTAAAATTTATCTCGCGCATTTAGTAGAAATCTAAAATGTTAGATTTCCTGTATTGTTTAATTAATACAACTTCATATTTACACGCCTATGCCAAGTTCCATTGTACAGCTTATTTTAAATAATAAGCGTATATTTAACTATAATTTATATCTACTGGTATTACTGGTAATGTTTTGAAATGTACCAAGTAAGTATCTTACAGTTGAGACTATGTTAAACTTCTTAATTAACGTAAATAAAGCACTCAAAACTTCTAAGTAGGAAAATATTTATCTGTGTAATTTCATTATTTTGTTTGTACTTTATAAGAGGCGTAATAAACGTTGCCGTGACGATAGCGGAATTCGTTTTAGTGGTAAATAATATGTAGGGCAAATTTTGTATAATTTTTATGTACAAATTTTCAATCATACGATATTTGATAAAATCAACTCCTAACTCCTACCAAGAGAGTGGACGCTTTTGGGATTTCAAAATTTTAATAAGATAGTGCTGATGGCTCCAACAGTCGACCAGCTTTAAGATACCTGACATACGACCCCTTTTCAAAATTAGTCTGTAAGATTCAAAAGCGGTTACGATGAAACATGAGGATACCCAATATTTCAAAACTGTAGGTATATTTTTAGCATTCAGAGCGAAATTATTGGATAAGGTTAGGGTCTTGTTTTTAGATTGGAATTAAGGTTCATAATCGATAAAGCATTCCAAGAATTATAAAATTTCCGTTTCTTTTTGAGAAATGCCTATTATAATTAAAGGAATTCGTTGTTTTGCTGTGCTTACGTTTGATTTGCACTTCTGAGGTATTTTCTGTTAATATTAACTGCTAAAATTTCTCCAATTATTGTAGAATCCGCCAAGAATTCAAATAACTGCATAAAAGTAAATATTTATCTATTCAACGCTTAAGAATTTATTACTTAGAAGCTTTAATTATCGATTAACTCAAAACAGATATGCCAAAGCAGTTAGAAATGTGACATTGATATAACGAGTAATGAAACGCAATTCAAACAAGCCGGTCAAATTTTTAAACTTCTTTTTCGCGGTTGATTACATTTTCAATTCTAAAAACTGCAGAAACCAAAGCGGTTGAATTAGCTTAAGCTTAAACAAATGATTTCAGAAATTGCCACATCGTTCGTGACTGCTTTAGTAACGCTGGTTTAATTCTGCTGCGTCTTTTTGAAGGACGCTAAAAGTGACGTCGAAAAATCACAGGGATTATCTTTTAGTTTCGTTTGCCGTAAAAAGATTTTTACCTCTGTTAAAAGCAGTTGGTACATACCGGGGTAGTGACGACATTTTAAAGTTAACTGTATTTATTCATAAATCATATTATGTTTTATGATATTATTTTATTATTATGATTCAAATATAATTTTTAATAGGCATATGATGTTCTCTTTCCGTTGAGCCTAGTAAAGTAATACGCAATTTATTGATAAAAAACATTTATTTATAATTTTTCAAAGTATTCCCCTCCACAGTCAATGCATTTTTGCATCCGTGAAAAAAAAACTCAATCATTCGAGCAGCCGTATGTGGCCGAGCATTATCCAATGGGAACAAAGTTTACGTACAACCTTCAAATGTTTGTGTAAAATGGTGTTAATTGCTTTCACACCAATCTTTAGAGTTGCTTAAATACTCCTTACAGTAACATGTCGGTCCTCTTCAATCATGTTCCGAACAAGACCAATATTCTTTTCGGTAACGACCGTTTTTGGCTTAGGAGCTCGAAAACTGTCATTTAAGGAAAGTCGATGTTAAGGTAACAATCGAAGTAATTATAGATTATAGTTGCTAGTTTAGTTTGTTTATTAGTTACGGTTGTTATGTACAAAGATTGTGTTTGTTTTGTAAGTGTTTAATTTCAATAAACCACGTTTTCAGTTTAATTCGTTTTTCTGCTGTGCTATTCTGCACCTCCACAGGTTACGGGCCCAGAACAAGCTCTAACATAAAAAGAAAAACGAAGTGTTAAAGGTGATCAATACAGAAAACGGAATTCTAACGTCAAAATGGATTCTTTGGATAAATTTTTGTCTGAACGATACGGAGTTACACAATTTGATGGAAAGGGGTATGATCACTGGAAATTTCGAATGGAAATTATTCTCGACCAACACGGAGTCAAGGTATGCATTGAGAAAGAATATGAAAATCCTGAAGAAGCCTTTTTAAAGCTGGATAAAAAATGCAAGTCATTGATCATTCAATGCATAAGTAATTCTCAACTTCAGCATGTAAAAGACAAAATAACAGCATACCAAATGTGGCATTCGCTGGAATCAGTATTTCAAAGGAAGGGTGTGGCCAGTCAACTTTACCTTCGAAAAAAATTGCTGACCTTAAAGTTAAAGGAAGGTGAATCACTTGACATACATTACTCCAAATTTGATGAAATAGTGCGTGAACTTAAATCTGTAGGAGCAAAGCTGGAAGAAATCGACATTGTATGTCATCTTTTACTGTCATTGCCAAAATCATATGATCCCATCGTAACAGCATTGGAGACGCTGGAACCAGAAAAATTAACCATTGAATTTGTGAAGGGAAAACTTCTAGATCAAGAAATAAAGAAGCAGTATCATCGAGAAGGAAATTTAAACAATGATTTTGCAGCCTTTAGCAGTAATACTAATAAGCAAGTTTTTTCAAAGGGTCATTTTTGGCAAAAGGGCTCTGGAAATTTCATTCGAAAGCCAATGTTTAAATGCCATAAATGTGGAAGACCAGGGCACAAACGAAGTGAGTGCAGATCACGTAACCAAGCAAATCACACGGGTGTTCAGGAAGTTGACGTGGATGAACACATTGCATTCTTGACGGAAACAAATTCAACAGCCAATTCGATAAGTGGTGTTAAGTGGTACATAGATTCAGCAGCGACGGATCACATGGTTAATAATATGGAAAATCTAACAGCAGTGCGCGTGTTGAAAGATCCCATTAGGGTATGTGTTGCCAAATCTGAACATTTCTTAACAGCTAATAAGGTTGGTAATTTAAATGTAATCTTGAATGTAAATGGACATTGTAAAACTGCAGAAATTAAGGATGTTTTATATGTAGAAGGTTTAAGGCACAATTTACTGTCAGTTCAAAGACTAGCTAAATATGGTTTAAAAGTAGTTTTTAATGATAAAGGCGCTGTAATTGAAAAGAATTCTGTACCATTAGCTTTTGGAAAAAGAGTCAATAATATGTATGAAATTGAATTTGAATTATTACATAAAACTCAAGCTAATGTTTGTAAACAAATAGAAAACATTGAAATTTGGCATAAACGACTAGGCCATTTAAGTTACAGAAATGTATTAAAATGATCAAAACATAATATGGTTGAGGGCTTAAATTTTAAGAATTGTAATGCAGAGGTCAGTGACACTGAAGTGTGTGGAATTTGTGCAAAAAGCAAAATGACTAGATTCCCTTTTAATAAAAATTCTAGAATTAAAAGTAAGAGACCACTGGAATTAATCCACAGTGATGTTTGTGGACCAATTACCCCATCTACTTATGATGATAAAAGATATATTTTAACTTTTATCGACGACTACAACACACACTTCACTATCATTTACCTATTAAAATGTAAAAGTGAGGTTTTTGATTGCTTCACTAATTATGAAGCAACTGTAACTGCGCAATTTGAAAGTAGAATATCAGCTATATGTTGTGATAATGGAACTGAATATTTGTCAAATGCTTTTAAGAATTTTTGCAGGACCAAGGGAATTCGGATTCGCAACACAATCCCTTACACGCCCCAATTGAATGCAGTAGCTGAAAGATTAAACCGGACACTGGTGGAAAAATCAAGAGCTATGATATTAGAATCGAAGCTTCCAAAAGAAATGTGGGGAGAAGCTGTGCTCTGTGCGACATATTTAATGAACAGAAGCCCAACGATAGCATTGGAGGAAAATAAAACTCCAGCGGAAAAATTCTGTGGAAGAAAACCAAACCTTAAAAATTTGAAGAGTTTTGGTTGTGTAGCATATTGTCGAATACCAAAAGAAAAGATTCAAAGCAAATTTGATCCTCGAAGTGAAATGAATATCATGATAGGTTACACACACAATGGATATAGGTTGTGGAATCCTTTTTGCAGGAAAGTAGTTTTTGCTAGAGATGTAATTTTTGATGAAAATAAAACAATTGATCACTTAAAGGGTCAATCAATTAAATCAAACAACGTTCTATTAAAAGGTATTCAAGAAACTGATGAAGGAGTAGAAACAAAAAAAAATCAGGAAGAGACTAATAATGCTAAAATTGAAAGAAATGAAGAATCAATTGAAGAAGAAACAGACGATGATCTGGAATTAAGAAGAAGTATTAGATCAAAAAAATTGCCTGCACGATTTAATGACTATGACATGGCCCATTTAGCGTTAAGTGCTGAATCCTACATAGATGAAGTACCGTTGAATCTTGAGGTGGCAAAAGCTAGACCTGATTATTTGCATTGGAAAAATGCAGTGGAAGAAGAGATGAATGCTCTTCAGCGAAATCAAACATGGACGCTAGTTAAAAAACCAGAAAATGCACGTATTATTGATAGCAAGTGGTTTTTCAAACTAAAGAAAGATCAAAACAATCAAATAAAGAAATATAAAGCTCGATTGGTAGCAAGAGGGTTTATGCAGAAAGAAGGTTTTGATTATGAGGAAACGTATGCCCCCGTTGCCAGACTAACAACGATTAGAACACTACTCGCAGTAATAAATCATAATAATTTAAAGGTACAACAAATGGATGTTAAATCAGCTTTTCTACATGGAGTTCTGGATGAAGACATCTACATGAGAAAGCCTGAAGGATTTCAAGGTGATGATAATCATGTATGCAAACTAAGCAAAGCTATTTACGGGCTCAAACAAGCCTCTTTTTGTTGGAATAAAAGGTTCAATGAATTTGCCAAAAAACAACAGTTAAACAGATCTCAAAATGATTCCTGTTTATATGTGAAGATTTTTGAATCTAATGTTGTTTACTTGTTGCTTTACGTAGATGATATAATTATTGCTAGTAACAGAGAAAATGAAATAGAAACCCTGAAACAAAAGCTAAGTGAGGAATTTGAAATGCAAGACATGGGTGATTTGAAGCAGTTTTTAGGAATTAATATCAAAAAAACAGAAGATGGACTCTATTTAAATCAAAGGAACTATTTGCAGGGTTTATTGGAACGTTTTGGGATGTACAACTGTAAAGAATCAAGGACACCTATGGAAACCGGCATAAAAATAGACAAAATCGAAGACGAAGAAAATCCAATAACACAGAAGCCTATCCGTGAATTGGTTGGTTGCTTAATGTATGTAACACTGGGAACACGCCCTGACCTTAGTGCAGCAGTGAATTTCTGCAGTCGGATTCAAAGCAAACCAACAGAACAACTTTGGAAGATCCTTAAAAGAATCCTGAGATATATAAAAGGGACGCTTCATTATGAATTGTTTTTCGACAAAAGAGATCATACCAGATTGACTGGATTTGCTGATTCGGATTGGGCTGGAGATACAAATGATAGAAAATCAACTACCGGCTACTTATTTAAGGTTTTTGGTGGTACAGTATGCTGGAACACAAGAAAGCAATCCACCGTTGCTGTATCGTCAACAGAAGCGGAATACATAGCACTTGCTGAAGCAGCTCGTGAAGGGATTTGGTTGTCGAATCTGCTTAAAGATCTTGGTCATGTGGTAATTCAATTCACTATTTTTGAAGATAATCAATCCACCATTAATTTAACCAAAAAATGGGAACAAAAACGATTAAAACATGTAGATGTAAAATATAATTTTGTACGTGATTTAGTAGCTAATAAGTTAGTAGTAGTTAAATACATTTGCTCTGAAAAACAAGTTGCAGACATATTAACCAAAGGTCTAAATGGTGTTCGATTTCTGCAACATTGTTCTAATTTAGGTTTAACAAAAGTTAAAAATTAAATTAATGTTATTTGGTAGTTGGATGCTTCGATTGAGGAGGAGTGTTAAGGTAACAATCGAAGTAATTATAGATTATAACGGGTGTTCATAAACAGTCGTCATCCCAGTAGGTTTTGACTTCAGAAACGTATGTTTATTAAAATTGAGCAAAAATGCAAACATCATTATTTACAACAGCAAGTTTTATTAACTGTCAAACAATGTGTCAAAACTCAAAAGTAAACCAAACTGAACTGAGATTACAATAACTGTTGGAAATGGTGACCATTTTCTTGAATACACAAATTAACTCTTCGCTTCATGCTTTCAAATACATTTATTAGCATATCTGGTGTTATTTGGTCGCACTGGTGTTGAATGCTGTTTTTCAAATCCCCCAATGTGTGTACTGGGTTTCTAAACACATTATTTTTAATGTACGGAAACACGAAATAATCCAAAGGCGTAAGGTCGCAAGAACGTGGTGGGTAAAGGTCTTTACTTATTAAACGGTCATCGAAAAATTCTCGTAAATAATTTAAAGTAACATGTGCAACGTGCGGACGCGCAGAATCCTGTTGAAAATATCCGGTTTGCAACTCGTCATCGTGGAGTTGATTTATAAACGGTTCCAGCATTATGTTCCGATAGTTTTCAGCATTTATAGTCTCTTCAAAAAATATTGGGCCTATTATTCTTCTACGACTTACTGCTAACCACAATCCTATTTTAACAGGATGCATCGTTGCTTCTCTAAAGTAATGAGGGTTTTCGGTTCCCCACATACGCATATTTTGTGCATTAATGTAACCATTCAAGTGCACCCAGGCCTCGTCTGAAAAAAAATGTCTTATCGAGTACCTACATCATTGTTGTTCAAATTTTCATCAAACCACTGGCAGTACTGAACTCTTTTCACATAATCTGGACCTAACAGCTCCTGGTACATTTGTAATTTGTATGGATGCGAGTGAATAACCTTTTTTAAAACATTGTACAAAGTTGTTGTACGAATGTCTAGTTCTTGGGAAAGCCTTCGAACTGAAGATGTAGGTCGCTCTTCGATCGCGTTTCTAACCATATTGACAACATGTTCCGTGCGAAGTCTAGGTCTTCCACCTCTCCGTTGTTTATCAGTTGAAGCAGTTTCCCGAAAATTTGCAAGTGATCTGCTCAACTGCTTCCTAAACTGATTGTGGTTAAACACTACATTTGGAAACCTCAATCTGAATTCATTTTTAGAAGCTTCGATCGAGTATTGCCATTCTCCATTTTCCAGTACTCCATTGCGAAAATAACTTTCGAGCATAAATGCTTTCTGTTGCGGCGTAAACATGATTTCAAAACTGAACAAACCTAAACGCGCTATGACAGTACTCAATGACGTTTCATAAAACTAGTTGACGTTTTCCAAGCTTCATTGTGTTGCACGAATTAATCAAAGATATAAAATTTTGTTTTTAAAGGCAACTGGGATGACGACTGTTTGTGAACACACGTTAGTTGCTAGTTTAGTTTGTTTGTTAGTTACGGTTGTTATGTACAAAGATCTTGTTTGTTTTGTAAGTGTTTAATTTCAATAAACCACGTTTTCAGTATAATTCGTTTTTCTGCTGTGCTATTCTGCACCTCCACAGTCGACTATGTTGAAATTCATTGTACCAGCGCTTAATGGTAGCTAAAGAACACGACTTATCACCAAATACTCCATTGATTTCCTTAACACATTGTTTACAATGCCTACGGCTTAAGCCACGTTTGAAATTGTAAAAAATCACAGCTCCATAATGTTCCCTGCATGTTTAATTCCATGATTTCTTGCGAAAAGGATTACTTTAAGCTTATGGTATTTTAAAATATTTAAGTATATTTGTCAACCGTCACTGTCATTAAACTTGTAAAGAAGTAGCTTCTACTGTTAAACAAAATTTGTTGCAAATTTTAATGGCCCTAATAGATAGGCTCAGCGGAAAGAGAATATAGCCCTCGTATGTTAATAATACAGATTGTGTCAGAATTAAACTGACAATTTTCTAAATAAACCAAGCCAACTGCATGAATAGGGACTTATAATGATATAGTGTTTTACGCTTTATTAATTAGACTTGAGCTCTAATATGGCGAATTCGTTAGGTAATGTTTATAACAATTCTGACAGGATCACATACATAAGTATTGAAATTATCAGAATTTGTGGTTTGAGGGGAATATATTTCTGACGTTGATCTAATGAAAAAGCTATTTCTAACAATATACCTCCCATCTCCTTTTTCTATTTTATACGATCTATCACTAAATAAGTTGAGCTACGATTTTGCCTTGATGCCAAATAGCTTTAGGGTTTTGTTGAAAACGTATGGTTTCACCAGGTTTATATATTGTTTAAGTGGCGATTTTAGACAGGTTCTATTATAATATTGCTTGTTTTGAATTCTATCTTGGTTTAATTTTGAATGATAGATAGTTTTACTTATGATTTTAAGTTCTAATTTATTTTCAGATGTTGGCAAATTTTCTCGTAAATTTCTAGTTATTAAAATTTGAGCAGGTGTAAAGGAATTTAAAACGTGAGCTAACAATGACACATTGAAATGTTTACTATCTTCTAGTAATTTTTAAAGCATTTTTTTGATCGTTTGTATGGTTCTTTTCGCTTGTCCATTTGACTGTGGATGGTATGGACAGTGGCGATTGATGACAATAGAAACAGGTGGGGCCTTGAAAATTTTGCAGGGTTAGTATGCGCTAAGTCTTTCTAATTTTTTTCTAGACTTAATAACGGGACACGTTTTTCCGATAAACTATCGATTTTGTTTATATTAGTTAAAATGTACCTACTATTTATGGATGTAATAACAATTTACACTTTAAAATAAATTATAACAAGAAACAACAGCACTAATTAAACACACTAAAGCAATAAAACGGATCAACAACGAGGAAAAAATAATAAGTCAATGAAAGAATCGCGCGTTATTTACGTACAAACGCAGTGACTGGGCCAGACTAAACGGGCCCCAAGATAAGGGTTGAGCCCGGTAATCGCTAGTGCACGCGCCTCCCATATGCCCCGTGCTCTACACGTATAAAATAGGGCCAGCAACGGCTGGCCTCAGAGACCGTGCGAAGTCGCATTATACAATATTGCCACAAACTACTACGGTAATTTTTTTGTTAAACAATAAAATGTGTTGGAAATAGATCAAAAAATAATAATTACAAGAAACATATTTTTTAAAACTACAATTATTGGGCTAGTTATACAAATAGGTATACATATTTAGGTGGGGCCCGGCCCCTAAGGCCCCTATAGACGAGCCACCCCTGGCGTATGAAGTTGAACTTATAAAAGTAAAATTCCATGATTTAGCAAATGGTTCATATTCTTGACTTTTAAGTTAAGTTCCACTATCTGAAATTACTATCTTTGGAATACCATCGTCTTGCAAAAATTGATTTGAGATTATTAAGTACGTTACTTGATGTCATATTTCTGTTTAAGTTCACCATTTCTGGATACTTTGAATAGATATCTATGTATATAACTAAAAGGTATTTCTTGTTCTTGTTTTATTTGAAAAATGTCTAAACCTACTTTGTCAAGGCATTCTTATAATTTCGTATCATTTTAAAGGTAATTTTTGATTGGAATTTTGATATTTGTTACAAATATAACATTGTTTCAGAAAATTTTGAATGTCTCCAGATATACCTGGCTAGTAAACTGAATGTTTACTTCTTTCAATGCATTTTTGAATACCTAAATGGTATACATGCATTTTGTTCTACGGTATCGGATTGTAGGGATTTAGGAATGATTATTCTTTGATTCATATACATACCTATAACAAACCATATCTACCTTGTGTTATTTTAGACCTCACTTGATAAAATGCTTTTAGATTGTGATTCATTTTATTAATAGTACCTAGTGGGCCAACCGTTTATTAAATCTAAATTAGCTTTATATTGAACTTTAGTATTATTTCGAGATAAATAATTGTCTGCAGTTATTAATTCCTTGCCTGGACGGTATACCAAATTGATGTGATATTTTTGTAAAGTTAATAACATCTTTTGTAATCTAACAGGACAGTTGTTCAATGGTTTATTAAAAATTGAAATCAAAGGTTTGTGGTCAGTTTCCACAGTAAATTTGAACCATATATGTACTGGCAGAATTTATTAACACCAAAACGTATTGATAATACCTAATTCCTTTTCAATTTGAGCATAATTTTCTTGCGACATTGTCATCGCCCAAGAAACATTATCGTTTTGAATTTGAATGAAATTTTTGTGTTTTTTATTTGATGTTTTACCATTCACTGGTGGTTTTGATACAAAAGATTGTCGCGGGTGTCCTGTTGATGGTTTAAAATTATCTGGATCATTAGTTTTCTTCCTCTAAGCTTCAACATTTTTTCAATTCGGTTTTTTTTCTGTAACGGTTTTTGAACCTTTTGTTTCTGTCGATGACTCAGCTTTTTATCAATGTCGTTTTCATCTTGTAAAGCTGTAGGAAAAACTGGGCCCTTTTGTTTTTTAGACTTTCTACCAGGTCCACGTTTTGCTGATACCGCTTCGAATGCTGCTTTTCGACTCCTACCTCTTAAAATTTATAAAATATGATAGACGTCAAACAATCTCTTCTATGCTGATAATTCTAAGATTTGCTGTTTAGTTTATTAATGGTTAATATATATTTTTTCACGCCTAAACCAAAGAACAGTGTAAATTTATATACTTACCTTGAGTAAATAATTTAGAACATTTGCATTCTAGTTAGCGTTTTCATTGTTTAAAATTTCACATAATTTGAAACTTAACCTTTATATTAACTTTAATTTAAACGTGATCGATGCGTAGATTTAATTTTATTTTTTCGAATTTGATGTTTCAACCGTAGTTAAAACAAACGAACTCCACCTATTTCAATACATTTGATCGCCTGTTACATTTCAATGGTTTTAATTAAAGCAAAACGTTTCAAAACATCAAAAAGAGTTTAAAAGGATATCTGTAACAGGCGGCTTTGTGTAGAGTTTACAAATACGTTAACATAATAAAAGAGCGTAGTAAAAATCTGTCATGGAATTTTGGCTTTCAAATCCTTTTAAAAATTAATATTTTATTGTTATTGTCTGTATTTGCTGATTGCTTTATTATATCCTGCTTACTGTTCCTTTATATTTCGTTTTCTCTTTTATGATTTTTCTGCGATTTATTTTTCATCCTTTTTCGAAGCCGGTTTCAGTGTTTCCTTGTTTTCCGTCAGTTTTGTTATTTTCTTGACTTTTATTTACTAGAATTTATATAGTACATAGGCTATACCGTCTGATTAATTAATAACAAATAATAAATTAATGTCAAGTTCAAACGCAAAATATAAAAAATAATGTTTATCAACTTTAGGGCTCTGCAGTCTTATTTCCAATGAACTTAGCAAATACTTCTAGTCTAGTCCAACTGAATGCAAACAAGTAAAAAGCAAAGCAAGTTTGCTTTAAGTTGTTTTTATTTAATATTCGATTAATTGTGTGTTGCATTTCAAGATCTGTGAACATTTTCGAATGATGTTATTCAATTTAGAATGCTTGCACATACTAGTTTTTAAATGTGTAAAATTGGTCGTTAATACGAGAGAAACGGTTGAAATCATCTATTTGTTTTTAATTATTTCTAAGGCCATTATTATTATTATGTTGTAGCCGAGAAACATTTAATAATAATAAACACATTCATGAGCTGGTGTACGATATATTATATTAAATTAATTTTGTTTAATATGTTCATAAATCAACTGTCGGTTGACTTAACTCGAATGCTGAAGCTCTTGAAATTTCACAACGTCCAATTAAAAATGTTACTGACATGAAAAAACGAGCAGATTTCTTTCACGTTTCCGTATAAAAACAAGGTAAAACACGAGTACGCTAGATGTTCCTGGCAGGAATACAAATTAGACTTTATGACTTATTTTTATTTTCAAATTACGTGCTCCGTTGAACAAAAAATTACAAAGTGTGAAAAAGAACATCTTGACCGACTAACTGTGTGTGTCTGCATACTGCCAATGTTTTTAAGTAAATTGCCCGTGTTTTCTGTTTAGTAAAGTATGGTAAAGTTTTCTTTTGCGTTTGTGGAAGCGAACGGCTCTAATTTTTATTCAGTACTATAAGTTGATTGCTTAAACGAGTTTTTGGTTCACGGAGTGTGTTTACGAGAAGTAAATGCCAAATTCAAATTAATTAGTTAAGTTGTGAAAAGAGCACGATGTTTTTGATTTTATGAGATATAGATTCTAACAACTATTTGTTGTTTGTTTCAACAATTTGTTAATCAAAGTTGTCTTTTCCTAGTTTGTCATATGAATATTCCTTATCATAATCAACTTCAGATTGCTGTTCTTACTTTGAAAGGACAAGTGAAACGAATATAATTTAAGCAATAAGTACAATACAATAAAATAAACTTTGCATATATTATATAAATAATAACATATAAATACATAGAAAGATGTTAGTTATTCATTCGTTATGAAAATTCTTTGTTTGTCATAGAAACATTTCATTTTACGAAATCAAAATGTTTTAAATCAAGTTCATTTTCAGAAAAAAAAAATCGTTTAGATTTATATAGAAACTTACTTAAATCGTAATACTGAATGGTTCCAGTACTGTTATCGGTTTTATTTCATTGAATGCTGAGTAGTTATAAACTTGCTCAAATTATCCACGGACTTCAGAATTTTCTTTTCGAATATTTTGTATCCCGTTTAGAAGTTAACCGCCTCTTATAAAACTTTTCTAAACTCCGATGGGAAAAGTGTATTCTTAGTTTCATGAATATTTCGTGCCTTTTTATTTTTCGAAGAATTATTATTTGTTCCGGGATAACCACTAATGTATCACTATTATTTAACAAAAATTACTTAGTTTTGTCTCGTACATTTTACCTTGTTTCAACTTATCAAATTATACGACTGGTTCTTAACATTTACTTTTAAATTAGTGTTCTAGATGTTGCTTTTAAGGGATTTATATAGGTCAGCAGACGGTTGTGACTTATACGAAATTAAATTTTTAAAAGAACATCAGAAGGTTTACTAACTACGGAATTTAATTAATTAATTGAAGCATATAGAGTTTACTTATTTTCTGCCAGACCTCTTTAAAACGCAACTCCGTTTTTACAGTATTTATTTTGTTAATTACATTTATCTAAAGCATTTACTTTACGACCTTAGTATTACTGGTTTTGAAGACTCACAAGGTACGATATTTCACATTCAATAAAATATAATACGTAGCTAACCTAATAAGATTTTCGTAACATTTTCAAGTCCTGCGTGGGCAAAATCGCTTTGTATTATAAACGGACAAGAAAAGGGTTATGAAAATCCCATAAAATCTTTTTTAGCGTGATATATATAAATCGTTCATTACGATGGGTATGAATAAAATTATGTTATCTAAGGATATGTGCTGATCTGAAGTTTTTTGAATTTTCATAAAACACCACGAACTTTAAATATTTGGAAATGGAAAGTGTAGGCAGCAGTTTTTATCCGATTCACAAAATTCTCACAGTTGGATATAGGTTTTCAGAGCGGTTGGACTTTTGAGATTAATTTATTTTATATAATACATCGTTATAGATACTTTAGGTAGGTAGTCTATTGATTTAGCATTTTTTAAAGAAGTTTGTAGCGAACTAACAGACTTATCTTTGGATAAATCGTTTGTGACTCAACGACGGAAATTTCTTTGAAATAATATGCCTTTCTGCTCACTTCGGATGCATAATTGTTATGTGAATCAATTCTTAATACATTAATGCAAGTCGTTTCCTGTTCTTTTATTTTTATTATTAATTGTTAATGAATCTCTGTTTAGCTCATTTTCTAATTGATTACTACAAAAATGTTACAGCTTAGGTACAACTTTGTCTTTAAAAAGTATGTTACTTTGCTGACAGTAAACTGATAAACGAATTACGTAAATTACAAATAAATCAGCATTGTTATAGAAAAAATTCTTAATAATTACCTAATTCCCGTGATAAGACACCGAAGATTGTTCATGCTTTTTAAAACTCTTCAAATTTTTGTTAAAATCGTATGTTGTTCAAAAACAAATAAAAGACATGATTGTAATTATTTGAACGTAAGTAATCTTTGTCAGTAAATTAAGGCTGATAAAGGCTTTAATTGGTTTAATTAAAAGAGATCTGATTGGTTTGTTTAGTTACATTATTTAAATTATTTTCTCTTGGAGCTTTATTGCATTTGAAACGGACAAGCTAAGGTTAATTTGGCTTTGATGAATCTTCGCCATATTTTCATGGTTACAAATAAACTAAAGCTTTCCTCGGTGTGTTGCTATTGCCACCACAATATCCTGTGTCCTTTGGCATATTTCTCATCTTCTATATTATTATTTTTGTAGTTTAATTCCTTGGGTTGGCTGTTATTAAAAAAAATTCGTTCTGATTTTATATCTTGCGCTTTTTATTACTTATTAACTCTTCTTTTCACTTATAAAGGTATAAAAGTGTGTCCATCTCCATAGTCTTTTTATTCTCATTCATTCAGTGTTATTCTTATTACCTGCAGATAAAGCCTTCCATAGATATTTATAAATGGCTTTTTAGATTTATCGTGTTTATTTTAAGTTTTCTGGTATTTATTGGAGTTTACTAAGTGTTTGCACCACCAAAGTTGATGTATTAGAAACCTTACTAAACGAAAAAGAAAAGTTATGGGTTCATTAAATGAAACCCTGATTAGCACCAGTTTTATCTTCATAGTTCTTAGAAAAAGATGTTGATTGTTTATTAAATTTGCAGGGTTATTCACAAATGGCCATGAACCCGAAAATATTTGAGTTTGGAACCAGTATTATATTTCCTAGTCGACCTCGTCAATTTTAAATAGAAATTCTATTTAAAACGTAGTTTTCTTGCATATTATTAACGAAAAATTAACAGAATGTCGTTAAGGTCATTTACTTTTTATATTTAATGATAAGTATTGAATTAATATAATTCGTCCAGTGTCCAGTAATGTTCAAAATGTTGGGTGTTGCTTCTCTGCCAGGCTTGATTGTTCTCAAAAACGATCTTTTCTGGCGGTGTAACGTTTCAGGGCCTACAAATTCATATTTTTGGATTTTTAGTAAAACGTTTATAGAATATACATTATAATCATTTTTCAGTCATGATTTTCGTGTGTGTAACAGTAACACTTGTGTTTGTTTGCGCCTTCGCTTTTAATAATTTAGGGGCACCTTTGAAAATTCATCGCGAAAATTGTTATTTATTCTAATTTGGAGACGAAAGTTGAATCTTTTAAGGCAGTAATTTTTTTAAATCTCGAACCAAAGTGACATGAAAAAGGATTTACTTTAAATATTCTTGCCAATTGTTTGAACAACACGTTTTGACTAACATAGGGGTTGATGTCTACCAATTTCTATACAGCACTTTCGTTTTTCTCAAGAGTAACTGTCATTTGTGGCTTTTTATAGATGGAAAGATTTTCTCATAATGAATTTTCCAACTTCTCAAAACGCGTATCTCTTGAATCCCTTATTTGCTTAGGATAGCAGTATTAAAAGCATAAAAGCATACGTGAGATTGTTAGTATTTAAAGGTGAAATGAATAAGTTATTAGTGAAACTAAAGGTGCAAACCATGTTTAACAACATAGTAAAACACAAATATGAAAATCAATTGTACTAACTCAATTGTATGTGATAAATTTAAACAGGGATAATTAAAACCCCGAACTGCTAGTTGCTAGTTCATACCCTATACGTAGTTGGTTGGTGTTTAATGAAAATCCATACCTATTTAATAACCCTGCATTAAAATAATAATTGTATGTATATCGTATACGGCATTAGTTACAGCTGTTTACGTGAAAGTTTTTGCAATTAAACGTCACTTGATAATGTTTAGCAATGTAGGGTGGCAAGCGAAACCAAATTAATTCCAACTAAAACACCTATATTTACAAACAAAAACGAATTAATAATAGTCACAAATTTCTGTGAATACAAGCGTTAAAATGCGATGTCTCGGTTATTACGCAAGCGTTAAATAAAGGGGTAAATTAATCAGTGAGATCGCAGGGGGTCGCTGTTCCCGTTTGCTTCGGATCTATTGCTTTTATATGCAAAATCTAACAATTTAAATATGTTTAACTTCACAGTATTTGCAACTAAGACCTTCACAACCGCATAATTAAGAAATAATCCTGTCTTCAGATACAGTGACAAACAAAACGGTTTCGGTTTAGCAAAGGCATTTATGTTTAGTTGGCAGCTTTTAGCTAATATAGTTTGACGGAGATTATGCTTAATATTTTGAGTTTGAGGTGTATCTACCCATGATATTAAGGTGAAATTTATAAATCACAAAACGTTCTTAGTAGGTGGTACATGTTGTTCGTAAAATATCTACCTACCTCTGTTATTATTTGTTTTCTTCCTTTTTATCGTTCGTTACACGTAAAGCAATAGTTACCTTTTAGTCAAACACATAAACTCTTTTAAGGTCTTTCTTAAACGTAAAATGCGTTGTATTTTACGTTTAAGAAAGACTAATGGTAACACAATAGTAATAAGGAAAAGTTCTTAAAATTTCAAGGACAGGACTTGCAAATCCCTTACTTAGTTCGTTGCTCCTACTGTACGTTTACTTGTCGAGGTTAGTGTTCAATTGTTCCACATTGCAAGCCTATACGAATAGTTTTTTCACTTCTTCTTGTCTTTTGCTAGATGTTTTACTGTTTGCCAGCTCCTATGGCACGATTCTCTATCATTTTAGAGTTACACTGCTTTGTTGCTGTTTTTGTTTCGTCTAATTTATTGATTTGGCAATAACACTCAAGGTGTGCTCTATTCATAAGTTTTTTCACAAGTTTAATCTCCAGTGTGCTTTTAAAACAAGAAGCGGTTTTGGCTCAATTGGTTCAGCGTGCGTCTCACCATTGAGATTTAGATTGGCCCGGGTTCAATTCTCAGGGCCTCACATGTGTACACCGAAAACACCCGATCGTATCCCTCGGAAGGCAATGACAAACCACCGAGATATTTCAACCTAGTAAGTTTTCTTTGGAGTAGAAGTGGAAACACTTCCGTGGTTCGGAGCCCATGAAAAGCTGTAGGTCCCCTATCTTTGTAGGACACTTGACACGCGCACCACAGACATTATGAAGAGAAGACAACTTCGGACATATGGAGAGAAGATGGCAACGCCCTGTAAGGGTATGCTACTC
Organism: Melanotus villosus; assembly: GCA_963082815.1. Classification (NCBI taxonomy): domain Eukaryota; kingdom Metazoa; phylum Arthropoda; class Insecta; order Coleoptera; family Elateridae; genus Melanotus; species Melanotus villosus. Next base: position 107,635,053 of record OY720418.1, on the reverse strand, counting down.
TAAAAAGAATGCTTTCAAATTTTTATCAGCACTCATGATTTCTAAATACCATAAAAGTTTGTATCATTACTAATTTATACACTGTCATTTTCCTCCCTTTAAAATTCCCCTAGAAAAAGTCGAAGTGGATCTTATAGAATGAATGTAAAATCAATTCTTCAGGAGTTTAACATCAGCGCTCTAGTGTTGTTAGGCGTGCCTTTGATATTTTGATTTCTTTGAAAAATAGGGAAATGGAGAAATGTTCAGTGGTTTGAAAACTTTTAGTTTTGATTGATACTTATAAGATTGGTTTATTCATTAATTAATTTGACACGAAGAATTGCTAAGATAATAGTGATAATCTCTAAAGTAGATGTGGTACCATATACTTAAACATTACTTTTATCTTTGATGATGGGTATTGCAAATCAAGGTTTATAACAAAATTCGGAATCCATCCATCACTGCTGGCTCTTACAGTTTTGGACTGGAGACATTGAAACTTCAGCAACCACTAACTGTCTTTTTGTAGGGTTAACATTAAATAGAAGGTTTTAGTCATTATCCAGTACATTTTGAGATAATTAAGATCCAGTTGTAGACATTTCCGCTAAATAGACTTTGTCTACGTCAAGCACATGTTTAAATAAATCTCATTTTGCAATTTCATTAAGGGACTGACGTGCTTATTTAAAGACTTAAGTTTGAGACCATTATACTGCATCATCAGCATATTATTAATACCTAGTGGGTGGCAGGCCAGTAATCTAAAGCAAGTACGACAGAGGTCGGGAATTTTCCTCTAAAGTACTCCTGAGGCATTACGTATTTTATTTAACAATTAAAGGGGTAAGTTGAGTTTAAATTTTATACTTAGATTAGGTTTTTGTACCAAACTTTGTGAAATCTTATCGAAAAATTAAGGAAAATAGCTAAGCAGTACCTGTTGTTTAATAAGTCTTCTGATTAACTGATTTGTTTTACAAAGGCGGAATAATTTTTCCACTTTTAATAGTAGAAACGAAAGACTTTTATTTGGACGACACTGCGATCCTTTCCAAATTTAGGAATGACCATCATTTAGGCTGCCCATCATCATAAAGGAACTAAGAATCTAATTAAAAATTAGGGTTACTATTTGTATATCTTTTGACGATCGCTCTTTTAAAAGCTGTTCTAGGGTTATTTCCTAGCATTTTGGGCTCTTTTCTCTAAAAGGAGAAGTTCCATAGGAACGGATGTGAAGATGTTGCTTAAAGTTGGTACAAATCTAGTTATCTTTTCTTCAAAATTCAACTGTGATTAAAAACAATAATTCAAAAAAATTAAAGGACCTTCTGAGCAGTAGCATTGTAGGTAATAAGTAAAGGGCGGATTTTAATAAAATATAAATGCGTTTTTAGAGTTGGGAATGCTTCTACAAAAATTTTATTTTGCCTAAAAATGCCTGTTTGAAGGTAAATGCCTAAAACATGCCTGAATTAGTGATTTGCCCTTATATGTGCCTTTTTTGCTATTATTCCCTAACAATTTTTTATATAATTTTCATTTCGCATATCAAAGTGACTGAAAAATATACGGTGCGTCGCCTAAATTGCTTTCTGGGAATTTTACAACTGTTGAACTTAAATTTATTTTCTGGGAATTTTAAAGGCGAGGGAGGAGCACCTTGTTTACGCAGTGAGCACGTGCTTGCGTAACATGCTTAGTTCCATCTTAAGGCCCGTATGACACGATACTAAATTTTATATAAAATTTTGTATAACATTTTTTGAAAAATATTTATAGCAAATGGGATAATAATTTTTTTGAAAAATGATAAATTTCCGTATGCAACGTGACATTATTTTGTACAAAAAATTTATGTTGTGAGCACGCGCATACAAGAAAAAACCGGGGCTCACTTTAACCATCTTCCAAATTTAATTAAACGACTGGAAAATCAATCTTTATCGCTCATAGAAAGCATTCAGTTAGTGGAGCAAGCCCCGTCAAACTTCTCGGGGGCGAAGGGAAAAAAAATTCAAGCCAAAATTGAAATGGCGTTAGAAAAAAATCTCGGATGGACAAAAATTACTTCCATCAAAAAAGCACTAGAAAGAGAAGGCACAGCAGCAGCTATCGACAACTTAAGTCCAAAAGAAATATCGTGCTTCTTGTGAGCTTGAGCGGTCGTTTTCTAAATATGTATAAGCATATTTTAACTGATAGAAGAACCAAATTTACCCAGGAAAATTTAGAAAAATACATAGTAGCAAATTCATTTTACGTGTAAATATTTAATGTGTTAATAAATCTTGAAAAAAAAAAATCGTGCCTCTTTTGTTTAGTTTTATTGTATTTACTCAATCGTTATCGTTGTTGCCTGAAATGTACCTATTTTGCCTATTTTCAACAGTTATTTTATCTAATTTAATATTTTATTGTGCCTACAAATCCGCCCTTTAGTAATAAGTAATAATAACTAGTTCAGTTGCGGTTTGTCGTTTGTCCCCCTTTTACTAAAAACATCAGTTATCTCCTTGGTGGTGGATTTACAATCTCTTTAGACCACAATGGATTATGTTATGGAGGTAGTTTTATTAGTATAAACAAAACTATAAATTTGTCTTATCAACGAAAATTACGATGAACTAATTTTAAAATTGTGGTTTCATCAGAACCAACATAAGTAGATTGTTGTGCGCAATGTCTCTGAATGGTAGGAATGGTAGAATCTTAATACGTTTTGTGGCGACCTAATTTTTTCATAAAAATTAGGGTAATAACTAGTAATAAAGCAATATTTGCCTAGAATAAAAAGTCTACACTGGATATGTTGTGGGTCAGTAGTTTTTATTACCAATGTAATAAACCGAATCCATAACTAATATTGTCTAAATATGGGACAAACAAACAACATATAGGTTTTGTTTATGCTTTTTCTACATATAAATGAAAAATCATTAATCAAATTTCTAACGGGTTAGTAGTTATTTATTTATTTTTTGTAGATATTTGGGGAATTCTTATTAACTGAATACTTTAATAAATTTAAGTTCTGTGAAATTTTCGTTGTTGTTCATAATGCTTTCTGTAAACAACATGGTTATTTAATACAAGAACTCCTACACAACGCAAAAAAGAAACTAGACGCTATTTAATCAGATTTTTTTGTAATATTAAGTTTTCATTTTCTTCGATGCAGGAATTTTTTATAACTGAACTTTAAGTAAACGCTTTAAACTACTGCTTATATCTTATACATATATCATGTTCAGGATAATAGTCATTCCTATGGAAATGTTGGCTTAAACTTTGAATTACAGCGTTGGATAAACGTAGGCTCTGATTGTATTACATTTTTCTCTGTTTTACTTTTGCATTTCAGAAAATAAATGCATATCCTTCGTAAACGAAAAATTGTAATTGCTACAATATTTTTTGTTTTATCAGAAAATGCGGAATTTTCAGATTCCGTATCAGATTCAAACTTATTAACTCGAATTTTAAAAACGCGTAGAATTGTTAGAAATTAAAAGATAACGCATAGGAAATTCAGCAAGAATCTCTGCTTTTATAAAACACGCGTAACTGGACTTTGTGTACACAGAACAGTCAAGTGCAAACCTTTTTGTGGATTACAGAGTGGTAAAAGGTCATCTTCGTTTTTCTGCCGATAATTACACGGATAAAGAGCACACATATTCCTGCTTGGTTATTTTTATCTGTAACAGATACGCAAAGTGAAAACGTTTTGTTTACGTTCTCTGTATCTTTGTGGTTAAACGCACATTCAAATTAAAACTGTGCTCTGCAAAGAATGTCAACATTTTTTTAAATTAATACTCGTTCTCAAAATGGAAATATTAATGGCTATGTAGGAAGTAGGAATTTTTGAAACTCGAACGCCAGTTTTCTAATTATGTGACAGTTCAATGTAAAATTTGTCAGTTAAAATTCAAACTTACTTATAGATTAACTTTGAGCAGAAAAATATACTCTGCTTCTAATTAAAAATGCGTTTCAAGTCATTAATGTATCCTGTTTTAGTAGGGTACCCGTAAATATGAAAAAGTAATCTTTTTTCTTTTAAAAGCCCTTGCTTTTTTGATGATTATGTTTTATTGTAATTCATTTGAATTATGTAATACTTACTGTAACATGACTCAAAAAACACTTGTTTTTTACGCTTTAAATTTTTACCAAAAATAAAAAATAAACAGTAAGAACGGAAATTTATTAAAAAGTAAGCCAAATTCGTTAGTAATATTATTTCTGATAAATCTGTAATTGTTTATCCTCTTAACTATTAATTCTTTGAATTCACACTGAGCGCAATATAACTTTTAAGTTTTGGCCTTAAAAGAGAGATTGCACGTATTCTATTTTTAATTGCTCTTATTTACAACCACTCAGACAATTAGTTTGCTCTAAAATAGATTAGTCTGTAAATTAACACATTATTATAGATAATTATAATCAAAAAGATGCTTTCTTTTTTCTCGACTGGAAAGCTTCTTTCTTGGTTTTGAATTTTTAATTCTTCTTCATTTTTCAAACAACGAGGTATTTTCTTCTCTTTAGGTAGTTTTGAAAAATAGTAATGATAAAAAGATGCTTCATTTTGTTTAAGGGCCTTCCGTATGGTATTTTTTTTTTCGGGTTTGGCGTGATCATGTGATCATGTGACTAAACCTGCACACCATTTTTATTTGTTTTGTGCTCATCCTCTCTCTTGAAACGTAGTTTTCTTAAGATTTAATTTTGATTTTGATTTTTTTTTTTTTTTTTGAAACCCTATTAATTCTGCTTATGAATTTTGTCCATTGGCGTATAGATAATTACTCGTTCTACTTTGTTTTTGATGTTTGTTTCAGAGATACGTTACAGCTAATATCATAAATTTTAATTTTGGCTTGTTTTTGCAATTTCTTTTTGTTACTTATTACATTCTATGTCGAGTGATAATCTTAGCTAACTTTATTTTTGGTTTCATTTTCATTCATTACTCTCCAATTGCTTTCCGCTTCCGTTTGACATTTTACTGCGCGATTACTAGAATAACCAAAGATTAGTGAAGCTAAACTTATATTATATTTCCAGTTGTAGGCGAACCTGTGAAATGTCAAATTTTAAGTGGGCGTAGTTTGATTACACTTCATCTAAAATTCCATATACAACACGGTACAATTTATTTTTAGAAATAGATTTAATATACTTTTGGGACGATCGATCTATTCAACAACGTAATATAGTTTTTTGTTTTCTGAGAAACTATTGAAGGAATTATTGGAATAATCTTGTCTATCATGTTATATAACCAGGGTGCGAATCACCGCCGGGGATGCCAGGGATTTCCCTGGCTGTGCTTATATTTTCCCCTCCTGTAAACTAAAAATCGTACCCCTGCCGGGGATGAATATTTCCCCGTCTGTGTAAATGACAACATTAAAATGTGTATAAAAAAAATTGTGGAATAGTATCCCCCCCTGTAAAAGTTGTATGATTCGCACCCTGTATATAACGAAAGCATTTATTAGCCAAAACCATTTCACTTTTTTGTAAGATAGAGGATAATGAATTTCTTGTATAAAGCATGTACGTACTCATACAATCTGAAAGTTAAAAATAGAAAGTTTTGATGTTTTAACAATATGTGCCAAGTGAATCAGATTTTATGAAATTTATATTTTCGTTCATACTATTTCAGTAAAATAGTATATTCAATTGATATTCATTGAAGGGATTTCAAAAGTAACTCTAAAATATGCTGTTTATACAAAACTGAAGAAGAAATTTAAAAGGCAGTCACTGTTGCTAGAGTAGGTAGCTTGTGTAAATATGTGGAATTTGTAATCACGTTGTGAGGTATTGGATAAGGTAAGATTTTGTCAACTGTAAATTGTAAATTGAAAAGGAAACTCAAAATACTATTATTATTATTATTAAGTACTATTATTATTTTTATAATCCACTGCACTTGAGCACATCGGCTTATTGTGCCTCCTAGGATTTATATCTTACAGATTGGGCCCATTTGCGAAGTCCAAAATATATCTGTAGGATGCAGTTGTTATTTCTTCGGGGACCATTAGATCCACTCCAAAGCAACACTGTCTTAAAACTTCCAACATCGGGCGTTCACTCGATATGTGCTCTGCCGTTTCTTCTTCCTCCTCGAAAAATCTGAGGGTTTGGATCATTTATGACGCTTATTAATTGAAGGTGCCTTCTGAACTGGTAGTCTCCTGTTACCTTTATCATTTTTTCCCTGTTTATAAGCAGTAGTTCTCCTGCTTTGACTTCGGAGGGACTTCTCAGCAACATCTGAAATTGCCTTCAATATCTGCAGTGTTCTTCTTGTAATCGTTCCTTTATAAACTCATGTTGGTTCAGGTCCGATTAGGAGTTTTTCTGCTCCCAGTTGATCTGCTTTTCATTCCCTTCCACGTTTTGGTATCCTGGCACCCACTTCAAAGTTATTTTGTTATATTCTGCCAGTGCAGTGAATGCTTGTCATTCGGGAACTACTTTAGATTTAATTTCAATTGCTGTCACAGCATTTAATTTAATGAAGCTTGGTTGTCCGGCAATTATGTATATTTGTCGATTTTCATAACCTTTCTGCAGCATAATGTGGGGACATGTAGTAATCGCAATTATTTCCGCTCGGAATACTTTAGCAAATCTACCCAGGTTGATGCTTAAGCATTCCCCGGTGTTTGTTTCATGAATTCCAGCTCCGGAACTTTCCAACGTTTTTAATCCACCTGTATACCAGATGGAGGTAAACTGATTTTTCTGCTGCTGTGCCTTTTCCTCTCCCCTTTGCTCAAGTATGTCCACCTTGAAAGGTTTTCTGAAGTTAAAGCTAGTGCTGATTTTATCAGAGTATCTATTTAAAACAGCTGTTTACAGTTTCAAAAATTTCGGTATGGTCCCCTTTTTTCCAGATGTTCCTCCGGTATCCACTAATATTCATTCTTAATTTGCGGCGGATGCACAATGGGCCTAGGGCCTGAGTGCTGCTACTTTGCACCACCGGCGAATGAATGAATGAATGAAAATATTCAATCTATATGCTGCTAGAAGTGTCTGTGATTCCATTACTAATGGTAGCGGAGGTAAATCTAAATCGCTCCTCTACACGATGGACCGTGATGGGCCAGTATGGTGGTCGCCATGATGGCCACTATTAATGGATTTAATAAATAGATAGTAATTCAATAAATAGATTTCATTTAAATATTTTTTATTCGTTTATTACTAATTCTATTGTCAATTTCTGTGCTGAATGATAGACGTCGAGGGGGTTGCGGCTGCGACTATTTGTTTGCCTCGTGTTTTTGGGATTCCAAATGCAGGGCTCTTGTTGATATAGTTCAATAAATTTGAACGTCTCCTTGTTGCTCCACGTTGTCATGATTAAGTAATTGTATGAGCAGATAATCAGCAACACAATCAGAATAATCATAATAACTAGAATAGAACGGAGTCAGATAATGAGTGGAAATTACGTCGGAAACTGAATGATGGGCCATCGTGTGGACGCACCGCGTGGGAACCCCCTGTGGCCTTGCTTGCGTATGCTGGCTTCCTTTGATGTGGGGAGAAAAACTGCTCCCAAAGCCATCCTCCTCCATTACCAGCCCATCATCGGCCACTGCACGCCAGGCCACTTTCCACACGATGGTGATGGCTTGTAGTGGCTCATCATGGGCCATCGTGTCGTATTTTATATATATTATTTGTTTCCATAATTTCCGGTTTCTTACTTTCATTTTTGCTGCCGCCCGTGACAAACCTTTTTTTCTGTAAGTACTTTCCTAGCTGTCAATTTCATTTGTTTCTGGGTCGCCCTAGTGGTCCCCTGCCTGTGGTATCTTTAAGTTCCACGCCACATTTGTTAGTTCATTCGTTACAATCCTAAATAAGTGACCTAGTCACCTTAACTGATTACTTTCATATATGTCCATCGCCGCCTGTGTGTTTACTCTTTCTCTAATTTCTTGGTTTCTAATTCGATCACATATTTTAACATCGAGCACTTTTCTAAGGTAATCGTAGGTTTAGCTCTGAGTGTAGCTGTATTAATCTTCCAAACTTTTTAACTAAGCCAAATTAAGGTGAGCAAATTGAGATGAGACTTTTTAATTGTAGAAAATATTATGCAATAATAAAAAAGTGGCGTAAAACTTAATCTAGAATAGTTAAGTAAGCTAAATTTTTAAGTAAGAATAGGACTTTTAGAATTAGTTGGGATGATGGAAAACGATTTTAGCTATTCTCACTCTAACCTCTAAAACTTATAAAGCGAACACTTAAAAGTTCTTGGACAAATAAACAACTTAGTTTGGTTGGCCAAAGTTGTGTAAAAAAAGGATTGGATTTAATGAAACAGGTTTTAGAATCTGAAGTAAAAAGGTTCATTATATCTGCGAAAACAGCTTCTGTAATTACGCTTTTGCATTATATTGGTATGAATTAAATAACCCCTCTGCATGTCGCGGTACAGAATTATAGGTCAGTAGAATAACTTTCGTTGAAATGTCGATAATCCGATAAAATACCTCAAAGTTAATTAGCAGACAAAGCTAAACCTGTTAGGGTATATTATTATTTTACATACTGGATTAGGTTATTGTTTTGATATAACGTAAACGATCCGTTAATAAAGTTCACTGGATGTTCCGTAGATATTATCTTTAAGTTTATTATTTCATAATGAATGTAATTACACAAGTCCCATAAAATGCTTTTAAAAATATCGTGAATACTCTCAACTTTTAATCTTTATCTCTGTCGCTTTTGCCTTTTGCTTAATAGTTAGATTTTTCATCGCATAAAATATTTATAAACTAAATATTTTACGTTTACATACGACACATTGAATGTTTATGTTACAAAACAATATTTCTCAAAGGGTTTGTAAATTGTTAAACTGTTCGTAAAGACTAGATCCGTTGTAGCACATTTAAACAAATTGTGTGCGTTTGTTAAAACGTTTAAAATTTGCAATCTAAAGTAGGTACGTAAGTTATATAAACAACTTAATTGAACCAAAGTCAACAAAGAAGTAGGAGTACCTGCAGTTATTTATAAAAATTCTTCCTTTCTTTTCTTGTTCTTGTTCGTACGTTATTTTTAGGACACGTTATTATTTTTTTGATATACTAATAATTCATCTCCATTCTTATTACATAAAATGCACGGATTAAATAAATTAAAAAGCCTGTTCTTCGAGCGAAATAAGCAACTTAACAAAATGGAAAATTATGCATATTACAAGTTCCCAGCTTGTTATTTTTGAATCCTGTTGAGGATTAAAGTAGGCAAGCAGCCGATTTCCTCTAACATAAAGCATACAGTTTAATGGATACCTTTTTGAGAAATTAACGTGTTAATTGAACGTGTTAGGCATCACACGTATGTAAATTTTTGAGTGGCTACAATTTTGTCGTTCTGTTTTAATGGCACATATTGATAATAAAGGATGTTTTCAAAACGCCAACTTTCACATATAACTGCTCATCCTTTTACGTATAAAATAAAAGGATGTGTAATGGTAAAATTGATACGAAAGGTATCAGAGAAATGAAAAAGGATGTTATGCTTAATCGTGGGATCAGAAAATATAGCATATAAAGGAATTTTATGAAATTTTTACTTTTAGGAAATTTTGATTTTATTGTCTCATATGTAGTCTTATTTTATAAAAGAGAAAAACTGTATTAAGAGGAACGAGTACCAAAAGAGCACTTTATATCCCTTATATGAAATTATGCGGAAAAAAGAGTGTATGCCGGAATAGGAGTATTCTGAAATTTTACCATCACTACTAGGCTTAGGATAATTATTATGCATGCGGTATGCCCTTAAATATGCACTTATCTTTATTATTACAATTATTACATTAGTTTTTTCGTAATTAATTGTTAATTTTACTTGGTTACTAATAAAAATTACAAGTAACAGTATTATTATTTATTATATTTTATAATTACAAGCTTTCATAAGTAAATTTAGGTCTATTGTCGGCTAAAACAATTTTTAACATTTCTTGTAATTTTTTTTAAGAATTCCCGATTTTTTTATTTCTCTAAATCGCTGGCTACACCTTGTACTATTTCGATACTATTTTGCAGTGGTAGCCTTTTTTCTTGAAATTTTATAATGACAGTTGAAGTGGAACTCAAATTAGCTTTGAAAATTAAGAATATCTTTTTTTTACAAACGTTCTGTACTTTGCAGCATTAATCCAAGTTCCTTGTGTTGTAATAATTGAAACGAACTAATTCTGAACTCTTTGTAAATCATATACTACACAAGTTATATGTATCATCCTTAGATAGCTTTACACATGTAAGGTGCATCATGAGAAGAAACTACGTTTTCAAAATTCCTATCGGGCGTCAGGAGATTTAAACAATCATTAAGAAATCGCAATTGTTGAATGATTAACTTTTTCTAGTATGCTTACGGTGACCAGATATGATTTACCTTTTTCTTCTGAGGTTCCCAACGCAATGTTCCAAATACTTCTTCTTCTTCTTCTTCTCTTGTTATCCTTATGCCCTTAGGGCGTCGGATGTATGTGTTAATTTCCTATCATTTATTCATAGTTTCATCCCGAATATAAAATTTGCTGATATATTTGAGATGCGGTCTCAACCAAAGACACCTTCGATGTATAGTTCAGGAACATAAGTTGTATGTATTTTCTTCTGTATTTTTCTAAATAAGATCTTAGCACGTCATCTTCGCTAGGGATGGTGATGGCCAAATACCCTATAAAACCACAAAAATAATAATTAAAACAAACACATTCGTATTGCGACAACTAAAACTTTCCTGATAAAGTTGGTTGGAATCAATCTCTGAAGATATTCCCTTCGCCAAATTACAAAAGTAAAGTTGACTGAGACAGACCTCTTAAAGAAGGGTTCTTCAGGAGTTTTTTTCTTAGCTAACCAGAGGCTCCATTCGTTGGATTAAGTTTCGCTAGAGGTACCTATGTCCGAAGAAATGAATGTCTTCCATAGCTCTTTATTAACATCTGTGCTGTTCTTTGATTCAAGTTTTAATAAAGCAGTTAGCAATATTTGCTGTTGTTTATTGCTCTTTTCTCCAGTTTGTTGCTAGCATGTTTTCCCGTTTACAGATTTTGAGTAATTTGAAACCTTTTTGTTGTTGTTACAGAATACTTACAATATAATATACTTCCACCTGTTGTAAAATCACTAGTTTCAAAAATTGACTTCAAACAGCACCTAACACTTTTTTTTAAGGTATCTTGCACTTGTTAAGAATATTTTGCCAATGCAGCTGACGCAAAAAAGTAAACGTTTTAATTGTAGGCAGAATAAATTGGTGGGTATTCCTATCAGACGATCCACGGGATCATTGACAATAGAGGATTAGGATGCAAACTGTTGCTAACATTACAATAATGATTTAATGAATAGCAATGAGACAAAGTGATACTAATTCTGTAAAATGTAGGAAAACAAACAGAAATTCGAAATACTTCTTCGAAATTTATTTTTAAACAGTAAAATGGTTTATGGCTTAACTTACTAAATAAGAAAATAACATAATAATTGAAAATCAAGACATACACTTTAGTCCACACGAATCATGAATATACAAGGCGAGTCGGGAGTGCCAAACTCGCGAAGTGTGTACTACAGTGCGCCGAAGTAAACATGAGAGTCGGAAAATATGCGAACTACAAGAATTTTATTTAAAATATTTTAAGCGGCAAGATATTCAACCAATCACGTAAGCATACATACTTGGTTCGGTACATCCACAATCAAAATTACGAGTTGTCAAATTTGTATCGTACTTGATAGCTGTATTTCTATTTCATAATAATTCGTTTTACAATACATCATTCCATATTTTATCACATTATCAATCATTTATTTTAACTCCACGATCTTATTTTCTTATATAGTTAGAACTGCCGCCGAAATCATTTTTAGCCTGAATGTACGAGGGGCGTTCAAAGTGTGTTGCAATTTGGGGGTATCTAGCAAAGTTTAGATTTTCGTTCAAATTTTGTTTGATACATTAGATCTAGTTACCCTTGCTTGCAAAAATTGGTTGTCCTATCTGCTTTTGTTTTCCTTCTGTCAGTTGTGAAATATGGCTGAGTGTAGTTTAAAGAAGTACGAGTAGGTATCGAAGCATCATCAAGTTTTTGTGTAAAGAGGGTGTAAATGCAAAGGAAATTTTGGTTCCCTTATCGAAAGTGTACAGATCGGATACGCCTTCGTATGCTACGGTCACTTTCGATAAGCGATCCAAAATTTCCTTTGCATTTACACCCTCTTTACACAAAAACTTGATGATGCTTCGATACCTACTCGTACTTCTTTAAACTACACTCAGCCATATTTTACAACTGACAGAAGGAAAACAAAAGCAGATAGGACAACCAATTTTTGTAAGCAAGGGTAACTAGATCTAATGTATCAAACAAAATTTGAACGAAAATCTAAACTTTGCTAGATACCCCCAAATTGCAACACACTTTGAACGCCCCTCGTACGCTGAAAACGATTGCAGCTCTCGCCACGCCTCCTCAACTCTCTTGTTTGCTTCGGTCAGCTGTACACATTAATGAATGATTAAAAAACACAAAAGTTCTAATATGATTTGCATTTGTTTAATTATAACGTCTTGAAGGCTTGTGTTTAATCATGTAGATTAGCACATTGGAATTGCCAAACAATACTGAAAACTACAGCGCTTTAAAATTTTAAACTACAGTAAATTTTCGTCTGTAAACGTTATATCGTAATTCAAAAAGTCCTTGGATCGTGGTTGCTGTGGACGTTACATTTTATGGATCCTAAACATCTTATTTTTTTAAGCTTTTTTAATTACAATCTACTGACTTTTAAAGGATGCTAAGTAAACGTCAATAACATAAAAATAATGAATGTACCTATATAATTTCAGAGATGACTTAAATTCCACAACAACCGTTATCCAAGGACTTTTTGATCATACTATATTTCTTTATTTATTTATGAAACCAAAAAACGTAGCACGTAATTCACTAATAGTTCCTTAAAGATTCATTTATTATTTATATGAGAGCATTAAATCGGAATGAAATTGTTTTTACAGGATGTTAATTACGAAATTGCGTGTCTTGATGGTGGTTTGTTTTCCGTTTTGTTGTAGAATATTTTATAATTATATCATAGACTTTAATTAAAAGATTTGTCAACTATTATAAAAGCATCACTGGTGGGCTCGCTTCCTAAGCTTAATTTGAGTTAGAAAAAAATGCTTGAATTATTTCCAGTCTTCCAGTTCCAGTTCTTTACATAAAATCCTTTTTTGACTTGTTAAATCTTTGAATAATAAAAATTATAACTGGGTTGGCAAGAAAGGGAGACGTTTTAATTAAACATTGCATGTGTCAAGTAAGCTTCATGTTTGCAATGCACTCTTTTAGACGTCAAGAATAGCTTCACTCTCCACTCTGGAGTTTTTTTTTAGTTACACTTCTGAAACCGTTTTGCTATGATATTTTTTTTTTAAGTTAAAATTATGTTGAAAGTTGCTTTGTTTGTAACCATATACTGGGGAAATAAACATTTTATGTAAATCGTGAATATTAAATTCTAATTAATGTATACAAAGCCTCATCTATTAACTGATATTAGCCACATTTCATTGGAAACAACCGTCTATATTTCGTTTGCACAGCGAAGTAGCCCTAATACATACTTATTTTGACGTTCGCTATATCTAAAAAATATTCAAATTTACGATAAATAAAAAAATGTGTGAAATGTGTTAAATATATTTCTAATAAATGATGTAAACTTAGGCACTACGTAGAATCTCGAACCATGTCGGTATTTCACAGAAACCGTTTCCATCAAGCTTTTATTCATGCTTTCGCGCAGAAACTTTTGTAAATATGATTTGCACATCATTTATTATTAACAAAACTTAGATAAAATGTTTTAAGTTGTCTTATAACTTCGAACTTGAGTGAAGTAATCTTGTTCTATAACCAGAATCAACGACAATAGTATGGTAATTTAACTATGTACGGCATTTCGGCAGCGAAACCTTAGTATCATATAAATAGAATGCTAAAGTTAATTACAACAAGTTTGAAACTCGCTACTAATTCACCGTTGAGTTTAAATTTGTTGACTCCGTAGTATTAATAAATAATATGTTTTAAAGTTAATCGTTCCATCTACTTTTAGAAAATATAGGTACCTTTAAAGACAAATATTTTAAACCCTTTGGATTAACGACCGATTTAACAGACAAATTAAAACAATAAAAAACTTTGATACAAGTTTTATTCGTGACGTTTCGATCTTGGTTTTAGATCCTTATCAAACTATAACAATAATTAAAAATTAGTCAAGAAGTAAAAAACTAAAAAGGAGTTGTAATAGTAAAAAAATTTAAAAATTAAATAATTACCTGTGAGTTAGAAACAACCAAAAAGATTATTGATAAATTTGCTAGTAAACACATTATGTTTAGAAAAATCAAAAGACTCGAGCACAAAAAGTTTATTACAAACACATGTTGAAATTTAGGATGGTTGGTTCAAACTGAAGTAGAACTTGAAAAGAACAAGATATTAACTAACTAAGGACAGAAAGGGCCCAACCCACATTTTAATTTATCTCGTGGAACGAAACATATACACTATAAAAGGTTACAAGGACAGAAATTTTTTTAATTATTATTCTAAATTAATGATAGCATTATAACAACAGATCAATAAAAATACCAATTAGGGTAGGCTGTGAAATTGAATTATTTTGAATTGGTACTTTAGCCACATCCACAGAATGACATTTTATAACGTTTGTAATTTGACATTTTTATTGTAAACAAAGTTTATAACCTTAAATTGAAACTGAAATGTCATTCTGTGGATGTGGCTAAAGTACCAATTCAAAATAATTCAATTTCACAGCCTACCCTAATTGGTTTTTTTATTGATCTCTCGTTATACAGGACTAAGTTTTTGTGTATCAGTATGGTTGTTAAGTGTTAATTTATTAGATTTAATGTGAAGCATCTCAGAAATTAGTCTTTTAGAAAGATTAGTTTCAGAATCTAAAATTTGTATATTATCCCATTGCATATCATGAGACTGTACCATGCGGTGTAAAGAAATAACATTAGGAAAATTACTAGAAATATTTTTCTGATGTTCCTTTATTCTAGTACGTAAATTCCTCTTAGATTGGCCAATGTAACTCATAGAACAATTATTACAGTTAATTTTGTAGACAACATTACTAAGATCCTGTTTATTAGTCTTATCTTTACCTTTTTTAACAAAAATATCTAACCTGTTATAGATTTTATTGACGATAGTGAAATTTATATCTTTAAAGATTTTATTAATTTTGTTAGAGATATGTTCTTGAAAGGGCAACATTATAATCTGACTGTTCAAAAAGGGGTTATTGTTAACATAAGGAACATTGGAAAATTTAATTTTGTTTACCCTAATTTTGATATGCTTATCAATAAATGCATAGGGGTAATAATTAGCAATAAGAATTTCTCTAAGAAGTTGAATATTACGTGAGTGAAATTGTTTATCTGAAAGTAAAATAGCTTTATCAATTAAGTTATAAACAATAGCTTTCTTTTGGTAGATAGGGTGGTTAGAAAGAAAATGTAAAATGCGTCCAGAATACGTGGGTTTCTGGTACCAATTAGTAATGATATGATCTTGATCTCTGATGAGAAGAACATCAAGAAAACTAATACAGTTTTTATTTTCAATTTCAAAAGTAAACTTAAAATTAGGATGGTAACTATTGAAGATATCAACTATGTTGTGAATTTCATTATCAGGTACAATACAAAAGATATCATCTACATACCTAGAATAAGTAATCATCAGAAAATTAAGATTGTTGATACACTGAGTTTCGTGATCACGCATAACTATTTCAGCAAACAGAGAGGACAGAGGAGAACCCATAGGAGACCCGCTAACTTGATGATAAAACTTATAATTAAATTGAAAAAAGGTTGAATTTAAAATTAAATTAAGAGCTATTAATATTTCGTCCCACGGGATATCACAATTATCTTCTATAATGTTCCAACGTTTTTTGATACTATTAACTACTAAGTCATTAGGTATACAAGTAAATAAGGAAGTTACATCTAACGATATCATCTTGAAGTTATGAGGTACAATAACATTATTAACACTATCAATAAAAACTATACTGTTTTTTACGCTATGACTCGATGAGGACACAGGAGAATAGTTTAAGTAAAAATTTAGCTAATTTATGTAGGGAGCTATTGATGGTGGACACAATAATTCTCATAGCATTGTCTTGCTTATGAACTTTAATTAATCCATAAGCTTTAGGTAAATGACCAGAAGTGACATATAATTGTTTAAAGATCGTATCCGTAATGTAGTTGTTATTTTTCCAACGTTTTATCATAGTTTTGAGTTGATTTAAAATATTATTTAGAGGATTTTTATTGATAGGTTTATATATGCTAATGTCAGATAATAGAATATCTTTAATTTATTGTAATAGCCTCAGACAAATAACATTATTTGTCTGAGGTAATAGTAGTATCGCCATCTTAACGTTTTCATTTTATAGTTGTTTGAGGATTAAATAACGTTTTTAATCTAATTATGTAAATGCACAGCCATTGGTGTAGGAAATTGAAATGGTTTACAAAGTTTTACTGCAATTTTGGTTAAAAGAATAACTGAAACTGCTTAACTAATTATTAAACTTGATATTACAGTTTTTTAAAACAGAGTTTACCTGCAATATCATTTTAAATTAAAAGTATCCACTCATAAAACTATGAATATTAAAAGGGACAGCCATTAATGAAGCACACTACATTCTAAATAGTAATAAACTAAATGGAAAGATAAGTATGTAATTAACTAGAAAGACAAATAAAGCGAAGAATTCAATTACTTTGGCTTCCAAAAACTTAATGAGAAATTTATTCATGCATAAGGACATTGCAAATAAACATAGTCGTATGTGCAGAAGAAAAATAAGTTTTTGTGCAGATTGAAATCTGTCGGATGTGTGTCAATTACTTATATGCGGTGTTTCACGGAATGTATCTGACGATTATTAAAAGCACGTTTAATTATAAAATGTATGATCTGATATTTTGTTCTTTTCTGTTTACAGTTGAATTTATGAGAATTAATTCATTCACATGTAATTTTTAGAATCTGTCAGGAACAAGTTAGTATATTCGTAAATAAAATATAACTAACATCACATTGAATATGAATTAATATACAGAATTTGCATATATACGGAGGTGCATATATTTCTATTTGCTGATTTTCTAAATGCATTTAATTTAAATATTCCTGCATTTAATTTTCATTTTTTTTTTGTAACATACAAAGCTCAGTCTTCTTAATAAATAATTGAACGTAATACAACGGTTTAACCATTTTTTTTAAAGTTCTAATTGAGCAAGAAATATATCTAACATACATCTGCTGTACTTTATAATAAAACGACCAGAAATTTTAACTCATATAATATAATGTAATGTAAGAACAGAAGCAACCTTTTTTATAAAAGCTTATTATTATAAACGCCTTTCTAAAGGCATGCCTTTAAGCAGTCTATTAAAAAACCGTAACATAAACAATAATAAATAAACATTTCGGTTTGGTAACGCCTTATTTTATGCGAATATGCATGAGAAGCCCTTTCTTGTAAAGTATAAACACCAGAAGTTTTCTCAGGTGTTGTACTGTTAATGCAATAAGGTGGTTGGTTGGATATTATATATCCTTTGGCGTAAAGTTCCCCAAAATACTCTCAGTAAGATTTGAAAAATATATACTCAGCTGGCTTAGTCTCAGTGTTTTATTGTTTTACCTGGCTGCAAAAGAATAAATTACTGCTAGCAATTTACTTTACTATGTAATAAATGATTTAAAAAAATAAAACATGCAAAACGCTTTAACCCTAAGATTGCAAGAAAACAAAAAATACCCCTAAAATTAGCAATAACAAAATTAGCTTAAAAAAAGCTAAATACGGATGGACTATCTAGATATTATAAACTAACTTAGATCCTCATTACTATCTACTACCAAACTATTTTTAATTCAAGGTTTTAAAATACAGACATTTACTTTGTATCTCTAGCAATATATGCGTGTTGTTAAGCATATTATTATATTCTGAACATTGAATTTTCCTAACATTTAACGTTTTGATACAAATATGTTAAAATAGCTATATCAACTAATTTATTTCAAATTAAAATAATACCGTACGCAATGAGCAGCTTAACTATTTCAATCTATTTATTAAATTAATTTCTAGGTTAGTGGGGTTGTTTTGTATTTAATATTAATTAAATTAGTTTCACATTTACAAAAGCAAATAGCTAACAGAAGTAATTTTTAGTTGAATATCACATAAATGATTAATTCTAATTTTCAGTTCTGTAATTCGGATTCGTGAGCTTTAATTGCTCCAACATAACTTAAAATAGTATATACACGTTGTCCCCTGAAAATTTGAATATGGGCATTTAAATGCATTACTTGGCGCTTAGTTACCAAGCTCGTTTTTTACTAATTATTTCCCGTTGCTTAGTGAATTAAAATATTTGACTCAGCTATGCAAAAAACGAGCGTGGTAACTAAGCACCAAGTAAAGCATTCAAATGCCCGTATTCAAAATTTCAGGGGACAACGTGTATGTGCGTATTTTCATTAAATATTAAGAAACTGGTGTAATAGATAATTTAGAAATATGTATAAAATTAATACCTTACTTTACTATGCATGGATTTCCTACATTCATTAACATCTATTCAAAATATGTATATCCCAAACGGGGTTAATAATTTGATCTCTAAAAATTCTGTAGTTATATGGTTCCAATTGATATGAAGTATTTCGATTTCGCTATTTAATTTTATTTAATTGTACACTAATAAATGTGATATAAACCCATATATTAGTTCGGGTATTGTATTAAAATTTTAATGAAAGTTCTTCGATTAGTTTCCTTACTTCCTACGCTGAGGATGAAGCCTGAAACTAAGCATAATTTTCAATTTAGATTCAAAACTGTAGGGTAATTGCATAAGTAATGCCATTCCTATATTTCGACAGTCAAGTTTCAATATGTGCACTCCCGTGAATCAGATCCACGTATATAAGAACCAAGGATGATTCAGTTTCTTGAAAGAGTCTAGTTAAGGCATAGATTAAAAGTTCGAGTTAAATTTAGCTCGATTCAATTTGCAGCAAATAATTACTAAGAAGTCAACAAATAACAACTAAAGTAACTATGTGTTATATAACAATTCATCAGTCATACACGAAACAGGGTGGCAATATTCGAAACTGTCACTTTTAAAAAGATATTCAGATGATGCAATTACTATCATATTGTAACGAAGCGGTTCTGTTCCTTTATTGATTATGATGGTAGAGTCTTAGACCCCTTCGATTACGTATGTTAAGGCTTGGCTTTGCGAGAAGTTTCATTTAATAATACTCGATCAAAACTAACATCAAATATATTGTAATAAGTTTACATTCAAACATTATTTATACTGGTCTACAAATATGAAATCCCAAACACTTAATAAGTTCTAAGTCTGATGGACTTAGACGATACACAAAAATATTAACATTGCTTATCTACTTACATGAATAATACATCTTTATAAACCACTCTAGCAAAGAGTCTCTCGTCTGAATACAATTCAGTCATCGTCGTAAGACCTCTTATTCAAGACTGTCTTTCTATGAATAGGGATCATGTATTTATATGATTTTGTTCGTAACATGTGTTCAAACTATTTATATAATTCATTTGTAATTATTGTTTCATATAAACATTAATCATCGCCTTGCTCGTTATCTAAATGCAGGTGTTGGCATTGAAGTGTATTATTCATATTATTATCTAAAGACATTAAGATTAAAATAACAAGTTGTTTACATGACACATCTTTAGCAGGTGCACGTCTATTTGATAAATATCTCAATAACATCCTATTCTAAACAAACGTTGCGTCACCTTTTTATATCAGTCATACTAAATATTAACGTATTGAATGTTAATAATTTACTTTCTTAAGGAAATGCTGTTAAATGATATTTAAATAATTCTGCTTCATTACATATTCCCCTTCTCCAGTAATTTTGTCCTCAAAATTGAGAAAAGAATGAAGATCTAAGACTGATACACAAAAGTGTTACAAAAAAAATAAATTAGTTCAATGTTAGTTAGATTTTCTGTAAAATAAATACTATAAAAACAATATGGTTATATAAAAATTACAAATGTTACAAACATTACCCTTAAAAATGCATTTGCTTTTGGTGAAATGGTATTTCTTAGTGATGATTTCACGGAGTCTTCTTATTCAGTTCCGCTTCCATCGAATGATTCAACTATTTGTCCATCAGCTAGGCAAGTAAACTACACTTCATCTATTTTTACGTGATTGTAAAAACCATGTAAATACAAAGATTGGCAAATGAATATATAACATATATATTCCTTTCTCTGCTATTCCAATTCGTGTTGATAACGTACTTAGTGGACGATGTTGGCTGAATTCCAAGTTCTCCACAGAGAATTTAAACCTCGTCCATCGTACGCCGTCTTGTTTCAAAACATCTGTCTTGATTTTAATAGCAAAGTGTGTTTAGTTATATTCACACAGGTAGAATATGCTTTAAAGTACTACATACTCCACTACTAGAAAGCTGAAGATTACACAATAAGTGTAAGTCTTACAGAACAATTCTAAAACTTTTCTGTATCTTCTTTATCTTTGAATTAAATGTTTAAGCATCTTTGCATATTTGTGCAAGGAACTTCAATTGATAGTTGTGATTTCCATATTCTCACAATGCGGATGGAAAGTAGTGACGCTCTTTGGCTGTTGCATTTTTAAGGTAGATATACATTTGAGTTTAAAAATAAAGAAATTAATGTTAGTATATAAAATATCTAAGATCTAACAAAATCGAAAATGGTAATATTTAAATTAGTATATTAGTTAATCAAGTAAAGTATGAAAATAAAAATATCAGTTAATATTATTTCAACAATCAGTTTCTCTGTAAAAAGTAACAACTAGGTACGCTACTATAAATTAATGTAGGTACTTAGATATAAAGTTACATCAGAGATCTGTGTTTATTTTAGCGAAGATAAACTACTTCGAAA
Organism: Melanotus villosus; assembly: GCA_963082815.1. Lineage (NCBI taxonomy): Eukaryota > Metazoa > Arthropoda > Insecta > Coleoptera > Elateridae > Melanotus > Melanotus villosus. The sequence continues at coordinate 107,613,841 of OY720418.1, read as the reverse complement.
AACTGTTTGAAAATTTGAGGCAAGTTTACAAGATATAGATGAAAACTTTAATAAAAGTACAAAACAGTTTATGTACTGTGTCCCAAACTTTCGAAACTTCAATCAGTAGTTTATAATGTTTCCGTTTGCGGTTGGCGTTCTGTCTCTCGAAAATGCCAACTCGTTTTCGTAGGATTTTGAAAGTTGTATGATTTAAAATTCCATTAAAAAATACAGTAGCTGTATAAAAATGTTACAGATAAATCAATTTGACTTATTTGTTTTTATAAAAAAAAAATCCAATTCTTTTAAATCTTTACAATTTGAAAATTTACAAATCATCTGAATTATACATTATTTCAGAATTTGTATCTGACAATTCATTTATGCATAATGCAAGTATTTGTCACTGCATTAAAAAAACAAACGTTTCAACGTAGGTCATACAACCTCAAACCAACCACTAGAGCTCTGTTTTGGCATTCAGAACATGGTATGGTTCGACGTTTTAAACCATGTTGGAATCGATGAGTCGATCGTACAGTTCACAACGAAAATTGAACTTACAACGAACGAAGTTGATTCTATAGGCACAACAGGTAAGCAGTCTACTTTTTCTTCCCCCTCTCTCGTTTGCGCTCAAAAATAAATCATCTGTTGCCCTTATAACTGTTGCAACTTAAGGATTAAGGGTCGTAGTGCACTTACGATTGTTCCCCCAGTTCAAAAATCAACCAAACAGTTTAACATCACGATACGTATATGCACGGGGGTTTCTCCTCTAACACCAACATCATAAATAAATGCATATACCCCTGATCAGGTTTTTCGTGATCGTTCTTAACAAAAAAAAAGGATGCCTCTTTTTTGCTGAATACTCCTCTTATTATTTACCGATAACAAGGAATCTAATATCTTTCAGAAATGAGAAAACACCTAATCATCCAATTATCAAAATATATTTCTGACAATAGGGAATCTAATAATCAATTAATAATAAAAAAAAATAAAAAATATATCTAGCCTAATCCTAATGACCTTTTAAAAATTATTACAATCCTTTATGCCTCCGGCACGTCCGACTAAGGTGGCCGGGTTTTAAACATTTAAAACAAATCGGACGAGCATCTCGAGTTTGATCATTTAAATTTGAATAAAAATTTTGTCCGTTACAAGTACGGTTAAAATTCCAACGGTAATTTGGCTGCACCTGTGTAGGTTGAGTAATGTCGTGAAATAATAAAGACGGTTCCGTATTTTCCAATGTGAATATACTCTCACGTTTCTTAGCGTCGCTTATTTTTAACACATTCTTTTTCAGTTTAGCTAGATCCATATTATCTTCACATAAAAGGCTATATTGGTATTGATATTTATGATGTAATCCGGACTCAAAAAAATCAACAATTTCTACATCTGGCATATTTACGTTTAAATTATAACACATATCTAAAATTTCATATAGGTACGTGTTTATATCTTGATGTTCATCCTGTTTTTTCTGTCGTAACTTAAATCGAAGTTCACGAAAAACTGATTCACCGCTAAATTCCTTTAGAAAGTCGTCACAGATCTTAATCCAATTATTATTTTGATTATTGTCGGCAATCTTGTATTTATCATACCAAACTGAAGCTGGTCCTTGGAGATAAGCTCCGAAGAAACATATTCTTTCTTTATTTGCCCAAGCATTAATGCTTGCAGCTTTTTCATAAGCTTGTAAGAACTTTTTTGGGTTCCTATTTGTAATAGGATTAAATACTTCAGGGTGAACGAACTTAGGGACTCTGGGAGTCTGCTGAGTGGCTAAGGCGTCCGTTAAAGAAATGTCTGCCATTTTGGGGTCGAATAAAATCGGTAAAATCGTCAAATTATCAGACTGCTCTGGTTTTGTTACTGTTAAGTCCGCACAACTCAATTCAGTGTTTGAGCGGATGAAAGAACGAAGATCAAAAGATTCTGCAATAGTAGATTGATCAAAAATTATGTTATCTCGTAAAATTTGTGATTGTTCGAATTCTATTTCGGTCCGTTGCTCGGATTGATCTAATATCGTATTATTCGATGTTGAACTAAAGAAGGATGTATTAGTTAATGACTCTATATCCGAACTTGAGATTTGTGATGTATTTGGTAAATCATCAATATCTGTATCTGAATAATGTGATTTTTCAAAAGAACCCTGAGGAAAATCAGCTGAGGTTGTTTCTAGAAATTCTGTACTGCGGTAGGGAGGACTGAATTTTATACTCGGACTTGCAAATGATTCCGAACGTGGCTGAAAACCTAATTGTGCCAGCTCAGGTGTTTTTGGAATTGCACCCCTACTTCTTAAATTTTTATTATGAGATGGTTTTTTAGATTCTGCTATCTTACGATAAGATGACATCAATAAAAAAATTTTGGTGTCTTAATAATTATAATACTTAAAAACGAATGCAAAATTTTGTAAGAGTAACCGAAATAAAATAAATTCAGTTATTCGAAACGAAGTTCTTGAAGTCTTCTTTTCTTCTTTTTGCTTGTTACAGAGTGAATCGGTCGTAAAAGTCTTATTGAAGCTGCTTTTAGTCTTTCCGTTTTCACTTGTATCTTCTGGCCAATTCAACGGCTGCTTGGGACTCTTTACTTCTAAGACCATATTAGGCTGCTCAGACGTTGCGTACTCAGTCCGTAGTACAGCAAAATATAGATCTTAAACAGTACTTAAGAATCAGAAGGCAAGTTGTTTTCTTTCTTCATAGTTTTTCCAATACTAATGTATTTTCTTGTATTTTGTGTGAGTACACAAGACTTATTTGTTTGCATGTGGTCACGCTTACCGCACAAAATACTAATGTGGCAAGTTGTTTTCTTTATTGCGTGGACTCTCCTCAATTTATTTTGTTTGAAATATATTTTATTTCGAATTCTAAGTTTATCAACTATATATTAACGCGAGACAACCAAATTCATTTTACAAAAATAAGTAATAGCAAAAACTAACGGTTTGGATCATATTGTAGATAATTAACCCAGTAATTGTTTGAACAGTTAAATAAATTCAGAAAAAAGTTTAAAAAAGCTTAAAAACATAAAAAAAATGACAAAACAAAAAAAAATTTTTTCAAAAAAAAAATTCAAAATTTTAATTTCAAGCACAATTCAAAATTGTACCTGCACGGGTCGAAACGGCAGCTCCGCCAAATGTAACGAAGCGGTTCTGTTCCTTTATTGATTATGATGGTAGAGTCTTAGACCCCTTCGATTACGTATGTTAAGGCTTGGCTTTGCGAGAAGTTTCATTTAATAATACTCGATCAAAACTAACATCAAATATATTGTAATAAGTTTACATTCAAACATTATTTATACTGGTCTACAAATATGAAATCCCAAACACTTAATAAGTTCTAAGTCTGATGGACTTAGACGATACACAAAAATATTAACATTGCTTATCTACTTACATGAATAATACATCTTTATAAACCACTCTAGCAAAGAGTCTCTCGTCTGAATACAATTCAGTCATCGTCGTAAGACCTCTTATTCAAGACTGTCTTTCTATGAATAGGGATCATGTATTTATATGATTTTGTTCGTAACATGTGTTCAAACTATTTATATAATTCATTTGTAATTATTGTTTCATATAAACATTAATCATCGCCTTGCTCGTTATCTAAATGCAGGTGTTGGCATTGAAGTGTATTATTCATATTATTATCTAAAGACATTAAGATTAAAATAACAAGTTGTTTACATGACACATCTTTAGCAGGTGCACGTCTATTTGATAAATATCTCAATAACATCCTATTCTAAACAAACGTTGCGTCACCTTTTTATATCAGTCATACTAAATATTAACGTATTGAATGTTAATAATTTACTTTCTTAAGGAAATGCTGTTAAATGATATTTAAATAATTCTGCTTCATTACAATATTTCTGATATTCATAAGAATCATATCTAAGCTTTCTCCAGATATGCTTTTATCTTCTAAAGGTTCAAATTTGAATCTGACGTTAAGTTACTAATAACATTTTAACTAATGAACTTACAAAGTAGGTATATGTTTGTAACGATATTCATGCCTATGCGTTCCAATTCCGAATGAAAATTATAAAAAAGAGTCAGTTCAATTTATCTTACTTTTGATACTCATAACTCATAACTAACAATGTTTAAAATATGAATACATGTTAATTGAAATACGTCGAGTTTTAGCTAACGATTTACTAGCACACCGTATTTTTTGATTTTCCTTCTCTTTAAGAATAAATACTATGATCTGTTCTCATCGGCGCGAATAATTGAAAGGGCAACGTATACTTATCTATACGTTGTATGCAATAAATTAAATTATAGAGAAATAAAAATAATCAAAATTCATAATAAAAATTAAATTTAATCACGGAATCACGACAATAACATTGACTGAATTATTTCATGTACTACAATTGAATTTATTTATTATAGTAGTTCAAATGAAACCAAAACTTTATTCGCCACGTAGACTTGCAAAGGATTTGGCCGCCGGCTGCATACGAGATGTTCCCAATTTATGAAAATATCGTTTCGTAGTAAGCAACAAAATAATCTTGTCCAGTTAAAAAAAATAAGATGATGACGCCTGAGGCAATGAAATAAGTCCCAGAAATTATTTTAAAGAAGCTTATTAGTTAATCATATAGTATGATCAAAAAATCCTTGGATCGCGGTTGCTGTGGAATTTAATTATTCTCTGAAATTATATATTTTTATTATTTTTATGTCATTGACGTTTACTTCGCATCCTTTAAAAATGAGTAAATTGTAATTAAAAAGGCTTCAAAAAGTATATAAAATGTTTAGGATGCATAAAATGTAACATTCACAACAACCGCAATCCAAGGACTTTTTGATGATACTATGGATAATTATTAATGATGATTGCGGAGGTGGCATTTTCAAAATTAAATTTAGTTTATTAAAAACTTCATTTAAAGTTTTTTTGATTGTTTCTTTTATTAAGTTCTGCGGGTACTAGTGATTCCAACGCGGGTCTATTGCTACTGTCATTGGCACTACAAGACTAGAACTTTGTCGTATATTAACCCAAGAGACTTCGCAACGACACGAGATCCTTCAAATTGTCTAATTAAAAGCTTTACAACTTTTTAATACATAAGAATTATTTTGCCTTTATTATTTAACAATACGATTAACACAAATTTGCTATCACCACAATGTTTATTGGTTTTCTTGCAAAATACAAGCAAAATAATGTAATGCAACATATACATGTTTCACTGTTTTCGAGTTTTGTCTGTTTTACTAACGTCAATTAGGAAGTTTAATTATATACAGGTCGTTTAAAAAATTTAAAATAAAGTCATCAAATTACCTTGGTTTTTTAATTTTTACACAATATTTTATTTAACAAATCGCCGGAGTAGCCAAGTGGTTAAGACGTTCGACTACAACGCGAATGATCTCGGGTCAAACCCAAGTCGGATGCCCGGCGTGTGGTCTACCCAGTCACTGAAAATAATTGGGAACCGAAACACACTAGTGGAGTAGGGAAGGTAGGCGGTTGTCGAAGGCGTTGTGCTTTCCACATCACCCTGTACGTATAGGGTGCGAGACAATCGAGGTATTAAAGCGATTTAGAAGGCCTTAACTCTCTATGTTGCCGGCCATACTCCCTATGTTGCCGGCCATACTCCCTAATATGTTGCCGGCCATACTCCCTATGTTGCCGGCCATACTCCCTCGCGGAGTGTAAGTACCGTTACCTTTACCTTATCTAAATTAACAAATTTATTACAAATAAAGAGAAACTCTTAAATTCAAAATTATTAGATTCAATATGCAACCCTCTTAGCAGTAGATACCTTTCTATCCGTCGTCTAAATTCTTGGTGCACAGATTGCTATAGTTTTTTTAAGTTAAGGCCAAAAATATTCTAAAGGAGCGAGAGAGAAAGCGACAAAAAGAAACAGAGAAAATTAAAATGAACTCAATTTCTAATTGTAATTATGGAATATGGGGAGCATCTGTCTTGTTGAAAAACTGGGTGTCTTCTGAATACTAACTTTTTCCTCTAAATCGGACCGAATAAAATTATTCAAAATTTAATTTTCTTGCCAAAAAGAAAGGGCAATTATTTATATATACCAAACATTTGCTTTCTGAAATATTTAATTATGGGTGACAGTTTTAAAACTTGGATTTTTTTATGCAAAGCACCTAAGAAAAAATCTGTCTTACGAAGTTTTTTCTTCTATTTATCATAAAATGATAAAAAAATGTGGCTTTTTTTAAATCTTCAAGTCTTAAATTAAATTTTGTATCTAGGATTTTCTTTTGATTTGAAAGGGCCTTGTAAAGATTTTTGGAAAAAATTGAAAATCAAGGTAGCTATATCACTTTACTATTTTCTGAAGAACCTGTAAAAATCTAAGATAAATAATTATAATCCTTATTTATAACATCTCAGGACATGTAAAACTTTAAAGAAAGAATAAATTCTTCCGAAAATTCAAAAATAGAAAAGTTGGCAAAAGCAAAGTACTCCATCCGGAGGTACAGTAGTGTTAAACATAAGCCACAAGTTGGTATTTTTCGTCGGAGTGGTCGAATAATTAAGGCATTCCACTACAGCGCGGACCAACGAAATAAAAAAAGAAGGAAGGACCATAACACCAACAGTATGCAATTTAGATGGTGTATCAATATGGTGGATTTTAGAAGCTCATTAGCTGAGAACGCTAAATACGTCAACTGTCAAAGACAAAAACATAAACAAACAGTTAGGCTACCAATAAAAACTCGTGCCGGTTGGTGTTTCAATATGGCGTGTGTGACGTATTTCCGTTGCACTTATAGTTATGCACCATAATACCTTAGTTTCCTTCCTTCTTTTTTTATTTCATTGGCGCGGACGGTCTCAGGGTCAAAGCCAAGTCGAATACTTGGCCTACCCAGTCACTGAAAATAATTGAGCATCGAAACACAGTGGTGGAGTAGAGAAGGTAGGCGGTTGTCCAAGGCGTGGTGCATACCGCACCACCCCGTACGCATAACGTACGAGACAACTGTGTATGAAAGCGACTTAAGAGGCCTTAACCCTCGATGTTGCCGGCCATACTGTAGTAATTACGAAATTGTATTCAGTGATAAACACGGGAGATCACAGTTTAAGTTTGTAGTAATTGCTGAAGAAAAAGGTTTTAACTTCTTCAGTTTTTTTTCTTAAAATTTAAAAGTCTCGCCGAGCACGGTCCGGGTTGAACCTAAAACCTGACTTTATTTTAGAAGGCAGCCTTGCATGCCTCTACACGTCTACACATCCAATGATGGCAATCTAATTATCATTACACGTCTTTTATATTTCTCAAAAACGTCTTATATTAAGGAACTGCCCATTAATACCTGATGTTGGCTGTAGTAATTACTTGAATGACAATAAGTTGACGTCACACATTTTATTTTGGCTACTTCCAGGGGTTTTTAACCCCAATAAATCCATGATTTTCCATCCTGAACTATTTGTTACTCGTATAAAGATCTAATTTAGATTCAATCTTATCATTTTTGCCCGGGTTTGATTACACTACAATTATCAGTTAAGCATTGAGAATCTTCTGGCTAGATTTTCACGGAAGGATCATCTGTATAATTAATTACTGTGCCCCTGCCTACGTGTTTACATAGAAAGCGCTATAAATTACGAATAGTAGTAGGAATATCAAAGGACCTAAATAGAACTATTGAGGACACTAATTTGATATAAGTTGTTGAGTAGTTCACCGATAGTGTTAATTTTTATATACGACATTAATAGGTTTAAAGAGTTCCCCTAACTCCTGAAGCATTACAATTTTGCTTAAAAAAATTGAAAATTAAGCCAGCCATAGGTTAGTAATAAGTCAAATAGGATATAAACAACAATTATTATTAATTTAGTTACAAAAACAATTAATAGGCTATTTCAGTCAATCACTGGCCAACACAATTTTTGCTGACTTCTATCTGAGATTTGTTTTTTAATAATTTTGGTGTATAGAACCCGAAAATCGTATTGATTTTTGCGTATCTGAATGCATGTTATGATTTAAATAAAATGTTGTTGAGGAAAAACATCATTTGATTTGACCAGAGAACATGTTCAAAGAGCTATAGTATTTTATTATTCGAATTATTTTTGCGGTCTGGTAATACTACTGAATGCAATATGCCAACGCCGTTCTTTATAAACCCTGTACTTCTTTCTAAGATTAAAAGGTAGTATTATTTTGTTAAATTCTTTGATTGCATACATTTGCCTTTATGGTATGAAAACTGCTGATTCTTCTTGCTTTTATACATTTTATATTCTGAATAGGTTTTCGGTAGGATCTTTTCTTTGTTATAAATATATTACTCCTGTTTATCTATAGTTAGAAAAGGTTTTGAGCTTCTTAATAACTGTTGATTAATGTAATCAGTTATCCAGCTGAGGAGTTAATTTTCTGTGTGTAGTTGGAAACCAACCAAACCAGTTATGCGTAGTTGTTTATCGAAGAATGTTTTCGAAATTAGATAAAAGAAGTAAGTCCTCATTTCATATTAATGCTGTTTATTTTTATTATATGTGTGCCTACATACTGGATGCTGCTGTTTACCATTTGCTGACAAACGATTCAATGATTTTTTAGACCAAAAGATGTTAACCTACCCTCTAAGAATCCATACAGAATTAAACACTTTATAGGTACAGCCACATGAAACAAAAATTTAAAACCATGCAATCAATTCCACTTTTTGTTAATACTGGTCGACCTATACTATTAATGTACTCGTAAGTTGTCCAAAGGCTTTTAAAATGTGCACTATTCTTCACATTTAGAAATGTTTGATGAGTTTGTAAGAACAGTCTTTGACTATTTAACAAAGTCTGCCTTTAAACCAACAAAAACATGCCAAAAACTATATTTTGGTAACCAACAATAAAAAAATCTTGTCATTGGAGATATATCACACATATTTAAATTGTTATGAGCAAATATGATGTTAAATGGATGTGAAATGGTACGTCATTAACACAAATTATGAAGGAAAGAATTTTTGAATAAAAATCTCGGCAAAATATTGTAGATTAGGGCATAAACGCCCTTTTAATTCATAAACATCAATTTCATGGAATAGTAAATGATAAATTAATAGTAAATCGGTAAGAGCAAATAGCTTTCCGAAGCCCATCAATAAACCAATACACTTACCACAGAAGTCCAGTTGACAGTATAAATTATTTATGAACTTTAGGATTGCTTTCCAATTTTTATGTAAATCCTTTCTGACTATTTATCGTTTTGTTTAAAGATAATATAATTCCAGGAGTTCGTTTTATAAATTGTGAATTGATTCATAATAAAAATAAGGGCTGATATTTCTGAATTTTATAAAGAAATTTTGAACATATTATAGGGATATATTTTTTAGTCAGATCAAAGTTTTCTAAATAACTAACTGATTGTATAAATCCAGTCTATAATTACGAACCACTTTGAGCAAAATCGTTTCCAATATGTATAAGGTGTTCTAAGTTAAGATTTTATGATTGGAATCCTGCTATTTAATTTTAAAACACAGAGGGAATTCGCCGATTTTATTTTTTCCAGGCAAATTAGTTGTAGCACAAGCAAGAAAAAATTCGATTTAGTTAAAACCGTTTACGAACAAATTTTAGAAAACTAACGTTAATAGAATGTCGTTTTTGTATATGTAAAGTTTGTAGAAGTTTAAGAAACTAACTCTAAAGCTGGCGAAATTTCTGGATGTATGCTCAGGTTCTCTCAGTTATCCTTTCTTAACCATAAAAGTCTAATACTTATCAAGGACCCCATTAGTTTCTTAAATTACATCAAGTTGTGGCTCCCTTATTTTTGGCAATTTTATAATGCATAAAACGTTTTTATCCTAATGACGATGCTCTAATTTACGTCACTCTGTACATATTTATATTAATTGCCGTAAAAACTTCAGGGTTAATGTGATTTTCTTGAAAATGATCCATAATTAAATACGACACGCAGTTCGGGAATCCACCAACTAAAAATGTGTTACGCAGCCTTTTAACAAAGTTACGTGTAAAAACTATCACCCCTTTTATTTTACATCTGCATAAGATTGTGTATAAAAAAAATTAGAATTTCTTTTATATGCACCATAAAAAATATGCTTGAGTTTATATTTACGTTTGACTTTCCCTGTGGAAAAATGTATATTATGGTTTGAAACAAACAATAAAGTTAGATTTTATGTTCTAAGATTCCTGCGGAAATATTAAATAAAGTTTCCAACTTTTAATGGTGTTTAGGTGTTTCCGTTTTTATTTGAATCATAAATGTAAATCATGTAAGTATACCGACTGTAATAACTCCCTGCAAAAGTAGGAAGTAATAAGATTTTTAGTGCGTTAATTTATAAATTCTCGTTTAACAAATACAATTCCTAAAATTAGAATGTGATAAATTTAACCACCTATTTTAAACTGCAAAGTGTGGGTTTTTATTGAGTTATAACTTTTTTAGTAAAAAGTGAAATTTCATTTCGTTGCTGAAGTTTGTGATGAAATGCTAAAAACTTCTAACACCATTGTGACTATTCATTAAAGCTCAAGAAAGGAGAACAAGGCGTTTAAAAAGGAAGAAATAAATCTCTAAGCACTAAAACTGAATACTCAGAACAATGAATGAGCTGAGAGATTGCACAAAATATATATTTTTTTATAATGATACGAAGTTCATTTATTCTTTTTACTTCCACTTGTATCATATCCTTCCTTTTTTAAGGACGTTGACGAAGGCTCAAAGACACTTTTTTAAACGATTTGGCGTCATGAACTTTGTTATATCCCCCTTATACTAGGGAAATGTGTTCTCTGTAGTGGTTTCCCGTTGCATTCTGCAGAGTTTGTGACCGGGTACCAAGTGTATACACTCACCGAGAACTAGAAAGCATTTTAAGGCCTTCAAGTTACTACAGCTTTTAAGCAACTATCCTCTTTCTACTAGTATAGTGTATGTGTCTTGTTACTATCTACAGTCGACCACTCCGCAGACAGAATCGTTAATAGTAACCAAACGATTAAATATTTTCACTTGCTCAAATACCGACCTCGAACAGTGGAGAATTCTTTGTAAAAATCCTTACCACTGCGTGAGTTTCGAAACCAATACTCCTAACTAGGAACACAGCGCTCTTACAATTGCGTCAACGAGCTTCTATTCTTTTATTCTTTTACTATAGGTTCTGAAAGTTAACGATTTTATGAAAGCAAGTTACATGAATTCTTTTCTTCTTTGATTGGGCTTTGCCTTTTTTCTCCAACTTTAGCTTATGTCTGTAATTTCCATGCTCTGTTTCTATCTCTTGGAAGACGCTAAACCCCTCTCGTTCCTTATGGCTTCATTATTTTTGGCAATTCTTGTAAAAAATGAGTAATAATAAATCTATCCACTGCTTTCGTCTGGTGTTCAGACATTTTCTAAGATTTTGTGATTTGCATTACTGGTGTAGTTCATCAGGTGATGCTCTTTTCCCGTCCGTCAATCTTATCGTTCTCATTTCGGTTGCTTGGGGTTTTTATCATGTTTCAGCTTGCCTATGTAAGTGAATATTAGCGGTCTCATGGATCTTGTTTTTTTCTTCTATGGACATTATGTCCCTTAAACCCAAAAGCAGAAGCTTATTTATTTATTTTTGTATACATTTCACATGCTAGATATATTGATACCTAAATAACTAATTGTCATGGTCTGCTGTATTATAATCCCGTCTACCTTAAAATTTTCGAGATATTGTCGAACAGCACAAGAGGAAGTACAACACCTTCTTTGTATAAATCTAGCAGGCTGAGTATGTTAGTACTTAATATAATACATATATGAGAACTGTCCATTAAGCAAGGTACATATTGCTTCTGAATTCGAATAGTTTGATATAGGGGTGAATATACCTCAAGATAGCTGCTAAATATTTGCTCTGTTGCAACTACGAGTTACGTCATTTACACAAATGTAAACATTAAGAGTCCGTATTTAACGTGCACAAAAAAAAGAGGCCCTTGTTTTGGCACGCAGAGTGAATTTTGGTGGTGATTTTTTGGCAAAAGGTATATTCAGACCTTGGCAAAATGAAAAGAAAAGGTCCGTTTCAAAAGAAGAAGGTGGTTGCAAGCGAAAACTTTGAACCTGCTGCAAGATATAACGACTCCACACACTCCTGAAAAACCAAAGCCTGGCGTGAAAAAAGAGAAATGGAAGCTTTGCCATACCCACCTCACAGTCCAGACCATCAAATTTTTTCCTGTTTGGTCCTCTGAAAATAAACAGCTTTTCAAAGCGATATCGTGGAATAATTTAAAGGAAAATGTGCAGCAATTTACCAGGATACGGGCTTCCAACTTCTATACCGGCGGGACAAGTACATACATAAATCTGAATGATGACTATGTTAAAAAATAAAGAATTATGTCTGCTACAACATATATATATTTCATTACAATAAAAGTATTTTTCAGCTTGCAGCCACATACTTAAATAATATTTAACTTCCATGGTTTGTGAGATATTATTGCCAAACAGTTTTTCTCCTTGGACCCTTACACGTCTATATTGTCTATCTATCATTCTTGATGTAAGTAGAACCCGCTTAGTATTCGGTCTAAATCATTCTCGCTATCAACAATCGACAGGATCGACATGTGTCTATGAAGGCTGAATGAGTTTCGCTGACATATTTCATGCTTTGTCGGTATCTTGTTTGTTTTGCCCTTAATCAAGTTGATTATTGTTTTTGGCGCATTTCTCTCTGAAAGTGTATCCAGTAGATTCATTAATTTGATTTGTGAAAAGCTGTCGAACAAAAATAGCGTCAGTTGTAGATCTATTTATTCTGAATCCCATTATTTCATTGTTTGTCATATATTTACGGGGCTTGTTAAGTATCTTTTTGTGGTTAATTTTGTAACGGAACTAAGGAGTGTTATTGCTTTTCCTACATTTTTGTGCATGGATATTATGATACCTTTTTTCATTTCCCATGGTATTTTTATTCCTCAATGATGATTGTTTCAGTCGCTAATACGTTCGCTTCATATTCGTTTGCTGATCACTACCAGGTCCTTTTCTACCACGTGGTTCTTTTATTACCGTCAAATTTCATCGTTATCTACTGTGATTTCATTTTTTTTTTAATTTATTACTGTAGCTATCCGTGATATCAATATTGGTATCGTAGGCGTAACTGTTAAATAGAATAGTAGAGTATTGAATCCACCGATCTATTGTTATTGTGTTTATGATGAATGTTTCATAACTTTAGCTTTTCTGTTTCTTTCAGAATTTTATTATTCTGTTATTTTGCATATTCTACCATTGGCTCTATTTCGTATTTGGTTGTATGTTCTACAATCTTACAACGTCTTTGTGGTTTTATACTTTATATAGACTCTTCTTTGTTGTTACTTAGCTATTTTATTCTTCCGTGAACCCTCAATGACAGCTTTCGGTTCCCATAAATCCTGACTTTTCTATATATTACGTGTGCCATTGTTATTTTCGTCTATTTTCTTTCTCAGTCTTTTTCTATATAAAGGGTTTTTCAATAAGAGCTATATGTTTTTAAATTGAAATGAAACAACAACAAATAGCAATAGACCAAAGATTTTTATTTTATTTTGAAGTGTCATCGATCTAATTAAGTTCTGAAAATAATATCATTTAAATGACGTCTGGTTCTCCTGCCAGACCGAATTCGATAAACCCAATTTTCAAAAACTCTATTCAAAATTAGGCCTTATGTCACGAATGACGCGTTGAATATTCAATTTTAATGCATCAATTGTCTCTGGTTTATTCTTATAAACAATAGACTTTAAATAACCCCACAAGAAGAAGTCTAAAGGTGTTAAATCACAGCTTCTTGAACACCATTCGACAGGTCCATTTCTGGAAATAATCAACTGACCAAACTTTTGACGCATTAAACCAATTGTTTCACGGACCGTCTGGCACGTAGCGCCGTCTTGTTGGAACCAGATATTAGTTAAATCAATATCATTCAGTTCAGGCCATAAAAAGTTAGTTATCATCGATCTGTACCGCTCACCATTGACAGTAATTTCCAAACGTTGCTGAAGCGTATATCTTTCCATTATGAAATTGCAGACTTTACTAAACACACGTGAAAACGACAGACAATTTTGACATTTCAAATATGGCCGCTATGTCAATTTCAAAACATATCACCCCTATTGAAAAACCCTTTAGTTCTATGGTACTTTCATTTATCAAGTTTTTTATGTTCAGGTTATTCATTCTTGAGTATCTAATTTTTTATTTACATACAACTAGCCTGTTGCCGCTTATATTTACTAGATCTATTATCCTCAGATATTATTTTTTCGTGTATACATACTGTAAGAATTTTCCATACATTCGTGTATATTTGGAATTTGTTGTGAATTAATATTACCAATCCTTGTTTTACTCAAATTTTCTTATTTCTTCGGCTATCTGCCAATACTTAATCTCCATGTGGGTCTTCCTTTCCCTTTCGTTTACTCCATAGTACAAATGTTAACATTTTTGTTTAATGTTTTATGTATTTCTTTCTGATTCATATTGTTCCAAAACGTGATGTTCCATATATCTAATCTACGTATTTTCAATTTCTTGTATTCTTTTTTGTGTTTCTTTGCTTGGTCATTTTCCCTATAGACTATTCATTTTCGGAGCTGCCCTTAGTACGTTGCATATTTTCAAATAGGAAACTAACTTGTCTTGGAGATGTTCCTCATCCCTTATACTGGCTTATGGCTAACACGCTGACCTAATAAGCTATTCAGTTCACCCATCAACCTCCAGGTGGAGATTACCTGATTTAGTTTCACAAGTTAAACATAGAATGAAGCAGTCACAATAAATACATATTATGGAGGTTACTTAAAACTGATTTTAGACTATTTTTGCTATGACAATTTTTGTTTTAAAATACACGAAAGAATTATTTATAGTAAAAATATAAAGATATCGGCAGTTACACTCCGCGAGATAACATGGCCGGCAACATGATGGCACTGTTTATTATTTTTTGGAATTTTATAATTTTTGCAATTTATGAAACTTAATATATTATTCTTACATTGAAATAATTCATTTTAATTTATTATCTCAGTTTTGCGTGTTTTGTCTTATTATTTTTATTTATTACTCTCACGTTTTGTGTTGGTTATTATTTATTTCATGTAGCTTGCTTTCTTAATTCTTATTTGTGTGTTGTAAAGACTAAATAAGTCGTTTTGTTTTGCAGGGGCTGACAAATTCATCTCAAGTGTTTTCTTAACGTTGAAGGTCAATAACTAGAACAATGTGCCTTTTAGAGTGGAATTTTAGATTTCTTGTAGATATTGTGGCAAGTTTCATTTTTTAAGTTTCCTTCTTATGCTTTAGGAAACGTTTTTTAGTGTAGGTGTAAATTTCAACAATAGTGTTCTAGGCAGTGACATTCATTTACTTCCATGAAAACGTCATATACCTTCATATGTGTACCTACCGTTGTTTACGCTTTAATGTACGTAAATAATTTTCCCAAACTGAAACGCATTTTGATTGCTCTTTAAATATATATTTTTTATTGCGTTATTGGTTTATAACTGACAAGCCCACTTTGTTCGGAAAAGTATAGTAACCCTTCCAAAGCGATCTTGATCTCTTTCTGCATGGATTAATTTAAAAAATCAGTCAGTTAATTAAGGGCGTAATTTAAACTTTAAGACTCAATCACGCTGAGATACTTAATTTAATTAGTCTAGACTCAACCGACTCTGCAACATCAGTTCAGTGTTTCTTAACTTTTGCCCTTTAATTGCTACGATTAATTAAAAACAGATAATAATCAGAATCTGGTGACCCATGTAAAATATAAAGTATTTTCAATACTGGAACTCGTTTCTTTGTCAATATTAGATCATTTGGAAAGGACAACCAAGTTATGCTTTTAACTCGAGTATAGAACAAAGCGCCCTGCCCTGCTTAAGTTTAATAAACTGTATGCTTTATTCATTATATTTCGTTTAAATTTTACCACTTCAGTGCGTTTATATCGTTTGTTAAAAATATAATTATATCGGTACTTCTCCGTTACTTTGCTTTGCTTCTTTTTGTAACGAGATACTTTTCGAATTATTCTTAAGCAAAGCATTAAAAAAAATATTTAAGCGTGCTACAATATTTCAAATAGGAAATTGAAAATGACTACATTTTACGTAACTCCAAATCCTCTTTTGATCTTCTGTTACTTGTCAGTTCGTTTCCTTTGTGTTTATATGAGCTGTCAAAAATTCGTTTTGCATTTCTGGCTTTTTAGTGGGAGCTTTGACGAATACGTTACAAAATTTTGATAAACTGGGGCAGTATTTCCTCCCCATATTTACACATAATAAAAGTTGAAGTTTTTATTTGGTTTTGGCTTGGCTTTCAAATTACTTACCTTTCGTAAACTATGAAATTGCTAAATTTATAGAACACGACGTTTTCTCTGAACAATAATGTTTGTGAAAGTGAACGTGAATTATTCTCATAGTCACAACTAATAAGAATAAAGAAATTATATAGAAATCAGATTCATTAATTTACTAATAACAACAGCTTATTTAAATAAAAGCTTAGCAATACAATATAACGTTTATCGGAAAAAGCAGTAAAAGTAGCTTTACAATATAAATTTGGCTATTCTTGTATATGCGTATCCTCAACATCTTGTACTCTTCGGCTCGTGCCATATGAAGCTTTTATTAAATTTAACAATGTTGGTATGAAATACAGAGAGATTATTTTATAGGAATTAAGTAAAACTGCTACAAAAGTATATATTTACATTATATTCCCTGAAAACAAATGTTCATATATTCTGATAATCCACTGATTCTGGCATCACACTACTATGGTTTATCCTCCTTCAAGGTCATCAGTCCAGGGGCGGGTTTGTCGCAGCAACCCATTCTTCTCTGTTGGAAGCCTTTATTTTCATTTTTTCATAGTTCCTGTTTCCTGTGTCGTTATAATTACTTGTCGAATGTATTGGTGGTCTTCCTTTAGTATTTTCCCCTTCTATTGAGCCTTCAATGATTCTCTTCAGTAGCCCATCGTGTCTCAAGATATATGTCATTGTTTTTGTTTTTCTTTTTATTACGCGTTTCCAAATCCTTCGTTTTTCTTTTATTTATTCTAATATTTGTTCATTCGGCATCCTCTGCGTCCAGGTTATTTTTAAAGCTCTTATACAGCATCACATTTCTAAAGATTCTATTTTTCTTCTTTCTGATTTTTCAATGATCCAGGTTTCACAACCATATAGAGCTATGCTCCATATCTATGTTTTAATAAATTGTTTTTTGGTTTCTATCGACACCCCATTGGTTGTTTCTGTCGTTTTCATATACTCCCACCTCCTTTAATATATCAAACACCGTTTTCCAGTTTACTCAATCAACAGCTTTTTTGACATCTGTGAAAGCTATATAAATTTCTTCCTTTTCCCATCATTTTTTCTATTATTATTTTTACTGGCTATAGCTTCTTTTGTTCCGGTGTTATGCCTAAAACCAAACTGGTCATCAAACAAATTATCTTCTATTACTCGTTCTATTCTTCTCTGTAGTATTTTAAATAATATTTTTGATGAATGTGTTATTAAACTAATAATTGTTCTATATTCCTCACATTTATGTGATATAGTCTTTTTAAGAATTATTACTGTTTTCGTGTTAGTAAAATTTGTTGGGATCTGCCCTGTATTATGTATATCTTGAATAAGATTGAAGAGTTCCTTCAAAGCATCTTGGTCTAAGCTTCTAATAAGTGTTTCGCTGGGTATTACATCCACGCCTGTAGTTTTATTGATTCTTAGATCTTGAATTGCTGTATCAAATTCTGATCTTAGTACAGGGTGGGACACGGGAACCAAGTGTTTTTGGAAAGGCTAGTACTCGGCTATTAGGAGAGGGAGGGTCGTGCGGCAGGTGGCATTCCATTCCTTGGCTCATAGCATTTCACTTTCAGTTGCCACTTATTCTCCTTGGTTGCCATCATGGAGCCATGAACACTAGAACACCGCACGTTCGCATATGATTGTTTTGTTAGGAGTGGCGAGTCGGTGACCGCGGTTCAGCGTGAGTTTCGCCGCAGAGACATTCAGCTGCACTTCGAATCAGCAATCGTACTGTATCAGACGGATTTTGCTTGGAGAATTACGTTTTCACCCATACAAGTTAGCGACTGTGCAGAAATTGAATGTAAGGGATTACCCCAACGATTGAATTTTGCACAGGAAATGCTTGCACTTTATGAGCAGAATGAAAACATAATGGTGGCAATGAGTGATGAAGCCCATTTCCACCTTAATGGGGCCGTCAACAAACAAAATTGTTGGTATTGGGCTGCTGAAAATTCGCGACAACTGTATGAAAAACCGCTGCATGCAGTGTTCTAGCGTCCACGGCTACATGATGGCAACTGAAAGTGAAATGGTATGAGCCAAGGAATGGAATGCCACCTGCCGCATGACCCTCTCCCTCCTAATGGCCGAGTACTAGCCTTTCCAAAAACACTTGGTTCCCGTGCCCCACCTTGTATAAGTATACAATCTTCTTCGTAGCTGCAATTTCTTAGGAGCTCAGTTAAATGATTGCCTTCACCTTCTTTGTACAGATCTTCTAAATATTCTTTCCATCTCTGTACGATTTCTTTGTTTTGTATTATTAGTTCTCCTGTGTATGCCATGGCACTAGGGGTTTCTATTCTAGAAGAAGCTTTGAATTTTTCTGTTTTATTAAAATAGTTGTCTTTCCATTATGGATATCCTGTTGAATGACAGCACAGGTTTCTTTCATAACCTTCTCCTTTGCTTTTTTGAATTGCCTTTGTACGATGTTTCTTAACTTTCTATATTTCTGTTGACCTTGTTCTGCATTTGTGTTTTTATACTTTCTTCGTCCACCCATCATTTCCATTATTTCTGCTGTTATCCATGGTTTATCTCAACATATGTATAACCAAATTGTTAAAACTAAAAATATCTATGCTAGATGATCAGTTTTTGCTGTTTGTCAGTGTTTAGGGGATTCTCCATTTCATCATCACCTGTAATCAAAAACAAGCATTTAATAGGTTTCACATTATTTTTTATAAATGTTTTTGGCAGTGATATTTATGTAAAGGTTTCCGTAAATATACGAGAAGAACTTCGGGCTGCACCAGAACTCTTTTTAATGTGAAATAGTCTATACTTATTTTATTTCTACCAGGTTATTAAAACGAAAGAAGATGCTTACTTAATAGTTCTTTTTACTATAATATTATTTCAACTTTTTTTTATTTTGCTTACAGTATGAAGATAACCTTCACAAAAGTCCTTTTGTTTAACAGGACATATAGAATTTCATAATCCTTCTAACCCTTTATCGAGTTATATTTAGTACAATAAGGTTATCAATGTCAGAGTCTGTGTTGATGTTGTAAAAATGGAAAACAAGCGTGCATTTTATCACCCAAACTAGCTTGTTTTCTTTAGATGTATGTAGGTGTAATACCCTGAAATAATTGAAGAACGTCTTTGCAGTTTAGTGAACCGTGATGTATTCGCCATTGTGGTTGCCTTATAGGATTATATGATACTAAAGCATAAATTACAAATTTTTTTTTAGCAAATGTAATTACTATGTACATATTTTGAAAGGTAAATTACATATTGTGTTTATAAGACTCTCTAATTAATTAAATGAAATCACTGAAATCAGCCTATTTATGTATAAGTAAACGTTTCTTAGTGGTAATATAAAATTTAAACTTGTAATTACGGTTCCTATTCTTGAAGTTTATTAAGATTTCTTTGCCCTTGCATGAAAAGATTATTTACAACTAATACAAAATAAGGTACTCTAAATATGGAAATATATTTTTAATTTGAAAACAAGATATTTGTGGAAAAAATGTAGTGGAAATTTCTGCAGAAAAGTGTTCCTTAATATAATACTGAAGCTTAATGACATTTGATGTTGTAGGCATTCGCTTCAAAGGAAGAAGCGATATTAAATATAATAATCAAGGTTGCGGAGGACGAATATATCATTGACCCGCAAATGTTGGAAATTAAATTTTTCAATTTAACACAAAGCCAATAACTTTACATTAATATACCTGCCACAATTTAAAGGCAACATATTTTATAAAAGTTTAATTTTTTGCGGATATAAAATTTTAATAGTTTTTAGTTGGCGAGCTATATGTAATATACAGTTTTTCTGAAAGCAGAGGAAATGGTGGAAATTCCATATTTTTTTATAAATCCGTCTCTATTTATCAAATTTATACAGTACCACATTTAAAAGTTATTAAAGATGTGTGTAGTGCGCTCATTTTTATACAAGTATCCCCTCAAACTCTGTATCCTAGGCGCTCTATACTTCGTATATGTTTTTTCATTCCACATTCTGTGTTTTATTTGAGGTTTTTATGCACTATTTACATAGTAGTGGGAATAAACGTAATATAAATACATACTAGGAAACTCTGAAAGGATTCACATGAATGTATGTATTCTCAAAGTTTTCGAGATGCAGTTCTTATTGATTAGGTTCAGATAACTAACTATGCAGCTGTGAAATTTGTATCTGAAGATGCAAGACACTGTTTAAATGTGTGAGTTTTTAATTAAATGCCGCAGCAATTTTCAGTTACTTCTTGTTGTTTATTCAGTGCGTCGTTTTTAGCTAAGTTTGGTTGTTGAAATGCCTTAACTAACGAATTCGGCCCAAATCGGCTCCATAATACTATGGCCAATGGCCACTTCTGGAATCGAACCCGTGTCAGCCGGCTAGCGAGCAGGCACTTACCTGACTGAGCTACCCAGGCTGCCCTTTTAATTTTTCTAATAGGCAAAGATTAAATATGCTATTTATCTTTATTTTAAAAACATGTTTTACAATATTTTAACCTGAAGATAGTCAATTATTAACTATAATAGTCTTTGTTTCGGCTAAAACATATACATATGTAGCGCATTACGCCTTTTTCAGTAAATATGTGGAGTTCTGGAGTTGATCATGATTTTTAATCTTATGGTAATATTTACTTTGAGCTCAACAATTTTCAATATATTTTAAAAATGATCTTATACGTTAAATTATTTTATATTTCGTTGTTGGGTTTTACGCCACCAGTTGCTAAAATGAAAGTATATTAATTAACTAACAATAACAATAACATGTAACGTTTCGGAGAAAACTCTATCTCAATTTTCAAACAACTCAAAAATATTTAAAAAGGTTTACAAACGAGACAAGTTTTGCAAACTAATTTTTGATATTTACAAAACTACAAATATGCGTTTCTTTGTGAAATAAAATTTAAAAAAATGCAAAACTCGCCTCGTTCTTTAGAAAATATGTTAAATTATCTCTCTACCTGTATTCTGAACCTATAAGTATAAATGTTATGTCGAAAAATTTCACAAAATTCTATAAAATAAAACTAAACTGCTATACATATTTTTATGCAGTAGGCATTTGTTTTTTAAAATAGCGCCGTTGAGCTCAATAAGTTCAATTAAAGCAGTTGTTCAAAATAAATATTTGATGCCATTTTGATACTTTGGTAACTTACAATTACTTCATTTGGCTTTGAAATGCATATACCGGGTCTTTTAATAGTGACTCGTAAAACATTTAAGTGACCCTACAACAATTCCTGTTTGTTTGTTTGTATGGCACGCCCTTCCCTTGGTTATCCTTAATTAATTCGTTATAAACTCGATATTTCGAAAGCCCCTCGCGGACATGGAAGTGTGTCGGATTCTGCACTATCTGAACATAGTGTACATTCATTCTACAGCGCAACAGCTGCACTACGAATTCTAGTTTTGAGGAAAGCACGGGCAATAATTATTCTTTTTCTCGTACTTTTAGCATGCTTAGATTTGATGTAAATGTTTATCTTGTTAATTATTAGTCCAGTCAATAAATATATTGTAGAGTGCATGAAATATGCGAGAGTTTTTGACTTCAGGGCTTTGTTAGGAGTAGTTAGTAGGTAAACATACTAAAAGTCCCCGCCCCTGGGAGGTGAGCATAAGGTGGGAGGGGGGGGAGAAGATCCCATTTTGGGGTTTTTCGATTATATCTCGGAAACGGTGGACTCTAGAAAAAATATGTTTTAAATAAAAATGAAAGCTAATTAAATTTCCTATAAAATTGCGTCTATACATATTTGTCAAACTTCCAACGGTTTTCGAGATATACGTTATTGAAAATCGATAATTTTCGAAAAAAATCATTTTTACCTCACTTTTTGTCAAACATTTGCTTCTAGTGCCTCCCACGACCGTTTCTCAGAAAAATTGTTGAACACAAAGTTGTAGAGCATTAAATTTACTTTAATTTTATATATACTTTTGCTACTTTATTTTCAACTGGATCAAAAGTTCAACATTTTTTTATAATTATAAGTTTTATTAAATTATTACCAATCATACATAATAATGAAAGTATTTACATGGATTAATAATAATTAAAAAAATTTATGATATAATGAAAAAATAAGCATTCAAGGTTCGTCATCGAAGCATTCATCTTCGTCATCGATGTCTTCATCGTCACCTATATAAAATATAAATAAATATATAGAATAAAATATATTTTATATTTATTTTATTATTATTAATTTTATTATTTATTTTACCTTCTTCATGAATTATTATTTCGACTCCGTTGTTGCAACTGCCCTTGCAATTCGGGCATGCGACAGAGCAGTTTAAAGATACTTTTCTACAACCACACCTGCCACTGTCATATCCTTTCGTGCATCGGCAAAAAATCATCTTCAAGATTTAGTCAGGAGCAGCATCCAACTCTGAGAGTTTCGGAACTAGTTGGTCACTCCTGCTCTCCCAACCCCAATTCGGCGCCCCGCCATTAGGTTCCTCCCCTAACCACAGGTGTACTTGGTGGTACGTCCGGAATGCATGCTGCTAAACAGCTGCTTCAGTTGGAGGGAGAGTCGAGAGATTAGGCTTCATGTTTGCAGCTGCCTTTATAAATGATTTGTAGCGGAACCCGTTGAGGGATTTTTCTGTGGCTGGAGCACCATACCATGAGAGAGTACTCATTACCCCAGCTGTCTTGATGGAGTCAGGGGAAGAAGAACCGCTGGCAAATACCTCAGCTGCATGTTGTATGATTTTGGACTTCTGGTACATTTTGACAAAACCCACTTTACTCTTGCGATACGCTGCGGATGTTGAGTCGCAGCCTGTGAATGCATGTAAGACTAAAAAATGGGCGTTGTCCTTCATTTTCAACTCCTGCTGCAGCTGTTGTGAGGAATATACAATACTCTTGACCTTTCCTCTTCCAGGTTTTACCAGCAGAATGTCACGATCAGTTGGGGTTTTGGCTACCAGGAGAACAGCCAAGTCGACGTCCTCTCCAATAACAGCTACTGAGGAATTTTGCGATCTGTTGATAGCTGTCTTCACAATATCAACGTCAGCATCAGCTGAAGCTTGGAGCGTATTGATCCCATTTTTCTGCAGCTGCGTTATCAGCAGGTTTATCAGCTGACTCTTATTATGAAAGTTGGAAAGGAAATCCTCTTGTTTGACTTTCATTTCACTTTCCAAACTGATATTCATGTCCACACATCTCCTGAGCCGATATCGACGACTCTGTTCAGCTGCTTTTGTGCTCTCTGTTTTGTCAGTGTACCCATCAAAAACCACTGTACAACCTCTTCCATAATAATGGGTGTTCAGAAATTTAACGTAACCATCACAAATGGTTGATACAGTTGTCTCTTTTTGCCAAACAACTTTGTGGACTAGGAATCCCCCATCAACAACAAATTCAAAGGTACTTAAATCAACGTCCTTATCAATTTCCTTAAACAGTGTGTACAGTGCTAACTTTTTGCACTTTCTCATTCCACTTTCGTCGAAGAAAGCCAGAGGATAGGGAGCCAATTCATATTGCATATAATTCTTCAAATCCTCGTCCGATTTCTTGCTAATCGAGATTCGCTGAAAAAGCAAGAATGGATCCACGACAATTTTTTCATTATCAATCTTGATTGTCGAATTCATTGAGAAAAGAGGAAGTGCGCGATCTTTACGTGTCAGTTTAATATTTGTGAATGGTTGTGAATGGATTTTCAATAACGTATATCTCGAAAACCGTTGGAAGTTTGACAAATATGTATAGAAACAATTTTATAGGAAATTTAATTAGCTTTCATTTTTATTTAGAACATATTTTTTCTAGAGTCCACCGTTTCCGAGATATAATCGAAAAACCCAAAAATGGAATCTTCTCCCCCCCCCTCCCACCTTATGCTCACCCCCCAGGGGCGGGGACTTTTAGTATGTTTACCTACTAACTACTCCTAACAAAGCCCTGAAGTCAAAAACTCTCGCATATTTCATGCACTCTACACCCCTCTTTTGAGCACTCATTGACTGGACTATATATTTTAAATTGAGATTCAAACATGCATACCTAAGGTTCGTTAGCATTTATCTATGATTACTGTAATGTGGGTTAGATCAATATGATTGGTTCTCCTTCAAGTTTTTTTTAATCAGCTAACATGTGTGGATTTAGATCCATTAAATGATGAACAACAAATTCGTCCTGACATGCAAACGATGGCTTAACAAAAGTTATTTTTAGTGTCAAAAAAATTCTCAATGCCCTTTATGCAATTTTGTTGCCATTACGGCTGTTAAGATTCGAAAATATCTAAAATTCGAATCTGAGTTCTTATTTCAGATTATAATCTTTGTTTGCGAAAATAATATTCAATTCAAAAGCCATGTTCAAGATTAAAATTCCATTCACTTCTTAATTTTCGCTTTTAATTCCAAGTTTATCTTACTCGTATTTATGTACAGATGTGGCCACATTATTAGAAACTGAACGAAAATTAGAAGAAATTTTAGATAGCATGTTTCGTAAGACCTTTGTTTAGTTTTTGACATTAAAAATAGCATAAATATTTTGTGAATTATCCCTTGGCAGACTTTAGAGCTAGAATTCTTCTTGGCATGCTGTTAATGACATTGACAGCATGCTGAAGTAATCTCTTATCATTGACGTTTTGGTGCCAACTTACATTTCCGGGCTACTTTCGGGCAATTCAAGTACATCAATTTATTTCTGTCTTAAATATTCAGTGATCATTTTCGATTTGTGACATGGTGCACCATCTTGCATGGACACTTCATCTTTTATAACCCATTATTTCATTTTTGGTATAAGTAAACTGTCTAAAGTACTTTTGTAACTATTAGAATTTATTATACCATCAACATTGTAAATATCACTAAGCCCTTTTGCAGAAATGGCAGCCCAGACCATCACTTTTGTAGCAAACTTTACATTTTGTTTTTCCAAGTTTTAATTACAGTTTCTATTAATGTGGCTACATCTGTATATGACACCTTACTGCTTATTGCAGTTATTAACTATATATATTTAGATTTGTAATTTCAGGTTTCAATTCCTTTTAACTAGTACTTAAGTGAATTAGTTTCATTAACAATTAACCGAATGTACAGAATGTAAATAAATACCTGCCGTTTTAGTAGAAATTAAAAATTTTAATTTGGGATTTTATGATTACTTATTTCAAAATTCACAACTGATTAATCATTTTGCCACCACTAAGAAATAACCGCCAACCCTTAAAATAGGGGTAGTTTACTTTTCGCAATTTTCAAATAATTTTGTTGACCGTTCACTTCTGTTATAAAAGTATCAAAGACATTCAAAAAATAAAGCAATAGCATATTTGCTACAATTATAATGTAGAAAATAGAAGTATTTTTCATGGAAAATTTTAAATATAATACCTATTGCGGTAGAAGAGGAAATTGATTTAAAAAAATACCTAAACCTAAGTAATTCGATTTAATTGTATTGCTACCCCAGTAGCACACAATATTGTACTAATGTATTAAAAATATTGAGACAATATTTGAATATTTTGAATCTTGAATCTTGAACCATAATCTTAGGAAAATATTTTCTCAATATTCATGACCAATCTTCTTTTTAAATATTGCAGGAATATCCTAGGAATATTTTAAAATAATATTTGAAATTAAGTATTCAAGGAATATTCAGCCAATATAAGAACGGTATGTAACAGCAATATTATAAAACAATGTAGGGAAAATATTATTTTGAGAATTGCAGAGTAATATTCAACATCCAGTTTCCAATAATATTTGTTAAACATTATTACGTAATATTTGAACAATATTAGAAATAAAGCACGCTTAAACATTTTATTCTGTTTTCTGTGAAATATTTCTTTTCAAAGATTATTGTGATATTCTGTGGATATTTGAAGATGATGTTGTAGCAATAAATTCAAACATATATTGTTTTCGAAGGTCTTTAAAAACATATGCAATTAAAAAACAACTATCTTGAAACGTGCGCCTTATTTACCTGCCTTCTATTAGGTGATGTAGCTTTATTAGGTAATTGTATTTGTTTATTTTAATATTATCGGTTTAAATGTATAGAATATTACCTATGACGTCAATATTCTTATAGTTTTGTAGTTTGGGCATTCCTAGGAAGGTTACGGAAATTTCCGTTTTCTCGGTAAATTATTTAACCAGTGAATGATGGTTTTTGTAGCATTACTTACTTGGAAAATTGTGTTTAGTTCCTCCCGGAAGTGCAATTCCTAAATACTTAACTTCTTTTCGTATTTTATTTGTATATGTATATTAAATATAACTTTTATTTTTGTATTTAGTTGTATGACTCAATTATTGTAAAATAACTATTCGTAGAGTGTAGTTCTTGTTAGAAAACCTTGAAATACAAACAAAAGAAAATAAGCTACAATGATAAGAATCCTTTTCTTATTTCTATGTTGTTCTCTGTCCTCTTTCTAGGAACTGTTTAGTTACTTTTAAAAGCTTTTAGAAATTTTTACAGACATTCTAGAAAGATTAAAACGGGATATACCTGCTAACAAAATCTACTATCGGTATTTGCATTTTCGAGTTTTAGTTGAAGACAGCTGTCGTAAAGTAAATTTTGCTTTTACGTTCTCCAGGTTTTTTGTGCTTGTGTGCTGTTCAATTTAGGTAAGTAACTTAATTTTTAATTATTTAGTTTTTTTTAATTAATTAATTTCCTTTGCTTGCAGGTTCAAATATTAGTTTTAACTGGGAAATACAACACTTACAAAAGTGTATTTTTGCAAATGGTGAAATTAATTGCAAATGCTGTGGCCGTGAATTATTCTGGCATGGGAAGAAGGGAAAACTCCCTTTTCGTGAACTAAAAATGTACAAGGCCGTTGTTTGTAAGTACTGTATATCTGATAAAATAAAATTATTAACAGTAAATATTATTTACAGCGGGCACACAATGACCGATATAAGGAGGCGATGGAAACAGACAAACAGACATAAAAAAGGCTGTAAGTCCATTTCAGGCAAATATTAAAGGTCGGCTCCCTAAGGAAAACTAAAATGTTAATTTGTATTGTGTTTATTATTTATTTTATGTATGTATGTATGTATAATGTATTATATTGCATTCATTATATTGTTATATTGTATTATACTGTATCGAATTATATTATATGTATTATATCACAGGAATAAAGTAGAATTCTAATAATTTTTATTTATTAACAATCACTGGTAATATAAACGATAAATATTATCAGAATTTATTAAATAATGATGAAATACCAATCTATTCTAAATATTTGTCGAAAATATTACAGTAACCTTACCAAGCAATATTAGATGGAATGTTGTGACTAACATACCTGATAATAATACAATAAGATAATATTTATACAACATGAACTCGAAATATTACCCAAATATCCTAATATAATATTTGTAGAATAAAATTCACGAATGTTGCTTAAACATTTATGGATAATATTCATATAATATTAATTTCAAATATTTTGCTAATATCATAATATAATATCTATAGAACAAAATCCACAAATGTTGCTTGAATATTTGTAAAAAATATTCATATAATATTCATTTCCGACATTGAGTAAATATTTTAAAATAATATTTGATAAATATTTGAAAAGAATATTTAGGGAATATTCAAAAATGTTACATTTAATGTTACCACAATATTGTTTTAAAATATTGTACAAATATTTTGTGCTACTGGGGTAGGATTAAAATTTTTGGACCAATTCATTATGCGTCTGCATATGTTATGTTCAATTTCAAAATAAGTTTATCCTACAATACAGGGTGTTTAAAAAATGGCGAAACAACGCTATAGCAGACTATTCAGGGACACCCTCTGAGTACTAAGAAAATGTTAAAAAAATACTATCTCGTGATTCCTTAAAGGTTTTAATTTACTGTAGATGTGGCAACCATGTGTGCTTTATTATTATATTTTATTTACGATACATCATATAAACGGTACTTCAGGAAATCAACATTTTATTTAAATTAATTTTATCAACAAAGCAGATTTTCGGATATTTTAGCATTAAAGTAGATGTTCGAAATTACCGCCACCTACGACTACACAAGTTCTAGCTAGCTCTTGACGATATTCTCAGACACTCGCTGCAGCATGTCCCTGGTTACCAGCCGGCAAGCCTCTTGAATTCGATCAACAAGTTCTTCCCGGTTGTTGACAGGTGTTTGGTAGACGTGGCTCTTTACAACACTCCATAAGAAGAAGTCCAAAGGAGCCAAGTCGGGACTTCTTGCTGGCCACAAAAAAGTACCATTTCTACCAATCCACCTGTTGGGGTAATTGATGTTCATCCAATTTCTCACGGCGGCCACACATGTGCTGACGCACCATCCATTTGAAACCAAGAATTATGTACTGCAGCTAACGGAATATCGCCAACGAGATCCACAAAGGTTTAACCTCTCTGGAAGGAAGACTGGGCGGAGCAAATTGGTACCCAATATTCCAGCCCATACAGTTACACTAAAGCGGCGTTGGTCATTTCTCCGGCATGTTACGTGGGGATTTTCCAAACTGCAAAAATTTTCGTTATGCTGTTTGAACATACCATCTCGGCTAAAGTTTGCTTCATCCGTCCACGTGACACGACTTAGAAAAGCTTGGTTTTCTTCAGTTCGTCCTATTAACCAATTACAGTAATTTAATCTCGCACCAAGATCTTGTGGTTGCAGCGAATGAACTTTAGTGTAATGGTATGGGTGGAGTTCCTCGTCATGAATGACATCCCAAACTAGTCGTCGATTGACTCCAAGCTCTTCTGCGATACTCCTGGTACTCCTTGCAGGCGCTCCTTCAATTCTTGCAAGAACAGCATCTTCCATATCAGGAGTTCGCACAGATCTTGGACGTCCACGATCGGCAAATCCGGTAGGAACAAAGCTTCCGGTTTCCAGTACTCGCTGGTCCAGTCTTCTAAAAACATTGGGATGAGGATGTGTCCTTTGTGGAAATCTTTCGACGGAGAGCCTCGCAGCAGCATGTGCGTTTTCGTTACATCTACAAAATGCCAAACACATGTCTCTGTATTCTCGAGCTGAAAACATTATGTTTATTGCTTGAAGTACAACGAAAGTACTAAGTTTTTAGTGACAGTTTGAATTTATGTTTCTGTCAACTGAAATTAAACAATAAGTCAAAGTAAATTCATAGGTAACTAAATGAAATTATTTACCAAATTAACAGCTTGGTTGCCAGATCATTTTTACGATGATTTTTGTACAAAACATGAAAAATAAAACTTCATATAAAGGTAGGTACTATTTATTGATTTTAAATAAAAATTATTGTTGGACATCATTTTAAATATGTTTTTCACTACAAAAGTTCTTAAAATATTCAGAATTGGTTAATAATAAAAATTACAAATTCCGATCTTATAACCTCCATTATCTTTAAGGAATCACGAGATAGAATTTTTTTTAACATTTTCATAGTACTAAGGGGGTTTCCCTGAATAGTCTGGTATAGCGTTGTTTCGCCATTTTTTAAGCATCCTGTATAATTTTCTATGTCAGGTTTGCAGGCCAATTTCAAATTTCAAAGCGATATTTGAAACTGAAAATTCGTATCCGATATTTGAATGTAATGTAGATTCGAATCCGGATTCAAGATTCCAAATTCGAATTGGATTCGTGGCACGAATTTTAATTGAAGAGGCATTCGAACCTCAAAGTTAAAGATTCAAATCTCGAATTTGGATTCGGATTCGATTGACAGCCCTAATTACCACCTGAAAGCATTTTTCGGCTTGAGGCTAAAGAAATTAGTGTCTACCTTTAAACAACTCAGCGCTAAGAGAAACAACTTCAGATTCCTTAGACTTACTTAGCTGTTTGGGAATATTTTTAATTAAAAGCAATATGAAACTTCGATACACGATGTTTTCCTTTGTTAAAAATTATTCGCACTGTGTAATACATTTCGAAAATTTTTAATTAGTACAAATTATAGTATTTATGTTAATAGGCTAGATTCCTACGACTACAGGACAATAAGTATCTCACGTCTATAGAGACTTTGGCCTTCTTCTTATGAACGCATGAATAAAAATTCTAGAGGTCAAATATGTAGTCTTATGTTTATTTCAATTATAGTAATAAAAATAAGTTTTTCAATAATAAATAAAAATTTCGAAATTTTTGATACTGTTGTCATGATAGTTTTGAAACCACCACTGCTTTCACAATCAACTTAAATTATGTGGACAAAATTGTAGAATAAATTAATTGCATCTTCCTATATTTTCTTCATTTCAGTCGACACATTGGTCTGTTTCAATTATTCTTTCTTTGTTTTAACTTCACCCCTTTATACTCATTGGGATATCGGGGATAGTTGTGTGAATTGTGCGTTATGTGTCATGTGGGGTCCTTGTTACTTGTAATGTGTAAATGTAAATAGGCAGTTTTACATGTAGCTTTTACCAACTTTATAGATGGCCGGCCTGCGACCCTTCTGATAACAATGTGAAGATTCGAGTACCTACTAGTAAATCTAGATAGAGACAGAAATCTGTGGTACCGACTGTCATTCATCTAGGAACTTTCACAGCTTAGTCCAAAAAGTCAATTATACTTGCTACAGCTCTTTGCTAGCCGGTACCAGTAGTGTATCAGTGTGCCGCCTACCTTCTTTTTATCAAAATTCTTAATTTGGGAATTTCTTATTCCCAATAAAAATCAAATACTTAAACAAGAAAATGTCAGCAGCAATTAAATATCAATAATTACTGTTTAATTTCTCTTAAAAAATTAAAAAAAGTGAAACTGTGGTTAAAATTTTCTTTGCGTTCCCCACATGGACCCTTTTAGTTCTTCCGACTATACAGGGAAATCTGACGTTGGTTTTCACACATTTCCTTTTCTGCTTGATTTAAGGGAGCAGGGCGTATCGTTGTAAATTATTTTCACTCAACTCTACGATCGTTGCTGTTGGCATACATTGCGTGTTGTCTTACCCAATTACATTTGATGTGTAGTATCTCGCCACATAATAAAATTTACCAGGCTCGCGTAGTTTGTGCTTTTACTCGCATAATTTAGTTACTGTTCATAAATTCAATACAAGTTTATGAATGAAACAAGGGATCAGATAGGAACCGTGAATTTACATTGTATCGACAGCTTACTTCTTCCGCCGAAAATTATAAAGGGTTGATTAACTCTCTTGTATACAAATATTGTTTATGTTCGAACTGAAGTTTCTGAAGCAACCTACCGTCCATTTAATTATTTGCCCGCGTTTTCCTGATAACTTTTATTTAAACACCGCTTTTAGATCTTTCTAAAAGCAATTTACCCTAAGGAAATATAAACGTCGGGCTTCCTTCCGCTCTTTACTAATTATCAAAAATAAAGACGAAAATTACAACAAAAAAACAACATTACAAACAATAAAGTATTTATGAACGTATTAAACCTTATGAATATTTTAAGTTCGATTAAAAGAACATCCACGTTGCCGTGAGCAATTTTCTTTTGCCTTTCCTCATTTTAAATTTGATCGAAGAAGGACAGCTTTTCCTAAATTAAACGTATATTTCTTATTTGAAAACGGAAAAATATTGGTGCACGGGGTGCACAAAACGCTAAAGGCTATGAAATTACGTGTTCGCTGGAAATCATCGGGGTGCAAATAAATTTTGTTTATTCCGCGGGCATTTTGTGGGTGAAATAAACGAACCGTATAACCTTTTCAAAGGTAAAGGTGTGACGTTATTTTTACTTTTGTACCGTGATAAAAAAATTTTTACGTATGATATTTTGACTTTCTTGCTGTTAAGGGAATTTTAAATGGAAAAAGTTTATTTCCTTACCTCTTTGAAGAGCGAGTAGGGAATGAAATTTAATTTCAATTTTTAAATTGGGTTAAAATTAATTATATTCTTTATTTTCAGTAAATATCAAAAAATAATTTGTGTATGTATATAACACAATATTTATATATTGTGGTACAAATTTCCGTTCTGTATCGAATTTTAGTTCATGCAAGTGTCATGATACAAATTTGTGATAGGAACTATGTTGCTAGCAGTCCATAATATGTAAAATCAGGTGTTTTAAATAAATAATTATAATAATAAATAAACAATAGCAAATGTAACGAAAATATAACAATAATAATAAAAACCTTTATTTTTTTAGCCTACAAATGAAAAAACCTACAAATTAAAATGTTATCTATAAAAAGGAAAATATTCCACATCACAATTAAGAAAAATCATTAATGGAGTAAATCAGTAAAACGACTTATCTATAAGAAATTTAGGGCCTGGTTTTTCAACTTGTGATAAGTTTAACTTTCAGATATTTACCGCGAAAACAAAGCTTACAAAGGAAAATATCTGGCGGTCACAATTATCCGGAGATAACTAAACTGGCCACTAATGCAAAATTTGCAGTATGCATACGAAAATGATTAAAAGTTGGGTCCATAATAATTAATCCAAATGCTGCTGCCCGGTAGTCGGAGATAGTCTTAACATATGACATCTGTGGTGCGATAGCTAATATCGTTGATGCAAACGTCGATAAAAATTACTTTCAACTGATTTTAAGGGTATCATTCACGACCGAACACGAATTTAAACGTTGTGTTAATCAAGTTGGAGTAATAACAACATACCCATATTTGACAACAGAGGCAATGGCCAGACCAAGGGTAATATCAACCTAGAAATTTATTGATGTTTTCTACGGTATACATACTACATATACAGGGTAATTCAAAAGTATTGTCATTAATTTTAAGGATAGGTAGAGCATATCAAATGGAATAACTTTTCTCAATAAACCATGTTTCGCAAATAATCTGTAAACCCAGCAAAAAATTAAAAAGGTCAACACAAAAATTGTTTGGTGGTCACTGGAATTTAAATTTATCAAACGCCCTAAGTAGGTTAATATCATTTCATTGTTTGCTTTCAAAGTGCATTCATCGAACGTTTTAGTGGAAGGTCAACCTTTTAACAACTGAATTAATTGATGTTATTGTACTTAATTTACGGGGATGTTCTTAATAATGCTGCAGCAGCTCTGAAAGTTTGTGTTGTGTGTGTATTTGTGTTTATGTAGAAGTTAATGGAGAAACATTTGAAGATCTTTGTTAGTCCTGTTCCTCTTTATTTACAACAATTTTTTCTATATCACTTTTTAAGCATGCCAATAATTGTTTACTGCCAGTCTCAAGTCTGAAAAGAAGCGAGAGTAAAGTGAAACCTGTAAATTACATAAATGTATAATGTTTCATTTAGTTTTGCAAGGTCAAATTTATATTGCAGGCTTTTTAAATGCATATTAGTCAGCGGTTCTCAAAAGTGTGTAACAAAATTTAAAATAAACAAAAATCGCGATGAGCTTTAAATTTTTCCTGTAATGTAGCTACTTCTTCTCTTAAGGTCAGCATATACCCATTTCATTTAATGACAATAATTTTGAATCACCCTGTATAAATTATTGTCAAAAGAATTTTGATTTATGCGATTTACAAAGTTTATTTTTAAACTATCAATTGAAATATAATTCGGCAGGTTGTATAAAATAAAATAATATAAAGGTTTTATGCGTTTATCGTATTCAAGATTAGTTTATCTGGTGGTCTCTTATATCTTAGGACTTGATGAAGGTATGAACTCAAACAGTCCGTCGGACACCCATAGCTAAACCGGAAAAATATGGGTATTTATGGCAAAAGCATTGAGATATATTCCTAACAAAACCCTTTATGTCAGCAAGTATGTTTAAATATTCGAATTTATAGATAAAGAAAGTGAAAAATTAACAATTAGTAATACTTTCCGCAAGTAGCCAAAGGCTTCTTTTTAAATACAAAATATCGACAACACCACCTTCTAGGGCCGCTTATTTCCCACGTTCCAGATCCTGCACACGTGTTTCCTGTTCCTATTTCACGCAATTTTGTTTCATGCCTGTTTAGTTTTACGATTAAAACCCAGTTGTGCTGAAGAATCTGTAAAATCAAATCCATAACAGAAGCAAACATATTAAACTATATAGATTTGCTGGGAAATCAGTGTAACATTATGCTTATACACACTGACAACCAGTTAAAGGCGTCGCTACTAATATTCGTGGAAAATTATTCAATTCCAGTATGTTGCATAGGTAACCTAAAATATACTAATTCAGCAATATGTACACTGTACACTAATACGTAACACAATGCTATCTTTGAAATCTACAAGATGTCTCTAAATGCAGAAAGTTTCAAATTAAAGAAAAATGATACCACCGCGGGGAATCGAACCACCGACTTAGGTTAAACGCACCACTGCTCTACCATTGAGCTACGGAGGCCAGGTCCCCGAGGGAGTGTCAAACTTCCGAACTTGAAACTGTAAATTTGAAGTCTATTCTAATAGTCGCATATACAGGTATAAAGCCAAAGAGCCGCTTCTTAGCGCATTCACAATGACCAATAACTATTAACGACAGCACCGACTTCCTTTTAGATGGAAAATCCCCGATCAAGAATGTTTAAATACATAAATATATAACTAAATATAAATTGGAAACTTATAGGTAGATATAGCCCTACCATGCTAATTAAATGCAGAAAGTTTCAAATTAAAGAAAAATGATACCACCGCGGGGAATCGAACCACCGACTTAGGTTAAACGCACCACTGCTCTACCATTGAGCTACAGTTTCAAGTTTGGAAGTTTGACGCTCCCTCGGGGACCTGGCCTCCGTAGCTCAATGGTAGAGCAGTGGTGCGTTTAACCTAAGTCGGTGGTTCGATTCCCCGCGGTGGTATCATTTTTCTTTAATTTGAAACTTTCTGCATTTAATTAGCATGGTAGGGCTATATCTACCTATAAGTTTCCAATTTATATTTAGTTATATATTTATGTATGTCTCTAAATTATACAACCAAAATGCTATAAGGCATTCTTCAGACAAAATTATAGCATTTTGACCTAATTTACCTATATCGTAAAATGCACCCCTGCAGAGATACGGCCTATCATAGTTTGTTCTAAGATTTCAAGAACAAAGAGGCCAGTTTGAGCAATTCTTGTAAAATTGAACGTTTTTAGATATGTTTTGGTTGCTTATTAAATTTTATATAAACGAATACATTCTTGCGCACAAAAATGTTCCAAAGCGTTAATTTTACCCTGAACCCCCAAAAACATCATTTCAGTCGAGCGATATTTTTAGTCTTTTGCCATATGACCCCTTTGATAAATTACGAAAGTACCCCAAATGCTTTCTTCATAACCTTTATACTTTTGGAGATAATAAATTTTCGATCAAACTTTGATTGACCGTATCTCCACAGAGATGCATTTTTAGCAGGTAAATCAGGTCAAAATCGAGTTTTGTTAAAATTTTGAAATAGAAAATGATGAATTCATATCACTTCATTATTAAAAATATAATCATAATCACAATTCTTGACGAACTAGTGGATTATTCGATTCTCAAGTAAACTTAATACCAACATAATAAATTACAACCATAGTTTATTTCAGTCTAAACAGATCGTGAAAGCATTCTATGTATTTAATAATATGTTTTTATGTTGACTTTTATTCAAGGCATTAATGTTTTAGTTGAGGATTTTCATGTCAAGGCATGAGGTAACGTGCTAACTGCTAATACAACCTGCTACTAAAGGCAGACTTTGACACTAATTGTTACAATTTTTATTTCTTATTTACGTCTCTAGGGCTGCAAATTCACTTCTCTGCCATCATGACAAATGGTAAAATAAAATTCATTATCAACATCATGATTAGTTCTACAACCCTTAAAACGTCTTGACCTGCTTCAGAATCTTCTGCCATTCTTCCCTGTTGCGTGTTTTTGATTTTCAGTTTCCTAATTTTAGTATTTTGATATCCCCTTCAACCCGGTTTATGTACCTCATTTTCGGTCTTGCTTTTGATCTTTGCCCTGTTGGTACGTGGCTAACTATTTGCTTCATTGGTTTCATGTTATTCATTAGTTCTACGTGTGCTATCTTCCCTAGCTTCCCAATTTTTATTGTTGTCACTATGTCTGACTCTTAGAATTCTTCATAAAGTTAATTGTTAAAGCATCTTCGCCATTCACCTTGTTCTTGAATTCCTTCATAATATATGTATTTAAGTTCTTTCTTTCAAATATTTCCAACAATCTTTCATCTGTCATTACCCAGGTTTCGGAAACATACATTAGTACCACTGGTTTAATGAGTGTTTTATAGACTTTATATTTTCTAAGTTTAAATGTTTGATTTCAAATGTTTAAGTAGGTAATCCAAAGTAGATATTATTGCCCAAATAGATTCTTCTTTTTATTTCTGCACTTATTTATTGTTATTAATGAACGCAGCTATATAAAACTATTACCACATTCAATATGATAATCATCGATTCTTAAATGTTGAGATGGTCTTTCCTCTATCCTTACTCCTGAATATATTTAGTCTTCGCGGTATTTATACTCAGACCTAGCTCTTTTACCGCGTTTGTTAATGCCAAAGAGTTTCTGCCACATCCCTTTTTGTTCTACCTATGATGTCAACGTCATCACTGTCATCAGCATATGCCAGTATTTGAACGCTTTTGTTTATAATTGTCCGTCTTCTATTAACATTTGCTTGTCTTGCAGCTTTTTCTAGGGCTACAGTAAATAGAAGTGTTCATAATGGGCCTCCTTGGCGTAGCCCCGTATATGTTGTAAAAGGGCGTGATAGATCGTTTTGTATTCGCACTTGGCATTCTACTTGAGACAACGTTAACACTACTTGTGATATCAGGCGAGACGGGATCCCAAACTCTTTCATAGCTTTATAACTATAATGCACTTCTATTTATCTTGCCATGTGCGCTTTTGAAGTCTATGAACAAGAAACACACTGGTAATTTCCTATAATATCATCTTTGTAATTAGTCCAGTCAATAAAGGGATTGTAGAATGCATGGAGGGTGTCACAATTTTTGACTTGAGGGCTTTGTTTGGAGTCGTCAGGAGGTAAACATACTAAAAGTCCCCGGACATAGGTGGTGAGCGGGGTGCAGGGGGGGACTGAGAAGGTCTCTTTTTTTGTTTTTTTGCTTATATCTAGAAGATGGTGCATCATAGGAAAAAAGCCATTATATACAAAATCAAAGCTGATAAAATTTCCTACTTTTTTTCTTTTTTAAGTTTTTTTTCTATCTCCAACCGTTTATGATAAATCCGATATCAAAAATCGTTAATATTCGCAAGAAAATATTTCGCCTCCCGTTTTTCGTTAAACTTTTCTCTCTAGCACCTCATCTCTTCGGTTTACAGAAAAATTCCCATAAAAGAAGTTGTACAGGATTAAATTTCCTTCAAAATGGTATATACTTTTTATATTTTTTTTCCGAAAATTAGCGATTTTTGATAGCGGATATCGCATAAACGGTTGGAGATATAAAAAAACTTTACCAACCAAAAATGTGGGAAATTTTGACACCTTTGATTTTGTATATAATAACTTTTTCGCTAAGACGCACCTTATTCAAGATATAAGCAAAAAACCTAAAAAAGGGATCTTCTCGGTCCCCCCCTGCACCCCGCTCACCTCCTATGTCCGGGGACTTTTAGTATGTTTACCTCCTAACGACCCCAAACAAAGCCCTGAAGTCAAAAATTGTGACACCCTCCATGCATTCTACACCCCCCTATTGAGCGTTCGTTGACTGGACTAAATGTTTTAAGCGCTCGTTCAAAATCATTGCTAGTATTATAAGTTAGTCTATGCTAGTATTTTGTATGCTCAGCGGGTTTATTCGACGATAATTTTCACATGCTAGCGGATCTCCCTTTTTTGTGTAGAGGAATCAATATACCAACATTTCAATCATGTGGCATGTCTATTTGTACCCATATTTCTTTAACTAGTTGATATATGAGTACAACTTCAGGGAGTTTCTCCGCCTTCTTTAAATAATTCTGTCGGTATATTATGCAATATATTATAACGGGTGTCCCAATAAGAATGCACAATTTAATTTTTGAATAAAACACATTAGTAACTTGAAAAATTTAAACATTTTTATTTTAAACTAATCAGTATACAATGCGGTTATGTGTGGAAAACAATATCGGACGAATGTCCGCCAAGACTCCTCAAAATATTCAATTGTTGTGAACGACGGCGAATCGAGGTTCGGGGACTTCGGGCAACACTCTCACTTACTGAGGCAATATTTTCAGCAGACCGGCGGTTAGGACGTCGGTTTAGTGTCTTAACATCAGTATCTGAACCACTTTGCTCGAACTTTTCAATTATTCGTCGAATTGTCGATGAATCGGGTACGTTTCGCCGACCGAAAATTGTACGCAATTTGCGGAGTGTCTCTAAAGTTCCCCGTTTTTGAAATAAGTTTTGACGATGATAACGCGTTGATCGACTGCAAAGTGATTCATTTTCACTAACCGCAATGTCTCTAGATAACAACTGAGCAATTGCAGGCGTTGCCAACCGAAAGGAACGAAAATGGCGCGCAATTTAAATTGTGCATTCTTACTAGGACACCCCATATTTCTATCTTTTTATAATTTTTTTTTAAATCCTTCAGGTGATGGTAGTTCTTTTTCTCTGTAGTCTTTTCTGACAATATTTCCTCTTCTTCCATTTGGGTACCCGTATTTAATTTTCCTTCAAAGTTCGTTCTAGGATCTCTTCATTTTTATTTATTATGTCACCTTTTTGGTAGCCAGACTGGCGCAGTGGTAGAGCGTCAGGCTAGCGTTGCGCTAGTCCATGGTTCGAATTCTCCTAGCGACCATTTGTGGTTGGGCATCTAATTAACGATGCTCTTCTCCGAATACAGGTCTAGGAGGTAGAGTAACAATCTCTTACACATACATACACATTACACTTTACACATGGTGAAATATGTAGATATAAACAACTCACCAACTTCGTAACTTGCAGGCCGGGTCGCACTCGTAGAGCTTCATACGTTAATGCACCAGCCTCGACACCGAAAGGTATGAGAGGTTACAGATAATACATACATAAAAATATATATCACATTTTTTATCACGGAACACATGTTTAGCCGTGGTTGGAAATCCTTCCTACTTTTATTGATTTTCTGATAAAAATTTCAAACTTGCTGTCGTGCATTCATTTCTTCTAGACTTTGCATTTCTTTTTCCTTATATTCTCTCTTCTTCTTCCCATGCACTTTCTTCTCTTCTCTTCTCAGGCTTTTATATTCGTCTTGCATTTTTCTGGTTTTCTGTCTTTGTTGTACGATTTTATGCATTCTATTCATTCACTACCGAACCATGTTTCATCTCGCTGTAGATGTTTTTCTTTCCATAATATATCATTCGCAACTTTTTGAATGGTTTGCTTGCACTTAACCCAATATTGAGTTATATTGCTCGCTAAGTTGTTAGACAGTTCTGTCAACTTTTCCTCTAATTCCTTCTCATATTTCTTTTTTTTGTTCTTCATATCTTTGTGTCGTAATTTTCTCTTCTGCGTCCCAAACTTTTCTTTATGTTGGATACTCTTGCTCCTATTTTTACTTCTAACAGGTAGTGGTCGGAATCTATATCAGTTCCACTTCGATTTCGGACGTCAAGTACGTTCGAAAAATGCCTTGCGATACCCAAGCCCGCTATTATCATGTTTTACGACGCTGCAAAATATATAAGTTTAGTACCATTATCATTCGATTCTTTATGAAGACTATGTCTACCAATTGTAGGGTAATATTTTGTTTCTTGACCGACTTTCTCGTTCATATCCCCAATAATTATTTTGATATCATGTTTTGGGCAGGTTTGAACTAGAGCTTCCAAATCTTGATAGAACTAATCTTTTCTGCATCCGATTTAATAAATAAAATTGCCTCCCTCACATACAGCCAGATATCTGTCACGCAGTAAATACACTATTTAAATCCGCTGTAAAAGAAATAATACTACCATCCTTGGGACTTTTATATTTTTATATTCGTATCCTCAACTTATTATATTTTAATCAAACATTTAACTGATATTTTTTGACCAAGATAATTGCAAAAAATTTAAATATAGGTTATGGTTCATATGGAACCAACGTTGTTAGTTCTATAAGTGTACACAATTATTATGCAATGTTTAGTTGTTGTTTATTAAATATACTTAAATCCAATGTTAGGAAGTTAAAAGTAAAGGTCATGTTTGTCACTTTTGGGTCATTTGTCAGTCAAAAGTTTGTTTATTAGTTAGTTATATTAGTAAGGGGCTGGACTGAAAGCGAGGGACACAAAGACTGCTGTGCATGCGACCCTATTTGCAGCTCCAATGGCGGCACATTCGCCATTACCATAAAACAAACACAACAATTACTACTCTGAAAAACTCACCAGTTTAAGGTGTACTCACGGGGGGTCCCCAACCCTATCGTTTCGGTACGCCCCTCTCTGGATACAGGTTTGCACCTACTACGGCTTGTTTGGGTTTCCATCAACTCCATTACGGGCTCGATCACATCTTGCGGAGCTCTATCACAGAGATCCTCCACTTCTTCCCACACCCGGAGTCACACAGCATCGGGTGTAGTTAATGCCAAAGAGTAGTATCTTAATTGCTTACTACAGTCTCTCGGAAAACACTCTTTACCCCTATCGCAAAATCTGCCTAGGACCGCACAGGTACCCTGGGAGCACACAGGTACAACTAGGAGCAGCTAACCTCTTTGTAAATGATCTTCCCTGTAAACCAATCCTTTGATTAGACATGTACAACATACAATGCAAGCAACAATCACTAAGTCAGAGGTACCACTTTATTATTATTATTATTATTATTATTATCATTATCAGCTCACACAACTCTATACTTATTATCACACTTTAATTATTGTCATGTCACTGCAGACGTAATTCTACCGTCGGCTGTGTCGCCACAACTGATACCCCACTCGTGGTCAACCCCTCTCGGTTATCGGGGCGCACACCCCTCTCTTCTTATATACTTAAGTCTGCATGTGTATGCTTAAGTCAACCCTTGGCTTTCGTCTGGGAAATAGTAAACTAGGGCTAGGGCATTGCTAACTTCTAAATCTCAGTCTTATTAAGTGCTAATACAATATAAATGTAAATAAACGTATACTAAATAACTCGGTCTGTTTAAAGAAATGATGTTATAATGTATCTGAGAAAGGAAAAATAAACTCTTTTTATCACTAAACCTCATTTAACCCAAACATATTAACGATAAAAATTAAAAACTGAACATCTAGTGAGCAACATTTGATAATACATAGCCAAAAATTGGATAAGTAATACAATTAGAAGCTGCCTAATCTTCATTCATTACATTAACGAACTGAAATCAGGCCAAATATTGTGCAAATAAGTAGTGAATGGTGTGTTATATAGATTTCCATAACGAGGAACTGAATTGCTTCTTCACTGTTGAGATGTCCTTTTGAAGTAATCAATATAATGCTCAGGAAGATAAAAGTGACGGTTTCAAAACGGAGCAAATATTGTTTAAATAAAAAAGTAATTTGTAGTTCAGTCGTTAAAAGGTGGACTATAAAAACCGAAAGATCACGCTGTCAGATTAAGATCTTGAAATGACGTTTTTCAAATAATCCTTGTTTGATTCTATTCTCGTACTGAGTTCCTCCCCTTGGGACATAACTTCGCTTTCTTAGTGTAAACTTTCCAAATCGACAACTTGCAACATATTGAATTTTTTATACCTTTTTGTATGTTTACAGCAAAATGCGATTATTTATAAATGTTGAAGTTTATTTTCACAAACATATTAATAATTTACTGAGCAGTCAAACATGTATTACATGTAACGTAATGTTGCACAGTGCACACGAAGCAGTTGTTATTTCTTCGATATATTAATTTTTATGGTTTCCTGTAAAGTTTTAAATAACAAGGAAATAACCGGCATAAAACGAAATTATGCTTTAAAATAGCATAGGCAACTGAATTATGTGAAATGTTGAAGTGTAGAACGGGAAGT
This sequence comes from Melanotus villosus, assembly GCA_963082815.1. Classification (NCBI taxonomy): domain Eukaryota; kingdom Metazoa; phylum Arthropoda; class Insecta; order Coleoptera; family Elateridae; genus Melanotus; species Melanotus villosus. Next base: position 107,571,326 of record OY720418.1, on the reverse strand, counting down.
ATAAACTCAAAAATTGGATTAAAGTTATCGATGTTATAAAATTGTTTATGATCAGCTTCCGTAGCGATGTCTTAAATATTAAATTGGCTAATAAGCAACTAAGAAGTGTTGTCTACTGATTAAATATAAATCTCCGTATTGAAGTTTATGCTCTACTTCGAACGCACTGAAAACAACCCCAAACTTAAAACGAACTTCATTTACTCGTAGTTGAATTTGATTAAATATTTATTAAGTACTGAATTTTCGTTACTTTAATAAGTTTGTAAACGTATCAGCTTTTAAATAGTTTTATAAAGTTTTTATCTTTTAAAAATAAGGAGGTTGGCGTAAAATTAATTCAAACAGCTAGACCGTGCCCTTTCGTTTCAAAAGTAGGTATTTTGTTGAAATTTAATTTACTGTTTTCTAACGAGAATGGATGAAACGGGATTGTTTTTAATGTTATAGTTTTTCAGTTGAAATGAAATTTTAAAAATAAGGAGGTTGGCGTAAAATTAATTCAAACAGCTAGACCGTGCCCTTTCGTTTCAAAAGTAGGTATTTTGTTGAAATTTAATTTACTGTTTTCTAACGAGAATGGATGAAACGGGATTGTTTTTAATGTTATAGTTTTTCAGTTGAAATGTAAAAACAATAGATGATAAAATGACGCGATAATATTCTAAAAGAAGGCGAACTTTAATGAATTTTTCCAAATCAAAGCACACATAATTTATCTTAGGAAATTTAAAGGGTATCTTTAATCACGTTTCATCAGTAATCGATTAATAATTACAAATTACAAAAGAATTAATTAGCAGTCCCCTTTATGTCGTACGCTGATAAACATATTTTAAAAGCATTTCTTTTTTGTATACGTTATAAAAGTTAAGACTAAAGCGCGATGCCCAAAATTTTTGATGCCCTTAAAAGTATGACGTAAGATTCTACAAAAAATTTCAAAGCATCGGAAGTTTTTACAATAGAATGTAACACAAACATCCGATTTGATGCCTGGAAACGCCGACAAAAATATTTTCTGAACCCACGTTGACGTTTATTTTTGCATGTTTATTGTCGGTCAAATTGATTATTGGCTGTTTAACGACTTTAAGATAGTCACGTTAGCGCCATTGATAAATTGGCATGATAACTTAATATAAATGTGATAATTATAAATGGCAATTAACTAATCAATCTGAAATTTATGTGATTGTTTTGAAAGGAAAACGGTTATTCGAGAATGTCAAACTGATATCTGTGTATGCACTGTAAATCATTTACTTAACTATATAGTTTTGTCTTGTAGTATAACGATTTTGATTTGTCCTTTATTAATTAGATAAACTTGAATAACATCAACAGCAAAAATATTACAGGCTCTTTTGACTGAGATAACGCTTTTTCCTAGGTTATAATAATACTTTTTCTTGTGATTTCCGAAAGCTTTGTTATTTAACTTAAACTTTTTGAAAAATTATGGTTTAATATGGTATATTGCTCCATATTTACTTATTAAACTAACGATTAAAAGATAAGTAAACAGTGTAAATTTAGGGGGGGGGGATAAATATTTCCTTTTTCGAATATTTAATTTAAACATTTGGAAAGAAATATTTTAATGTGGTGTATTTACAAACAATAAACATGATGCAACATCTCTAAAGTTTGCAGTATTATTGGATTTGGTTTGTGTAACAGATACGGACGGGGTGCTTTAAAATTATTAAAAATTAAAAGGTTCCCAGTTATACCTGTATAATTTCAGCTGAATTTCATTCCGATGTCACTGATAAAAAAATGGAGCAAATTGGAATAAAAATTTCAGAATAACAACGTAAAGTGATTAGTTCTTGACAGAACCATACATTTTTAAAAGAGGAGGTTATTTTAAATAGAAAGGGTTGATAATATGGCTGCATAAAACTGAATTGTGTTTTTTTCGTTTCGATTTAGTTAACTAACTGTATTTTCCATTTAAAGCTTATTAAAATATTGTTGTAAATGTGTTTCTCATAGTAAGAAGATTCTAGCTTATTAAAATATTGTTGTAAATGTGTTTCTCATAGTAAGAACATTCTAGCTTTTACAGTAGCTAGGTATGTGATTTTGTACTGTTGTTTCAGTAAACTGTTTTAATCAATCAAATAATAAACATGAAAAACAAATTTCCTGTTCGTTTATGGATTGAAATTGCTCGAGATATTTTTGTTAGTTATAAAGAATTATACTTATATTTCCAACAAAATTAAAACAAAAAGAAATTGATCTCAAGTTAATTTGAAATCAGAGCTGACGTCTTATTTATATAAAGGAGCAGTAGGCGATGCAATTCTTTAGTTTTCTACTTTGATCATAATAGGAAATTAAAATACGAAAGTGACAAGAGATCAACACTTAAATCCATTTATAGATATAAGAATTGCGACGCCAACGAGTTTATTTTTTTGACTTGTTTAAAGTGGGTCGAAGTTATTGCGGAAAATCTGTATAACGACAATATTTAATTATATTATACAACTGGCGTTTAAAATATTAACTTAATATATTGGTTTTTATTTTAATATCATTTTCTATTTACTATTTGTTTTTTTATTATATTGAGGGCTCTACGGGACTAGAAGGCCCACGGCTGATTGGGCTACTAATGCCCATTCCTCCCTATTCCTTGCCTTTTCCTGCCATTCTCTGATGTTTAAATGGTTTAGAATGTTTAGATTCGCTAGTACTTCTTTTTTCCATTGGGTCTTCCTCTTCGTTGTCTTCCTGCCACTTCCGTGAATAATATTTTTGACGGTATTCGTTTGCTCTTCATTTTTACTAAATGGCCTAACCATTTGACACGCTGCGCTTTCACTACTCTCACTATATCTGCACTTTTCTTTGTTCGTCCTTCTCACCCACTCTTCTCCAGTTCTTCAGTTCGTCCTCCCCCCCTCGTATTTTCCCATATACCCAACATTAGCTGTTCTTGTTTTCGTAATGTCCACACTTCACTACTGTACGTCACCGTCGGTGGCGTCGGTCTTATAACTATTTTGTAAACACGTAATACCGTGTGTCTTAAAAAGAATTACATCTCGTTACCTTCGAAATTCGTTTGCATGCAAACTTTTATGTGCCACTACATTGTTATTGGTATTTCATTATCCAGAGCTGTCACTAGTTAATTGTAAAATTAAAAAGTAAAGTAATTCCCTTCAAATAGTTTTAATTGGATTTGTTACTACTACAACACAAAAGGTACACTGTTCAAGAAAACATTTTTATTACTCAGGCATATTTTCGATCAGGACAGTTAAATATTTCCGTCTACTAGCATAACAGCGTTGCGCGAGAGCGGCACATTTTAATTTTATATGGGAAATTCAAGGCATACTAGATGTAGGTACCTATTTGATTTTAAGACACTTTGTATAGGTAATACAGGATGATAATATAGGTTTCATTGCAAAAGCACTTTTTGTTCCTGCTGCAATTCTTGCACTAATCACTACATCCAGGTTTTCTTATCATTATCGTTCCTAGATATGTGAATGACTCCACCTCCTTTGCTGTGTTAAAATCACTAAGTCGTCCGCAAATGCCAGGCATTGGCTTCGATTCTGGTATAGTAAACCCTGTCTATTTATAACAGGCGCTCAAAAACAAATGTGGTCAAGTTGGCTGGTGTATGCAATTATCAGCGATATCGTATGTCGTAACTAGAGCCACAGCTGGAGCTAGCTGGCATCTAATGTCAGCTGTCAAACGTCATTTTATACGTATTTGGCAACAAAATTATTTTTTTAAGTTTATTAGTAAACTAGTTCTTTGTGGAATTAGCAAGCGAGTAACTTTCCAGTTTTTCACGGTTCAATTGCGAATCACGATGGTTTTTAGAGATAAAAACTTATACAAGGAAGTTAAGGCTCAGATAAATAAAGCATCGAGAATATCGGGATGCCTAAGGGAGCTAATCTGGAGGAAAAAATATATAACAGAAGAGAGCAAAGTCAGAATCTACAAGACAGCTGTAAGGCCAATACTAACATATGTCTCAGAGACCGGGGCAGACACACCAAGGCCAAAACAAATAACAAGCACTAGCGAAATGAAAATACTAAAAAGTGATACAAGGGAAGACATTGCACGACAGAGTAAAAAATGAGGAAATAAGAGAATTGTGCAAAATACAAAATGTAACAAGTGTTATAAGAGACAGAAGGAAATATTGGAACAATCATGTTAATCGCATAAAAAAGGTTACACAGGCCCGTCCAATCGAAGAAAAGGGAGAAAGAGGTAGGCCACCAAAACGGCGGAAGGAATGTTGGACGTCTACATCGGAAGAAGCACAATAGATACGACGAGTTGATTTTAAAACTTGCTTAAAGCCTACTTAATAATGAAAAGAAGAAGAAGAAGATGGTTTTTAGTGCAGAACACAAAGTGATATTTATATATAAGTGGGGTTATGTTCACAAATGTAATATACAGGGTATCTCAGACATGACTCCCCAGGCCTATAACTTTGTTATTTTTAAAAATAACTATAATAAACTATATATATTCGTAAATGGGAGCAAATTCTATATAAGATGGGAAAAGAAAATGTTAGAAAATCTGTACTCATATTATGGCAGCGATATTCAACTTTTTTTTTCAAATTGCACGCTATGCTTTTTTTCGTTCATTCTGATAGTACTTTTTATTCTCTTTATAACCATGTAAACCGATATTGGTCTTACATAATAAAATTCTCGAAAAAAATACGATTGAAAGTTGAAGTCTAGGTTTGCCATGGAAACAACTGATTGTTGTAATTTGTACTCGTCGGCGATAAAAACAATAGCGGATACCTTTCTCTCGCATAAACCATAAATAAGGATCATATCAAGCTTTTCAGAATTAGTGTAATTCATTTCTAATACTTCTATGATTTTAAACACGAACATACAAATACAGAAAGAGCACTTGTCATTCTTTACAACGTAAATTATCGCAATTATTCATAAGATCATTTTCGTACAGTATTTGCAATATCTGTAATTCCTTACCGGAGTTTTTAAAAACACTCACATTCGGTTCTTTCAGACGCCATCTGATTCGTATTCTTAGTGAAGGTCAGACATAATGTTTTTCAAAACTTTGATTTTTTCACATTTTTTCGCATCATTATTTCACATCTTTGTTTCACATCTTTATTTCACATCTTTATTTCACATCTTTATTTCACATTTTTGTTTCACATATTTCTCATCTTTATTTCACATCTTAATGTAATTTCTTTTAATTTTATATTTATATTATATTGTACTGAAGGTCAGACATATGTTTTTTTTTAAACACATTTTCATGTAATTTCGTTTAATTTTATATTGTTTGTAGCTGCACATGTTTTACTTTAAATTTTATTTTTTTCGGGGTATTATTTTAAATATAATTTACTAAGGAAGGGTTAAGTGGAAGAGCAGACCATGTTGAAGTATATTATTTATTTCTTCATGGTTCTGAACTTCGCCCTTTTGATGGAGCTAATGTTTAGATAGAATTATCTTTTTGTCTGTTTCTCATTTTATTTTATGTACCTGCTTTAGTCTTCCATCAATAAATGGCCATTATTATTATTATTATTATTATTATTAAATTGCAATTGTTTTACAGCTATACGCTATTGTTTTCATCGCCGACGAGTACAAATTACAACAATCAGTTGTTTCCATGGCAAACCTAGACTTCAACTTTCAATCGTATTTTTTTCGAGAATTTTCTTATGTAAGACCTATATTGGTTTAGATGGTTATAAAGAGAATAAAAAGTAGTATCAGAATGAGCGAAAAAAAGCATAGTGTGCAATTTGAAAAAAAAAAGTTGAATATCGCTGCCATAATATGAGTACAGATTTTCTAACATTTTCTTTCCACATCTTATAGAGAATTTGCTCCCATTTACGAATATATATAGTTTATTATAGTTATTTTTAAAAATAACAAAGTTATAGGCCTGGGGAGTCATGTCTGAGACACCCTGTATATGCCAGATCTTCCATTACACGGTAAAGTTGTTCTCTAATAATGGTGTCATACGCCTGCCTGAAGTCTATAAATAGTAGGTAAGTTGGGAGTTTATGTTGATTGCTTGTTATTTGTAATTTCTAAGGGCATATTGTGGATCGGTTACTGATCTTCTCCCTCTAAGCTAAAGCCACTTTGATACTCGCCTAACACATTTTTACATATATGCTATTAGTTTGTTCTTAATACATGTAGCCAGGATTTTATAAGTTATATTTAGGAGTGCTAGCTATTCCTCTATAATTCTAACAGATCTGCTTATTGCCTTTCTTGTAAATTGGGCAAATTATGGCCTCACTCCATTTCTTGGGCATCTCTCCCTTATTCTAAATTTCTTGTATTAACTCCTATAATTTGTTTTGTAATTTTTCCCCACCATATTTAACCATTTCGGCTTGCATTTCGTCAAGTCCTGTACTTTCATTATTCTTTAGCTGTATTTGTATTATTTCTTTAACTTCTTCATACATAGGGACCTCCAATTATTGCATCACTCAATTTCTTGGGCATCTCTCCCTTATTCCCAATTTCTTGAATTAATTCGTATAATTTGTCTTGCAATTTTTCCCCATCATATTTAACCATTTCGGCTTGTATTTCGTCAGGTCCTGTATTTTTATTATTCTTTAGTCGTTGTATTATTCTTGTAACTTATTCATACGTAGGGACCTCCACACTGCTATTGTTCTCTTCTTATCTTAAAGGTGCGTTTCCTGGTAATTCAACATTATTTTGTTTGTTAAGTAGCTCCCGAAATATTCTGCTCATCTTTCCATAATTTCGTTCTTGCTGCATTGCAGATTCCCATGCTTACCTTTGCACATCATTGTCTTAGATTCATACACATTTTTTAGTTTTTTACCCCTTGGTAAAAGGTAAAAGGTTCTAATTTATTTGTTCTTGTAGTTTTCCTCTATCGCTTCTATAGCATATCGATTTGGTGTTTTCTTTTCTTTTCTCTGAATATTGATTTACACTTTTTTTTTGGTCTTCATATTTACGCTTATTTTCTTCTGTTTGATCCTGTAATATTCTATTACTTGCTTTTTCTTGGGCCGTTTTTCTACATTCTTGGTCACCTTTATCCCTATTAGAAAATGATTCGATTGTAAATCTGGCCCCCTGTAGTTTCGTACATCTTTTATCCATCTTTCATTTTTGTTTGCTATTAAAACGTGATCGATTTGATTTATCGTGTTGCCATCGGATGAAATCTTTGTGTATTGATTTGTGTTGCGAGCAGGTGCTTTTAATTTTCATATTTCTGCCCATGGCGAAATCATAGCCCCATCAGCAGCTTACCATTTTCATTGGTCACTGTATGCAAGCTAAGTTTACCTATTGTTAGGTGGAACATTGTTTCTCTCCCTATTTTTTTAGGGTACCTATTAAGTCGAAAAAATTTTACATTTGTGGTACATCATATTCAAAAAGTGGTTGAATCTTCTCAACAAACTTATTACGAAAAATTACTAAGAGATAAGAAAGTATCAATTGACTTTTTATTTTTTTTGTTTGATATATTACTCTTAAAATACAAACAAATTTTCATGAAATATCTACAACTTTTTTGCGCTGCAATATTATATAAAAGCATTGTATAGCTATAGAGGCATTGAATAAGACAATGATATAGGAAACTTGTGTTAAAGACGCTTATTTTTACCCCCAGAAATTTATTATGATCTGTCATTTTGTTAAACCCTATATGTTTATTCTGATTGATTACTATACAGGGTGTATAAAAATCCAGTTGATAAACTATTAGTATTGAAGTGGTATCCAGAGTAGCAGCTTTTGTAAATAAATCTCGACTGTGACACTTAAGACAATGCCACCAAAACTGATTTCTTTTGATGTTCTTAGCATCGTTACCAGGTTACTCTGTTAGATCTAAAACTTTCTTGATAGTACATCCTGTATGCTGATACTCATAATACACTTCACTCTCTTGTTTGAATAGTACTTTCAGAAAATGTAGGTTACATTTATTTATGGTCTCGTTTGTCATAGTGTTATCATTCGATACATTTATAAGTAGGTAGTCATGCCGATATGCTAATGCTAAATGACTTGATCACTACACGGAATCCTTCTTATGGTTTGAATTGTACTGACGAGATTTTCTTTATTAGTGATTTTTTCCCAAAAGAACGAATAAATAATTATTTTCAAAGGTAAACGCCGTTTTACTAAAGTTGTTTTATCGTACAGGCAAAAAGTTGCAATCCAGATGTATACAAACAATATATAGTGAACTATTAAGATTCTTTTAGTTACTCAGAGTTGTATATAAATTAACAATTTATAAAAATATCGCTTTTCACTGTTAGCTCTCTTTAAAATCAATCAAGTAAAATATCAAATATGCAATGGTTGACCTTGGTCGGTATTCATCGAACTATAGAAATCAAACTGTAACGAAGAATCTAATACAAAAGACTTAAAGTGTTCCATTTAAAGCAACAGTAATTTCCTCCACGAAAAAACCATAACAACTGCCGTGAAAACTGATTCATTGCTATAATATTATTTGTGGGTTTCCATGCCGTAATCGTGCTTCAATCGGTATTACATATTATAAACTATTATTTAACAACGTTTTTACATAACTAAAGTACATCTACGATCTCAGAAATTGCTAAAGTCTAGAAAACAGAAGGTCTTTTTAAGTAGAAAACTCGTATGCCAATTTTTAAAAGTATTTATTTGATTCCAAAAAATTGGTTATGTGTTTGTCGTTGGGTTAGGATTTCTTTCTAAAATCCCTAACACTTATCTGACAGTTTTACATTTCTGTGTTCTCTATTGAAAAGCAATATTTAGATGGAAAAAGGTAACCTAAATAAAAAATAAACAGTGATTATCACTAATTAGAAAAAAACGCTAGCAAACAAGGATACTTGAATAATACGTATATACAACTTCTTTATTTTGTTGTTTGAATTTTCGTAAATAATCCAGCTAAAAGAAATGTTACTGTCTTGTTGACGTGCCCTTTTCAATAAGCATGCATCCTCTCAATGTGTTCATTGTTGTTACAATTATAAAAATTTGTAACTGTCAAATGACTGTAACAGAACGTTTCTCTCACAGGAGATCTTTTGATAACGAAACGTTTTAGGTATATGAAATTAAAATATAACGTTTAAAATTTGTTCATCGTCTTGTAAAATATTCTGAAGTTTGTAACTACTCAAACTATTCTATTTTAAGTTTGAAGGTAGAGAATGCTCAAATGACAAAGAAAAGTTATAGTTTTCTGGAAGAAAATTCCAACGAACCGTGCAGTCTGATCGATCAAAATCATTAGGTGTTAAAACTTTCCGAAATTTGCTAGGCTTTCGGGCACTTCTTGCTTCTACTTTTAGAATTCGGTACTTACATGACATCGAACAATGTGAAACAAAAACAATTCTTCATTAAATGGAATTTAAATTTTGATATTTTTATGCAGAATTTATTAGATTAAAAAAAGCTTGTCTTTTTATAAAAGCAAATATTAACGAGAAAAGTACATTTTTGATAGACGCTAAATTTTATTTTAATCGTATTTTAAGTAAACAAGTTACGTTCTCGCAAACAATGACGAGACAGTAAATTTCCTAAATTAATTGTTTATTTACACAGGTCAACGACTCGAAAATTTTATGTGAAAAAGTGAAAACCTTTAAATTTATAAAAATACAGCTTTCTCAGTTTATTTGATTTAAATAAAGTGTCCACCCACACAGACAGAAATAAATAATGCAACATGCGTGACCGATGTTGTAACCCCCACGATAATTACAAAATGTTGTCACATTTACTACAAACTTCTTTTAAAAACTTAATAAGTCCTCTGTGATAACCGAGATTAACACTGACCATCTAGTCTGTAGGCTTTTTATTATTCCCTAAGCTTACGTTATCAGAGTTTAACTCATAAAAGCGTCAAACTTTTCTCGAAACGATTTTACTTATCTATGTGAAAAGCTTTCCGAATAACATTTTGATCCTTTGTCTATAGGTGGCTGTGCAACATTTGGTCACTCTTGTTATGGAGGAATGGGAAAACGAATGTCGCCTTCTGATCTACTCACCAACGAAGAAGTTCTTCAAGACGTACAGCAAGAAGGAAATCCCGAGATAGTTTTTACAGGACCACGAGGAGATTTGGATGTCGAAACTGAAAGAAAAATCACCCTGCAACAATTGTACAATTTGTCGCCATTCCTCCGACAATGGGTGAGTAAACTTATCCTGAAATTTATTGCTGTTTTCGCTGTTCTGCGAACTTTCGTAGGCACTTGTCGGTATTAGTTTCTTTGCATGTAGGCTGCAATTTTAAAACATCGAACATGCAGATTATTTGGGTTTTCTGTTGTTACCTTCGCATGCTTTTTAATAATACGTTAATAGATATTTCTCTGTTTCGGTACTAAAATGACATCATTCTAGCACGCATTTTGATGCTTTAATGAGCATCATTATTAAACGATTTTTGGTGATATTTTGTTTTCAGAAATTGGTGATACTTTATCAAAAAATACACAAAATACATAGGCAACCATTCAGTTGCTAGGGGTCAAGCAAAAATCACTATAACCAACCTAACTATTTAACCAAATTTTCACAACTCGAAATTGCCAAGTATTTTTATAAAAGGAAATAATGTAAATGGAAGCCGAAACAAAGAAAATAGAATAAAAAACGCGTTACAGAAGGCAATTCGAGCACTCGTCCTTTTCGTCCATTTCGGACTCGTGCGCGAAAACGACGCCTTCTGTAACTTGTGTTTTAATACACTATTAAGCAAAAATAATTTGACGTTAAAAAAGTTTTTTTTGACAAGCAAAATAATTGAAACTTATTATCTTGTAGGTAGTAGTTTAAGTTCGTAACGATCAAAATGTTACTATTGTTAACAAGATATTTAGATAGTAATATATGGTTGTTATGTTTAGTTTCAATAAATTTTGTCGCATTTTTGCTAATATCATTTATTTCTTAAAACCAGTGAGATAAGAATTACCCGTGCGGTAACTAACTTCTTAACCCACTTAAAATCAGTGGGATAAGGCGCTCTTATCGCACGGGAGTATATAAAATTAAATGCACAACTTTCAAATAATTCTTATTGGCTTATTTGACTACTTTTTTTTCGGCCATTTACTTTAAATTCTAAGTTATTTAAAATGGGCGTTAGGTAATTGGAAGAGAATCTGTCTAAAGCCACCACGTACTTTCACGTATATTTACACAATTAATGTAGGTTAAACGCCCCGTTTAAAATAAACTAAACAAAAGATACAAATGTAAGTCATATTTACTTAAGCAACAATTCCTGAGTACGCGAATTATTTAAAATAGAACCAGGAAAAGCGTTTCACACCTGTGTTAATATTGACAAAGTATTTCAAACAATGTAGTAATGCATTCCTGAATATATTCTCTGAAAAGCTTTGAACAATGGTATTAAAGAGAACACAGAACGGAGATTCTATTAATAATGGACTAGCAGAAAAGCTTTGGGACCAGCTTTCACATAAATTTCGATCCGATACTGTCAACTCGAGAAATATCAACTAGAGACATGGTGATGTGTCGATCTCATGAGAATGCATGCGGGAAACTTAAAAGGGATATAAATACAACAGGTACAAAAGTGAATCTACTTCGTAGAGCTGTCGAAGGATACTTTTTTTGTAAATTGCAACAAGGTATTTTAAAGATGTAGGGCGAAATCCTTTGTGTAGGTACTAAAAGCCATATAACAGGTTAATTATACTAATCTGTCAAATAAATTAGTAAAATACAAATTTGAAGAATTAATGTTGGATCTTAAGCTTAATAATTAAATTTTTAAAAAGAACATTTTCTTTAAAATAAATATGAGGATGTTTTGATAAAATTTTTTCTTCCTGACTGTCGATCTTCGGAGAATTAAAAGAATTGGTCTTTACATTTATAAATAAATTCTATCCAATTTCATAATTATATTTGCATATATTTTTATTCCTAAAGCTATTTATTAATTTTGTTAAAAATACTTTTATAACGAAATTTACATCGCTTTCAGTGATTTACTTTGATTTATTTGACCCAGAAGCAGAACTTGTACGTATAAATTAAATTAAAATTAAACTAGACTTGAACTTTTGAAACCGTTGTGTATGTTTGAAATTCCATTCATATTTAATTTAGAGATTAGTTAACAAAACTTGACACAGCAAACTTCGCAGATAATGGTAGAATAAACTTATACCAGCGTGGAATAATATGCGTATTCATTTATGATCGATTTATTCATACTCTTACGATTTTCTTTATATTTGGTTTTAACGTTTCGATTTATTAGGTTTTTAAATAAAAGCAATGTACTTATAGCCAAGGAATTGAAGGAAACGTCCGTTTGCTTAAGATTACAAAGATATTACGAGTACAAAGCGATTGCTTATACATAAATGAATTCCTAAAAGTCATTTCCTTTTTACTTATTCAGTAGAATACCAATGGGTTTACCCATTTAGGTATTAGTTTATTTAAGAGACAAGTTGTTAAATATACTACCGTGAGTTTCGAAGTTTAAATAAAATGTTAATGTGGACTACTTTTAGTTGAATGAAAAACCTTTTTAAGGGGCCTAAATCAAACCACCTTTTGTATTAGGCGGTATAATACGTAAAGGTATTATTCCTCCTTTTCTTTTTTCTAAATTATATTGCAATAAAAGCTATGTTTTAATTTGTGAGTCTTTTATAAATTTTAATATTCTTCTCACTTTATTGAAGTCGTCAATCGTATCAAAATAAATGAATGATAAAAAGACGGAGTTTCTGCATAAATGCAAAACATTCCATCACTTGTTATTTCATTGGAATTGGACCTTGTTTTCTTATCACGGGAACTAATTTTTATACTAAAACAGAAAACATTTGTACATACATTTATTTACCCTCTAAATTTAATTAATATTCCGTATACTTACAAACCGTTAACTATGAATTTGTAATCATTTCAGAGGTTATGGCACACTTAAATACATTAAATTAGTTCAGTTGACATTGACAAGCTTTATTACAAAATTAAAATTAGTTTTTATGTATAATGTTGTCAGAAAGGAACCCGTACTTTTCGGATATTAAAAATAGTTCAGATAAAAATTTACAGACATCGACGCCATTTAAAATAATAAAACTCGTGGAAATATTTACGTACAAGCAAAACACACGTTTTTATAAATCTTCATCATAGGCAAAATGTTTTGATTACAATTGAAATTGTTATGAATAAAGGTGTTCTAGTAAAACTAATAATTAGAGCTAACTATGTTTAGATTATTTATAAATACGCAGTCATTGGAAAACTTTCACAAATATTTAGTTAGAAGTATTTCCTTTGGACTGAATTATTTTAAAGCCATTATTATTATATTTGTTAACTAGTAGCTAGTATATTATTGGCAAGTTAAATAAATTGGAGTCATTTTAAACCTTTTTAGAAGTGAATTTAATTAGTCATGTTTAAAGTAGATATGTCGAAACATCTTCATGTTTACGTTTACAATGGTATTTAAAATTATGAGTTTATAATTTATTATCCATTTGTATAACATTTAAAAATATTAAACTTAAATTACCTCTCAAGTTATCTGGTTATACCTTAAAAAAATAAACTTAAGTATAGTAAGATTATTCCTTTATTTGTCTTTTGACGTAAAAATCTTACCATACTTTAGCAACAATTCTGGGTGATTATTTAAATATTCTGTAAAAATCCTTCCATAAAGCACAAAAACAGTGTTTTACATTAATCCACACAATTATACAGGGTGTGTGTAAATTGGCGAAAGAACTACATGTGGCGATGTTGGTCATAAATTCTGAGTCGAAAATCTTAATACCAAAATATTGTACCATGCTTGCTGGGTATGCACGGGATCTCCAAAATTTGAAAATGAGGAGGTCTTTTAATAATTATTTTAATTCATTATCTGTTGACAGAAAGATGTGCAATTTAGAAGAAAGAAGAATTGTAAAAATTATTTTTTCATAGATGTTGCTTTTCAGCTCCAAAAGCGTGCCTTAAACATTTCTTCGTTAACTTACTATTGTAAAACATACACATTTATTTATTTATTTAATTATTTTGACAGAACGGGCACCTGCCCAATTATACTGTCAAGATTCCCATACAATAAACAAATAAATTTCAATAATATAAGTACATATAATATGTGTTACTCAAGATAACCAAATCTCAATGTTTTAATTTTTAGTTATTGTAAATACCGATGATAATAGTAGTTTTTAATAAGAGTTTTAAATGTGGTAAGGGCCGTATTAAATATATTAATATCTGAATCTGAAACCAATCTATTAGTACAACTGAGCATTCTAACGATAGGAGAAGACCTACACAAATTTATTCGGTAGGGTGGTATATACAGTATATCCCGTCTAACATTTTGATAGATAGAGAACTCAGGATATTGACCATGTTTCTTGTAGTAGAGAAATTTGAGGTATTTATTTTGAACAGTTTCAAATCTTTTTTTGAATTTATTTACGTCGGAGTTCCAAATTTTAGATCCATATTCCAGTTTTGTTCTCACAAACGCATTGTACAGTATATTTATAGAAGCAGCAGATTTGAAATTAACTGTATTCCTCATCAAAAAGCCAAGATTCTTCAATGAGGAAGACACAATTTGCTCTATGTGATACTTCCAGCTCAATGTGGGTACAAAAATTACTCCCAAATCCCTAACTTTAAACTCCTTACGCAAATTGTTTCCATTCATCATGTACTGCGATGCAATTTGAATTTTATTTAAGGTAATAAGCAAGGCCCGTTGAATTAATATTACATATAAGGCCTGCCCACTTAATTTAGCCAAGACGCAATTAGCAAGGACGCAGGCGCCATTCGACGTGAACTATATGTCGTGCCCACTTGGTGAAATCGTTCATTTCATGAAAAGGATGTCCACTTCATAAAACGCATCCGCTTAGTGTAATATCTGTTGTTTTCACTATCAGCACAATATGTTTGTCCATTTCATGAAACGGACTGTCGTTCTATGCTCTTACTGAAATTCGTTATAATTTCATCAAGTGGATGGGCGATTTAATCTTTTCATGTAATGTTCAACAACTGCATTTAATAAAACGGGATTCACCAAGTTGCAACTGCACATGGGGTAATCAAAGGTTGACGTGTTTTAACATTTTAAATCAGAATCAGCATGGCTTTTCTACGGGTAAGTCTACTTTTACTGCTATGATGGATCTATACTCCAAGCTAGTTGATAAAGTTGAGTGTGGTGAATGTCCAGTGGGAATCTTTTTTGACCTGTCGAAGGCTTTCGACAGTGTCAACCATCCTTTGTTACTGCAGGCGCTTTATAATTGTGGTATTCGAGGAATACCTCTTGATTGGATTGAGGCATTTTTGAAAAATCGAAAACAATACGTCTCCCTACGATATTTAAACAATGGTGTTATCAATACTGCTAACTCTGATTCCTTGAACACTGATATAGGTGTCCCGCAAGGGTCCGTTTTGGGGCCTATTTTATTCGTTATGTTTATTAACAACTTGAATAATATAGAACTGGATGCATCTTTAATTCTTTATGCAGATGATACTTCGATATGCGTATCGGATAAAGACGACGAAATCCTCTCTTTGAAATGTAACAGGGCAGCAAATAAACTAAGTTCCTGGTTTTCTTCAAATTTATTATACTTAAATACCTCTAAAAGTGCAGTTATTCGTTTTCACAATCGACAAAAAGAATGTAGCAACATTAAAGTTATGGTAAATTCTCTACCTCTACCCAATGTAAATAGTATTAAGTTTTTGGGTGTTTGGTTCGACGAAAATCTTTGTTGGTCGAAACATTGTCACGAATTAACTAGTAAATTAATTTCTACTTCCTTCTTGTTTAGGAATCTAAAAACCGTTCTTTCAACTGAACAACTTATTATGATGTATTATGCGTTGGTTGAGTCACGAATAAGATATGGGATAACTCTTTGGGGGGCATCTGCTACTGCAGATGATGTTTTTGTCGCGCAAAAACGAATTTTACGATGCATTGCGGGGGTTCATGGCATGTATTCATGTAGAACGTTGTTTAAAAAGTACTCAATCCTTACTCTTAAAGCTTTATTTGTCTTTGAACTATCTGTCTATGTATTTATAAATAAAAGCAAATTTAAGAAAAACTATGATGTACATTGCGTAAACACAAGATCCAGAGAGGACCTTAGAATACCATATTATCGATATAAAATTTCTATGAATTCGCCTAACTCCTTAGGAATTAGGATTTTCAACCACTTACCACTCTCAATTAAAAACTGTACTTCTGTAGGGTGTTTTAAGAGCACTTTAAAAGCCTATCTTCTTCAAAACACTTTTTATACTTTGGAGGAATTCTATCGGCTCTTTTACATTTGAATTTTAATTTTAAATTAATGATCTTTGATTATACGTGTACTTATAGATAGGAGTTTTTAACTTGTATGTTTATTTGTATGTTTATTATTATAATGCAACGTATATACCTTATGTTTGTATATGTATATATATATATTTTTTGACGTTTCCTATACTGTTTTTGTACAGTCTTTGGAATTAAATAAACTATTACTATTACTATTATTACTATTACTATTTGGAAGTGATAACTTACAGAAAACTACATCTAATTTCTTAAGTCCAAACGAAATTATTAATAAGTCGAAATGTATTTCCTTACGAGAAGCTGTAACTCCAACATCTGAAGGGCAAGGATTTTTTAAATGTTCTTGCAAGCCATCTAAAACACAATGCAATACCAAGAGATGCGCTTGTTTCAAAATGAAAGGCAAAGGCGCACAGTACAACGGGAAGAGCAAATTTTAGATGCAGTACAAGAAGATCCATCCGTCAGCACCCGGCAATTAGCTGCAACATTAAATATTCCTAGCAATAAGACCGTTCATTTGGTTCTAAAAGAAAACCTTCTTCATCCTTATCATGTCTCAAAAGTTCAGCCCATTTATGAAAATGATAACATAGCCCGATTTAATTTCTGCAACACGATTTTAAATGCAATTCGTGACAATGACGGCTTCTTGAGACGTACCTATTCTTTGAAGCGATGAGTGCAAGTTTACTAGAGATGGCGTGTTTAATACACGTAATATTCACCATTGAGCTGACGAAAACCCGCACGAATATCGAGAATATGGTCACCAGAGAAGATTTTCCATTAATGTTTGGCTTGGCATAATAAATCATGGGGTTGTTGGATCAATTTATTTGTGGAATCGTTTTAATGCCGATGAATACCTCAGCGTTTTAGAATAAGTAATTGACGAGATGCCGTTGCAGATAAGACACGAAATGTTATACATGCATGATGGAGCTTCTACTTACTATGCTCGTAATGTAAGAGAGTGGTTGGACGAACATTTGCCAAATGGATGGATTGGTCGCGGCGGCCCTATCTTATGGCCCGAGAGATCCGCCGATCTCAATCCATTAGACTTTTTTGTTTGGGGTTTTATTGAAGGAAAAGTTTATGCTACGCCTCCTCCAAATTCTGACGAAGTTAGGAATATAATTGATGTGGCTTTATTAGAAATCACCCCGCAACAACTTGAACGAGTGATGCAAACTATACCACAAAGGTTATAACTGTGTTTGCAAACAGACGGTTTTCAGTTCGAGTATTGCGATGTAACGGACATCCTTAGTTACCGCGCTATAACCAAACACCTGTAGTGTGTGGATCCAATGTTGTCAAATGTACGTTCCTTTAAAATGGTTCCTGAGGACAGAGGAAGCATTTTCCAACATTTTGGTATTAAGATTTTCGACTCAGAATTTTATGACCAACATCGCCACGTGTAGTTCTTTCGCCAATTTATACACACCCTGTATAAAGACAGCTGTTACATTGAGATCACTTACGATAGCTGTTAACATTTGAGTTTAAATATTCGTAACATGTTTTGTTGCAAAGTTTACAAAATTAAGACGAAAAGTACCTAACAAAATATTATGGTAATCTCTGGTAATTCAGTCCATTTTACAGAAGTTCGAAAATACATGAAGATGTTCCTAACAGATATTATTTGTTAAAACGTAATTTGGTGAATGATATAAAATCAAAGAATTGTATAACACAAATTATTATTTCTGGCGGGTGTCAATGACTCAGGCAGTCGACGTGCGTTGACATACTTGGCTCCGGCAAGCCGAAAATCTGCGTAGATAAATTATTATTTCATAACAGTCTAGCGAAATTACAAGTTTGAACACCGAATTACGGATAGACATCGCAACGAAGACAGGTATTTTTAATTTAACTGAAAAACTCATGAAATATAGAGAAAACAACATTGCCATAGGACACAAGATTCCCGAAAACCTAAAGTTCTATACAAATACAAACAAAACATAGGAAGAAGAAACGTAGGGAGTCAAATAAAACTATGAACATAATGTCGTAACAAGCCAGTACGTGAAGTAGTTGATGATAATGATGAACTTCGAATTATTAAATAAACTCTCATGTTTATTACCAACAAGTGACTTATCTTTCGAGATTGGTTAAAATTGCCATTGATAATAATAATGCGTATTAACGTACCAGCCTCGACACCGAAAGGTATTATAAGAGGTTAAAGATAATACATATATACAAATATGCAGATCTGATAAAACCCCTATTATAGATCACAATAGTCAAATAATACTTACTCGATTATGTAGTAACTATTTATTTTTACAAAAACACATTCCACAATACTCAAATTCCTTCCGCTTCAGCTAGTCCTACTCGTAATCACGATAAAACCTCTTAAAGGTCTATAATTCGATTCAAATGTTAATACTCGTATCACGAAAGCAAATATTTATACAGATTTCATATAAACAACACTACATTTAGCAGTATGTGTACAGACAGTATTATAGAATCTCACTCAGCATTTAGTAGGGAACCCTTACAATTACTACCTATAAACCTATTAACATTCAGTTTTCTTGTCGGATGCTGGTTACGGCAGAAGACTATAGAGATAGACCAATGGAAAAGGCACGCTAATAGCGATGCCGAACTATCAATTTTCCAAACGGTTGAGTAGGTCGAATTAAAAGAATGAAGCTTGCACTCACAGTAACAATAAGATAACGCGTCCTAGGTAGTTATCAATAACAACACTAGCGAATTCGTCAAATCCGAATAACAGTATACGGCTATAAAAAAAGATACCAAGTAACATGATAGCTACAGTTATAAGCTATACTTCGTTACATCCTCAACACAGAATCGAGATAGGTATTAATAACATTTAGAAAAATATACACCACGAACAGATCCAACTAGCATTTTTATACTGATTAATTAATTCTGGTCTTCTTCAGGACTTTTAGAACCTTTAACAGTACTATTTTCATATTAAAAAAATTATAACTCGAATACTTCTTTACGTTTTACTGTTTTAAGAGTAATTTAATAATGTTTACAATAACAGAAGTGGCATTTCTACAAATGGGAGAAAAGTACAGTGTCCTCACATAAGGGTTTTATCACAGCAGCTTCTTCAGAACAGCATACAATGTGGCACACTTTATATCAAATATCAGGTTAGATGTGATTCAACTTAAGATCAGTTTCACCAACATGGTTTGACAACTTAAAAATCATTACAATATTCAGGTATGTGAATTAAATCGTTCTACAGTTAATTTGGTTTAATCAAATTTAATGTTAGGCCGCCATTTTTGGTAGGTAGATTAAGGGCTAGTATTTCGTATAACAGCAAATTTGTATTGGCATGAAAAAGCTACAGTACAAGTAGACGGTGAAGTAAATGGACATTGAAATCAAAAGAGGGGTGAGACAAGGCTGTATGTTGTCACCGGTGCTCTTCAATTGGCATTTACAAGCCGTTGTAAACGAAACATTAGAAAAACCTTCGACAGGTATAAACATTAACGGTGAAATCGTAAACAATATTCGTTATGCGGATGATACGGTGCTGCTGATTGATAATCTGGACGATTTGAAAATTCTATTGGAGAGGATCAACTTTGCAAGTAACAATTATAGTCTTAAAATGACCGTAAGAAGACAAAATACCTAGTGGAAAGCAAAGCACCCCCAAGACTACCCGATATTACCATTAACACCGAGCCCGTCGAACGCGTTAGTAATTACAAATATCTAGGAACTTGGATAAAGAAAAACAACGATCAGACGCAAGAAAATAATTAATCAACACGAGGTTTGCTATGGCTAGCACAGCATTTAATAAAATGAAAAACTTATTATGCGACAGAAATCTAAACCTTTGCCTAAGAATTAGAATGACAAAATGCTATGTGTTCCCGACCCTCTTGTATGTCATGGAGGCTTGGACCTTAAAGAGAAATCATCTAAGAAAGATAGAGTCCTTCGAATATTGGACATACAGGAGAATTCTCAAAATACCATGGACTGCGATAATGACAAATGAGGAGGTCCTAAATCGAATAAATAAGGAAACTGAGATAATTCTCACTACCAAAAGAAGGAAACTCGAATACTTTGGCGATATTAACAGAGGTGCAAACGTAAAGTGCGGATTTATAAGCACAAAAAAATTAGAAAAATGCGCTTAAAAAAACTTATAAAGCCGAAGAAATAATCCTAAAAATAGTACGAAAACCTTACTATAAGCATAAAAAGGCCAATTAAGAATATGCTTTTATTTAAAAAACTTAAACATAATTTTTTAAGCAAAACAGTTAGATGTACATAATACCTATTATCTGCCGAGTATTTATTATAGGAAACAAAAAAACTACTAATTATCAGAAGTAATACCACAAGTGACTAGTATTTTACCGGCAATTCTTTAGCCGTCATGAACACGACTGCTTGTTGCGACGAAAATCGTCACGAGTGCGACAGCACGAGCGACGATTTTCTAAAGCAACAATCAAGAGTGATCGTGACGGCAAAAACTGCCTGTAAAATTCTAGTCACGAATGGTATTCGGAATGACAATTCCTCGACTTATAATGAAATTACTGAAATACTTGTCACTCAAAAAATTTTGACAGACGTTGTCTTTAAGCAACGCTGCTAGTCGTAAAATGTCCGCGGAAATTTCACTAGTAGTGAAATTTCCAGTATAATTCGATTGTGATTGGTTTAATTCACCAAAATACTGTGATTTCATTGGATGACAGATTATGAGTGGAATTGTCTATGTAACTAAGCTGTTAATTATTCTGAATTAGGTACAATTTTAATCTTCCTTACGATAACAACTAATAATTAGATGTTTTTCTAAATTGTGAAGCGTAAACTTTCTTCTTTTATCAATTAAAATATTTTTGAAGAAAGAAAGCTTCTTCAATCTAAATGCTTTATGTAAATTAACATTAAAAAAAAACAGGGAAAACCTAATAATTATAAAATAAGCAGAAAAAAGTATTTAAATTAACTAAGCGTAAAATCTTGAAATAAGCAAAAAAACATAAAAAAGTTTGCAAAATATCGTTGCTTTTACTATGATTTGTGCTCATATGAAGGTATTTTCACGTTGCTGCCGTTTATGACAAAAAGCATTATTGCTAGAAATCCGCACCTTAGTGAAAAGAATAGAATTTTAGAAGTAATTATGCAAGGCAACATTGAAGATAAAAGAACAGTGGGACAACGTAGAATGTCATGCATGAGAAATTTGAGGGAATGGTTTGGTTGCACTTCTCTGCAACTTTTCCGAGCAGCAACGTCAAAACTAAGAATTGCGACAATAATAGCCAACCTCCGGAGAGAGGCGGCACTTTAAAAACAAGAAGAAGGGCTGGTTGCATAACACTTTAGTTAAATTGACAAATGATCAAAGTTGACAAAATAGCATAATTTTTTGTTTATTAATGTGTTATTTGCCATATACATTCGAATTGATTAAAGTTTCTTCACTTTGACGTATGATTAATTTGACGAAGTCGTTAAATGATGTTTGTGCAACCTGCTTCGCAAAGAGAACAGTTATATATTGTGGTTTATGTTTGGACGAAGGAAATTATCTGTTTTAAACTATCTAAAAACTTATATGTGAATCACAGTATTTTCTTCAATCATCCCATGCATTAAAATTTACATTTCACTTAAACAAATTAATAGCGGATGTTACCAAGATATCCAAGTCTCTGTACAACTGAATTCACCTTAATCATTACTTTCGCGATTTTCAGAAAAGCGTTTAGTTTAGCTTAGCAAACTCCTTAAACATTTTCGCAAACCACAAAAACAAATAAACTTTTGTTAAAGTGCAAATTAAATATTAATCCCGTTTTATTATACCATGACCTAAGTATAGTCTAAGTAAGTTTTAAATGGCGGATGAACGGGTTTTTATTTCCTCGCCCTATGCAGTTTCAGATTTAGTTACAACAAGGTATAACGCATATCCGTGTCCCGCTCTGACTCGTGAAATTTGCCATGCGTTATATCTTGTTGTAACTAAATCTGAAACTGCATAGGGCGAGGAAACAAAAACCCGTTCAACCGCCATTTAAAACTTACTTAGGCGTATATACGAATCAAGTTGGTGAAGCTGACTCTTCATTTGTCTTGAGTACCAGTGACGGGTAATTACTTCTAACTTCTATAATAATAGAGATAACTATAATTCCGATTTTGACTGTCTTATTTCTTTTGACTCTACAAATGTGGGATTCTTATTGGGAATTAACCACTTGCGAAGAAACGGAATCAAAATCGAAACAAGAGAAATTACAAAATTTAGGAATAGATAGCATCCCACATAGCCACACTGAATTTAGGGCTAGGTACTTGCCAAAGCACGGCATTGTTTAAAAATTTTTAAAATGGCAAGATGGCAGTTTATATACCTTTGAAAAACAAGTGCCCACTGCGATAAAGTTTTATTTTCCGTGGCAGTGTACTTTATCATATAACTACTATATCAATATTGTGATTTTTACACTGTATGGATACACTCTAAGTATAAAATGGTTGAGAAAAATTTTTCTGAAAAATGCTCGGACACGTCGATTTTTATTTTTAAATCATCATTTAAAGATGTAATTTTCCACCCCCCCACCCCTCAACCTCTAAACGCTAGCAAGACCAACTATAAAAATTTAAATAGCAAAGTACTCCACCGATTTTGAAAAAGTTTTATTTATTGTATTTAACATAAAAAATGCTATTAAATGAGGTATCACAAGGAGTACTTTGCTATTTGAATTTTTAAAGTTGGGGTTGCTAGCACTTAGGGGTTGAGGGCTGGGGGGTTGAAAATTACATCTTTAAATGATGATTTAAAAATAAAAATCGACGTGTTCGAGCATTTTTTTGAAACTTTTTTTTCGACCATTCTATAGAATTTATCCGTTACTTTTAGGAAACACTGTATACTTAGTTCCACGCTTATTAATCTCTAATTTTAATAGAATAAAAATAAAATTAATTATTTCAGGTCAACAAACGTTAAAAAGAAAAAACAATATTAATTCTGACCTTATGATATTAGTAATCTAGAAGGCGCATTATCAAAAGTATTGTTGTTTTTCCATGACATAGCATTGAAATTCTTATACTTCAGTATTGCCTTGTCTGAAATATTTATCTTTTTTTATATTTTTAGTTCATGGCGACCATGATTTGGTTATTTTATTATTAACATCCGGTAATTATCAGTTACTATTTTTAAAAACAACTTCATTTACCATAGATACAATGATATTTAATAATAAACTTGTAGTGAATCTAGATTAATGTGAATGTTAGTTGTTGTTTAGCTGCTTTCGTTATTATTGTTGTTATTTAGCTGCCAGTAGCATTAATAGAAACAGTATGTAAAAAGTAAATAAATAAGTTGTCAGGTACTACTAGGTGTTCAATAAGTAGCTGAATTAGAGCAAGCCTTGGAAATCCAATATTGCATCTTTGATAGAATTATACGCTCAAATAATGTCAAATGTCACTTTAGAAACTGACAAGACGTGTGAAATAAATCTTGTTAAAGTTTTTGAAAATTCTATAATCGACATAAATACTACTATGCACCGCCTACTCTAATTCAGCTACTTATTGAACACATAGTACTTTCATGTAGAAAATTTGACTTGATTGATGTTTGCTTTTAATTGCCTGCATGAATATCGTTTCCTGCACAGCTAAAATTGGTACAATTTTGGACTTTTAGCTTGTTCTAATTAATGACATTCACTGATATATTAATTTCCTTTCCAGTTACAGTCGTACAGAAAAGCACAAGCAATGCACAACGGCAACAACTAAGCATATCAGAGAGAACTTAACATAAATATTCCTTCCTTGTAATAACTGTGAATTCTATATTTATGTACCTTATCATAATTCTAGTAAAGATAACTTGAAATCTATGTAAAGCAAATAAAAATAATATCATGTAAATGTTATCATAAATTTATATTATGGTTACGTTTACAGTGCAATACGTTGTCGTTAGGTTGTGATTTTATTGTCAAAGTGTTTTAGAAAATTAAATAAAATAAGTTGGGCTGGATTTTATTGTTTGTTTGATGTTAGTTCTTCGTAATTCTATAAACTTAGTTTCGATGCGCGCAAGTCAACAATCACCCGCTTTGTTGAAAAATTGCGGGAAAGTTGGACTCGCCTTACATTCTATTGATTTACTAAGTGGACACTACAAGTGAAATTATTATGACATTATTGTTGAGAAAGTCGCAAGAAATCGGTAAGTAATACTAACTATTAATCATTTGTTATCACAAATTAAAATTAGTTAGAGTACCTTCTATATCCTAGGTAACAAACTTATTCGGTTTTTAATTAGGTTACGTGCATAACGAAAACTTAACCTGGTACTTTACCCCGATAAAACTAGCTTTAAAATCACTCGCGGGAACTCTCCAGACAGGTTTTATGTTACTATACAACGCAGTCGAAGATATTTTAATTCGAAACCAAACAAAATAAGGAGAATGAACGACAAACAATCTCTTTTACGATAGTTTGATACGAGGAGTAATTCATGACCCAAAGTTTATCTCTCCTAAGCAGTGGTTTTATCTTTATCGGTCGTTGATAAATAACTTGCTGGATTTTGGTGTACTTCTCGACGTGCATCCTTTTATTTTGTGGCATTGTTCGCGTAAACGTCGTGTCGGCATTAAAGCAAATAGCGTAATCTTAAAAGAACAATGGACGTTTGCTTGGATACGTAAGTTTGTATAGTTAATATTTTTATCTTCGGTTGTGTGTAGTTCAGTGTTTTGTGTAACCTTTGTAGTTATTTCTTCAACCGTGAAATATAACCTGTCGACGTTGTTCTCTTAAAACTTTCATTTGCATTCGTGTAAACGACAGCGTTAGCGAAAATGTGATCGTAATTTTTTATGCCTGTATTTACAGATTTGAATACGAAGATGCATTCGAAGTTATCGATCTCGATACTGTACATTCGATACTGCAATTTGATGCTTTAGGGGAAGAAACTGATATTTTCGACATGACGTCCCTTAGCACTTTAATGCTTTTAGGTAAGTTTTTATTTTGTTGATTCGTCTAAAATAATTAATGGATTTCTGGTCGATTAACAATAACATTTGTCGAATTGAATTTTACATAAATAAGTAAGTAGTAGGTACGTCATTTCTTGTTACCAATAATTATAATTTAGATAACTGTTGAAAATTGATTTTTCGAAATCTTTTTGAAAATTGTTGAATTTTTACTAACAAGTATTACTATGTTACGATGAAACAGCGAAATCAAATGCAAAAAATCGAGATATTTTCTGTACTAGTTATTAGCTGTACTTTTTTGTTTTATAACATTACAAATATTTATGCTAAGTAAGAGTGCGTTTGGGTATAATTGAGATTAATTTCGAAATGAAACAACTAATTTTATCTGAAACAGGCTTTGAACAGTGCAAGCTAATTTTTGCCAAAATATTATTTCAACAGGAAAAATTTCGGAGTCTGCGCAATCAGTATGCCCCTGAACTGGAACTATTTATTTTACACAATTTAATTTAAATGTTGTTTGTGTTTGCTAATTTAAAAATAATTTTGATTTTGAACGGCACA
This sequence comes from Melanotus villosus, assembly GCA_963082815.1. NCBI lineage: Eukaryota > Metazoa > Arthropoda > Insecta > Coleoptera > Elateridae > Melanotus > Melanotus villosus. Next base: position 107,545,185 of record OY720418.1, on the reverse strand, counting down.
TTAATGTTATACACTTTTTGTTATAAATTCTTTTATAATTGCATTTTATTTACATTGTTTTCTTGAAAGTAAGATTGTATCTAAGCTTAATTTATCGTCAGTGGTTCAGACTTAATTGACACTTTGCGATTAACGTAACCTTTAGTACTAATAAATAAAATCTCGGTTTCTAAGGAAGAAAATTTCAGAATCACAATTATTCCATATTCATGTGGTATGCTTTTGAAAATAAATTCCTTTCTAGTTATTTCCTTTAATGTTACAATAATTAACTTGTTACGTAACTGACATTATGTAATATTTAGATAATTTACCGAAAATTACCAATCTCTTCACTTATACCGTATGATCAAATAGTCCTTGGATCGCGGTCACTGTGGATGTTACATTTTATGGATCCTAAACACTTTATATTCTTTTTGAAGCTTTTTTAATTACAATCTACTCACTTTTAAAGGATGCCAAGTAAACGTCAATGACATAATAGTTGTTTATGTAATAAGGATCATAATGACGATCATTATGGTACTAGCCGTGAATATCATCGAGGCGAGGCGTTAGCCGAGCCCGATAACACGGCGTGTACCATAATGATCGTTTATGATCCGAATTACATACAAAATTTTATATGCTGGCATCAATAATAGTATTTCTGAAACGACAGGTGCATTCAGTTATTACTATAAAAAATAGTAAGCAAGCCGCGCTTTATTTACTGTCAAACACTGCTGTCAAGTAGAAAGCGTTGTTAAAATTAATTTGCAATTTCACAATTTGCAAATTGAATTTGTAGTAAAATTTAAGAAAATGAGTGATTCTGATGAAAGTTTACCTTCGAATTTGAAGGAAATTGCAGAAAATGTCGTGTAATAGTACTTTTTGAATTGAGTACCATAATGGATTCATTATGGTCCAAGTACTATAATGAACTGCCTTACGTCACTAAAATACAATGACATAACGTTGTCATTATGATACGCCAGCATATAAAAATAGTAAAAGTACCTATTAAATTTCAGAGATGACTTAAATTCCATAACAACTGCTATCCAAGGACTTTTTGATCATATTATATTTAAAGATATTACGCATTCATGTTTACTAGTTGCAATGCATATTAAAATCTCTGTTTAACATACTTTAAGATTTTATTAGTAAACCATTTAAAAGTAATAATAAAAATTTAAATAGAACCGGCTGTATCTTTACTAATGTACTGAACAGTATCAGTCAACAGCAAACGACCATTGTTACTGCTTATCAGGTATGCATATATTGCATAATCAAAAAGTGCAGCAGAAAAGTGGGAGTTTTAATAAGGAACTAATAAAATAATCCTTTGGTGAGAGACAATTACGTTTCCACAACTAATCAACCTTAACACTCACTTGAAACGATTGTTTTCAGAGATTAATTTGGATGGTAAGGTTATTGATTTAAAAATAAGTGTTTCTATGTTGCTAACATTAAACGCATTCGGGTAAATTCGTGATTATACAAAGAAACAAACTATTTTAATGCTATATACAAAATAGAAAAAAAAGTGTAATGTATGTTTTACTTGTTGGTAAAAAGTTTCTACAGAATTCTTGACTGAGCTTAATTTTTTTATCTAGTTGACGCCATTCTTACAATTATTTCGCAAATATTTCATTTATTTTAAATAGACAGCAAACGACAACAATAATTGTTTATATGATTGCACAATATTTCAATGACATTGTGGCATGGCTTTTGTTTTTAACAATAGCATTTATTGTTGTTAATATTTCAAAGTCTGGAGTAAAAGTGCAAAAATACGTCATATATTTTCGATAACCAATCACTTCTCAATATTTGATTAAAAATATTTTTGCTTAGTATTAAAATAAACAAACGAAACGTTTTCAATATTGACTTAGTGCAGACGTAAAAATTATTTACAAACAATAGTATTATAGTTGCAGTTAATTTAAATCAAAGGAAATCTTGTAAAGTTTTGTGTTGTATCATAATAAGCTGCAATTTGAAAACTAAAAAGGTTATAACGCATTACGCTAAAATACAAAACCAATCATTTCAGTTGACACAAATATTTGGTTTAGTTTACTACAAATACTCGTACAATCTGTTGTATTTTTCAATAAATTTAATAGAAAGAAATTCTGATATTGTACTTGGGCAACAATATTATTTTCTCTTTATAACCCTTTGCTAAGCCGATACTGTTTGCGGCGGTGTAAATATTGCCATTTCGAAAATTACAGAATGTTACCTTTGTATCAATAATTCTAAATTAAAATACATAGGTATTGTTCAAAGTCCATTGCTTACTAAGAGAATACTTTCACAGATAAATAAATAGGAATTGTTTTAAAATGCATGAATAATTTTTGTAATTAAACTATGTAAGAAAAATGTTCATTATCTTGCACTTATTTACAAATTAGCTAACTAATTTGCCATTTATCTACAGCTGTCTGTAAACTTATAGTGATATAATCTTTTTCTTTGAAGTATTGTTGAAGTGTTACACGTGTATTGTAAGGGTAACTGCATTTTGTGTGATGATTAAGGACGTTTGATAAATATATTAATAACTCACTAAGTAAACATTTTCCCCTAAATGAGTACATATAATCTTAAAAAGACACTTATACTATCTAAATGTGAGATAATTATCTAGACGTCCGATAATTTACAAGGAAATTTTCTGAAGCCATGTGTAATTAATGACAAGGTAATCAATTTGATCATTTGAAACGTCAGCTGAAACATATTACAATAATGAAATTTCCAAACTTTCGTGATTATTTTATATTAATAGCTATTAACAAAACCGGAAAATTTTCTTATCTTAATAGTTTATGTAAATGATCGCTTTATTCTTCGCATTTTGTAAATTACCCTTAAACGTGTTTAAAGAACGTTACCAGTTAATCTTCACCTTTTATTCAAAACCAAAATGATAAAAGGAAATTATGAAAGAACTTGGAATTGTGATATAATAAACTTATGTCGAGGCATATCTTAAGTTTTGTTTTGTTTCATTTTGGCATCATTTTTGGGTAGGTTCGTTCAACGCATGTCGAAGTACGTAATTATATTTTCTAAACTTGTAGTACAAAATGGTTTTCATAACTGAACACAAAATATTTCGAAACGAAGCTAGAGTTGGTGGAATTTAAATATCGTATTTTGGTGGAGTATGTCTTCAAGAATTCTGTGAAGACTTTTCAAGTGGCTTTTTTATACCAATAATTTCAAGCCTGTGTGATTTACCAGAAAACCATAAACAAATACCCATTCATATACTACATTTTCTATATAATAATAAAAAAGGAAATCTCACTATTTTCCCAGCACTTCTATCTTTTATACATAGGAAATTGTATTGTACAACTTGTGATTCTGGGTAGGCGTTGAAATGTCTAATTTTTAACAGTGTGCGGGGTGATTCGCATGTACTTAGGTTTTTTTGTAATTACTCAATTACTTACTTCACGGATCATATAAAAATGTATATAAGTAAAGAAGTGATCTAATGCAATCTGAAAAGCTAAGTCTTGTTTTCTTTCAAACAGAGTGTTTAGTTTCCTCAGTTCTATAATCAACTGCTATTACATAGAGCACCGCATATAATAAATATTTAGATAGAACATTAAATTATCTTTTTCCTAATATGTGATACTTATAGTAGAGTAACAAATTAAGAAACCAGAACTATACACTAGAACTTCAGTTTTCAATTTAAAGCATAAAAAATTAACAGGAATTGAAAGTCACACAACAGCAACAAATGAAAGTAGGGTTTTATAAAGATAATAATCAACCGGAACTTTCGTAAGATAACGAATATAGAAATTTTGGTGTTTTTCTTATTATTAACACAATTAAATTTGGTTAGATTTAAGGTTCATTTTAACTACTACGGTATTGACAATTGCGGTATTCCAGTCAAAGCTTCCTCTAATTTTTTGTTGTCTCAATCTCTGTTTGTTTTATTTATTTGATTTGTGTGGTAACGTGTGATCGAAAAAATTTCACCTCAAAGTTTGCCATGAAAAATATAAATCATGTCTTTGCTAAAGTCATACAACATAAGTCATTAGAACTACTAAATCTAAAACCACGCCTAACTGATAAAAATTAGAGCAGATTAAATTATTCTAAAAACTAAAATTAAATACAAATTGCACAGAAACATGTTATTAACGGAAAATTATTTTAAAGTAGTTGAGTTATGTGACCTCCATATTCTTGGTGGCAGATTTGAATTCTGTGTTCAATAGAATTAGTGACTTTTTATATGCCTGGCAGCAAAACAGACATAACCTCACACACCTCACATAACCTATAAAACAACAGCTGACATTTGTATGGCTTAAAAGTCGACATGCCTAAGTTTGTGTTTTCATGTTTCATAGCCAACTTGAGGTGAAATTTTTTCGATCGCATGTTATGATGATTATTTAAACCTATTTTTTTGGTGCAAAAATATAAATATTATACATTTTTAGGGCTGTAATTTACATTCCTATCATTCCTATCTGAATGTATAACAATATATAGGGTATTCTTTTGAAAATCTAAAGTACATAAGTAGCTCAAAAACCCTGTATGACAATGAAATCTATCTGTCTTGGGGATAATATAGGGTATTCATTTTGTATCTTCACTTATTTTTCTAATTTTTACAATAACTGACTTCATAAAAGTTAGTAATATCAATTTGAGATGTTTCTTATAACATTGAAATATAACGTACCTATAATAATCTGTATACAGCGTGCCGTATAAAGGTTGTATTATGCTAATTTCTAATTTTTTATTACCTAATACTTCGCCTTCTGTGATAAATAAACAAATGCGAAATATCAGAATATCCAAGCTTATTTAGTTGATTAGAGTATTAGCATTGGTCAGTATTCTCACCTCATACTTAAATTTGACGTCATGTTTAATTCGTCATCATCATCATGACTGGCTCCACAACCCTTATTGGGTCTTGGCCTGCTCTAGAGTCCCTCTTCATTCAGTCTTATTCCGCGCCTTGGCTCTCCAGTTTTTGACCTTGAGATTCTACTAGCATTGGTCCCTATTTTCACTTAATATTTAAATCTGACGTCATGTTTAATTCATCATCATGATCATTGGTCTTGGCCTGCTTTAGGGTCCGTCTCCAATCAACACTATTCCGCTTGACTCTCCAGTTTTTGACCTTTAAATCGTTAAAGTCATCTTGAATCTGATCCATATAACGTATCCTTGGTCTCTCCACTGAGCTCTGCCCTCTGGCCATTGCTTTGTTATTAACTTTGCTGGTTCGGAGTTGTATATTCTTTCACGATATTTGGTTCTTCACATGCTCGATACAATTTGACGTTGAAACGTCTTCTCCAGAGTCCATTCTCATAAATTCCCCCCTAAATATATATAACTATGTTACGTTCTAATGTTGCTAGTTGTGTTTCGTTTGCTTTGATCATTGTCCAAGCTTTTCCGATCCATGTCTTGTACATTTGACACTTCATTTTCCTGGAGAAGATGTTAAATTTCAAGTATCTTATCAGGTATTTATATGCTTGTTTCGCGAAGTAAATGCGTAGTTTAATTTCCATGGAGATGTTTTTGGTGTTATGCACTGATGAGCCCAGATATGAAGTCTGAGACATTTGGGAACTTATGTTTCTCTGTAGATAGGTCTGCTATTGCAATTTTGTTTTGCAGAGTTTATTTGGAGGCCCATTGTATCTCCAGCCGCTTCAATGGCGTTGCAGGTTTTGACAAGCTACCTATTACTTAGAGCATGTGATTATGTCTACATCGCCAGCTTACATCTGTACGCTGTTATTCATTATTGTACCCCTTTGATTTAGTTATTTCGACCTCCGTCACAACATACTCGAAGACTATGTGGAAGAGTGTACCTAACAGTGCATCTCCTTATCTCAGTCCACAAAATGCTTCAAAGCAGTTTGGGCTCCCACTTTACAATCTACATTTAGCGCGGTTTCTTGAACTAATGCTACCAGATGTTTTGGTATGTTAAAATGTAGCATGGCTTTGGTATTTCTATTCACACTATCGTATGCAACCTTCAAGTCAATGAATAGGTGATACGTTTCAATGTTGTATTCGTAACAGCGTTCTGTCTTAGCTGGAAAATTTGGTCTATGGTGGATTTCAAATTTTTTGTGGGTCACCATTCTACCTGTTCCCATACCCCGTGTCCACAGGGTTTCGCACCATGGAATCAGAGCAACGTTAATTTATCCCAAAGAGCAGCTCTTGCTTTTACGAAAATGGCTTAACAACAAACCCTATTATATTTATTTTTCTATGGCACTAGACGATTAAAAAGGGCATTCAACTTGACGTAGGGTTTGAAACAAATCAAGTCCTATTTGAATTTGTACTAAAATCGTCATGAATATTTACACTGTGGAAGAAAAAGTTCAAATGGTGAAATGGGTCTACACAGGAAACAGTTACAGGGAAACGTGTAGACGATTTGCAACGACATATCCCAACAGACCTCGTCCTGCACACACTACTGTTGGAAGAATCATAAGCAGATTTGAAAATACTGGTAATGTTTGCTCAAGAATCCTGATATCATTAATCCTGCGGTTCATGATCGTGAAATTGATATAATGGCAGCTGTTCGTGCTAATCCCAACATATCAGTGCGGCAATTAAGTGCAGAAAATGGGTTAAGTAAAAGTTATGTAGTGCATAAAATATTAAAGAAACATAAATTTAAATCGTATAAATATTAGCCTCACCAAGAACTGCGGGAGGGAGATTCCGAAAACAGATCTGCATTTTGTCAAATTATGATGGATAAATGCAACAATGAACCTGATTTTCTAGAGAGAGTGTGCTTTACTGACGAATGTACGTTTACTTTAAATAATTAGCCACATTCTCAAAATTTTCCAAACGGAACGTTGACCGGGGAGACTTATTTAGAACTTTTAACTGAAACTATTTGTCCTGCAATTGAACATACAATGCTTGGAGATGAGCGACCGATATGGTACCAACACTATGGCTGTCCCGCTCACAATTCAGCAGTAGTTAAAGAATTCCTAAACAATACCTTTCATGAAACCTGAATTGGGCGTGGAGGTGCAATTGGGTTTCCCGCTCGGTCCCCTGATTTAGCTCCGAAAGATTTTTTCTTATGGACTTACTTAAAATCTAAAGTTTACTCTTCCCAAGTTCATCCTAATTTAGATTCTCTTAAAGATAAAATTACCGAAGTGTGTTTTAATAATAGTCCCCGATTGTTAGATATTGTTAGACAGTAAAAGGAAACTTATTTGAACATTTAATTTGAATAGTCCAGTTGTAATTTGTTTGGCTGTGAAATTGATTAAATTATTTATTTTTGTTGTTTTTGATTTTTGTGTATTATTTGTTACTTGCAAATTCAATTTTAATGGTCAATGCTTAGCAACCGTTTGACTATCAATTGCCACCGGAAGAATATATCTTTAAAATAAACTAGCTTCGCTCCAGCGTAGTCTCGTGGACGCACGGTATGTCTACTGCGAGTTGATGAATTGCTTCGATTTTAAGAGGTTGTCAACTTTTTTTTATCATCTCTGCTGTGATACTATCGGATCCTGGCGCGCTCAAGTTGATCAATTTGTTTAAAGCTTTTCTTATCTCTTGGTATGATGGTGTTTTCTTCTCTCTGTTGTCGTTCTCCATGTTTACCACAGTTAGTTCTTCCTCTCATTCCTTGGCATTCAATCTTGTCTTAAAACTTTTTGCCCATGTTTTAAGTAGGTATTCTCTCTTTATCTTGTACGATATCGCCTTCGTTGCCTCTGCATATTTTTATTCATGACGTAAAATCTTTCCTATTCTATTTAGTTCTTGATAGTATTTGGTATATTTTGTGAAAATTTTCATAAAATTATCCAGACTTTCATCGCATATTTTATTTTCATAATAATATTGGTAAGCTTATTTTGTCGCCTTTTTAATGATTCATCATTTTACATGTTAATTTATATTTTTTTATTACCTAATAATCTACTGTGATAAATAATCAAAATGCGAAATATCAGAATATTCAGGCTTACTTAGTTAATTACAGTACCTACCAGCATTACTCATTTTTAGTATGACATCATGTTTAATTACCATGGCAATATGGTGTATCTTTGTTAAACACATATAAAATTATGTACCTAAACCTATACTGCTTTATGTTTATGTTAAACATACTTTAGTTAAAGGCTTTAAACGTGAAGTGAGAATACGGTCCATTATTTCTATATTGTTTCTGTACTGTATTAAACCAATATTATGAGCGTTAGTCATAAAAATTGAAGAAAAACACGTCTGTTTTCTTGCAAATTGTATAGGCTATGCGAAAGGTTAAACTAGCAAAGTTGTGCAGAATTATAATGCCAATGCTTCAGATTTGGAATATCTCCTAGACCTTCTGAAATTTTTTTATGAAAAGTAAGAACATTATCTATCGTATAATTTTGTGTAGGATTCAGTAAATTGCACACCACTCTTGATTTTCGAGTTATAACATAAATTTATATTTTTTTAAATAGGAGCACTAATTGCTTTTTACATCAATAAAAGGCGCATTTTCTCCCCTTTTTGATGATATATCACTTGACATGTTTATCTTCAATTATGTTCCTACCTTAGTGATCAGGCCCACTGTATTAGATTAACAAATGTGAAATATCACCATATTCAAGCTTATTGTAATAATTTTAGATGTAATTCTGATTATTTCTCATTAAAACTTTTTAATCCAATACTGCAACTAGAATGTGAGAAGGGTGAATGATATATCAACAAAAAGAATAGAAAATACGATTCTTCAATAACGCACCAATAAGCTATTGTTTCAATTAAAATACAAAGTAAGGTTGTTACCTAATTTGAAAATTTAGAATGCGATGGAAGTTTAATTACGTTTATGGAGTTCTACACAAAAATATCCGTAAGATATTCTCTTTATTTTTTTGCCTCGAATTAAATAGTTTTAACAATATACATATGTTTGATGGAAGGACCAAAAAAACTAAATATATGAATAGGCTTCGACTCAAATTTATGTCTTCGAGTTTGGGCCAAATTCTATTCTTCTAAATGTTGTATTCTAATTTGTTGTCTTCTAAAAATCCAAAGTTTTCTTTTTCGAAAATAGTCTTTGAAGTAACGTTTTCTAAATTAATCTTCAACTAACTTTCCATTTATTTTATTTATATATTATATTCTTCTAATGTTTTCCAAGAAAATAGATACCACGTATAAAGGGGAGAAAATAAACATTCCAATTATGTAAAAATAAACTATTATTTTCATTTAAGAAAAAAAAGAAAATACAATTTTATATTCTAACCCGACGGTTAATGGCGCCATGCAATTTTTATTAAGTTTGTTTAGTTTAGATTCTATACAAAAGTATCTACAGGATGGCCTATTTTGCTTTAATCAAACGATTAAAAGAATTTCACGAAATGAAAAACTGAGTTTGTTTCCTTTATACGAGTACAAACTTGTTAAAAAAATATAATGCTGTATAACATTACTGGTTTAAAAAGGCCTACGTCTAGTTGTTTGCATGTAAATGTTTGTTTTATTATGAAAAAGGCTGCGTTTTACGAATTTTTAGAAAGCACCTGACTTTCTATTTAAATGTTGAGTAAATATAATAACATCTAATCTATTAATAATGTTATTTTATCAAGTTGATAGAGAACAATATAACGTAATTCCATAGGTTATTTGATTGTTTACCCACTGATATTAAACAGATACGTATTATCTTTATATGAATATGGAACATTAATAATAATGCACTGATTTCGTCTGGAAAAAATAAAATGAGCACTGAAATTACCTATCATAAATTTTTATTGCAAACTACATTATTAAGAATACAAACGTTATAGAATTAATTGTTTTATATATTTTATAATTTGCACTCTGGACAAACTTAAGTTGGATTATACTCGTACTTTGTACGGTAATAACTTCGTTGTTAATCCAACAATTTTGATAAAATGTGAATGCTTTGTGGAAACAAACCTTTTTTAAAAAATCTTCTAAAACTTCGCATTTGTTAAAGAAACAGATACTTATCTGTAGACCTAAACTGATGGGTTTCAAATATTTCTCCAAATTCCAGAAACAATAACGAATATCGTCCAAAGTATGTATTATAATATGTAGATTTTCTTCACTTCACTCCTTATTTAAGGATACCAGTGTATTTAGTTTAATGTAACTTAATTCAACCCCCTAACATATTTGCTGTTAGAATGGTTTACACAAACTTCAAGATGAACATTATAAACTGAACGTCTTCCGTTTTATTCCTGATGAAGCCCCTTAAAACAGTGGACGAAACGAGTTCTTCTGTCTCAACAATGACACGGTCCCAACCCGGAAGACGTTCTGTTAATATTGACACCGACCGTGGAAGTCTTCGAATTCATTATGAACATTATAATAATAACTGTTTTATATGACTATTTAATAAAACGTCTACTATATACGCACTCCTCAGACGGATTACAACCCTCGCCTTCGCTTGTGTCGCAAATTTCGCCTTCGTTGAGTAATAGCCACTATACATGAATAGAATGCTAATCCTTTTCTACGACTCTTTACTTTTTAGTGCAATGTTAAAAACGTATAAAATTGTCAATTAACACAGTTTGTCGCAGCTATCAAGATTTTTTACTAATGAAACGGCATTACATGGCGTACCCGTGCATGGTTGCTAGATAACTGTCAAATAGAGGATTTGGAGCTTCACAATTGGCAGAAAACCATGGGTAAGGGATCTGCAGCTTTGTGATTGGATTGCGAGTTATAAGTCATAATTCAACGATATGAATTATTTAACAGAAAACGCGTATTTAATGATCGCATTATTTAGTAGTCACAAAAGTATGTTTTGGTAAACCGAAATATTTCAAAGTTGAGTATAAAAATGCTGGTTATTAAGTGATACACAGTATGAAGCAATAAATAAATTCATAAGCAATTACAGAATAGTCAACAAGCTTTGCAAAAAATTTGGAGAATCGGTGATATAACGTATTGAGAGTTTACTTTTCGACCAACGCAGTGGTTCAAATATCGCCGGTGGTCCAGAAATTTCAATTAGCTGCCAAGACACGAACCCCGTTAATTAAGTCTGTGTTAGATAGGACATATCATCAGTATAGCCAGTGCCATAATTCAAGTCAAAAATAATTATGTAACACAAACACTAAATAATAAAATAAATTTCTAACTTTTAGACAGTAATTAACAATAAGTTGCCTTTATAATTTAAGGTACCTATTAGTAAAACGCAGATTTTATTGTTCAGTTCGATTTTAATTATGTAGTTATATTTCAGTTGGTATCTTCAGTGACTTTTATTATTATCATCTCGATACTTATTTAAAGGCCGGCAGTACGGCAGAGTAGGAGCTCACGTATTACTGCAATACAGAAAGTTAAGCTAAGGCCTGCTTGGTTAGAACCTGAATGGATGGCCACTCTGCGGCTCGGTGTGTTCGGCCGCCCTCCATACTGTGAATGTATAAGAGGGTAAAAGAAAAAGAAAGAAAGATACTGATTAAAAATTCGAAAGTTCGACTTTGTATTGAAAAAATGGAAACCATAATTTACTATAATATTCTTTAATGGTATGTGGCCCATTCACAAATTGGTTTTTAATATATTAAATTATCAAATAAGGTAGATAAGCACAAGGTATAGTGTAATTTAAAAATGTCTTAGTAAATAAATAAAGAAAACTAAGATTATAACAAAACTGCCAAAATAAAAGTACATAATTTATTGCTTTTATCAGAGTAAAAATATCTTATCCTTTGAAGGGTATAAATATTTTAAATACGAATTTGACATTGTCTTACACAGGGTGGTTAAAGAGTCATACATCTAGTTCTCTGTAAAATTTCCTTGTAAAGATGAAATGTGCCGCTTCGCAATGTCCGCACGATCCCGAATATCCTTACATTGCTGGAAATTTATCTAACAATCCCGTTGTCCAATGCCTCTGCTGATAGGTCTTTCTCTGCAATGTAGCTCTTTTAACCATTCTGTATAAACAATCGATATGACTTTTTAGCTAATCACCTTGTATGGAATTACAACTACATTCAGAACATCTAATTATCGTTCTCGATAAAGATTAGACAGAATGAGTGCTTTTTAAATCAAAGAGTAAAACTCTTCGATAATATAACAATATGTGCTGCAATTTAAACAATCAAATATGAACAGTTGAACATTATTATTGTTTTTTAATTTACAATTAGGTCTTCAGGAATGCTTAATTTAATTCCGCACAAATTTTGTATATAACTAACCAAGAAAGGGAAACAATATTATTTCAGTTAACTTGGTAGCACCACAGTATAGATTTGTAGCACATAGTAAAACTCCCAACTGCGAATTTTGATATAAGAACTGATTACCTAACAGAGGAGTTATGTATTTAAAACTGCTTGAGCTAGAATAGATAACCTTAAACATTATCTCTTGTACCACTTATTACGCTGAAGCATTATCTTTATGCTGAAGCATTATTTTCTTTGTTTTATTGTTTAACTGCAATTGTATTAAGTTTGCAAATAGATTCCGTACCGTAAAGACCGTTTCTTTTGCATCTTCCAGTTTTGCTGTGTTTAAAAAAAGGTGACTTTCTAAAAACATATTTTTCGGTGAATAAAAGTAAACTGAGGTTCCATTATAGGTATAATAGTTATTTACGATATGAGTATCGCAACAAGTTTTACAAATCCATTGAGGATCGTAATATGAGGTTCCGATATGAATATAGTACAAAGCTTTATCTACTTTCATGAAAGTAGCAAACAAAAATAAGTATTTGTCAATAATTAATTGCCTGATGCAAAAGTTGACTGTTCTAATTTTCATTGAAATCTAATACGCTAAGGCTTGATTTTTTGTTTATTTGATGTTGGTTACTGTCAGTTTGAGAGAAGATTTTGAGAGAAAATGATATTTTAAACGTTAAAGACTAAAGCATAAACTGTGTTGCCTCAACATTGACGTCAGGAGTTCAAATATCCAATTGTAAAAAGTGCATAATAAATGTTTATAATAAATAAAATAACTATGAATTCTCTTGTCAATCTGTAATTTTTATGTCAAAAATCATTACAACCCTAGTGCTGTACTATATTAGTTCATTACAAAACGATTCTTTGTTTCGTAATATTGATATTACGAAATGAAAGTAGATAAATGTGTATTACCTACGTTATTTCCATGGGAACAACTGTGCCAGTTCAAAAGTATAAATATAAAAAACAGTTAACAATAATAATTTTTATTGTTTTTACAGGCCAAACGGACACGAAATCATCTCATATGAATGACTCAGACAGTGATAATGCCAATAGTGATGAAAATTATAGACTGTCATTAGCTTATGAAAGACTTCATACAATGCCAAAGTTATTGTTACAACTCGGACCAGTAATAACAATTCTTGATATTAGCCACAATGAATTTGAGTAAGTCACAGATGACCCTTTGTTGCCTTTTATTTACAAACTTTTAATTTCAGGCATTTAGGATTCTTAAGTGAATTTACCAATCTGACAACTTTAATCTGTGATCACAACAATATAACTTCGTTAACTCATATTCCTTATATGCCACAATTAGACCTATTATGGTTAAATCATTGTAAGGTTTGTGTAGATTTCTATTATTCTTATTGAAGTAGTAAAGAATTTCTAATTATTTTTATTGTTGCTTTCTTTATGCTTATAAAGCTTCTGTTGCTTTTTTGTGAAGTATAATTATAAACCTTTTATTTTTTTCAGATTACAGAATTGTATCCATGGGCAAAAAGATTACACCATTCTTGTCCAAATTTAAGACATCTTTCGTTAATGGGAAATCCAGCTGCACCTTCTTATATAAACGGAGGAAATTTCTATGAATATTTACAATATAGGTAGATCTGATATAGTTTTAGTAATTATTTCAACGTGAATTATCAATAAATTCTATTCTAGGTTTTTTATGATATCATTGTTTCCAACACTAGTTCATTTAGATGACAGAACAGTGACTGAACATGACAGAACCGAAGCGGATCGTATGTACAGAAGGCCTTTGTTAGAAAGGATTGCCTTTAAATCGCCATTAAGTTTACCTACTTATTTACGTTCAGTTACTGATAAAGTATCTGAATTATTATCTCCTGTGCCGCCGTTTGCTCAACCTCAACGAAATATTATTGTTTAATTACCTACATAATGGTTTTATTTTGCAGACTGTAAAATGTTTTATTTTGTGATCTTGTGCAATACTGATAGGTTTCTGCTTTAATGTAATGAGTATTAATGTATAAACTACTGAGGTGATAATCTTGTGTCAAGCTATTAATGTCAGTTGCTACATATTAAGAATTTTGCTAAAGACTATTGGTAGTAATACCATAAAGAAATAACAGAACATTTTTTCAGGTTACTGAGCACCTGAAAATTGTTTTTTTGTAAAAAAGACAAGTTTTAATAAATTATTGCCATTTTTCTTTTTTTAAATGTACCTATAATTTATGATTTAATAAGCACTTCAGGGTCGCTTCTGCTCGTGCTATGGTGGCACCGCCTGGCAACCGAATGCAAACTAATCATAAAATTGCCTGCCAAATTTTACATTAACTTGGCGTATCTGATTGTTATGTGATCAGGGGTAATACCTAATTTTTTCATTTTTTTTTATTAGTAATATTTATATGTGGCTTTGTAGGTGAGTACTGCTTCTGAATATTTAGAATTATTTAACAATTGAAAGCTGTCAGAAAAATGCAAAGGAATGAATGAATAGTCTACAGTATTAGTGACAAAAGCAACTACATTCATGTCACATGGCTACTATGGTTATGTGGAACATAATTTAAATTTCGACAACAATTTCTACAGCACTATTAGGATTTAAACCTATGTTGGCTCACCGTAAAGCAGGCTATCGCCCTTCTACCACCCTTTTTTTAAATACATTTATTCCTTCAGCATGCTCCATCATTACAAAACGATACTATATGCTCTTTTGTTTTCCTAATAAGTATACCTGTATTACCTATACCTACATTTTTTATATTAACATAGTAACCTATTACTTAACATTGTTTTTCTTGGCTTCATCTAATTCAGTTAATTCAATACTTATACTTAATGGTGTAACCTAATAGAAGTATTTAGAATTATGCTAAACTAACTTACCAAACTAACTGATCAAAATCAATGGTTTTCAAGAACCTAATGAATAGCATAAAATATTTTTGTACCAAGTCCGTTTTTGTTCTTGGCCAGTTGTTACCCATTCTTCTTATATTTAGTTGGAGCTCTGATCTTTCTCGTTTCAAATTTGGGCAGTCATATACCTATTAAATGTTCAACAGTTTGCTTACGCACTTTACACACACACATAGTCTTCACTTATGTTAAACCTGTGATAGTAACTTTTAAGTTTGCAATGACCGTTTAGCATAGTTGTCACAACCGATAACGGTGGAATTTTAACTTGAAGCCTTGAAAACACAGTTGGAAAAAATGATTTAGTTCTCTCACCCTTTGTACTGTCTCTCCATTGCGCTTCCCACTTCGATTCACTTTCCTTTTCGGTGCTCCATACAGCTTCTTTTCTTCTTCTACGATAAAACAAGAGAAGGCAGAAACAGAAGACTCGAAGAAACAGAATATGTACTACCTCCTACCACCCTTGATACACAAGTTGTAATCATATTGTTACAGGAAACACAGTTGAGATAGGTTCTTGATATTATTTATAAACCTAGATATCATCCAATAATTAAACAAATTATACCTACTTAATACAAAAATCTTGTACACTGAAAGCCAAAAAAAGTGGCCACCCCATATATTTTAATATATAAGAGCAACGATGCGTGCGGCATCAGCATTAGTTATAGGCATTATTTAATTTATAACACACCTTTATAACGCTGATATTAACAAAATCTGACAAAAATTAAGAAGCGCGTTTTAAATTCACACTTCTAAGAAAATCGACTGTAAGGGGTGACCACTTTTTTTGGCTTTCAGTGTATATACTAGTGGTTTGCTTTAGCATATTTTAATATCTTCTTATATCATACGAGTACCTTCATATATGATAACACCCCCTATTTTTATGACAAGCTAGAAAACTTTCTAACTTTTAAACAGGATTAGTCATGTGTTCTTCACTATAGCAGTCTATACACAGACAGTTTGAGATAATTCAAGGCAGTGTAGGGTATTTTAAGACATTTTGAAGTTTTTATTTTTGAAGTGAAGTGATGGGATTTAGAAGACTACAATATCTGGAGTAAATTGAACGTATAGAAGATAAACAAATATTTAAAAATCAACATGACCGATACTAAAGGCAGAATACAAAGAGAGGGATGAAGGACAATAGACAAATTATAGATGGAAAGAAGAAAGTGAAAACGGGAAAAGCTGATGAGTGGAGATTGTGAATGGCTTGTGTATTGTATTATTAATATTCAGTAAGTGGTGCACAAGATCCATACTACACGATTTTACATTAAAAATCCAAGAATAGTTTTATACCAATTTAATAATATCAGAGGTTTTTTCTTGCAGTTGTATTCTGTTTTGCCTATCGTAGGATGCTTGCATTAAATAACGGTTTTGGGGTGTATTTTAGTCAATAGAAAAAATATCTGTGGCCTACCAGTTTTCGTATTAGTATTTGTATTGAACTAAGAACAAATGATAACGTACGACATTTGTGTGCCTAGTTTCTGATTACATCTTTTTATTCAGTTGAGTTGCCTTGAGTTTATTTTCTTCTTAGTTTATCCATTCGTTGGTTGCAATTCTTTATTATTTATTCTGACTATTGTTATACCATTTTAATTACTACTAATAAAGATTTATTCGTTATTAGTTAATATCATTTTGTTTTGTAAATTGTGGTTATGGAGTACACCTTTCCAGAATAAGCAGATATGCATTAATATAATGTCATGGTAAATCAACGGTTGCGGGAAACTGGAAGAACACAATTCAACAGCCATATCAAATATTATTTATACTTGTTAAAGAAAACGTTTTAAATGTAGTTCAAAACGAATCAAATATTGTATATGAGTCAAAGAACTTTTCATTGCCTGTTACATAAAAACGAATGCTTCGTATAATAACTTAATAACCAAAGAGTTCAAGAACTGTTATCAGAGGACTATGCTACTAAGTACTACTATCAACGAGCAAGGGTTGGTACATGGTTACTTTGCGAACAAAAAAATAAATTCTGGCTCCATTTGACATATTTTATTGACTGATGAAGCCACATTCAATCGAAATGAGATACCTACGCATTTATATTTATACAAAAATCTTCACCAATTGGCCGACGAAACTAGGCATTTTATCAAATCAACCAACAAGCTTGATTTGGCATAATGTATGAGCTGATATTATTGGTAATAAGCTTATAGAACCACCTACTTCGTCCTGCTAATGAGTTTGATCTAAGAAGAAAAATGTGATATCAGATGGATGGGCCAAGGGTTTTCAAACACGTTGGTTGCATTGAGAATTTTCAGAACGAGGGATTGATCATAACGATTCACTAGTTAGGCTTCAAAGAAACTCAGATTTGAATTGCCCAGATTTTTTCTTGTAGAAAACTTTAAAATCCTTTACATATTAGGAAAAATTTAGAAGTATGCAACGAGTAATTGTTCAGGATAAAAATACGCTCCAAAATCTAAAAGAAACAAGATTAGTTATATGGCTTCTTAATTCATTTTTGAAGCAAAATAGTGTGGTGCAAATATTATCCTGTATTCACAATACCCCTAGAAGGGCGCTTTATCATGCCAGACATCGAAGTGGCATCGGGAGACTGTGATTTTACCCTGTATATGCAAGATGACAAAGTCGAAGGGATCCTAAAGATATGGAAGTTATGAAGCAGTATATAAGACAAGCTGTTCTCCTAAGATTTAACAATGATCACCAGCGTATTACATCATTTTTAACTTAAAAAAAGCAATTTAGCTGAAAATTCTTAAGACGTAATAGGTACTGTAACGGTTTTAAAACGTTTATTTTATACTGTCTGGTAAATTCAGTTTCGCGGCGCCATTTTGAGTCCGGTAAGTGAGCTATTACGGTATCAGAGCCGGTAAGTGTTGCCAAGCCTGGCAACACTTACCGGACTGTTATTTTATGCAGCCAATCAGACCCCGTAAAAGCGTAACCAAGCAACACTTATCGGCTCTGATACCTTAACGTCACATGTTGACGTTATTGAAAAAGTGTCACATGTAAAAATTAAAAAATCAAATTGTTTACAGTATGAAATAAAACGTTATACGATACATGTCCGGGAAGTTATTATTAAAGTACTCGTTTAGAAATTCTTGACTCGTCTCCTTCGTCGCCTCATCCATAAACATCTAAACTCGTACTTTAATAAGTCACTTCCCGGACTTGTAACGTAAATTACTATTATTTAAAACTTCGGTTCGTGGTGTGAATTATTTATTAACAAATTTAAACGATGTAACGATTAACACGAAATAACAACTTAAACACTAGAAACACAATACTAATATTAAACCGAAACACTAACTAATTTATTTATACAATTTATAATTTATTTATATTTACGGGCGTACACTACGCGTTACTTAGTAATTCGCATACATTTATCAACCGAGCGTTTATCACGCGTCACGTACAGAGTTGTTGGTAGTAGACTAAAGTTCGCTAAGATAATGCGCCTTTTATAGAGGCAAGCTTCCAATCTAGCAAGTTCTACGCGCCTGCGGAACGATGACTCATGGAACAATCCGAAACAGCTGACGCATAGGCGCCAAATGATTCACATCCCGCCTGGCAGCTGATGTGTCTCGTTACAGTACGTCATTTATCACCAACCCACTTGATGCTTAATGATCGCAGCAAATAAGTTCTTTCAGAAATTTTTGGGTCATAACATTTTAGGTTCTTATTACGTTATTGTCATTATAGGCAGAGCTGCAGAGAGGGGGTGACAGCTAAGACTTTTGTTACGGGCCCGGTATCGAAAAGGGCCCGACCGTCGGCCCTCTACGAAATGTTTAATGTTTTATATGACTTGCTAAACTGACTGCTGCACTTCCTAAACTAAAATTAAAATCTAAAACACTGAGGTTTTCTTTCATACTTTAATAATTTTGTTCAGATTCGCTTGTAAAATGATGTAAATGGCTTCTAAATGCTGTACAAACGAAAGATCATTTTTCGACCTCCTGATTAGTAAGTGGACCATTATTGACGAAAAACTAGAACAGTAAGTGGAATTTACCGTTTGTTTATTGTTGTCATAGTAATGAATGCAATAACAGTACTATAATGTTAACTTACGCGAACTAGTACTGATAAGTGAACATTATACTCCGCCACGTGACTTCGTAATTTTATTGTGACAGCTGTCAATCATGTTAATTTAATTTTAATATTATTACGTTTTTTGATATTTTTTCCAGGCGGTCGAAAAAATAGTATATGCGCCTTGTTCCGTAAGTATTTTTTTGGCCTCGCATGCTTAGAAAACCTCGGCTCAAAAAAATACTATCTACTTACGATCACTTGGCACTCAAGAGAATGAAAAACTACCACAGATCAACTTTATTCAACCCAAAGTTAAACGCATTATCAATAATCTGTATCCAAAATTGACTTTTTAATTGAAATGCATGAAATTGTGGAATATGTTTGCTAACGCCAAGGGAAGAAAAAATCAACATTTGCTTAAATATTGGATTTAATTGTCATCATTGTAATATTATATCAGTATTATTGGTATTAAAAGTTTAAGTAAATGATTCGCTGATTTTTGTAACACTAGGTAAAGTATAACCGCAAAATTTTAAGAGGCTTCTGGCAGCTAGCATTAGGTATTAAAGTCTACCGATATGTTAACATCATATTAACATGAGAAAATCGACAGGTTCTTTGAACATAAAAATACGAATGTCTTGATAGTACTATATATAATAGGGTACTTTTGGGTTAAATAAACTTGCAGCAAAGGTATAAGTTAGCAGGAATTGCCTTATACAGTGATGCAATAATGTCACTAAAACAAGGAAAACTAAAGTCTGACCCTAGTTTAAAATTGACTCACTTTTTAAATACCGGGTGATCAACGGAATTTATAATTAGAGCAGGCTGTGATATTTACCATAAAGTTGGCAACACAGGCTTGCAGCTTGAAATTAAAAATTGTAAGTGTCAGAATTGAGGTTACCCGGTGCATTGAAGCTGACGAACAACACTTTGAACATTTAAGTACCTATTGTAATTTCAATAAAAATTTTCAATATTTTCTTCAAACTTATTTTATTTCTGCGTTTCAGCAAAATAATGTTTACTATATCATCAAAGATCGTACAAAGCACGAGCTTAACCTCACATATAACAATTGTCAATTTATTATTCATTTCTCAGTGTGTCCAACCACACCACATAGAATAGCATCAATCACAGCCTCCTCTAATTATAAATTCCGATGATCACCCGGTATCTTCTAAAAGTTTATTTTGGCGAGTTTGGCATTTTATACTTCTTGAATGGTCAACCTATTGATTTCTAAGGTTATAACACTAGGTACCGACTAAGTACAAGAAAACATGTTTATTATTGAGGCATATTTTCGATCAGAACAGTTAATAAATGGTGAATGGCAATATTCCTATGCGTCTTGTAAGCAAGTTTCGACTGCACCACATTCGTAGCTGTGTTGAAAAATGTCTGGCGACAGGAAGTGTAAACAAAGGCAAGTCTACTGGAAGACCAGCCACTGACCCAAACGTTAGGCATTGAAAATGTCTAAGCTCTTGTTATACAAAATTCCCAGTGTCAGTGCGTCGTATTTCAGCTCAGACGGATGTCCCTGCAAATACTGTTCACAACATTTTTAAGAAGCAACTGTACCTACATGCATCCATATAAAGTATCTGTTGTAGGTACATGGAATTCGACCAAGGGACCATGCTAGTCGAATACATTATTGCAACTTTTTCCAAGAAAATTTAAACAACAACGACGTTCTTGAATTAAGTTTTTTTAGCGATGAGGCGTGGTTCCATTTAAGTGGATTTGTAAATAAACAGAATTACAGAATGTGGTCAGGCGATAATCCACATAACCACATTGGGGTTCCTTTACATCCTGTTAAAGTTAGAGTATGGTTAGCTGTGTCACGTCATAGGATCATAAGACCAATATTTTTCCATAACACCATAAACGGTCAATGTTATCGAGAACAGCTGTTAGTACCCTTTTCGGATCAACTGCACCCCCATGAATTTAATGGAGGTTACTTCCAGCAGGATGGAGCTACTGCGCAGAGGAGTTTGGTCAGCGAATTCACCTGATCTTATTCCATTAGATTACTCCATCTTTGGACATCTAAAAAATGAGGTGTACAAAGAAAGGATTAATAGCTTAGAGGAGCTGATGGAGTGCATTAGAATTAAATGCAACGATATAACACCTGTAATGTTGTACCATGTTTTCGATAACATGAAACGTCGAGTAGCATTGTGTATTCGGCAAAATGGTGGACACTTTAAATACTTGCTGTAGGCATGCAATAACTAATCCTTTTCTAATGACTACCTTTAACCATGCAGTTATATTCCTTCCATTACCTTTAATGTTCTGTATTTGGAAACTTTTTTTATTTTCTGGAAAAAATTAACGATTAATCACTTTTAATACGGATTGTCTTACTTCTTACAATTTTCATGCTATGCGTTAAAATTCGTTTTACTAAAACAAGGAAAGATGAGTCCTGCCTCATCACACGCTGAATTTAGTAACGACAAACACGCGAAGAATCTAAATTCACCTCGTCCACTACACGTAGTTTTTATAGACAAAACGTGGATTTATTCTAAAGGATATCCTGGAAAGTACTGGCAAATATTCTTAGCCCGAAGGATATGAAGGAAAACGTTTTATTGTGGTCCATGCTGGGTCTAAATTAGAGTTTGTCGAAAACGCATCCTTATTATTTGCAACAAAATCTTTAAAAGAAGACTATCATGGGGAGATGAATTCAGAAACCTTTAAAAAATTGATCATCAACCACTTAATTAATAATTTGGATGAGCCATCGTTGATAATAATGGACAATGCTCCTTACCATTCTGTTTTAATATCTGGAAGAAGGCAGATATCATAGAATGGTAGAATACAAACAACATTACTCATGATCAAACATCATTTAAAACTAAACTACTTATACTAGCCAAATCTCACAGAAAAGAAAAGCACTATGAACTGGATGAATTATTGAGAAGTGATGGACATGATGTTTTACGCCTACCACCATATCATTGCGAATTCAATGCCATTTAATTAATATGGGCACATGCAAAACAGTATTATAATGATCACATCGGCAGGGATAGCTATGGTGATGATCGAGTTCCTGCTATGTGGAAGTAAGCATTAGAACAATGTACCAAAGATGTGTGGAGTAATTGTATACGTCACACTGAAGAAAAAATTAGGACTTGGTATGAGCGCGAAATGACTTTAGATATAATTGTTGATGAACTAATCATTCATGTTGGCAACGATTCAAGACTCTAAGTTATTTAAGTAGTGATAGTGATTAAAAATTGTAATTATTAATACATTTACATTATTTTATTTTATTAGTTATCTAAATTCCCATGTTTATTGGAATTAATTTTTGTAGTATTTGCGTTGTGAAGTTTAAATAGATGAACATTTAATTTGGTTTATTGCGTTGCAGAAGAAGTACAGTTGCACATTTATTGGTTAGATTATTATATCAATTGAAATTTTGAATTGGTAAATAATTTAGTTGCGTCTAACCAACCTTAGTCATCCTTAAATTAAATAAACATAAATAACTAAAGCAGAACAATAGAAAACGGATTGTTACCTCCGGCGTTGCGGGTGGCCAAAGGGAACAGCGTGCAGACGATGTTCCAGACAGGATTAATACGAAGTAATTAGTATAGGTTATATATTCAATTATATACACAATATATGTATATAGGTTATTTACAATAAGGAGCAATGGGTACGTATGTACGAAGGCTGCACACGGGTACGTGGCAGGGGGGTTGCGCTGACGGGCGTCAAGCGTGAAGGCGACGGGTCAGACCGGCGTCAAATGGCGTGCCCCATAAGGGATTAGTATTCAGGTCTCAATCTGCCTACTCCTGAATACCAAGGAGAGTCTGAATGCTTAGGTCTCAATCTGCCTACTCCTAAGCGCTAGGGGTTGGTTGAATTCCTCTTCGGTCCCAGTAGATGGTTCGTCGGTACTTCAGTCCGAAATGTATTGACTGGCGTTTGAGGTCTATTACCGCTTCGTATTTCTGTGGCCATCAGCAGCCCAGGATGATCGGAACGGCGAGGTCTGGCACTACGTAGAACGTGTCTTGGTAAGTCTCTCGTTCGATGTGGTATGCTACTTCTGCGGAGCCGGCGATGGTGGCGGTGTTTGACTTACATGCCAGGTTGCCGGCTGTATGTACTTTGGAGATTTGTGCTTTTCCGACGATGTCGGCCCGAAGGAAGTTACGGGTGGCTGCCGTGTCCATCGGGACACTGTAGAACTTCCCGTTTACTTGGACCTTGACGCGTGGAAGTTCACTGTTGTTTAGGTATGAAACAAGACATATGGTGGGTCGGTGATATCGATCGGCTGCTGGTCCGTTTCCCGGGTTGGGACGTCGCTGCCTTAGTATGGGACACTTTCGGTGGTAGTGGAACTCCGGGCAGTAGTGGCATTTTGGTCGCGAGTATCGACTTTGGTTTCGGTAAAAGCTCCTTCAGGTCGGCTTCGGCGATCTTGCTTCGTTGCAGCAGCACTAGCATCGTGTCCGGTGATGGTTGCCGGAGTTTGATACGCAGGTCAGCGTGCATCAATTCCATGAAGAGAGGTAGGTTGAGGGCCAGGGCCGCCGCTGACATGCAAGGCAAAACCTTTTAAGGCGCCCCCTCCCGATATTTCTGAGTACAGGACAGGAGTTAAATTGGCGAGCAACAATCAGCAAAAACGTTTGATACCATGTTAGATTCCTATGTTCGACTTTGAGAACAAACGGACGGTATAATAATAATAATTCTTATTAATTTTATTGATTATAAAAACATAACTTTCCTTGCTTTGAAGTTGGAAAATTTCTTAACGATATCGCTTATTTCAATAGTGTCAAAAATTTCATGTTCTATTGAAATCAAAGATAAATTAGCCAACCTTTCTTGCCACATAATAGATCGTAAGTAATTTTTCACTTTTTTAGTTTTGAAAAGCTCTGCTGAAGCAACTGTCACAGATTGCACTAAATATATCCATAAAGCGATCAGTGGCGGTTGCTCCATAAGGCCGCGCGGCCGCGCGCCCCTCCTAAGAAATGCTAAGGAACACACAATTTTTTTCTAAATTATTAATATTTATTTTACATACATTCTATGACTAAGTTCAAATTTCAACAAAAAATTCAACTCTATCCAAACATCCGCTCCCATCTCTAATTGTCCGTCCTCGTTGAGATCTCTAATTATCCGCGTCCTCAACCAACGGCCGCGGAAAATCTGCGGCCTTTAACAAACATTATACATTGCCGCCGAACGACTCCGGAGACTAGCCGATAATAGCCGATTGTATAAGTTACAGCAGGCCGCGATTTTAGCGCGGCCTGCTGTAACTTATTGTTGGAGCAATGAATCTTCTTTCATTTAATCGGAGCATCGCAAAGATTCGAACTCGTCTACTCGTAGCTATTCAAATCCTGTTATTTTATTAAGAAACGTTTTACAGAATTATTTCATAATAAATGCAATTAGTAGATATATTTTTTACTGCAAGAAATAAAAAATAACTAGTGAGCCTTTTAGAACTTTAAATTTGTAACAAAAAGATGGTTTTCTTTCAGTTACATGAAATTGTTTGTTTCAATTTGTATATCATTACAATAATCGGTGTTCAAGAACATTTAAAGAAAAATATCATATTATGAAAATATAGGTATTTTAAAAAAAAACAAACTAAAATATGTACGATTGCTTAGATAACTAAAAATATTTACAATTTTATTTACAGTCGATTTAAAATATCTAAAAAAGTGGGTAAAGAAGGATATATTCAAATCTAAATATTGTTTGGGTTTCAGCTTCGATAGCTTCAAATTACCATTAAATTTATTTACGCAGTTAGTAGGTGTATACTTCATAAATTACGCAATAAGCGTCATGCAGTCTAATATTTGTTATGACTGACAATGAAGTAATCGATACCTAATTATTTTGAAAGCAATTATTAGAACTCGTGAAAGGCCGAGTAAAACTACCTAGAATGATAATAGTAACTAATCACTAGAAGTACCGAATACATTTATTTGCGGTTATAATATTTACTTAAATGTGCCAATTTTCAGATTTGTATTTATGTAAATTGGTTCGGAAAATAAAGAGACAAATTTTCCCGTAACTTTTGGTAGGTTATTTGGTGTTTGACATCTGGTGCGCCCCTCCAAACTCAAACCCCACGACACGCCACTGAAAGCGATTGAAATATTTGCAAATGTATTAAGTAAATTATTTTTTCGCCCTCCGGCTAGAAACACTCAATTTTCATGCGTATAAATCGTCTGGAAAATGCTATTTTCAAGCCTAGGCCTGAAAGTAAAATTAGGATTTTTGATTGGTGGCGCTGAACCGAACTGACTCCGCCCTCTCATTGCCACGCCCATTGTCACGCCCAGAAAAATAAATTCCCTAGAAAAATAAATTCTCTAACGTCAAATATTTGAGTAAAAAATGAATTTTTATAATTAACGTATGTTATCGGCCGAAAAAATATTGTATATCACACGCCTAGAAACTGCTTTGCAAGTACTCGTACTTGTAGGGCCTCGGCTGCACCTCGGCCTACAAACGTACTCGCACTTGCAAAGTGACAGTTTCTAGCCTTGTGATACAAATAACTATTTTAAATAAAATTTAAGACATGAAGGGTAGGTACTCATATCATTGTGTAAAATAGTTGTTTGTATACTAAGGCCGCGAAATTCCATTTTAGCGTACCGAGAGAAAAATTGTCGCCGAGGCCGCTTGCGACCGAGGCAGGACAATCTCGAGGGCGCTAAAGAATTTCGCGGACGAAGTATACACAACATTTTGTGTGCAGCTGTAAAAAATACATAATTACAAATTTAATTTTTATCATAAATGAATGTAAATAGAGTCCGCTTTCACGTCACAATGTTTCTATGGAAACAACATAAATAAAACGCGTTTCGCGGCCGTTACTAAGGGTAACGCAATACAGGCCGCGAAATCGGATCTCGCATCCTGTATTGCGTACGCGAAATGACCACTTCGCGTCCGGTTGCACAAAAAACATTTTATTGATTTCATTTCTTTAAATAATGAGATACCATCCACATCATTACAGTCGCCATCAGTGAGTGTTAATTGTAAATCTTTACAATATTTTAAAATTTTACTGTCATCCCAATCTTTTACCGCAGTTATTTTAGAAATTACATGAAATGCATTATTATGTTGTTCTAAAATTTTGAATCGTTCATTCAGAGACATTATTGTGGTGCCTAATATTGTAAAAAAAGTTTGTTTTAAAATTTAATTTAGGATCCGTAATACTTTCGTCTACAAATTCATAATGAAAGTGTTTTCTTCTTCTTCTCTTTTTATCTCAAAGCGCCCCCTGCCATGGCACATCTTGCACACCTAGTTGCAGCGGCCCTGTTGAGTGTGGCTTCTATCTTCAACCTGCGGGCCAGCTTGCTCTCCCTGCGCAGGAAGCCCTTGGCTGGTTCGGTAATGCCCTGTTTTTTCGTATATAGTTTCGTCGTTAGTTAAGCACGTACCTGGGCTCCGTCGAACTTCTCGATGAATAGCCTGCGGAATTCGGCGTATTCGGGGACGAATTCTTCGTACGTCTCCCGCCAGGATGCGGTCTGTCCCTGAAGTAGTTTTGGCACTGCTTTCAGCTGATCGTCTGGGCCGGTACCTTTTTCTATCTCTTTCAGGAAAGTGATGGGATACTCCAGAGGGTCCCCGGTGAAGGTGGGTAGTGCCGGTTGTTTCGCTGCGTGTATTGCTTGGTGTCACGTGCTTATACTGTACTACGACATTTAATTGGGGATGTTTTGCGGCGCGCGGCTAGCTAAAACAGTGGAGAAGGGCGGTTCAAAACGGCAAAACCCTTCAATTAAGGGTAGTCATAATAGGTATAGAAATGATGAGCACTTAAAACCTAAGATCTAAAAGGAACCCACCACAGAAGATTCCCAAGGGCTCGAAGGAGTTGGGGTTTAGACTGCTCCCTGCTGCAAGTTGTGACCTACCTTGTTTGACTGAAATACTTAAACTTGTAGGCAGGCTAACACTGTATACATAAATCTTTACCAGAAACACTAATCCACAAAATATTATCGGGGAACACTGAACACAAATAACAAGACCAAGCTAAATTGACAATGCATCAAAAGACACAAAAATGAATACAAAGAAATTACACAAAACACAATCAAAAATATGTTACGTTAAAAACAAATAATAAAACTACTCTTACGTTACGGGACCATAGAATTGAGGGCACTATATTTACGTTGGGAACTGCAAAACATTCACAAGCTTAGCCCCTTAATTCCAAACAAAAGATAGGATCAACAAAATTTAAATAACCAATTTAGTAAGCACCGTTAAAATTTACACATGCAACAAGACACAAAATATTCACTTAAACTGACTTAATACTTGAACTATAACCTGAACGCAAAAGTCTTTACTTGAACACAAATTACAGACAAACTGGTCAACTGGTTTGCCAGGGCCCTCAACCTTTACGATGTTAATGTTTACTCCGCCCAAGGCATTTCAGAAAGCCTTCAGCAATACCGCTGGACAAAACACAGATTGGCCAGACATCGGTTATTACTTTGCAAGTTGCAAACAAAACACAAAGACAAACAAAAGGCGGTACTTATTAAACTCTAAAAACAAACTGAACAATAGGCCTGCCGACAAGCGGCAATCATAGAACTCTTAAATGAGGTTGAAACATAAACGGCATAGTAGGAGCAGCGTAAAGAAGCTAAAATTACCTGACAAGATGTTGGTCAGGGAGTAACGTCACGGGCGTGAGACTGGGAAGAGCCATGATGTCCTTCCTTCAAAGATGTGTGCAAAACGACGAAGAATAATCCCCAGGCAATAGGTTTACTGAATCCCTCAACTGCGGAAATTGTGTGCAACGGTACTTTAAACAATCACTCAAACTTCTCGCCCAAAAATATATCTTCCGGAGTACCTATATGTCACTCTTTCTTATAATCCGACCAAGTCGTTAATTGTAATCCTCCCCGAGAATTACCGGTACAGAGGCCTTCCGGTTGTTTAAGGACCCAAGCTGGAAACGATAAACTCGCACCACGTCTTAAAAGACGTCCGATATGGTTGACTAACTGTCACGCACTGAAGAGGGGGGCGTAAAAGAACTTGAAAGTACGCTGAAACAAATCAGCTGACGCGGCCTAACGTACAGGGGATTCCCCCGCACCGTATCACGAGAAGTTGCAATAACGAAAACAAGATGAGATCATGGCTTGTGAAATATGCGTGAAATAGGTCACCTTGAACAAAGGAAATGTTTCAAAAAGACGAAACGTACTTAAATGACTTGCAGAATTCGTAGAACTGCAATGAAAATGCGCTGAGTTGGTGTAACCTTGGATGTCTTACAGACCATAATGGAATTAAACTGCAGTCAAGAATAATACAATTAACATTGGATCAGAATTAAAAGAACAGGGTCGTACTAAAGAATTTACTAAAAATTTTAAATGACTCTAAACTTCCCAAATAACACGTAATTGCAAAACCACGTGACACTGGACCAGCTGCTGGATAGCAGAGTCCATCGTTGTCGGTGTTTACTTTTCCGGCTTGACTCCGAGTCACGGGCATTTATGGGTACTGAAGATCTTCTTCTGCGTGGCCCCACGTTAGGCGCCAATTGTTCCCTTTGGCCACCCGCAACGCCGGAGGTAACAATCATTACATTCGTATTGAAAGTACTTGACAGCTGTTTGTTTTCCGGTTAAAGCGCCATTTATTGGTTCCTAATTGCTAGATAATTCAGCTGATGCTAATTTGACTAGCAACTAGTAAGTAAAATCTTATATCATACGGATAGCATTGATGAGGCAGGGCTCATCTTTCCTAGTTTTAAGAATATATACCTCACTTTAAAAGTAAACGAAAACCAATCATTAACTAAATTTTGTCAATAAAGGTTATTGAGGTTATGTTATTCTTCCGTCTACTAGCATAACAGCATTGCACGACAGCGGCACATTTTATTTTACATGGCAAATTCAAAGCATACTAGATGTATTTTATTTTAAGACTAGATGTGAAATTCATTGGATCGCCCGTTACATAAGTATGCAAAAGACTTCATTGCAGAATAAGCGTGTTACATACATACATACTGTTTTTTTTTAATGGTTTTGGACTCTTATATTTAGTAAAATTGACTATTTCAAAATTTGTCATGTATTACTGCGTTTTAGTTGTTCGAATAAAGGATGACAAGGAGTTTTTTTAATTCACGCGCAGAGTTCGTGTTTCAAGCTTTTGAACTGGTAAAAAAATCGTGTCATTCCTTACTCATTGTACAACATATTATTAAAACAATCTCATAATTTATTTAAATATACATATATATCAACAGCATTTGACTACAACAATACAGCGATAACAATTCTACCACCTATTCTAATTTTTATGTATAAAATAATTAATTATTTATAACTTAATGTACATAAAAACGATTTATTTGAAGCTTTTCTAAAATCCTTAACATCATTAAAAACTTAAATTTCATTGGTTAATTTTTTTGTACCACCCTTGGTTCGTATTGTGGTGGTGGAGTGAAAAAGATGGGATTAGCTGAAAAGGCAACCTTGTCTGCACCAGAAAAATGTTCAAATATAACAATTTCATTGGTCCCATTTTTCTGCAAAGGTGCTGGCAAATAAATAGTTTGCTGAGGTCCTAGCGGTGAAGCGTATCTTCCTAATACAAAACCATTGATTATCACAATACCCTTCGTCCATTTTCTCATGTCAATATAAGTATCTTGGGGATTATTAGTTTGAAAGGTAGCCTTAAACAAAGCAGGCCCAGGTAACCACATATCTTGAGGTGCGTGCCATCCAACAAGAGATTTGGTCCATTTTTTCTTAAATTCCAAAGGAATAATTTGCCAGTCTAACAGTTCTTCATTATTGAGATATATCCCTCCCTGCCATATTCCTTTGTACTGATAGAACTGTTCCAAATTCCCAAAATTATTACGGCCGAAATTTTCCACTACCAACTCTATAGTTGCATCGCTGATGTCCTCAACACCAAGATGAAGAGTCCCATTGTTAAGTCTCCAATAACCAAATCCATTTAAATCTGCTTGACTTGTTAATGGTTTAGATATCAACATGCCATTTACTAAAACTTCAACTGTATCACATACATGCCCTAATATTTTAAAAACAGAATCTGCAGGAATATCTACACCAACTTTACGATAAATAATGTACCCGTAACTTTGCCCTGCGCCATTATTTATTGGCAAGAGTTCCATAGGAATTGTTCTTTCATTGAAAAAATTTTCCGGAATTCTATCAATGATTTCCTTTAGCTTTAATTGGTGTGTAACGTTAACGGCTTGATAAGCAGTTCTTAACGTTATTGAAGGGGCAATAGGTGTTCTAATGAGTTCCTTATTGTATTTTTTCAAAAGTTCTTTTACCATGACATATTTTTCTGTATAATCCCCAGCTTCAGTAAGAGGGGCATCGTAATCATAGCTTGTGGTGTCAGGTTGGAAACCTATATTATCTGTACCACCACCAGCAATGTTAGCCCCGTTTAAGAAACCCCAGTTGGTTCCACCGTGAAACATATACATATTAACCGAAGCAGGATAACGAAGGATTCGATCTAAAACATTATAGAAATCTGAATCATTGCGTCTGTGATGATTTTCTGACCAGTGATCAAACCATCCTGTCCAAAATTCCATCGCCATCGTAGGTTTATTTAGCTGTAGTTGTTTTAGACGATCGAATTCCTGTTCAGGACTTGCTGCAAAATTCGCCGTCTGAAAAAAAAAAGGTATAGAATGTTATAATATCTTTCAAAAATGTATCGTTCCGATAACTGTGGGTAATTTGGAAATGTGAAATTTATAAAAATCGTTTTTTTAGGACTGAAGCTGACTAATTCCAAAGACATCCTTATTCAAATATTAAACTGAAAAATTTAGAAAGTGTCCTTATATTAAAAACCTCTATAATAATTACGTACAATCTGCATTAAGATCTTTCTGTATTTTTTAAATATTCATGGCACCAACAAATAATGTAACTAGTCGAATGACCTTTGCTTGAATTATAAATAATTTACACAAAAAACGCCAAGGAAAAATTTTAATGTACCTTTAGATGTCAGTTGAAAAACTTAAGTAAAAAATTGACGTTTGTAGTTATATTTAGATATTACAGCTCTGAGATAAATAGTTGCATCATTAACGGGATATAGAATAGTAAATTACCATCTAAATAATGAAATTATAATTATAATGACATCTTTATTTATGACATTATAAAATAAAATTAATCGTTACAGAAATCCCATAAATAATCAGAATAACTGTTATACTTTTTTCGAGGAATTCTTGGTTTAATTGAGATCGGGAGAATCTAAGTTAATAACATCTTATATTTATACTAATAATATTTATATATGACCTAAATATAAGATAATTATAATTAATGCTGATATTTAATCACGTTTAGCATGAAAAGTACAGTATTTACACCAACTACAAGTAATAACATAAAAATATTCCAATACTTGTTTTTAAATTAATTTAATTTGTAAATCTCCTATTCCAAACTTCATATAGACAATCAAACGAACCGGTTTCAATTGTCAAATAAAAATGAATTAAAATACTGGTAATATGAGAATTTAAATATTTCTGGAAACTCTTAATATTCTGGAAATGTACAGTCTATACCAAATTTCCTTTGAGCATTTTGCTAACACACAATTATAAATAATACTGCCAATACATTCATATAACACACGATTATATCGTAAACTTAGCAGACGTTAAAACGGATTAATTT
This sequence comes from Melanotus villosus, assembly GCA_963082815.1. Lineage (NCBI taxonomy): Eukaryota > Metazoa > Arthropoda > Insecta > Coleoptera > Elateridae > Melanotus > Melanotus villosus. Next base: position 107,512,913 of record OY720418.1, on the reverse strand, counting down.
AGAATTATCTTTTAAAACTATTTAGTATCTATTAAATATTGCAAAATTACTGATAATTTTCCCAAGTATTTTTGAAAACACGTCAAAAAAGCTTCTTTAACTCTTTCTAAGTTAACTAATTTCGAATTAAATATTTTAATAAATTACATGTTAATCGATCATTCACTTAAAAATTTACATTTACTTGTGCTTTTATAATGTAAAATGACCGTTAGAAGTTATTTTGTTACAAAACGGGTAATTACCATAACTAACTAACTAATAATATATGTGTAAATTACATCACAACATCACTCAAGCTGGCTTTGTCAGCGGTGTCAAAAAAAAGGAGCGGGAAGTGTAATTTAACCACAACGTAACTAATCTCAAATTAAATTCATACTATAGTGTTCGTATGTAAAGTGTAAGATGTGTATTCTAGTTACACAAACTTAATAATTTGAATAAAAACATATTAATTAACACCTAACCTTACAAAACAAATAGAAAACTGTCAAAACGGCTTACTATCAGACTTTTCATTCAGCGAAATACCGTTTGCTGTCATTTAGCATACGCGGACTAAATTACCGCTTTGATAAGCAGCTGAGCGTCCCTGAATGTGCCCAATATTTAGTTATATTTATACAAAAATATTTAATAAATACATCAACTTTTCTGTTGAACAGTAGAAAAAATTATAAACTTCTGAAGTTTATAGTAGTTGTCAAATAGTTATTTATTATACATGCGGATTAAATTAATGTTTAATGAGCGGTACGTTTAACCGCGCGAGCGGCGGTAGCCGCAAGCGCGTTGATACCGCGAGTTAATAAATTAATTTTAATCCGCAAGTGTAATACAACTGTTTATTCAATTTGGACGTTTATTTGACATTTTTAAAGCGCTAGCGGAATTAAAAATTTTAAATCGCTAGCGGAATAAAAATTTTAAACGATTGTTTATAAAACATCAACTTTTATGGGCAGGCCAGAAACAATTAAACGTCAGTTTATACGGCAAAATTGAATAAATATTATTATTTATTCGTTTACTTATCGGGCGAGATCTAGATTTACGGATTACAAGTAGGTACCTCAAAGCACGTCGCTATGCTCTTTGACACTACACACTGGGTTTCCAAAGGGAACCTCGACCCCTGCAAAGAAACTTTATCGTGATGTTAAACAGTGTATTGCCAAAGAGCCTACCTTTTTACCTCTTATTCGAAAACAACAAAATTTCCAATTGTTCCGCCGGCCCTGGACCGAAAATCAAATCGGAGAGACTTAAGGTGCATTTAGACTCACAAATTTTGTCCGGAAATTTGACGGAGAAATTTAAACGAACCAATCAGGAGGTGTGTAGAATTTACCGCTTCTTACGATTCAAATTCTACACACCTCCTGATTGGTTCGTTTAAACTTCTCCGTCAACTTTCCGGGCAAAATTTCTGAGTCTGAATGCATCTTTATAGATTACAAGACACGAAAGATAACTAAAGTTAAACTTGACGTCATGAAGGCCCGTTTTAATAAGGATTATTATTTACTTCTTTAACTTTATTTACTTTTCTCTGCTGAAGGTCATTCGTATCACTTGCAGGGGCAATAATAACAACATTTTTAAATAAGTATTATGATAAGCAGTAATTACAGGGCATCAATTTGTGATCTTGGAGCTCATACGGTTATTTCTCAATTTCTGTATATAAAAGCTAATAATCAAGTTTTCACAAATTTGCTAACAAAGAGTTAAAGCATGCAGTAGAAACTTGTTGTTTTGGCGTAGTCAGTAAGTAGCGCATTTTTGATAGTAACATCGACTTTAGTTTGATTACTTATAAAAATCGATTCGCTCTTTATATATGAACACCTTGTATTTACATTATCACTTAGTTTTTAGTTTAATTTTGGGGTTTCAGTTTTGTATAAAATAAAATCAAAGCTGCGAAAAACAGAGATCTTAAATCAACGACTATGTGAAATATTGCAGTTGATACTAAGTTCTGGTAATTTTTCTGCGAATCTATTGGCGAAAATTGTTAACCGGATATGTTATGCAGAAAAGGGTTAAAAATCTTAAAGACACTGCTAATTGTGCACCGTTATTTTGTATACATCAATTTACATAAATTTAAGCTGTCAAATGTCACTGTCAACAGCAAATATGTAGTCTTACCAATGTCAAATACAATTATTGTGTATTACCAAACAGTATTACTGTACCAATACAGTATTACTGTATTTTAACATTCTTCCATAATTTTAAATAATCTTTTACTTGTCTATAATTTATATGATCCCATAATACTATTGAGTGTTTTATTAAGTTAAAATGTAGAAAACAATGGTAAATTTCAGTAAGCGTATGTTTAAGGTGGCAACAAACAATATACATATATGACTCACTTCAGTATAGTTAAGTGCTCTCTCGTATTTGTTGCGCCGGTAAATATTATTTTTAATAATTATTAAGTTAAGTGTGGAGTTCTCTTTGTATTCGCAAATTGTTAAATATAGAAGTTTCACACAAAAATAAAGACTCTGCTTTCATAGGTTACGGGCCCAGACACTTTGTAGTTGTTCTAGGGTGTGTTTGTGTAAAGTTTAAAATAAAAAAAACGAGGTTAGATACTCTCGGTAAACACGTGCACAAGAAGCCGCGAATATGGAACATAACGGTCAACTGCCACTGTTAAAATTAAATGGGGAAAACTGGACAGTATGGAAATTCCAGGTAATGATAATATTAAAAGGACGAGGTGTATTTGAGGTTGTGGATGGTAAAACTTCGCGACCAACAGAACCCGCCGAGGAAGTTGCTAAATGGGACAAAAACGACGCAAAAGCTCAAGAACTCATAGTGACGAGGATGGACGAAGGGCCACTAACACATATATTATCCTGTACTTCATCAAATATGATATGGGAGAAACTGAAGTCTGTTTACGATAAGGAATCTGTTGTAAGTATACACCTGCTACAACAGAAATTTTTTCAGTTACAATTCGTTGAAGATTCGGTATCGGTCTATATTTCCCAAATAGAGGAAATCAGGAATAAATTAAAGCAAGCTGGGGAAGACATTTCTGATAAAATGGTAATAACCAAGCTACTGATGGCTTTGCCAGACAAGTACAAACATTTTAGGTCAGCTTGGGAGTCAGTACCCATAGAGAAGCAATCGTTAAAGGAGCTGACATCAAGACTCTTGATAGAGGAAGAACGAGTCAAAAATACGGAGGAAGTTACAGCACTGACTGGAAGTAGTAAGAAAACCTATGTTAAAGGGGGTGAAAGAAAATGTTATAACTGTCAAAAGGTAGGGCATTATGCCAAAGAATGTTTTAAGAAGAAGGACACCAAGAAATGCACTTACTGCAAGAAGACTGGACATGTGATAAATAATTGCTGGTTCAGGAAAAACAAAGATGAAAAGAAAGACAAAGAGGACAAGTCTCCCACTGTTAATGCATTTATAGGAGATTCGGCAAATGTATCGTTTGTTGATTGGTGTTTGGATTCTGGAGCTACTGAACATATGTGCTGCGATCGAAATTTGTTCACAAGCATAACCGAAAATAACTGTAACGTGAAAGTAAAAATCGGCGACGGGACAGTACTAGAAGCTAAAGGCATTGGCAGCGTTACGCTAAATGCAAATAACGGACATACATACATTAAAACGTTTTTATCAAGTGTATTGTATGTGCCTAATTTAAAATTCAATCTGTTCTCAGTCGGTTGCGCCCTCGATAAAGGTTTTTCCATGATTTCGAACAGTGAAAAGTGTGAATTTGTCGATCAAAAGGGTATGATTAGAGCACGAGCAATTCGAAAGAATAAACTTTATCATATGGACTTTAAACCGTTGAATGCAACCATTCGAAATACTGAACATAGCTCTCACGAGCTGTCAGAACTGTCATTCACCGATGCGAGTGGTTGTGAGAACCAAAATCACGTCCCAGTGTGTCAGGTTATAACAAAAATTGAAAAAGCAAGTATGTGGCATCAGAGGCTGGCACATCAAAATCTGAAGCATGTGATTAGAGTGTTAAATACCAATAACATTCAGTTTTTAGATGACAGCCAGGACTTCAGCTGTGAAAGTTGTCTTGCGGGAAAACAACATCGAGGTCATTACCCTCCAAGTGAATCTAGGGCTGTTAAAATGCTAGAATTAGTACACGCCGATGTTTGTGGGCCTATGGAGGTAACGTCATTGGGCGGAGCTCGATATTTCCTAGTAATCAAGGACGATTTTTCGTCATATAGAAAGGTTTATTTCTTGAAACATAAATCGGAGGTAAGAAAGAAAATAGAGTTGTTTATCTTAGAATCAGAAAGGGAAACGGAAACGAAGTTGAAAGTTTTTAGATCGGACAATGGTCTTGAATTTTTAAATAATGAAATAAAGACTTTGTTCGCAAACCATGGGATTCTCCACCAGAGGACCGTCACGTACACTCCTCAACAAAACGGGAGGGCTGAACGTGAAATTAGAATCCTAGTCGAAGCAGCTCGCTCCATGATTTATGGAATGAATAAAAATATGTGGGCCGAAGCATTAAATACGGCAGCATATGTGTTAAATAGAACTGGCACAAGCTCAGTTAAAGATAAATCGCCTTTCGAATTATGGCACAATAAGTCTGTAAACTTTCAGGAGTTTCAACTGTTTGGAATGAGAGTTTCAGTGCACAAGCCCAAAGAAACAAGGTTAAAGTGGGATACAAAAAATAAGCAAGGTATATTTGTTGGCTATGGCGAACAAGTTAAAGGTTTCCGAATATACTTCCCAGATAAAAATAAAGTTGAGCTTCATAAGGATGTAATCTTCCTACCTGAAAAGGAATTAAATCAAGAAGCAATAAGGTCTGAAGTAAGCTCAAATAATAAGAACAAAGAGGAACGTAGTTATATAGAAAGCATGAAGTCAGACAGCGATAGTGATATACGAGCTGATGACTCGTTAAATAACAACAGTGAAAACTTCAATGAGAGTGAAGGCTCAGATTCCGAAACCACAAGCAATGACTTAAATAACGAAGGAAACTCAAGGAGGTATAATTTACGGGAAATCAGAAGACCACCTCTCAAGTTGGAGGATTATGAAACCAGTATATTAACTATCGGATACGACGAAGAACCTAGGACTTATGATGAAGCCATGCAGAGTAATGAGTCACAAAAGTGGAAGGAAGCCGTGAAAAAGGAAATCAGGGCACTTGAAGAAAACCAGACGTGGGTAGAAGAAGAAAACATAAGTGATGTGAAAGTTATTGAGTGTAAGTGGGTGTTCAAAAGAAAAAAAGGTGAAAGCGAAAGTGGTATGACATATAAAGCCAGGCTGGTGGCACGAGGTTTTCAACAAACTGATGTATCGCATTTTGATATTTATAGCCCTGTTGCTAAATTACCAAGCCTAAGGATTTTCCTAGCGACATGTAATTATTTAAATATTCCAATTTTTCAGTTGGATGTATGTAGTGCCTTTTTAAATGGCAAAGTTGATGACGAAGTATTTATTTCATTACCAAAAGGTTTTGAATATAAAGAAGGTAAAATACTTAAACTAAGGAAATCCTTATATGGCTTAAAAGGGTCACCTAAACAATGGAATGCAACTTTTAACAAGCTTATGTTGTCATTACAATTTATACGATCAGAATATGAATATTGTTTATATGTTAAAGTTACTGAACATTGTAAAATTTACATTTTATTATATGTAGATGATGTGTTATTAGCCGGTACAGATGAGAACGAAGTTAGAAGGATAAAACAAGCTTTAACCCAAAGCTTTAAAATGAAAGATTTGGGCAGAATAAAACATTTTTTAGGTATGCTAATATCACAAGACATAAACAAGGGTAAAATTGTTATAAATCAAACGGCATATCTAAGGAACGTTTTGATAAAATTTAATATGCAGCATTGCAAACAATGTTCGACCCCAATGGACCGCAATTTTAAACATGATTTATTAAAACGTGAGAAATCTGAAAATTTAGAAATTGAAAATCGATGTCGGAAACTCATAGGGTCACTCATGTATGCGATGCTGTGTTCAAGACCTGATCTATGTATTTCTATAAGTATATTAAGTAGGTATCAAATCTGTGCAAGTCAAGATTTATGGCAAGCCTTAAAACGGGTTTTGCGATATGTACAGAGCACGTTGAATTTAAGTTTAGTGTTTAATGTCTCAAATGTTCCGAAATATATAATAGGATTCACAGACGCTGATTGGGCCGGAGATGGTGTAGACCGAAAATCTACTTCGGGTTATGTTTTTAAAGTACTAGGTTGTACAGTGTCGTGGGCTTCAAACAAACAATCAACCGTTGCTTTATCAACAACAGAGGCTGAGTATACAGGGTGACAATAATCTACCTGTGTTGTATGGGTAACTTTGTTATTATAGAAGTTAGAGAGTCGGCTAAATTAGCAAAGTTGGGCAGAATTTCAAGACAAATTAGATGCCAGTTTGACATTTGACAGACACTTTCAACTTTTTCAAATATTTCGAAAAACCTAAAAACATGCGATTTTTTAAATGTTTTATAATTCCATAACCACCTAGTCTAAAACCAAAGTGAAATATGTTTCTTGTAGATATTTTTACGTAGAATTATAAAAAAATATCTACAAAGTCATAGCACTCTCGATTTTTGAGATATAAGCCAAACTTACGTTTTTTTAAATGGCAACCATAGTAGGCTATGGATTTATTAAAGAGCTTATTTTTTGCTGATTTCAAAAATGTATAGGTTGTCATATCTGTTTCCGTTAATTTTCTCAGAATTTGCAAAAAACTGAAATTAATGATGATAAATAATAACCAAGAACTAAGAATGCCTTGGAATTTTGTCATAGTCTCTTGTTTAGTAACTCAGCATCAAAAACAATTGAAATTATCAATTTATTTAAATTAAACAAATAATAAATAAAATAGGTAGGTACTTAGTAACTATCATTATGGATAACAGAACTAAATAATAAATGTATGTAACTATAAAAATAAATTAATGATTATAATAATACTTCAAAGTGACCACCATTTTCTTGAACACATAACTGACACTGTTTTAATATTTCACGTTGCAATTTATTTAATGTATTATGTCTAATTTCGGCTACAGCTCTTCTTATTTTTATTTTCAGGTTATCAATGTTATGAGGCTTTTCTTTGTACACTTTGTCTTTAATAAAAAAAAATCTAGGGGAGTTAAGTCCGGAGACCTGAGAGGCCACGCAATAGGACCTCTGGTACCTATCCAATTAGGAAATCTTTCCAATAAATAGTGTGGCACAATGTGAGCATTGTGAGCAGGTGCTCCATCGTGTTGGAAGTAATTCAGATTTTGTATAAAATGTAATGGAAGATCGTCCAACATTTCTTCGAATTGATTACGTAAAAATAGCAAATACCTCTCTGAATTTAGATTTTCCTCATAAAATTAAGGACCGAGAAGTTTTGTTCCAAGAATGCCGCACCAAACGTTAATAGAAAAAACGTTTTCTCACTACCACCTTGGTAAATTGACATTTCATTGTCAAAAAGTCGACAATAATGGAAACTAAAACATTTAGTTGAACAAAAACAGGCTGTATCTAAGGGCAAAAAAGACGATTTACCGCGCCAGGTCACTTTCCGCGCATGGTACCCCATAACGCTACACCATAACGGATATAAAAAAAATAAATAGTTATAATGGAGAATACGTGCTTATTTATTAATATTAAAACTAATTTTACAATTGGAACAACGTTGAATGTTAAATGAAGGTGTATTTACAAAATGTTTGATTTCATTCTTTTCGTTACTGAAAACAGAAATTGCGTTTATGTGTTTGTTTGTACCATAGCAACAGCGCCGTTAAACTGTCATAAATATAAACGTCACAATTTTTGTTAAATTATTAATGAATTTTATTTTGTGGTAGTGAGAAAAACGTAATGCGCAACGCGTAGGTAAGTTTCTTTTTTATCCGAGGTGGCTTTATGGACCTCAGCTGCGCTTCGGTCCACAAATTACCACCTCGGATAAAAAAGTTCACTTACCATAACTTGGGGCGCAAATAACTAATTGCTCTGGCCTTTCAACCGTTAAGTGTGGATTTTCCCTTGCCCAGTAAATATGATTTTTTCTATTAAATAAACCATTATTTGTAAATTTGGCTTCATCCGTAAATAGAATTAATTGAGAAAAGACTTCGTTTCTTTCACTTTCTTCAACAAACCACATAGCATAATTGAATCTTCTTTCTAAATCTGTTGGATACAATGTGTTTCCAACATGATGATGATAAGGTTTTCAATTATTTTGTTTCAAAATTGTTCTTGCTTGTTCTCTGGATACATTACACTTAAGTCCAATTTCTCGCACAGATGCAGTTGGTTTAAAAGTATTGTATGCCAAAACACGCACCTCTGCTCCTTCATTAATATTTTTCTTAGCTTCTTTTGGTTTACAAAATGATCCATACCGTTTTAAATTGGATTCAAGTTTTGCAAAAATCCTTTTAACCGGCTGCCTTCTTTTCATGTATGTTTGCAGATACAATTCAGAAGCTGCATTCGCATCACGATTACAATTGTAATAGCAAAATAACATATCATTTCTTTCTTCCCACGAGTAAGCCATTTTTTTAGTACTTTAACAGAACTACTTAACACATTCACATCCGTAATTATCTGCAAAACAGGACTAACTTTGGCAATTAAATTTTTGTTGTTTTCCAATTCCAAGGCACTCTTGTTATACTATGCAGCTAATTATTAATTATGATCACTAACTTCAGTTTTTTGCAAATTCTGAGAAAATTAACGAAACAGATATGACAACCTATACATTTTTGAAATCAGCAAAAAATAAGCTCTTTAATGAATCCATAGCCTACTATGGTTGCCATTTAAAAAAACGTAAGTTTGGCTTATATCTCAAAAATCGAGAGTGCTATGACTTTGTAGATATTTTTTTATAATTCTACGTAAAAATATCTACAAGAAACATATTTCACTTTGGTTTTAGAATAGGTGGTTATGGAATTATAAAACATTTAAAAAATCGCATGTTTTTAGTTTTTTCGAAATATTTGAAAAAGTTGAAAGTGTATGTCAAATGTCAAACTGGCATCTAAGTTGTCTTGAAATTCTGCCCAACTTTGCTAATTTAGCCGACTCTCTAACTTCTATAATAACAAAGTTACCCATACAACACAGGTAGATTATTGTCACCCTGTATAGCACTCAGTTCAGCAACCAGTGAAGCCTGTTGGATTAAGTATCTTCTAAGTGATCTAAATATTGGATGTAACAAAGATGTATGCGTAAAATTACTCACAGATAGTCAGTCCGCTATCCGAGTTTGCCAGAACCCAGAGTTTCATAAAAGGCTGAAACATGTAGACATCAAATTTCACTTCATACGCGATAAGATAAAAGCGGGATACATTTCCCTTGGCTATCTGAGTTCTGACAAACAGCTAGCAGATACGTTTACGAAACCCCTAAGCAAAATACCTTTTGAGATGTTTTGCAAAGAGTTAGGACTTGAAAAGGTTGGAGATTTACCATTGAGGGGGTGTGTAGAAAACAATGGTAAATTTCAGTAAGCGTATGTTTAAGGTGGCAACAAACAATATACATATATGACTCACTTCAGTATAGTTAAGTGCTCTCTCGTATTTGTTGCGCCGGTAAATATTATTTTTAATAATTATTAAGTTAAGTGTGGAGTTCTCTTTGTATTCGCAAATTGTTAAATATAGAAGTTTCACACAAAAATAAAGACTCTGCTTTCATATAAAATAATAAAAAAAAGAACTTCGCAGAGATGTAAAGCATTTAGAAGGAAGAATAATTTAATTCTGCAACAAACAGAGGTTAATAACAAAATTGGGAAAGGTCAAAGTGAGTCACGATTGCCAGAAATATTTGTAGCATCTTTATATTAAAATTTCAATAACTAAATGTAAAGAACAGTAACAGTATTGACGCATATTTTCAATTTATGTTTTAATTACTAGATGAAAATTACACGAAAGAACTAAAGGCCACAACGTAAACTTAAATACATCCAGTGCGCACTGAGTGGGTAACTGTAACATTTACGTCATAACCACACTACTCTAGTTTTTAACCTGAGTTTAATTTTTGAAACATGCCGAAACTTCCCACTTTTAAATGTAAAATGACATTTCACACACAGTTCACAATTTATCTATTTAATATAAATTTATGTGAAATTAAAAGAAAACCCATATTTTCTTCTGTTATTCGTGGAAGTTTAATCTTATTGGGCACAATAAGAAGAAATTGTTAACTGTTATTTCTTGAAATCAAGATTTTACACCAATCTCGAATTACTTGGCAGCAGTTGTTGCTAGCAAATTTATTTTTTATATAATAAAATGATAATTGTAAGAACATCTAATCTTATCAAAAAGTAAGTTTATAAGGGGCGATTGAAAAATTTTGAAGTAACTTATATTACTTTTGATTGCATAAAACAATAACAATTACTGTCATAAACAGTTACGAATATTCTTTTTTAGTTTGACATGGTCTTCACCACTTTCTAAAGATAACGACAACATTTGCAAATCATGAAATCGTCGCGTCGCTTAAATTTTTCGCTATCTTTTTGCATTTGATGCCGTCACTTCACCCTCGGTGCTGCATTTATTGCACAGAGTACAAAAAAGGCACACTGGAATATTATACCGGGTGTCCACGGTAAGACGCAACATAGGGAAACACCAATGTATTTTTTTTTTTAGAAAAGATCCGGGTTATCTGCGGAATATGTACAGATTTAGTGTTGAACATGCATAATTGGGCTTGCTTGATGATAGAATGATATAGAAATAACGCCGGTATCTGTTATCATGGCACGCAATTATTTCATTGTTCAGTTTTTATATTTGTCAGTTTTGACAGCGACAAAACGTCAAATTGTTAAACTTGTTCGATGTGTCAGTTACTGAAGAATTTACATCTACAATGCAATGAAATGCAATTAGAGATACATTATTATTATTATTATTATTATTATTATTATTATTATTATTATTATTATTATTATATTAAAACTCACTAAAACAATATAATTTAAAACTGTACTTCGCCAAATTATACATTTTTCTCTCTGTAAGCAGTTTCACAACTATCTACAAGATTTATTACTTCAATATGTTCATTAGACATTCAGATAATTATATCTGATAAGAATACTACAATAATAACAAAACACAAACGAAACAAAAACAAAATACAAACAAATCACTGTGCTGAAAATATCAAAATAAAATTTAAAAATAAATATTCACATCATTAGAAATATTTATTTATTCAATAAGTCCGCCGCCTTTATCTGCACATTTCTCAATATTTTTTCGAATTGCAGTGAATACTGCTCTTATCTCCTCAAGGAGAATAGAATTTATAGCATCTCTAATGCGATTCTTTAACACTTTTGCGTCATTTGGAAGCCTATTCGAGTATACTATTTGTTTTATTCGGCCCTAAAAGTAAGAATCCATGATTGTTAGATCCGGAAATCTGGGTGGCCACAAAATGGAACCAGCATTGGCTATCTATTTTTCTTGAAACTGCTCATTCAGCCATTCACATACTCGCAAAGTCGGGTGAGCAGGATAACCGTCGTGTTGAAAATATGAAAAATATCTTGCTCGTATGGAAGTTCGTCCACAAACTGATTCAAAACATTTAAATAAGTATGCTGGTTAAGCCTTCCCTGAATAAAGTATGGTCCAATTACTCCATAATGATAGGAAATGGCACACAAGACATTAACTGTTTTAAAATATTGCCGCCTACAATATATTACAGAATCGGGATTGTTCTCAGACCAATATCTACAATTTTGTGAGGAAGGTACACCATTGGTAGTGAAAGTCGATTAATCATAGAAAAAAATATTTTTTTCTATAGCAACTGTTAAAGTGTGCTTTGCTCTACTCAAATCAAAAGGTCAAATAGCACTTTAACCGCAAGGGTAGATAAAGTAATACTTCAACAGCAAGGGTAGATAAAGTAATTTATTTATTGTTTGTAACCCTAGAAACGCCCATACCAATGACATTTTAAAACGTGACTCGATTTGTAATTTTTTAAACGTCAATGTCAAATAAATGTCAAATAAAATTTATTTATAATTTTTTTCTTTTAAAATAAATGCTATAGAAAAAATAGAATATTATACACGACGATAAAATTTAATTATCTTCTCGAGCGTAATTAGCGTCTCGACTAGCGTCTCGACGATAAAAAACGCCCTCGAAGATAAAACATAATTTGATCGTCTTGTATAATAAATAACTAGTTATGAAAATTTCGCTCCTCTGGAATTTTCTCACCCAAAGTTAGACAAAATTCCAACCTTCGCGATTCATCGCCTTCTTCTAACGTGTGAAGACATCTGACTTTATATGGTTTTACTTTAATTGCTTTATAAACGCGTTGCAAATGCGATTTACTAATCAGAGTCTGCTCGGGCCGCTTTCTTAGTGACAGTTTGTGCTGTTCGAGTACTGAAGCCATTGCTAACAAAGTACTTACATCATCTTCATCAAATTTCTTTTTATTGTTTGGTATATTATGTACACTTCCGGTAGTGAGAAATTTCTTAACCAGTCTGGATACTGTAGATTGGACCAATACTGTGTTCGGAAACTTCAGATTAAATAGTCTAATAACCGCTGGAATAGGTAATTCCCCAATACCATAACACTGAATTACGTAGATCCGTTCTGGTAGAGTAAGCATAACTTTTGTATCTTCGAAATTTGAGATCAATTTGAGAGCACATAATCTTATATCCATTGCACACTATGCGTTTTCGTTGTACCGGCGCCACACATGCGACATTTTGATATTTTCAACACAGCGATTTGTTTATGTTTTGTTTGTGTTTTGTTTTTATCGTACTATTCTTATCACTTATAATTATCTGAATGTCTAATGAACATATTGAAGTAATAAATCTTGTTGAAATTTTGTACGCTAGCATAATGTAACATTCTGAACAACTTTTCTTAATAACTTTTTATCGTATTTAGTACAGATAACGCACTTTACTAGTGGAAAAAAAAACCTTTCTGTAAATTTCCCAGGCATTCTTTATTTTTCGAAACTAAATTTATGACACAAATTAATTTCTATTCAAGCAGGGCTGAATCCCCGAAGATGAAATTTCAACTCAAACATTTTCAGACTTTTTCACCTATTCATGCGTCGATCCGGGGACACACTGTATATTAAGATTTGTAAGTTGCATTAATAACGTCTGACAGAGATTTTAGTACACCTGATTAAATAAATTCTTATTTCAATATTTTCATTACACTTTAAGTAAAAAAAAAATACATTGCTGTTTCCCTATGTGGCGGCTTACCGTGGACAACCGGTACCTATAAGTTAGTGCATATACGTAAAGAATGCCGTTATTTCCGTATAAATTTTGACCCTTAAATCGCAATAGCGTGTTTGAAAATCGGACTTTTAGGTTCAAAAGTTGAGATCTCGAGTCTATAATATAATCTAAAAAGGGTCTGGTTTGGAACGTAAAGGAGAGTGCACGTTTGTGAAACGCGCCGATATAATTACTCAAAAAACTTGGAATTTATCGCGCTAAATCCGCGAATGTGTGAAAATAGCGAGTGTTTTATAAGTGAGAAGTGTAATAATGATATTAGGAAAATCGGAAATAGGTAGTAAGTTGGATTTAAAAAAATCATTAAAAATTAAAATTGTGTAAGCAGAAGTAATCGCGTAATTAGAAGATAACAACTTTAACCACTACAAGAAAACCAAGTTGCGCAGGACAATTCTTTTTGCAATTTTGTGTTGACTTTTCATGATAGAAAAAGGTCACCTGAAGCTTTAGTGGGAGTTTCGGGACACCCTGTAGGTCTAATAATATAATCTAAGGCCGGTCGTCCTTTGGATGCGTTTTCGTCCGAATTGCCTTCGTCAGAAATCGGACGAAAAAGGGTGAATCGTTCCATTTCAGTAAAACGTATTGAAGGTCGTACAGTGTGTCCGAAATTATTCGTGCGAATTCTGACGAAAACAAAGCGATGTGCGATCATCCGAAAAAAAATGGGATTTGTTCGCAATTGTTCTGATTTCTGATGATAGTGTGACATCTGCCCGCGCCCGGAGCATCATACCGTTCCAACGAAGGAATTATATCGACACCGTTGCCATCGCCGACGTCTTTTATACGAACACCGATTCCTCCAGAGAGTCACTCTATTTTAACGAATTAATATCAATACCACTACTTCCTTCTCCAATAACTTTGATAAATATTGTAACGAGATGCGTCAGCACACGTGTGGGATCATGTGCGTCATCCACCGAAAAGCTTCCAGTGCGGTCGACGGTTACTCATTCTCGCGCGACTACGGGAACGTTCTGCAATGAAGTTGTGGAAGGACTAAGCTGGGATATATAACGCGCGACCAAACGAACACGGGCAGTCTAATCCAGCCTACAAAAACGGTCGCGAATATGTACGACGGAAGTTAATATAAATGTACGTGACTAGTTATAAATAAACAAACTGTACTGTTGTTTCGCGTTTCTTCGTTGTTTAATAATTTTAATATTTATTAATAAATAATTCACACCACGAACCGAAGTTTTAAATAAACGTTTTAAAACCGTTACAATATAGAGTCCTCTAAAGTTTCACGATATTCAAATGTAAGAAGAGAAGACGTATCCTCTCAACAGCTACGTCTATTCAAAACTATATTTCTGAATTCGGAGTATAAAACAATTTATCTCTTTTTTTGTATTCTTACTAATAAACTTTAATGATGTTGCAACTACTGTATTTATAACTTGCATAAGAGTCACAGTCAATCGTTCTTCTGGTGAAATGGTTTCACGGAAATTAGACATTTTTTCTATGATTTCTCTTATGGCATCTCAAATATATTTAAACGTATTCTGATTTATGCGATAGTAATCAAAAAACTTTTTTTCGTTGTTCTTTAAAGTATTATACAGGGTGTTGAAAAATAAGTGTAAAAGACTGCAGGTACATACAGTACTCATCAAAATATAAAAGAAAGCTCCTATGAGCATGGGTGCAAAAACGCCCAGTTTCCGAGATATAGGGTGTTAATCATGCCACTCAACAACTACACCTCCTGACTTGAACATGTTATACTTTTTTGTTTGGAGTTACCTAAAATGTTTAGTGCATGCTGAACCGATCAACAATATCGGTGAACTGCAGCAGCGCATAGAACACTGCTGTAATCGGATAAAAATACAGCCAGGGATATTTGAAAGAGTAAGGAATTCTTTTATAAGGAGATGTAGGTCCTGTGTAGAAATGGAAGGAAAGCACTTTGAACACTTACTTTAGTGAAACAATAAAATGTACTACCATACCAAATTGTGTTGAATCGAATAAACCATTTCAAAGTTATAAAAAAATATATAGTTGTCGAGTTGAATAATCAACACCCTGTTTCTCGAAAACCAAGCGTTTTCGGACCCATGTCCATAGGAGCTTTCTTTCTTATTTTGATGAGTACTGTATGTACCTGCAGTCTTTTACACTTATTTTTCAATACCCTGTATAAATGATGAAATTCTCCGAATTCTTTCCGTTTTGCTAATACATAATATGTCATTAACCCAACATTGTTTTCTTTTTAATTTTAATCGCCGTCTAACAATATAAGTGAATATAACTATTTTCCGAAAGATAATGATCCATTATTAAACAATTTATATGCTGGTTTGACAAATCACTGACTGATTCATGTCATACAGAAACTTGTCTAGTGTACGATACCTATACGAAATCTGACGAAATTATTCGTCGTCCGATTTCTGACGAAGGCAATTCGGACGAAAGCGCATCCAAAGGACGACCGGCCTAAACATCTATATGAAAATAAAATTACGTTGTGGCCTTTCCTTGCTTTTGTAATATTATATACGGGGTGTCCCGGGAGGAACCTGCAAAACTTTGGGAATATGTTCCTGAGGTCATTTTAAGAAAAAAAGTTCCTATAAATAAGGGTCCGAAAATACTTCCTTTTCGAGATACAGGGTGTCCAAGAAATAAGCTTTTTTTAATATCTCGAAAACGATTTAAGATATTAAATTGAGCTTGGGTATGCACTATACTGGCATGAAGAGACTCTTTACAATTATACCAAGATATTACCAACAAATTTGCTACCCTAAAAGACAGAATGATTGACTTGGTGTACAAAAATTAGATAAGTCCAACTAAAGAGTTTTTTTTAATTTACCACTATAACACTTCACCTATTTTTTTAACCCACGAGCCGCCACTGGACCTAAGCGCAACTAAACATGCAGACTTACGTGTATAAGAAGGGAGGGGTGTGTATGCCCCGATAACCGAGAGGGGTTGACGATTAGTAGAGTATCAATGGTGGCGGAACCCTCGATAGTTGAATTACGTTTTGCAGTGACATGAGAGTAATAATTAAAGTCTGATAATAAAGTGGTACCTCTGACTTAGAGCTTACTGTTTGTGTTGCATATTGTGCATGTCTAATGTCTAATCAAAGGATTAGCTTACAGGAAAAATCATTTACAAAGAGGAATTGGTTGGTAGCAAGCTCTCGTGTTAGCTGCTCCTGGTTGTACCAACGTACCTGTGTGGTCCTATGCAGATTTCGGAGAGACTGTAGTAAGCAATTAAGATATTGCTGAGAGTGTGTACCCCTTCGACTCTTTGGCATTAACTACACCAGATTCTGTGTGACTCTGTGTGTGGGAAAAAGTGAAGAGGCTCTGTGAGGGAGCTACGCACGATGTGATCGGGGGTTAGCCCGTGAAGAAGATGATGGAAACCCAGAGAAGTCAAACATGCATCCAGTGAGTGGCGCACCGAAACGAGGGGGTCGGGGACCCCCCGTGAGTACACCTTAAAGTGGTGAGTTTGTCAGAGCAGTAATTGTAATGTTTGTTTTATAGCAATGGCGAATGCGTCGAAATGGAGCTGCAAGGGGTCGCACCCACTGCACTGTTTGTGTACCTCGCTTTCAGTTCAGCCCCTTACGTAAGACGAGAGGGTAGCGGTGAGTTTAAACAACCGACTAACATAACTAACTAATAAACGAACTTATACCTGACATATGACCCAAAATGACCCCCTTTACTTTTACCTCCCTAACAAAATATTTTTTAACTAGAATTTTCATTGTAAAAAAATATTAAGCTTAAACTTAAACAGTTTTAATAACTTTAACTAACAACTTTTCAAAACAGAATATTTTTGGAAAAAAAAAGATTTTCAATCCGTCTCTGTCGTTATCCACCGGACAGGCGCCATATAAACCAATACAAACCAAGTGAGATATGGATCAATGCGTGTGTCTAGTCATGGTCCAACAAGCAGGTTATGTTTGAAATATACACATATTCTTAATAAAGATAAAATTCCGGCTTTGTACAGTTTTCACGTATTTTAAACGTTTAACAAACAACTAACAGTTTGGAAAACGTGTTAAACAAAATAAAATATTTGTGATATACTTATGTGAATCAAATTTGAGTGATAAAGTTAACATAATTATGGGTTTTACGTGTTTCACATTAAAATATCATTGTGGTAACCTTGGCCTTTTAGATTTAACCTACCTGTGAATTTGTCACCCAAATATTTACTAAAACCAGAATTTGAGAAACATTTCTGCACAAGTAACATACCTGTAACAGAACTCCAGGTAGCGTCCCGACGCTACCATGCATTGTAGGCGAATCTGAAGTAAATAATAATTCAACAATTCCATTCCCAAGATGAAGTCGTCTCAGCTCTTCTAAATAAACCCTATCCGGTACGAATTTTCCTGGCTGTTCCGTGCTTCCGTATTCATTTTCAATCTGAAGAGCAATGATAGGTCCTCCTTTGGTGAATTGTAACGCAGCAAGAATTGGTAACAACACGTTAAAGAATCGCGTAACATGTTTCATAAATGTTGTTTGAGAAGTCCGTATTTTAATTCCCTTATCGCGTAGTAACCAACTTGGAAGACCACCAAATTCCCATTCAGAACAAATATACGGACCAGGTCGGACGATTGCCAATAAGTCTTCTTCTTGGGCAGTTTTTAAAAATTCAGCCACGTCTAAAAATTGTTCCATGTCAGAACCACCCTGTCCAAAGTCAAAGACGCCAGGCTGGGGTTCGTGAAGATTCCAAGGAACGTAAGTTTCTACAGTATTTAATCCAGCAGCACGCATTTTACGTAAACGGTCCCTCCAATATTCTTTAGGGACCCGGAAGTAATGCATAGCTCCACTGTAAATCGTTACATTTTGATTGTTAAGGGTGAAATAGGGCTGGGCAGTGGAAAGTCCCGTCGTAATTCCACCCCCGGTGTAATATTCGTAAAGAGTAGGTAACTGGGATAACGCTGTCATTTTATAGCAAAACAAACAAACTAAACGAAGAACGCACCGCCGACTAGTTACTTTCTGGTTTACATTTGTAAATATACACGAGTCGGAGTGAACGGAACGGAACGAATTTCGAATCTTCAATGCACGAGTGACTCGAAAGAAGTTACATCTTTACTTGAGGTTTAAGTCACGGTCACTGCGTTAACAGTTTATACAAAGGAGTTTGTAAACTACTGGTCTATTTATAATGAACCACTTTTGGTTCACCGATTTTTATCGATTCAGTGTCAAAAATAATCTGAAGGTTTTTGGTTGACTGTGATTTCATAGCATTTGTCAAGGAAATATAAAGAACTTTGACGTCGGTCACGGTTGTTAAATGTTTACTAACGGTTCACGGTTCGTTAACTAAAAGTTCGCATTTCTTTAGCTTACTTACTAATTTATAAATAAACTATCCTTTGTTACTTAAAGGAAAATTGGACCACCAGAGAAATCTTCTCCGTTTACAGAAAATTTTGATTTTCACTGCTACAGCAGCAGCATCTGGATTAAATAAAGAAAATATTAAAAAATGTAACTGAATGTATTCAACATTTTTTATTGTGATCATTTTCTTTGCTAATAAATTTTATAAATCCCATCTAAATCACGTATGGAGAACCCCCGGCCTTTATTTCTTTTGATCCGGCCCTGCTCCATCTCAGCCTGAATAATTCTAAATAAACTGAGAGTAAATTTAATCATTGCCATATCCTTTTCGCCTTTTATTCTTATAATAACTACATTATTTAATTTTACTTCAAGCCCACAAACTAACAATAACACCAACACTAGTAGTTTTATGACAGCTATATACAGGGTGTTAGGTAATGCTTCTGCCAAACTTTGGGAATAGCTTTATAATGACAAATTGAGCGAAAAAGTGTTATACAATAATTTTTTTTAATATGCATAATTTCTGAGAAAAAGCATGCTTTAATTTGTTGTACCCCATTCATCTTTCTGGCTTACTCCAACATAGATAATAATTAATAAATATTGATATTATTATAATTTACATTTTAAATCTTAATTGCGAAGGTACGATAAATAGAAGAATGGAAATTTTACTTTTTATTCAAAACAAAAGCTTAAAAAGATACAGGGACAAAATTTTTACGGATAAATAAGAGTCTAATACATCAAACAATAAAACTTTATTACGTCCTTACGTCCTCGTCCTACTTCTTTATTTTTGGGTAAAACCAAACCTGTTTCTCGAAGTCTCCGATGTACAGCTAAAAACGTCTTTATTGGGAATTCTGCGCTCAAAATACAGCTCAGCATATCCATGAACTGCTTCTCTGGCATTTCCACTACATTCACCATAAAAAATGCATATATCTACGTATTCCGCAATAGAATACGTAACCTTTTTTTTTTGTAATTTTGGACGTAAAGTGGAAAATGTGAAGAAATTACAATAATTTGACAATTTAAATGTAGAGTTGCCAAACAAATGTCAACTAACTTGCAAAATTTTGTTTTTTTAATGTTCGGTTAATGATGGCATGAGTGATTATTAAAATTAAAACAGGAGTAGGTACCTTAACATTTTGGGACGCATTTTCAAAATAATGTTTTACAAAACCTATGTAACTGAGAAAAAAATGGTATAAGAATTTTTTATTCCTTTTATTAGTCGAGTCAATAAAGCGGAAAAATCGTCAAAACTTCTAAACCCGCAAAAACAGAACCGATTTTGATGAATTTTTTTTTTAAATGTTTGTTATGCTACATTATTCAAAATCAGAAACATTTCAGCTGGCGCTATCAATTATTTATATTGTTTAAATAATTAAAAAAAATTTTTTTTTTAACAATTTTTTTTTCGTTGAAATTTTAACTAAAAGTGACTAATTTTGAAAATTTAGTATATTAAATAATTTTTAAATTAAAAAGTTTCAAATTTTCCATTGAAAAATGTTAATTATTCAATCATTCGGATGCAAGAATTGAATTCTAAACTTGAAATTTTTGAAAACACTTCGTATAATTTGAGGTTTTTATATATTATGTCCAGTTTTCGATGAAAAAATATGACTGGGGTATGGAATAAATGAATCTTCACTGAAATTGAGGATAATGGAACAACTGCTTTTAGTGTTGGCAGTCCTCTTGTCACTTGTGTAAGTTTTTCTACACTTTTACTCGAAGTACTTGGTGTATCTGAACTCTCTTGTTCTTTGAAAATGCAACAAAAATTAACTGTAGAATCTACAGTATCTTGTTGCTGTTGCTGTATCATATAAAAAAATGTTGGGAAATGTTTTTAACACGTATGATTTTAAATATGAGGATCAAATTCAAAGGGAAATAGAGCTGTAAGACAGAAAATGTATTTCTAATAATTTAAAAAGATTTCATTACATTCAAAGAATAATTTAACACAAATTGTTTTAGCAAATAATCTTAGCGACGAGAATGACGCGCGGAAAATCCATTGAAAAAAGTACCGTAGAATTAAAAATATTACACTTAAAGGGCTAAAATTTTTAGAATCGTTAAATCAATATGTTTCAAATAAGCTAACAAAATTTAGTTAAGATTGAGTACTTATTTATTAAACGGGAAACACTTTTTAACTTACATGCAACACAAGCGAGTTTGTTGTAGTCACCAAAATTACAAAAAAAATATGATTTTACAGCATATAAATGTATCATAATAACTGCAATAATGTAATATAAATGTAACATAATAATAAGAATAATAATTCGATTCTTAAAAATACATAAACAAACTTAAAAGCAAATGTAATCCAATTATTTTCAATACAAACCAAGAATAAATGACAGATAATTACTTTTTCCATCGTGTTTGTACTTGTATCTTTGCACTTTTTTCTGAATTTTAATCAATAATTCAGTTCTCTTCAACAATTTTCACTAATATTTTCAATATTTAATGTTAAAAACTTCTTTTAACATATTAATAACCTCAAAACACATGCGTTCACTCCGAAAATCATGGTGAAAGATCTGGAGTTTGACCTGGAATTCCCCTACCTGCGATACAAAAGGTCAATTTCTTGTGCCTGTTTATATATTCTCATAAAAGTATTGATTTTTTAAGGTGAAAATATATATATGTCTATATTTTGTATATTATATTCTTGTATCCGAATGATTGAATAATTAACATTTTAAATGGAAATTTTGAAACTTTTTTATTCAAAAATTATTTATTATACTAAATTTTCAAAATTAGTCACTTCTAGTTAAAATTCCATCGAAGAAAAAATTTTTTTAATAATTTTTTTTTTTTAATGTTTAACAATATAAATAGTTGATAGCGCCAGCTGGAATGTTTCTGATTTTGAATAATTTAATATAAGAAACAATTTAAAAAAAATTCATCAAAATCGGTTCTGTTTTTGTGGGTTTAAAAACCTTCATTGACTCGACTATATCGTTACAAACCCACCCTTAAAGTTTGGCAGAAGCATTACCCAACACCCTGTATGCAAACAGATTATGTTATGCAACAAATCGATTGACTGAGCAGCTAATTTAGCTTTTGTATAAAGTACAAAGAGAACCGTTATTTACAGAAAATTATAAGTTTACATGGTTCACTTTTATATTTGTAAATGTAATCTAATAAATTCAGTATTGTTTTCGTACAATTTAATAATTTTAGAGTAAACCTACATGATAAAATTTCTATTTTTGTATAACACCGACGTTTCTGATTTTAATCGAATTGTTCACTTAATTGAACTGAGTAATGGGCATCAACGGAAATGTTTTTGGGTAGGAGATCAGGTAATGAATTTAAAATTGTTGTTGAAAAATTGAAACCTTCATAATATGGTTTTTCCAGTTTTACAACATCTATTATTATTAACATAAATGTGAATTTCAAATTTTGACTTTGATGATTTTAAACGTGTAGCGGGATTTTTTTAATTTTAAAAGTAATTTAAATTTTCATACACGGTGGTGAGTTGCTTCACGCACCATAGAAATTCCAATAGTAATTTTTTAATATGTAAATATTTGCTTCTCTAATAATTTTTTTGTAGAGAAAAAAATACCGCATCTATTGATACGATTTTGCATAATTTTAAATTTCAACAAAAAAACTGTGGAAATTAGTTCATGCACTTTGACAAAAATCACTCATGCCATGAAATTTTTGATACAAAAAGGTGGTATGCCAGGTTGAAATTATTTTTTATTGAACATTTGACATAATTTGTTAAAAACGAACTAAGCAGTAAAACTATGAAAAACAATTTTTCCATCGACATTTTCAAAAAATCAATATTTATACGCACTTACTTCCCATATGAGAAACTTTTTGGCCTAGGTACCTACCCAAATAAACTACGAGCCCAACGTCAATGAAATACGTACAAGGTGGTCCAAATTGGACACTTTTGATAGGAAACACCAATTTCTAGAGGAGATAGAAAAAAACTAACCTACATGTTACGAGCTCGATTTTTGTGAGAAAGTGAATACCGAAAACCGCACATCGATATCTTGAACTGTTTAGAAGATATAGGGTGGTTTTCAATTTTGTGCATTTTTGACCCACCCCCGTAACTTATTTATTTATGAATATTTTTTGTTTCTGTAAAAACATTCTTAAGGCACTTTTTTCAAGTCCCAAGTTTTTTTGTAAAAAGAATGGTTTTCAAGATATGACATAAACTTGTATTTTTTCTTATGGACTACCCTATATATTATTGCATATTCTTTTTCTAAATATATAAAATACTTGCTAATTTGCTTTTTAAACATTTATTTTATAACAGCTGTAAGTTTATTTCGTTTTATTGTTCAACATGGCACTCCAGATTAACAAAATTCATCTATAGTATTTTAAAAACAGCAATAAGAAAAAATACAAGTTTATGTCATAGCTTCAAAACCATTCTTTTTACAAAAAAACTTGGAACACCATTGGATTCCTTTAAAAAAAGTGCCTCAAGAATGTTTTTACAGAAACAAAAAATATTCATAAATAAATAAGTTACGGGGGTGGGTCAAAAATGCACAAAATTGAAAACCACCCTATATCTTCTAAACAGTTCAAGATATCGATGTACGGTTTTCGGCATTCACTTTCTCACAAAAATCGAGCTCGTAACGTGTAGGTTAGTTTTTTTCTATCTCGTCTAGAAATTGGTGTTTCCTATCAAAAGTGTCCAATTTGGACCACCTTGTACAGCTGTATCTTTCGTTACACCTACATCTTTAGAATGCTAAAAAGCGACTCTTTACAATGATATTATGAAAAATTTATATTTAGCGTAAAAGTCTGATTTTTTTCCTTAAGAATAGGTGTTGTTATTTTGCTGAATTTTAATAATTAATAGGAATAAAATTAAAATCAAGTCTAGACATACTACAGTGAAATTCGTACACTTAGGGATCTAATTTAGTACCTATTCATCTAATTGCTATGTTTTTATTTGTTACTGTGTTTGTTTATAACATATACGAACCCGAAGTCATCAGTAATTTGTTAACAAAGAGCTATGCTAACAAATTTCATAAAAACGGATTTGCAACATATGAACTGAATTTATTGACTTTTAGTTACATGAAACTGGTTTTTATTAAAAATTTGGTTGACAAACAGGAGCATCAAATGTTGAATTATGGAGAAGAACTGGTCAAGCAGATTAGAAGAAGGAAATTTAGATGTTCTGAGGAAAGCCAGCAATACTCCAAGTCATGTTGCGTTGAAATGGAACCCACAAGGTGGAAGAGCCAGATGACGCCCCCGCATCCCGCATTACATGGAAAAGAGCAGTAAAAGAAGAATGTGGGAAAACCATCAGACCAGACAGCTACGTGTAATTGAACAAGACAAGGAAGAATGCAAACGATTCGGAAACAGTTTTTAGTAAAATGTTATATACCTACGGTGTGCCCATTTTAAATCGTGACCCCTTACTGGCGCTGAATATGCAACCAGTAAGGGGTCACGATTTAAAATGGGCACACGGTATAGAATAGATATAGTAAACTGGCGGAAAAAATTAGGGGATATTAAAAAAAAATAACTATTATGTAATGAATCGGCGTTTCATTTATTTTCAGTACAAATTGTACCTTCTTTGAATATAATTACAAATAAATAACGATGAATATAGAACCATAACGACATAAAGACATTAAAACCAACGCTATAACTTTTCGGTATTAACGCTTAGAAACAAATGATCGAAAAATTTTAACATTAGTAAAAAGTATGCCTTCCTCTTACATCGAATACAGCTTGACATCTCGTAGGCATACTTAAAATCAAGTTGTCAATAGCTTCTTCAGGCAAATTGTCCCATAACATTGGCAAAACTCTTCTTAGTTCTTGAACAGTCTGTGGAGAAGGATTATGCTGCTCTAGTGCGTTTTTAAGCATATCCCGTACATGCTCAATGACATTTAAATCAGGAGATAGAGGTGGTAAAGGCAAATGACGTATTTGCTGGGTTTGAATAGCTTCCATGGCAATAGCTGCTGTATGAGGTCTGGCATTATCATCTACCAATATGAAGTCTGGGCCAATATCAGCAGCACAATTAGCAACAATATCTAAAATAATGTCATTTCGATATTTCTGACCATTCATATTGCCATTACACACGTATAATTGACTACGGTGTCCTAAACATATACCGGCCCACACCATGACAGAACCACCGCCATATGGATGAACCGCCTGAATAATGGAGGGGTGATTTCGTGGTGTAGTTTACCTTCTCCATACTCTAAGTCGTCTGGAATCACTATGCAGGCCAACCCGAGATTCATCTGAGAAAAGTACTGTGTGTCATTCAACATCCCAGAGTCATTGTTCTCGCACCCACTCGAATCTTTGTCGTCGATGTCTGTTGGGAGTAGTACTCTACGCAATGGACGCCTGGAATGCGAACCTACCTCATGTAGACGATTTTTGGCAGTTCTGGCAGAGATTTGTACATCTGCCGGATTTTGAAGTTGTCGTTGGAGTTGAACGGCAGTAACTTTCGGATGCCTTCGGGCCAATGTGGCCAGTGAACGATCTTGCCTGACAGTTGTCGCTCGTTTTCTTCCTTGCCCAGGTCTTCGCTTCGTAGTTCTAAATCTAGCACTTAATCCACTTATTACGCTTTGCGACACATTGAACAAGTCAGAAACCTCCACTTGACGGAAGCCCCTGCGGAGTAAATTAAGTGCCCTAGTGGCACCATCAATACTTAAAAACGTTCTGCCGTTGTAATTTCTTATTTAGACACACAAACAGTATAAGATATTTTAAAAACCTTCATCAAAAATATGAGCAAACAATTTGCAAAACAACGCGTAATTAGTAAACAAACACAATTTCAGTAAAATAACGAAAACAAGTGTTTATAAATCAAAAGTGACCTGATAATAACCAATAACCCATCCAGTATTTATTCTTTAATAGCAAACTTTAGGTAACTTAATATTCTTTATGTTGTTTTTTTTAATATCCCCTAATTTTTTCCGCTAGTTTACTAGTAAATAGAATGTTATATTATTTGTTTGTAAATAACCCTATGTCCCTAAAGGGGAATAATGAGATTTAATGATAATAATAATAATAATAAACATACTTAGATGCTACATAAGTTAGGAGAATCCCATTATTTACAATATCTATTGGTGGTGATTTTTTCGATGCTCGTTATTGGTATCTCGGGAACGGTAAACGATACGAAGTCGGCTAAACTATACAAAAGTTGCGCTTTTTTATGACAATTGAGAATCTGAAAAGAAATCAAGGATATTTTGATTGGTTCCTGATTTATCGCGAAAATAGTTATTTCAGAAAAAAAATATTATCTTCAATAACATTGACGCTATTTTAATCAAATTTGGTATCTTTATCTTTTGACCAATCCGAGTTGAATGATGTCTACATTCGTGATTTTATAAAAATAATTAACAAAAAAATTAAAATTTCAAAAAGTTTCCCGGAAAAAAATGGTTATGTTGTTAGTTACCAATCTGAAAAGCTAATTTTCTTTTTCTATCTAATAGTGTGAAAATCCAATATGGCGGCCAGAAGAAATAAAAAAGTCGCCTCTATTTGCAATTACTGCTCTTAGACGTTTGTGTATGCTTCCTATTAGTTCTTGTCACTCTGTGCAATGATAGAATTCGAGGTTTTGGTTATTTTTTCTTTAAGAAGAGAGTTCTTACTAGGACGACCTTTACGTAGAATCCTTTTGATAATTCCCCAAAGGTTTTCAATGGTGTTCAAATAGGAACTACATGATGGTCAGTTCAAAACATTAATGCCGTGATTTTGTAGCCACTGTAACTTGTCCCATATTGTTGAAAATAATGTCTTCGTCGGTATATGGCTTTCCCATGGACGGTAGAACATGATTCTTAAGAATACTTTGATATTTTTCGGCATTAACATCACCGTCTAAAAAGTAAAGGTTTCCCACAACATTTGCACTCATGTAGCCCCATACCATTATTTCATCAGTGAATTTAACGTTCACATGGTGAAAGGCTTCAAATTTATTGTACATAACTCTACCGCGGTAAACTGGATGAATACTAGATTAGATTCCTAAGTGTACGAATTTGAGTGAATTCAAAAAATAGGTGTTCGAATTTCATTGAACCGTATGTCTAAATTTAATTTTAATTTTATTGGTACCAGTTATTAAAATTCAGCAAAATAAGAATACCTATTTTTGAAATAAAAAACCGAAATTCTACGGTAAATACAGGGTCCGGCAAGGAGGTATCGTGTTTTTGAAAAGACTATCACACACTTATTTTTGGACGAATTTCAAAATTTATTTTTTTCATATATTACTAGTACATTGCCATTTGGGAATACATAACGAAATATAAGAAAAAAATAATTAACTGCGAAAAATCACATCAGTTAGGTGGCGTCCATTTTTGTTGAGGCATTCTTGTAGACGGGTGGCGAAATCGTCCATATTCCTTTGAAGCATGACACGCGGAATCCTTCGAATTCCTCGCGTTATTGTTTCGGAAAGGGCTTCAAGAGTACGTGGTTTGTCAATGTAAACTTGAGATTTCAGGTAGCTCTATAAAAAGTAGTCACAAGGTGACAGGTCTGATGACCGATGAGGCCACTCCACATCCCCACGCAATGAAATCAGGCGTCCAGGAAAATGTTCTCTTAAAGAAGTCATTGTAGCTCTTGATGTATGGCAAGTCGCCCCATCTTGCTGAAACCAAACTGTGTTGAGAAATTCGAAGGATTCCGCGTGCCATGCTTCAAAGGAGTATGGACAATTTCGCCAGCCGTCTACAAGAATGCCTCAACAAAAATGGACGCCACCTAACTGATGTCATTTTTCGCAGCTGATTATTTTTTTCTTATGTTTCGTTATGTATCCTCAAATGGCACTGTACCAGTAATACAGGGTGATTCAAATTCGACCCTCACCATGGAGATCTCCCTTATGAGCAGAGTTAGAGGGAATGTTTAAATTCGGCAAAGTTGCTATTTTTTGTTCTCTTTAAGAATCCGCCGGCAAAATTGACTTGCGACAATTGCCAATCGAAATATTTTGAAAAATCGAAAAAAGTGGGAATTAGTTTTTTGCTTGTGGCGCTCTTATTTGAATTTATAATTAAAAACTAAAAACACATTTTCATAGCTATTTTTTCTCCTCTATCTGATGATCTGGTTATAATTTTATTAGCACGTTTCGTCGCTTGCAGGCCATCATCAACTTTCTTATTTCTTATAGGGGCCATTTTGTTTTTTTACAGATTCAGATGCTCACTTTTTCTCTGATTACAACGATATATGATATGTAGGGAAAATATTCTAAATTTAGTGCTTAATTCTCAAAAAAGGCGTATGTAACTTAAAATCATGTCTTACACATCGTACTATTTTCCTCCAACTTAATCGAAATTTAACAGAATATGGATCGTTTACTGCACCGCGTAATGCTGGTGCTAACAGAAATTTGGATAATAATGAACCTAACATTTTACAAATGGTAATACTAAGGCCCTATTTTTTTATAAATGTTTTCTCTAAGATATGTTCTTCTAGATAAACAACACTACTTCGACCTCTACACGTGAAATAGCTCTAGAATTAAATTTGCCGCAGACTCTTGTATGGCGAACGTTAAAACGTAATAATTATTAAGCATACAAGATTCATGTCAGTCATACTTTACAACCTGGAGATACGGACAGACGCTTACTTTTTTGTACTTAATTGGTTATTACAACAATGTAATACTGATAACAGTTTGTAAGACAAAATTATTTGGTCAGACGAATCAAAATTTACAAATGCTGGTTTATTTAATCGTAATACAGAGCATTACTGGTCAGTCGAAAATCCAAGGCAGAATAGGGAAAGAAGACCACAACATCGTTTTGGAATTAATTTCTGGATGGGCCGGTATACTGCGTGACCGCTTAATTGGACCGTTTATGTACGAAGAATTTTTGAATGAGGAACGATATTTGAATCTTCTTCGTACACAAGTGTCTAATTATTTAGAAGATGTTCCATTAAATGAACTCCAAAGATCATGGTGGCAACAAGACGGTGCACCAGCTCATAATGTGGGAAATGTGGGAACTTATTTGCATCAGGAATTTCCCAATCATTGGATTGGAAATGGTGGAGTAGTGGAATGGCCGGCGAGATCCCCTGATTTAAGCCCTTTCGATTATTTTCTTTGGGGAGCTGTAGAAAATCAAGTAAACAGAGATACACCTCACAACATTGCCGAACTAAGAGCTAGGATACAGAATATTTTCAACATGATCCTCAGAAGAAATATTCAGAGCTGTCCAAAATTTAAGTAAACGTGCTCAATTATGCATTAATGAAAACGGCAGATTATTTGAACATTATTGTAATAAATTGTTTTTATTTTTTATATGTATTAAATTTTTTGAGAATTAAGCACTAAATTTAGAATATTTTCCCTACATATCATATATCATTATAATCAGAGAAAAAGTGAGCATCTGAATCTGTAAAAAAACAAAATGGCCCCCATAAGAAATAAGAAAGTTGATGATGGCCTGCAAGCGACGAAACGTGCTAATAAAATTATAACCAGATCATCAGATAGAGGAGAAAAAATGGCTATGAAAATGTGTTTTTAGTTTTTAATTATAAATTCAAATAAGAGCGCCACAAGCAAAAAACTAAATCCCACTTTTTTCGATTTTTCAAAATATTTCGATTGTCAATTGTCGCAAGTCAATTTTGCCGGCGGATTCTTAAAGAGAACGAAAAATAGCAACTTTGCCGAATTTAAACATTCCCTCTAACTCTGCTCATAAGGGAGATCCCCATGGTGAGGGTCGAATTTGAAAAAAATAATTTTTGAAACTCGTTCAAAAATAAGTATGTGACAGTCTTTTCAAAAGACTACTTACTTAAAACTAATACTGCTACAAATTGCTGGAGATTTCTTTTAATAATTTAACAACTTTAGAAATGTATGACATAAAATTATGTATGTACCTCAGACGAAAAGTGTCTTTAAGGTACTCGCAAGTAATTACTGCCTCGGCTACCCGCCTCGGCCGTAAACAACTTGTTCATACCTTAAAGACTTATTTTTCGTCCTAGATACATAAAATACAATTATATAACAAACTTAACGGGGAATAAAATTATTTTATGTAACAATTTTATTTATTTATTTATTTATTTATTTAATGGGCGAAATCTAGGGTTCCACGGATTTCAATGCGCATCAACGAATACGGTTATTAGCACTACCCAACTAGAATTTCGGCGAACCCAAGAGATATCCTACCCCTGGAAGGTCTTTTTATTGTGCCAAAAATCGTATTGGTACGGGACCTACGGTTTTCGTCGTATTCAAAGGACGGCATACTTTCAGATATTTCTCCGCATTAAAAATCTCACTGACCTGGACCGGAAATCGAACCCGCGATTATTTACAAGGCAAATACGCTAATGTTGACGCCATGGAGGCCGGCGTAACAATTCTATCAAGTATTTTATGTATAAAAGGACCATTAATCTAATCGTAGGCATGTGTTTAAAATTAAATTTACCTCCTTCAAATTTAATTTTTCCTGGTACGACATTAGGAGTTGAATTCCTTTCTAAACAGAAAGAGAAACTATTTCTTTTACAAAAAAGGACTAACGTTATCAGATGTCAGTATGAGTAGATGCTAATGACTGGGGCCGAAAGTGCACTTAATTATCTTTACTTGTCATCCCTGGGCTAAAACAGCACGATTGCCGTAATGAGCTGAAATCGCACGGGCCATAACTGCACGACACCAATTTTTCTTTATAATCTTTAGGCATGAAATTCATGTCGCTCCTGTCAGTCAAAAATAATCCTTAAAAATTATTTTAGGTCCGGTATTTCAGTATTTCAGAGAAGCCAGGGTGGCGCAGTGGTAAGAGCGTTACGTTATAGTACAGCGTCGCCGTTGGAGTCTGCATCATATGGGACATTTTTTTATTATTTAGTTTACGCAAATTTAGATTTAAGAACAGTTTTTGTTTTGAAAATAATGAAAAATGACGTTGACGATTTTTTTTATCGATCGGCTATACCTACCAAATTCGACATATGTATTTTCAAAAAAATTACTAAAAGTTAGGTTATTTTTCAAAATTTCGAAAAATGTTCAATGCAAAAGTTTCTTTATCAGTTTTCTATCCACCTCCAAATTTGAACAAATTTAGACAACCTTGATATTTTTCACGTTTTCTTGACGTAACAATTTTTTGGCTCATTCGAATTTATTAAAATCCGAAAAGACGAGAAAGATGTAATACACTCATCTGCCAAAGGATTTTTTTCCGTTTAAAAATGTTTCTAATTGAATTTCAAAAATTTCAAATATGCTAATAGGATGATGTCGTACACTTGATGCAAAGTTGATCTAGTTTCAACATCTCACAGCAAAATTCGCTTTATTCATTTTTATCACAGTACAAAAGGGCATTTCAGTACAAAAATGCCATAAACCAAAATTCTCAATTCCATTTGCCAGCCCCAGTTCTTGCTAAATTAATTTAATTAAATGTTTTTCTGGACTAATAATTAAAAAATAATCATCAATCTAGTTGCTCTTCAGCTAAGAAGTATGCTATGGAAAGAAAAGAATTAAATGTCATGGAAATTAAGAAAACAAAATGTTTGACAGTTTCTCTAAAATTATGAAACAGTAATTTAAAAAAAATATATAAAGGTTGTCCAAATTTGTTCAAATTTTGTAGATGGATAGAAATCTGAAAAAACAACAGCTTTTGCATTTAACATTTTTCGAAATTTTGAAAAATAACCTAACTTTTTGTAATTTTTTTGGAAAATATGTCGAATTTGACAGGTATAGCCGATCGATAAAAAAAATCGTCAACTTCATTTTGCATTATTTTCAAAGCAAAAACTGTTCATAAAATCTAAATTTGCGCAAACTAAATAATAAAAAAATGTCCCATATGATGCGGACTTTAACGGTGACGCTGTATAAGAAAAATGAAATAAAAAAATAATTCATGAATACGAAATAATATAGAATACCACCCTAGGCCACCTAATCGAGATAAGCCGCGATATTGTAAAATTTTTAAATTTTTTTTCCGTTGTCTTACGTAATTAAATACCTACAAGAAAAACAAATGTAAAAATATATTAGACCATCAATATAACTAAAAAAGTAAAGTGGTCTCGCCTAACCCCAGGCAGCCATATAAAAATCATTTTTTTCACTACTAGTAATATGGTGTACTATTTTGGCATATGACAGAATGCTGTGAAATGACATTTCTCTACCTTTTGTTCTGTAAGGGGTAAAAAAGATTTCATTATTTACCACTAGTAAATAATGAACAAATTTACATTTTTCGATTATCCTGTGACAGTTTTAAAAAGAAAATGTTGATAGAACGATTTAGCATGATGGGGAAATTTTATTTAACAGTTTTGTAGACGTTAAAATCAGTTGATATACATACATTTTAATTTTCAAAACTTGGATATATTTGAATTGCCGCCATATATCGATCCGTTACTTTTGAACTCAACTGTCAACACCACATAAGGTAGAGATAAAATTGTTATTAATTTAGCTATTTCAAACGAAACTACTCCAGTGCTTTTCAAAAACAAAGCAAGAAAACCTACTAAAGGCTAAAAAACTACAATTTTAACTTTTATGTCAACATCAATTTAATCAATAAAAAGCTGTCACAGCAACAAAACAAAAAACTGTCATTTGTTTCATATTTTGAAAAGTGCTTTAAATTATTAATAGTGCTATTTTTTAACAATTATATGAGTTATATGAGTTTAATAAAACTAGTAGTGAAAAAAACTATGTATAGACCACGGTAGAGAAGTCTCTTATAGCCTTCGGGCCTTATATCCCTCGGCGCTTAGGCGCCTCGGGATCTAATCTTGACCCTCTGGCTATAATACTAGACTTCTCCACCTTGGTATATAATATACTATTTTATTATACCTGCATCATAATCTTTGTATTTCAAACTAATAAGCGTGCGAAAAAGGACGATTACAACACGCCATGTTTTAAAGTTGCCTAGGTAACAACAACGTTTTATAACAAATTTACATAACAACCAAACAACAACTGCTAATCATCTCTATGCAACGTGATGGGATCCACACGTCACCTTGTAAAATGAATCTAAATTTTTCAATTTTTTACTCTAATTTTTACAATGTAATGCAGTGCAGGTAGGTGTAATAAAAAATAGCGTATAATACACGCGTATAACAGCTTTTAAAGCACTTGCGCCGCTAAAAACACTCGGCGTTGCCTCGTGTTCTTAAACCCGTCGCGCGTGCTTATACACTTGTATTATAATATACTATTCTCTGTTTCGGCATTAGAATGACATTATTCTAGCACGCATTTTGGTGCTTTAATGAGCTTTATTTTCACAATTTTTGATGACATTTTGTTTTCAGAAATTGGTGATTCTGTATTAAATAATACACAAAATGCCTAGACAACCATTCAATTGCTAGGTAACAAAAACGTCAAATGTCAAACTTCTGTCAACTGTCAAGCAAAAATCGCTGTTACCAACCTAACTATTAATTTAACCAAACTGGAAATTGTGAAGAATTTTTATAAAAAGAAATAATAATAATAATAAATAATGTAAATGGAAGACAAAACAGAGAAAATAGTATAAAGAACTCGTTACAGAAGACTATTCGAGCACTCGTCCGTTCGGCCACTGGCCGCTAGGCGGCTGGTGTCCAAATTAACACATGGATAAAATATATAGAGAAATGAAGTTTGTACCTTCATTTAACTAAATTTCAAGGGTGGCCATGTTTTATACAGCTGCAATACTAGGCCACCTCATTTTGAAGGTATACAGGTATCGTCAACAATAATATACAAACCTAGTTTGACTACGGAACTCTAAAAAGACTAGATGATGGTGCAAAAATATGTAGGCGTAAATAAGTATTTTTGGAAATCTAATTCCGAAATGGACTTGAGTGACAAAAATAACCTGGAAAACCATTCAGAAGATATTTTAAATGCTGCCCGAGAAGCTTCTTCAAGTTTGTTTCCGGTAAAATCCAAGGAACGATACGAGAAAGTGTATGTCAAATTGCGTTTTAATGGCACCTGACGTTACTATGCAGTAATGGTTGCTATGTTGTAAAGTGACCCAATACTTTACGATTTTTAGTGTATTAATATAATACATTTATTAGTGTATGAAATGCGAAAAAAATGTTTTTATTAAAATGTTGTTTACAAAAGTTATTCAAACATTTGTTATATCTAACGCTAATGTTTGCGATTACATTTTACAGCATATTTTGATTTTTTCTTCTCTAACTGCAATATTTATACGTTCAATAAGTTTTTCTTCGTTTCCGATTTCTGTTGCATACACAAGCGATTTTAAAATAATAATAAAAAAAAAATCGAGGACATTTAAGTCGGGACTTCTTGCGGGCCATGGTATTGTACCTCCACGACCGATCCACCGCCCAGGAAAGCTTTGGTTTAGCCATTACCTTGTTTGAATACTCCAATCGGCTGGAGCTCCATCTAATTGCACCCACTTGTCTCTCCTGATAACTCCAGTAAAGCATTTGTTAAGAAATCGACATAATTTTCGGCATTTAATCGGCGAGGTAAAATGTATGGACCTATTAGTCTATTCCCAATGATTCCAGCCCATACATTGACACTAAACCTAAACTGATGATTAGTTTGGTGGAAAACATGAGGGTTTTTCGGCTCAGGGGTGCATATTGACATTCCGTTGCGGGTAAATGTAGCTTCATCCGTCCATAAAATGTTTTCAGTGAACTCTTGTTGCCGTATTAACCATGTGCAAAACTCTATCCGTCGCGGATAATCTTCTGGAAGCAACCCCTGGACTCGCCGAAAGTGGAATGGATGTAAGAGATTTTTTCTTAACACTCGATGTACAACGGTTTGACTAACATCAAGTCTTCAAGCTACAGAGCGGGTACTTCGTCGAGGAATACATGCCCTGCAAAGGCTCCATTCGTCCTGTTTCTCTTAAGCGCTGGTCTAATCTTGGAATAACATTAGCGTTCGGGTGCCTCCGGTTTGGATAACGTTCAGCATATAAATTTGCAGCTTGAAGAAAATTACCACCACATTCGCCTAGTAGTTATTAAATACATATCTGCGTACTCGGGAAAACTGTATGCCATGATTTTTATCCAAAATCAAAAACACAAAACTGAAGAAAAAAACAAAAACACAAAGCTGAAAAACACACGAGGAAAAAATAATTCAGAACAATGATAATATCTAATAACTACAGTGGCGGTTGCTCCATAAGGCCGCGCGGCCGCGCGCCCCTCCTAAGAAATGCTAAGGAACACACAATTTTTTTCTAAATTATTAATATTTATTTTACATACATTCTATGACTAAGTTCAAATTTCAACAAAAAATTCAACTCTATCCAAACATCCGCTCCCATCTCTAATTGTCCGTCCTCGTTGAGATCTCTAATTATCCGCGTCCTCAACCAACGGCCGCGGAAAATCTGCGGCCTTTAACAAACATTATACATTGCCGCCGAACGACTCCGGAGACTAGCCGATAATAGCCGATTGTATAAGTTACAGCAGGCCGCGATTTTAGCGCGGCCTGCTGTAACTTATTGTTGGAGCAATGAATCTTCTTTCATTTAATCGGAGCATCGCAAAGATTCGTACTCGTCTACTCGTAGCTATTCAAATCCTGTTATTTTATTAAGAAACGTTTTACAGAATTATTTCATAATAAATGCAATTAGTAGATATATTTTTTACTGCAAGAAATAAAAAATAACTAGTGAGCCTTTTAGAACTTTAAATTTGTAACAAAAAGATGGTTTTCTTTCAGTTACATGAAATTGTTTGTTTCAATTTGTATATCACAATATTCGGTGTTCAAGAACATTTAAAGAAAAATATCATATTATGAAAATATAGGTATTTAAAAAAAAAACAAACTAAAATATGTACGATTGCTTAGATAACTAAAACTATTTACAATTTTATTTACAGTCGATTTAAAATATCTAAAAAAGTGGGTAAAGAAGGATATATTCAAATCTAAATATTGTTTGGGTTTCAGCTTCGATAGCTTCAAATTACCATCAAATTTATTTACGCAGTTAGTAGGTGTATACTTCATAAATTACGCAATAACCGTCATGCAGTCTAATATTTGTTATGACTGAGAATGAAGTATATTTTGAAAGCAATTATTAGAACTCGTGAACGGCCGAGTAAAACTACCTAGGATGATAATAGTAACTAATCACTAGAAGTACCGAATACATTTATTTGCGGTTATAATATTTACTTAAATGTGCCAATTTTCAGATTTGTATTTATGTAAATTGGTTCGGAAAATAAAGAGACAAATTTTCCCGTAACTTTTGGTAGGTTATTTGGTGTTTGACTTCTGGTGCGCCCCTCCAAACTCAAACCCCACGACACGCCACTGAATAACTAGTACAAAACGAATCAAGAAGAGTTTTACAAAACCAACAAAATCCTATAATTTTCAATATGTCAGCCACCTCAGCCTTTCAAAGCTTTCGAAGTTTATTATTGCAATGTGTAAAAACAACGTAATTCTGCCCGGTGTTGCAATATCTTGAAAACCATTAAGCTGCAAAGAATTCATGTCCTTAAAACGAAAATTATAAGTAAACTAATTACGAAACGGCGAAACTTGTAGCTGCATATTTTATCTTAAAGAGTAAGTTACTGATATTATTTAACTAAAATTCTCAGCTATAAGTATTCGAGAACTGAAACTAAGACCATGATTAACTCGGTAACCAAAGGGTTAACAACTAATTGGTACTAGAATTTTTTGCTTAGTTTTCACCGTAGAATCGCATGATGTAAATATTCTCCGCATGTTTTAATACACCCTGTATATGTATTTACTATTTTGTAAGATTACGATTTTGAATTAAGTATAACGAAAGGATGATCCTTAGTAATAATTAATTTAGGGCCTGCTTCAGTATTTCTGTATCACCGCGCCAATCCATAATGTAATCAACTCTTATTTAAATTCATTTTGTTATTAGGAATTTACTGCAGTAAATATTAACATCACAAATTAGAAAACAGAAATTATTAGTAATAATATAATAAGTGCATAAAAAATTATCGATAATTTTAGGGAAATGTGCATGAAAGCAAGTTGGGCTGAAAAAAGCACGAATGCACGAAGTGCATGAGTGTTTTTTTCTGCCTCAACTTGCTTGAATGAACATTTATCTAAAATTATAAATAATTTTTTTATGCACGTATTATATTTGGTAAGAAAATTTCATAAATCAAAATATTAAACTGGAACCATTTTGACATTACTTATTCGTTGTTTCAACAGCATAGGTGATTTGATACTTGGCGTGATTGCCAAAATTAGGTAGGTAGATATATTATTATTATATTAACTTAAATGTCAAAAAATTATCAGCAGTTGCACAGGTGCAATTATCGATAATTTTTTGACAAGAAAAATTATCGAGTAATTAAATTTTGTTGAATGTTGATTGGTTAAAATAATTTCATATCTAGAATGTGATTGGTTGTTTAGGTGACAGTGACAGATGTATGAAATTTTCAACAGTAATTACATAAGTGGTGATAATTTTTTGATAATTTTAACTAGATTCACGAATCTTTATTGCTATGGAAATTTCACGAGTGGACGAATTTCCTAATAGCAATAAAGATGAGTGCCAATCTAGTTAAAATTATCAAAAAAAAATTATTACCACGAATGTAATTCGGCGTGATTATTTTTTAAACTATTACACAATGATGACAGTCTTAATGTTTGTCAAAGTCAAAGCTAACTTTTTATGCATTTATTTAAACAAAGATCCAATCACAGAGCAGGTATTGCTCTGTGATCCAATGAAACAATGTGAAAAAACTGTCGCTGTAATCAGCTACTAGCAAATTGTCAGTGTAATTTTGATGCTATTGGTCGTTTTGAAATTTTTTCTCATTATGATTGGCTGACAGGACTGTTTAAAAAATAATCAGAAATATAAATTATTATCCGAAGCGTAGACTTGGCAACAATTTCAATTGAGTGTGAGCAAGATTGGACACTGGATTTGAAGGAGCTAAGTAGTAGAAAATTTTGCACGGAAGAAGGTAAGAAAAATTAAATTTTGATTTTGTGATCTGATGTGTAATTTATTGTGGAATTGTTAATAGATGTATAAATACAAATTAATGACTTTTTTGTTATTTCAATTTTTAAAGAAATTGTGCAAGAAACAAGGGGCGCGCTAATAAACTTTGTCTAGGGCGCAAAATAACCTCGGGCTGGCACTACCTGTATATCAATATTAAATAAGAAATTAACATGAATCATCGTGCATTATTTATTCGATTATTTTATGTTTACAACAAATACCTAGTACAGTTATATGTAGTTTCTGTATTAAATACATAAGCGATAGCTACTTCATTAGTTTAGATTATTTGGCCTTATTCAAGAAGCTCATATATTGGATCTTTAGAAAAGTTAATTTTATTGTTTGGAATAAAGTTTTCAAAAATAATAATTTCATTTTTGCCACTTCTTAAAAGTGGAGCAGGTAGATAAGCAGCTTGCTGCGGTCCAATTTTAACATATTTGGATAAAATAAAACCGTTCACAATAATGATTCCCTTATTCCAAGCTCTCATATCAATATAGGTATCCCGTTTTTCTAAAATTGCGAAACTGGCTTTATATAAAGCCGGACCTACGTTGTATTTGAATGGTTGCCAGTCCTCCAAATTATTAACCCAAGATTTTTTAAATTCCAAAGGGATAATTTCCCAGTTCATTAATTCTTTTCCATTTAGAGATACGTTCCCTTCCCAAAGACCTTTGTATTGAAGAAATTCATCGATTTTTGGTGAACAACTGCGCCCCCAATTTTCAACTACTATATCTAATGTAGCGCCATCGTAACTTCCAGCACCCAAATTTAAAGTTGCATTTTCAATTTTCCAGTACCCGAATTTCTTTAAATCAGCTCGACCACTTAAAATGTTGCTTTTTAGATTTCCGTTTATCAGGACCATTGCTGAGTCATAAACTTGACCGCCAATCTTTAGAACCGAATTTGGGGGTATATTCAAGTTACTTTTTCTATAAACTATGTAACCGTAACTTTGCCCCGAGTTGTTGTTAATGGGAAGCAATTCCATTGAAAGCAAATTAGGAGTTTGTATATGATGTTCTGCCTTCTTAATAATTTCATTCCAAGTTAACGTCCGAGTTATTTTTACGTCACAATATGCAACTCTAGGTAATAAAGATGGCATACTGGGTAAACGCGTTTTAACTGTTTCGTATTTTATGTGTAATCTTTGTACGCCGTAATATTTGTCAGTGTAATCGCCGGCTTCGGTTATTGGGGAATCATAATCGTAACTGCTTGTATGAGGCTGATAACCACCCTCTTCAATATTTGCACCATTCATAAAACCCCAATTAGTACTACCAACAAACATATATAAGTTCGCAGAAGCGGGGAAACTCAAAATTGTTTCGTAGACATCGATAAATTTCTTAGTACTTCTAAAGTTATGTGGTTCAGCCCAATGATCGTACCATCCAGTCCAGTATTCCATTACCATCACTGGTTTCCCGGGTTGAGCATTTTGCAACATTTTTAGATTGCTTGCCGGATCATCTTGAAAATTTGTTAACATTAAAGTTCCTGGTACCGAACCCGCCTTGACTTCTGGAGGATTATCCGATGTAAACAGTTGTTCAACGATTCCGTTCTTTATAAACAGGTCTTTCAGCATTTTCAGATATTTAGAATCTAGAGTATCGTTAGCATGTCTTCGTGTGGATGCATATTCGTTTTCAATTTGAAAACTGATTACGGGACTTCCTTTAGTGAACTGAAATGCAGATAAAATTGAAAACAAAACAGTAAAGTACCTGGTCACGTGCTTCATAAAAGTTCGATCGGAAGTTCGTATTTTTATATCCTTTTCTCTTAACAGCCAGCTAGGTAATCCACCAAATTCCCATTCCCCGCATATAAAGGGACCAGGCCGAACTATGGCAAATAAATCTTCTTCTTGTGCTGTTTTGAGAAATTGTTTTATATCCAAAAACTCTTGAAAATCTGTCCCTCCATTACCAAAATCGTAAACGCCGGGCTGAGGTTCATGTAAATTCCAAGGCACATACGTTTCCACCGTATTTAATCCCGCTGCTCTCATTTTACGCAGACGGTCTCTCCAATATTCCTGAGGTACTCGAAAGTAATGCATTGCACCACTGAATAATGTTATATTTTTATTATTTAATGTAAAATATGGTTGGTTTGCCGATAATCCTGCACATGTTGTATTGCAGCTGTAATACTCATACAGAGTCGGTAAATTACTCATAATTAAACTAACGCACTACGCAAACCAAAGTCTAATATGTTTTACTTTTATACTTGTCTCCACTGAGCTATAACATAAATATAATTATAAATAGTATTATCTTGTAGTTAACTGTGCATACAGCTTGATTAATTTTGCACGCACGCTACGTATTTTTATTATTAAATGATATTAAAAAATTGATTAACAAATTTAGCAAACTATGAGAATAATTTACGACTGTTTATCTTTTTGTTTTTTTCAATTTTGTTCACCCTCCACCGATCTTTGAGTACTAGGTGGTTCAGCAAATCAGTATCTTAGATTAGTTAACATTACTATATTGATAGGTGTACATTAAAAACTTTCTTTTTAAATGCATGGTTTTTATACAATACTATAATATTTTCATAACTGAATCATTTTTACAGTAGAATTCGAGAAAACATCAAACGACTTGTAAACATTGCAAACCTGTTCTTGCTGTTTAAAAATACAGTCAGTACTAAATCTGAACAAGGTAGTGGATGACCATCCCCCCAGAGAACGAAACACGTGTTGAAGAAGTAAGAAGACTTTTAAACGATGCACCTACACCTATGTACAGCGTCATTATAAATGATTGTAGTCGAAGTAGGCAGTGGCTGTGGTAATATAATTTTGCCGCTTTATACAAACATAATAATTATAATGCAGGGATTTTTGTAGTGATTTTTATTTCCCAAGTGTACTGTCACTTGTTATTCTTATGTCATTTACTGTATTTACTGTGTTTTTGAATAATTGCATTTTGTGTTAGCCCGCCTGTTGATTTCGCCCTTCCTTAAAAGTCTACGTGAATAAAACCAGTCTTTATTAAGACTACTCCTGATCCCAGAGTGTTAATACGTAAATGTAATTATTAAAGGCAGTCATAGAAATTTTAATAAACAAAAAGCAATATTTTAGGTTTAAATTTGCATAATGGTGTTCTCTTTAGAACAAAACACCTTTATTATTAAATCTTACTATCGAAACGGTGTATTAAATGAAGATGGGCAATGGATACATTCTGTTCAAGCATGCAAAAATGCATATCTCGTTGCGTTTCCAGACATAGATATTGAAGAGGAATCTTTAGTGGCTCATATTCGGAGAGTTGTGGACAGATTTGATAATACTGGGAACGTTTCCAAAGGGAAGTCATCAGCACTTTCAACATCTATTGTAAATAAACATAAATAATCATTATTAAATAAGTTTAGGATTGTCTTTGTATGTGTTTTTTAGTAATATGAATACATTATTAACTATGCATTAACAATGAGTTCATTAATCAGAGTCTAGTGTAGATATGTCTCGGGTTTGTATCGATCATTCTTTAAGTGAAAATTATGATAAGAAAATTTTTATTTCACTTAAAAGTGACTTTATTGACGCGTTATGCAACCAATTTAACACTTGTGTGTAGAGCAGTATACAGGGTGGTTCGAATTCGATCCTCACCATGGGGATCTCCCTTATGAGCAGAGTTAGAGGGTATGTTTAAATTCGGCAAAGTTGCTATTTTTTGTTCTCTTTAAGAATCCGCCGGCAAAACTAACTATAATTGACAATCGAAATATTTTGAAAAATCGAAAAAAGTGGAATTTAGTTTGTTGCTTCTGGCGCTCTTATTTGAATTTACAATTAACAACTAAAACATTTTTTCTCTAGTTATAATTTTATTAGCACGTTTCGTCTCTTGCAGGCCATCATCAACTTTGTTATTTCTTATGGGGGCCATTTTGTTGTTTTACAAATTCAGATGCTCACTTTTTCTCTGATTACAACGATATATGATATGTAGGGAAAATATTCTAAATTTAGTGCTTAATTCTCAAAAAAAGCGTATGTAACTTAAAATCATGTGTGCCATGCATTGTTTAAAAACAATGGAGCATCTAGTTAGGTCGCTTTAGGTCGCTTTACGTGTGTAATTTTTACTGCCAGTGATATCAAAATATCATATAGCTATTAAGACAACAAGTGTTTTATAGAAGGTTTAAAAATCAAGGTCGTAGTTCAAATCCGAGCGAACGAAGTGAGCCGAGGATTTGATAGACCGCGATTTTGAAACTATAAAACATGAGTTGTCTTCAAGATTTTTTCTGACACTAATACCAGATATTTTCTTTCGCTAATATATTATTAGAAATTTTAGCAAATTATTATTTGAGACGCGTCATAATACACAAAATGCGAAGATTGCTAGGCAACGACGTATTTAAAGGCCTATAAAATACGTTGTCATTGACGACGTATTTTATAGAGAAAGCGTATTTTAAAGGAAACATAACAAGTTAGCTCTTATGCACCATAGAAACAGTATAAGATATTAGTGTTAGAAAAATATTATAATAATGAAGCTCGTCATGAACCTAATCTAACGAAAATACCGGATTAATGAGAACAAAATTGGAAAATTTAATACATCATATTAAAAATAAAAACAATTTATTACAATAAATGTTCAAGTAATCTGCCGTTTTCATTAATGCATAATTGTGCACGTTTTCTTAAATTTTGGGCAGCTCTCTGAATATTTCTTCTGGGGATCACGTTGAAAACATTCTGTATCCTAGCTCTTAGTTCGGCAATGTTGTGAGGTGTATCTCTGTTTACTTGATTTTTTACAGCTCCCCAAAGAAAATAATCGAGAGGGCTTAAATCAGGGGATCTCGCCGGCTATTCCACTACTCCACCATTTCCAATCCAATGATTGGGAAATTCCTGATGCAAATAAGTTCGCACATTTCTCGCATTATGAGCCGGTGCACCGTCTTGTTGCCACCATAATCGTTGGAGTTCATTTAATGGAACATCTTCTAAATAATCAGACACTTGTGTACGAAGAAGATTAAAATATCGTTCCCCATTATTCTAGAAGAACATATCTTAGAGAAAACATTTATAAAATAATAGGACATTAGTATTACCATCTGTAAAATGTTAGGTTCATTATTATCCAAATTTCTGTTAGCACCAGCATTACGCGGTGCAGTAAACGATCCATATTCTGTTAAATTTCGATCAAGTTGGAGGAAAATAGTACGATGTGGTTGTTACCTCTCTGGATACATTTCGAAATATGAGTTACTCACTAATGTCGAATTTTGATTAGAAGAATAATGAACACGTAACATATCACGTTTTTCTGCATTAGTGTACGGCATTTTGATATCACTGACAGTAGCTAAGTTCACAAAGGTTGTTCTTTAGTACTTTTGAATGCGTTGATAGAAGTGCCCCCAGTCATTCATACCTTCTATAATTCCACTTTTATCTGAGGGCGAAAAAAAAGGCTAAGCAAACCGAACAATAAAGATCATTTTTTTAATCTGTATGTTAACCATTGCCAAAAGTTCCGTTTTCGCGTTTGAAAGCTTTTGCAATTTTAACATTAAAAGCGTACCAAAGATTTTGGAGTTAATACTGAAAAACATAATAAATATTCAGTTGGTGCTTTTTTGGGCGTTTAAAATAATCCAAATCACTGTCATGTATTTCTTGAATCGTGCTGCTTATAACAGCATTACCTAATAATACAGGTTTCTGGTACTTTATATG
Organism: Melanotus villosus; assembly: GCA_963082815.1. Lineage (NCBI taxonomy): Eukaryota > Metazoa > Arthropoda > Insecta > Coleoptera > Elateridae > Melanotus > Melanotus villosus. The sequence continues at coordinate 107,468,976 of OY720418.1, read as the reverse complement.
AAATTCTGCTTTCATTTGGCTTTTAATATCCTCTGACTCTGATTACATATTATGTAAATTTTCTTTACTAATTCTATTAAAACATTGTGTTTAAAGAACCGCAATGTTTTGCTTCTTCTGACATACGTTGCAGCACCACCTTTCTGTCGTTTTTGTAGCACTTTGTCTTATTCAATTATTCGGCCCCAAACAGGACCAGCCGTTCGGGAAATTTCCCGTCTTCCCGGCCGTCCCATCCGCCCCTGGTTGTAGAGTTGTAAAGAAATTGCTTGCAATATTCAAAATTGTCTAAACTTTTTTAATAATAACAATGTTTTGAGAATGACCCAGTACTCTTGCTATTATTTCTATGGATAATTGCATATTAGATAATATGAATGTATGTATAAAAGAATTTGTTGAAGTCCAAGTTACCGTTAAAAATTCAATAATAGTGTTATCCTTTGTAATTGGATAAGTGTAGGTACTTTTGTTTATTTTCAATTTCGTTCCATCTGGTAATTCTTTGGTGTATTACCTACTTAATAAATAATTCATCTTCTTTCCGGAGCTCAATACTTACTTTCTTCAATTATTTTCTATCTATCCAATCCCCTTGCTGAATATTCAATTTTTACCTAATAAATAATAATAATAATAATAATAATAAATAAGATCCGATTATGTTATTTTGACTTTGGATGTTTATTTTTAAATATAACTAATACGTTTTATATATCGGCCGTTCTCGATTTCTTCTTATATATTTTGAAAAGTGCAAATAAATTTTGTGAAATTACACACGTGTTGCACATAAAACTTATATACTGCATCCCGTTTGTTAAAGGCCTAACCGCGCGGCCCCGTTTAAATATGTTAAGATACGTGTACATATTATCATTGAATAAGTATTCAATGATATTATGTACAAATAAAAATAAACTCTTATCGGTGATTATTTGTAACATAGGTTGCCTAAAATACGGCGCGTTGTTGCTTAGGTTCCTCTGCAATTATGTACGTAAATATTACTAGTGCCGAATTTAAATTTGTACAGAAAGATATATTTCGTAATAAAATCTAAAATAAAGTTAAGTATGTCAAAATGATATTTATAATTAATAATACAATAATCACAATTGCTGGAGCACTGTATAGAAACTTTGTTTTAGTTTTAAGTCATATGTATCTAAGTAAATTTGGCATGCTATCAGTTAAACATTTCGAACATTCACTAATATCACAGAGCAGATTCTGTGCTAATATGAACGTTACAAAAATACAAAAAGGCGCAATAATATCTTTTATTAATTTATGGTGTAATATTTACATTTTATTAATTCTGCATGGTTATAAAGTTTCTTAAAATCGCGTTTAAAAAACTAATTGGAATAAAATATTGTTTAAGCGAAACAAATTATAGCTTACTTATTAAAAATAGCAATATCAGATTCAAGGTAGAGTTTCAAAGACTTGATCGGTAAGGAACTTTATAGTGTTGTCAGGTACAAAATGTTCAAAAATAACTATTTCATTATCTCCGTTTTTCAAGAACGGTGCAGGGAGATAAGCCGCTTGTTGGGGTCCAATTCTAAAGTACCGCGATAAAACAAAACCGTTAACAATTACAATTCCTTTATTCCATCCTCTCATATCAATATAAGTGTCATTCTTTTCTTCTACCTTTAGAATACCTTTATATAAAGCGGGACCGGTTTCATATTGTGGGGCGTGCCAACCACTCAGGCTATTAGTCCATTTCTTTTTAAATTCCAAAGGAATAATTTCCCAATCAAACAAATCTTCCCCATTAATCGAAACATTTCCTTGCCAAAGTCCTTTTAGCTGATTAAACTGATTTAGTTGACCAAAATTGTTACGCCCCCAATTTTCAACGACGATTTCCAATTTAGCATTCACGTAGTGCTGATCTCCAAGATTTAACGTTGCGTCTTTAACTTTCCAGTATCCAAAATCTTGTAAATCGCTTTGTTTTTCCAATACTTTCGATTTTAGTTCCCCGTTTATAAGAACCATCGCTGCATCACAAACTCGCCCTCCAATTTTTAAAACAGAATTTTCCGGAATATCCAAATTTTGTTTTCTGTAAACTATATATCCATAACTTTGTCCCGCGTCATTATTAATAGGAAGATTTTCCATTGAAATCAAATCGTGGCTTTTAATGTGGTGTTCCGATTTATCCATTAATTCAGCTAATGTTAGTTCTTGCGTAATTTCTATATCTGAGTAAGCTACTCTGGGTATTTCTTGGGGTAAAGGAGGTAAATGAGTGGGAATTTTATTGTATTTTTTAATTGTCTCCTGTACTACTCGGTATTTATCTGTATAATCTCCAGTTTCTGTTAAAGGTGCGTCATAATCATAACTGTTTGTATCAGGCTGAAGCCCACCATTATCTGTGCTCGAAGCTAGCATATTTGCGCCATTTATAAAGCCCCAGCTAGTACCACCATGGAACATGTACATATTTACGGATGCAGGATACTTAAGGATGCTATCAAGAACATACCAGAAACTGAAAGCGTCTCGTGTATGATGTTCTTCGGTCCAGTGGTCGAACCATCCGGTCCAATACTCCATCACCATTGAAGCCTTTCCAGGTTGATAAGTTTGCAATATATCTAATTCGCTTTTAGCGTTACTCTGAAAATTTGCCGTATATAAAACTCCAGGTACCATTCCCGAATGCCCCATCGACGGCATATCTGATGTAAATAACAATTCCACTACGCCATTATTTTCGAAGGTTTCTTTCAGGATTTCTAAATATTTAAAATCGTTGTTTTGTACACTGCCGTATTCATTTTCAAGCTGAAATGCTATAATAGGACCACCTTTCGTGAACTGAAGTGCTGTTATTATGGCGAAAAAAGCAGCAAAGAATTTTTTGACGTAGTTCACAAACACTTCGTCGGATGTACGAATCTTAATACCTTTTTCCCTCAATAACCAACTGGGCATTCCACCAAATTCCCATTCAGCACAAATAAAAGGTCCAGGGCGAACTATAGCGAGCAAGTCTTCTTCCTGAGCAATTTTTAGAAACTTCTCTATATCCAGTAATTCTTGAAAATCGCTGCCTCCATGCCCAAAATCAAAATGACCCGGTTCAGGCTCGTGTAAATTCCAAGACACGTAAGTTTCTACGGTATTTAATCCTGCTGCTCTCATTTTACGAAGACGATCTCTCCAATATTCTTGAGGTACTCGAAAATAATGCATAGCGCCACTGTACAAGGTTATGTTTCTATTATTAAGAGTGAAATGGGGTTGATCTGCTGATAAACCAGCAGTTATTCCATCACCCGCGTAATGCTCGTAAAGAGTTGGCAAATTACTCATTTTGGCACGTTTTAGATTTTAGTTACACTCTGCTTAAATCGTGAGTTATGCAGGAAACTTTACTACCGAATGATGAGAGATTATCAAAAATATATGTTTTGGTCCGATCTACATTACAGGTATTTATATTTATCTAAAGGGTCAGCTTTATCACTGAGCAACTCAAAACACTTGAATATTATCTATATGAATGTTTTATATTCTTATTCATAAATTTGCTCTTGAAAACAAACGGCTTCATACTTTTTCCACAAAAGCTAAGGTTCATTGGTTGTCATGAAATTTGTTTTATGATAAATATTCTCTAATTTCTTGTTATAGCGAGTTTGAAAACAACGTACATTTTCCCAGAAAACGCTATTTCCATTTTCTTAGAAACTACAAAATGATATTTTCAATTAGGTGTGTCAGTGAATAATAAATGTGCCGGCTTCGGCGGTCATAAATAAAAAGATATTGGGTTCAATTCTCGGTTCTGGTCGTTGAGATTTTTAACACATACAAAATCACACATTTTAAGCTCTTTAGGATACGGAGTAAAAACTAGATGTTTGGTAGAATTAAAATCGCTTCCAGGTGTGGAAATCCCTTAGGTTCGGCAAAATTCTGGTCAGGTAGTGCTAATGACCATTGTAGTGTAATGCGATCCTTGGAGTCCGCAGATCCCAGATTTTACACAACTAACGAACGATAAATAATAAGATGTCGTATTCGCTTTTGCTCCAAATTAAATGTATAAGATTATTTGTAGATGATACGAGTACATCCGTGATATTAACAGCATTCTCTAGCCCTAGTCTTCTGACTGTATATTAAACATGCAAAAATTTTCTCTGACAATGGTTTTCTAATAAACCTTGATAAAACTGAAATGATGCTTTTTTCGGGTGCCGATTTACAGAGTCGCCTCTTGTTCCGATCAAACAAGAAAAGTATGGAAAATGGTCCCGTAATAAAATTTCTAGGTTTGTAGGTAGACATTGTCTTTGCAGTGTTTTATACTTAGGAGGCTTTTAGGAGAAGTACAGACCGACCAACAAAATATTGGCGACTGTTTGCAACAAGTTGGCGGATGTTGGCAATATATTTGTTGGCACGGCAACTTACATCTGGATACATGTAGTCAACAGTGTTACGCGTTTAAACCAAATTCAGTTTTGAAGTAAAACTGGACCTACCGACTGCTGCTGGTGGTGCTAGTGCTGCTTTTATCTTAATAGCTGCCCATATCCAAAAACGAAAAAGAAGATGGTGGCAGAGACAGTTTTTTCAAAATGGGACAAGCCGTGGCGACTACTTAATGTCTGAATTACTTTTGAACGACGGTAGTTTACTTTTAATGAAGCCTAACTATTGCAAAATAATTTTGGTTCAACGTGGTAACTCTCAACTTGTTGACAACACTGTCCACACTGAGCGATGTTCTCCATTTGAAATGGAAAACACAGATACATGCAACAGGCAACAAATTTCTTTGATATCATGCTTAACGATGTTGATGAGTTTCCATCAACTTGTTGCTAGTTGACGGCAAACATGTTGACAACTCCATGATCAACTTGTATCCCGGCGACTGTTGGCCGGTCTGTACTAGCCTTTAGAGATGCAGTTAATCAAAAGGTTTTGTTATCTCACTACAATGCTTATAAAATGTTAAGTCCATCTTAAATTATGGCATCACGAGCTGGGGTAGTTCTAGAGATTTGAAAGATGTATTACTAGTACAGAAACGAACTGTTATATGTGAATCATGCTTTATGAGTAATAATAGCATTGACAATAATATTAATTTAACAAGAATTGTATAAAAAAAAATACAATTATTTTATTTTTAATTTAATCTCTTGTATTGCAACATTGGCCATACCTTCCAAAATATGCATTCTAAATTTAGAAATGGTTGGTGCTTGATTGTTGGCACGTGCATAATTCAATATTTTATTCATTCTGCCTTGCATTTGACGTTTTACCGAAGATTCAATGGAATTCCACAGCAATTTAATGAGATTTAATAAGTGGGAGTAAAAGGGAAAGACGAACTATTTCAATGTCTTCTTCTGATCTAAGCACACTCTCGGTGCGTTATCAATAATGAATGTTGGACGTTGAATTCCGCCAGCAGCATATATTGCTATTAATTGCCGCATCCACATTTGGCAATCCACCGGCGTAAGTACCACGGCGATATTATTGCTAAACGAAACGTTCGTTCTTGAACATGTCTCGTAGTTGCAGTTTGTTTTTGAACTGATTTATACAGAGGAGAATAGTATTGTTTATAATTGATAAAGACATGTAGGACGGGGAGAGGCGGTTGCAGTTTCTATTTTACTTTAATCACTTTTAAAATGGGGCATTTATACTTACAAAGGCACATTCGATCAACTTACTAAGGAATAACGTTAATTCTACCAAGGTTATATTAATGCGTAGCCTCGACCAGATCTCGTAAACACCCAAAGCTTGATACGCACATTAATGCCCACATCATCCAGGCAATTACACATATTACTACATTATTTAGCAATATAGGTTCAGATGGTGTTACTTATAGGTGGGAGGTAATCCCACGTTGCATTTAGTAGAAAACCCTCTGGGATGTTGGGAAGTGATGACGATGACGATGACGATGACGATGGGTGCATCATCGGCAACCTATGAACCTGAAACCGGAAGCTACGCACACGTGCCAACGAGGCAGAAAATAGTCGACAATGGAAATAATACACCTATGTCACTGCTCCATCCATCCTTAGGTGACCCCAAGCCCTAGGAAGCCGATGGAATAGGGAAAATGCGAAGGCAAGCCTACCTTGCCACCCCGGGGGCCACATCCGTATAATTACAGCCAGGTTAAGGCCCTTATGCATAATTTTCGCCTAGCTATGGAAGCTGCAGGCATATAGCCGGCTATCTAGGGTACTAGCGCATCATACTCAAATAACGTCTTGTGCCCGGCAAGTGGTTTGGCAACAACAACAAGCCCCACTGCTTGTCAACAACAACAGTAACAATAATAGCAGCAACAACAATAACAAATGCAGCTGTTAATACGACCTTATCTCATCGGACACACAATCACATCTATTCAAGCGCAGTTAGCTCTCCATCTTTATGTAAATAATAAAATTATCAAAGCGTATTCAACAAATTCATTGTTAAACACAAAATATAAATTCTTACACTGTACGTACTTCACGCACTTTCGAGTACCATACTCCAACTGCTCCCACATGTGTTCACAGGTCAACTCCGATCCGTCTTCGACTCTGACCGGGCTGAGAGCTTTTATGCAAAACAAATTGCCCTACTTTAACTGGGGTATGTTTTGAAAGGTATCGTTTAAGAAGAAGCGGTCTTTGTTTCAAGAAATCTAATGCTTACGTCATCGCCACAAAAAGCACGTACAACAGATAGCCCTAGGAAATTGAAATTTTTCCATCTTTAAGCAGAAAACTTTCCTGTAATTTTTATTTTGCAATATTTGCCTAAAGTAGCGACGCTAATATGAAGAATCCTTCATTTATTCATCTTTATAACCATTGCATTACATTCATTAATATCCAAAAAAATTTAATAAAATCAAATCACAATCTAACCACGCCCAAAATAAATTGTAATTGATTCTGATTATATCAGCTCACTTTAGAAACTTATTAAATATAAGATTTATTATTATTATTATTATAGCATTATTTGTAACTTATTCATTAGATGAGCTATATAAATTTGTGTTAAACAAAATAGAATGAGAAAAAGAAACGCATGTTTTAATTTACCAATATCTTTAATAATAAATATGAATATACTTCATGTTGTCCTTAGTTTTATAATAAACCTATTTAGTTAAATACATAGTGACCTTTAACTAAAGTGAAATGTCACAAATACACGCTAAAGTACTAAAGATAAATACTGAACTTTGAGATATTATTTACAAGTACTGTTTACATAATATTCTCCACTTTAATTTTGTTTTTAAAAAAACTAATTCAACAAGTAAAAAAACACTTGAAACGCACAAACACTTATGAATATTTTTCATTGTCTTAATAGGCTTTTATTTTTATAGATGTTGGTATACAGGGTGAGTTAAAACACTTGTAATCCACGTATGTATTTCAAAAGTACACATACCTATTACCTATTACGAAAGAAATTTCTTAACAAACTTTAATGGAACTTGCCGCGCTGTAACTCGCTGCAGTCGTTTGAGTCCTATATGGCATACTGCAGCAGCGGCAACATTTCGGTTATCATTGTAACCATGTCATTTAAAAAAAAAATGCTTCTGCGGTGTGCCATGGAGGAAATAATTGGCTGCAGTTCCATTAAAGTTTTGTCAAGAAATTTCTTTCGTAATACGTGTACTTTAGAAAATACAATTACAAGTGTTGACTAGCCCTGTATAATTTGTAAACGACATGTACATGTACATAATATATGTACATTATACAAATAAATATTAGAAACCACTTTATACACCAATAGTTTCATATATTTATTTGACTACAGTAAAATTTTTGCTTTCTTGTCATCATAATATAACAGAAAGTGGCAATTATTAAAAAATTTCAAGCAAATTAGTTCCGAGTTTAATATTAACTAAACAGGTTTTTCAACTCCATATAGTACTATGTTTATATCAAGCGACCCAATTTAAAGTTATTCTCGGCGACTCATGGAATTAAAAGTAATATCTTAACCAATTATAACTAATAAGAAATTAAGGTATTTTTAGATTTTAGTGATTATTATTTGTTTTGTATTTTCTCAACATTTTCTGAACCAAGCTAGAATATGACCATTTCCATGAGTCATCGAGGATGACTTGATACAATTAATTAATTCACAAAATCTTTCCAGAGAGATACAGTGCTATCTTTTAAAACTTTATTAGCAAATACATAAGTATTTAATATCTTATTTTATGGAATACAGATTATAAAATAAATTCATGTTATCGCAGAATTTTACTTTTTTACTTTACTTAGTTCATTTATATTTATAGTTCTCTATTTATTTCAATGAAACTGTTCTTAATATACAACAATCGCTTTTTTTTTTAATTTTCTACTGGGCGATTATGGAGGATTGCAACAAATTGCTAGGGGTTGTAACCCCTGATTTTTAAAACCAAGATCTATGCGTGAATACATCATTTTCAACTTTTAGTATTATTTATAAGCGTATGCACTTATATCAATTATAGACTGCTCAGCAGAAGACTAATATTTGTATTGCCTGCCTAAGAAAAACCGTCACAACCTTTTGTATAATCACGGTATGACATTCTACTATTATTATCATTGAATTATATTTATATATAATTCTAAGGCTACATTTTTATTTTAAATAACAAGTAGTAATTATTTAAACATTAGTTTCAAATATTTGATTCCTGGCAAAACTAATTTTATTATTTGCAACGAAATGTTCGAAAATAATAATTTCGTTGTCACCCTCTTTTAAAAGTGGTGCAGGAAGGTAAGCGGCTTGCTGAGGTCCAAATTTTAAGTGTCTGCTCAAAACAAAACCGTTAACAATTACAATTCCTTTATTCCAACCCCTCATGTCAATATAGGTGTCACTCTTTTTTCTAATTGTTAATATACCTTTATACAAAGCAGGACCTTCGTTGAATTTAGGTGGATGCCAACCCTCCAAATTGTTGGTCCAGGCTTTTTTAAATTCCAATGGAATAATTTCCCATTCCGATAATTCGTTTCCGTTAATCGACACATTTCCCTGCCAAAGGCCCTTGTGTTGTTGGAATTGATTAAGTTTTCCGAAATTAATACGGCCCCAGTTTTCAACTATGATATCTAACGTAGCATCCTCATAACTTTCTGGTCCCAGATTCAAGGTTGCATCCTTAGCTTTCCAATATCCAAAATTTTCTAAATCTGCTGAAGTTTCAAGGACTTTACTTTTCAATTTTCCATTTATTAAAACCATTGCTGAATCGAAAACTCGACCGCCAATCTTCAGATTTGAATTGGAAGATATCTTTAAGTTCTTTTTTCTATAAACTACATAACCATAACTTTGTCCTGAACCGTTATTAATCGGAAGTAGTTCCATAGGGAGCAAAGCAGAGTTTTGTATATGATCTTTTGCATGATTAATGATTTCATCTAAGTTCAATTCCTGTGTTATACTTACAGCATCATAAGCAGTTCTGGGCATAGGAGCTGGCACTGCAGGTAACCGTGTTTTAACTGTGTTGTATTTTTCGTTAAGTTTTTGAACGCTATAATATTTATTAGTATAATCTCCAGCTTCGGTTAAGGGCGCATCGTAATCGTAGCTGCTTATATCAGGCAGGTACCCACCATTATCCGTACTCGAATCGTTTGTGTTCGCACCATTCATAAAACCCCAGCTGGTACCACCATGAAACATATACATATTCACAGAAGATGGAAATTTAAGAATAGTTTCGTAAACATTACTAAACACCTCATTAGTTATAGTATGATGTTGTTCGGTCCAGTGGTCATACCATCCAGTCCAGTATTCCATAACCATAAGCGGCTTTCCGGGTTGATAACTCTGCAATAATTTTAGTTCCTTTTCGGGATTGTCCTGAAAATTTCCCGTGTTTAAAATGCCTGGTAAAGAGCCCCAATTTCCATTTGAAGGTGTATCTGATGTAAATAACAATTCAACGATTCCATTATTTTTAAAAAGGTCTTTTATTAAATTTAGATATTCAAGATCAACGGGATCGTTTCCAGTTTTGGTATTTCCATATTCATTTTCAATTTGAAAAGCAATCACAGGCCCACCTTTAGTAAACTGAAATAGAGATAAAATTGAAAGTAATGCGGAAAAATACCTAGTTACATGTTCCATAAAAACTTTATCGGAAGTACGTATTTTAAGATCTTTTTCTGTTAAAAGCCAGCTTGGCATTCCACCAAATTCCCATTCAGCGCAAATATATGGGCCTGGACGAACTATAGCAAATAAATCCTCTTCTTGCGCTGTTTTGAGAAATTTTTCTATATCCAGGAATTCTTGAAAATCAGTTCCTCCATAACCAAAATCGTAAACGCCAGGTTGAGGTTCGTGTAAATTCCAAGGTACGTACGTTTCGACAGTGTTTAAACCTGCTGCTCTCATTTTACGCAAACGATCTCTCCAATATTCCTGAGGCACTCGAAAATAATGCATTGCACCACTGAACAAAGTTACATTTTTGTTATTTAAAGTAAAATACGACTGATCTGCTGACAGTCCTGCACTTATTCCATTATTCGTGTAGTATTCATAAAGAGTTGGTAGACTGCCCATGTTTGCACTAAGTGTTAACCTTAACGCGTCTAAGAACGACTGAGTGCCAAGTAGGTTATTGGTATGCTATATAACCGTTGCTGTTGACGAGTGAAATTATGTAATTAGGTTTATTATTTATTTATGCTATTTCAATGATGCGATTAAACGTGACTTTAGTTTTACCTTTGCTGGTATTTTAAATGGACATTGCGTGTACTACAGAAAGCTTATTAGTTATAACTACTTGTACAATCAATCGTGTTAAAAAAATTCAAACATTTTCATAGATATTTTCAAAAGCATGATAAGATATTAGAACATGTATAAGAGTTACATTTCAATTATTACACTAACATCTCTTTTGTAGGAGTATTAATTATGATGAAATCATAATCTGGTTTACATATGTAGAGTTAATTATTGGTTTTCACAATAATATATTAAACACTTTATTTCTCATTTTTGCATGAACTATTTGACAGGGCAATTTACATATTTATGACATTCGACATTGAACTGCCAGATTTTAGCATAAATAGGTAGGTACCGTAGGTACCTACTATCTTTAAAAAATATAATCTAATTTTTCATCATTTTAGATTTCTCAAAGAATTATTATTAACGCAATTTTTTTGTAAATATTAAATAATCCTTTAAATAAATCTCAGTATTCCAAAATTAGCTTAACATTAGTATTTGTCGTCTTAAAGATGTTTTTTATTAGCGTGTTTTAAGAATTATTACAAATCAAATTTCGTATCTTCCAAAGTCGAAAGTTGTTGCAAAGAAAAACAATTTACTTGTTTAAACTTTATTATATGAACCGGCAGTGCTGCAGCCCCACGCTGCACGTAAAACTGAATGAAATATTGAGAGTTGAGCAAAGGTCTGCTCGTCCACAATTTGGCTGGCTGACCGCTCTGCGGCTCGGTGTATCCAGCCCCCTCAACACTGTAAAGGTATAAGATGTCACGTGCTAATTTCGGCAGTGCTGCAGCGTGGGAATGCACGAAAAACTGAATGAAATATTGAGAGTTAAGCAAGGATCTGCTCGGCCACAACTTGGGTGGCTGACTGCTCTGCGGCTCGGTGTATCCAGCCCCCTCAACACAGTAAAGGTATAAGATGTCACGTGCTAATTTCGCACTACGACACTTATAGGGGACGTCGAAATCCGGTTGCTCTCGGCTAGCAAGCAGTGGAGTAGGGGGGTTTGAAACGCTAAACCCTTCAAATAGGGGGTGGTCATAATCGGAATGAAAATGGTGACGAGGAACGTACCGCAGATATTTCCTTCGGGCTCGAAAGGGGTTGGGGGTGGCTGCACCCTATTGCTGGAGATACTTACCCTTATTTACTGAAATAAAATACTGCTACTGGTAGGCCAGGCTCACAAGCTATACGCAGTTATTACACAATAGACATAAAAGACAAGAATGAATTGGCAATGAAATTTAATGAATGCAAGTAATTATTCAAAATATGACACAAAATGAATTTGTAAGGTCTATCTTAAATTACGTGAAATGGGGGTGATTAACGGACGCCACATTTATTTGAGTTATGGCAGAAATAATAGACAGCTAGGCTCCCTTAATCGCAATAAAAAGAATGGTGATAACAAAAACTTAAACTAAAAATCTGATAACAATTAATTTTACACATGCAACATAAAATTAGTAAATGTCACGGCAATTCACAATGTTTCTAAATTAATAGCGCTAAAGCAAAAAGGTAATACGCACTGATTAAAAACTTAAACACTCTGCCGAATAATATAAACGAAGAAAAGAATGCTTGATGTACTTGAAATTACTGACAATAAATTTATCTGAGCCTGTCCATAGACGGTACTGAAAAGGGTTGAATCTAATAAAGTTGCAATCGGCGCGTAAAAAGGCATCCTTGAAGTATTTACTAGGGAAGCGCTTAGTTGTCAGGGCCCTTAGAAGCGATGGAAGCTTAAAACTTCAGGGAGAGGTAACAGAAATCGGCGTAGAAAAGAAGGGATGGAGTCCTTCTTCCCAAAGCAGATGTGAAGACAACAAGATGTCCTTAGCTGATAGATGATTCAATCCAAAAACGAAAACTGTGTGGAACGGAAACTTCACCAAATGTTAAACTTAAACGGAACTTCCAACACAGAACTTATTCATCCGATACAAAATAAACGACACTTTCTGGGATAATCCGACAAATATGCCGTACACGTTTTTCCACGAAAAACTAAACGAAAGTGAAAGACCGATACATAAAACGGGAATTTTTACCAAAGTCGGAGCGATATCATTGCAAGACCGCTAAGGTGGACAGCTGGCTATACCCTGAGGTGCTCTTCTATTTTTCTGTAAAACGAAGGATGATAAAAAGAGATGCGCAAACGCTACTACTGCACGCGGCGGGGGAACCTTAAATGACGTTACTCTAGCTTTACTCCGTGATCGACAGGTGCTTCCCGAATTCTTGAAGATGAAATCAAGCGAACAAATACTACATTACCATATTTGGTCATCAATTTTGGACTTCTCTGAATAATTGCGCAATCAAAACGGAATGTGTTAATTTGGCATTATTCACTACGCAAGCTTCAGGGCCGGCTTAAACTTTGAAAAACAGGGCCGTATTATACTAAATTTACGTAAAATTTCAAAAACCGTGACAAAGAGGGTAAAAGAAAAAGAAAGGAAGTAACTTGATTATATTTATTTCCCGTTTACAACCATTTGCGTTCGTAGTTTATTAATAAATATACCAATAATAGAAAATTTAACGTTGATAATCTGCAAAGAATATTTCTTTAATATACGGGGTGTTAGTAAATGAACTAGCATAATTTATATAGGTGAATATAAAGCTGAAAATATAAAGGTAGGTACACATCTGAGTGCATATGAGTTGAGTATGAACGAATATGCGTGCATACTCAGTTTATGACATGTGTTCTCTAGTTATGTGCAGTCAATTTATGTAGTTTCCCGCGTATGCGTGTCTTCCCAATCAGTTCCATTCATTTGCAGTAGTATCAGTGTCGTATGGTGAAGAAGTAGTGATAAGTACTGCTGAATTTTTTACAATTTACAGTAACTGTTAAAGAAAAAAAAGATGTCATCCGAATATTTTGAATTTTAACATCTTTGCTTTTTTGACTGCGGCATGAACCTAATAAACTGTTTTTGGTTTAATAATTTTTACGCCTATTTCTATTTTCTTTTGCTATTTCTGACCAAGCTTCGTTTTTTTCTATTGTTAGAATAATAAAAAGAATTTTTTGAATCTCATAACAGGGCATTAATAATTGTTCATATAAACAAAGTAAATTCCAGCACATTTCATTACTCCAGTCCATCTTTTTAAACACAAATATTCAGATACACTTTAAAAATGACAATGTGGTTTCGTTAAGCAGCAGAATGAAAGTAAGTACATCGATGCTTTGCAAATCAACCGAGAACACGCGCGAGTAAACTTGCACGAACAACACAGCGTCCACATTGAGCACACATACGCAGTACGTTTCCTTTTGAGAAGCTACTATAGACAAAAGTAAACAAAATAATGGAAACAGATGAGGCAAAAATTATTTTTATTTTTTAATAAGTAGGTGAGTTGATCTTGTTACTAGCATCTTAAATCGATAAATAAAATCAGTGTCGACGTGGTTAATTCAACATTGCACTTGAAAAAGACAGTAGTGCGTTAATTTTGTCCAGGAGTGTATAGTACAAGTGTATAGTACAAAAATGTGATTAAAAAATTTTTTTTTATGGGTGTGTTAATTTATGTATAAACTATTTCTTTACAGGTCGAAAATAAATGTATCGTCACCTTAGAGTTACACTGTTGTATGTCACATATTACGTACACTTTTGTAACTCTGTGAGGTTGAAGTCTAACCTACACACCACTTTGTAATACTGACAACTAAAATTCGACAAAAATGTGACATACAACAGTGTAACTCTAAGGTGACGGTATGTGTTCACGTGGTTTGCATTTAAACGTATGTATGCATTTTTTATTGCACCCCGGAACACTATTTATACGGAAAATGTAAGTATAGTATACATAGTTATATTAACAAATCGATTTCGTTTTCAAAAGTACCTGGTGGCGTGTAGATGTTTCTTGGCGTTGGAGACATTCTTAAAAAATTGTGCAGATAAACACTGTCAAAACTATAACTTCCGCGATTTGTGGTTCCAACAACATCGGCTTTCTTAAATCACCAAAAATTGCAGATAGGTACGATTCCAAAAACGTTTTCGACTAATCTACGCGCTCTGTTAAGCCGATAATTAAAAAGTAATTTGCTGTGTTTAAAAACTCCCCCATCAGATATCCTTTCCTGGCAGCCCACATTAACAAACAAAAACTTGTATTCTGCATCCACAAAGGCAAAAAGTACAATGCTATAAAATGACTTGTAGTTATAATAGTCACTGCCACTTTTTATTGAACATTGTAAAATCACATGTTTCCCATCCATTGCACCTGGAAAGTTCCATATTTGTTCAAATTGCTCAGACACAGTTTGCCATTGTTCCACAGTTGAAGGCATCTGAAATAAACATATTATTCAAGTTTCTAGTAAAGACTTAAATGTCGAACAATTATAGTGTTAATACATTGTTTATTTTCAGAGAGATGAAGACCTCGATAATGAATATAGTCATCAGCGCATGAAGATTATGAATCTCTAGCTGCTACAGATACACAGAATGACTATTTTTTTTTTTTGGACAATACTCAGCCTACTTCTGAAGTAGAAATGAACAATGACGCTAGTATCCCTGCGGTCGATACATTGCCAAAAGGAGACACTAATGAAGTTCCCACATTAACTACAAAGCCTCCACAACCAAAGAGATTAAGAAAATGTAAATCAGCAGCACATCCGAGGATCCAAGAGGCATTCAACATGTTGCAAGACGGACCCACACACACACACACTATACTGTATCTAATCAACTAACTTCATCATTGCAAGACCGTTTTGCAATTTATGGTCAACATGTGGCAAATAAACTAAGACTGTACAGCGGAAGAACCCAAGTGATGGTAGAACATGAGGTAAATAACATTTTATTCCAAGCAGACCTTGGAAATTATGATAGCAATGTTCATAACTCATATCCAAGTCGATACAGTTCAAATAATTCTACACCTGTTCCAAACCCTTCTCCGAATCCATTTAGTTCTACATCCTCATCTACTCGTTCCAGTACCGCGCCCATTTTCATTTGCTCTACTAATGCTTATGAAATGGCATTGCTTACTACTTCAAAGTCCCAAGACAACCCAAACACCGTTCGCAATACTGAACACTTCTTTTAATTTACTTAAACTGAGCTTAAACAAGGTTTCTATAGGGTAGGTTTTTATGCATAAAAAAATTAATCCTGTACAACTAGATTGTATTAATAATAAAATAATAAACAGTTTTGCAATAAGCTGGTTACTCAAGTCCATACATACCTTTATATAACCCTAAGGCTTCGATTAGAGCACGGCACACTTCTAGAACTAACTATACGGGAAATTAACTGTTTTTAAACTTTGAAAAGATACTGTAAGCTTGTGTAGGAATCTCCAGTTGCCAAAAATCGTAGAGTTATGGCTAGCCGCCCTTTGACAGGTATAGCTTTTCTGAATCATTTATGGTGTCACCCTTTGGGGAAACTGTAGCTCTGCCAACAAAGTCTTCTTAATACAAAAAGAAGCAGTACGTTCTCTAATTGGTGATCCACCATATGGACACTGTAAGCCTCTATTCTTGAGATTTAACATAATGGCATTACTTGCAATATATACCTATACGAGGGGCCGTTTTTATGTTCGCGGACTGGACAGGTTTAAATTTTGATGCAACTTTCCATAATGCTTTTTTAAATCACATATGCCTTGGTAACTTGTGTGTCAAGCGGTTGCAGCATTATTAATTTTATTATCTGTCAGTTTGTGTTGTCGTGCGATGTTTGTATATCAAAATGAACAAAATCGAATACCGAGCTGTTATAAAATTCCTAACAAAACAAGAAAAAGCTCCAAAAATTATTCTTGAAGAAATGTTGGCTGTGTACGGGAATGATTGTCCTTCCAAGTCGATAATCTGCGAAAGGTTAATAGTTATTTATTATACATGCGGATTAAATTAATGTTTAATGAGCGGTACGTTTAACCGCGCGAGCGGCGGTAGCCGCAAGCGCGTTAATACCGCGAGTTAATACATTAAATTTAAAACGCAAGTGTAATACAACTGTTTATTCAATTTTGACATTTATTTGACATTTTTAAAGCGATTTGAGATTTTTAAAGCGCTAGCGGAATAAAAATTTTAAACGATTGTTTATAAAACATCAACTTTTATGGGCAGGCCAGAAACAAATAAACGTCAGTTTATACGGCAAAATTGAATAAAATTGTTTAAACATGGTCGTGAATCATTGGATGATGATCCCCGTCCAGGTCGCCCTATTGACATGATCACTTCAGATGTTGTTGAAAAAACCAAGTGTTTGGTACTGGAGGATGCAAGACTAAAGAAGGGACAATTAGCAGCTTTACTAGGAGTTTCAGAAACCACGGCTTTCAGAATTCTACATGAGTACCTCGGAATGACAAAGGTTAGTGCAAGATGGGTTCCATGAATGCTTTCACCATTCCAAATGCGTGTCCGGATGGGGAGTGTGAACAGTTCTTGGCTCTTTGTGGAGACGAACCAGATTCAATTATCAACCGACTTGTCACTGAGATGAAGCGTGAGTTCACCATTATGATCCCGAATCGAAGCAAGAGTCGATGCAGTGGCATGTTAAGGGTTCCAGCCCTCCGAAGAAGTTTAACGTCATCCCTTCTGCAGGAAAGATAATGGTAACTGTTTTTTGGGATTGTCAGGGAATTTTGTTGATTGATTATCTCACTAAGGGTACTACGGTAACGGCAGAGTATTACACAAGCTTAATGCATCGCCTCAGAGAGTATATTAGAGTGAGTAGACGCAGAAAACTCACGCGAGGTGTCTTGTTGCTCCACGACAATGCCCCAGTGCCAAGTCAAAACTTTCGAAAGCTGCTGTTGCTGATTGTGGCTTCGAAGAAATTGAACATGCACCTTATTAATAGTCCAGATTTAGCACCAAGTGACTATTTTTTGTTTCGAGATCTCAAGAAAACACTTAGAGGGACAAAATTTAGGGACAATGATCAACTTATAGCAGGTGTTGAGGACCATTTTGCGGACAAACCAAATGAATATTTTTATAATGGGTTAAAGATGTTATTGAAACGGTGTAATATCTGTATTCAAAAGCAGGGGAACTATATTGAAAAATAAATTTTTATTGTTGCTCTAGTCATTTGTTTTCATGCCCAGTCCGGGAATATAAAAACGACCCCTCGTATATGAATGTACGGTATACAGTCTGTCCCAAATTCAATCCCCACCATTAGAATCACGGAAACTATAAAAGCTACAAAGTTGGTTAAATTGGGAAAGTTTTAGGAATTTTAATGCTCATTTCATATCCGTTGAGAAATCTCAGCCAACTTTGACCGTGTTCGAGATATCTTGGAAAAGCCGAAATTTGGAGATTTCTGTTTTCCAAAATATCTCGGAAAGTATTAAGTTATTAGTTTCAAGACTTGTACATTATGAAGGCACTTTTTTACGGAGAACCGGGTGGCACCATATGTTTATATTTATGACGCTTGGTTTCTATTCTATGAACAACTACTTTTGATTTTCATATGGACGCCATATTGAATTTTGTCGTAACTAAACTCAGCTCTTTTTTCTCTTTGCAACGATGTGTCACACGTACAGAGTTTTTGAAGAAGAGCGGGAATAAAATACATTTTTTCCTTATTGGTGTAGTAGGCTATGATAAAACAAAATGTATTTTATTTCCGTTCTTCCCCAAAAACTCTATACGTACGACATATCGTTGAAAAAAAAGGAGCTAAGTTACGACAAAATTCAACATTGCATCCATATGAAGATCAAAAGTAGTTGTTCATAGAATAGAAACCAAGCGTCATAAATATAAACATATGGTACCACCCGATTCTCTGTAAAAAAAAAGTGCCTACACAATGTACAAGTCTTGAAACTAATAACTTAATACTTTCCGAGATATTTTGGAAACAGAAAACTCCAAATTTCGGCTTTTCGAAGATATCTCGAAAACGGCCAAAGTTGGCTGTGATTTCTCAACGGATATGAAATGAGCATTAAAATTCCTAAATCTTTCCCTATTTAACCAACTTTGTAGCTTTTATAGTTTCCGAGATCCTAATGGTGGGGGTTGAATTTGGGACAGACTGTATATTATTCTCTAATTGAAATTCACAAAATCTTTTCGAAATTTCAACTCAATTCGGATAAATACGACTATAACACGAGAATTAAAATGGATATTGAAACGCCTAAATTTAGACTTACTCCCTCAGCCACCAATTCATTAAACGTTGCACTTTATAATAAATCATGTAGTCTTGTTAAATCTACAACTCTAAAAAAATTTAAATCTCTTCTGAAATCTTTCTTTTTAAACAATCCCATGTATAATGTTGATGATTTTCTACTAAGCAGTTGGAATTTCTTTTATCAAATTAAAACTTAATTAAGCATTTATAACTTCTTAATTTTCATTGTAGCTATTAATATGTTTATTTTTTTTATTATGACGGCCACTAACAGAAGTAATTGGTAATTGTATTGTTGGTAATAAAGATTGATTGATTGATTGAATCGTGTGTTTTGTTTCTCTATTTTAGGCCCAATGATATTAATTAGAAATTCGAAATCTTCAAATGACATCCGAACAAAGTTTTTAAAATGCCCAGAAGATTCTTCCAGTCGCATATCTATTAACAAATCAGAACCTGTATAATGCCTCCTGTTTTTACATAATTGGGTTATCCACCATCGCCTTCTCTTTATCTCTTTTTTTCTTTAACAAACTATAAATTGTAAAAAAATGCAGCAGCACTTATCACTATTTCTTCACCAGACGACATTGCTACTATTGCAAATGAATGGAACTGATTAAGAAGACACGCCTACGCGAGAAACTAAATTGACTGCACATAGCTAGAGAACACATAAACAGGCATATTAGTTCATACTCAACCCATATAAGAAGAGAGATTTACAATGGTTTTTGAACGTGCATTGGAAGCAGAAGAATTGTTTTTGGGTCTAAGGGAATCAAACTTACGAAGATGGACAGCAGTGGTAAGCTCAGAGGTGGTTTGAGCTTGGACGTGGGTGATCCTATCAAGTAAAGACCAATCATCATTATTTTAGTGTACATTGGAGAAACTGGTCGCTCAGTGCGCACACGTATCTGTGAACACAAACGTTGCTTGAAATCAGGTCTTTTTTCACATTCAGCCGTTGCTGAACATCATCACGACACTGGTCATAAAATATTGTTTGAAAAATCTTCGATCATTGCCAAGGCCCCTTATTTTTTCAACAGGAAAATCCGTGAGGCCATTGAAATCATCAAGACCCCTAATAATTTGAATCGTGACACTGGTTATTATCTATCCGATATTTGGAGGTCCGCCATCATTACTGGCTCCGCCCCCTCCACCCCTGACCAATCGTCGTCACAGTCGGATACGCTTGGCCGGGTACGGCCGGTATAAAGTCGCTGCTCCCTCTGTATCTCTTCAGAAGGGTTTCGCCTCTGGCTTGGTTGACAAGTTGAGTTACCGTTACCTTTCTGCCTCTTGCTAAAAGAGTTTCGCCTCTGGCGTGGTTGACACGTTGAGTTACCGTGCTCTTTTAGTGCTCTTTTTCTCCTGAAGAAGCCCCTTAAAAAAGTGGGCGAAACGTTGAGTCTTGTCTCAAAATGACACGATCCCAATCCGGAAGACGTTTTGTTAATACTGACACTGACCGTGGAAGTCTTCGAATTCAACATATTATTTAGTTTAATTTACCTTATATAATCGCGTAAACAGAAAATCAGCGTCCTTTTGGACTTAAAATCTACCTCAGAATTTAAAATAGAAAATAGTTGTATTAATTTATATTCTATATTTTTAAATTATCATTTACAATCATTAAATTATACTGTAAGTATTAATAAAATAAAAATAAAATCTTTGTATAAAAATAAAATCTAAAAGGTACTACAAATACAAAATAATAAAATTGTAACAACACAATAATTATTTTATACACTAACAACAAACATATTTTGGCAAACTATAATACAAACTACCAGTTTCATCTATAAGTTCACTATCCCGATGTTTCTTCTAAGGTTCCAGAGGCTATTTACACGCATTTCTATTAAAACTAGCACCAATAATAATTAGTCTGTGAACACTAAGCACATGGCTCATTTTGTCGATAAAACTGTGTTATTTTTTAAGTAAATAATCGGATGCTGATCCTGAAAAACCTATGTGGGATCCACCTCCGCCAACATTTTGTTCTCGCCATAATGTTAAATCTATGGAAGGTAGCGATTCACATGGTACAACAGCATTGCTGAAAAAATAAAGTGATCGTTGTACTATTGCACTTTCATATATTAAAAAATAAGTTGTTGTTATTAGTATTACAGTTCCAATCAAATTCACATACAGGGTGCTCTAAAATTGTGTAAATTAATTGCGTAGCGTTATTTTCCTTGAAATTCTAAGTGGAAAATTTAACTACCATTCTTCTTTGGTTTTGGTACTTTCAAAGTCATTTTAAGTCAACGACTTTTATTAACTTTCCCCATTTTTGCGAAAACATGGTAAATATTATCAGTTTCGTATTGCTAAAGAATTAAGGGCAAATAAATACATTTGGATATGTTTCGGGCGCTCTACGGTTCTACTACTTGAACTAAAGAAATTATTTTCATTAAACTGCTGCCCTTAACGCTTTTTCAACATTTTGCAACAATTAATTGTTGCTAAGAAAGTACGTAGAATTACCTATGGCTCGCCTACCATATTATTAATTCTATTAATTCCAAATATCTCAAAAACTAAACACTTTAGGGCAATGATATTAGGCTCAATCGTTTATTTTATACCAAATAATTGCGGTGTACTGATATTATACATATATTCGCTTTTTTAGACACCCTGTGTATTCCATTTCAGTTGATATACTGATTATTTGACTTGCAATTGTCAAATTTGTTTAGTGAATTGTCAAAAGTACATTTTGTTTAAAAATGTGAGTGCTTGAACTGTTAGTTTTTATTAGAACTATGAAAACTACTGTTGCATCATTTTTTCCCTAAAAGAAGGGTTGAAGTGTTTTATACTGCTAATTATGTAAAAGACGCATAAAACGATACTCTAAGGTTATGTTTTTTTGATCTCTCAATATAATCCCCAATTTAAGAGTGCGACTGAGTTTCTGTTATGCCAAAATAAAACCAATTCCACAAAGCAATCGTTTAAAAAACTAAAGATATTGACGGTAACACTCCACGATGGAGTATGACCGGTAACCTAGCGGGTTAAGACCTTTTAGTATAAAACAAACTATCTTAAATGGATTATAATGTAAATAAAAAGTTCGATTCGAAATTTATACTTACGAATGGTCAACCCTTTCGAATCCATGTGGCTGCATAGATTGTATGTGATTTCCATTATCACACAATATCCTTGATATACTTGATTTTCGGATCTCATTTAATTGTTCTGTAAAATTATAAGACGCGTTTAGTCAATATCCTGTAAAATATACCTTCCACTATCTTCCGAAACTCTACTCACCTAAACTGAATCCTAAGCCAGTATTATGACCTCCATTTTCATAGAAGAATCGATCACCCACTCGTGTACGATAAAATTGTTCTGTTAAAATACATAAATTGACCGGACCAGCAAGTGTACCCGGTACGAGTCTTTCAAGAGTGCCTCCTACTTGAAGATCTACATCGTCGGGACTTTCGTAGAGGTTTGCTAGTTTTTGTACATTCTGAAATTTAAAAAAAACACGCCCTCAATTAATATTTTAGCAAAAGTATAGATTTTAATTTATTATTATTAAAATTTAAAGCGGATAGCAAATAAACTTTTATTTATTTTTTAATTTTATAATGAATTGCTATACCTATATATTATTAAGAATAAAATGTATATTAAAAACTAAACTTTGTGGAAAATAAAAAACTAATAGTGATAATAAACCAATAAGACAGTAATCAACAACAAGTCTTAACATCCAAAATTCCCGCGACCAAACTTCCAACGTGCGAAACCAAGAAATTTTAGGGAAAATATTCAAATGAATAAAGGCATAGAAAGACAATATAGGACAAATACCACAGGTTCTCTGAAGGATTTTTTAAATAAAAGAAAGCGAGAAGAAGAGCAACAACATGAATTGGAGTTTATGAAAGACATTTCAACAGATATATTTAAAAGAAGCAAGTTGATATCCCGGACAAACAGACAAAAGGAGAAACTAATCAGACTGATAATATACAACTAGAAGAACGAACAGAAAAAGAAAAACCATCTCAAGAATACGAAGAAATGGAAGAATTGACAAGGCTGATTCAAAATTTAACAGTTAAAGTGCATGATGGCTTTAGGAATAACACACATGGAATTTGATTTGCTGAAGGAAGAGATAAAGAAAAGGAAAGAAAAATGGAACCAGAAAAAGAAGGAAATGGAACAAAAAATTGGAGTTCTAGAAGGAAAAATACAAGAAATAGAAGAGAGAATGGAAAAACAAGATAAACTACAGAGAACTGAAAATATAATAATAAAAGGAATTCGAAATGTGAACTTCTTGAATAAGGAAATAGGAGTTAATGCGGTAGTTAGAGAAAGCTTATCAAGTAGGTAAAAATCCAGAAAACAAAATCCTTGTGGCAAAATTACACAACAGTGAACAAAAAAATGGAAGTAATGAATAATAAAAGGAAGTTAAAGGGGAAAAAGATTGCCATAAGAATAGCATATATACCAGAAATTATATATTGATGCAGAATTTAATTGGAACCATAAGGAGGCTAGAATTCAGGGAAAAATAAACCCTACCCCAATGCCAAAAAACTAGATATTAAAAATGGGATTGAAGGGATATCCCACCCTTCAAATCCAATAAGAGTAGATGAGGTAACGGCAAAACAAGGGCGCAAAGAAACGAGAAATGACAATAACGAATTAATCAATAATACCAAACCGTTAAATAATGAATTAGCTACTCGCAAGAATCTGTTTAGTGGATACTGGAATGTTAGGACAATGCTCCAAA
Source organism: Melanotus villosus (assembly GCA_963082815.1). Lineage (NCBI taxonomy): Eukaryota > Metazoa > Arthropoda > Insecta > Coleoptera > Elateridae > Melanotus > Melanotus villosus. The sequence continues at coordinate 107,445,114 of OY720418.1, read as the reverse complement.
TAAATAAAGCTGATAAAATATAGGATTGACATTTTAGGATTAAGTGAAACTAGATGGACAGGTAGTGGAGAGATGGTGCTGGCAAATGGTCTGGTCACACAGTGGACAATGCTAAACATGACTATGGAGTTGGATTTATGCTACAACATTCAGCTAAAAAAGAACGCCAACCGACACCAGAAAGGAGTATTTTCCAATTTATCAATAATCTACATGTATGCACCAACAAAATATCAGTGATGTGAAAAAAAAGAAGAGTTCTACGAACTATTATGAAAGGTATATAACGAAATCCATGGTAAACATAACAGAGACATTAAAATCCTCATGGGGGATTTGAATGCAAATATTGGTAATTTGTTTGCTGATTTTTGTACCTTAAATAATTTGATGATCGGAAGTATATTTCCCCATAAAATGAAACTCAAAGTTACCTGGATGGCACCGAAGGAACTTACTGAATGTAAAAGCGATGTGAGGAGCGGACGTAGGTTCCGACCATTGTAGATGGATGGAATATTTTAAGGACATTTAGACAGACCGAGAACTAAAACAATACACTTATTATAATAGGACCGAGCATCAAGAACATCAATATCAATCAGATTACGAAGGAAGAAATAAAAGAAGCCACAATGAAATTGAAGAGAGATAAAGCAGATATAGATAATAATATACCAGGAGATCTAATTAGAGTAGAACGGGAAACAATGTTGCAAATAATATACTGCCTAATAAACCAAATTTGGAACGAGGAACAATTTATTACCTAAGGAATGGACAGAAGGCCTATTAATAAAAATACCGAAAAAAGGAGATAGATCGTACTGCAAAAATTGGGGACCAATAACACTACTGAACACAACAAGCAAAAGTCTGTCACATATAATAGTGAACAGAATAAGAAATAAAATAGGCAGAAATTTAAGAAATAACCAAGTAGCTTTCAGACCTCGACTATATACAGGGTGATTCAAAAGGTATGGTCCAAACTTGAGGGTGTGATTGATGATGTTAAAATAAGTAAAAAATGCCAATAAACTCATGTCCGATTCGCAATTGTTTTCTAGTTATAACAACATTTAGGATAATTTATTATTAATAAAGAGCATATACAATTATAAGAAAAATTAAAAAGTATCACAACAAAAAATGTTCAAAATGTCCACCTAGTACTTGTATACAAAGTTGGCCACGCCGACGCACAGAATCTCGAACATTCCTCAACTGTTGAGGATGTTTTCGAATATCTTCAACAGCTTCATTTATCCTATTAACTAAATGGCCCCTGTCCTGAATTTCCATTGCATAAACTTTTTCTTTTAATGCACCCCACAAGTAAAAATCTAGTGGATGTGAATTGTGCAACGGTGCCCCGTCATGCTGATACCACATGGATCTTCGCACATCAAGATGCAGATCTTCTAATAATTCCGACAAGGCATTATCTAAAAGGTCTAAATACATGTTCGGTGGTCAGACTGTCTCCGGTGAGGATACCTTCTCCCATATTCTACTACAGGTGCACGGGCATTTCCGCTGCAATAACCATACACAAAATGCATTTCTGCACGTACAGAAAATGGCTCCATCATTACCACATTTATTGAAAACTACGCCAATTCAAGCTTGAAACGTCTTCTGCCATAAGGAATTAACATTTGTTTTACTTAGTTCCTTGATAACGTGATTTGGCAAAACACAGATAAAAACAAAGAAAACCTCTGTAACTAGATAGCGGTTGGAAATAAGACATGTGTTTATTGGCATTTTTTGCTTATTTTAACAACACCAATCACACCCTTAAGTTTGGACCATACCTTTTGAATCACCCTGTATATGTATGTACCCTTCGAAGCATTAGAATGGCATAAAGAAATATTCTTTGGATTTATAGATTTTTAAAGGGTCTTTGATCAGATAAATCGGAAGAAATTTGGAAGATATGAGAAGAACAAAATTATGTATTAGAATAATAAAACTGTTATACGAGTATAATAACTACGGGGCATATGTAGAACACCATGGTACGTTCTCGGACAAAATCCTTATTAACAGCGGGATTAGACAGGACCAATTCTCTTTCGGATAAGCATTGACTGGGGGTTATGAAGAAACCTTTTTCAAATAAAAGAGGATTTATGTGGGGATTAGATCAAAGATTAGAAGACTTAGAATTTGCGGACGATATAATATGCCTTATAACAGAGAAACTATGTCAGATGGATACAGATATTAAAACGCTAAAAGGAAATGCAGAAATATGGGGGCAAAAATATATCGTGAAAAATACCATATTATGCAATAAGCAAATAAACGGTGCAAATTCCGCAGTAATTAAAAATAGTTGGAAAAGAAATAGAGAAAGTTGACGAAGTAACATACCTAGAAAGCATTATACAGAACAAAGCTAACTGCCAAAAAAATATAGATTACCAAATAAATAGAGCTCAAATCGCATTCAACTAATTGAGGAAAACGTGATCTTCGAAAGAAATTACCTACACTTGGGAGTAAAATTCGAATTTTTAATAGCAACATTAAAAGTATACTGCTATATGGAAGCGAATCAATGAATAAGAAGCAAACCCAGAGGATTCACCAGTATAAATAAATGCCTTAGAAAAATTCTGGATATATACTGGCCTGACAAAATCACAAACGAAGAATTATGGATAAAAATTAAACAGGAACCAATAATTACTAACACAATAAAAGGAAGAAAATGGCGATAGATAGGGCATACTCTTCGAAAACCTGGTAGCATTACTCTATGCTGGTAGTGATATTATAAGACAAGCACTAGATAGAATTCACTTTCTCTGTTTCGGCATTAGAATGATATTATTCTAGCACGCAACCGAGCTTCATTATTAAACGACTTTTGGTGATATTTTATTTTCAGAAATTGGTGATACTGTATCAAATAATAAATAATACACAAAATACCTAGGCAACCATTCGGTTGCTAGGCAACAAAAACGTCAAATGTCAAACTCCTGTCAACTGTCAAGTAAAAATCGCTATTACCAACCTACTATTTTAGCATAATTTCCCCAACTGAAAATTGTCAAGTATTTTTATAAAAATAAATATGTAAATAAATAATGTAAATGGAAGCCGAAACAGAAAAAATCGTATAAAATATTCGTTACAGAAGGCAATTCGAGCACTCGTCTGTTACGCCACTCGTCGCTACGCGGCTCGTGTCCAAATTTTGAACTCGTGCGCGAAAAAAGTTGCCTTGTGTAACTTGTGTTTTAATATACTATTCAAAGGTAACAGTAAACCAGGAATCCTATCAACACCTGGAAAAGAAGCACTATTCAAGAATGTGCATTAAACATAACTTGGTGTAAATTAAAAGTGATGGCAAAAGACAAAAACAAGTGAAAAAAAAATTGTAAACAATATAAGTGAGAAATCAAGAAATTAAACTCGGACACGGTTAATTAATACCCTGAAAGCAACACTCTGTTCTGTTGCCTACTAATAGTAGATTCTGCAAGTAAAGAAAAGTTGTAGTTTTCTAGCGAGTGGAAAAATGTTTGAATCACGAGCGTTAGCGAGTGAATTAAAATTTCCACCAGCTAGAAAACCACTTTTCTTACGCGTTGAATACGCTATTTTTTGTGTACTTAATGAAAAAGTTCGAATGAAACTAATTTTCTAGGAAAATTTGTTAAATTTATCGAGGTTATGTCTGTACGACAACATAGCAACGCTTTAAAACAATTGCAACACGTGCATACTGTGCATAGTAACAAGTAAACAAACAAAATAATTACAAAGAAAAAATGGGTGTGTCTTACTATGTTGGTAAGGAGTAAAGTGTTCCTAACGAGTAAAGTGTTGGTTGCTAACGACTAAAGTGTTGCTAACGAGTAAAATGCCACTTTAATCTACTATTTTCTACATAGTAAAATGGCCGTTTTCCATTAAGTACACAAAAAGGTATTATAGTGAATAAATTTAAAACAGTAAAGTTTAAGAGCTAGCGACTCTTTAACTACATATAAATAAGCTAGTGAAACGCCTTTAGGCGCCCTATACTCCTATAGGAGTTAAAGGGTAAATTATAGTAATAATAATGTTTAGGTTTGCTAGGCTAGATTTTTATTTATCGCGTGACAGCTGTTTACATTTTTTATGAAGCACGCAAATAAAAGCTCTGATTAAAAATAAAAGCAGTCGGCTTAGCACTGTCACTTCAAAACAAAATGCAACAAATGCATAACGACATTAGCAACATACAAAGTGACTTCAGCCTTCCAGTAAAATCGAAATATTTCTGCAAATGATGAAGGTAAGCCATGTATATCTTTAAGTTTACTTAAGTGTTATTCAACACAATGATCGATTACAAACGATTGCTGTCATTTAAACGTCAGCGCATTCAACACAGTGTTTGCGATTTACATCGATTCCCTTCGATTTGCAGCGCCTTAAAATGATACAAATCGAAGGTATCATGAATCGTAAACAACTGTCAGTTCTCATTTTTGTCAACAAGCAAACCATTTCACTTAATACTATTTTTTTATTATATTGTTTATATTCATAATCTAAAATAGAGGTTTGATATTTCGACTACATTCAACATACATCAAATTATGTCAGTTCGTTTGATAACTTGACACTTCTCATTTCTGTCAAAGATTTTTGTTTATTTGTTCTCAAAAATTCACGTTCAACAGATTGTGGCGGAGTGTGATTATGATACAAATCATAATCTTATAATCAATTATTGTGTTGAATACCCTTTTATTATTTTACCAAGTTTGCTATATTTTTGACAAACATTAGGTACATGAAAACGCAAGAAAGCTAATGTCAAATATGTTTGCGGATAAACATTTATGTGTATGTTTTTAAGTGACAGTGACAGCTGGTTCTGATAGAATGCAATAGCTCTCTTTTAATTAAAGAATACAGTACATATATCACGTTGCTTAATTTATTGAATAAGAAATATCATCAAACGAATATACACCAGCATATTATTACAGACTTAAGAAGTAACGAGTATGACAGTTAACGTAAGTTGCTACAACCCACAGTTAAATTAATAGGAGTATAATTTATGTTTAGCGTGTTCCAGTTTTAACAAACTGTAGTGTTGAAGTGTTGTATATACCTATGTACAAATAATTACAGAACCTGAATACCAATAACGCTAAAAAAGTGCAAAAATCTTAGTGATATAATACCTAAATAGTAGGCGCTTTCTTTTTACAATAAATCTCAGGAAACCTCAACTCCAGTTGAGTCGATTTCACGTAATGAAGTTCTTTTTAACAATCTCAATTTGAGTAAGTAACCTCCCCACTTACCGATCAAGCACAACCTCGAAAGGTTGTTCAAAATGAAGTGAGCAACTCATTTAGAGTGGGGGAAGTATATGGTTTATGTATTATTAAATTTTTTATGTTAATAGTATATTGCGTCATAAGGGAAGATATAGGCATATTTCATCCCGAAGATTTCTGCTGCACGAGCGAACGTAGTGAGCGAGGGCAGCAAAAGCCGAGGGATGAAATATGCCGTTAGATTCCCGTAGGGCACAAGTTATTTTTCCGCATCCATCAGAAGTTCGTATTAAATAAAAATAGTTATAATAATATAATACGTACCTACGTTTTTGACATATAACCTCAAATTACACATGTCAAATTTTCGTATTAAAAATAACTTCTATAATGAATTTATGTAAAAAATAATCGTATTTGCTTGAATTTTAAAAAATAATTACACTTATCAATCACTTAAATGAAGATTTTTGTATAATCAAATAATAATTTTGATTCTAAATTCTATCGGTAGATGTCACGTCGATAGCATGCACGGTAAAAACCCGCAAATGTTCATATCATCCCGCTTTTTCATATTTACCCGCCATCCGCCATTGTTAACCTCAAATGAGATAAATAATATGTCAATTACATACCATGGATACGGAAAAATGTATTTTCATATTACAAAGAGATTTTCTTCTAATACTGCAGCCTCCATAATAATTGTATCTCTTGTTTATCATTTATTATTTACATACACATTTAAAAAAAACGTAAACAACTGTCAGAACATTAGGTTTGGAATACTAGTCGGTTTGAAATGTCAAATATTAATAGTTATTTATTATGCAAGACGATAAAATTGTATTTTATCTTCGAGGGCGTATTTTAGCGTCGAGACGCCAGTCGAGACGCTAATTACGCTCGAGAAGATAATTAAATTTTATCGTCGTGTATAATACTCTATTTTTTCTATAGCATTTATTTTAAGGGAAAAAAATTATAAAATAAATTTTATTTGACATTGACGTTTAAAAAATTACAAATCGAGTCACGTTTTAAAATGTCATTAGGATGGGCGTTTCTAGGGTTACAAACAATATATAAATTACCTTATCTACCCTTGCTGTTAAAATTTACTTTATCTACCCTTGCCGTTAAAATGATTCTTTATCTTTGTTAGAAACGTATAATACGCTTACTTTTTAATTTAAGACCTTTAGATAGTTGCAGAAATATTTTTAAAGAACATGACATTTTGACGGTGCCAGGTATTTATATATTAAAGTGTGTTACCTTTGTTAAAAAGTATTTATCTCAATTTACTAAATTAGGTGATCTACATACACATCAAGTTAGAAATAATAATCAATTAGTTATCCCTGCACACACTTCCTCTTTGTTTGAATGTTCACCTCATTACTGCTTTATTAGTATATACAACAAAATTCCAAAGGAAATTAAACAAATTGCTAGTTATAAGATGTTTAAATGTAAAATGAGGCAGTTTCTAGTAACTAATGCTTTCTATAATGTAAGAGATTATTTAGAACTCAATTTATAAGCGTCTATTGTTAATATTTTAATTTGTTTATTTTTTTAAGTTAATTGTTGACTACCCACATGTACTGTATGTATCAACGTGGCCAATAAACTATTATTATTATTATTATTATTATTATTATTACTCAAATTAATATAGATAAAGTAGCACTTTAACAGCTGCTATAGAAAAAGATCTTTTTGTCAACTGAGCTTACCGAGCGTCCATCGTTCTTTTCTCACCTCAAAGTGAGACGCTTTGCAAAAAGAAAGCACCTAATGTAAAGCCAATGATTTTGACAATTGAATTTTTAAGTAGCAAATTAAGTTCGGAGCTGAGCTACTTTGTTAGAAATATTCTATTTTACTTCATTCTTTTTAAAATCAGAAGTTTAATGTATAAAATAACGAAAAAAAAATTCACAATTCTTAGTTTATGTTTAAACCGTAAAATTGTTCTTCTGATTAAATTTATAGACACTTCTGGCCACACCTCTTCTAACCGCCGGCGCAGATCTCCCAAGTTTGCAAATGGTTCCCGTCTTTCAGCATACACTTTTTCTTGCAATGCATTTCATACTGAGTAGTCTAAAGCTAAAGGATTATGGTCTGAAGGATTAGGCGACCACTGGTTTGCTCGAATAAAAGATGGCGTGTTTTCTTCTAAGAACTGTTGTGTCCTTGCTGCTCTGTGGGGTGGAGCGCTGTCCTGGATAAAAACATAATCGCTCATGGTGTTATATCCTGGAATGGCAAGAGTCGGCTATTTTTTACTAATCGTCAGTTAACCAAAACAAACGCAGATAGCTATATACGGCATTTACGTGGCAATTTACTACCGGAAATGCATCGATTGTACCCGAATAACGATCATGCTCCATCCCACAGAGCAGCAAGGACACAACAGTTCTTAGAAGAAAACACGCCATATTTTATTCGAGCAAAGCAGTGGCCGTCTAATTCTCCAGACTGTAATCCTTTAGACTTAGACTACTCAGTGTGGAATGTATTGCAAGAAAAAGTGTACCTATGCTGGAAGACGGGAACCATTTGCAAACTTGGAAGATCTGCACCGACGGTTGGAAGATCTGTGGCCAGAAGTGTCTATAAATAAATTTAATCAGAAGAGCAATTTTACAGTTTAAAAATAGACTAAGAATTGTGAATTTACAAAATGGAGGTCCACTACAACATGTTTATGAGTAGCATACACTATACAAGATGTTTATTGGTAGAATTTTTAAGAACATTGTAAACGTGTAATTGATTTTTTCTAGTTGATATTAAAGTTCGCCATTCCTTTGTTTTTAAAATAATTGTTTGTAATTTGGCAGGAATAATTTTCAATCCATTGTTTCTTAGAAAGCAAAAATTGAAATCGCTATCTCAAAGTGTTCCGGAAATGAGAGGACTTAAACAGGGTTCGTTTTTTTTCTAGCCACCCGGTATATTAAGAGCAAAAAGTGAGGTTTTTCTTACACTGCACTAGTCATTGATGTCTTTGTTGGGCATTTACAGGTTTACAGTCGAATTAATTAAATAAATGGCTTTCTAGTATATAATAATTTTTGAATTTTAGTTCATTATTTAACCCAGCAGTACGGTAGAGTGGGAGCGCACGTAATACTGAAATATAGAAAGTTGCTTGGCCAGAAGTTGAATGGGTGACCACTATGCAGCTCGGTGTGTCCGGCCCTCTCGACATTGTAAAGGTATAAGAGGGTAAAAGAAAAGAAAGTTCTTTATTTAAAAAAAATAAAATAATAGAAAGCACAGAAGAATACTATGAACATAGCAAAAAAATAACAAATGTAAATTCTGAAGAACTACCTGGTATAACAGACGAGGAGAATTAAAGAAATCAACGAAACCAAAAGAAACGAGGCTGTAGGAGAAGATGGAATCCTTGCGGAATAAAAGAAGGGGTTCAAGTCGTCGTTCCCGACTTAAAAGTTCTAGTCAACAAATGCCTTGAAGAAGGTAACATCCGTAAACAATGAAATAATGCCAAAACCATCTTAACCCACAAGAAAGGAGACCCAGCCAACCTAGACCCAAAGCTCTTCTTTCACAACTATACAAAATATAGATCAAAATCATCACTAACCGACTGACAGAAATATTCGACCAATACCAACCAAGTTAACAAGCCGGGCTCAGAAAAGGCTTCAGTACATGCGATCACTTGCACATCCTGCGACTCATCATAGAAAAAACTGACGAATACAACTTGCCTTTACATTTAGCCTTTGTCGATTACGAGAAGGCTTTCGACAGTATAGAAATGTTGGCAATAAAAGAAGCATTGACACACTGCCGAAACGATTATAGTTACACCACCATTCTACACAATATATATAAATGATTGTAAAATTAGATGAAGATCTCATGACCAAACCTATTCTCATTAGACAAGTTAGTAAGGCAAGGGTTACAATTTCCCCGAAATTATTCACTCTATCCCTAGAAGACATTTAAGTCGATAAGTTGGAAGAATAAGGGTGTGTGTATAAACTGAAAATATTAAAACCATCTGAGATTCGCAGATACCGTGCTCTTGATCTCATCTGACTCGGACGAACTCCAAATCATGCGAGGTCTAAAAATAAACCTGTCTAAAACGAAAATAATGAGCAACACAAGGGACCAGAGAGAACTCTCAGTAAATCGAACCAAAATAGAACAGGTTGACGAGTATTATATATTGGGGAGGCAATCAGAACTAGCAAAGAAAACCAAACAACTGAAATAAGAAGAAGAGCTCGCTTGGGATGGGTAGCGTTCGGTAAACTATCGTACGTCTTAAAGAACCAAAAAATTCCACTCCAACTGAAAACAAAAATCTTTAACATCTGTATAATTCCAGTTATAACCTATGAAGTTCAAACACGGACTTTCACAAAAGCCAGTTTAGATGAAATAAGAAAAGCTGAAAGGGCGATGGAAAGGCAGATGTTGGGTACTTATATCTCTGAAATGAGTGGATAAGGAACAAATCTAAAGTCGAAGATGCAGTTACAAAAATCTAAATGGAGGTGGGCCGGTCACAATGAACGACACCAAGACCAGAGATGGAATAAAGAGATAGGAAACTGGCGACCATATTTGGGACAAAGATATAGAGGCAAGCCGCAAATGTGCTGGAGCGACGATTTGAAAAAACAGGCAGGCGTAATGTGGTGGAGAACAGCTAATGACAGAGATAGATGGAGACAAATGGGGGAGACCTATACCCATAAATGTGCAAACAGTTTCAACCAATGCTTGGTTTTTCTAGAGGAAATCTGATAAAGTTTCTTAAAACGTAAACACAAAAGCTCTTTGCTGTTATCATATAATATATTTTTAAACTTTATCGTCCTCACTAACAAAATTTATTTAGTTTGGTTTATTTTAAAAGTCTTCTGCTTATCGTAAGGAAATTGACTTCAAATATTACGTAATATCTTTTCATTTTTATCGTTTACGGCAGAATGTGGAGTTGCCTAAAAACGTTATGTTTATATCTATGGGCTGATGGAGGAGATTCTTTTAGAGCCACCACTGGTTTAATCTTTGTATTAAAAATAACTCACACCCCATCATCTCATCATCCCTAACCAATGTACACCCGACAAGTGTCGCCATTCGACCGGTAATATCACATTTTTCTGTACCTCTGTCTTTAACATTTTATGGCAAATCTGTAATGTCTCATTTATTTTTTGATGCAAAGAAATGGTTTTTATATGGTGATAATAAAATGATCAGTGCAATTTAATCAAAGGACGTATTGCGCCAATAACAGTCGTTACTTTCTGTTAAAGGAAACCCCCTCAGATTTTGTTTTGTGCATACGTTAAGTATGAAAAATGCTCTAAATGTGGCGCAGTTTTATTCAAAAGTATCTGAATATACTCGCCGGTCATAACTGAAAACAAGACCAATTTTTCCATTGAGTTAAACATATACCTCGTCCTTGAAACTGTATAATTAGCAGGTTTGAAATTATACAGTCCTAAACATTAATTTTTGAGCTCATACTTAAGCATCTATATAATTCGATGACAATGTAACCAAATATTAAAGAAGTTAAATAACTAAATAATTAAAATAACTATCCTTGTTTCCAGAAATATCACTGCTGTATTCCTGGTTGCACAACCTATGATACCCTCCACAACTTCCTGAAAATCCCGGTAGAAACTAATTGGCGTAATGAATGGCTATCTGTGATTCCGCGGAAAAATTGGGTAGTGGATCATTCCACTATTGCTTGTGTCAAACACTTCAAGAATGCCGATCTTACTATCTATTCGACCGTGACAACTGATAGACAAGGAAAACAGCATACAACTAGTAATGTTACCCCTATAATAACCAATAAGGGAGCTGTACCTTTTTACTACCCAAAATCTAACTCTGAAAATAACCCTAACGAACTATATGCGCCTCAAGAAATGTTTGAACTTTATCCTAGAGACTGTACAGGTCCCGAAACGTTCGAAGATATTGAAAATATTAAAACAACCGATTTTATTGTGGATTACTGGTATTTAAAGTTATCATACCCTAAACGTCTCGAGACGTTTCTAGACGATACTTGGAAAGCAACTACTACGGTAGAACATATCATATTTTATACGACAGATTTTTCTGAAACACCTAGGATTCCCGTTAGTGTCAAAATTGATAATCATTTACGCGTTAAAGTTACTCTTGCTGGTAGAAACATGGACCCTGCTGATTTAACTTGGGTTTTACCGGTTAGCGGAAAGATAAATCGTTGGTCGCAACTGCAAATAATGTTAACGATTTATGGTCAAAATTAAATTAATTTTTGCTTCATATTTTACGAAGACACTTGCTGTTAGTTGACCCTTAATAAAAAAAAATGCAAATTACATTAATACTAATGTACTAACTTGTGGTTTTAGAATATATTATTGTTAATATATCATAAAAATGTATTTACTTTTATATTAATTAGTTTGATAATATTATTGTAAGATGTTTCTAATAATAATTCAATGGAATGATGCTGTAGAGTCAAAAATATGTTTTAGTTATGGAGTTAAGAGTAATTAAAAAACGTTGATTAAATAAAAAATTAATTGTACCTGTATTTTATATCAGAGGTAAACTAACTTACCTCAGCAGAAATTACGTCCAAGAAATCTTCGAACGTGTGTGCCTTAGGTAATCCACAAAACGCCCGGAAATCGTTGTATGATGCTAAAGCATGATCTCTGTTTCTTTGAATATCTACGGCTCTTAAGTCTTGACCAAACATTTGATTTGGTGGTCTGAACAAGAACTCAGTAATCTGAAATTTAAGCATAAGCAAAATTATATACATCAAAAACGAAATTCTTAAATTTTTAGGCAATTTTCAGTTATCAGAAGTGTTCTTCATCTATCATAATGCTAATACATACATATATTAAACTAGACAATTCGAAAATGAAATAGGCAGTATATCAAACAATTACATAGCACCCACCTCAGCGTCGGAGAATTGATTTGCTTTCTTTTCTGGCTGTGTAGCTAAACCACGAGTTAAATCATCAAAGTTATTGCCCTGTTCTAATATTGCAGGTCGATTAAACCAATCACTCATTCGGATATTTCCATAACTATCTCGATGGGCAGTTATTAAACTGTAAAAGAAAAATGAAGCATCTTAGACTATAACTGCGTAAAGGCTTTCAATTTTAAACTTTAATTGAATGGAAATTTCGGGAAATCAAATAAAATGCTACAATATTAAAAACTGTGTTTACTGATACATTGACAATTAAGCTGCCATTCTCAATGGAACTCATAACAAAAACGTTCCACTGGGGATGACCGTTTGGTTGCTGAAATAAGTCTTGGATTTTGTTAATATTGATGGCTTCTGTAACTTTTAGATTTTTTACGATAAATCATTTGCTTCTCTATAATAATCATGAGTCCGTATTTTAGTTTTATATTATTTTTAATTTTCGAATCTTAGGGTTTATCGCAATGGAAACGTTTTAGGGAACTCTATACGAAAACAGTATTCGTTTTTCATTAAAATATCAGAGGAAATCTATTGTTTTAATTCTCTGCTGGAAAATATATCTTCCGAAATTTCTGCTTATTATAATTTGATCGTTTCTAACATCTCAGTCATATACACACATTCATATTTGGTAGGTACTACCAAACAGTTTTATTAGAAGTAGATTTCGCGTGTATAAGGTTTTAGTCTATTACGTAGGCATCTCGGATGCGGTTTCTACAAAATTATAATAGTTCTCCTTTTGGCTAATTGTTATACCTAACACCTTTGATCATTGTTTCCGTAATAGATATTTTCCCTTTTCGATAATAAGATTAACCTATCTCATTAAAACTCATGTTAGGATATCAACAATAAGTAACTGATTAAGACTTTGACAAAAAAAAAAGAAATACTGTAGTGGTTTTAAAGATTTTCATTGACTTTTTCGCCACTGAAAACTTCTCCGTAATGTGTTGAAAAAAATCTATTACTTACTCAAGGAAACCTTTAATTAGAACGTGGAAGTATCTAAAAGCACCAGTGGCATGTTCATTGATGATTGTGGGATCAACAGCTGCATCGTAATCATTTACGAAACCCTTAGAGTCATGAATAATCTTGTTATTAAACGAATTCGAAATACCCAAGAAAATCGGCAACCATTCATAATAGACAATATGTTGGTGTTGACCTATATTAATACGACGAGCTTCTTGAAAGATCGTTTCATCATTCCAGTGTGGATTAAGTTGGGCCAAAGCATTTGCAAGACGGTTATGTTCTCTTAACAAAATAACCTGAAGAACGGCTAGTTGAGGATTTTGATTTAGTCTCGCATCACCTGCAATTTATTTAAAATTGTATTAATTCTTACGATTGTTAAGCTAAATCTTACCAGCCAGATAGCATGGTTCGTCTAATGATTGAATGCCAGGACAAGTTCCAGTTACATTAGGGTTTTGTGGAGGCCATTCTTTTCCGTTTCTTTCCGCAACTCGTAGTCTTCCTCCTTGGAATACTCTTAATTGTTGGTTTACTTGATTAGTATTGCCGTATACAATAGACAAATCCAAAAAGTGATTAACCACAGTTAGCTAAAAGGTTTCTCGTGTTACTTTTAAAAATGAGCATACTTATAAAAAGAAGCTTACCTGTTCTGCGGGTTTATCTCCACCAACACAATTACGGTCACGATCGGTAATTGATCTAACGAAATTCATGCACCTTATATTACCTTTGACAGTTTGTGGGTCATCTTTTGGCAAAATTATAGGGAAGCACAGTGGTGCCATGCTTGCTGCTGGCAGCAATTGACCATCAGCTGTACAACATTGAATTGCATGCGGAGCTAAAAGAGAACGTCTGTAGTAATCCCTGTACAATAGTACTCTTTAATCTTATTATGTAAATTTTTAAGCATTCGCTCCTTTGCAGAAATACTTACTTGTAAGAATGTTCTTTAAATTATTATGAACAGTATTAAAGACTGAAAATGTTTGTTAATCTACAAATACGTTCACTTACTAGATTGAGTGCTTCCTGCTATCATACTCATATCGTGAGTTATAATTTGTCCATACTGCATAGCATTTAAGGTAAATTTAGGATCATCAGTTGGAACATCAGGGAAAAGAAGTAAACTGAGTGTTCGTACATTTGGTAACGGCTTCCCACTTCTTGCCCTGGTTGGTAAACGAACTCCTGAGAAAAAAATAATTATTAATTACAGGCAATTAAGTTGAATATTAAGAATTGGGCCAATATAAATAATCAATCAGTATCATGGTACCACTTTAAAAAAAAGGTAGGTAGGTAGCTATTGAACCATATATCTATCTACAAGCTCATCAAAAATAGGTGATAGGATCAGATTCCATGTAAATCATAAACTGCAAAAATAAACAATAGAAAAGAGGGAGATTAAATAAATATAAAATCATATCCATCTTATTATGACAGAAACTGAAAAGTAAGTTGAGTTAGGAGAACCATAGGACTTTGCATTTACAGATATACAGATAGTGATGCCAAAATTAATCCTCTTGAAGGCGATGGAATAATTAGAGAACTGAGTAAATTAACAGAAACTACAAAGAAATTATATAATAGAGCAGAGGGAATAGTAGGCAACACAAGAGAGAAATCTAAAAGCTTTAGAATGGAAATGGAAGTAAGGTATCAAACAAGGCTAAGTTCGTTGTTACTTATAACTATTAGCTATAGATTTAAAAAACAATAAGCAGAACGTTAACATCTGAAGTTTTGTATTTGTAGACAACATTGTATTAATGGCAGATAATAGTAGGCAATTGCACTATGTAATCCAAATGATAGGATATGTTAGAAGGAATAAATTTAACGTTAGTAAGGTCGTATAGGTATAGATGATAGTATGTGATAATGGTTACTGGAAATGTGCCAAAAGATGGTGCAAAACTTTAACACCGCTAGAAAACGACTGCAAAAACAAAATAACAGAACTGACCGCGTTCGTAAGAGGGTGACGTATATAAGTTTTGTCGACCCCCTTTGTATTTCTGAAATTAAAGGTTGTACGTTAAAAATGGGTGATTGGGTTTGCGTAACTGTTAAATCGAACACTAAATCAAAAGATTTAAAAATAAACTCGTGTTTTGGTAAAATACATGGTTGCAGTATTCGCAGGGGTTTGGCTGTGTAACGAATATTTGCATTCTCTTTGTGTAAGATAAAATATTGAAAAATTGCATTAAGTTAGGTAGGTACTGTACCGCGATCATAAACAGGTTGTGCAGTGGCGGTAAGCGTGACGTGTTTCTTGTTAGAGAAGGCCACTTTGGAGTAGCGTTCAA